>JAGXCV010000003.1:1323349-2646698 GCA_023677585.1 Meredithiella fracta
TTGTCACAACCATAAACATCGATGAAAGCGCATGTTCGATTAATTGTCATTAGACTTCAGGATCTTGGGCATTTGAGGGGGATCAGCTAGTGGGATAGCTTCGCTTTGAGAGAGCCACTGAGATGATAAGTTAATGTTGTCGTCATGTAAGTCTAGTAAGGGTTAGATAGGGTCAATAGTGATTGTCAGCGGGACTAGTATGGACACTAGAGATAATGGTGTAACTTGACCACTTACACAACAGAAAGCGCAGTAGCAATATAAGGTCTTGATACTTAGGGTAATATAATTATGATGAAAAACTATACGAGCCAAATTACAGTTAAAACCCCCAATTTTGGTACAAAGAAACATCAATTTGCAAATATGTGAAATATGTATGTACAAAAGGAAATCATAAGCTTTATCCCTGCCGTCCGTCTATCTAAACCCCTCCCCTCTTATCCTCTCTTCACCCCTCCCCTCCCCGCCACAACCCAAGAAGTCCAAAGCCGAAGTCCTCCCGTGCCCGATGCCACCCCGAGTTTCTCTACCAGCTTAGCTCAACCCGCCCACAGTCATCAGACCGTTGCCCGCCATATCAAATTCCTACTAAAACGCCAGCCATCCCACCCGGAACTCAACAAAATTATTAGTGATAAAAACAAGAAGGAAAATGATGGTTATTTTCACTTAGTTGGTGACACGGGGCTCCCGGTCATCGGGCTTCCTCGCAGTGTAGACACGCCTATAGCTTTGTTAGCAAAAGGAGTTCTAACTTATGATATCGTGATGCCAAGTACACTTACATTTCAATGAAAATTTGCGATGAAATTACACACAACGCCGTCCCCAAATCATTTACCAATGCGTTAATCTCGCCAATTGACATTCCCACCTGCAACATCGGCCTTATCGACATCGCCTGCAGCCCCTCGTAATCGCCAAGTTGGCCGCCCGACTGATGTCCCCAATTGCCTGGTCCCACGGCGCCAACGGAATGTGAGTCACCTTAGTGTGAACGTCGACGAAGCCCGTCTTCTCGAGCATGTGGTAGACTTCCCCGGCGTCTATATGGGAGCGGATGCCGAATTGGGCGAGACCTTCGCTATAGCGTTGTTTCCAGAGGGCGAAAAGGGGGTTATCGTTGGTGCTGTTGTTGGCGGAGCAGAATGTGAAATCGAGTTCAACTTGTTCGATGAAGCCGGTGCCGGGCCGGAGGTGTCTGCAGGGTGTTAGTGAGGAAGGAGATATGATCGTGAGAACGCATAGACTCACTCAAACGTCTTGTGGTAGAGAGTTTGCCAATCTCTGATGTGACCCGTCAACATGCGAATGTGTACCATATCCCAGTTGTACTCCAAGTTCTCCCACGGCCCCTCAACATCCATAGCCCAGAAGTGACTATTAGACCGAATGCTACATGTCTGATTAGTATCTCAGACCTGTTTACAGTAGCTTCAACCTTGACCTACCTCGCTGGTTGCAGATACCAAAAGTGATCTATTCCCAACACCGACCCCATAGGAAACAATGACGCCATCTCAATAGCCCAAATCCCCGTCCCTGTCCCCAAGTCCAAGATATTTGGTCCCACTGTCGACTGCACCGGCTTCCTCGAGCTCGACGACGTCGGCGTCGGCGGCGCATCGGCGGGGCGCGAGGCTGATCCGGCACGCTCAATGTCTAGCTTGATCCACGGGCTAAAGTGGCTTTTTCTTATGTCGAAGAAGACCTTGTGAATGATGTCCATACGGTCTTTCTCAGGCTATAAAAGCGTCAGTATATACATTAATCAGAATGATGTGCTCATGGCTCAACATACCTCGTCAATGGGACACAAATACTTATCGCCATAGTCCTTGGGCCAGCGCCGGTTGTATTTGACCTCGGCCCATGATTCCAGCCCTTCCCCGGGCGCCGGCACTGTGTTGATACAAAACTGGTTTTGTTGAGACCTAGACTAGTCAGTATATTAATCTATATTCAGTCCAACTAAAGCTCATTAAACTAACATCAGTTTCAATTCTTTCTCTGGCTATGTGTTGTCTTGGACGTGCAAGCGGGAGGCAGATATAAGCCGAAAGTAGTAATAAACCGTAGGGTTGGGTTTCCTGTTCAAAGAAAATATAAGTTTCTTTTTTTAAAAAAAGAAGCAAAGTTAAGCCTAAGTAATAATCTAAAAACTGGGGAAATAGCAGCAAAAGCTGGTTAATACGGGCTCTCGTGGATATCAGGTACAACGGGGAAGCCTCGACACTTTATGAAACAAAAGCGTGTGTATGAGACGAGGAACAGAAGGAGGGACAAAACAACGATGTATGTGGCCACTAGCAGTGTCTCGGTAGGTGTCGAATAGCACAATTTGTGAAAAGTAATACGTAGTATCTTGAGTAACAAAAACAGAATATTCAAAACCCAGAGCTAATGCAGATATCGAACCGATTAATGGAAGTGAGAGACAAGGCAATTGATGATGTCGACGTAGTGGGATGAGACCAATGACTTTATATCAGTGCAGTGATGGAAGGGTCCTTCGGTCTTGTATGAGATGAGCAATAGACTCTGGCAGGTCGGCCCCAAGTGCAACCTTGAAATCAAGGATAAGATCTGCAGAGTTGATAGCCCGGTGAGTTCTACTCGCTGTCTCTTTTTGGCCATACTGCTCTTTTGCTCGTTTTTTTTCTTTTGGCGTTTGTTCGGCCTTTGGCAGAAGCCCAGTTAGCCAGCGAGGACCCAACAGTGCCAGTGCAGTCAGTTGGGTTGTCAGCGACCACTATCGACGACAATAGGCGGCCAGTGCCAGGGCCTGAAAACGTGGGCAAGGATGTGAATTATAGAAGCGCAGAACGGGGCAAGGGAGGCGCCCAGAGTGTGTATGTTTTGTAAGTGGACGATGCTGGCTGGTAGCTAGGAGCTAGAGCTTTAGTATTGTCTTCAGACTTGTATAACTTGGACACCACACAGTCTAGTCCCAGTGTCAAAGTTTCTGAGCGTCAGTCTACTCATTTACTGGCCGGTCCTTTACAAAATACACGCCCAGTCGGCCGGGTAGGCATGTGGCTTGTGTCTCTTATTTTCCAACCTATATATGTGGTCATGTATGCAATCCCTCTAGTTCTCGTGAAACAAGACGATCCGAGAGAACAGAGACGACAATTGGTCACCAGCTACCCAGAGGCCGTGTTCGTTGTCCTCTTGGTCCGGAGGGGGGGGGGGTGAGGGGGTGTACGGACTGGGTCACCGCGAGAAAGGGCATGTGTACAAAGACAGCTGCAATAACATGGGCGTGAGTGAGCAAGAACAGCCAATGATCCCCAGACGTGGACACCGGGTACTCTGAAGGTAGAATGGCTATATGAGAGAACGGTCTATGTATTGTGTGTATATGTATGTGTACTTACATCAAAAATATAATACACATCAAGTCACTCATGGAAAGGCATATCCTAGGTAAAGACTACGGCCGGCCTTGCGGGCCTTTGCGTGTGATTTGGGCAGAACATCAAATTGGTGAAATTGGAGGTGTGAAAAGTGGTTACAGTGCTATATATGTTCCAGAAGAAAGGACGCAATGAGAAGGGTGTGCAGATTGCATGTACATTTTGGGTTCTGTCTGGGGAGTGCAGAAGGGTAGATGCAGAAGAAGCAGCTTGGAATTATAGACAAGAGGTTGGAAAGAGCATGCATCAACACACGACATCAAACATCTGCTTCCGAATCCTGATCCTTGAGTGAGGCAGAGACGGACGGATGGGATGCGCATATAGAGGGTGTATGGGATAAAAAAACTCGACATGTTGGTTCGGGGAGTGTTGGGTAGCTAGCCGACGTCTATATCACTCGATATCTTGGATTATACGTGGAAATCAACCTCAGCCAAGCAAATTACCCAGACTTATAAGCCTAGCTTCGAGTATCCGGCAGATCGAGACCAAGCGTTTCAAGTATAAGACGTTGTTTCATGAAGCACCACATAACATTAAACCTTGGCTACCAGCCATTTAGAAAAATGAGGCTTGGATATAGACAGTCCATACCACTGGTATTTCCAGTACAATGTATCATGAGGTAAACAACGGTAATCTTTGTAATAGGTCTCCCGCTGGCTCTAGACCCAGAACCCAAGAACTCGGTTGAAATTCTCATATAATAAGCACCCAGAATGACGTCAATTCATCATATTTCTTTCACCGCTTGGTACCAAGAAATAAATCAAGAAAATAAAAATGACACACTTCAGTCATCACCAATTAGCCAAATCTAAATACCTTCTATCTTTCGTTTTGATGTATTTATCGTCACATTCATGAAGTAGTTTAGCCTTTTGACTTACATGTAAGGAACAACTGCAGGATAGTCCCCAGGTTAATGAGCCCCTCAACCACCTTGGAAAGACGAGCCAGTTGTATCAGCGTAGCATCCACCACCTGTGCTCTGATCTGACGGTTTTTTCCTTTAAAATGATAGCACACAAACGCTTTATTTTCGGGTGATTTCCCGTTTCTATGCTCAGGGCCGTCTCCGAATTCCCTCAATGGCCAATGCCGTGTAACTTAGCCCTGAATAGTCGAAAATCCGTCACTCCGGTACGAGTTTGAATCCAACAACACACTCTCAGCTCAGTTGGTATGATGGCTTGTTCAGAATAATGGTGGTTTCAAACAAGACTCGGAAATGGACCAATCAAATGTTGAATCAAGTAGAGGCGTCCACTTGTCGTGATTGGATGCTTATACACATAGAAGAAGCTTCAACATCTCTTCATTGGTGACTCAATCCAGGGAATTAATATGTAGATGATAGGAAGTATATCCGGGACCAATACCCGAATATCAAAAAAAAAAAAAGCAATATATCAAAATTTCAAGAGAAGGTTAATACTCAAATTTCTCACCAAAAGACTGCAAAATAAATACCAAAGAAATCAATAATCCAACATGAGAACTCTCGGAACCCCATCAAAGCAGACACTCGCCTATTTAAAAGGCTGAACCGCGACCCGGCACTTCTCAGGGGCCTACAACCCCCCAAAGCCAATGGGTGGCGCAAAGACCACGCGCCTCCTTGATTCCTACTGTCACTGTCTTAAAAGGAAGTAAAAACATAAAATCAATTAAACCAGACAGACAGACTATAAAACCCACCAAACCTCGTCAGTCAGTCAGTCCGCTTGGGGTTGTGAGCCAAGGGATGAACGGTGGGATTGTCGGACGGATGAGAGCGATGTGATGACGAGCCGACAGGTAAAAGGAGAGGCGGTGTTCTTCTTTTGAGGCAAGACGGAGAGTCTGGAAATGGGAAATGGGTAAGCTTGGGTGACGGTGAGGGCAGGTGGCTTAGATCACGTTACTGGAAGGGCTTCGGGGAATGGTGGGTATTTTGAGATTAGCTACCGAGTTTTCGGGAGCGTTGCAAATTAAATAAGATGGGGCACAGAATTATATGAACATGACGGAGATGGTTACCATGTTGGTGGTGTTGATATATGAACCAAGACATAATCAACTAACAAAACAGAAAAATACAAGACTTTAATCTTATTTGATTTTATTGCTTTAATCGTTTCACTATATTTCCCTCCCGACCTAAAACGCGTTCGGAAACTGTTAAAAATAGCCTCTTGACAGCGGGAGGCACAATGTTTGTTTAAGAAACGCCTGTTGATACTGCCGTCCAAGAACCCAACCCACTACCCAGGTATGTCTGCCCGGCCCCTCACAAAAGCCCTATTCAGACCCCAACCTGGAAAAAGTAAAAACAAAGCATGATAGATTACATTCTTTTCTTATAAAAGTGATCCGAGAGTGTCCAGTCTGTTGGTGTCTGGCCTGTGCTGTTGGGTATAGAAAGCAGGGAGCGCAAGGCTGGTGGCGAAAAAGGAAATCTCGGGCGTCGGAGGGAGTGGGAACTGTTGTGTGAAGTGATCGTGGGTGATTGTTGATTAACGGTAGCGGTCGTCCAGGATTTAGTTTCAAGATAACGAGATGGTATGGCTACGCGCTACATACTCCCTTGCAACTGCAAGTATAAGTCCAATTTATCAATGTTGAATATCTTAAGCGACAATTCCACTTCCTAACCATGTTTCCACTAGCCAACAGGTGGCTACATCTATTGACATTATGGAACCATCATGGAAGCAAATTCGGTCGGGATGATATGTCAAGGTCCTGTAATTCTGCTGATGAATTCCCGGGACACCTCAAGACGCTAATGACTGTAACTGGAACTAGGCCATTTTTGGGGAAACAAAGGCGGGCCACAAAATCACGATACCCGCCCGCTAGAAGACATTAGAGCGTGTCGATGGGTTTCTAGTGAATTTAGTGCCTCGATATAGGAATAGGATAAGCTCTGGCAGCTAAAAGGTGTTGGTTGTTTGGTAGCGATGGTGGAAAGCTGGGATACTCTTTTGGTAATAATCTTAATTTATTTTGTCCATTGCTCCAATTACCCAGTATGATGTTCCCTAAATTATCACCAGACAACCGTCGATATCATCTCCAACCAATCACCTCGACACAATCAACAGCCACCGCAAAGCCCAGGGATCCAAGAAACCCAGCCAATGGCCCTCGAGAAGAATTAAATTTCAGAGTGTCAACCTCGGGCTCGGTTGACGATGCTGTTCCAACAGCTAGCAGCCTTTAATTATAGGAAAGTAACATCTTACCGTAGTCATCTGGAAACAAGTTCCTGGTACGTTTCTGAGATGCAACATTGCTTTTGTGTCTAAGCACTGATGATTACATGCATATATCGAGACTATTTGTGGGTTGAATAGTTGCATCTGTGGATGGTTGGTAGCCCACTTTAAACTGGGAGGGACGGCCAGCCATTGGGCTTACGTCCCGTACTATCGGGCCGGAACGAGGGTATCATTAGTTGCATTGGAGAGAACTCTCTAGCTTAGATCTAGTTATTGACTAGCTCAGATCCGACAAAGTTAGGTAAGGAAGGGATATGGAATCATGATCTTCCCTCAGAGGTTTTGATGTGGTTTGTCGATGGTTAGTCCCTAAACCAAAGTGGGTGGTATCATGAATTAAAGACACTTGTTTTTATATTACTCCATTATTTTATATTAACTACTTGATATCAAGCTATTATAACAGGCTTCTGGACATCATCATAAATAGTCAGTAATATTCCCTAGTTATTTTTATGATTTTAGATCATAGATGCTATACTTTAGTCGTTTATAATAGATATATTTTGTCTATTACTCCTACTCTTATAAGAATAGAACATCACACATGCCCTAATTTTAAAGTACCACTCCTTTTCCCACTAACACTTCATAATGTAATATTCTATCATCCACTGCAACTCATTAAAGTTTTTTTGGAATTATCAGCAATATCACACTTTCTCAATAACCCTTCTCCTCCCCTCATGACCCACCCTAACACCAATCGATTGTTGATTCTAATCATCCTCGATTAGGGCTCCATATAATTATATCAATTATCCATCCCCATGTATATCTTGACAACAAATCGTAACAATACCCTCCAGGCTGTAGCTTTAGGGAAGCCCCTCGCCAGACTGCATGCCAACAATATCTAGCGACCGTTCCATCATATGCCTCGCTGCTTCCATCTACATAGATCTGGAGATATAAACCCGTTCGGCATCCAAATGCGTCGTCAATACCCTCCTACAAAGTAGCATACCTTAGTCCCCGCATATATTGTTTCTTGCAGGCTAATAGTGACGCATCCTTCAGTTTATGCTTCCGCTATGTCATTGTGCCTTCGGTACCCTGTCTATGGCGTTGGTCCGTTTTGGTTAGTAGTTAATGTAAAGTGAGGTCCATCGGCAAGGTGTTCTCATTATTTTGGCGAAAAGTAAATTGTGTATATTCCGTGATTCCGTCATATATTCTTAACATTATATACTCCGTAAATTATCATAACCAAAGCTACAGCCATGTGCCACACAATACCCAGAACTTCATCCACTGATTGCTCCTATCCGTCCTTACCTTTGGAGTCCAGCATCCTATTCCAGGCTGCCTTCACCTCAAAACAACAATTATGCCCATCTCCCTTCCGACATACTAACTGATCAATCAATCTTTTCCACTCCCTACCTCATTCAGCTGAAAAAAGAACATCCACCTATCCTCCTACCGAGCCTCCCCTCAACATCGCGGCCTCTCCGAATTCCCATCCAAATTCCTTACACTGCGCTCTAGTCACGAACATTCCTCTGCTCCTCTAGAAAACAGCGATCAAGCCCTATAATAGCAGTTTCATAGTAGACTAATAGCCTCTGTGGGATAGAGATACAAGAAACCTTTTGTCGGACTCGTCAGCGCGCTTGTTCAGGTCATACAAGATAGATGCATGCAATAGCTCGTTTGGATGTGGGTTTTTGACCTAATTGGGAGAAGAGGTGAGACATGCTGTGATGAGGTGTGCAAGGCCAGGAATGAATAGTTCACAAAAATAAATCAGATTGAATTCATAGTCGATCACATATGATCAATTAAAGGGTTAGGGTATAAACTACCACCACATCATGGGCATGCGATGCAGCTGTTGACTCACTAAAGCCAGCACATCTAGCAGATAAAAGTAACCTTATATCCCACGATATTATACATGTAACTAAATCATCATCACAACTCCTGTATATCATGCCATCTAAACTCTATTAGGCCTTCAGCACTACAAAAACTTGTCAGACACGTTAAGCGACGAGAATCCACTTGACACCTACATGTATCCAAACTGGGCAAAGCCTACCATAGCCTAATGCACGTTTCGGTAAACCGTTGTTACTTTCGTCCTTTTGACGGACTGACTTATAGTGACCTCCACCATCTGCCCTCAAACTTCCGTCCGGGTCTCCCTTGGTTGAAATAAGCCATGTCGCTTCTCTGCGTCCAACAGCCGCCGTTCATTCCTCAGCCAAAGAAAGGACTGACCAGGTTGAAAATCCAGGCGTATCATCCCCACTACTACGATTACCGTCTATTTCCAACAGTGAAAAATACAAATTATAAATATCATACCGTCTATATCGACAACCTGTCAGACCCAGGCCGACTGTCCCCAAGGAGGAGGGGTGCCTCGTTTATATTCACGCGCACAACTGCCAACATCTCAACGGTCCCACGCATTGACTCACCATGTCTTGCTAGGCTGAGTAACATGTGTATGTATGTCCATGGCACGGCACTCAAATTGACTTCTGCGGGCTGGCCGGCGTGGTATTTCATTGAACTGCGAAAGCTGTGGATACAGGCGTGCATGTAATGCGGGTAAAACGAGATGGTGGTGTGGCTTAGGGAACACAAGATGAACAACGTAGACGCGGGATGCAGATCGGCGATATGTTCTTGGAAGGTGGGTGTGGGTCGTTTGGTTGACGTGGTCGTAGTGTTGGATAGGTTGATGAAGTCATGGTGGTGATGAATAGTAGTACTCTTGATTTTTGTTTGATATACACCTCTAACCTTTGTTACAAGTATACCTACCTGTTGGACGATAAAACTTCGGCTCATCGGATCAGAAAATAATGATTCTGGATGCCGCGTGATCTGAAAAAATCTACGAAAAGGCTTATTGCGCTGATGCGATGATATGAATAGAGAATGAGAGATTTTTACAATCTGAACTACTTTTACGTTACTCATCAATAATACTATCCAGAAGCCATTGTCTCTATTTTCTGTCATCTATATTTATCAAGATCTTAGCAGCCGATCTGGATATACTTAACGCAAGCAATGGCTATGAACTAGCTTCCACTGATCTATGTATATACCAAGGACCGAAGCTACCGCTACAAACCCCCATCACCAACCATCGACCCCAGATCAGGTGATAAAACTCTCATATCTGCTTCTATCCCAACTTTGAGAGGTCCCTCAACTCTCATTGCACCTACTAAACCCGCAAATTCTAGACCCTTCCTCCGCCTCTTCGCCCAAGGCCTGCCAAACACAACACTTTCTGCATTATCCATACTCTAGCCCTCTGCGAGCCCACCACTACATCAATTATATTCAAAACTGTGGCGAACTTAGCCGCTAGCAAGATATGGGGTGTCACCAGTCACCGTATCACTATGGTTCATCTCCAGGAGATCAAGCCCTATTTGGTATAAATAGTCGACACATTGGACAGACATGCACAACCGAGAAAACTAAGCTCCGCGTAGAAAAAGGACTGCATATGAATTTCCGTAGTTGTGTGCTTCAGGGAGTATAACGAGTTAAGCAACAGGTCCGATCGTTCCCATTCATGAAGCCAAATTTGATAGGAAGTCACATCGGAGCAAACAGCCGTCATCCCCGCTTACATAATCTGCTATGTTTGTACTAATCTGATATTCTGTGGTCTAGCGAAAGGAGAGTCCAGAGTCACCAAGTGACACCCAAATTGACCTACTTTGTCGCGGGCTCGTTTCCGGTAGAGGACAGTCTGCGCTGATGTGACTGAGTTAGTCAGCAGTTTGTGCAAGTCCCACACACAACATCATGGCGTTTGTCAGACTTAAGGCACATTGGAAGTCTAATGTGTATGGATTTGGCCTCATATATTGGTACATAAGATGCGTGTTTGTTAGTGGATGATTATCGGTTACAGTAGATAGGCGTGGATGTGAGCCCTGGATTTGGCGGGGGACGCTGTCGTCGGTTAATTCATCCCATAATTGACGGGCGGCGAGCGGGCTAGACGCAGGGAATCATATGGCGTTGGAATGGGAGTTAGTCAGTTGCTTACACAGACTGTCAGACGAATGACTAATCGATTACATTGCAGAGTGAAGTCCGAGTGATATCACGATTCTATCATGTGTGTTTACTGCAATATCTACAGAAAGTTCTACCTGGTTTCCACTCTTTCTTAGTCATGACTGTTTCCATCACACAATAATATGACCATCTTTAAAAGGAACATTCATTTAACCCGTCAGTGCTATACCTCTGATGATTAATATCGGGCCTAATGTTGTTTGGTCTTCTCCGATGACACCTGCTAGTCAACCATTTCAACAGGCTTAAGTATATTTGTGGCTTTCTACTAAAAAGGAGGTCAAAAAACAAATAAAACAAAACAAACCAGCAAATCTATCGCCATTGCCTATCACAAACAACCACATCTATTTCGCATATGCATGTATGGACATACATGCCTACATGCACATGTATTCATCCGTGTGTCCATCACCATCCACTACTATTCACCACCAACTACAAACATCCACTGCCCTACTTATCTTCCCGGATCACATCCCTTTAACCACCCGTCTGCTTGCCCCCTCGTACCAAGAGGTCAATGTGCTATCAGCGATTAGGCCGATACGTAGCACTTTATCACTCCTACAGCCTGACCCAAGTTCTCGGGAGCAGTGGAGCGTTGGGATTGGACAGACGTAATCAAGACCCCTACCAGATGCGGCAACGGGACCTAGAGTAATGAGAGTGATGAGTAAGAGGGTGTCTGGGCTGAGATGGCACGAGGGATGGGTGAGGTGGATGTTATGGAAAGGGCTTGATTTGGGGATTTGGAGGTGTCTTGGTAGGTGGTTATTGACGGTATCTCTCTACCAATGAGACCGGAAATATGCTCTTTTTTCATATTTTTCGAGTCAGTTCGTGATACAAGATTTTGACGTTTTATATGGGACATGGTGACACATCCCGACACACCTGTCTGCTCTCAGCAAATTTACACACACACACATCCATCCAGAGACCCTTATCCCCGATCTCCCCAACTCCGGCCTTGGATTCAAACGCAAAGTTTCATAATCACCACTTAGGACTGCTAAAGTACCTCTCTCCTCTACCCTCCTTTTCCTTCCACACCCCAACACCCCTCAAGCGTCCACATGTTCTCCGTCCCTCACTCGCAAACAATGCACACTAGCTCATAATTCCAAACTTCGCCCGTCCTATTGCAACATTCCGGGCGCGCATTGATAACCCGATTTTTCCGTTTTCTGACCACCTTCTCGCGATACGTCCGATAGCTGTTGAGCTGGTGGGTGCATGTGTGTGTTTGGGTAGCTACCGCTTGTGTTTTGATATATGGGTGTGCGGTTGGGTCCATGAGAGGGTCTTGGTGATGATGTGATTGAAAGGAAGAGAGGGGGCGGGATTGAACCTACTGCTTTATGAGTGGTGATTCTGCATCTGGGTACTAATACGAAGTGCATGCATGGTTTTATTACAGATTGAGAAGGAAGGCGGGAGTTAAATAGCGCGGGCCAGCATGAACTTATGCGTTGTTCTTTGGGTGAGTGTATGTTGGTTGGTGGTAATGATTTGGAGATGTTGGATAGAGTTAGGAATCTGACTAATAGTTTAAAGAAGCAGGATGTGAATTCGTAAAGGATGTGTAGGTGTGTAGTGTATTCACAGTTGAAGACTGGAAATTATGAAGAAAGGAAAGCACCAGTCAGCTTAGTTCCCTGGATTAACCATTAAGCTTACAATTTATCCGAATAAATCTAGTATTATTTCTTTTGTCTTTTTCTCGGTTTTTATTATTCGATCTTCTTGGCGTCTAATTGTCATGGCTTCAACTCATTCCTTTTCCCCAATCCTCTCTCCAGCCCATCTCCACTCCACCTCGACAATTTAACTCACTTTGTAATCCCAACATCACAACAACCATCCATCCCTATTAGTTGTTTATTTCTTCTCGTTCGATTTCGTGATTCTCCTTTCTGGGCTTTGACTCCGTCTTTCCAAAAGCCGTCGGAATCCCTCCATCATCTTCCAGATGTTTCCTTTTATGCCAGATCAATAATGTCCATGTTTGGTTATATAGTGTCTGCTCAGATAGCTTTGGAGGATTCGCAGCTGAATGACGTGGGTGTATTAATATAGTAATAATGCAAATTCTGCTTGGTTTTTACCTTCGGGTTGGGAGGCAAGTCTTGCGCTGTTGAGAGGAACATCATGGCTAGAAAGGGACAATGTGATAATGGATCGTCCTTTGGGTTCCAAGGTGACTAGACAAAATACAGCGATGGTAACTAGAAACAGACACTTGGACTTGTTCTATACCATCACCATATAAAACACTTATTCCATATAAACCCTCATTTTCACCACCAATACCACATGCAGACAACCCACCCACCATGCCTCATGCAAGCCCTGTCTTTGCCTCTCCTTCCGCCATTCGCTCCAAACCCTGTCAATGACTCCCTCCCTGGCCCCCGGTGACATAAGTGGAGAAGGTCTTTTGGCTACTTTGATTTGAACCAAGCTCGCTTCCATTCTGTCGGGACGGGTCATGGCGCGTCATTTGGTCATAGCGGCCGCAGGCTACCTGCGAAAGACTTGGGACTGGGGCTTGGCTTGGAACAAGGGGTTGGTTGGTGGGAGCTGGAATCAGAGAGTTGCGCGTCGTTGGGAATGAATGAAGGGAAGAGGGAAAGAGGAAGACAGAGAAGGTGAAGGGATGGGAAGTCGAGGGAAGGCGATATTTGGGCTCATGTAGTTGAACTTTTGGTTAGTGAAAACGGTGGCCGAACGAGTTGTCGATAAGTGCAAGCCCCGGGTCAGCCAGGAATTCGTGGCTGCCGACGATGGTCCTGTGATGAACACATAGATTAGCAGTTCTTGCATCGTTACAGTCAACAGTTACACTATCAAAAAACTCCAAACATTCCATTACGAAAGACCTCGGATCCCCTCTATCCCATCTAACAGCTTTAGAAGCCTTCCAAACGTCGCAGTCACTATCACGTCCACCCTCTCCATAATCTCCCCGGCTGTGAGAAAAAAAGAAAGAAAAATGACACATCAAATTCCACCGTGATGCCCCGTTGCTACAAATCACTCGTTGACGGGGGATCAAGTGGGTGACCAGGGACTACGAGGAGCCAGGTGGCCGCTTGGTGATGTTGTTTAGTGGACGCTTCCAAGAGAGCGAGGTTCGCTAGAGGGCAGCCTGCAACGATTGGACGGCCGAGACGCCGGATTGGGCGGTAGAGGTGACCATTGGGTGTTGATACCCCCTTTCTTGAGAAATCGATTATGTTATTGATCGAGATTTAGTTAGTCTTTTATTATCTTATTTCTTATGGATTCGGTTGACTGCGTGTATCGCATCCAGCCCGGCACGGTTACAGTTTCGATATCCGGCAATCGCCCAACACACAGTGACTGTCAAAGGCCTTCCTCTCGCTCTTCTCTCTTAAGTTCCCGCCCAATCATTTTATGGATCCTCACGCACTGCGTGCTTACCGCCACCCAGCCAACTAGTCCGTGCCTCCTTCACACCGCATCTAGATACCTAGATCCCGGCCCGGTCATATCGTCGTTCCGGAAGGTGACGATGTGAGAATTGAGGGCTTCGTACGTTTTTTTTTTTGCATTGCGTTTTTGTTCCTTTGGATGGGGACTGTAGTGGACGAGGTGAGTGATGGGAGTAGATAGCGAGCGGGAAATGGATTGTCCTACACATTTTCACGGGGATGGTTGTGTCGAGACATGGATACTGTATATTGTCACGCTGTCACATAAGGACTTCTATGTAATTATCCTTTTTGTTCCGCAACAGTGCATCTACCAAGTCTTTCACATCTCTTTCCCCTTCATCTTTCCCCTCACCTATATATGTATGTGCGTAGTTCAACCCCGTGACATCACCTTACAGATCACTATTCCTCCAACCCACCCTCACCGACCCTCAAGCCCACCTGTCCCCTTCCATTCCCAGAACAAATGGCACACACACACATGCACAACATAGCCAGTCCGACAACACATATCCCCCACAATTTCCCGCCTCCCCATCACCAATCCAGCCATCCCTCTCACCTTTCCCTCTTATCACTTCACTTCACCTCCCTCAACACATTACCCTGTATCCCATCCCATCATATCGTTTAAACCTAACTCCCACTGCTCAATCTCCAGTCCACAAGCCACCCTACACCGCTCCTCCGTATCCCATCACCGACTCTCCCGACACACCTGCCGATCACATCAAGTTCTTTATCAGGCCAGGATCTCAACAACCTAGGGACTGTCAGGCAATTAGGGGGATTCCTGCAGGACGGACAGGTGTTTGTGGTGGCATTGTGCTTATATAAGCATGCGTGAGGTTCCACATGGGTGAATGGGGCAATGTGACGTCATATGGACTTACAAATGTCATGAGCGAACATCGCGAGAATTAGTCTATATTGCCAACCGGAAATTTACCTCCGGAATTAGTCCATAATCGAAAGGAATGAAGAGTTGGTCCTAGATAGATATGATATCACATTACTACAAAGAGAAAGAGCGACTCGAGACTTATACTCGGTTTGTGTTACACCAATCCATCGAGTCAACGTCTCACAAACATCGAGATGCTCTGATATCGATATCTGCCAATCATACAATTTCTACTCCCGCAGTAATTCAAACTACTCTCATCATGTCTTCGCCATGCTCCCCGCCCATCTCCCACTGTCCCATTGTATGTCCTTCCATTAACGATCCCATCTTCTAAAAACCCAATCCTTAATGACATCCCATAACCCACATTTTTTCCACATACGACCGTAGCCTGTAAAAACATGGGGTCCCCGTCCACTCTCCCATAGTCAAGTATGTTTCTTTTGCCTGTTTCTCTATTTATAAACACTTCATATCTGAAATGGTCCACATAAACATCGTCAACAAAAACAAAAGATGTACAATACAAAATAAAAACATCATAATTGTTTTCTAAACAATCGAAATTCTAGCCAAAAAGCATCACGTCATAACTCATTTCGCATCAATCCTCCCCATCACACCGCCGCCGGATAATATTCCTCAAACCGATCAGTCTGGTCCCACCCAAGCTCCTTGATAATCATCCAACAGACAACCAACAACTTTGGGAACTTCGTAGTCCAAAAGAACAAATACCCTCCGGCAATGGACCAACCGTCTTCTTCAACGAGTCACTCATGTCCTCGTAGTGATTTTTTGTTCCGAAGAGCTCGCAATAAATCAAGCATCCGATCGCCCGTGTACTTGCGCTGCTTACCTAGGGAGTCAAGGAATTCACGAGGCAAAAGGCGGAGGAAATCTCCATTAGTGATCTCGGGGCCATGAGACTCAAGGACCTGAAGAGCAGGAGAAGGCGGAGTACGTATCTCCTTTTCAAAGGCGTCGCTGACATCAGCCAGGAAAGTCAACCGCTTTTTGGAAGACCAAAAGAATGGGTGAGCCAAGACCTTTTCAGCCGAGGGGCGATCCTTGGGAGTAGAGTTGAGCATGGATGCAATCAAGTCGTGAGCTTCATGTTTGATTTCCCCAAGACTCTCCAAAGCAGTGAGCTCGTAGTCTCCTTTCCGAATGTTGACCTCTCTCATATAGCGACCACCGGCATCGTATGGGTGCTGACCACTGCTTAGAACATAGTAGAAAACTAATCCCAAACTAAAGATATCAATGGATCGAGTGGCACGCCGTGAGTTTGACGAGTCATTGACCAGGACCGTGCCAGATCCACTGTGTATACTATAGTCTAGCATATCCCGCGCCTGGTCATCGTCGAGGAGTAGCTCCGGGGCTCTCCATCCCTGAGTTCCGGCAGTTCTGCCAGTGGTTGCTCCAAAGGAGGACTGTCCTCCCTCAAGTTTCTTGCAAAGACCAAAATCAGAAACCAAGAGACGAAGTTTTCCATCATTCCCCATATTGACCAGGATATTCTGGGGCTTCAAGTCACGATGCACAATCCGAAGCTTATGCAAGTGACTGATACCGTGAGTAATCTGGTACAAAACGTCTGAAAGATTTTGGCGTCCAGCTTCGGCAATACGACGAAACTGGTCAGGCTTTTCAATAACATCGGCAAGGGAAGCAACACAACGCTCAAGAGCAATGTAAAGGAATCCATCAGCCGATTGCTGAGAGTAATAACGGATGACTATTCAATGTATTAGTAAGTCGCAAAGTCGGTGTAGGTGATCGACACTTACCATTCGGATGATCATCACTCTCACGGAGCAGCTTGGTTTCCTGAGAGGCAATGTCGTAGAATTGAATCAACATTCTCTTGACAGCCACATCTCTACCATCAAAACGACCTGCGAAAACTAGAGTTCCATTGCTGCCTGTGCCCAATTGATCGTTCATATCGACCTCGAGTAGGCCCATGCGGAGCTTGGGACTACTAACATCACCGGGGTCGTTGATTATGGAATGAGTATCAGGCTGAACACGATTATCATTTTGCTGCGTGATCTTCAGAGCTCCTTGGACGGCGTTCTCAACAGATTCGTCGTTGTCTTCGTCGCCTGGCTGGGAAAGCTCTCTCTTCTTCTTCTTGTGCTTAACACCTCCACGACGTCCCCTGTGCGCCTTTTTCTTAGTAGGCTGAGGGGCATCCAAGGTGGACGCTGCAGGACTGGTTTGTTTCGAAGGTCCAGGTGACACCGCGCGGGATTCAGGTGTCGGGGGAGCAATCAATTCCATAGGCTCAGGTTTCGGTGTGTGCACCTCCTCGGGATCGGGAGTTTTGAGAAGAGGTTCATGAGACTCAACAAGGATAGATGACTTTTCATCAGATGCATCGTCCTCTTGCGGATGAACATCAACTTCGGGTGTAAGTTTGTCATCAGCCATGGGCGCATCAGGTTCAGCAGGTAATGGGCTAGGAACGACCTCTTGATCTTCAAAAGGGTTTTCACATTCTTCCGCGGGAGTGTGGAACTTATTCCTAACGCGCCTCCGGTGATTACCGACATCCCCCAAGTAATCTCGCTTCAACTGACGAATGAACTTTCTGACTTCATTCTGGTAATAGACAAACCCACCAGAGAGGATCAACAGAAAAGCCGGATTGGAAAAAGCTCCAGGATATAAGTCAAAACTGAGCTGAAAACAAGGTACGGAACGTAGACAACTCGGTCCCGCAAGGAAAGGGGGGATTCAACTTCGCCGTCTTCGATGGACGCTTTGGGGGTACCAATGTAGTTGTAGATATCCTCCATTTTTGAGTGGAGTTTCTCACCCGAGTCGATCAACGGCACATACTGACGGGACCTCGCCGGATCATGCCCCACGCCAAGAGTATGGGTTCCAACGAGGGCCTTGCACAAGTCTTCAAATGCCAAATTCTTTGGCATCTCAAGAACTTCCATCAACGCAGTAGGAGCGTTGGTGATCATGGGATAAGCATTGCCGGAGAGTGCAAACCAACTTCCTTCTTGGGTGCGGTTGAGGAAAATACTCATAGATCTGGACAAGTTTTCACGTGGATTCTTAGAAGGCGGGGCAGGCTGAGAAAGGGCTACCAGTTCGGGATTGGTGTGGATGGAAACACCCCGAGGACGACAGATGTCGTAAACTCGAGCCACAGGAGATGAAAGCTTGCGGGAGAACGTGGTTGAGCCAAACTCTCGGTTTTCACGAAGAACGTCATCGAAACCATAATCCAATCCGAGGACCTTACCGTCATGGCGCGAGGTGATGTACTTGTTATCGAATGAAGCATGGCCAGCGTGGTACTCATGTAAAAGATCGAGGTTGTAGTTGTTGGGTCCCCATTCACGGTACTTGAGCAGAGCAACAGGTCTGCCGTCTTCGCGCTGGATAGTCACAGTATACTCGGTCCTTCCAAGCTGAATTATTCCAGTAGAGCCGCATTCTTCACTAGAGAAGGGTCCTGAAGGCTGGAGGCAACTTTCGGGTTCGGCGGTGTGGGCTCCAGTCTCACCAAACCACTTGAGAACTCTTCCCGTAGCGGCATCGAGAGTGATGAGAGTCGTGACTTTGCTTCCCACATACACGACAGACTGTTGGGAATCGGCGAACGGTGCGAGCTCTTCAACGAGCTTCTTCATAGTTAACCCAGTCTTAACTACAGGAGAGGCTGAAGGCGAGTGGTCTCCGGGGATCCAGAGATAGATTCCTCCGTCAGCAGTGGGTTCTATGGCCCAGATATAATGGTCGACAATGTTGTAGTCCTCATCAAGAGGATCACTGGTCGAACGGAAGTAAGTGGTCTCGATCATGGGTTGTTCAACTTCAAGACGCCATCTCTCCTCGCCAGTCTGACGATCAGTGGCAAACAAATTTCCATCAATGGTCGCCATCAGGACGAAGTCCTCTACTTCCCAATCCCCAAGACTCCGCGCGCTGTGGTGAGAGGCGAGGCCAGACCCCGAAGTAGGGCTGGACCGGAGACGAGGGGACGGGGCTCCAACGGCCGGAGCCGGAGCCATAGTAGCAAGGGCGCTCACATCATCGGAATGATAGGTAGGCGTATGTTGGTTGCGGTAATGGTCGGAATCGGTAAGTTTGTTCTTGATAGGGTACGAATCCCGGCGGCGACGACCGGTCGAAAGGGACCCGAGAGATCCGGAGTGGCGGGAATCACTGGATCGGCATTTTGGATGTGAGCAGAATAGCCGGCTGCAGCGGCATCAATGTTGGAGTTGTATGTGGCGACACGGTGTTGGCGGTCTAGATGTTTAGTCTGTTGCGAGGTGGCAGCATCAACAACTCCCGTGTTAGCAACGGCCGGGAGGACGGCAAAGACAATCAGATAGCGACCAAGACTTAGGTGCATTTTTGGTGGGTTGGCAACAGCGTCCAGTTCATCTATTCATGTAGGCAATCGGTAGTAAAAAGAGAGGGAGAGACGCGGAAACTCAAGAAGTCATCAGCGCTCTAGATGGTTGGTGAGGCTCAATTAGATGTCGCTTGTAGTGTCGGATATACGGTGATTGAAGGCAACGGGAATGAAGGTCGAAAAATATAAAATTAAAAAGTCGAGTCGACTAAATAGTAGACTAGGCAAATAAAACTAATCCTGTCACAGGAACTAGTAAAGGCGGATTCGAAGAGAGGGATTTAATTATACTATAAAACGTAGGTAGTGAGGCCATCGGTGAGCGATAGTCAAAACTAGGAAAAGAGATCGCAATGGTGCGATGGAAGGTGTTGAGGTGGGATGATGATGAGTTTTTGTTGAAGACCAACGAAAATCACTAATCGAACGGAACAATTTTCAAAAAGTGAGAAAAGAAAAAATCGAATCAGGGCAAGTGCTGTCAATACAACTTTAAAGCAACCGCCCAAAAAGCAAAAGCTCTTTTAGGCTGACAACAAAAAAATCAGCAACTGCCACCAGGTCACGGCACACATAGAGCAACCACCAGCTACTAACTATGTGATATTTTCCGTGTTTTCTCTAATGGACCACATCTTGTGTTTCTTGGCACAGATCAGACATTTCCAACTACAGGCGAATCCGGCACCGAAGGGTACTTCAAGGGAGATGCCCTATAGCACATGTTTGCTTGAAATTTATCTCGAGATTCTAGGGCTGCATATGCCGGTGATTCAACATATGAGATAGTGGTCATCAGGATGTTTGATAATTCATAGTTGGATTGGTTCAATAAGTAACTAATCTTAAACAGCGAAATCCTGACTTTCACTCATTATAAATTTGTGTTAAGGCATCAACGATTTTATAAACGGTATACATCATGGAAAGAGGGACTTTAAATTATTTGACGAATTCAAGGGTTATTACACAATAGGGTTATTTATGCAGACCCACTCCCCCACAAAATCATAAGTTGAATGTGTCAGATGTTTTTGTTACCCCTCTCCTATGTAATGGCCTTGAAAAGTCCGACTGACTGTCGCCTCCCGATATCTTCACTGCTGCCCTCTATAAGTAAAGAATGATCAGTAAATTTCGTTCACAGGGACTCCTGAAACATGCATTAGATGGCAGTGCAAGAATCTATCGTTTCCCGGTGTTATGTGAGAGATATCCTTGTCTCCATGTCATATATCAGTGCAGGTAATTCCCCACCTTGAATGCACAAGATGTCTGAGGGGACTGGATCACCCGTTTGATGATCCCTAGAATGTGCTAGATAGTTTGAGTAGAGAGAGAGTACAGGATGAGCGAAAATGAAAGACAAGGTGCAAAATATGACAAGAGTCTTGCCATTGAAACCTTCTCTAAGAATAATCGACCAATATAGTCCTTCATCTAGAGACATCTAGTTTTACTCCAAATTATACAATTAAAGCAACCTCCAAAAATCATGATATTGTAGCAGTTGTGTCCCTCCTTATTTTAATAAATACAGTATTGAGAATCATCCCTAACTGTCTACATACACTACTTCCACTTGATCGACCAACCAGAGCTCACAAGTTGGTGACTTAACCTGTGGCACGTGACCAAAACTGTACCATTACTAATTTGGTACTGTGTCGTTCGCATATGACTTAACACTATGCGGATATTTGCTTCGCCAATACTACCGCCTGGGAGTCTACAATAGCAGTAATTGGTTGTATAGTGGCATTGCAACAGGCGTGTACGAGTTGGCGCGACAATTGAGAAAAGATCATATTGAGTATCGCGATATCACTGACGACGCGAGTTGATGTGTAATATCCGATTTAACCCTTGAGAGCGCAGCCGGTTTTTGATCTACACGGATTGCTAGCTAATTACCGCACGACAGTTGCATCCTCGACCCCCAAACATTGTCACATCTCTTCAGTCACACTGACAGTAATTACAATTGTTTCGTTTCCTCGTGACTGTTGGCCATACATTCATCGCGACCCTAGTACATAACTTGTACAAGCCCCTGGCAATTACGTCGACAGTCTATTATTGCAATTAAAGACGAACTCACTCCACTATCGCCCACTTCTACTCTCATTACGATTGAAGCTGACTGTTAGCATCTGCTGCTATGTAGGCACAACCATATATAGATACGCAGAAGCAATATCCACAAGTAGTAACATACCAATCAATCCTCATACCAGACCTTGTAAGTCCTCGCATCCGTCCTGAGAGACCGGCTGGCCGACCAATTTGACGGCACCCCTGGTCCCTGAGAACTGGTCCCTGAGAATTGGCACCTCGATTCATTCTGGCTCGGCTGTGATTTGCTTTTCCTATTCTCAGAAGCACTCAACAGCAAATAATCAGAGAAGCAAGAGAAGCACTGGTCACCCGGAGCACAAGCACCGTTAACTCTAGTCCTGCTCAGCGTCCTCTCACCCCCCAAACTAGGCACCGTGGAGGCGATAACTGAATCGTATCAGTGCCATCGGCTGGGCAAACATTCTTTCTCCAGATTGTTTCGCCGCATCGATTCCCATTTCGACCTCCGCGCGTCCTGCTTCTACCGACGATTCAGAAACCACCAATCGGTCCCGCGATCTCGGACGTCTGACTATCACGACAAGAACGCCATCTTTACTTTCTCGACCCAGAGTCTTCCACATCGTCGAGATACCCACCAACTCCACCGCCAACATCAGAATCGCCATCCCTCCCGCGTCTCGTCGCCCGACCGTTCGCTACACAAACACTTCGCCTCCACCTCATCCTCTAGTAAAACTGCTCACCACAAACTCAGGCCGGCTGGACCCTTCCCTATGCAGCCGACGAAGGGAAAGGCAAACGACCCGAATGGGCGCAAAGCTAAGGTCAGCTATTTCCGTGCGCCATGAGAGCTGTTTTCGAGGGAGCTTCCTCAAATAATGGAATCTGGATATTGCGAATCCATCGTTATAACGAACCTATACTAATTATGATGCTTTTATTATATAGCTTGCGAATTCATATCAACAGCTTCTCGAGTATGTCGTCTTCAATCCTTCAACCCACAGCATGACTTGAAGATCATCTAACACCTAATAGCGGATTTGCAGCGAAGGACTTGCGATCAGTAGGAAACTACACTTTGGGACGCTTGATAGGAAAAGGTTCCTTTGGCAAAGTTTACCTGGCGACACACAAACTTACAAACGGATCAAAGGTAAGACTCGACAGCAAACAAAAGGGCCTCGACGAACTTACACCCATTTTTTTAGGTTGTATTGAAATCGGCAGATAAGAATGACACAAACCTCGCTCGTGAGATCCACCACCATCGGCAATTTGTGCACCCGCACATTGCTCGGTTATATGAGGTTATCGTGACGGAAAACATGGTGTGGATGGTGTTAGAGTATTGCGCAGGTAAGTCACCCACTGAGTGTGATAGGGATCAGTATTGCCAATAAGGTTATCTAACCTATAATCTATCCAATAAATAGGAGACGAACTCTACAACCACTTGTTAAAACACGGCCCGCTACCGGGAGACAAAGTGCGCAAGATCTTCGCTCAGCTAGTAGGCGCTGTATCCTACGTACACATGCAGTCATGTGTGCACCGCGATCTTAAACTCGAAAACATCCTCTTCGATAAGAACGAAAACGTCAAGCTTGTCGACTTTGGTTTTACGCGCGAATATGAAGGAAAGACGAACCACTTGCAGACCTTTTGCGGTACGATCTGCTATTCGGCGCCCGAGATGCTCAGGGGAGAAAAGTATGCCGGAGAGAAGGTCGATGTCTGGAGTTTGGGTGTTATTCTTTATGCCCTCCTATGTGGAGAGCTACCGTACGACGACGACGACGACAACGAAACAAGACGGAAGATTCTAAGTGATGATCCGAAATTACCGGCGCACTTGCCCGAAGATGCTGTCCCCCTCATCAAATCGCTTCTGTCTAAACGGCCGCTCTTACGCCCATCACTTCCCGAGATTCTGGCCAGTCCATTCCTGGCGGAACACGCAGCAGCCCAACAAGCCATTCTCAAGATCCAACGACCAGCGCCATTTACAACACAAATAGAGAGGGAAACTCTGGAGAGAATGCGGACATCTGGCGTAAACATCGACAACGTGATTGAGAGCGTATTGGCTGAGCGTTGTGATGCGCTGAGTGGTTGGTGGACTCTGCTTTTGGAGAAGGAGGAACGTAAGATTCAGCGTCGTGAGCGTAAGCGCAAGGAAAAGGAGGCAGAAGCAAAGAGTATCCGCCGCCTCTCTACAGCGTCCGGACGGTTCGATCGTTCAGCGCTGACTAACGTCGAGGAAATTGGGACTCCGGTGGTCAGAAGGCGTCCGTCTGACCACTTAATAAGCACACCTAGGGCTCGAGGCCGCTCCCAAAGACGCAGTGCCCAGTATTCAGATTACCAAATTCACATTCCCGACATGCCAACCGATGGCTCCTTGCATCCCCATTCTCGCCCCTTTGACCGCGAATCAGTGCGGTCATCCAGTACATCTCGCACTAGACACCCTATCCCATCCCCTAAAGAGGGGGACATTCGCAGCGCCAGGTCACGTGGCTCCACCTTACATCTTGTCTCACCCCCCACGGTAATTCTTCCTGAGTCTGTCCCTGAGGTTGATAATGAAAACGGAACTGAGCAGAAGGTGCGCAAAAAGCATTCACAGGCTTTCATCGCTCAGTGGAAGAACTGGACCCACTGGATATTTGAGACCACTCGGCGCACGAAGCCGAGTCGGCGCGCCAGCCAATCGACGCCGGATTTGCGTGAGAAGGGAAAGCAGGGTCAAAAGGATCACAAGGGCCCGAATCAGCGGCCACACACGAGCAAGTACCCCGGCGGAAAGAGCCAAGATGGACGGTCAACTAATACTTTGCCGTCTGGGTTTACTGCTGGGGGCCAGCCAAGCTTGCCGATTCCGCCTATGCCGTCAAACCCGAGTTCGTATGCGCATAGTTTACAGCAACAGCCGCTGCCGATATCACCGGTGACGGCGACGCCAACGCACCGGGTGAACCCTCGGCACAAACGCCAGTCGCTATCCCCTTCGCCCTTGACGCCGAGAACCGCTATGCGCCGATCCTCGACGGGGCTCCGGGGTCGTAAGTCGACTTCGTCGTCCATCTCATCGATCCGGTCGATCCACCATCACCACCACTCACACTCGAAGGCTTCCTCGACCAGCTCCAATGGTTCCATTTCAACTACACTTTCTAAAGCTACATTAACTCGCGGCACCTCGCCTCACCACTCCGTCAAGGTTCTCCCTGCCGCCCCTTCTACCTCTTCGATCCCCTCTAGCATCCGTCTCGTCCGCGGCTCTGGACCGCCCCCTCTCGCCATCTTCAACGAGGGTATGCCCACCTGCGACATGCAGGCCCCCAGCTCTCCCAAGCCCTTTGGTGCTGGTGGTGTCCTCTTTGCAAAGCGTAAACGCAACGTCTTCAAAGGCCCCATGCTCAGCATCGCGACAACGGGAGCCCCCGGTGCCCGTGTACCCAGCTCCTCGCATTCCCATTCGCATTCCCGTAGCGCTAGCGCCTCGGGCTTTGGCCGTCGCTCCGGCGAAATCACGATTGCCGAAGAAGATGAGGAGCCTGAGGATACGGTTAGGAACTTGGGTGACGAAATGATGGAGGAAGAAGAGGAGGAAATCGAAGACGTCGAGGAGTTTTCTCCGGTGATTTCGAAGCCGGGGGAGATTATCGAGGAGCATATCTACGAGGATATCGAAGAGGAGGACTCGCTGACTATGATGGACCAGTCGATGATGTCAATTAGTAGTGCGGACATGGCAATGTCGAGCTACGGTGTGCCGACGCTGCCGCCGTTGGAGCCATTGCCGAAGTTGTGGGAGAATTGAATGGAAGGGTTCATATGATGAGTGAGTGCGTGCTGGACATTCGTTAAAGTTTTTCTTTGTTTGCATCCCCTTGGTTCTTTCCTTATTATTTCCTTTTATCCTGTTGTCATTCATCCATTGTCACTATTTCGTCTCTTTATTTGACTTGCCTCTTATCACTTACTCCCTTTACACCATATTTTCCATTCTGCATTTTTTGTCGTTTGCGCTCTTATACCATCTAGACTACTTTTGCTCGCATTGTTCTCTGCTTTTGCCTTTTGCCACTGACTGGCTTATATTGTCCTGTCTACCTATTTGCCTTGCTTGCTTGATTGTGTTTGTGTTGTTGCTTCTGGTAGTCCGCGAGGATGCCATTGGATAATGAACATGGGAATATAGACGGAGATGAGAGAAATTGGCGGTATAATAGAGAGGGATAAGAGTTTTTTCTAAAAAAACTTTTATGTTTAAAAATAATTTTATTATATTATTTGGAAATTAGATGTTTGTATATACTCGTTGTGATCTTTATGTGTCTTATATATCTTCATATCCTACAAATTATTCAAACAGCCCGTTCCGCGCTAAGATAACCTTCTCAACAGTCTTCCTCGTTACGCAAAGAACAGGGTCAAAAGGCGCCAAAGTCGGATCTCCCATCGTCGCCAACGCCGCAAGGCCAAGATAACTGTGATACAAATCCGGCTTATCCCCAGGAGTCTTCCCGAAACCCCGATCATGTGCTGAGTTTTATCGACTAGGAATCTTCGGGCCGGCATGGCGTCGATGACGTCGATGTGTCCCAACATCTAATATCAATTAATAATTAATGCACAATGGGCATAATATAATAGTCTTAAACTTACATTCAACGTTGCCCCCGCCCACCAAAAATAACAAGTATCCGCCGGCTTATTCTCCTCCCATTAAATCCCACCAACCCATCCGCGATAGTCTCCGGATCCCTTGGAACCGCCATCTTCGGGGCCAGGATTTCGATTTCCTCTTCGGAGTCTTCGGGGTCTACAGCGGTCAAGTATGACTGTTGACGGTATACGAGGAAGCGGAGGAGCGCAGGGATGTTGCGGACGCCGGAGAAGATGGTGGAAGGAGGGCCAGCGGGAGATTGGGTGTCGGTAGTGGTGCCGAGGAGGGTGAGGGCGGCGATTGCACAGTAGGCGTAACCGGCTAGCGAGGTCAGTTACTAGAGCAGCTATAGATATATGAGGTGATACATACCGTGGGATTCGTTGTAGCCGCTTTCAGAGATACCGCCATCGTAAGTCTAGGAGTTGGGTTAATATGAGATAGTTGGTGGAAAGAGCCTTGGAGGGCCGTAGTTACCTGAGCTTTTTGATGTGACTAATCAACCCTTCAACATTGATATCTTCTACCCAATAATCTGACCCATCTTTATGTTCCCCTCTCAAAAACCACCTAACCGCCGCCGCCAAATAACAATACCTCATATCTCTCCCTCCTGATATCTTCCCATTCCCATCTACCACCTCCCCGAAACTCCCATCATCTCGCTGCAACCTCCTCAACCAAGCCAACGTCTTCTTCCTATCAACCTTTTTGAAGGTATCCTTCGCCGTCTCCTCATTCGCCACTAAAGCCAAAATTGTCAAAGCAAAATACGTCGCCGCCAAATTCGCACAGTAGTCCGGCGGGGCCTTTCCGTCCTTTTCTGCCCGCTCAACACACTCACTGCTTGCTACACAAAAAGGTAAAAGCATATTCGGGGAGCCCGCAAAGCCACCCGACGGATGTTGCAATGCTAGCACCCATTCGGTATGTCTAGTGCGGTCTTCAGGGGTAAGGAAGGGGTGTCTTCGGGGTAGAGTTCGGAGGGAGATGTGAGGACGTCGAGGGCGGAGAGGATGAAGCAAGCGAAGGTCATGCGGGTACTGTCGGCGGAGGTGTAGGGGGTGGGGAGGATGGAGTTGTGGCAGCGGTTCCAATAGGAGATGTGCCGGGGGCAGTTGATAATGGGTTCCATAGTGGGTGGGGAGGTAGTCGAATAATGATGTTGTGAGAGGGGGCTTTAGTGATTGGGGTGGATAATTGGGGTGAATGATGAATGGGAGGTGGATGATGCCCCTGTAGAACAACTGATTGGGGCGTTGATGGTAACTATGGTGGGGATAAGGTTTCACGAGCTAATAGCGTTATAGATATCGTAATTATAGGTGGGGCGAAGTAGAGTTATATGACAACTGATATACGGGCCTGTAATTAGTTACCAAGACGTTAGATTTGGTGTAAGTTAGAATTTATATCTCAATATAAATATAGCTCCTTGTAGCAATTGAACATATTTAATAAATATAATCACTGTGTTAAAGCACACAAGCTTCATGTCTATTTAGGCTACTATCGCTCATCTGACTCTCACTCCGCATAACGTCCTGACAAAGGCTCAAAAGTGGACCTGTATTCTTCATCAGCCTTATGTGCATCCCTCAACTTCCTTCACCCATCCTGTTGTCACCATCTTATCAGATCCAATGAATTTATTTCGATAATCATCATTTTATTAACGAGCACTAGCTGGAGCATTATTACCACTACAAATATCACACCACCCACTCATCACAACCGCATGTATTCACACACAGACTTCGCCCACCTAATAGCTCCCTTATACTTCCACATCCCCGGGGCATTTCCGTCCTTTAAACCCTCAATGGACTCGGCGAGTTTGAGACCGAGACCTTCAGCCTTGACTTCAGCAAGCGGGTAGAGGTAAGTTTTGAAAGAAAACATGACGGTATGGGTTTTGGGAAGACGAGAGAGCGTCTGACGTTCGATACGGCAGTAGGCATTGCCGCAGTCGATTTCTTGGTCCTCTTCGACTTTCATGCCGTCCTTGATATGGTTGATGGAAATGTCGAAGAGGTTGCTGTGAGTGGTGACGGACCACTGGGGAGGAAGGAATATATTTTAGCATTGACATGATTTCTCGGTCTTTATGTTGTGACTTACGTTTGTTCTCTTCACATTCTTCCCCACCTCAAGCTTTGCAAAAAACCTTTCCATACTCGCCCCAATTTTCTCATACGACGGCACTGGCGCATGAATATCCTTCAAAATCATCCCCAGTTTCTCCGCCGGGTCAAATCCGTTCGGACAACAACACACAAACGCCACTAACCTATGCGGCCCCTCCGGCCCCTCATCCTGCTTCAGCAAAAAGATATCCTCCTCCACAATCTCCCCAGCGCCCTCAATATCGCCAACGGGTCAAACAACATGCTGCCTTTTCATGGTTAAAGTTGCCATGGGTCATCAATGGGTACGAAGAGTTGGTTGCTTTATTAATAAATTGGCCGTTGATAATGGAGAAGATAGTGGGGTATCGGGTGGGGAGGTAGGTTTCGGTGAGGTATTGGTAGACTTCGTGGATGGCGTCGACGCCGGTTTGCATGTAGCCGTGGGACTTGGTGGGGTATTGGGCGATGATGGCTTTGCGAGTGGTGATGTTTTTGACGTAGTTACGGTCGAGGGCGCAGAGGTTGCTAGGAGTGTCTCGTTCGATGGCTGAGGGATGTTAGAGTAGTCGTCAAGTAGTGGGTTATTATGGCTGGGTTCAACTCACCCATCGTGATGTTGTAGATCGGCTTCCAAGGACGCCATTTCCCGGGAGCTGTCTCGTCTAAAGAAAAGTCATGAAGAGGTTCAATCGGGGGTAGAGTGGGTATGGACTGTTTCTCGGGAAAGATCTGATTATATTGGGAGTTCTAGGTTGGCATATAGAGTTGTATGCAAAGGGCAGGTGATACATACAGGAGAATGTCCCAACTTCTTGGTCTTCTTCTTGAGATGTGAAATAAGGACGGTTAAAGAAATAACGACCGCCCAGGCAGCATAAGCCATGAGATTTTGAGCTTGAGTGAACTCCATAATAATTTGTGTGTATTAATTACTATAGTGGATAATAACTAGAAGAAACCACGTTCCCATGGAAGTCAGTGATCATGAGTATATATATATCATTGTTTGATACACTAAGGCCCCTCATTTACTTATCTCCCAAATTCGATAACCAATATTTCTACCGCCAACCCTCCCACCCTACAATCACCGCCTATCAACTCTCATCACAGCCATCCCCTCACCATCACTACACATACTGTATCTCCTTTTCTCTTCCTCAAGATAACAAAGCGCACACTATACAGCGCGGAAATCAAACTACAATGCGACATGCAATTCATGTAATAATTTATCCATTTTGGGAATAGTCCGCAGGGAATACCACGTAGGGTGGTGCCTCAGAGGACGGTGAGGTCTTGAGGGGTTGTATGGGTGGAGTACAGGGAGGTTTGGGGTCTGATTTATTGAGGAATATATATTTATTTATTTGGTGCTTGATGGTGTTCATTGAAATCGGGCGGCGACCATGAGCTTGTTTTCCGAGGGAAAGCTCTTATGATGCCAGTCTTGGGATATCATAAGAAAGGAGAGAACATCGCGAACCAAATAATCTGAACATAACAAGCAACATACGATTCACTCTATGGCATCTCTCAATTTCGAGGATAAGGACTACACCGTCTTCATAATGTCTCCCCAACCAAGATGGTAAATCCACTATATTCTTTATCTACCATGAAAACAAAAATACTTCATTTTAGGTTATCAACATCCTACGCTCTGTCAATATACAAAGTAAATAAACATCTGATATCACTAGGTTGCATCCGGCTTGGCTGATAGCCCGCTAGTTGGTCTTCCCAAAGGGCAAATAACTTACAGTTGAGATAGAGGATCCTGTCATGACGTCTACAGAGCTATGCAGTTTGAAGTCAAGCTTTATGATATCTCGCGAGAAATTGGCTTCGTATTCACATTGTCGTGATAGATTCTACTTTGAATATACTGTATCTAAAATGTATTCTCCAAAATCCCAAAGTCTTTTATCAGCTTTATTGATAACCGGAATTTGACCGGATACTGTGTTTCTAGATACGATTCACTTTAAATCCATGCTGTCCAAATGTGTTTACCAATTGCAATCCCAACACGCCATCAATATTTGCGAACAACCCTAACTTCAAGACCCACTTATCCCTACTATCGATAAGCACAATGCGCTTCCCATTGCCCAGAACTACGTTCCACCAATGACGACGACGACAATGAATTGATCTAGCATTAACTGTGATACTAGTCAACCTCAACTTTATCCTTTCCATTTTATCCTCTAACCTGCCCTCACCAATTAGAGCCCTATTTACCCGTAGCCAGACCCTACCTCTTCATCCCGCACCCTGCGAGTCCCTAGGGTCATCGAAACACTCAGAAGCTTGCAACCGAGTCATGCCGCAATATTGGAACTACCCGAAACTGAAGCGGGGAGTGGACCTGCAGCTACAGACGGCGTATAATGATGGAGATTGGTTAAGGGTGTCCCGGTTGGCAGCAAAGAGGGCGTTAATGTGGGGGCCTGACAAGCAATATCATGAGGTACGTAGGTGAGACGATACAAACATTGAATCCTTGTATCATGTGACAGACTTAAGTTTAAAGGTCATTATATCAGTTTCTAACACAAATACAGGTCATCAAAGCCTACGCCGACTCCCAAATGGACAGCCCTACCGCCCGCTACTCCGCCGTCATACTCTCCTGCAAACTCCTCAAAGAGGCCACCGCCATCCAAGATATCGAAGCCTTTGTCCTTCTCAACGAAGCCACCAAGAATGTTATCGATCGGTCATTTAGCAGTGAGGTTATGGGCCCACTGAGACTTCTATCCGTCAAGTCCGGAAAGCTGAATAAGGTGGCCATGGTCCAGTGTTTGGAGGATTGTCTACAGTCTTGGGATTTAGTTAGTGGGCAGCAAATTGCGGCGTATATCGATAGGAGTTTCAAGAACGATAGAGCGTTTTTGCTTGGAAATATTGCGGTGACGTATATGCTGGCTGTAAGTAGGAGTTTGACTCAGTGTCACAGAGAGTTGTTAACATGTGAAATAGTCCAGTGATCAATGTCCTCAAGATAAGAAATTCTTGTATAATACTCTTGCATCTCGAATGGCATTCAAAGCTGTAAATATCACGATTCGCTGATCATGATTCCCAACCGGCTAACTACTTCTCCAGATTCAAGACGCTGCCAATGTCTCCAAGAACCTTGCCCACCAAGAAGAGGAGGTCCTTCTTTACTACAGTATGTTCTCCTCCCAAGGAACTCTCAAAGACTGGCAAACCCTCATCGCTGACGGCAAAATCGGGCCTCTTGCCCAATGCCACATCGGCAGAAAAGACCCCTTCATTTTTGCCCTCAAAGCCCTTGAGAAACTCGAGGACTGGTCGACTATCCAATCGCTCGCCAAAGCCGGCATGACGACCCCGCAAAGCACCGAAGAGAACTTTGAACCGTCGGTTTTGGCTTCCGATTGGATCTTGTGGCAATACTATCTGCGCTCAGCAGGGAAATTGAGCTCTGAGCACCCAGTAGTTCTCCAAGAGATCAAAGTCCTCATTAGCAGAGTATTCTCCTCAGCGGCTGTTGGCATCCACCGTCGTACCAAGATCCTAGCGGAGATTCTCGCGTGCTTCGAACTCCCCACGGCCACTTCTGCCTCTGAAGCTATCAAGCTAATCACCGAAATGATCCAAACCATGACCATGGTCGCTCGCTTTGAAGATCTCCGCCCATTCATCGAACGGTTGTCCCCCGAAGACCAAGACATCCTTGTTTCTGCCATCTCTGCCACCGAAGACACCGGTAGCCCTATCGAAATCGTTATGAAGAAAGCTCTCCTCATAAAAATCCAATTCCTCATTGGAACATCCCGGGAAACCACCCCGGCCCAACTCGAAGCCATCCTGAAAACCGCCTGCACCAACATCGCCAGTCTCGCCCACCCCAACCGCGCCGAGACCCCCGATGACATATCCGCACACTTGAAGGCCCTCACACTCACCGATGCCAATGCCATTAAGGCCGAGTTGTCCCCCGAATTTTCCATACTTATCGCTGTCATCATTGTCCAACTCAGCAACCTGCGCCCCGGCCAGGCTTCGGCTGCCCAATTCAAATACCTTCTCCAAGCTATTGCCGTTCTTGAAAACCAACTACACATCACTCCTAAAAATCACGGTGTGCTCATCCTACTTGTGCGCCTCCACACAATTCTCGGGTCCGCCTGGCGCGCAAGTGAGCACTGGGATGCCCTTGACGTCAAGAGAACAATCGTTGATTCGTTGGCTCCGTTGTTCCTGGATAGACTGGCAACGGTTGCGCCGTCGTTGGTGGCGGGACATAAGATCGTGAAGACAGTTTTGTCGTATTATGAAATGTTGTTCAAACAGGAGATGCCCAAGTCATTGGTGCAGGCGATTAATGCGAAGAGTCATGCGAGTTTGGTGCAGATTCCGGAGTATATTGAGAGTTTGAGGGGAGTAGTACAAGGGCTATGGGGTATCTGGAGAGACAGAAGACGATGAGGGCCTTTGAGGAACGTGGGGATGAGCGTAAGTTTTGGGTCATCTGTCATTGATAAAGGGTTTTTATTAACATATGTCACCAGTTAAAGTACCTGAATCTAGAATCTACAGGGATACTATTAACTATGGTCCTTTCCCGGCTCTCGAAGGCAAGGCCTCCAAGCCCATCTATGAGACCCTTTCTTTCGGTCCCGGTCCCTCCGTAAGTCCAACCCGTGTCCTCACATATTTGGATAACTATTAACGCCCTTCACAGAACCTCCGCACCCAACTAACCCTGCTCACAGAAAGATTCTTCGAAGCCCTCCACACTAAACCTCCTAGCCTCTACAAACCCTCTTTCTCCGCCATTCTCGCTGACGAAACCTACGTCACCGAAGAACTCTACCGCATCGCCAACTCTTTCTCTCATCTCCTCCCTGATCCCTCATTCTTCACCTCTCTCACCCCCTCCGAAACGATCCACTTCCAAATCATCGCACTCCTGGCCATCTTCATCCTCAATTCTTGCCCTATGTCTCCTAACTCTTCTACGGCCACTGTCACCACCATCACCAAATCCCTTTTCCATCTCGTCAAGACTGTTGAATCCCGTATCTCCAGTACCCCAGACTCTCTCCAGAAAGCCCTGCGTTTATTTTCATCGTTCCACGATCTCTGGTACATCCGGGACACCGCCGTCGCCATCCGGGCCACCCTCGACTACATAACTGCTTTCAACGGCCGCCAGAAGCCCGCAAAGCCGCCCACCAGGGAATTCAGCGCCCTTCTCAAGACATTAGCGGCAGCGAGTAGCGAGGCTGGAGTGAAGGGAAAGGGCTGGATTACGGCGGCTAAGAAGGTCGTGGCAGAAGGTGGGTTTGAACGGAAGGTTGCGGCGTTTGCTTTTGATGGGGAAGGTGTGAGTGAGGATATTAGGAGGGCGGCTGATTTGGAAGGGGCATCGGGGGCGTCCTGGGCGAGGAGGGTTGTCGATAGTTGGAAGTTGAATGTTAAGGGGTGGGAGAATGTGCGGTGGGAGTAGATGTTATGAACATAAAATGAGTGAGGTTGACTGGAGTATAAATTAAGATGTATAAATAAAATCTATTTTGTTTTCCCGTTCAAAGAATCGATTGGTTTGTCTATAATCTATGCTCTCGATCTGTCACAATCATACACTTCCTATATTTCAAAATCTCCACTGCGCGCTCTACTCCATATGATCATGGTGAATTTCCTTTCTATGCTTGCGCAAAATCTCATGTCTCTCCTCTCTCAACGTCACCCAAACCCAAAACCAACATGCCATTTCCACAAACATCACTGCAAACACCATCCGGTTCTTCAAACTCTCGCCACCCCACGTCGACGAAGTATAATTCGGGTTGACTACATGCGCACTCGGATGCGCAAGGTGTCCACGGTCACTGCCACCGCTGAAAAACGGAGAGCTCGCTGAGAACAAGAACGAATAGAGGACGCCGATCAACGACAAAGCGAAGCGCACGGGAGCTAAAAGGAAAATGACACATTAGTAATCAATTTCATAAGAAAATAATACATTCATAAAAACATACCTTGTGTCCCCAAACGTGAACCAACGAAACCTCCTCAGGAAGACTTAACGACACCAAATCCGAAAACCCGATATAAGCAAACAACACTGCAACCAATCCCAGCGGCGCTGACGGGGCATCGAAGCCACGGGCATACGGAAACCCCATGCTCTCACCGAGAATGTAGACGAGGGCCTGGTCGGCGATCTTCGATGGATTCGACAGGAAGAAGAAGGCGAGGGTGATGTGGAGGACGGAAACCGTCATAATGATTGTGCTGCCGGAGAAGAGGCCCATGGTCGCGGTTGGATTGGGAGGTCGTCGTGATGTGTTGTTGGTAGGTTGAGTTTGGGATGACGTAGAGATGTGGTTTGTAAGAGCGTGGACTTCTTATTTAGTAAAGATAGTAAAAAGGACAGGTGCGTACGACAGCAGGGGAAAAAATGGCGTAATTAATAACCCTAGACCGATGGGGTTGACCATTCATGGGACGCAGATGGATGGGGCTTAGAGTTTGAAAATATCTATTAAAGAGAAAAGAAAAGCCAGTAATACATGATAGAGAAGGGAAGTAAAATAAGTTGTTACAGAATTTATTGTAGCTTAGAACCACTTGCCAGTCTTCTTCTGGGCAAGCTGTATGTGATGTGTAAGCATGTATTCTCACCCAGTCGGTTCAGAATCTCCTTGTACCTACCCAAGCCTTTTGCAATCACGGTACGCTCTGAGAAGCCGAACGTTAACATTCATGTCCTCGCCAATGAGACACCTATTGAATACAACTTACTGGAAGTAATCATTGCACAGGTCTTTCTCGGTAGGATTTCGATGCAGACACCGGATGCTCCGGTCTGCTGCCTCCTGGCACGGGTCAAAATACTTGCTCTGGTCCTTACTTCAAGTAGAATTTGAATGTTAATGATCACTTTGATAGCTCAAAAGCATATCCTCCGCCTGTCGTGATCAATGGGCAACCTACGCGCGGTATTCGGCGTGCTTGTCGGGATTGAAAAGCTTTTCCTTAGCGGCGTCGAGCTTTTCTTGGGAAGACTTTTCGGACGGCATGGTTATATTATATGAGCAGATGTGTGACTTCAGTGAGTTTATCAGGAGTGATAATGAAGGTATAAGTCATTAGGAATTCTATCTAGTTCCCAATATTCAAGCCCTAGTCACTGATGACTAAGCATAAACCAAGTTGCAATCACCCAACATCAAGATTGAAGCTCTATACTACAGAATGCTAAGCCAAGAGAGTATTTCAACACATCAATATTAAACACAATCTAATCTATCAATTAACCAACTCAATTCACTTATCCCACCCCTTCTGCCCTCTCCATAGCTTGTCACTCACTCTCACAACAACGTCATAATGTTGAACCAAAGACTAGGGAATGTGCTTAGTCACTCTCTTATCGCTTCTTATCGCGTGTCACCAACTGGTGGCAACTGGGGTAGGAGCTTAACGACCATAAATTTGAAACGCGATTGGTTAAATAGCAGCCGCACTGAGGAATGAGCGAAACCTTGTCGCTGGTCGCAAAGAGCATCGGCGCGGCACTTGGTTATTTTTTCATCGTTTTCAATGATTTAAATGTTGTGTTGGTCAACTTAAGTTTGCAACAATAATCGAGTTTGACCTCATTAATAGAGTTAATTCTGCATTTCTTCATCAAAACTATCAGCAAAGTTACCTTTTCACTTATTCACCGAGTTTTATTGGTCTCTATTTTGCACAGATTGTTATCCATCATAATTCGTCTTGGTCGCATTCGGCGTCATCTCTAACACTCTTCGAAGTCATCAATTTACATTCTGTTCAATTCTCTATCGCTTTAAACCTTGAAAACATCTCGACGCATTCCTTCCCATAATCATACTCGAAGTATCTCTCGAATACTACATTCAATTCATCACAGCCTTCACTCACGCCAACCGAACCGAGCATTCAAGCCGGGTCATATTCCCTTCACATGAGCACCATGTCCAACTCGCGTAAGTCCATTTTGATTTCTTTTCTGGGCCATTCTTGTCATCAAGGCGGATTTTATGTTGATATGCCGCATTTCCACTCCAACTTTCCTAGGACTGGGGCATCCATCCGCATACAACGTTAGCTATGCGCAGCCGCTCTGGGCAATTGTCAAGGGCTCATGTACGCCAACGCAAAAATCCATGGTCCCGCGTGACAGGCTGGATGTTTATCAATCAATGACCCACTTGGATGTCCAGCATTGCCTACATCTGCATCATGATACGTTATTATATCTGTCAATGAGACTAACCAAGGCTTTTCTACATAACAGTTTCGTCTACGGACGTCGTTCAGTACACGATCCATATCGATGACATTCTTCGGAACTCAGACTTGGAAACTGTCTCTATTAAGAAAATCCGGTCTCAGCTCCAAGAAGAACTTGGCAAAGATTTGAGTACCCAAAAGTAAATGCATACGACCTATTACCACGATCCCCAATACCTTATATTCATTTTCCTTTTCGCTTGATCTCTTGCTTCTGTGTTATCAAAACATTAAGTGGTTGCGAAGTTCTTTTGATCATTCTTGAAATATTCACGCTACTCCTGTCCTTCAACTTCAATTCGGAACCTCGTTACACAACTTCACACTTGGTCATGCGCATGCAAAATCAATCATTCGGTCTCATCTAGATGTATCTGCATGAAAAGTAGTACTAACAAACAACCTTTTCGTTACAGGATTCCATCAAAAATTGATCACAGAACGCTTCGACCTGTTCACTAGCCAAGCATCCTCCGAAGATGAGATCGAAGACGAGAAACCTAAGAAGTCTACTAAGAGAGAAGCCAGTGTTGATGCCGACGCTAAGCTAGCTGCTCAACTCCAAGCACAAGAGAACCGGATGAGCAGAGGGCGCGCCACTCGCAGAAATGCTAACACCACTAAGTCTGGTAAGGTCACTAAGAAGAAGGCCACACCGCGTAAGAAGTCGGTTAAGAAGACGACCGATGAAAGCGACCCAGATGCCGCTCCTAAGAAGACTACTGGGTTTCAGAAACCCTTTAACCTTAGCCAGCCGCTCTCCGATCTTTTAGGCGAGTCTCAGGTAGGTGATCACGTGACCGTGTATATATCTTATACTGTGTTCTAACATATAGCGTAGTTGTCTCGACCTCAAGTTGTCAAAAAGATTTGGGAACACATTAAGGGACATGAACTCCAAGATCCGAGCGACAAACGGCAAATCATTTGTGATGATCGGATGCAAGCTGTGTTCAAACAAGCAAGCATCAACATGTTCCAAATGAACAAGAATCTAGGTAATCACTTGTATCCTGTAGAGGAAGAGTGAATCGTTGTTTGTTTTCGCTTTCTTGATGTTTTCAGTTCGGCCTCTTGAGAGGTTCAACCTAAGTTTGTCTTTTCATTCAGCACTAGTGTGGCCATGGTTTTTTTCGATGCTATTCCATTGTTCCTTTTGTATATTTTATTTCGGGATGTTTTGGTCTTTTTCCTTTTGTGGTAATGATACTACGTGGTATGTCATATTATGGGCGTCATGGCGTATTAAATAAAAATTATCTTTCGGCATCTGAATCTTAATTCAAACTACAACTTCATGATAATGTCTGGATTCTGAAATCTTGATTGTTTCCTTCTTCGTCGGCTTATATGATCAAGGGTTAGGGTATATAAGTGATTAATATTGACTCATGATATCAACCCCTGGCCTATTAACTACTTTGGTCTTAGTCAGGTACGTCATTTAGCATCACGGTGAATTTACATCATGTTTGTGGACTTAAGTAATTAAGAAAGGGCAGATGATAACTGCCAAGTCAGCCTTTCTTATGATAGGTCTCCGTACCAAAGGATTTATCACAACTACCAATATAATATGAGTCTGTTGCATTTGCGTTTATAGTCCAAGTGAGAGGTGAAGTCCTTGCCCCATTGTAGGACAAAGTAGGGTTGCTAAATTACCTTCGCGGGAAAACACTGGATAATATTACCATATCTGCCTAACTTCTTTCCTGAAGTCTGGCACTTACCCAGAGTCAAATTCATTATTAAAGAAGGTACCACAGACTGATCCCCACTATATGAAAAGATCTCACGAACACGACCAATTTCAGATCAAATTCATTACCATTGGGTTATTCTGTTTAGTGTTTACACTTCAAAGATTATTCTACCTATAAAAGTCACTCCCCTGCTTTTTGCCAGCATTTTCTTTACACGGTTTTTGATCTCCTACTCTTTGAATCAACAAATTATCTTTACACCCTGATAAATTCTTCAGCAATTCATCCACCTCTTGGTTCTTGACTTCCCGCTTGTAGTAATCAGCAATCAAACAAATACTACCTCTCGACACGCACGTCTTTCACAACTCCCCTACACGATACTTTTTCGACCTTTAAACCAACCCAACACCCACAACACAATGGCTAGCGACACCCAACCCTTCGCTAACCAAGGTCGTTCCCGTGGCGGCAACCGCGGAGGTAACAACAATGGCGGTAGCGGTAGCGGATGCGGAGGCGGCAACCGGGGTAGAAACCGTCGCGGTGCAGGTAACAACTCTAACCGACGCACTGCCAATCCCCCGCCGGCCTCCCGGGCCAAATCACTGCATAAACTGACTGGAATTAAGACTTCTGACAACGAAGATGATGAGAATACCTCGGAAACTTCGGCTGAGGACTGCTTCATCTGCGCCAATCCGGTTCAACACTATTCAATTGCGCCTTGCAACCACATGACTTGTCACATCTGTGCTTTGCGGATGAGGGCTCTTTATAAGACAAAGGACTGTGCACACTGCAGAGTAAGTTTTTCTTAGCTTTTGTCTGGGAGGGCCTCTAGAGAGTTACGTTAACAAGTTGAAGACCCCATCTGAATTTGTAATCTTCACCAACGATGCTGAAAAGAAGTACGAAGAATACATCGCAGATGATGTTGCTTCTGAGGACGCCACCATTGGCGTGAAGTACGCTGGCCAAGAGATTGTCGAGGATACGGTCCTGCTTCTCCGCTACAACTGCCCCGATTGGAACTGCGATTATACCGGCCTCGGCCTTCCTGACCTCCACAGACACACTAAAGGCGTTCACAACAAAAAGATGTGTGATCTCTGTACTCGCAACAAAAAGGTCTTCACGCACGAATACGTCTTGTATGAGGGCCGGGATCTCGATATTCACATGAAGAAGGGCGACGACAAGCCTGGTGCCGTGGATCAGTCTGGTTTCAAGGGCCATCCCATATGTGAGTTCTGTAACGAAAGATTCTACGATGGAGATAAACTCTTCGAACACTGTCGTCACAAGCACGAGCGTTGCTTTCTGTGTGACCGTCAAGACCCACGGTCACCCCACTACTACATGAACTATGATAGTCTCGAGGAACATTTCAAGGCACACCACTTTATTTGTATGGACCGGGAATGTCTCGAGAAGAAGTTTGTCGTGTTTGCCGACGAGATGGATCTTCAAGCTCATCAACTGGAGGAGCACAGTGACAGTATGAGTAAGGGCGCTAGACGTGGTCTTCAGACTGTCAACCTTTCGTCTTTCCAGACTTCATCCCCTTACCCCGGCGAGGAATTTGCCGAGGTCAACAACAGTCGTAATGGACGTAGACGCGGTGGCCGCAATGGCCATGGCCGTGATCCCAACGCTGAAGTTCCTCCTATCTCGGCTACTCATCACTTGAGTCGTGATGAAATCGCTTATCAGAGACAACTTGCTCTTCAAAGTGGTGGTGGTCAAGCCGCTCGACCTCGCCCAGCTCCTGCTCCTGCTCGTCTGGCTCGGGGTCAGACTCAGGTGCTCGCTGCTTCTAATGTTGATCTTTCCAACATGACTCCTGAGCAGCGTGCAAACTACACTCGCCATCAGGCCGTTATTGAGCGTGCTGCCAACATGGTTGGAAATGACGCTCCTAAAATGGAGACTTTCCGCAAGTTAGTTTCGGACTACAAGAATGGTTTTCTGTCACCCAAGGATATGTTCCATTCGCTCCTCCAACTGTTTGGCAGCGGCTCCCAGGCCATGAGTCTCTTCCGCGAGCTTTCTGAGCTTTACGATGACCAGAGTATCAAACAGAATCTTCTCAAGGAAATTGCCTCATACCGCGCTATCGATACATCCGACTTCCCTGCGCTTCCTGGGCAGCCCAGCGGCTCCAGCAGCACCGGGTGGGCCGGCGCTGTCTCTGGGTCGTCCCGCGGCAGCGGCCCGCTGTCCGCTAATATGCGATCTAAGCAAAAGGGGGTTACTCGCGGTCCCGCCCCTGTTGCGCACTCCGGTGCCTCTACATGGGTGTCATCGGTCACTAACAAGCCCAACCTGAATACTAACGACTTCCCGGCCCTCGGAAAGTCATCCGGCGGTTCGGTGGCCCCCACGCCCAAGGTATTGACTCTGAGACCAGCATCCAAGACGCCTGCTTTAAGAACTGACGAGTTCCCGGGGCTCCCGGCAGGGAAGAAGGTGGAGACGACGTTGACGGTTCCTAATGGGAAGGGGCGGATGGTGCGGAGGGATTTAGGGCAGGCAAAGAAGAGCACAGGGTTTAGTTGGGATGGGAGAGGAGAATCGGCGACAGGGGGCTCGGATCAGCAGGTAACGGAGGAACAGGGCGGTAAAGGGAAAGGGAAGGGGAAGCAGGGAAGTAAGAAGGTATATCAGCCATTTATGTAGAATTGGAGGGTTGAGGTAGATGAAGTGGTATTTGTTGTATGGATGATAGCATTTGTGAATAGACTTTTTAGACTTTGATTGTGGGATTTGTATTGCGAATAGTGAGGTATAAAATATTCGATATTATAGATCTAGTCATTTCTCTTATCCTAAACCTCCAAATTTCCGTTAACAATTATTGACCTGTCAAACCATCAACACAAACTTCATACCATTCGTAATACACACGGTAACTTATCATTGCCACTCTTAAGGTTCCCTACAACCTATCCAATCTCTTCACATCAATCATCTATTTTCCTAACTTAGTACTTAAAGTCTAACCTCACCCTTCCCGCTATAACAGGAACAACCTGGGCTTCTATGGCGCAGGGGTAACGCGTCGCACTTGTATTCCTTCGGATACGTTATGCGAAGATCCGCGGTTCGATTCCGCGTGGAAGCACTTCTATTTTTAGGTAATGATCTTTAGTCGTGGTTGTGTTTTTTGCTTGGGGAGTTGGTGATGGTGAGTGAAAGGGATGGACATAGGATGGGGTGTGGGGTTAATCTTTTGGGAAGTGCTTGAGATATCGGGTTGGTTTGTTAGGAGTTTGTATCGTGGTTGCATCGATTTGGCCAAGTACCCTACTTGTGACCTTCACAATGAAAAAAGAGACATATATAAACCCATAAATACGCCCAGAAAAACCACACTATCACAAATTATCCGCCACCTCTACACCCTCCGGCCTCCCTCCCCAAAAAAATGTTGACAAGACTGGGACTCGAACCCAGGCGGATTTCTCCATCAGGAAATTGAATGCTAAGGAATGACCTTAACCTGACGCCATAACCAACTCGGCCATCTTGCCGTAATTACTTAAAGGAGAACCAGTTTCACCTTCCTTGATATTCACTTCATAACATAGTGGGGTCACGATACCCGTGGAGTTTTCTTCCTTGAAGTAGAGATTGTAGTGGGGTTGCTGACTGGTTAGTAGGTTTTTGACACGAAAAACTGAAGCAATTGGCAAGATGGCCGAGTTGGTTATGGCGTCAGGTTAAGGTCATTCCTTAGCATTCAATTTCCTGATGGAGAAATCCGCCTGGGTTCGAGTCCCAGTCTTGTCAACATCTGATCTCGTTTGAGATGTTTTTTGGTGTCTATACACATTAGCTGTTGTTTGGTCATACAATTTTTCTTTTAAATTTTGTCGATTATTTGTTTCGTACATATTGCGTTCCCATCTATACCCTGCTGCTAAGCCGCCCTCTCACCGCCATCTCAAAATCCATATCATCACTCTCGGCTTCTCCCGAACTCCACATCCTACTCCGATTCCCCATCTTTCTAAATCTTCCCTCTGGATCCCTGACTTCACTTCCACTCCCATTCTTTTTGCCCCTCCACCCATCCACCCTCTCTCTAATCTCCTCCTTAACTGCCAACCAACTCGTCGTGAAAAATATCACTGCATTCCAAACACCCTGTAACGGTAACACCAGCGAACTTGCAACATTCAACCCAAAGTCGATCTCGTTTGGGTGAACCAACTGGTGAATGCGGTTTACGGAACTTGGAATCCAGGTCACGAGGACCGAGATGGCAAAGACGAAGCTTGTACGGAGATACGCCAATTTTACAGGATCCAACCTTTTCAATTTTTCCCGAATTTGCCCAAGAACTGACCTTTGCGCCTGGGATTCCATGAACAATTTACCTGCTGACGTCGATACGCACGTTGTCTCTAGACTGACGTTGGGACAAGCCATAGACTTATGAGACTCGAGATATTCCTTAAGATGGCTCCATTCGCCGTACATACCTGAGGAGAAATCGGACTGGTTGGGGAGATGGGCGGGGAATAGTTGTTAATGTGCGATTCTGTGAACTCCTGCAGGCCGGATGATAGCAGCAACGTTAGCAGCGCTGGTGACTTCAACTTCGATAGTCACGGTGAACTCTGGTCGAGTCAAGCCCTATAATCATATCAGTCAGCAAATGGTATCTTAGCCGTATATTCCCTGGCCAGAACTTACCTTCTCTGCAAACTCCCGGCACTTGTCCGAGACCGACCCCTGTTTCTCATCTCTCTCGGCACTTTTACTATAAATCAAGTTCCGCAACTGGTTGCGCCGATGAAAAACGTGATAGCCAACAGCAAAGTAAATAACAAACGATAAAAATGCAAATCCAAATCGGCATATAGTATGTCCAGATGCGTAAAAACGCCCATTCCGGACCGATCCAACACCACAGCTATTGTCCACCGACGGTTAGCACAAAACCAAGAGATCAAATGGCGACGACGACAATAAACATACTGTAGCGTTCCCGTACACCTTGCCTTGGGCCTCAGTTTGAACGAATAGCAATGTGATTGCCGGAAGAGCAGGCAACCCATAGCATAGCAGACAGTAAAGCCAAATGTACTTCTTGAATGTCGACGGGTTTGCTCCGTAGAATAATACTAGACAAACATTGATCGCCATAGCCAACGACCAGAAAGGATCCGACTGCATGCACCTAGATGATACCCCATGAATTAGTTGGCTGTCTGTTTATCATGATCCTCATCCTTTCCGTCATGGCTACCTGAATCATGCGCAGGGTACCGACAAACCACAACGAAAAGAGAGAAAAAAAAAAAGGCTTACATCTCGAGCAAAAAAGCTTGAATCTGACAAAGAGCCGAGTCTTCGCCAGCTTTAAGACCATCGTAGCCCATCATACAAGCAATACCAGCGCAGGCATTTGCCAGCGACGCATACATCAAAAACAGGTTCGGAACAGTCCGCAGCCTTTTCGAAATCCAATAAGAGAACGTAATAATAAATATGGCCGCCATGGATAAAATGGAGCCCACTCGCTCAATAGTCATGATAACATCAATCTGCTCTGGTGGTAGACTCATCGTGACGTTGGTGAAGGCGATGTCTTGTTGAGAATGTGGCTCATGGACATCATGAGCACACTTGGTGAATATGAGTAAAAGCGACTAAGGATTGGAATTGTCGGCAGGGCATGGGGGCCAAGAAATAACATGAGTGTATGACAATGGCAGTGGTAAGGCGGTGACATGCAGTGGCTTAAAGACCATGTGATTGGCGGCCATATGTTAACGGAAGTTTGTAGGATGCGCAAGCTGAGGGTAAGAGACACCAACCAGAATGGGAAGAAACTGGCTCACAAGATGTGGTGTGTTATATGAGGGTTTAATAACTGCGGATGAAATATAGACATGTTACTGGTTAGATTGGGTGAGTACGATATTAGATGAGACGGGTTAGTGACAAATGATCAAGAGAGGCTGATAGCAATCTTCCATTCGGAGGCAAACACATGGTAATACGTGTACCTGTAGCCAACTTAAGCCAGGTCACAAGAATGGTGAAGATCCATTGTTCAGTATGGCGACATAATGAGATGGAGAGTTGGGCGGCAAATAGTTGTAAAATTTGTGGTATACGCTCTCCTGTATCTGGATATGGCGGTTTATTAACCATGTGGGTTTGTCATCCTAATAGAGAGTGCAAGTTTGTGTGGTGATGGACCATTTCTGGCTTATGTGGAATCACGCAGAGCGTGAAACTTGAGATAGATGGGAAACACAGAAGCATAAGATTGATTGGATTTAGAGATTTAGATGGTGGGAAGCTCAGGCTGTGGCGAAAGTGGTTCTTGGATGCTATCATTACTGTAAATTCCGTGAATTTCCTTTCTGTCAGATTCAATATCACAAGCCGATTATTAATGGGGCTCCACGTCCAAGTCCGGAAGGAACTCTCGTACCACCAGCAAATAACCAATTAGAAAATTATAGAATATCCAGCAAATAAAAAACAGAGCAAGCATCGTTACTTCTTCTCAGTAAAATCTCGAGCCCTATCTACCGTACAAACCAACCACTAACAACTCCCCATCCTACCGCAAATCGGCCCCGGCCTGATCTAAACTTGCGAGCCGCCTGTCAGCGTCCCAAACTAACATAACAAAGTAAGCACATAAAATGCTCAACGGGACTCCACTCAATTAAACTATAGAATAGATAGGTTTGGTCTTGGCTGATGGGGGGGCACAGCCAGCTGATGGATTGATTGATTGGGGAAGGATGGTGTTACCTTGCACAGAGATGGAACAAGGGTATGGGGTGGTTGTTGTGGTTGGAGGGGGTTCACTAAAGGGAGGGAGTGAGGTGTTGGAGTGGACTGGAGGTCGGGTGATAGAAGTTGATTTAGTATTGAGGGAAGAATATGATTTTGTTCATATCGAGATTTCTAACAAATGAACATCTATGAGAAAAATCTTTTCAAGATCAAACCCTCCAACTTAAGATGAAGTCATCGCCCTTTATCGATGGAGACGTCCACTCTCCAAAATGTGACAATATGATTCCTACTTGTCAGCAACCGTAATCTTCTTACATTTACTAACTATCATCACATCTCCAAAAAAATGGACAAGACCTACCACAAAAGGTTAACAAAGGCAAAAATGGGAAAATAGTCTTGATATTTACCCAGTTCGCTGGCCAGCCAAAAGGCGGAAATCATACAGCTTGTCAGAAAAGCTGTGGTAGGATCATGTCATTTTATGCCTCGGTAAGTCAACTACCAAAACACCAGGATGACACTAAAGAGCAGGAAGAGGACAGATGGGGTCAGAGTTATAGTGAAATATATATATATATATATATTCTTTTCTTTTTATGGGTGAGAATAATAAATCATATCAGCACCATAAGCGTAGCTAACTCCAATAAACTAAAAGAAATAAAAAAATAAAAAAATAAAATTACAAATCCAGAAACCTTAAGACAAATATCCTATCAAAAACCCTCGCCTAAATCCCACTCTGTGAACCATAACACCAATCCCCCAATCCACCCAGTAACACCCTCCCTTTCTTCCATCTTCCCTTACAACTCCATCCTAACCGCCACCATTCTCTGCGAAAAAGAACCCCGAAGCAAACAACCAAGCCTCTCTCCACTTCCCCGGCCTCACCAGCACCAACACCACTGAACTCATCGATGATAATCGTTCCCAGTCATCTTCAAACAACATCCTCTCCGCCCACCCGTTGCCCCCGGCTGCCTCCGCACCCGTGACGTTTGCCCTTGGCCTCGCAAATTTGGCCATGACGGACATCTTGGGGAACGGCGTCCGGACCTGTGGGCTGAACTCGTTGGCTTTAGCGACTCTGAGGAGGACAACGCCGCTCTTATCACCGAGTGGATCTTTGAAGAAACTAGGGTTGTCGATGATGGCGGAGCTGTAAATTGTGTCTGTGAAAGTTACCTCGGGCCCGGGGATAGTCCCAATCTGGGCTTTGCCGTCAACAGGGTTGGCGATGATGAGTTCATCGTTGTGGCGGCCTTTGGCGATGCCGTTGTTGTTGTGGATGTCGGTGGAGATGCGGATGGAGTCGTGGGCGGCACCGGATGTGGGGTTCATGTTGGTGATGGCGACGTGGACGGTGTTGGTCCAGACGGCTTTAGGATACATCATTTCGAATTCATGGGGGTAGCCCTCACGGTAGTAGTGATCATTGGTGATAAAGATGGAGTTGGGCAACTTTGTGTAGATTTCATTAGGTGTGCGGATGGAAGGGTGGTAGATGATGCACAGGTGAGTGGTAGTGGGCGTGCCGATTGTGTGGTGGAAGACTTCGATGATGGAGGGGCATTTGGGGATCCCGATGGTTGAGTAGTTGGTGGAGAGGGCAGCAAGGGAGTCGGGGTGGGGACAGTGGTTAACGATGAAGATGAAGAGGGAGGAGCGGTCGGGGGGTGATGTCAAGTCCGTGGGGGGTGTAGGCGCCGATGAAGTTTTGGAATTGGAGGCGGGTAGATTTAAAGGTCTACAGAGGTGCGTCATGTGTGAATATTGTAATAGAGTAAGGAAGAATTAGACTTCTAACCCAGCTAACCTTAGGGTCAATGATATGAAGAGATCCTTGATGTGTCATTCCAGATTCAGGATTGTCAAAGACAGCTCCAGGTGGGAATTACTTGTGACGGGCATGGCTATCATCGACACAAGCAGTCACGATAATATTCTTGGGCCCATAATAGTGCATGTCTTCACGGTGGACTATGTCTTCAATGCACTTGAAGTCATCCGGGTGGGAAGCCTGGGTAGGCACAATGGTCCACCAGGTCCCAATAGTGGTTGTGGAACGGGTTACGGGGGCCTTAAGGGAGACGCCGGTGTACAGAGCAAGTAAGACCTGCAATCCACCAAGGACTTGAGTTCCCTTTGAAGAAAATATTGTGTAAAGATATAAGAAAAATGCGAAGATGAAGATGAGAAGATCATGAACAACCAAAACGAGTGAACAATGATCAAACGAGGGAGCTGGCCATATTTATCTCCAAAGAGCGTCTATGCCCCAAGGAGTCTTCCTCGCAATCATCTTTTGACTCCAAGGACTATCTCTCAGGATCTCGCATCTAGTTACTTATCATCACACTAGTCGTCATACTTCAAGTTAAATAAATGCTATAGGCATAAGATCTTGCTACCCTCAATCTCATCACCAATCAATCATTCTCACTTTGTATCCCGCTGACCCCATTCATACATCATCTCCCACTCTATTATAACCTCAATCTTCTCTAATTCCCTCGCCATCCATCAGTATCTCCAGCTTCAGCACTAACTCGCCAAACCGTCCCTCGGCACATGACTGAAACGACGCAATTCACTAAAGCCAATAGCCACATTGTATCTGGTTTCTGTAGTTCAATAGGGCCCGCGTCATATTGCAGTTGGCTTCGATGGTTCGCTGGCTGGCTATAACTTGGTGTTCAAAAACGGGCTAGACTACCATGTCGACGTGTTGCAAATCTCGAGGTGCCAGATGCGATGCTGCAGTGCGATGGTCGGCAAAGGTTACTTGAGAAATAAATTGATATTTTCTATCCCTTTTAAAAATTTTGTTGGACTTTTTGCTGGACTTTTCGGATCGCACTTGATCGATGGCTGTCGCCGCACGCAGACACGTAGTGATGATGGTTACGATCCAATATACAGATATCCTCACACATCTCGAACTGCCTCCATTTCCCATCACTAATGAACAGCAGATAATAATCATCCGCTCAATCTAACCGAATTGAGACAACCTCTCAATCCTAGAATATCACCAACGCATCTCACCATTCGTTCTCTCAAGTCCCCCACTTATCATCAGACCCGACATATACCATCCACCAATCTCTTTTAATCTCCATAAGCCTGCCCGTCAATATGTGAAGATAACAGTCGTCAATCATCGCCTCTATTTCTAGACCCATCCACCATTGTCATTCCCAAGTCGCTCAACTACTCAATCTATCTGCCCACTCACCATTTTATCCCAAAACATCGCCGGATACAATCAATCATCACCATACTCCACTTCCATATTGTCCTAAACCTATCATCAACCTCTCCCTTTCTTCACCTTTCTCCAGGGTCCCTTTCATCTATTAAATCGTCCATCACCTCACCATTCATCCCACCTCAAAAGAACCCGCCCCCATCACATATTTTTGATTCCACTTGTTCCCATTCTAGTCGTAAATCTTCTTGCCCGCTTAATCACTACTCATCATCCACTACGCTATCCGTCCGGCCTCATTCCCCACCTACTCAATTACACAATCCCCATTGTCTCCTCGTAACCCCCCACACAATCATTTACTCACACTACCATCTATTGGTACAGCTCATATCCTCTGCACGCTTGCCCGTCCAGCCAGTCATTTACCAAATATGTGATAAAAAGCTTGCCAATGGCATCATTTACTTTTATCGTGATAATTCACAGAGGATCCACCAGGCGTTATACGTGGCCTTTTCCCTCGGTGCTGATTGTGACGAGATTTTGTATTCATTTCGTAAATACTGGCTTTTTCAGTCATGACGCTTTCTATCAGAAAAGAAGACAGGGAAGAAAAAGTGTAAAAGAAATACAATAATAAACTTCAACGATACACATCACAACGTCGCAAATTTTAACATGTACACGGTCGCCCTCACTCACTGTTTATATAACGACAAGCCACAAATAGACAAAACAAAGTGAATCCACATAAAATAACAAATCGGCCTGTCAAATCGCCTCCGACTTCCCTATCAGAAACTGCAGAAAGCCTGCAACCAGAAGGTTGGAATATTCCACAAAGCCTTGCGGGGCCACAGCAGCCAATCCGACATACAGATAACCAGCTGATTTTGATGTCGTGTTTTCCCCTAGTATACATGATAGAGTGACTCGGAGGATACAGAAATAGGATGGGTAAAACCGTATAACCAGCCGTCTCATTACGGTATCTCATTCGGACATCATCTTGTCTTCGCGAGGCTACTCTCGTCAAGTCTATCCGAAATCTTCTTCTGTGGTTGACCGCCCTTCCTTCTCTTCTTATCTCGCTTCCGCGCTCGTCCTCCCTTATATCGAATTCACATCGAATTCAGAATCTTTGCCACCATCACATAGATAAACGCCATCCCCCCAAATACCAACAACTTGTTCTCCGCCACCCAGCTTCGTCTCGCCTCCCGGCTATTGTTCATCACCGCTCCCACCACAGCCTGTGGATTGTTAGTCATCACCCGCCCACTAGATTGTCCTGGAACCCCCAACGAGCCACAAGACGCACTTTTGGTTACCCCATTCACGGGATCAATATTGTTCTCCTCCATCCACTTGCGATTCTCCGCGTCCAGCTCCGGCCACTCTTCACGGAACTTGGCGCCACCGTCCCCAGCCTTGACATTGCCCTTGTTCGCCGCGTTTGATTCGGAGCCGCCGCCCGTCGAGTTCCACCAACGGGTGCGCGCGGCGTATTGGAGCTTCTGGTCATGTGTGCTGAGTAGAGAACCCGTGGTTGTTTCATCACTTGTCATGAAGGAAAGGAGGCCGATGAGAATCGTCGAGACTTCCCAGGTGGGGTTAAAGTTTTTGGGGTGGAAGTCGGAGATAGAGAGGCATAGTCTGGTCGAGGTTTGGAAGCGGCCCGAGGGCGTGTGCATGCGGATGGTCGGAGGAGCGAACGGGTAGTTGGGGGGGAAGACTAGCGTGCCCCAGTATTGGCCATTGTAATAAGGTGTGTCCTCGGGGCCGGTAATGACGTAGTGCCACCTATGATTGCGGGGTCAAAAGTTAATAAATCATCATTGTACAAAATAAGCGGGAGAGCACCATTGTGTGTTCAGCAAAGGATAGCGACACAGGCGATGGTAGGTGGATATGGATACATACTCGAGAATGTTAGAGTCGGAAGGATGTGCTGTAATGTACGGCGGAGGATTAGCGGAGATGTTTTTATACTCGCGTGTTAACTGCACATCGTCGCGACATCGTTAGCAACTAGTCACTCGATAAAAAATTATATCACTACCAATAGCTTGATAGATTCTCGGTAGAGGATACATACGCGAATACGAGCTGTTTTACTAGCGGACATTGTGGTGATCGTGATGTATAGGTCTTTGGTGGATGATGGAAGAATCTCAGGAATCAGTTGATTTGCGTCGAAGAACTTCTTAAAGCTTAGGTGCGCTTTGGGTAAAGATAGATTAGTGGCGGAAACTAGAGCTCGAGCGGAATTCATGGGTTAAAGTGTTTGAGAAATAGGGCAGTATTTAGTAGGGTTGGCCACCCTTAGATACCGAATTTAGATACCTACAGAGAATTGACACATTTCAAACAGCAGGTTAGGCATATTAACAGGTTGGAGGTAATAGAGGTATACCCAGAAACAAGCTTTACATATTTAGTTTAAGTGGTATTTCAATGAGCCATTCATAAGCAATAATTTCTAGCTTCATATTCTTAATCCATGATTGAAGCTACTAATTGTTTGTTTTACTTGCACTACTGCAACCAAATCCTCCCTCTACCTATAAGGTCACTACAATAAGCTGCTTAACAGTACTTAACAAACTCCATTATCCCATCCCAATATCAAACACTCCGCTTTATACCCAATTACCCGGAACCCCATTATGCACACAGTGCTACACACACAGTCCAATCGAAGGAAGCTCCATCTTGCAGAATTAATTTAACCTTACCTCAACCCAAATAAACGCGATAATTGATCGATCTCTAGCTGAAGAAAGCAAGCTAATAAACCCTCCACAACCCATTAAAATGACCCTACCAGACCCCGACAGCTCCCCCGTCCGGAGAATCCAAGAATCCCACCAAGGCGACCTTGAAACTGCCGTAAGTCACAAACAACCCTCACCCACCCCATCCCGGGGTCTCTCCCGGCTCAACTCCGTTCCGGACCCGAGCTAAACCCCACCTAGTTCCGCAACCAACACACCAAGCCCCTGACCATCACCTGCGTCCGCCTCCACGGCGCCCAAAACATCCGCCACAGCTTCCTTAACCCCATTATCACCCCACTCATTACCAATCCCCCCGGCACCACCGTCGTCAACGTCCTCCTGCAACTCCAAGCTATCCACAACCGCCTCGACGCCCTCAATGTCTTCCGCCCCAACCCCCAAATCTGGCTATCAAATGCCGCCGCTACCGACCCCAGCTCCCCCGACACCACCACTGATATCGACATCCAAGTCCGTGAGCTCGGACGCCTCATGATCAAAGGCGGCACTGACTTCGGCAATGGCGAGGGCTCCGGGTATGGCCACTTTATGTGGCGCAATGTATTTGGTGGCGCCGAAATGCTCTCGTTCAACGCAAGCCGGGGGACCCGCATGCGCTCGGCGTACAATGGGTCCCTGGCAATGCCCGTGCGTAGCAACCCCGACTTCCGCTTTTCCCTCGATGCCTTTTCGTCAGTCACTGATAAATCGTGGGCATCACATGAAGAATTATTAAATGGGGGGACCGCGAGGTTATCTTGGTTGACGAAGGCAAAGGATATGCACACCGCCGAGTACTCGTCAACTTGGCGTCAAGTGACGTCTTTGGCCCCAGGGGCGTCGCCGACGGTTCGGCATGATGCTGGGGACTCTATGAAGAATTCGTTCAAACATACATTTTCTAGGGAACGTCGGGATAACCCAAATCTTCCGCAATCCGGATATACAGTTCGGACCCTCCTGGAACTCGCGGGGCTCGGCCCCATGGCCGGGGACGTCTCGTTTGCCAAGACGGAACTAAATGCCTCGGGAGCCCTTCCGATCCCACTCCCTGGCGTCCGCGGGCCCTCAGGGATCTCCATTGGCGCGGGGTTCCGTTTAGGCATGTTGTACCCTCTCTCCCAAGATATCTTCAGTGGCGCAAGAAAACCGTCGCGGATCAACGATCGGTTTCAGCTAGGTGGCCCTACAGATGTGCGAGGCTTCCGGCTAGGTGGTTTAGGACCTAGAGATTTGGGTGACGCGGTTGGCGGCGACCTTGTTGCGGCTTCCGGCGTCAATTTGCTCCTACCATTCCCTGGCCGCGGAGCCGATTCCGCTCTCTGCCTCCACGCATTTGCCAATGCCGGTCGCCTCGTCGCCATATCCGACAATCACCGCAATGAAAAGGGAAGCACCATTGGTGGTGGTATGATGGGAGCTTTTAGGGAATTGACGGATGGGATGCCGAGTGTTGCGGCAGGCGTGGGCATTGTGTATGCGCATCCGGTTGCGCGGTTTGAGTTGAATTTTGGGTTGCCGATTATCTTGAGGAAGGGGGAGGATGCGGCGAAGGGGTTCCAGGTGGGGGTGGGGATTAATTTTATGTAGAAGGGGATAATGAGATGTAATCTGTAATGAAATAAAACAATGAAGATGTTGGGATAGTCGAGAGAGTGGTAGAAGGTAAGTGGCGACATGATAATGGCAAGAAATAGTGATGCTCTGAGCAACGAACGGTCTGATGGTGTAGTTGGTTATCACGTTTGTCTAACAGTAGCTCAAGTTGCTTGGACACAAAAGGTCGGCAGTTCAAGTCCGCCTCAGATCATCTTCCTGCCTAACCCAGGACCGAACCTCGCGATACCTGGCCGGCACTATTTTTCTTTTCGTGAAACTCTCACATAATCAACCCAAAGAATAGTGCTTCGTCTTGAGACTTTTGGTTTCATATATAAATATATGTTGAATTATATGGAAAAATAACTAGTTACTCCAAGTTATTAATCCCGAGTCATCCAGTGCCATACCGGCAGCCGTCTGGCCCACATCATTAACACTGTACCGTAAAAGCGACTCTATATACAATGTGTGCTTATTCTCTATAATGTTACCCCTTAACTTCATTCCAATACTGAACTAACAACAAAGGAAACATTGACCTTTTTGAAACTATTTAAGCATCCGAATCATCCGAGAATCCCTCCGTCTCCGTCTCGTCAATATCCGCATCCTCAATGAGCTCCTGCTCCTGCATTTCCCTCCACGTACTCCAACTCAGCATTCCGAATGCCATGATGATGAACAGGCCGCCAAAGATCGATGAGGATCCGAGAGGGATGCCCGTGAGCAGCCAGTCGACAATGGCGACGATGAAAATGGTCATGAGGGCGGCAACGCTGCTGAGAACAGGGGATGTCAAGCTGATGAGGACCAAGAACGACCCAGAGAAAATTGCGTTGCAGAAAACAGAGATAAGAACACAAAGGCTGGTGTAGTTTGTAGGAAAGACAAAGGTCTCGAGGCCGGTCCAGTGAAGGATCGGAAGAGGCAACCACAGAACAAGCATGGTGAAGAGTCCAATGCTGGAGCATATAGTAATGGCAAAGATAACACCACGTCCGGCACTGACGCCTTCGGGTGGACAGGCAAGGCGTTTGTAGAGGACCTCGTAGAGACCATAGAGAATGGAGCCACCACCAATTAAAATGTTGCCAAGGAAGCGGTTAGACATGCCGTCGACGTCGGTACTGGTTTCGCCACCACCGTAAGCCACAATCATTACACCGCAGATAGCAACTAAAACAGCTACCGACTTGTCCAGACGGAGTTTCTCCCTCAGGAGAGGAACGGAGAAAGCATAGGCGAAGAAAGCAGAGCAATTGTAAATGGCTGTCAGATCCGAAGGGGTCGTCATGTTGACGGCAATATACCAGCCAAGACCGGGGATAGTCAAGGCAATAGTTAGAGTGGCAATGGTCCGGACCAAGTATCTTAGACCCTTGAGACGGCGATGGGACTTGGTAATATCTAGGTCTTGCGTCTCAACCATAGTGAGCGTTGACCGAAGCAGCTGTTCATGTCTTCTCCAGACAACGGGCCAAGGAACATCGGGCTTCCTTAAGCGAATAATCAGCAATTGAATAGGCCATAGCAAAGCCCAAGAGCTATGAGTAAAGTACATCATACAATACGCTTTATTCCATCCAAGTTCACCTTGAATGTACGCTGAAAGTTCTGTCTGTATTGTAAAAGAGACAAGCGACAATCCCAGGAAAAATCCGGCGTAAATGTACTTTGTTTTGGCCGCATCTCTACGCACTGACAAACTGATAACCGGACTTCTATTGCGCAACGAACTATGCTGCCCACTAAGGCCGGGCCGCCGCAAGTTCGGTCGGGTTCCTTCGCGCTCATCGGAATTCAATAGCGGGGCCGCGACATGCTCATGAGCAGCCTCAAGGGTCATGTTCGTCGAATTGGTGGATGGCGATAACAATGCAGGTTACCAGAGCGCCTATTCTGGAGACAAGATGCGATGCGCGGTGATGCGATACGACTGCAGTTGACAGACAAAAGAAAATATGGGCGGGATCACAAGCGAATATGCGGTGGGAAGCTATGTTGCAATAATGGAGGCGATGACGCAAGGCTAGAAGTTAGGCGGGTGCTTGGGACGATTGACGTCACTGGGTAATGGACTCAGGTAGTGACGGATGGCAGTGGTTGCAGTGTAGTAAAGAGATTATTCAGGGATAGGGGTGACAGGAAAACTGCAAACGGATGGGTCAGCCATAGAGAAGCACCGGATGCTTAGTCAAGAGGTAGATGAAGTGCTGAGTGTATATATAGCCACAGCGAGAATGAATTGCAAGAATAAATGCTAAAAGGGGGGTGGCGATGCTAATTGATGTGCTGGGTTAAAAGGAAGACGCTGTCAAGTCCAGCAAAACTCGGGATGACGTTGAAGGAGAGAGGGCGAAAGTATGAATGACGGTTGTCAAACACCATAGAAGCTATTAGGAAACCCCATCCAGGTTTTTCTGTACTCAAAAACTTAATCCAAATGCCTAAACCCGACGGATAAGTAGCTTAAGAAATCTAAATCTAGCCAATTAAACAATCCAAGAAGTCACTTTCACGCCAAGTTCGAGCCAAATGCCACTCAAAACCCTCCATAGCTCGACACCTTCCCCAGACTTCGTGTTCAAAGATCCACTATATGATAATTTATACGAAACTTTTGCGCTGCACTAATTAGCCGTCATACATCTAGCACTCCTCTGCTGTTAGTGCCCCCACACAGCAACCACAGCCCATTCGGAGATGACCCCGTTAGTACACTCTTCCCTCAGCTGATGCGGGCGAATGGCCATAGTAGACAAACATAATAACAGGGCTTTGCTGATAATAACAGTTGCATCATACATGATGATACTTTGATTCACATCTTGGCTATTTTCGAGTTCTCCTATTAGAATTTCTACTTTTAGACAAGCCACATACTCAGTCCTCGCATTGCAGCATTACTGTTCGGTACCGCTGCAGGCCATCCTTCCATGTACCATCCTGTCTGGGTGACCAGCCGAACTACCACATCCTACGCTGCAGTTGCTTCGCCATGAGCCGTCACGTGATTTTGAGGGAAATATGAGATGGTAGTGGTATTAATCGTAAATTAAGTCATAAATAGCAAAATCGCTTAGTTAGGGCTAAACAGCGCCTTGACGGTATCGTACTCGTACACAAGTTCCTTATGCCAGTAGTGCGCAATGTTCTGCTTGGAAACAAACCAGGCTTCCTCGAGATCCTGGAGGATATCTTTGGGCAGCGGCCCCTTCTCGATGTTGTCCAAGTTCTGCGCAAGCTGCTCCTTGCGCGAAACGCCTAGAATGATGCCGTCGTTCCCGTTCAGCACCTTGAGGGCAGAGTGGTGCACAATCCACCGCAAGGCAACCTCAATGACCGACAGATCGTACTTGGCCGCAGCCTCCTCAACAAGTTTGAGAGCCTTGAAGGTAGACTCGCGGAAGTACCGTTCACGGTAAATAGCACCATTGTTAGCGTTATCGGAAAAGCGGCCCTCAGTCGGGACAATATCAGCCGACTTGATCTTGCCGGAGAACAGACCACCGGCGATGGGGTTGTACACGACAATGTCAAGGCCGTAGCGGCGGAGAGCAGGGATCAGCTCGGCCTCGATGTCTCGGGAGATGATGTTGTATCTGGCTTGGTAGATGGTGGGGCGGACAAAGTTGTTGTACTTGCAAATCATCATGATTTCGGCGACCTCAAAAGCGGTAAAGTTGCTGATGCCAAAAGTGACAAATTTTCCTTCTTTGTGCAACTGATTGATAGCTCGAAGGGTCTCCTCAAAGGGAACACCGCGATCCTAGATAGTTGGTCAGATTGGAAATAGCCTCACTAGTTTGACGTGGCACGACATACAGCAGCATGGAGATAGAGAATCTATGTAATCAGGCGTTAGAAATTATTTCATCAAATTATGCTAAAAATTGGTCAACTTACATCAACAGTGTCGGCACCCAACTCCTTCAAACTAGTCGCTGCAGACTCCAGAATCTTCTCTCCCGTGTTCAGCCCGTTCTGCGTCGGGTAATGAATCTTGGTAGCCAAGGTCAACCCCGCTCTAACCATCCGGCCTCCCGGGTGAAGGCCTCCTGCTTAGTGCCAACATAAACTCTGGCGGTGTCAACCTCATTGTAGCCACAGGCTTGGAAGGTATCGAGAATTTCCTTGAAATCGTCAATGTTGGTCACTCTAGCGCCCGTCTTCTCATCAGGCCCAAAGGTCATGAGCCCTAGAATGACACGGGGTTTGATTTGGTTGGCGACGAGGGGCATTTTGGTGGATCTTTAGTGCAATTTGTTGTAAGCGAATTGGTTAAGAGGTCCGAGAGATTGGATTAATGATGAGATTGTATGTTTATCTGATAAAAATGAGGCTACGGTCTACTATTTATATTTTGCATGATGCCATACAAAACCTTGATGTTACAAATTCCCTTAATAACATTAGCACTTTCAGTAAACATTGATGGGAGTGCATCGTCCCGCTTCATACCACAATCACAGCACAAGACGGACAACCCCTACCTGACCAAAGACGCTGAAAAATAGAGTTAAAACTAGGGACTTAATTTGCCAAGCCTAAAGCCGAAGATATGTCCGATCACTACTAGTTTGCCTTCACAGATATCTCGCCATTCGCGCTGGAGATAACAAATAATCTCACATAGCGAGGTTCTTGTGACAGCCATTTGATGTTACCAAAACGAACAGCCTGCGGTATTTTGCTGCATTACTAAAATTACATAGCCTCCTCTAGCCTAGCAATTAATGTGTTGATATCGTTTCAACGTGTGAGTTTTGACATACCTATCATTTGCCGATTCTTTCCTTTGGCTTAGCCAACCCTAGAGTTGCGAAAGCCCATTTAAGCCGGCCTGGATCGGATCGCGTGGGTTACATGGCATAAGATCCACCCCTTCTTTGCATGAACCTGAACACTTGAACGATAGTAAACGATATCATCGATTGCCAACCTGCATATGCAGAGTGTAAGATGTGCAAACCCTTGGTTTAACCGTAAGACGGTACCAACATCACTTTACGACACCTGGTGATGTTCATATCAAAGTTTGTGATATTGGGTAATTTAAGCCCATCAAAGGATACATAATATGATTGAGATGTTATCTTCGGCCAGTTACAGTGTCTCAAATCCGATAAACGGATGGGAAAATAGCGTTGTGTGACTCGGTTATCAACAATTATCATGATTGAGATTTTGGTCTCGATATTCGGGTAATAACGTGGTTCATTCCCCTGTTGGAAAATCCGGTCTCCGTCGGAGCGTTGGCCATGGATCCAAGACAAGCCTGAAGAGATGGACTCTTCTGAAACTGGGGAGTTCATGTGAAGCTTGAGATGGCAAGTTCCAGATTATACGTCGCAATCTACTTGTAGATCTTTCATAATTTCACAAAGCTATCTTCTTATATACAATATGGCCATCCTCTCCCTACACTCTTCTAAAACTCTTGATCCTCACATTCATTCCATCCCCAAAGCAGACTACCAGCGTTTCCCCTTCCCTGAATTGTTCGTTCACATACGTTCCTTCCTGATTCGATCAGGGCCCTATTTTATCTGTACGTGGCAATCGTGGTTGTCGCAGCCCACTTTCGCTCCTTCCACCATTGAGGAAACTCATTTACTCAAGTTCAGGACACACGACCTAGAAACCCTCAGTCAATCTTAACTCTCAATAAACCCGTGCCGTTCTCGCTGACATCACCGCCCCGCTTGCTTCTGTTGCGAAGTGAATTTTGGACTTTTAATTTTTTTACTGTTACTCGTTGTTTTTGTACTATATTTGTTCAAAGGCCCGATCAGCTGTATAACTGTTTATTTTCATCTACATATATCCATTCCTTATCTCATGGAAAATGGATTTTAACAGCTCCTCACCGTACCCTGAGGGTGTCATATCCTTCCTGGATACTGATCTGTATAAACTTACTATGCAATGTGCAGTCCTCAAGTATTTTAAAGACGTCCCCGTCACTTACTCCTTCACCAACCGCACGCCCGAGAAGAAACTCTCAAGATCAGCATACAAATGGCTGGATGAGCAAATCAAAAGTAGGTGCAATTGAATTGGCATATTGTGCGACAATTGCAGGGTCACCATACCTTTGTCAGTCCACGCGGCCGATCTGATAAGTGGAAAGACAACCAGCTAACATCATGACACAGAGCTTGGTAACATCAGTCTCACCAACGAGGAATACACATTCCTTAAGAATAATTGCGACTACCTAACCCCCGAGTACATTGCATTCCTGAGAGAGTTTCGTCTGCGCCCGCGGGACCAGGTCAAGGTCACCTTTCACCCCGAAGGCTTCGATAACGGCTCTGACGCCGCGATTGGCACCGTCGTCATTGACATCCGTGGCACCTGGAGCGACACAATTCTCTACGAAATCCCTATTCTGGCCCTGACCTCCGAAGCCTACTTCCGCTTTATGGATACGGACTGGGATTACGATGATCAGGAACAGAAGGCCTTTGACAAGGGAATACAGCTCCTCGAAGCCGGCTGCACCGCCTCTGAATTTGGGACCCGGCGTCGCCGCGACTACCACACCCAGGCCCTAGTTTTTCGCGGTCTCGTTAAGGCCAGTAAAGAGGCCGCCGCCAAGGGTTTATCCTGCAAGCTCATTGGTACCAGTAACGTCCACTTAGCCATGCGATTTAACATCCCGCCTGTTGGCACGGTGGCCCACGAGTGGTTCATGGGTATTGCCGCGATTCACAACGACTACACAACATCAACAGAGATGGCGCTACGTCACTGGGTTGGTGCGTTTGGCGGAAAGTTGGGGATTGCGTTGACGGATACGTTCGGGACGCCCGAGTTCTTGCGGTCGTTTTCGTTGACAATCAAGAACCCTGATGGGTCAGACAATGAGAAGTTCCGGAAGGCTGATGGGTCTATGCAAACGTATGCCGACGTCTTTGCTGGCGTCAGACAAGACTCTGGGGACCCAGCTACATATGTGAAGATTCTAGCTGATTATTTTAAGAGTTCTAAGGTTGAGGGAAGAAAGTGATTGTTTTCTCGGATTCTCTTAACATTGAGAAATGTATCGAGTACAAGAAGATTGCAGAGGATCACGGCTTCATCCCGACGTTTGGTGTGGGGACTTTCTTGACCAATGATTTTATCCACCGTGACACTGGGCTCAAGTCAACGCCCATGAACATTGTCATTAAGTTGAGCTCGGCTGGTGGCAAGCACGCCGTCAAGATCAGGTGGGTTTTAATTATATGTGACGTTTTGTGTCGATGGACTTTGCTAACATCTTTGTAGTGACAATTTGGGCAAGAATACTGGTGACCAAGACACTGTTCGCAAGGTCAAGGAGGAGATTGGCTACGTTGAGAAAGAATGGGTTGATGGCAACGAGTCTTCCCGGTGGGGTAAGGAGAACAGCAAGGCTTAGAGGAAGGTCGATGAATGAATCGGATTAAGTCTCAGTGTTGAGACTGTGTTCAGGTGTTGTTGCTATGTATTTTCATATTCCCATTATCGCAAATTTTCGGTTTCTGCTTCCAAGGTATCTGACTAGACGGTCACTGTAACGTAGGTTGGTGACTCATAAAGTAAATTTCATGATAAGCAACTGGCCAGACTACAAAGAAAAATGGCTTCAATTTCTACGGATAATAGAGGGGCAACTTGGTATTTTATCCTACTCTGTGGCTTTTAGTTTGTAATTAACCGTTGTAGAGCTGCCACGCAGACAGTATCACCTCCGTCTCAGTAATATCTAATGACATCATAAACCCTATATAAGTTAGAATGGTAGGGTTATTATATACAGCAAAAACTAATCACTACTTAACAGTTGCATCTTCACCTAAACTTTATCTCAACCATCACTTAACCTCTCTTAAAATGGCACCTACATTCGCCCAAGCCCTCCCTCAATCCGCCCGCTCCGAAGTCCTTGAATGGACTTTCCCCAAACCCTTCCAACAACTTATCCTCACCGGCCGCTCCCGTGCCGGCTGGCACACCTCTTTCCTCATCCCCCAACTCGACCTCGCTCTCGATGTCGGCTATGTCGTCAACAAAGTCCGCCCGAATCAAATTTTCGTCACGCACGGACACACCGATCACTCCGGGCGAGTCCCTGTGTTTATCAGCCGGACAAGATGTCCGGACTTTTATTGCCCGGTAGAACTGAAGCAGGCGATGGATACGTATGCGATGTATAGTCGAATCATGAACGAGGGCGGAAATGTCGGTCCTTGCAAAGACAGTAGCGAGTATGGGGAGGGGGGGGAGGAAGGAGAGGAGGAGGGAGAGGAGGAGGGAGAGGAGGAGGGAGAGGATGATGGGCGGGGGCCGCCGGGGTGTAAATGGTTGGATACCCATGTGTCGTTTGGCATGAAAGACGGCGAAACGTTACCATTGAGGAAACTGAAGACGAACATGGTTGTTACGGCATTCGATTGTGACCACACGGTCCCATGCATTGGGTACGTTTTCTCGCAAATCAACCAAAAGTTGAAGCCGGAATACACAGGATTCAAGGGCCCCAAAATCAAGAAGTTGCGGCAGTCGGGCGTTGAGATTACGGCGCCGGTCAAGGTGGATATATTTGCTTTTTGCGGAGATACGACGACGAAGCCATTGGAGGTGGAGCCGCAGTGGTTGAAGGATGGAATTCCGGTGGTGATTGTGGAGTGTAGCTTTTTGTATGAAGAGCATATTGCGCAGGCGAGGAAGACGAAGCATGTGTATTGGAGGGATTTGGAACCGATTATTCGGAAATGGCCGAAGACTACGTTTATTCTTATCCATCTTAGTTTGAGATATTCGGATAAAGATATTCGTGACTTTTTCTATGAGATGGAGGATCTGCCTAAAAACATGGTCATCTGGTCGGACGGCTGCAGAGACGAAGATGGAATCAAGAAAGCGTGATTCATAGATTTAGACATAGATAATATAACCCGCAACCTAATTCCAGGGTTTAAAATCATGTGACTGCATGGGATCTAAATCTCCCAGATCGAGTTGTCCAAAAGTAGTCAAATTGGACCCATAGTAAAACCCCCCCTTCCCTAGCACTGATCCGACGCGTCCAGGCGCGTCCATCACTCTCGACATTTAAACCTTAATCACTTAGTTCTTAATTGTCGTGTAAATTGGCTTTTGCCCGGCTATCGCACCACCGCCCTGTCGTCATCAAATTCGCCCGCTTTCGCCGGATTTGTTTGGTATCAATTTCGGGGTTTTATCAACGGTATTGTTTGTTGATGGATTTATTGCGATAATCAGTCCCTATATTCGTTATACTTGCGGTCCCTTACTTCGGGGAGATAATAATCATTTTGTTGAATATAAACGGGAAAGTCTACGGACGGGATTTTATTCATTATGACGACAACCAACTTGGTTGGCATATACAGTGCCACTTATAGCGGTGTAAGTTTTGCTCGGAAGTGCAATTGAGATGGTAGGGAATGTGTTTTGGTTCTAACATGATTATGCACAGATTCCCGTTTATGAGTTTCTATATGGCCCCGAAAACAAGGAGAGTGTTATGAGACGACAAAAAGATGATTGGATCAATGCAACTCACATCCTGAAGGCTGCCGGCTTCGATAAGGTATGACCCGACCCCAACCCGCCCTCGACCCCGACTTCGGGAACACACCCGTCTGACACCAGACATAGCCTTCAAGAACAAGAATTCTCGAAAGAGAAGTACAAAAAGACACCCACGAAAAAATTCAAGGTGGTTATGGTAAATACCAAGGCACCTGGATCCCTCTCGAGAATGGTAAAACCCTCGCTATGCGCAACAACTCCTACGACAAACTCTCACCCATTTTTGAATATGTTGCTGGTGACGAGCCGCCGCCGCCAGCTCCTCGGCATACCAGCAAACCAAAGCAACCAAAACGGCCAGCAGTCCCCAAGTGGAGTAAGTAAATTTGACATTAAGAACATAGCTCGAGATGCAAGATTAACAATTTCGCCTAGATGCTGCTGCTGCTGCTGCTGCTGCTGCTGCTACCTCGGCGGCTATGGCTGTTCCGACGCCAGCGCCGGTGGTTGCCGCTTCGGCGGTTAATACGCTGATGTCGAGAACACCGGATGCAGGATTTCCAGATGGCCTGAATGCAATTAGAGAAGACGATATTCCGGACAACGCAACAGTTGTGTCAGCGTCTTTCATGGTTGACGATGACCAGATCGACATTCCGGTATTAGGGACGGTCCACCGGAAGCGCAAGAGAGACGACCAGTATATACAGCAGCAACATGCACTATACGGTGACGAATTGTTGGATTATTTCTTATTGTCCAGAGACGAGAAAAATGGCAAGATGGCCAAGAGGCCGGATCCACCGGTTGGCTTTCAGGCAGACTACACTATCGACACAGATGAGAACACAGCGCTGCATTGGGCTTGTGCCATGGGTGACATCGAGGTCATCAAGGAGCTCAAGAGGTTCGGCGCTTCGTTGGACGCTAAGAACTCTCGCGGTGAAACTCCATTTATGCGATCTGTGACGTTCACCAACTGCTTTGAGAGAGACACATTCCCTATGGTCATGAAAGAGCTCTGGGATACTATTGCGATTCACGACCTTTCGGGCGCCACAGTCATCCACCATGCCGCCACTTTGCGCAATGATAGAATCAGTGGACAGTCGTGCTCGCGGTACTATTTGGATCATATTTTGAACAAGCTGCAAGAAACACATGACCCGACGTTTGTGCAACGGCTTATTGATGCGCAGGATCACGACGGGAATACAGCTATTCACTTGGCAGCGAAGCGAAATGGGCGCAAGTGTATTCGGTCACTTATTGGACGGAATGCCTCTATGGATATACAAAATAGGGACGGCATCACGGGCGAGGAGATGATTATGGAGTTGAACTCGAAAACCAAGGACAAGGAAAGATTGCCGCAACGGTCATCATCGCCCTTTGGTCCTGATTCGCAACATCCATGGATGGCCGTTGACAAAAGCAGCAAGAAGATTGGCGCCACGTATCAATCAAACGCCGCCAAGACCATCCACTCGAGCATCATACCGCTCATCTTCGAAAAGTTACAAAGTATTGCTTACAACTTTGAGGAAGAATGGGCCGAGAAAGACCAAGCGGAAAAGGAAGCCCGACAAATTCTCGCAAATACGCAAACGGAAACCAACATGGTCAACCAGGAAATCCACACACTCGAAGCTCAACTCGAGCCCGACGAGGTTGCAGAAAAGGTCCACAGCGAGGCCCAGCGGGCTCGCTACGACCTTCTCGAGCTCGTGAGGCACCGGAATAGCGCCCAGGTCCAAGCAATGGTTGACGCCGAACTTGCCCGGATGGCCGGAGAGCCTGCAGAGGATGACTCGCTAGAGAACAAGCTCGAACTAGCCAAGAAGTTAAGCGTGGCGATTAGAGAGGAGGCACAGGCGGAGGCGGACTATGTGGATGCGTTGAGTATGGTGGGGACGGGAGAGAAGATTGAGAAGTATCGGCGGTTACTGAGGAGGTGTTTGGATGCGCAGGATGCGGGGGTGCTGGATGATAATATTGATGATTTAATTGAGATGATGGAGGAGGATGAGCAGATTGGGGGGCCGGTTGCGATGGATGGAGATTGAGAGGATGGACATTCACCGGTTGGCTTAGTAAGCAGTGGGTTTGAGAAAATGATGACAGTTATATGTATGTATGGGAACATGTTATTTGTTTAGTATTCTGGGTTATATGAGGGATTGTAAAGAGTAGTTAGGCTCTAGTGTTTGCTGAGAAAGGGAATGGTATGATTGGAACTGGTTATATATCAACCATTTATCTAGTGGAGTTTCTCGGTAATGAATGGATATTGAGACTTTGAAGGCAGAGTTGGCGGCCTGCAAATAATCAGTGATATATACAAATCACGTTAGCTTCCATGTATCAATCAAAGTACTGATAGCCCCATCGCCCCATGTAGTACAATATTCGGTGGCACTAATCATGACAGCTGCGTTCGTATCGATATATGCCATTGCTAGTTGTCACGGCACAGGTTCTGTTGGCGACATATGTGTATATGCCTATATCATCCCCTAGCCATCTAATAACACATACATACATACGTACAATAATCTCACTATCTCCATTGACGTGTCCCGTTATTCCAAAGCCTGTTGACAACATGAGCTGAAGCCATCGGCATTCACGAGCCGTTTGGTGTCCTTTATGCTAGTGCCATGTGGATGGGCGCGTTGGAAGACAGGAAACGTGATCCTACGGTTGCAGTCCTAAAGTATTATGAGGTGGGCCAGGTTTTTGTTAAATGTGGGGTTCTTTATATGAATTGGGATCGTGATCGAGGATTGTTGTTTCAGAGAATGAGATGTGGGGTCTGAGACAGGCGGGTGCGGCCGAGGTGATCTCGAGGGCTATGCGGAGATCAGGATGAAGTTAGAGTACATATTATGTAGTAATCCTGATCTTAATGCTTTAATATAGCATTGTGGTCTTGAAATATGCAAAGCCTGTCACGATATCTAAACATAGAAGCCATGTCCTTCTGCCCCGCTTGGCCGCGGCTCCCACATTCCCAAAATAACCATAGAAACCCCCAACCACCCTCCATCCCGCCCAAGCCCAAATCCAATATCAACAACAATCAATAACTCAATCAAAACTGGCAAATCCTCACTCCCACGCCCTCTCACCCCTCCCCCCCTTCTCCTTTCCACGAGCGATTTGCGTTTAGTTTAGTTTGTCTTCCTTGCCCCAAGCGCCCTTTCAGAAAATTAGATGAACATCTTTGTTTATGCTTTGCCCACCGATCGTTATAACAGGCTCTCAATATTTCTTTACATCTGAACATGCAGTCGAGATTACCAATGCGGCCCTATCCACATGCTATGCTTCCGCGGCGTAGATGGAATTGGATAATGCACAAGAAGTCGTCCAGAACTTAGTGTCAATACAGGGAATTAGCTACTTGTTGTCGGCTTGCAGAGTTTATGTGTGTTGTTGCCATAGCCTCGATGCGTCGCTAGTGTCGAAGGGCTCTACAGCTGATTATGTCATCAAGCATTGTCGGCATATTGCTATCCCGAGATCTCGCTCCTTTTAGTGACCCACGACTTCTCACAAAGACAAATTGGCATAGCGCTGGTGGAATTATTACTCTGTTTGTCAAAACGCTATTTGAGTATTTTAACTCAATGTGGAACTCATGGGAAGAATGTTTGCTGAATATAATGTGTTCTGGTATCTTATCTTCTCAGTGGAACACGGAAGGACATTCTGTAACGAGCCGTAGTAGCTAAAGGAAAGTGGAGAACATCACATTTGATATGCAAAAACGAAGGCGGCAGTCCCAGATGTAGTTAATACAAGGCGAACATTCCAACATAAATCAACCCCGATAATGTAAACACGTAAGTTAGGTCTACAAATATACCAAATTAGAGGTTCTCCATGTCTGCAAATTCTTTCCCTGTACCTATGACATCATACACTATCAAGTGAAGCAAAAAGAAAAAAATCTCCCCAATCAGTAAAAAAATAGCCTGTATGTAGTTGCCCAAGAGCTCATTTTTAATCTCAGGTAATCGTTGCTTTGCTGCTATAATACCCCGCCAAGCGGCATTATAGAGAAGAAATTAATTATACACATCATGCTGCACAGCATCCTAAACATAAAGCTACCTGCCCTATATTTTTTTTTTTCATTTGGGAAATTCTGTTTCGGGAAATCGCCCAAAAAGGAAAAGTTACTTCCCCCACCCGATAACCCCAATGCCGATACCACTACGAATCAACCATCATCGTTGATCCTTTACTAATGTCACTGACTTTCCGCTTGCCCCTCCGCCCTTCAGCCTACACTACGCCGTCAAATCTCGCCACAAGAAAACCTAACTATCATTTACATGAAATTTGTTTCATGGCACGTCTTTCAATTCACCCTAAACAGGACACTCATTGCCAGCTGAATGGTGGGTCCGGATCCCCGTTAGTAACCCTGTTGTTGACCGGCTGTGTACTAATTAGGAAAGACTTGGGAATCGGGATCCCAGCAGAGCGGCCTGTCAGACGGGGACTCAGCAAATGTAGGAGGTATATAGACTCGATTGATAGATTTGTGTTTGTATGTGAATTATGATATATAGTTGTTAATTGCTTTTATAGTACGCAGTAGCATCAATGATGAAACCATGTAGTGGTGTGTAAGATACCCACTTCGTATTGAGATGAAAGCTACGACATTCACATAACTATCGTATTGGTTCTAAAACCCAATACTTTCCACGAAAGACAGTTCGCCCGCCTAGAATGATACTATTTTCAATCCCATCTCTGCTTACTCAATGACAACTCCTGATTAGGTAAGGATCCAGATTGGACGCATTACCTCTATTTTGAAAGTCTAAATCGATCTCAACCTCCAATCCCAATTTTTTGAAAACTTTTGCAGCTGAAGATTCCTAGAACAAGCTAGAAATGAGCCTTGAAACGGCGTATATTCATATTTCTGTATCCTTTGTAAGGCTATCAGGTCTTTTGTTACTGCATGAAGAGTACGAGTTGCTCGCCATGCTTGAAACTGTGAGTTTGTACCGCCTGGTATAATACCAATTAACTGCGAATGGTTATTTCTTTTCCTCTTTTCTCAGTTCAGCACCAAATGTATTCCGTCATGCATCAATTTAATGCCGGCAAAATCCTTTCCCAAGTTCACGGGCTGCTGAACTATTAACTCCATGGTCATAGTTAGAGTGTTCAGCCCTTTATATCAAACATCGTGTCTCTGTGCCATTAACGCAAGGACTGGCCAAGCTGTCCATGTTTGCCATCACCAGAAAAGGCCTCCAAAGCCCGCTATCCTCCATCATAGGCATGTTGCATGAGACTCAAAGACAAGCTATCCAAGAGAATCATCACATCAGAGACACGGCTTGTTCCTCCTTCGCACACCTAATACCCAGGTCAAGAACAACCCAGGTTAGGAGGCGCGGATTATCTGGAGACTAGAAAGGCGGTGGAAGCAGAAGCAGCCATGGAGATATTTGGGAGGACAGACTTGGGCAGGAAGGTGAAGAGTAACTAATCTACGGGTTCAGCTACTACTGGTGGTGTCGACGATGGTGCTGATTTCTTCTAGATTCTCTGATACATACAGGCTCGGATCCTATCATGACACGATCTGGAATATCGAGATTGAAAATTTCACAGGCCCTTCTTCCTTGGCTTCCTTGAGCGTCTGGAATGACTCGGATACGGAGTCTCAGGAATATATTGAAGCTAGACTATTATGTAGTGGCGGGATGCTATGGACAGGCGTCGGGGTTCGATTTGAGGAAAAAGGATCTACGCTCTCGGAAATAACTAGTCACTATCTAGAAATAGATCGCCTACTCTGTAAACAACCGAAAAGAAACCCGCTCGATCGTCATCCCTACTAGCAGTCATCATCACCCCTTAGTACGAATCCGAGAGCTGATTATCTCTTGCTCGTCCATCTCCAAAAGCTGATCTTGTTTGCTAAAATCAGCCATTGCCTATCTCCGTGTTCCGTGTTAATTACGATAGAAGCATCATGTCGTCCATAAGGGAAATGGCCGGTCGGTATCCCATGACTAGCAAGCCCGGTCACTCTCATGCAGGCCGACATCAGGTCAAATGCGAAATATGTTTTGAGTACAAGTCAAATCTTAATGTGTAGTACGAACGTGTTTTGGGGAGATTGCCGATTCGATCTAGGGTTACTGTCGATATCACAATCAGTGGCGGATCCAAGATCACATAGGTTAAAGGTTTTAAGTGTTAAAACAGATGCTATTAATATTATTTCCAAAGTAGGGCAATGAGGAGAAGGGAAAGACAAGAATAGGAAAAAAAAGAAAAATAGAAAATCTTAGAGTTAGGAAACCAGTGCTAAAATCTATACTAAAGGTAGCTAGCAGAAAACTTAAGTGCCTTCAAATAATTCATGACGTCAAAGATCTACTTATTCGGTCTCTTATACAACCAGTTCAATGTACTGTATTAAGGTCGCCGCCAGTGTAGAGCTGCTCGGCCGCGAACTTCACTTACTGTTGGCCTCATAAGTCAATTAATATTATTACACACTAGCTCATAAAACTTCGAGTTTCCTCAATTTTTATTCAAGGCAGGAGCGAATGTATATAGTCTGCACTAGCCTCCCAACTCTCGAATAAAAAGACCCACCGTCTTCCAACCGACCAATTTATCATCAATAACATGAAGCCCACCACGTCCGGCGCTCAGTCTCTGGCGACGTCAGCAAAAGCGACCAATCGTCTATTGATGCCGCTACCTTGCCGCCCCCCAAGTCCTTCACAATACGCCAGGGACCCCCTCGCGATTTCAGTCAAAGTGCAGACTCCTCCCCCCCCCCCCAAGCACTGGAATGTTCTTTCAGGCCATTAGACATCAACACATTCGCAGAAACTATATCAGCCACTTTGTTACCTCTTCCACAACTTCCGCCAATGACGAAACCCTCCCAAGAAGATACCTATTCAGTTCGTCGCTCGCGAGCCCTGTCGACGGAAGCTTCTTGAGTCTCCTTTAGCTCGGGCCTTGCGCAACAGAGAACTCATCCAGAAACTCTCCCGGTTGGCTGATCAGAACGGCGCCGTTACCTATAACAAATTAGGCATTGATGGCCTTATGTCGGATCAGGGTAATGTCATGAGAGTTATGATCCAGTTCTCGTCGGGCCAAGGCCCCTCTTCAGTCGCCGAGTTTCTGAAGGAGGCTCATGGATTAATTGTATCGTAAGTCTCTATTTACATATGTGACATGTTAACAGCTGCTAACGAAACCCTTTTCATTTTCTAGAACTTGGTGCCAGTCGGGCAAAGTCGTGATCTGGGGGGCCAAGCCCTGTGACAATGAACCTTTGCCTCCCATCCCCAGCGGGTGTTTGTCTTACCCACGGCTCATTCGTGACCTGGCATCTACTGTCGGCACTCACAACATGGCTGATGACAAATCCTATGATATTTTCGATGCCAGTAATCAAGTCCTCGACCCTACCCACCCAGTACACCAGAAGCCCTTGCAACAAGAACTCGCTCACATAGAGCATATTTATGGAGTCCATCTCATCTCAACGTACGCTTCTCACCACGCAGTCTTGGGATCTGATACCCGCCCCCTTCTTCTCATTCTTTGGGTCAAACTTGAATCTAGCGTAACCCCAGTCGGTTGTGCGCAAATACACACTGGATATCTAGGAAGCGGCTCGCAGGTAAATCCTGCCTCAGATACTGTGATCGATATGACTGATTTACTAGCTTCGGGCTTCCTCTTGATCCAACGCCGAGACTTATGCTGAGTTCATTGAATCTCCGGTCCAAAATTGGGCTATTTTGATTGAGATCATAGTATCATGGACATATTGTGTCTAGAACAAGACATTTGATTACCTAAGTAAGTTTATTAAGTATCTATTACGCAATATTACATCTCTCGGTCAAGGGACCTACATTGATGCCAGCAACATTAGGAACAACCTCATTGATATCAGCACCACATCAGTTTCCTGGCGTTGAACCTTGACAAATAGAGCTGAAACTCCAACAATTATATACGGACAGGCATATGCTCGCATGATTTTTTTCCCTAGGATCCAAGTTCGGGAAATTGTTGGCGTGGAACCTCCAGACTCGATCAATCTCTAAGGAGAACATTCCTATTTTCAAGGATGCTTCTTTGGGATGCCGACGCAATCGTTGAGAGTGGAACCATCGTGAGAGAACATCTCAAGTATTCATCATCGTTATTCGCTAATAGCAATAGTTTTCATCTGCTCGAGGCCGATCAACCCAGCTCTTTTATTACCGACTATATACCTTCAACCTTTATGATGAATCCTGCTAAGAGACCTACCTCGATGCCCAACATCGCCATCTTCCAGTACTCGACGCTGATCAAGTTTGTCCCTGTCTTGTCGAAGCCCATTGCTGACATGATTATGAGGAGTCAAAAAATATTATGGATGCAGTCAGTGATTCTGGCGGCTTCCTAATGCTACCCTAATAGGTTCGTCCATAATCAGGGTTATGGGTATAGTTCAGTGAAACAAGATATTCTTATGGAGCAGCGATTTTATGGCGCTATTATTGAGCTGTACGCACATGAAGCTAAGGCACTAGTCTGAAAACTTATACGACGATCAGAGGATAGACACCGCCACTAGGACCAAAAGAGATAGTGGGAGGGAGTGAATCCATCAACAACCACATGTGCTGAACTGAGCTGTAGGCGGTTTATGAAGGAGTCGATACATATCAGAGGAGAAGAGTATATATACATTTATGCTTCAAATAGGGAGAATATAATGGAGAGAGGTTATATAAGGTTTTAGATGATGCACGGCAGGAGCTAAAACGACACAGGGAAGGGAGAGAAACTGTGGCTGTCTGATTCAGAGAAAGAGTAGCAATTTCATGCAACATTTACTAGTTGCGGCGGTTGCCTGAAAAAAAAAGGAAAAATAAAAACCTATATAAATGTACTATCGGAACCATCGCTTGGAACTTCCTAACTCCCTTCTGCTTCCCGTCTGCCCTGCCGTCCGGTTAATACTATGATCCCGGTAGGTGGTGCTGACGTGACGTTGTATTTTTCCGTTGCATGGTGATTGCTGTACATATTGGAAACAGCATACATGTATAGTTGCAACGAGAACGGATGGCTCAGCTTCAATAGTGCTGCCACTCGGAGATATTGACGATAAAAATGGTTATATTGAGGGGATAGGATAAATCGTCTTTTTTTTCTGATCAATTTCGATTTTCAGATCTAACTGTTCGAGGTGATCATTTCAACGAATCACGGTTAAGCCGTAAAGATGTGACAGGCTTCCAGACATTTGGATAAAGCCTATCTAATCAACATTGCTAGTGCTATATGAGAATACCTCCGCAGTCTTCTATAGTTTTCCTATCTATAGACTCAATATATCATATCCCCATCATCTCGTCACGCTATCGTCTTCTCCGTTGTTTGTGCTTACATCGTGATACTTATCTCCATAACCCTCGCCAAACCTTCCCCTCACGATCCTCTCGTTTTAATCGATAATAATCACTCTCCGTCTGTTTCACCTCTGCCTACTCCCTAGAACAGAGATATACTTTCCATTACTACATGTCCGAGATTCTCTTTATTCCTCTCTAGTTTGTGTTGACCGGGAAGCGCGAAAGCCTCGCTTCTGTGCCATCATCACATCCCGTGCCTGCAAACCCTCAAATTCCCCAAAATTGCCGCCCCCATCACCGCCCACTGGTTGCCATATTAGACATTGGCATATACAAAAAGATCTCTGGCCCATTTGGCAAGGACTTGCGGATCATCACTTTAATGGTGTGGCCATCGAAATAGAGTGGGTTTTTCCACTGAAAGCAGATGGACAAAAGCTTGTATGATATCATCGACGCTGAGACGAGAAGAGATGAGAAGAGACTCCGGGAGTGCTTCGATGATGCAGTCACCGACGGCGTCCTTCTTCTAACTGATTATCCAACAGTTCCCTGATTTCGCCGTTTGACTGTCCAGCCTTTGCAGTTGAAGAGCTCCTGGTCCAGCTGTCACTGTCTTGGGTCATCTTAGAAGGAAGAAGGAGAAGCAGAAGGCAAGTTTTATCTTCACTTTCTTCCAAAGCTGGCGGCTGTTGACAGCGAATTGTGTTTGGTGAAATATCTTATAATGGCAGAGACAGGTGGATAGACGGACGCTATCTACCCGAGAAGGACGACCTGGCCGCCCTTACTTCGTTGCTGATCTGAGCTGTATTCAAGAAACACGGAGAGGGAGACCTCCTAAAATCAAGACATTGAGAAATAAGCCACCACTCTTGTAAGTGAGTCTTTACCTTATTTTTCTTTTTGGCCGTAGCGTAGACTTGAGGCATTAGAACAAAGACTACCATTGAGAAATTTGATAGTTATATTAAGGTAGTGTGACGACAAAACCCTAACAAGCTTAGCGGGTGGGGTAGTGTATAGGATAATGTCTTTATTTCTATTTTATTTTATTCTTTATATTCTTCCTTTTTTTGACATTCCCTCATTGGAAAAGACAGGTAGGAAGCAGCGTCAGTCTTGTATTCACTAGGGAAGCCCAGGAACACAGCAAGCTGAACAATCGTTCTTGTAGAATTAGTCGTTTTGAAAAATAGTTTCCATTTTCTCCTAGTCATTGGCTCTAGACATGGAGTTCTTTCCTGGTTTTTATTCCTCTCTAGCTGCTAGGAACTTTCTACAGCAGCGATCGACAATCGCATTTTATTGATTTGATTTCGATTTGCTGGAAACCCCATTTGTTCATTTTTATTGTTATTATTCCTATTGTCGAGTGATTTAATCGACTTTATCGCGAGCTCAAATTTAATTTTAATCCCTTTGCCCCGAAACTCCTTCTGCTGCGACCTCAGCTAGTACTAAACTCTAAACTGTTTCTTAGCACAGCTTTGCTTGTAACTCGCCTTTTGACAAGTGCAGATCGCTATCGGCCATAACGAACTACGAAGCCTGGAGGAAGACAGCAGCCAACGAAGACGAAAATCTACTGCTGAGAGTTTAGAATGGTTCCGCCTTGTTGGAGCTATTGGGCCACTGTTATTATTGCTGTAGTGTTTTGTCTATTTTATATAAGGCTTTCCGTGTAAGTCCTCGTCGTTTTCTCTTATGTTTTGCCTGATATTTTCTGTCTGTACTTGAGTTGAAAACTGAGATATCTAGAGAAGATACGAAACTTTCAACATACACATACAACTTTTTATATATCTCATAAATACTTTTTAGCCAGCACGACACCCCGCCACTTAATACAAAATCCTCTCACGACTTACGATTTCCGAATTATACACTATATCACGCATCATTTCTTCGTATAGATGCTTTATATTTCCGTCACCGTTAGATTGCGTGACTGGCTCTCTTGATTCTAGACCTTATATCAACTCTCGGCCGACACCTCTCAACTGCGCTCGTGCCCGCATTACCACCATCTGCTTCTCGATATTCATCTGACACAATACCACTTCACACCTACTAAGCCGCATCAACCGTGCCGCTGCTGGCTTTTTATACCCCGGATAATTTCTGTCTCTACCTGTGTGTTCTTGAAGTCTTTGTGTGGCTTCAACATTCGGCGAGCTTGATATCCATTGAAAACCACGATCGAACAAAAAAAATACTCCCATAAATAGAGCATTGTGTTCGTCTACTTCTGCTCTCTACCACCCAGTCACACTCCGCCTCCGGCTTCCGGCTCCCGACATCCCGCATATCAGCTCAAAACATATGGTGTCGTGACTCCGCCTAGTTAAAGTCCTGCCATTTCGCCTCTAATTCTCCCCATTAACTCAGCCCCGCACCCTCCTGATACAGCTACAGCTCTCAGCGTTGCCGACTGCACCAATTAAGACCCGTACGCTCTCTGTCTTCGGTACACATCAAACACCAGACTTTCCTGCGCATCCCCTGATCGCCCAAGTACACTCTAGAACCCTGGTCCAACCCTGAAGATTGTCTTCGATGTAAGTTTTGTATCTGTGATGGGTGTGATATATGCGCCGATGCTATAGATTGGGATCCGGATGAGGCCGGGCCAAGAAGTTCTGCGCCCGACCTGGCATCTCATGGCCTGAGTTTGAGGTGGGGTGGCTGCTAACCAGCCCTATTGCCTTTGATTCATTTTGTTATGCACACAAGAAATCAAGCAATCAAGCTTTTGTCCGTCGACCCTCGCAAACGGCCGCTCCGCTTGTCATTAGGCTGGGTTATATGAGCTCTTTGAATGAATGCAATGCGGCTGAGTAAATGATTGTCTCAAGACTGAAGACGTAGGTCGTGGCTCGGGGCCGTCATATATTTTCGGCAGTTAAAGTCCTTATGGAAGAAAAACAAGGCGGATGCCGGGCCTCAGTACTCACAAAAGGGCTTGCCTTCATCCCCAAATGTGCATGTGCTTGGCTGGTGATATTGAATCCTATCATGTATTCATATAAGGAATCTCATTCACTGACTTGCACTCAAAGTTTCCAGTTTATCACATTGTTCAACATTTCGAAGCAAAGGGTTCTCGGCTCACTATATCCACTTTCGCTCTCTGCATCACATCTGCACCTCAACCTTATCATCATCTCGTGTCCATCGACACAATATACTCTTCAACCTCACGCCTATCGCACCTTCGCTGCACGCCCCATTTTCCGGCCCTAGCTTCGTCTATTGTAAAGCAAGCAAAGCTCCTAAACCAGTCGTTTATTGTCTGTTCCTACACCTGCAGCATAAGCACACCCCACTCCATTTCTGCAGCCCGTTGCTTTGCTTGCCATTGACTGAGCTCGCTTCACGTCACTTGCTTTGCTTTGCCGTACCTTGCCGTACCTGTGCTTCGAGCTCTGCATATATATCAACCTTTGATATATATATAGGATAATCCGTCAATCTTTGGCCTAGGCCACGCCATAGCAAAATCAAAAAAAAGACAGCTCAATACGCTGAGTGGCAGACTAGTTGACTGTTATCTCACTGCTATACCATCACATTAAAGTAATAACAGACATTTTTATAGCCGTCTAAAAGCACTTGTAAGCGCATCCTATTCACACTCGCACACAAATCACATTGCATTGCTTTGTCTACGAGTCTTGACTAGTCCTTTGGGAACGTCAATTTCCTATTTGAGCTTTATTCGCCGCATTTTATCGCTTGCACTACTACATACTTTATTTTCTTTTTCATCTCTTCCGGATACCTTGTTGACCATAATCAACCTGGACAAACCACCTCCAACAACCCGTGTCTTGTCTCACGCCGGCCGAGCTATTTTATATCATCGCCGTCGCCCTACCCGCATCTCTTTGTGCTCCCCCTTCTTTCCGGACGATTCTCTTTTTTTTTTTCTCCTTTCTCTTCCCTTCTTTCAAGATGCCCGCCATCAGCCTGGGTCCAACTCGCTCTCGCTTTGCGAATTCCATTTTCCCACCACCTGCCACAGTTTCCGCCTTCCCATTGTTCTTATCCCCCGCCGCTCCTTCACTTTCTCCCCCCTCATTAGCATCTGCCTCATCACCTTCTTCCTCATTGCAAAAGGACTGGCGGAGTAGTCAGCAACAGCATACGCTGGAACCTGCCTCCATGCAATTGCTCCTCACCGTATCTCCCCCGCCGCCCCAGACTTCCGACGACGCCGACGACGCCACTCCCGCTGCCACTGTCGCTCACAGCAACCAAATTCAGCCCAACACCAGAGTTGGCCTCGTTTCTTCTTTATCAGTGGGCGTGATTAAGCCAAGTGATTTGTCAATTGAGAGCGAATCTGCCTCGTCTTTTTCATCAACGCCGCCGCCTCTTTTCGCAGTTGAGCAACATCGTTGGGAGGAAGTTTCTATATCGCAGGTTCTTTCCAATATTGTTCCTGGGGCTATTGGTGTTGTTGCCTTGTTAGTTCTTGTCCGTCATTGTGTTCTCCGATTTTACTTTCGCCGTCAAAATCATATCTCTCTTCCCTCTCCTCCTTCTCCCTCTTCCTCTTCCTCTTCTTCTTTTTCTTCCACTTCAGTGACTTCGCCATTGTCTCTGCCACTCGCTTCGCCAACTTCAATCGCTTCAACTGCTCCTTCAATAACGACATACGCCAAGAAGATCACTTGGTGTCGACCTTCAATCACTTCCACTCAGCCTAAAGTCTGGACCATTCGCCAGACTTTGCCTCCATTGTCCACTCCCAAGGATTTGATTCAACACCAGCACCTGCAGAGTTTTTTGAGTTCTGTTCTGCACAGTAAGTACTTCTCATCAACATCATCATATCTCATTAGTGCCATACTGACATGCATTTAGGAAACCATACTGTCTTTGTCCCGCCTCCTCCGTTGACAACGCCCGAGCTTTCATCAGTTTTCACCGACCCCCAGTCTGCTTTCTCTGACAGCGAAGCCACTGACTTCATTCACTTGCCTAACCCTGATTACTTATCTGCTACCGCAGACGACGATCCCGACCTCCTTGGTTCTCTCTTTGAATCAACCCAACCGTCCAGCGTCACTTCATCCACCATGTCGAACCCCAACAACGGTTCCCAGTCTTCGGGCTCTAACTCGAACTCTAACTCCGGCTATGCCCACGGACAAGTCATCTCTGGCTCTAGAAGCAACGGCCAGAGTTGGTCTCGCCATACCGTTGTATACGGTAATGGTCCCTGCTCGTGCTGCTCCGGACAGGGTGGCGGGTCCTACGGTCCCAACGTCACTCCGTCCGAGAAGCGCCATTAAGGCGCTTTTCTCTGGATTATTTTGGATCCGTCCAGTGAGCGTTTTTATCCCCATCCCGACATACTTATCTATTCCTACATTTTTGGCCTCGCGGTCAGCTCGTCAGCTAAACTTTAGTCTTGTTATTTATCACTTCATCCCCCATATTATTTCTTTTGTCACATACTTGTCCAGTTCGCATTATGTCTAGTTTTGTTTCCTTATCGCAGAGTTTTCTTTGTAACATTGTTATTGCGCTGAGGTTAAGACTAGCAGTTCTTAATGCAGTCGAATTCGGTTATATGGGCTCCCTGTCGTGTTTTATTTTGATATTCATGTTGACTCTATTCAGCCGACAATCCCGTCATTGTTTATATCGTCGACTCATTATTCCCAGTTTCATTTCTTGTTCAAGCATTCATGGTGGTCAGTCACTCTGGTAATTACGGTATTATGGTATTGGTTTTTGGAGTGGGGTGGATCGGTTTTAAGTAACGATAATGAAATTACTTTTATATTTTTTATTCCGTTTGATACCGTAAGTGTGTGTTTGCTGTGATCTTTATATTACCTAGAGGTGAGGTAGTTCCAGGACAGAATGAGTGTGACGGTTAGTGCTACACTTGGAGCGCAATGAATTCTATTAATATCCGAATGCAGTGGTATATCTTCGGGTGCTTTAAAAGTGGTTAAAAATCAACTTAGGATATTTTAATATACTTGAGCTACAAGATCCAATTATCTCGAGTCATTATGGCAACTTTGCCTAATAGTTTCCACAACCTCATCATGATAGTTGGTCATCACAATTTACGCCCCATCTCCCTCATTATATAATCATCATAAGCCAGTCAAACAAACCCATCATCAGTCGCCCTTGGATTCTTATAAGACGCAGTTATATATCTCAAAACCGGAAATTTACAAAGTGATATCTGCATCTTCACGAATTTAGTCATTAAGTGAAGTGTGACAAAGGGGATGACGTTACCCTAAGTGACAAGAGGGTGCAATCTGGTTGGTGGGTTGATCGAAGGATCGATAGGTGATGGTGATATAATGTGGACCAGTGAGAAGGGCGATTTGAGGATTATAAGCGCTGGAGGAGGGCCAATGGGAGAGGAAGATGTTGGATGGTAGGCCTGAGTGGATTTTTACGGGGTGGGAGAGCACGATGGTGATGGGTTTGGTGGGGTATGGGGAGGGTTGGGCGGTTATTGGAGATGAGGAAGACAGCAGTAGTTGTGGTTTTTCCTTTTACTCATTTTATTCCTTTTTTCCTTTTTTCCTTTTTTCCTTTATGCTGGAATGGCCTATTGTGTAGAAGTAATCGGTGGCGAGGATCATAAGTACCGTGAGTGGTTCCGGGGTCGCGGAGTCTAGGGTATGGCGCCCACGTTGTTTTCATGGGCTAGACCTTGACTTGCACAAGCTGCACAACATAATGTTTCCCTCTCCCAGGCTTCCACCCGTTCTCCAATGAAACAACCACCCCCATAACCCCAATCCTTCGTCTAAACATGACGGCCGCCACCACCCAAAGCAACGGCCTATCGTCTTGTAACCTCATGCATGGCCTGGCCATTTGCGACGGTCGGCAGGAGACGTTGGCGACGGGTGGGTCGTGAGGAGGGCCTGGTGGCTTTTGAGGGGGGCTTCTGGGGTTAAAACAGAGACAATAGATCGCTGATAACATCATCAGGAGTTGTGGCGGATGGGTGTCAGATAGAGATGCGCACGGTTGTGTGGTGTGGGTGGGACAGAATGGGTCGGAGGATTCTATTGGTTTTTGTTGCTTTTGGTGTCTTGAATAGCTTTGTTATGGGGTGAACGCGGCAGTCGTCATGATTGGGCATGATTGCTTGGCCGCCTCATTATTTAAATTATATTAGGAACTGCTGGCGTTGTAATTAGGTCCACCGTTATTACGCGGATTTGCGGCCCTAAAACGCAGGAATCCCATCGTCATCCTCGCCCCGGATATAGAACCCCCGCACAAATAAGCACGGCTATGTTGATATAATCGCAAGGGCGGTCACTTTCTAGATACGTATCTTGCCAGACCAACGGATGTCTAAGCACAGGTCATGACTTCTCATCAACCTATCAATAATCTTTACCGAGTGGTCGTCGGGATGTCCTTGTAGTTGGCAGATGCTATGTGGAAACTTCTCAAGTGGTCTAGGTGCCTGGTGCTGCTCATTCATCCCAAAAGTTTCGCGAGGTATCAGATGTAAAGTAGATGAAGACGAGCTTGTCCGTGCTTCTCATGTCTATCCACAATCTCAAACAGACCCTGGTAAAGGATAATAGAATAGGACCATTGATGTGAAGGGATAAGTGATGGTTTTTCTGGGATAGTCTTGATGATGTTGTGCTATTTTTAATATTACAGCTTTAGGGTTATTACTGATATTGAGTTCTTTGTTCTTATGCAGGATGATTTTGGGTGGCATGATTGACACCTTTGGTTATCGAAGAAATGATTCCTTTGTTCCAAGTTGTTGAGGGGAGAATTAATAATGAGGTGTTTGCATGTCTATACTGACGCATCTTTTCTCATGCCTTCTTGAATAGTATATACGGAGTTAATAATAATATCATACAGTTTTGGTAATAGCATGCAGTGATGGTTCATCGCCAGGAAAACAAAGGATTCCGTAGCATAATTCACCTAATAATCACCTCCCCATCAGATACGAGCCAATTTCCAAGATTGCGAACTTCTTGTGTCGTCACCGCTACTTGTTATTGGCTGCATGACTGCAACTCTAGTGGACGGAGCAAGTGGTCTCGAGCTCCTTCCCTTTCTCACTTTCTAGAGTCTATAGATAGTCCGCACAGACCGCCGCACTCTGGCCAACAATCGCTGTAGAGGGGTTCTCATTATGTCTAGAGAAAGAGGTCCTTCCGTCCATTGCTTCCATTCCTGGAAACAACTAGCTTACTACGACACCACCAGGACACTGACTTACCTGCTTTAAGTGATGAAACACGGCCCCTGGCCACCGAAATCCCTGACGTTTTCTCACCCCAGACCTCTGAATGTTTCTGTAACCTGATGCCGAGCTTCAGGATTTAGTGGGTTGGACAGCTCATACCAGGTCGCCACAACTAGTGCCCACCCTCCATTTGATTGATTTGCTTGGGGTTTGCTTGGGAGGAGGGGGGGTTCCGGTCTAGGCCTGTATCGTCATCATCTTTTTTTTTATTTATTTTTTTTGAGACAATACGGCCAGTCCTTCCAAAATCCTTTTCTTTTCCGTTCTGCCACCTTCACTATCGCCTCTCAATTTCTTTCTTCCTCTTTTTTTCCTTTCCTTTCCTTCCTTTCTTGTTGCTTCTGCTCACCACCATCCCTTCTCTCTTCCCTCTCTTCCTCTCATTCGAGCGAGCTTGTATTGTCGGCGTCGTTGTTTTCAAAAAGACCACTCTTAAAGCTTTGTATTTTCATCTTCTCATCGTTTGTACTTCGTTTTCACATACTCATACACACTTTTGTTGTCACCTCTGTATTCACTGATTACATTAAGCCAACCAAAAATCGGAAAAAAAAAAGCGCTCCCCCCTCCATACCTACCGATAATTTCTCACGCGTCTTTGTTTTTCACAAAATCTCCTGCCAACTCCCACTAGAAATATTTATTAGCTTTGCTTCCCTGTTATTTTTTCCCCGGGTTTCCGCTACGAGATAGACATCAACACCGCCCGTCTCCAGATCTGTATATTTCTCTGGTCTCGCCACGTTCGTCCCCAACAACGTCACATATAGAAAAATATCGGGAGTTCCTGGGACCTTAGCTTTCTTGTCTTCCTTCAAAACTCACAACAAACCTTTCTCTTCTCCACATTTTTACCTCCCTCCACCCTTTCGGCTTTTCATTGATCCTCTTTTTGCATAAGCGACACCGCTTTTGTTAACTTATATTATTTGTTGTTTTCTTGTTTCTTTGAACTACTTTACCTTCTTTGCTCGACTCTTCTATCCGCCAATAACTTTTTTTTCTCTCGGGATTACATTTTCCAAAACTCATCTACAACTTTCGCGTCAGTTTTTCTTCTAATCGCCTCTACACCTTTCGACATTCTTTTTTTCTGCCTCGTGTTTCATTTTTAACCTTACATAATCGCTGCCCCTTTGTTCCGCTCTGACGAGTTATCTTCGACATTCGGGATTTTGCTGCACTTTCGTACTTTGACTTACCATCTGCAGGTGAAACGACTGACTGAAATCGTCCGTTTTTGCCGTCGGTCTTATACCGTTGCATTTCTGAATATTTTGTTTCGCGCCAGTCGCTTCGTTCTGCCTCTCCACCAGGTTCACGCTATTCGCTAATTCTCACGTTAGAATTATTTCTGCTCACAGGATACCATTTTTGTTTCCTGCTGTTTCTTCGACTCGTTGATTTTATTTCTGGTATAGACCTTTTTAATACCCTTGACTCTGCTCGTTTATCACGATTGAACGACCCGATCCCATATCTCCGTTACGACTGCTTCCAGTTTTACTGCCAATTCACGCACATAGTACTGGCACTCCAGACTTCATATACTGTTCATTGACATAGTCTCCCGGAAGAGACTTGTACGATCTGCTACCTTGATAGCTGTCCCTAGTCTTAATATTTTCCACTCAAGTTTCCTTGATCGCTTAATTCCCTTTGCTTAACCGACCATCAGACCCGAAAACTTCACGGTCTCACTTTCACTCATTTCGCTTTACGCCGGCTTCTTTAACAGCCCGCATCCTATAAATTAGTCTACATAACTGAGCCATGCTCGCAGGCGGCTTCGCTCAAATGTCTACCTTCACTTCGACCCAAGGCTCCGGCCTTGCTTCTCGCCGTGGCGGTCCTAACGTGAAGCCTCTGTCTTTCGACGGAGCTCGCGCTAACGACCACCGTGATACCTCTATTCCCACTCCTCGCACCAGCCGTGGTCACATGCTAGCTGGTCTTCGGACTGCTCCCAAAACATCCACTGGTGTCAATTACCCTGCTTCTCCCGTCACTAGTGCTCCTCCGGCTTCGCTTTCGCGCACTGTTAGTGGAAGTTCCTACGCCTCGGGGATCTCGGAGATGAACGGTCCCAAGACTGCCCTCCCCCGCTTTGCCGCTCAAAACCATCAGAACCAGAATCAGCAGCAGCAGCAAGGCTACCACAACCTGGCCCAGATGACCTCTCAGTTCACTACTGACCATGTTTTAGCCCCTCCTGAATTGCAGCTGGATGAGAACCTGCAGGAGAAAATGGACCCGGAGCTCTACAACCGTCTTGTTAGCACCAACATGTACCTTTCCCAGCAGCAGCAGCGTCTTCAGCAGCAGCTCCTTGAGGTCCAGGCGGCTGCTCATCAGTTCCAGGGGCTCTCGCTTAACCAGCAGATGAACCCTCAGTTTCAGCAGCATTATCAGCAACAGCAGCTTGCAGCTCTTTACAGCCAGGCGGCTGCCCAGCGCCAGGTTCCCCAGCAGCAGATCTATGCCTATCAAGACCCTACCACTGGTCAGGTCCAGTACTTTATGGACAACAACTACCAGCAACAGCAATTCAACGAGGCTATGCAGATTCAGCAGCAGCAGGCCCAGATTCAGATGCAAATCCAGCAGCTTCAGGCGCAGGCTCAAGTCCAGGCCCAGATGAACCAGCAGCAGGCTCCTCGTGTTCAGGTTTCTCCTCCTCAGGAGAATGCTATCCCGGCCTACCGCGCCAATTCGCCTCCCAAGCGCGGTGAGGCTACCGCTGATCATGCCCCTCTGCCTCCTCCGTCGGCAAATGCTTTTCGACGTGGCCATAAGAAGGTTACGTCGCTGGCCCTCAACAACAGCATGACCTCAGCCTCCAAGAATGATGTTCCTAACTCTGCTGGCCCCAAGACTAGTTCTTTCCCTCCCAACATCATGGGCACCTACGGTCCCGGGCAGGCCCGTGCTGGTGAGCACCCCACTCGCCAGCCCCGTGGCCCCCAACATTGAGGAGCTCAAGGCCAAGCCCACCGCCAAGATGGAGGGTAGTGTCAATTTTGCTGCTCGTACTCGTCGCACCGCCGTCCATAACCTCGTTCGCGCTGGCCTTTCGCGCCGCAAGGGTACCTCTAGCTCTGCTGGCAGCATGAGCCCCGTTTCCGAGACCGCAGAAGAGGCGACCGACACGCCTATCACGGACAACGAATCGGAATCTGGCCGCAGCGGCTCGGGTAGCCTTGCCGGTGACATCGAGTCGCGTGCCAACACTCGCTCTCCCGCTTCAACCTGGGGTGCGATTGGCTCTGATCGCCCCAATTCGTGCTCCAAGAACCGGAAGGTTATTGCTGAGGGACCTGCTGTCGAGGATCATAGCTTCGCTGGTATCTTCAAGAACGCCGCTCGTGACACGGAGTGCCAGGATCAGCGCAAGGGTGGCATGCTCGTCCTCACTAACGCCGACAAGCGCAAGACTACCTCGTCGTAGAAGACGTTGGTCGCTTCTGTTTCGTCATGATTTACGCTCACGTCTCTCCTTTATCTTAATCCTTGTACCGATTTGTCCTGTAAATCAACAAGAGTAGACCGCGTCTCTCATCTTACAGGCCTTGTTTCGTTTTATTTGTCTCTCATTTTGCGGTTTTTTTTATCACTCTTGCATTCCTGTTTGTCCATTCTCTTCATTTCTTTGGCTCTGGTTCCTGCGTCTTGATGGCTCGGTTGCTTAGTAGCCTGCTCGTTTTTATATCAAATTTTCATTGGGACTAGATTTTTGTTCTTGTTTTTCTCTGGTGGTGTTTACTCTTTGGCTATCTCTTAGATGAGCCAAGAGTGTCTAGATATAACTTCATTTCATCGTCCACCGAGGGTGGCGTTGCAATGCTGAATATGTTTCGATATTGATTCGAAAGCGAAATAGGATTATTTCTTTGGTGTCCGTGGATGAATCAATCGATGAATAAATTTTAAATTTTTTTAAAAAAACAAAAAAACGGACAGTTGTCGTGCAGCGTTCAAAACCGAGCATTGCCTCTGATCATATGATGCACCTTGATGTCTGTTTTGCTGTGTGTGTGACCTCGAGATCCCTCGCGGGATTAATTAAGCTCTGAATCAGTACTACTCAGGGTTCAAATGTCTAAGGTTGTTCAATCCGGCGTTTCCGACCAATCATAAAGATTTTGTTCGTTAACCATTTATCCAATAAAGAAAGCTGTGGAGCATGTAATTCTCGTTCCCTAGCAAAGGGGAACCCATGGAGCATCCATGTATCATGAATCGAACGAAATGCTGCTAGAGTAATTGCATACGCCCTTTTGATGGATTTACGGTGAAATTTCGCGCTATGATATTGGCGGTATCACCCAGAGATAGCGACAAATGGATATGATTGGGGTAGATAGAGAAGGCCCTCATGACAAGATGAATGCAATGATTTCATCGCGTAGATGATGCCGATAGGGTGGATGTGATGGTTGAAGTATGTATTCTGCCACTGAGGTCATTCCATCATCACCCGTCCATCGAACCATCTGCACCCCATCCAAGCAATCAAAAGCCCGAAAATATAAGCTAGTTAGCCATGACCCCACTTATAAGTCAGCAATATAACACCCGTCCCTCCATTTTTTTGCACGGGTGGCAGTATCGAGGATGCTAGGGTGGGCAGTTTTGTCTCTTTCCTTGTCATTCTATGGGGGGGGGTGCTGGAGTACTCGTGAGTGCTTTGTCTGGGTTTTTGGGAAGGGGAAGGGGACCCTGGGGATGGAGTTTAGAGGGAGGATGGAGGGAAATTTGTGGGTTTTTTTCACTTTTGGCATGGTGCTGGTTATCACGAAGAGATTTTACTTGAGATCTTGACGTCTGGTGGAATTGAGATTCTTTGCGTTTTTGTGACGATTGGTGGATTTTTTTTGGTCTCTTTGCATTTCTGGCACTAGTTTCTTTTAGCATTTTGTCCTATTTGTCACTGTCTTTTTGCTCGTCACAAGGAACGGAATAGCTGTGGGCGGTTAATTGATTGTTGAATTAGCAAGATAGTTTAAGAAGTAGCTTTGCTTCTTAGATTCGTCGACCTAATGATTCTAGGTCAGACCATAATTCTAAGCTCTGAGATCACCAAGTTTTCCGGTTAGTTTTCATCACGGGAAGTGTTTTAAGATCTGGCTTGCTAGGTTTGAGTTCTATGATTGAGAGGTTGACAGAGCCTTGTCTGGTCGCCACGGGTTCCCGCCCCTCCTTGAGTTGACGAGCTGTTTTGTTACAGCTATCTCCAAATTCCTTGTCAGACGTTGCGTTCGTTTATGGGCATACATATATACCTACAGCATCACCCCGCCACCTACACACATACGGCCTATTCTCGACGACCCCTCAACGACCAACGAACTACACGACTACCCGTATTATATCAATCACCACACACACACACACACACACACACACCTAGTACATAATTCTAAATATTACTTATCACATAACCTACACTACAGTCCCCCATCATGGTCCTCACTCATACGACAAACCACCAATACTCCCACCCTTTCCCCGCCGTTGCCTTGGCGTACTTCCTTCGCTACACATCTCCCAAACTCAACCCATTCTCCAAGCACGTCCTCAGCACCGACACCATCGACAGTTACCTCGACCCCGAAACTGGCCGCCTCCATACAACCCGCATCCACCTCAAGCGCTCGCGGATCCCTAGTGCCGTCTTCAAAATGCTCCCGGCGTCTGTCACTGGTGGCGCCGCGGAGAACAAATCGACGTATATTCTAGAGACGAGTGTCGTGGACGTCCACGAGGGTTGGATGCACACAGAGTCACGGAATTTAAATTATGTGGGCGTGCTCAGTGTTGTCGAGAAGCAGAATTACGCGGTACCGAAAGACCTTGCGGTAACGAATACGATGACGGATGTGACGACAACAGTGATCTTTAGATCGCGGATTGGAGAGAAGCTTAGAGATATGAAGGATAGCTTCCAGGCGCAGAATGTGAATCGGTGGGCGTCGGTGACGGGGATGGTAGGGCAGTGGGGGGCCTTGGGGGTCCAGAGATCGATTGAGACGATTGCATCGACCAAGGCTTTGGATCAATTAGGCAAGAGTCGGGAAGGAATGATGGCGGTTTTGGAAAGGTTGCGGAATACGAGTCCGATGGGTGTGTTGGAGATGGTGAGGAGGGAGAGGAGGGAGAGGCAGTTGGTGAGGGCTTGAGGTGATGGTTGAATATAGAGGGCACGCGATGTGGTGCTTCATTGTATGGTTGTGTCTTTTGTCTGCGAGTGACGGAGACGTTCTTTTTCAATTCTTTACTACAGGTTCCGACCTTTGTATTTGTGTAACGCTTTTCCCCTCATCTTACCCCAGTTCACCTCCGTCTATACTCATTCTCTATATCCTCTCTTGTACACTAACTCCCTCTTCCTCTCCCCTTCCGGCATTTCGTTTGATTCTTTCAGCATGCCTATTTCACAGCGTGGTGTTTGTTTTTCTTAGTTTGGATCTCTTGCTGTTACTGGCTTATTCTTGAATTGGTCCCATAAGACACAAAGTGCTTCAGCATTGCCAAATATTGTTTACTATTGTTGTTTTTTTGTTGATTTTATCGTTAATTGAGTTAGCTTATAACATTAAAATTGAATATCGTCTCTTGTTCCAACTGTTTGCGCCTTTATTGTGATTGTGCATTTGGTATATTCCTCATTATGATGTTACAGATATCGTACAATAAATCGTTCCCATGCTCACTTCTTCCCCTTCTTTTTCTCCTTACTCTCTTCCTCAATTCCACTCACCCCTCATCCGCCATCATGGCCCTAATATCCCTTGCCACCAACCACGCTCTCACACTCTCCACCACTTGCTCCAACATCAACCCCCCCGCCAACACATCCGACAAATTATGCACATCCAAGCCACTCCGATGATCCGTACATCTATCTTGGTTATAATTGTACGTCCTGATCTTATCCGCCCTCGTCATTTTGTCCTTGGCAAGCACCGAGTTGCGCAGAGCATACGACTGCTCTTCGCGGGCTTCCCGGCGCTGCTGGGCAACGCGGGAACGCAACAAGCGCCACGCCGCCTCTTTATTACGGGTTTGTGACCGAGAGTCTTGGATGGCGACGACAGTGCCAGAGGGGATATGAGTGAGCCGGACGGCGGATTCTGTCTTGTTGACGTGTTGGCCGCCGGCGCCGCGGGCACGCATGACCTCGAGTCTGACCTCCTCGGGGTCAAGGTAGAATATACTCTCTGGGTTATCCCAGTTTGACTCAGACTCGCCCGCATCATTTTCCGGGAATGAAGGCAATACCCAAACGGCGACGGCTGATGTGTGTACGCGGCCTTTACTTTCGGTGGCGGGGACCCGTTGAACTCTGTGCATCCCGGATTCGCCACGGAGAAGATCGTAGGAGCCGGGATCGGTGACTTCGAGGATAGCTTCTTGAAGGGGGAGTTCGTTATCTTGGCCTACAGAGTCGCCAGCGGATTCCGATAACTCGTATTTGACTATGCGGACAGAGATCCCTTTGCGTTCAAGGAAGGCTTTGTACATCTTGAACAACCCATCTGCGAAGAACCTCCCTTCCATGCCACCAGGCCCCGGCCGAAATTCAATAATACACGGCATATCGGCAAACTCGTGCTTCGGCGTCAACGCCGCAGTCAACTTCTTTGCCATGTCGAGTAATGTACCCTCGGTCACTTCCAACTCGGCTTCAGCCATTGCCTTGAGTTCCTCGTCGGACGACGACATCATTGTTTCGAGTTCATGGAAGGTAGCAAGCGCATCCTTATAGGAAGAAAGAGCGACGGCGACGGGCGAGAGGGTCTTGAGGCGTTTGGCGGTAGCAGGGGAGAAATCGGTGGCGAGGGATTGCTTGAGGGTGTTATGTTCGGCGGTGATGGATTCTGCGCGGGTGAGGAGGGCAGGTGGGAGTTGGGCGGCGGGGTCTGGTGGGGGGTTAATATGGAGTTGAGGAGGAGAGTGGGCGGGGGACGAACCGGTGGAGAGAGAGCGGGAGGTGATGAGGCAGAAGAGGGAGAGTTTCTGGGGATAAAGATGGACTTAAGGGGATGTCCCTTAATATTCGGGATCGTTGAAACATTGTGATTGGTGAGTTGAACGGTGATATATGCGTGTTGTCGTGAGATCAGCGATGTAGTGATAATATTTTGTATGCATGGATATTAAGGGCCCCATACATACAATTGAGTTGAGCCTGATGTGGTACAACGTTAAATGTTCCTGGCACCTTTATTTAGAAAATCAGAAATCAACGTCAGGCCATGTCTAACCAATCCACAATATATCAGGTAAAGCTCAAGTAATTTGTAATAATTAAAAAGTATCTGTTCACATTGCACCATTTACCTTGCCATTTATATCCTCTCTAACTCCCTCCAAATCTAAAAGATATCCAAACCCTTCACCGGCGTGTACTGTAATACCCGCATTCCATGTATCCTAATAACATTACACCACGGCTGCTTATTCATTATCAATACATCATTTTTATGATCCCACGAAACATCCGCCTCCTCCAGCGCATCTAGTGAAATAATGTTGGTGTAATACATCGGGATATACCACACATCCGGAAATGTTACAATCTGCGGCTGTCTGTCTGTCGTTACAACCTGGACCTCGGCCTTTCCTGATCCCTCGACCTTTAACTGATGGCCATGTGCCATGATAGTTTTCCGGGCGGCGCCGGATCAAACTCAACAAAGGCTTCCCGATGGTTACATACACACACCGTTGACGTAATGCTCAGAATCCAACTCTTACTCATGGGATGCGGTAGTGCCGCCTCTTCATCAACGTCTTTCTTGGCTGGTCTAATAGAGATCTCGTTAGTTGATGTCATCGCATGTGAAGCTGCCGCATTGGCTGCCATTTGGCTTCCGCCTGGCATAGACAAGACTTCCTGGGATGACATCGAATCCACGTGCGCGACCTTCGGAGTGGCCAAGTCTCTTCTCTCCGCAGGCAGCGGCGTCCGCTCTCCGTTGCAGATCTTGGCACGCGCCTTGTCAATGTATGCTTGTAACTTTGGGTTGGCCGCCACCTGTTGGTCGATGCGCTGTACTACACGGTCTCGCTTGACAAAGTTGGGCGGTCTGAGTTCGGGGATGCAGTAGAAACAGCCAGGGATGCCTCCGGAATGGGGAATGCCACAGATGCAGGAATGTGTGTGGTCGTCGGCGGGCCACCGGGCGTCAGGAGTCTGACCATAGTTGGCTGTAGTCACGGAAGTCTTGATGGGAGTTTGCGCGGAAGAGTCATATGTAATGTTTGCGGGGAGTTGTGACACGTCTTTGCCTTTGGTAGATTCGGATTCAACGTCGAGACAGGCTTGGCGGTATGCGGTTTGTAGGTGTTGAGATTGGACTAGTTCGATTTCTTCGAGGGATTGGTCGCCTTGTTCTTTGAGGTATTGGGTACCGCCGGAATGGATATTGTAGACTTCGAGCATGCGATCTATGGAGTAATTACATTCGCGGAGAGATGATTTTGGGTCGACAAAGGGTGCTTTCAGATCACGGGCTTCATGCCAGACGGCGAGCACTTGGATGACCCAGTTTTTAGTTCCTAGTTCGGTGGATGGGGCGTCAATGAGGCTCTTCCATTGTTTGCGGAGAGCCCATATTCTGTCAAATCGGGCATCGACGCGGTTCCATAGGGTCAAGTCCATGATGATCAAAGATATCCGGTAGGAAATAGGGGAAGACCCGACGGGATGATGAAGGGAGAGCGGGGAATAAATAAAATATTATCGAATATGGAAATCTATGGCAGAGCGTTAAAGTATAATATTAGGCAAGGGATGGTCTGGTTCCCAATGCGCCCTTGTAGTCAGACTAAAACAACCCTAGACGAGACTTAGGGTGAAAATGACCAGACAAAATCACGCGATTTCAACATATGTAAAACAAATAGATTTCCTACGCCTACTTGCAGAAAGATCGGATACAGTGACCTTTGACTACCCATAATTCCATTCTCAGATCAAGGCGTTAGTGTCATTCTCGATTCCACCAGCACCTTTTCATATGCATCTAACTTTATGGCCCCAGCAGGCCATAATGTCAAGCCTTGAATCCTGATTACCTTCTTCTTAGGCTTTGGCTGAGGTGGAGCGTTTTTCTTGGGACCGCGCGAAGAAATCCTACCAATGACATTGACCCAGACGCCAACGTCAATGTCTACGTTACGGGTAGTTGCAAGCAATAGAGATATGTCGACAGCCGCTGTGTGTGAGATATCCGTCGGGTAGTCATGCTTCATGAAGACCCTGGCTGAGGTGGGATCATACTCCGTGACACTTTTCAATGTTAGCTGTTAGTGAGATCAATCAGGATTTGGTCAAGTCTAAACTCACCAACCAAGAAACCGGACCTTAGTATGGGTTGTATATTCTGACAGTTCAGATAAGAACATTATAATTATCGGATCAGGGTCATCATCAGGGATAACAGGTGCCACCCTCGTTCTATCGAGTGGCATTTGAGCTTCAAGATAGAATGGTATGTGGAAAATGATGTTATCAAGGATAGCGGATTTGAAGAAATACCGTTTTCTTATTGATGTAATCAACGACAGACCCTTATTACTAGGATTCCCGATTATGAATAACCCTGACTTAATTACTAGCATGTGACAGAACCCTCACCCCACTTCAACCCTAGTAAGTCAAGAGAACGTTTAAAGAATATTCAGTAAAGCTTCTGAATTCCAGAGGCTCATGATGCGGTCAAAGCATGGGATAGATAGAAGAGAGCTTATTACTTAGATATTTAAAATATACTAAAATAAACATCACACTTCTATACCTAGTAATCTCTGTTTCACATCATCAGAACCCTTTCTGAAGACGGGAGACTGAGAGAACCAGGATTCCGCCACCAGCAAATGGAGGCTTGAATTCCTTCTTTCCAGGCTTCCAGCGTCAGATATCTACGATTCTCTGCCGCCTTTCCGCCCTCATCGTGAGCTCTTTCTTTGATAACTCTCTCTAAATTATCTAAATATCATAATTCCCAGCCTCCTGAACACTTTTTTTTTCGCACCATTCACACGCTTTCAACCACACGATCCCTTGTGACAAACGAGTCATTGAAGTTGAAACCAGCGACGTCACTGCACCCGTGACCACTAACAATCGTCCACCCCCGCGATTTACGATAACGACAAGCTTCTACGCATTTTCAACCCCACATATCGCCAACGCTCCCCGCCATTTTCACGACTGTGTACTGACTTTTGACTATTTGACGCCCGATAGCATATTTCGGTAGCTTTCCGACGTACTTACGGCGTCATCTGCCGACTTTTCTCGGCATATTTCGATAAACATACGCTGTGCTTAGACATCTTTGATTCCTCTGCGTCGCGCAAGCTGACGTGACGACGACGACGACGATTTCGTATATATTGATAGCTTGTTAGTGACTATCTACAACGCACGCTAAGATGTGGTCCTGGTTCGGCGGAAACTCGGCGGCAAAGCGCGATGAGCCCAAGAAGGCGATTATCGCTTTGCGCGCGCAGTTGGAGATGCTGCAGAAGCGGGAGAAGCATTTGCAGACTCAGATGGAAGAGCAAGATACAATCGCACGCAAATTTGTTACGACTAACAAGAATGGTAAGGGAATAGGGATGTCTGGTGATTCAGGTTGGAGTTGGGGACTGAAGTACTTGTTCTACGTGGGATATGGACTGAGAGGTCTTGGGATGGATTGGATGGAGGAATAAATATACAAATGCTAACGGGGATTTCTTACATAGCTGCTAAAGCTGCATTGAGACGCAAGAAGGGCCATGAGCAGGCGTTGGAGCAGTCGCAGGCTCAGATTATTACGCTTGAGCAACAGATCAATGCGATAGAGTCGGCCAACATCAACATGGAGACTCTCCAGGCCATGGAGAGAGCTGGCAAGGCCATGAAACAAATCCATGGCACTCTCACGCCCGATAAGGTCGACCAGGCCATGTACGTATTATATTTAAACCGCCAGGTATTTTTGCGATGACATAGCAGTGACTAATAGTACATTACTTGTATAGGAGAACCTCCGCGAACAGAACCAGCTCAGCGAGGAAATCGTCGGCGCCATTACGTCTGGCAGTCTCATCGATCCGCAGGACGAAATGGATCTCGAAGACGAACTGGCCGCGCTCCAACAAGAAACTCTGGACAACGAGCTCATCCAGTCTGGTAGTGTCCCGATTGCCGACAACGTTCACAAGATGCCGTCGGTGACAAACAACCCGAGTAAGTTTATGTTTGGTCTCATGTCAAGAGGTTGGTTAGGGATTATCTGTGCTAACTAGGTGAACAGTCAAAGGGAAGGCACCAGCGGTGGAAGAGGACGATGACGAGGAGGCAGAGTTGCGTAAGTTACAGGCGGAGATGGCAATGTGAAGGGAGTCAGTTTTGGTGTTTTACGGGGTATATCATGTGGAAAATGGCCGGAGGGTTGTGTGATCGGGGTCACAGGTCTGATACGGCGGCTTGCAATGCCCACTATAAAGTCGGAGTATCGGCTGGTGAGATCCTGGGTTGCATGGTGGAGGGTTGTGCAGCGGCTTGTGTTGTGCATTATGTTTTGATCGTCTTTGTTTTCCCTTTTTTTTGTTCTGCGGGCATGCCGTGTCGATGGATATTGTTTAATCGATGTGCTTAGAATTATTTGCATCTATGTGCTTTTGTGCCGAATTGTGAAATGATATTTGATAAATGGTTTCTTTTGTAGAATGGCAAGATTGTCGGACGGTTGAGGATACGTTGTTATTGCGGATGTGAGAGATTCTAGCATTATTAAGGGATATATTGAAGCTAGGGAGATGGTGGTGAGGCGGGAGGCGGGTTGATATGTAAGATGTGATGTACGTGTGTGTTGTTCGGGAGGTTATCATGGGTAGGAGGTTTGGTGGGGAAGGGGTGACAGAAGATGGGAGTTATTTGGTGAGGTTTCAGGGAATGGTCGTATGCGGTGAGACTGAGCCATGAGGGTTGGTGGGATTGAAGCTGTGGTGATAGTAGGTGGGAGTTATGGATGGATGGATAGGTTGAGGTGAAGTACAGATTGACGTGGATTTGTTGGGATGTTGTGTATGTCATGAATATGTTGATGTTTTTGTTTTTCAGTAGAGCAATTGATAAACGCTAGAATGACAACTTCTGTAGTCTAATGCACTGGCTGTCGGATGAAACTGGTAATGAGGATTTATCTCGCGAGAGCTGAAGATCCTAGTACCATTAACCCTAATATATTTGACCACCTTAGAAACTTATTAGTTTCTGCTCTTGCATCTGGTATTATAGGAGCAAAGACTTGTCTAAAGCAGTTCAATAACTCCTATATACTATCAAGAGCACGGCTATCTCATTGATTTACCTAAAACTTCTATTTTAAATTTACAAAATCAAAATTTAACCATCTTCACACTCCAGCAATCAGGTATTAAATCATATACTGACCACAATTCTAGCCCCTGTACATCTGCATATGCAAATGGCCAGAAAAGTAGCGATGGTCAGGGTAATCCAGATGGGACGGAAGAGTCGTGACGAAAGACCAATAGGGATGGAGAGCCGACAGGAAGAAGTGGAGGCGGTCTCGTGCAACGGAGGTGGTGGGGAGAGAGGGAGAGGCATTGATGCCCAATGATTGAAGGGACCGAGTGAGGCTACTGGGCGGTGTTCGGCGGTTACCTGGATGTTTGTGAGAGAATTTGTGTAGATGGAAGTCAGGCCATTGCGTGAGCGTTGATATCATGAGGTTGGTTGGAGGGTGGGTTGATAGTACTTGGTAGTGGTTTGCGTGGGAGTCAGTGTGTGATTCTGTTTGTACTATGTAAGCGGATAGGCACTATATGAACTGTTCTGAGTTATATTATAATATCTGGCCGTTGTAATGAACCATTCATGTTCCCTGCCGAGATTTATGATCCCACAATCATTGTGCAATCTCAAAGGATTCTCCTAAACAAAGCACAAGATGGCAGCCAATGGGACTAGTACCAACTAGTACCAAGTCCGACATAGGTATATTAGGCATCAAGCTAAGAACTAACATTGCATATCGTCTTTTGTATTTACATACACTAGATGTCTAGACCTGGTTTACTCAATCTGCAGCTAGATGGCTACAGCGGCTCAATGCATCATGTAGTGTTGTGTCTCATCTCGCCTTCTTTTGACCCTTTTGACGGAACACCCTCACTTTGTGTTGACTTGTTGGCTGTCTTCTCCCGGGAGGCGCCCACCAAACCAGAAAGCGGTCTTTCTCAATAGATCATCTCGAACTTCGGTGGCGGATTAACGTCACCATGATACAGACACAATCTTTGTTTGGTTTTAGAAGAGAAATATCGGAGGCTCTGGGGGCCGTGTTCATTGGTGGTGAGACTGACTGACTGACAGGTGGAAGGGTTGGCTTGTTTTCGTTCGAGAGACTGGGCGGATGATTAGATTATTTGTGAAGGGTGACGCAGACGGTTTTGTTTGGATCGGCTCCCTTCGCTATGCGTCTGGGTGCAGAAGAGAGATGCATGTTGGGGTCGGCAAGAGAGTGCGGGGAGATCACGACGAATGTGGTTGTAGTGGAGCGGGAGGAGAGGTACAGAGTGTGGTGGTGAAGGTGGGCGATGTGGGCGATGTGGAGTGGGTAGCTAGATTATGTGGACGTAAAAATATGTAAGAGCGAATAAAAATTTTCGTCTTTTTTTTCTCATGAAAAGATAAGAGTGGGGTAATTTGTGATAGTATGGAAGCTACGATAGTGACTTTCTCAACCCAAGATGGGTGCTTTTATCTTCATGGACCGCTTTATCAACATTGTGATACTACAATCTTCCCTTTAGGCTGGAAGCATTTGTTCAAGCCAAGCTAAATAGAACTGCCGTGTGCCCAAAGCTCGAGACAAGCAAAACGCTGTTGATCATGAGATAGGATCTTTTTCACTGTCAAAGTCTAGAGTCATGATTCAAGTCCCAAAAAATAGGGCTTCGTCCACAACAGGATATCGTCACCCAACGAGTACGGTGCCGCTGCAGCCACCCGCGAATCTGAAGCTTTAACCACCGGAATATCGGAGGATGCAAACTATACTATTGGAGATGTCATAAAACATGGGTTGACAACAGGTTGGAGCATCGTCATGCAAACCTAGTCAGCTTCCGAAGAAGCTCTGACAATCTAAATCTGGACCTGGTCTGTTCAGACCAATGCCTATTGCTTCAGTGAACCCTCGGCTAGCCAAATTCTGACATTTCGCGTTGAGAAGAGGAAATTCAAAAATCTAGAGAGAAAGGTGTAGTTTGCTGACTTTGCCTTGTAATTGTAATTTGGTCCGCTTAGATGGACTTTGATATCATTGCTTTACTGTCCGGATAATATCCGTCACCACCCTTACATATTATATATATATCTTCTACTGACCGAACCTACACCCAATCAATATCTGCCCCCATCTACCTACAATCGTCCCATGCGACTCTGCACTCACCTCAAATTATCCGGTACGTCCAACATGGTCTCTCCATCAATAGAGACCATATCCCAAGATACGAGTAGAGACCCTTATGCAGACTCTTCAAATCTGCTTCCTGTCTCTCCCTCCTAACTCCTACACAGCAACATTCCCCTCATTGTCTATCCATAATCCTATTTTCTTGCCCTGGGGAGCGGCCATCATGACCGTTTACTGAGTTTTGAGCTTAAAATCCCACCGTCTATCAAGGAAGTCACCCTTCTGACGTATTCTCCCTATACAGGAAAGCACAGAAACTGGAAAAGACCCACGTCTTCAATCAGAAAAGCACGAGCCAAACTCCCACTTTGATCTTTGATATTCAAAATTTACACGACCTGATCTTGGAGACTCTCTATTCTACACATATTGATATACACTTTTTATTGTTCTATCCTTATTTTCTTTATTCATTTTTCTGTTTATTTTTTTGACCTTTGCTTTGTTTCTTTTTGTATTATATTTTCTACTTACAAATAAAACTCTTCGTTCGGTCTTGCGTTAGACTCTGGCGTGATACTTCGCTGTCTCCACATTGACCAGACGAAATCCCGTCTCGAATTCTGCTGAAAAATTAAACAAGTACTACGAGACTACGGCCTATACCACAACGACTACTTCCGACCTGTGGTCTACCCACTTTAAGGCCAAGGCCTACTTGGCCAGCTGATAACAGCCTAACATGGTCGATCACGAACATGCCGCCGTTGAGGCCGCGCATGATGAGCCCCAGTTTGCTACCGAGTCCGGTAAGTTTTATGCCTATGGGTTTATTGGTCGAAAGAGCATTTGCTAACTGTTATGCCAATACTAGATTCGGTGATAAATCCCACCATTGAAGCCACTATCTCTTCAGACTCCTCCACCGCTTCGCAAATAGATATCCCCACTGACGGTGAGGCCTCGTCAACACCGAAAAAGAAAAAGAAGAAGTCTAAAAAGAAGAAGGTTACGACTTCTGGAACAGAAGAGGTAGCTGAAGGTGCGGATCTTGAGGAGGCTTCTCAAGAGCCCATTTCAGAAGCTACTGAGGGCCAGGCCGAGGTTCGTACCACGGAGACCCAAGAAGAACAATCGCAAGCTGCCATTAAGACTGCTGTTGTTGAGCCAGAAATTTCGCCTGATCAACAACCAATCGAGACTACTGAGCCTGAGACCGTCATTGTTTCATCGGAAGAACCTGCCCCCGCTGAGCACGAGGTCGTTGAGCCTTCCTCGGAGGTTACTGAAATTACTCCCGAAGTCACCGCTGAAGATAACACTAAGGATGCTCCTACTATTCCTACCGAAACTGCCGAGGAAACCCCCGCTGGCTCGGTAGTTGAGCCTGAGACTGTTATTCTCGAGACTCAAGAGGAGCTCGAAGCTGTCGAAAAGGCTCAACCTGAGGCTCGCATTGAAACCGAGACCTCTTCAGAAATGCAAACAACTGAGACTCCTGGGGCCGAGGCCGCCCTGGAATCTGGCACTGAAGAGGATCAACATGGTAAGGTAAGAGAAACGACCTCTGAGACTGCCGAAGATAAGACCTCGACTGAAGAGGCCCAACCTGATCAGCCCGTGTCAGGAGAGTCTATTGCCGTCGAAGCTCCAGATACGATTGAAGAAGTCATTACCACCGAGCCTGTTCAAGAGCAGTCGACGCCGGCTTCTGAAGAACAGTCTGTTGCTGAGACTGTAGAGGTCCAACAACCAACAGAGGAACAGTCTGAGCCTGATGTTGAGCTTGAGATCACACCTGCTGATGTTGAGGCTGTCGAGCCCATTGCTGCGACTGAGGCCCTGGTCGAAACTGTTGAGTCTACACTTGTGGAGGAAGCCGCTTCTGAGGTACCGATTGAAGGGTCCGCTCCTGAATCTACCCAACAAGCTGTCGAGGAGGTTTCGGTTGCGGGAGCCGTGGTTGAATCCACCGAGACTGTTGAGGCCTCTACTGAGATCCCCGTTGAGTCTCAAGAGACTCTGCTCGAGGGCCAATCTGAAGAGGAGGCCACGACTGTTGAAGCTGTTGCCGAGGCTGCCATTGAAGAAACCCAGCCTGATCAGGTTGAGGAAGTCACTTCTGAGGCGGTTGAGACTTTGGCTGAGGAGCTACTAGCCGAGGTCTCCGAGGCTCCCGTGACTGAAGAGACTGTCGCAGCTCCCGAGACCATCGAGGCCATCTCTGAAGAGGTTCCTGTTATTGAAAAACCTTCAGAGAACGTTCCTAACCCTGCAGCTTCCGCTGAGTCTACCGAAGAACCTAAAGTTGAATCCGAGGTCATCACCGAGGAGATTAATGAATCTACCGAGGTTGTTGAAGTCTCTGAAGTTGCGGAACCTGCCGAGGGGATTGCTGCTGAGGCTCAACGTATCGAATCTTCCGAGGACACTACTGTTGAGCCTACTGTCGAGTCTTCTGAAGCTGAGACTATTCAAGAACCTGCCTTGACTAAGATTGAGGCGCCTGTTGAGGTTTCGCAAGCTGATACTGATGCGGTTGTTGAGGCTAAGGTTGAAGCTTCTATCGAGTCTGAAGTCAAAACTGAAACTGAGGGTGAAATTGAGGCTGTAGCCGCAGTTCCTACCAGTGAACCTGTAGCCATTGCGGAAACCACTAGCGAGACCTTCGAACTTGAGGTTGTGCCTGACGTTGAAGAAACTCACAACGAGCTCGAACATACCCAGTCCGAAGTCGCGGCTCTTGCGCTTGAAGTTGAAGTTGCCGAGATCGAGGCCCCGGTCAAATCTGAGGCTACCTTTGGGACTGAAACCATTGTGCAAGAGGTTGCTGAACCCGAGACTGTGGAATCTGAGGTTCCAGTTGAGGTTGAGGTTACTGACTCCGTTGGGACTGAGGCTAAAGTTGTGGAGCCTGAGTCTGTCCAGGAGTCTGCGGAGCTCGAGGCTGTTGAGCCTGAGGTTACTAAGGAGTCTGCTAAGGATTATGAAACCATTCCTGAAATTGAGATCTCTGAATCTGAAGTCCCCATCAAGTTGGAAGTTGAGACTGCTGATGAACCTGAAACTGCCGAGCCGAAAATTGTCAAGACGGAAACTGTCACCGAGACTGAGACTGTTGAAGCTGAAATCCAAGAGCTCAAGACTGAGGCCGAGGCCCCGTCAAAACCGAGGCTGAAATTGAAGTCTCTCAGGCTTTGCCTACTGAGTCTGAACCTGTGGAATCTGCGGCTGATGAGGAGCCTGAGGTTGCTCTCGAGTCTGAGGTTTCTGCTCCCGAGGAACTCGAAAACAATGCCGAGCGTGAAGTTTTGGCTTCGGATAATATCACCGAAGCCCCTTCTGCTGAAGAGACAACCGAAGAAACTTCTTCTTTCATCTCCATAGTTGAGACCGCTGATGTTGAGCCTTCTTCCATGGATGACTCCTCCAATGACCACCCCGATGCTTTCACTTTCTCCGTCGATGACAACGCCTCCGAGGCTGCTTCCGTTCACCATCTGGCCCTCCCTCCCTCCGATGATACCAGCCTTGCCCCCTCCACTATCCGGTCCGAGTTCTCCGCTATTGGCGACGATGAGCTCACTGCGATTATGAAGGGTGTCATGCCTGCTGTCCCTAGTGAGATTTCTGCCGTCGGTGATGATGCGGCTACTGAAGTTGGAGAGCCTATTGAACGTGATGAACTTTCTGTTGCTTCTAAGGAGGCTGTTGAGTCTCGCGAGATTACTTTGGAGGTTGGCGAGGCTGCTTCCGATGCCCCTGTGCCTGAAGAAAGCATGTCAGAGATCGACGTTGGGTCTATTGAGCTTGTTGTCGAGTCGAATATTGCTTCTCAGGTTAATGCTCCGGTTGTCGAGGAGACTGTTCCTGAGGCTAACACTACTGAGGCGGAGGTTGAAGCTGCTTCAGAGACTGAAACTGAGGTCCAGGTTGAAACTAAGTCTTTTGTCGTAGTTGAGGAGATTTCCACTGTCAGTGATTCTGAGGCCGTCGAGACCCCCGTCGAAGTTCCCGTCCAAAAGGAAGCTTCTGCTTCTGAAAATGCTACCCTCCCCGAGTCTACTCAAGAGAATGCGACTTCTAAGGCGGTCGCCAAAGTCGTCGAGCCGAACGAAGCTGCTGAGGACGTCATTCCTGTCACTGAAGAAGCACCTATTGCTTACGAAAAGCCTGTTGTCGACGAGCCAGTCACTGTCGAGGAGTCCATCGCAGCCGAGGAAACTAAGTCTGTCATTGACGAGATTTCCACTGATGTAGCTTCCTCTGAAGAAATTGTCGAGGTTGAAGAGTCCGCTGTTTCTAAGGCCGTTGAGGAGGAGCAATCTCAAGAAGCTCCAGTAGTCGAGATCTCCAAAGAGCCTGCTGTCAAGAGAGTCTTTGTTAAAGAGGTTTCTGAGGTTGAACTGACTGTCCAAGAGCCCGAGGTTCAAGAGCCTACTGTTGTCGAAGGGATCTTTGAGACCGATACACCTGTTGCCGAGAGATCAGTCGTTGAGGGAGAGGTCGCTGAAGCTCTTGCGCAGGAACCTGCTTCTGCTGTTGACTCTGTTCTTTCTGAAGAGACTACTACTGAGGAAGAAGCCGCTTCCGAGAAGCCTGCTGCTGCTATCGAGCCTGATCAAGACTCGCAGCTGTCTGAGACTAAGCAGGCTGAGGCTGCCTCCGTTGAGGATGCCTCCGAAGACGCTCCGGAAGACGAGGCTGTTTCCAAGATTACTAAGACTAAGGTCCCGGCTGAGTTGGTTGTCGAGTCTAGTTCTGAAGTTCAGGAAGTTCCTTCGGTCAACGAGTTGACTGCTGAACCCGAAGTTGAACAGATCGCGGCCATCTCCGAAATTTCTCGCGATTTTTCTGAAGATAACAGAGATGGAAAACAGACCAAAGGAAGCTCTTCCGAGGAGTCGACTATCGAGGTTGCTAAGACTGAAGAAACTGCTGTCCTCGAGACCTTTGCTTCAGAAGTCGAAGCCCCTATTGCTGTCGAGATTGAAGAGACACAAATTACCAATATTTCTCCCGAGGTCATTGCTGAGGCTGCTAATGAGGCTCCCGCTGAGGTTGGTGTTCCGATTGAAGAAGAGGTTACCCTGTGGATGAAGAGACCTCAGCTGCCACTGAGTCCCATCTGTCTGAAGCCACTCTTGGTAGTGTTGCTGCTGCTGCTACAATTCTCTCCACTGCTTCTGGAGATGATGAGGCCGAAAGCCTATTGCGACTAAAGAAGTTGCTCGTAATCTCGTTGGGGAAAAAGTTCCTGCCCAGGCCGCTGAGTCTGAGGTGGAACAGCCTGCTGTTGACATTGCCGAAGGTGAGCATGAAATTTTGTCTAGGACTACTAACGAGGATGAGAATATTCTCCCTACTGCTGCTGCTGTTTTGGATGATGTTGAAGAGGATGATATTGCGGAGCCGTTTCAGGAGGAGGAGCAATATGAGGTTTCCGAGCTCGAGGTTTCCGGGTTTATGGATGAGATTGATAACAAGCCTCGGACTGTTCGGGCGTATGATGAGGCTCCGATTATTCAAAGATACAGACCTGATGACGAACTTAGTAAGTTAACCTTCCAACTATTCAGAAATTCATGACTGATTATATTCTAGCCGCTCTCGCTGCTCTCGACGATGACTACTTCCCTGGCGACATCCCCGTCATGTCCAAGTCCCTTTCCAGAGGCTTCGTTAACATGACCCCTTCCGAGTCTTTCGCTGGCATCTTGACCCCTAGCAAGTCTCTGACTGACTCCCCAGCGCCTATCTACGGCAAGCCTGGCGCTGATGCTCAAGAGCTGGCTGACATGCTTTCTACCACCGGTTTCTCCCCTGCTTCTTTTACTGTTGTTCCTATGCAGATACAGACCCAGCGTCCTAGAGATCTTGAGTTCTTGGGTCACAAGAAGACTTTCAGTGAGGTTACGGATATCGATGGAGCTTTGTTCTCGCCGACTGGTGCTCGGGAGACTTCGTTTGCCTCACCCGCGACCACTGCTTCTGGTGATAATGTAGTGCAGATTGCAGAATTGGAGCAAAACCTTTAGATCTAAACAAGGACATTGAGGATTTTGCTGCTCATGACAAAGAAGACGTCGAGGTTCCGGTCATTGAGGCTACCGAAGCTGAATCTCTGGTTCCCGAGATTCTGTCTACCGATGTCCACGAGGAATCGGTTCCTAGTACTGTTGAGTCTGTTGCCCCGTCTGATACCGGCTTGACTAGTGAAGATAGTTTTGTTCTTGTTGATTCTGAAGCTCCTACGGCCTCTGAATTTGTTGACAAAGTTTCTCCTGCTATTGAAACTTTCGAGACTGATAACGCTGCTGAGTTGGCTGAGACCCTAACTCTTGCTGAAGCTCCTATCTCTGAGGTTCTTGTTACCGAGTCTGTTGAGTCTTCCCACATCGTTCAGGGAAACTTATCGAGATTTCCGAGGCTGAGTTGCAAGATGAGACTACTGAGGCTAGCCTTCACGATATCTTGGTTGATTTTGATGGTGAAAACATCGCGGCCAATAATTTGAGTAAATCGTTTGTCTCTGAAACTTTGTCTGATGAGAGTTTGGAGGCTTGGAACATCGATGAGGAACCTGTCTGTGACGAGACAAATGTCGCTACCAAGGAAGTCGAGATTCAGCCTTTGGCTGAAGTTGAGATTGAGGAGATCCGCGAGATTTCTATTCCCGCCAAGACCACCAAAGCGTCTACGTCCGAGGAAGCCCCTATTTCCCAGGTCACTTCTTTGGAAGCCATTGAAGGCTCCAACCTTCCTGAGGTCGTCCAGGATGCCCCCGAGTCTCATAGTCTCAATGAGTCAGACATCGTCGCTGCTGATGGGTCTCTTTCTGTGACCTCTCCCGTTGCTGATCTCTCCGCCGAAGACATCGATACCTGGGCCCTAGACATTGACGAGTCTATTGAGCACGACATTGTTCTTGAATCTACGGTTATCGCGGAGCCCATCGTGAGTGAGGCCCTTCAGGATCTGGGCACCTCTAGCCTTGTTGCTGATACCGTTCATGTCCGCGAGATTCCTGGTCCTACGGCTACTTCGGATCCTGTCGAGATGGAAATCACTGAGAGAGAAATGCTTGAGTCGCCGGCTGAGCTAGAGGCTGAGGTCCCAGTTGAAAAGGAGGAGATTTTGATTGAGGCTACTCCTATTAAGACTACTCAGTATCTGGTTGAAACATTCGAGGTCGAGCCCTCAAAGCTATCCCTGGTGTTTCCGAGCCTAAGCCTATTGTTGAGAGTTTTATTGAGAGTTTTGTGGAGACCGAAGAACCTGCTGTGATTCAGGAGCCTACGGTCGTTGAAGTTACAGAGAGATTTGTTGATGTCTCTGCTGAAGAACTAGTCGAGACCAAGGAAACTCTTGAGTCGTCGATCCCTGGGGTGGCTGCCATTGCTGCTGCTGCTGCAGTCTGTGCCGCTGATACCGCTAGTCTGACCGCTACGCTTTCTCATGCCACAGAGTCTGAATTCATTCCTACAGAAGAGCCTGTTGTGGACTTTAATATTATCGAGGCCACCGAACTCAGGGCTGAACCTGAAGTTTCTGCTCCGGTTGCTGAGACTCTTGAAGTCAGAGATCGTGATGCCGAGGCTCCCGAGGTGGTTGAAGATATGCCTGAGCTCCAAGATTCTGTTTCTGTGCCTGCTATCCAGGAAGAGTCTGAGATAACCACTTCTAAGGTTCTTGAGACTGTCGAAAAGCCTTTGGTTGAGGACATCGTGTCTCGTGGAATTCAGGCTACTGAAGTGATGGTCTCTAAGATTTCTCAGGAAACTATTCCCGAGATTTCTCGAGATATTCCCTCCAAAATTTTTCATGAGACTCCTGCTATGGAATCTCAGGTTGAGCTTTGCGCAACCCAAGTTGAGCAGCCTATTGAAGTAATACCTGCCGTTAAGGCTGAGGTTTCTCTTGAGGTTGCTGAGACTGCCGCCACATCCGAGGTTTTACTTGAGCGTTCTATTCCCGTTTCCGACATCAAGACTGAAATTGAAGCTTCTATTGCTCCCGGGGAAGAGATCACTGAACCTGCGCTCGTGTCTTTCAATTCCGAAGCTGAGGCCTTTGCTGAACCCTCCGCCGAGTTTCTCATTTCCGCTACTGTTGGTTCCGCTGCCGTCCTCTTGGACAACTCTTCCGATGGATCTGAGAAGACCGAGACTGTCAAAGACAAGATGGTTGTCCCTTCGCCTAAACCTCATATTACATCCCAAGGTACTCCTGCCGTCCCCAAGATCTCTGTCGAGACTATGGAGGAGAAGGCTGTTGCCCAGACCGAGATCAACTCCGAGATCAAGATCGAGAAGAAGCCCGAGGTTAAGACCACCCGCAGTCTCCCGCTCCCGAGCGCTTCGGCCTCCGAGCCCTTGCTCGAGAAAGATGTCAGTCAGCCCCATATACAAGCAACCCTATCACTATCCTCCCCATATCTATCTGAAACCCTTCCTTCTTCCACGACACCAACTACCACGCATGTCCCTCGGAGCCCACATCTAACCAAGACACAGGGTTCTCACGTCTCGCCCCCATCTATTACCGCGCCTGCCGCTTTGGCTACTACTACCAAGACTTCCACAGCTGTTTCTCGGAAAATTCCTGTGGCTATTTATGGTTGTACCGCTGCTGGTTTATTTGTTGTTCTTCGGTTTTTGCCGTCAAGCATCATCTGGATCTTGCTGCTGCTTGTTGCACCTAGCGCGGTCATGATTCGGGAGCAGCGAGTTGCATTGAGTGGAGTGGCTGGTGTTCTAGTACTGTCTCTCCTGTTTTAGGTGGGATATTCGACGTGGAAAACGTGGTGGGGATGACTTGATGGGTTACGATCTGGATCAAACTGGTGGATTTGTTGCTTGGATAGTTTGATGTTTGCGATAATTTCCTTTTTCTATTTCGTTTTCTTTTTTCTTTCTTTACTTTTGTTTCGTTGATCTCTGGTTTTCAAAAGGAATTTCCCTATCATCATTGGCTGTATATCTTTCTCTGTCTGCTGATTGGTCTTGATGTCTATAAGTGGTTTAGAGCTGTCTGTCTCCTTATTGGTTACAGCTGTTTGCCCTACTTTTCCAAGACTTGGTATATCTTCGTGTAACTTTTAAGATCATGGCGACAAACTCATGATGTTCAAACTCTATGAGGTCATCAAAATTCGCAAGCAACAGCAGCAGCAGGAATCTCGGTTACTAACTACACAGTGCATATGATCCTTCATACTAACCGAGCCTAACAGAATCAACACCGGACCCTAATGTTCGTTACATCCAATATAGTCACATTCCCCGGGCCATTCCGCTTTGTCAATTGCCGCTACCGGTTTCCCACGCTTACGACTACGGTATCTACCCCACAGACCCATATCTTCAGCAGCAGCATGCTATCCTCGACAAAGGATTACAGCACTACCACGATGGCTATGTTGGTGTGTCAGAAGGTTATGTGCCTAACCCTGAAGGATATATCTACACAGAAGAACCTTTGCCAGTGACTGATCATGTTGACTACAATCATCAATCGAGTCGTAGGAAACTACATGAAAGGCAGCATCGGACCTCTACCAGATCTAGCACGCTAAGGCACTTGATCCCTCAATACAGTTACAATGCGGCATCGGAGGCTGCCTGGGATCAACCACAGGTTCAGCAGTACCAGTCCTGGAATGTCAACGGCGAGACCAAGCCAGTCACCTACACTAAGCTCCAGCCAGAAGGTCCTCCCGTCTCAGTGATGTTCAAACCACAAACTTCAATTGAGCCCATCCGCGCTCCTTCTATTCGGACTTCTCCTTCGGGCAAGTCTGTCCAAGAAGAGCTGGATATGGTTGAGGTTGAGATGCCATCACGTGATGAGGGAGTGTCTCTCAGACCTAGAAGCATCTCTAAAGCTGAAACCCGCTCTGAGACAAAGCTGCATATGACCGAGATACCCGCGCCATGTTATGAGTCCCCTGAGCCAATCTCTGACAGCGAGTTTTTGAAGTGCCACCCCGGATGTCTTCCCGAAAGTTTGGCAAGTCATCGCCGAGATCGCGCAAGTTTAAGCACAGATCTTCTCATTCTACTGATGATGCTAGTAAAGCTAATCCTACTCCCATGTCCCCTCCTCCGTTAGAACCTGTCTCCCCTCCTCCTGACGACTTTGTTGACGTTTCTGTTCCTTCATCGCCTCTTGAATCTCCAGAAATCATCTCGTCGTTTGAAGCAGTTGACCTGCATTACCAGCACTCCCAAGATCCACCCCCGATCTCTAGCCGCACTGTTCCCATCGAGCTCTCCCCTACTCTGGTAGCAGCCGCCCCCGAGAAGCACCAGCGCCACCACAGCAATCCATTATACACCCGGTTCGCCACGGACGTAGACCCCGGCGCTTGCGCTCACGCTGCAGTCTCATCATCAACAGAGGACTCGCCGCAGAAATTTGCTCGTGATAGTAGTAAGCCTCTCCCTGTTCCATCTTACTCTTACTTTCCGTTTTCAGATGCGCCGCATCAGAACATCAGGGGCCTGGATCCACAAATTGTGGATGTCGGGGCGCCGACGTCGCTGGTGGGTCGCCTGGAGGCGGAGGCTAGACGGATTGATGATGACAATGCTTTTATGCAAGGCTACCGAGACAACGAGTATCATGAGTTGAATGAGGACGAGTACTATGCCAGTGATAGTGGGTTGAACGGGAGTGGGGTGCCGCTGTATGCGGGGATAAGGACGTCACAGAACAGATGGAGGGGTTCTCGGAGGTAGAGCACACGGGGGAATCGGCACAGAATGGTGGATATGAGATGACGGATGAGGCTCTTGCAGGTGCAGCAATGGTTGCTAGTGTCGTATTTGCCACCCAGTCTATGCTCTCCGACAGCTTTGCTGGCGAAGGCAGATCATATGAGCCCATGGCTTCTCGCTCATTACTTGATGATGGATATGATCCCGAGTATGATGAGTTGGCCAAGGACATTGAGGAGACATTTGCTGAGGAAGACTTCGGCGGACAGAGCTTGGTAGCGGATCGGGCAACCCTGGGACACCACTACCCAGACTCCCCCGTTCTAGTTGACTACAGCAACAATAGCAAGGACATATATCAGAACTTCGGTTCCTGGGACAACACTGAGGCACTCACCGAATCTCTCTCAGTCATCATGCAAAATGACGACCCGACCCCCCACGAGCAGTTCCTTTCCTATGATCGCATGCCCTATGTCACCAGCACATCCCAAACCATGAAGTACTCTGCCAATAACATCCTCGGCGTCTTCCAGTCGCCTCTGTCTCCACCGTTACCTGAGAAAGCGAGTTCCGAGCTTGACTCCCAGCCGGCTTCAGTCTTTGCCATTCCCGCCTCAAGACCCCGTTACCATGCTATTGCCCCGCCAGAGACCTTCCAGTTGGCGCAACCATCTCGCGTCCCCTCGCCTGTTATGGTAGTTCCGACTTTAGCCGACTTGCCAACGCCCTCTCAACCACATCCGCGTGCCCTCCGCCGTCAAAAGAAGCGGCAGCGTCTCCATAACGAAGAGATGCTCGCCGCTGCTTTCGTCGTGTACACGACAGCCCAGGCCTTCAGTCCGCTGCAAAGTCCCCAAGAGGAAATTACGCAGTTTTTCGAGCCGTCGGTTGTCGCCCCGGTAAGGCCGCATGACATGCAAAGTCGGGTATCGATGACAGTTAGTGGTCTCCCAGTTGGCGTGGATGAAAGAGATGTTCATTGTCCGGCCTCCCCGTGGTCTGGGGGGTTCTCTCCGTGGGCTAACGGCGTCGTGGAAACTCGCTACGAGTCCCCCGAGCGTCCGTCACGCCAGACAACTCCCAAAGTCGTGATCCGCCAACCGTCTCCTTGTCACCTCGAGACACCCCCCATCATCCCGCACACCGCCGGCATCTACCCCTTTATTAGCAATGCTAGTATCCTCACAAGATCCCAACTTAACTTCCCCGATTTCGACCAAGACCATACAGCCGCCACCATCAATTCAGATAGCATTAGGGCAGAGTATCCTATATATAAACCCCTCATTACTGACGAAACTTCATCTACAGAGACCGTCTCCTGGGACCTCAACCACGACAGCAAATCGCGCCGCCACCGCGTCGATCGCGAAAGAGAATCAAACGCCCAGCACAATCGCAAAGAGTCCCGGCGGTCCCATAGATATCTGCAAACATATCCAGCGACAAACCCGGCCGCCAGTAGCGATTTACCGTCAAGCCGCAACAGTCTCGCCCGCAACCGCTCCGAGAAATCAAAACATCGCTCCGACCGTGACCGCGACATACAGAGATCGGATAGTATCCGCTCCACCCGCTCCACCCGCTTGTCGCAGGGCCGTGAAGTCATGACGAGGTTACTAGATAGCGATATTCCCCCGTCGGCGCATGGCTCTCTGGACTCCGGGTCCGGAACCAACGATATTGAGGCGAAACGGCGCCGCAGAGGTAGAGAAAGTGAACGAGGCTCTGAGGGTCGTCATCGGTCTCGTCGGGATAAAGGGAAAGACCCGGTTATCTTAACGCCGTTGGCTGATGCGTCGATGACTATCCTACCGAGACTCTCTTCGGTCCTCCCACCGTCAACGTCGCCCCGTGAAGCGTTCCATGGGTCCCCGCAGTTTGTCGGAGACACTCTTCCGTCGGCGATGCCCGAGAGGAGCTCCAGGAGACGCATTAGGGACTTGGGATACTCGGCATCGCGGGATCCTAAATTGGAATCAGAGAGAACAAGAACCCGCGATGGCCTAACGCGATCTCGCTCTACGCACGCCACGCCGTTCTACGTCCCATTCTTACCATCCGGTGATACCTCGAGGTCCCCCGTTGCCAATCACAATGGAATGGGCGGGTATGGCCTCGGCATCTCCATGCCCCCAACAACCCGGCGGGCCTCCATGGACACCGCGAAACCCCGGGATGCCGATTACAATTACGATGGGTTTATTCCGGCGCCATCGGCTATCAATGAGGTGATTATTAGTCAGAAAAGGGCGATGATGGAAGAATATGGGAAACGGAAGAAGAGGGCGGAGGATAGGAAGAAGATGAAGAGTGGGGATGAGAGTAGCGGGAAGAAGTCGAAGTTGCGGGGGTTGTTTGGATTGAAGTCGTTTTTCTAAGGGGTTTGAGGTATCTCTGGTGATGGATGGATATTTATGATTTTTAATGATGGGATTTCGGATATGACGTTTTTACAATTTATTATTTATTTATTAGCTATTTCTTTATACACTTATATACTAACGCTTGACTAGTTCAAGCCAAACCCAAATCCTTTTCAACCATCCCCTTGCAAATCGGGTGATAGAATTCCTTATACTTATCAAAAGTCTTGACCGCTAACTCCCTATCCACCTTATTCAAGGCCTTGAACAACGGCCTCACAAATTTCATTCTCCCAACGTGACCCAGCAGGTCCGCAGCCCCCTGGTAATACTTGTCCGCCTTAGACGCCAAAGCCAACTCGTAAAACGCCGCCTGGAGTTCCACATTCTCTGAAGCAAAGAATTCATACGTAGTGCCCATGATGTAGACGCGCTCGGCGGGCAGACGGGGAGAGAACATTTGGACCTTCTCGAGGAAGACAAGCTTTTGATTGCCGGAGAAGCCGGTAATGTCCTCCTTTGCGGGTACGAAAGCGGCATCTTCCCACTTGGTGGCGAGGGTATAGCATTGATCGGCATATGAGGTGTCGAATTCGGGCTTGGGTGGCAAACCAGGAGCGTAGAAGCGGGTTTCCCAGTCGATGGTCGCGATCTTTTGGAGATCTCCTCATCCTTCAGACCCTCGAAGAACTCAAGGAAAGTGGCCTTGAACTCGAAGGAGTCCAGAGACTTGGTGGCCCACTTGTTGAAATAGTAAGGAATGAACTTGTCGAAGACATCGCAGCCAACAAGCTTCTCGAGATAGTATAGGAAATGGAACCCCTTTTCGTAGGGAATAGTACTGAAGGCATCATCTGGGTCGATGCCCTTGTGGTCAATAATCAGCTTAGTGAACTCGTGGTCAGCACCGTAACTGTTAACTGAGTCCTCAAGGGCCTTCCAGCCAATGATGGCGGAGAAGTCACGCTCAGGCTCGCCGTGAATGGCAGCACCAATGCGACGCTCGAGGTAAACGGCCCAGCCCTCGTTGAGCCAACTGTAAACTTGGTTAGCACATAATCCAAACTTTCCGAACCAATTCCTCTACTTACAAGTGCTCCCAACTGCAGCTGGTAACAAGGTTGCCACTCCAGCTGTGGGCCAGCTCGTGAGCAATGACGTCAATGTTCTGACGGTCACCACTGATTATAGTGGGAGTAGCAAATGTGTAGATGGGATTCTCCATGCCTATCACAAAATTAGTACAATAACAGTATCATGTCGTTATCAAGTTACTCACCGCCGTAGGGGAAGCTAGGAGGCAGAACCAGCACGTTGTACTCGCCCCACTGATATGGAAACACAATCTTCTCCGCAACCTCCATGAACTTCTCCATATCGTTCTCCAACTCCCACTTGCTCTTCTCCAGCTCATCCGGCCCCGTCGTCACCTTGCTCCGCGACCCAATCGGCGCCGACTTGATGTCGCCCGACGCCAATGCGAACAAATACGACGGAATCGGCACCGGCTGCTCAAATTTGTAAACAGTCAGGCCGTTCTTACCCACCTCCTCACCCTTGGCGATACCCGACGCAACAACCGGCAAGTTACTAGAAATGCGGAAAATGTAGGGTGACTTGACATCCGGAGTATCCTGACACGGGAACAGCGAACGCGCGTGGATCGCCTGGCACTGCGAAAACATGTACGGGTGCTTCTTGTTGCTAGTCTGCTCCGACGTCAACCATTCCAACGCCGTGCACTTGTCCGTCGTCGCAACGTCAATCTTCAGTTCGACCTTTGATCCCTTAACGGTCGCTGGCGCTGTAATGTGCAGCGGGGAACCGTACGGTTCGACGCGGTCATGTAAGGCAAAGGCCACGGGTTCACCGGCGACACGGACATTGTTGACGTTGACGAAGCTGGAATCCAGGATAATCTCGGTGCTAACGGCGTCCGTAAGAGACTCAAGTTCGTAGACAACCTCCCCAACGAGACGCTTAGAAGAGAAATCGATGGCGACGTCAACGATGGTGTGCTTGGTGCGCCAGGCGCTGTAGTTGGAGAGGGTGTTAGGGTCACGGTGGGCACCCATGGTATAGGAGCGGCGGGGGATGCTTGTAAGGAATGCGAAGTGGAATCTGGATTGGGTAAATGGTGATAATGAGGATCTGGAAATGTGGGTGCCGATTTGGCAGAGGAGGCTTGAAAGCATTGAAGGTGGTAAGAAGGGAAGAGAAGAGAGGAAAGTGAATATTAGATTGAAGAATTGGCTCGTCACTTTAAGGGCTTAATCAGTGCCGGAATCATGCAAGGCTGAGAGCTGTGACTTGGGAAACTACAAAGAATCCTCTTGGTTTTGCAACTTCCTGTTTGGGCAGAGTCTAGGACTGCTTCGACAACTGAAGTGGAGTCGATTTACTGAATCTTTGGAGTTTACAATGCCGGTGGGGGGTATGGTAAGACTATGTTCGGGTGGGAGCTTAGAGATAAATGAAGGTAGTGTGGTATGTAAAGATAATTTAGAGCAAACAATTGGGATATGCACCATTTCATGTTTTTATCCAGAGTTACTCGATCTTATAGCCAGATCACTAATAACAGCGTCTAGAATCATCACTTGAAGGTTATAACTATTTTGACGCCACAGACGTCAGGTGCGCCACATATTGTGGGGCATTCTGTGTGACGTCATTACAATTAATAGAATTTTTAATAACAAACCTTATCAATTGTCTTCAGCCGTCCAAACCTTTAAAACTTATTACCCACTTATGTTATTTTTCTTTTATTCACCAAGTATTTTAGTTGTCTCATTATAACTTGTTTCATTGTGAACACAAATATACATCTACTTCCAGATTGGTTTTTAGCACATTTCAATCATTATGCAAATACCCCCTCCCCTTCTTACTCTACCCCAGGGCCCCTTTCATGTCTCTTCCCATCCAAGTTTCTCCGCGATAATACAAGACATTTTCTTCACGTTTCTCCATCACCAAAGTCATCGCACGCTAACCCCATAACGTGCCGCCTACACCTCACTAAGCGATGTAGGGCCAAGCATGTCATTGTGTTAGAACTGGCTTGGTAGTAGGGTATCATGTCGCCAGGTGGGTCTTTGTGTGACGAGAAGGGAAACCCTAGGGATGGTGACAGGCATGATGTCCCGAGGGTATTGCCGAGTGGGTTAATGTTGTAGCTTTGATGAGGGATGACAGCCTTCAGTTATTGACTTCGTTTACCTTATTTGTCAATGTTCTCGGAGATATCATTCGTCACGGCCGAAAGACAGTGACATCCGTTGTCCTATCTATCTATCTATCAAAGAGGCTGCTATCACCATAGCCCATAATATCACAATTATATGTAACTACGCTCGCCAACATCCAATACATCTCATCACTTCCGATCGCCTGTGATGATACTCATAGCCAATCACAACCCATCTAGCCCCTCCGCCTAACAGTCCCGCCACATCCCCCGCTTATCCTCCGAAAATGCCAACTCTACCCATGTATCTCCCCCGAAACCAACCACGAGACTACTTTCCACCCGCCATTAAAGCATTTTTCTTTTCAAAACACAAACCCTTCACTAATTTGTTCCCTACTCATTGACATTCTCTCCATCCTGGAAACTGCTAACAAATTTGGTAACAAGGATCCCTCCAGAACTGACGTGCGACGTCAGAATGGAAATGGGCGAGAAGGGAATGTCTTAGACAATGATAAGTGGTGTTGGTGTTATTCCTGGTTGTATAATGGGGGCCACTGTCTTGGGGTAAAGTAAGGGTTGTGGAACGGTGGGATGGAGGGGGGTAAAGAAAAAGGAAAGACTCAGTTATCGGTGGCCAAGTAGATATCCGACCAATATATGTCCTTGTTAGTATTTCAGTTATAGCCCAGATGATCAATCGGTGATTGCTCGCGTCAGACTAACAACTCTTCGCTCTCGTTCACTGCTATACTACCCCTCATTGCATCTATCAACTCATGACGTAACACACGTCTCAAGCGTCCTAACAGCGATTAGATGACTATTTCTCCTTCTGGGATTTTCCGGCCAAACGTAGAATGACGGCTCCTTGCACACAGAGAAGCCCAACCAGATGTCTTGTGAAGGGTCATCATCAAGAACTGAAAGTTTCATCGCCGAGTCTCTGAACCTGTTTTTATCTCCATGTACAAGACTCTTCTGGACCTGCAACCACCCCGTAAAATCCCCTGCATACTTCTTCAAATCTACTCTTCCATCCACCCTCTCAAATCCCTCTTGTAGTCCCCATCTACGCGTAACCACAAGCTTACCTATTGTGTCATATCAATATATCCCATCAGATTTTCAGTCTCCCGTGGTACAAACAACACACTTACACACACGCTATTCTGATAAACAGTTATGTGATTATCAATTTCGTATAAAAAGACGATAAGTTCTAGATTGACGATACAAAATGAAAAAAAAAAGGAAGTCATCATTCATAGTCATCATCCCACTTATCAACTTATAATCATCATCACTGTCACTCAACCAACAATCAACAATCATGCCATCTATCTCCATGCTTTCTAAGTCCCAAACCATCTCTTCCTAAGGCTCCTCCGCCTCCAACAGTACGTCCCCCCTCCTCCCCGCCTCCCCACCGGCTCCCTACTAACCTCCCAGGCCACCTGAACCCGGCAACCACGGCTCTTTCCACGCCATGGCCTCCAATAGCACCACCTAGCAGTTGTTGACCAACTAAGGGCAGTCGACTCAGAAGTAGGGTGGCGATATGCATTGGCAAGTCTAAGCTTTGTAACCTTGGAGATGATCACGTGTTGATTAGAGTTAGCATGTTGTGAAGACCTACAGGTATTTTTGATTGTCTTTATTATATTCTCTTGACCCTCAGCCAGAGTTTTGCTGTCTTTTTACCAGCCACTGTGGGTTTTGGTTCCTATAGTTGTGGAGACAGTAAATGTTTGTTTATGGTTTTATCTGTTTGCTTTTTTCTTTTCTTTTTTAGATCGACTTCAATATCACTATTATACATATTTTGAGAGTACTATGGTCTGCATGTGTTTGTAACTGTCAGGTGTCAACTGTACAATGTTTGAGAAATCAAAATCTCCGAGTCACTTCAATAATATCACATAAGCATCTGTGACTGCAAATCCACCACAAATCTAAGGCGCAAGGCTTGATGAACACCCCAACTAAACTTGAAGTTTAGACTTTCTACCTAGGCCCTTTGAAAACCCGACCCAAACGTCATTTTTCACTCTACGCTATGATGAACCCATCACCAATTAAACAAAATAATCAAACTCATCTACTCAAGACAGTTCAACCTGTTTCTCGTCTTTGTTTATGTCTAACCAACCCCAACCCTTATATCATTTCCATTATCACCAATTCCATCGTCATAACCATTCTTAACACCCGAAAACCACTTCCCATATTGTTACTTTGTTCCCAAACGCCCCCGACTAACTAACCGACGACCCTCCCTAAAAACCAAAACCAAAACCAAAAACTTCAATTCTCACCGTTAGGACCCCAGACACTTGGTGATCCAGGCGTCCCTTCTAGAGGCGAGGAGAATACGTCCGTATTGTTACCATTGGATTGGCGCCCGGCCTCTTTTATTTTGGGGTGTTTTCGCTAATGTATGAAATGGTTTTCGGGTTTTCGGGGCGGTGATGGAAATACGAGAATGAGGGAGATTGAGAGAGGAGAGTGTGATGGAGATGGGTAGAGGTGATATGTGATGGACTGATGAGGGCAACGTTGTATAGAAATGAGGCTTAAAGTATGAGATTGACACGAACTTATGGAAAAGAAAATTCTATATCAATCGAGATCTGAGCACAACTTCACGAAAACACAGAAAGATGGTTGCTCTTAGGCCTAAGGGAAAGCCTTGACTACGGGAGGGCTACTCAGGCTTTATAGAATGCTAAACAAGACCTTGGAAATAGACTAACTCTTGGAATCAGGTGAGTCAAGGGAGTTGGTAAAATAACCTTGTTAGAGATGCAGCATGCAGATGAATATATCGACCCAGAATGATAGGACTATTTCCGATCCAGGAATGCCAGTATACTCGGAATGGATATATCGAAATTGGGTATTCATCATGAAATGATGTATATAACGAAGTCGGTGGGTTGAAAACAGCAGCTGTGATGATTGGTAGAATCGGCGTTATCAAGTCAATCGGGATCGTTGAGTGTATGCATAATGGTTCTCGAAGCTCTGGTTTTTAAATATCAAGTACGCAGAAGATAGGATCAAGCAAGCAGCAACAAGCTAACAGAGGAAATACTGAAACCTCACATCTACTCAGCAGAAACTAGTAAGAATCATATCTGGCTGATAAAACCCTCAAGGTAAAACGCTACCACAGAAATGTTTACCATTATTATGAGATAACAAGATACGGATATGAGACGATGCATAACGATGTCATTTAGCGAGCTTCCCCCGGGGCCATAATGGCAAAAAATGTGAGAGCTCGTTTTGCCGGATCGGAAGTTGGAGATGGGACGCCGGAACTTGTGTGGCGGATGCAGTATGTTACAGAATGGATGAAGCGAGTTGGATGGCTCGGTATGGATGACCAACACATGGAATGAGGATTTTTGCTTTTCTCGGTGAGAGCTGGTGGATGGTGGAGCAAGCTATTGTTAGAATGCACATCATGGCGAGGGTCATTGATAGTTCGGATGGTTGGCTCGGTGAGGATAGAGTATGTGGATATTCGTGAGGGTGGCGACTATGTAGGTCGCCGGTGTAATAGCATTTTAGCAGAATTTCAATGAAAGTAGAACCTGACATCATCTTACCGAGTAAGCGATTGAAAAATGAATCGGCACAAACTTCCAACACCAGATGCTATTCTCGTATCACGATGTCCTCTCTGCTTGGCCATACGACGATTACTATGGAGAAAAGACCAACAGGTTAGGTGCCGACTCCGCTTTTACTATTGTGAACCCTGGAAAAGGAACAGGGAAATTGTAGGGTCGTTCCAGGGCTGCTTCAGGGTATACAGGGGTCTCATTGTTCTGTAGTTACAGTGGGCTAGAATTCTTCTCCTCTCTTTGCTTTTCACCTTCCCTTCACAGTTACTATCGCAGGTTCTTTCCTATGTTTGGCTGACTGGTGGAACATTGGGCAGTATTGTGGAGCATTACCTATTAGATTCAGGCATAGTATTATGGCTTGAAGGGGACTTCCAGGCGTCCTTGGGTCTCTAATTCCGGTATAAATGGTCTCAGCCCACCCCAGCCCAGGGCATCGCAGGTGTCATTGACCGTTTTGCATGCCTGGCATAGAGATATTACACAACTAGTATCCTATCCGCTTGTGTCCTAGGTCAGCCCAGCACAAAACATTCACAGTCTAACGAACGCACAGTATCATTGATCTGTCGTCTCGTCGCCCCCCCCCTTTGTTCCGACCGAGATGCAGAGAACCTCGTATTAAGCCAGTCTGACATATAATCTCCTTGGGTCCTGGGTGGTTTGGCTGTGGTTGTGTGATTTATGCAGAGGAGCTGCGATGGAGGCTGGCCCATGAAGCGAAGACTCATGAGGATCTCAAACACGAGGAGGAAATGGAAGAAAAAAAGTCTAAATCCCACTATAGAAGTGCAAGGAAATAAATCCACACAATAGATCGACTTCCCATGCTTAGTCGACCAGCAATAGCCTGCCCCTGCGATATCAATTATAGCATTGTGATCGTATGTATTATCCAGTCAAGCTCGGACCCAAGCTTTCCTAATCTGTTCTCATGCTACTGCTTATTTTTCACATTTTGCATTGAAGACTCATCCGTCAAGGAAATAGCTTCCACCATCATGTTTGCTCCACGAGCTTTAAGATCGCCGGATTGTTAGAGATTCAGCACCAATGATTTTCCCATAAAGCCGCACCGCCTGCCTTTCCGATTCTGTTAGTTGCCATATTTGTGCTTTTATAACCGGACGATTGCGCTACTTCCGACTCACCAGGCAATATCCTGTTCTTGCTGCTTCCCAATTTCTCACTGCTACCAACCAATTATCCACGGTTTCCGCAATTTAGGTCTTTCCTTCTTTTTGGTAATCGAATATGATATTAATTTTTAATATTTTCGTTCATATCAAAGTCCGTTCCTTTTTTTCTTCATTCATTTACTACCACCATCACTATCGCTCATCTAAAGTATTCTGCATTCGTTAATTCTGTGTTTGTTCACGGCAAAAACAGCCTGCTACATTCCCGTCCTTTCGTTAAACTTTACTTCGAATAACTTTCTTAATTCACAATCCTTTCATCTCTAAATCCTTGCCTCCTTCTCCTCCATCTATCCATAGTCGTGCCATCGTCCATTGGGAGTGCACGATCACCTCCACTGAAGCCCAAGCAACTAACAACCTGGCTCCCGTAAACTCCGCCGATTTTTACTCTACGACTTTTGCTCGCTCGAATCCTGGCCTTGCGCTCTTCTCAAAACGAACCCAACCCCAACTAAAAGCACTCACCATCACCTAATTACCACCTTCAATACGATCCCATTCCGCCCCTAAGCTAAACTCTGACTTCGAAAAAGACCGCAAAAAGGACTCCAAATTGTCGGCTTTTTCCTTTAACAAGAGCATCCGTTAGTGCTTTACTGGCTCGCCTTACTATTATTATACACCAGATCTTCCTTCTTAACCTAATTGACTTTCCGTTACGAATGTTTTCGTCAGTTTGACACTCACACTCGTTCCGTCGTTTGTGATCTTGGCTTGTCGATTGTCGTTCTTCACTTCTCTCAACATCTTCCTCTCTAGTAGAGTACTTTCTTTTGCCGCTGTTTGGTGTTCATCATAATATTGCTGCGCTTAATTTTTGAGGGTTGATCCTAAACATTTTCTGGATATCCGAATCGAAAGGCGTCCGAAGCATTTTCACCATCACGCCGCATTAATTATATAATTACGACTTTTGTCTTTTGCTCACCGCAGCCTCGATCGATCGAAACGAAACAATTTGCGTCCGTCGAAACATTATAATTTAATACTATTAGATTGTGGTGTAGTCATCAGATTATATATACGGCATTTCGCTATCGACGACCTACTATAAACGCATCATACATTATCAAAACCTACCATCGAATAATCCCAAATCCATAATTCGCAACCATGGGTACGCCGCAATTACTATGGTTACTGCCATTGCCGCCGTCCACCTTTCGCCGCCCCCTATACTAACATACACATAGCTGCCGTCACTACCCTCATTCCCTTTGAGCAGTTCCCAGAGTGCGTCTACTCCTGCGGTGTCCTCTATGACGCCAACGGTGCTTGCGTGCCTCCCGGTCTGGGTCACACTGCGCCCGCTTCAGCCTATACACAATGTTTCTGCATGGACTCTCGCTTGGTCGGCTTGTCCACTGGCTATACTGGTGTTTGCGATACAGCGTGTACCGGTGCTGAAACTACCGCCCTTGAGTCTCTTCACGAATGGTTTACCTCTGCCTGTTCTATCACCGTGAAGAGCACCAGCACAACTTCGGCTGCCGCCGCCACTTCGACCAGCAAGAAGCACCATAAGGTTTACGATACTTGGTAAGTTAGTCCCGTCTCCAAATAAACTAAGCATGAAAGACCTTTACTAACACCCGATAGGATCGAAGGCCACTGGCGTTGGGTCGTTGCCATCGTCGTCGTCATCTTCCTTATCATCGGCTCTTGGGTCGGGGCCTGCATCTGGCGCCGCCGTTACCTCCGTAAAAAGGACCGCATGTATGAGCTTGGCAAGGGTATTCCGTCCAGAAATTTTGTCAGCCAGGACCCTGGAGAGGCTGCGAATATCCCACCAACTGCCGCCACGGCTGAAAAGTCGACGCGCAAGTGGACGGTGAGAGAGCGAACGTGAAGGAATCTCAACGATCAAAGAAGGGCTAGACGATGGTTATGATGACTGCATTGTTGCATTGATATGACTCCTTGGGTGGGTTTGGTTTTATATATATATATATAGCGGGGCCGATTCTCCTGTTAGATCGACCCGTTGGCGTTCTGGAGGGTGTTTTTGATTTTGATTTTGACAATTTTCTTTGGTCTTTTGCATGTTGGTGTTAATTAGATACTTGATGTCAGTATATTTGATTAACTTACGACTGATTATTTGTCGGTGATTGAACGTTCGCGGGGAGGGACTGTAAAGGGTCCTTTGAGCGACGTTGAAAATGAAAAAAATAGTATTTGGATAGATCTACGCATATTGGGCATGAGTTAGTAGATTCTTATGAGATGCGATCTTGTCGATCACGGTGATCTTTTATGCACAAAGCAGATGGACAGGTCTAGACATATTCATTTCAAACAATCAGATTAAATCCAGATAAATCAAATAATAACTAAACAAGATTATAAATCATGGATTTCTCTACTTCTTTCCCTCACTGCCAACCTACCGCCCTTCCCACCCTCATACTCCGCCGCATCCATATACAAATCAATCAAACAACTCGCCGACCAAGCCTGTGTCGGACATGAATCCCCGCAAAACCCATTATCCTTCTGCGTCAACTCGGCCAACCCCGCCCAAACGCTCTCGCTAATCATCTTCTTACACCCAGCAAGTCTCCTTGTCACCTGCTGGAAGGCCTCCGTACGGCCCGCGGGATCGTCGCCGCGGCGCACCAGATCGAAGTGGAGCAGAGCGCGCAGGAAGAAGCCGGTGGGCCAGAGCCACTCGGGACCTTGGTGGTAGTTGCGGCCTTTGGAGGTGGCAAAGTCGGTGGAGTCTTCGGAATTGATGTAGTAAGGGCGGTAGTTCATGTCGGTGGGGTCCAGGGTAGCCATGCCGGTGGGGCCGCGGAGGGCAGAGTCAGCGACGAGGAGGGCTGTAAAGGCGTGCGTGGGGTCGAAGAGGTCGGGGGCAACGCACATGGCGATGGGGAAATTGGGGCGCAGTTGGTAATCTTCGTATTCTTTGCCAGAGAGGTAAAGGTCTTTGTAGATGCCGCGGCGGCTGAGGACTGTGGGGTTGACTATGTACTTGGAGTCCTCAGAGGGGTCAGTGGGGACAAAGTAATGGGATTCGAAGTTGGTTTTGATGAGTGAGGCCCAAGCGGCGTAGCTGATGGTGGTGCCGTCTTGCTTCTTAACGGTTGAAGACGAGAACTTGTATTTGCCCGAGGTCTCAAGGTTGGCGACCCACTTGAGGGTGCTATACAGCATACCCGTGATCTCAACGGCAGCACCATCACGAGGCGTCCCAGGGACACCCTTCGACTTTGCCTTGATACTCTCACCCATCTTGTCCATCCAGGTACCGCAATTATGTTGGTTGCCGCCAAATACGAACCCGTTCTCCCAGTCAACCTTGATCTCGATGTTGAAACCCTCGTCAGACATCTGGGAGTCGATGGCGGGGCCAGCGTTCGCTTCGCGGAAAGACATACTGGCGGCGTGGCGGGCGAGGGCTTCCTCGATGATCTCAGCGATGGTGCTGGTCTTAGAATAGGCGCGGGGGTCATCGACGGAGAACCATGTATCATCATACGGCAGGAAACGACGGGGGACCTTCTCATCAAGGAGCTTCAGGCCATCGGGGGCCATCCTGGTGTAGTCCTGAATACACTGCAAGAAGAACCAAATGGAATCTCTGGAGTTGTATCTCGGGGCACCACCGCTACCCAGAAGGTTGGGGATCATGCCGTGCTTGAGAACACTACCGAAGGCCTTTATGTGCTCCTTCGCTTCCTCGAAGCGGCCAGTCCCGAGGTACAAACCACGCAGCGAAATCATAACGTCACGTCCCCAGCATCTAGCCCATTCAACAGCAAAATGGGGCAGACCGGCAGCCAACGACGGCACAAGCTTATTCGGGTACAACGACGCCGACGGTACAATACCAGTCTCCTGGACACTCACCATCGCCAAACTTTGCATAAACCACTGTCCCTTCTGGACAACCGGCGACATCTGGCTCAAAGCGCGATCCCATGCAGCTCTATATGCTGTCCGGATCGTCAAGGCAAAGTATCTCGGGACCAAGAAACTCGGGATGGTCCGGAGAACATCGAAGCGCCCCTTGAGCCAAGCAGCCGGCTTCGCGAGATTTTCGCAACCTTCGATCTGGGAACGGCGTTCCAAGCGACCAACGGTGTAATCGAGAGCCCAGAGACCGTCACGCAGGTTTTGACACAGAGGATGCGCCAAGTTGTTATCGCGGATAATGTCCTTGAGGATACTCCACCAGCCCTGGAGACCGGCATAGACAATCTTGCCGTAGCCGGGAATATCATAATTTCCATCTTTCCCGTTGCTGGTGGAACGCTCCTCGGCTTCGCAGCGGTAGAGAAGGAAGTTGATATCAATGAGGTTGAGCTCAGCAAAAGCCTCTGTCGAGCCATTAGTGACGTACGCATCGAGACCGGCTGCGTGCTCAATGGCCGGAATCCAAGTTTCGAAGAGAGCGATGCTGCCAGGAGGGAAATCATCCTTTACAGTGATGAAAGTATCGTCACCGCGAATCTCAAGGTCGATGCCGGTGGAGTCGGCGACAGTGCTGGGGAGGCCACGGAGGAAGGCTTTATCGCTGGTGATTTCTTCGACAGTTTTCTTGTCAGTGTTGACAGTGAGGGTCCAGCTACCGAGAGACTTGGCCTTGGTTCCGGTAAGGTGGACAGGGTTGAAGTTTCCCTTTTCGGTCCCGTAGCCGGGGAAGGCAGTGTGGGCAATGAGGAAGTAACCCTTGCGAGTTCTGGGGTGGACGCGGTGGACAGTGACGTATTGATCTTCATGGTGAACGTGAGTCTCATCGTAGCCATCCTTGCCCATCTGAGTGTGGATTTGGTTTAACAGCTTCTTGACACCAGCAATGCCATTCTTGCCGGCGCCGATGGGGATCGTATCAAACTTGGAAGCCTCAGAAGCGTACAGACGAGTCTCGCCAACAAGATCGATAATCTTGGGGTAAATTTCATCGTACCCCATGACACTGCCAGAGGCACTAGCACACATGCTGACAAGAGCAGCATTGGGCAAAGTATCTCTAGCGTCACGCTTCTGATAGGGAGTCTCGTTGTCATGAGTGCAGTCCATGAACAACGCCTGAACCGGCACCGGCTTGATGTTCCAAATAACCTCGCGTGAAGTTACCGACAAGCTCCGGGTGTGCCCGGTAGTCCCCTTGGTCTCGGTCCGAGTGATGTCATTACGCTCGAAGCTACCAATAGGTCGACCACCATGACGATGGACCAAACGACTGAGCTCCCCAGTACTCCACGCCTGCATCGCCTCACGAATCAACGAACTGAGGCCCAGACGCTTGACAAAGACGTAATCCATCTCTTCGGAACCCGAGAAAAGCTCAGCAACCACGTAAACATTAGGCCTAACTCGACGAGCCTCATCCAGAATGTGCTCAGCAACATGAATGGGCGTCGAATGGCAGTTGTCGATACGCAGACCGGAAAAGTACTTGGCAAGGACACGGACATACTTGGTCATACGATCCCACAGGTATGCGCTGTCCTCGGGGCCGGAGCCGTAGCGGAGCTTAACACAATCACCCCAAACAATGACTTCACGGCGCAGGTAGACACGAGACTTGGGGCCAGCGTTGTCAATTAGGGCGTTGCCACCCCAAACCCAACCGTTGTTAACTAGGGCAAGATCACTGTTCTTGTGCTTAGAGGTAGTGTCGTTTTTGGGAGACGAGTGAAGTAGGTCTCGATAAGCGGGTTCTCAACCGTGATCTCGCCAGCATTAGGTCCATGCTCTTCAATACGCATATACTTGATACGGTTGTACAATTGTTGGAGGATATCCGAAATTTCACTATCGTACTCTTTGTAGAAAGGCAAGTTGACAGCATCGAGAAAACTCTTAGTCTTGGCAATAACAACGTCCTCGGCAAAATCGATTTCGGTGGCCTTACCAACGGTCAAGCTTAACAAACCAGCTGCGATTTCGGGCTTGATGGTACGTCTGTGGCGCTCACCCATCTGATCAGCACCAAGGAGACCGTGAGTCTTGAGATACTCACCCTGGGACTTAACGTCAGCCTCGGCTAACTTGGAGATATCGACACCCTCGGGGAACTCGAGCTTGCCGGCCTTCCAAGCAGCGTAGACAATAGCACTATCTCTTTCAATATTCATAGTGTAGTACTCCCACAGCTTCAGCTCAGCAACGACATCAGTCTTGATGGCATTCATGATCTTGGTGAGATCATCCTCGTCTTTGAGAATAGTCGGCAGCCCCTTCTCTGTCAACTGACTGCTGAATTCTAGCAGCGCCGAGTCCAGAACAAACGCCGACTCCAGCCAGGGAGCAGTTGTTAAATTGTAACCGGCTTCCGGATGCTCCTGGAGCCATTGACTATTGTGTGCAGTATGATTCAATACAACATCCGTCAAACTTAACAACCCATGCTTCTTCTCTAAAGTCTCAACCAACTTGGCAACATCAGATTCCCCATTCGGGAAGAAATCAGCATCCCAGCCCAACTGATCGAACAAACTGTACGGCGAATTTGACGAGCCACGAATCTGAAGAGGGGTGAAGTGCACCATGTTGTAGCCGCGTTCCGAGATGCCGTGGAAGTGATGGTCCCAGTCGGTAGGGTACTTGCCCATAAACTTAGAAAGGACGGAGAAGACGGAAAGACCGGGGAGAGGGAGAGGATCATTGTTGATGGTGAGGTAGGGGGCGACATCGATGTAGAAAAGGTCGGTTTTCTTGCTAGAGTCTGTTTGGGGGATGACGTCGGAGAGTGAAGGGAGCTCGGCGTATGTGATGTAATAGGCGTAGGCTCCTGCCTCGTAGATAGTGATGTCGATTTCAATGTTCTTGGAGAAGTTAGGGACGAGCCTACAGTAGAGGTGGATCATTTATTAGTGAATATACGAGTTGAAAATATGGCAGTCTAGAGGTAAACTTACTTGTACTCACAGAACTTGTCTCGTCTGAATTCGATACCCTTGTCTGGGATGTTCACCCAAAGACTTCCATGACGGCAAATGGATGAGGTTCCCTCAATAGAAAATCGCAGAGTCAAGGGCTCAGTAGAAATCGGAGCGAGATAAATGTATTGGCCAGCAATATCAGGAGAACCATCATCATTCAGAGGCAGTAAGTAGACCTCGCTCTGAGGGATAGACGTCACCATGATGATGGTAGATGGGATGGTGTAAGAGTGAAGATGCAGTGTAGATCGGATCAGACTCCAAGTCTATCAGCGGGTTACACGAGAAGGAATATCGACGGAGTATGTATGTGATTGTATATTGAACAAAAGATAGCCGTCAACTAATAAAGCTGAGACAAAAGAATAATAGAAGAAAGGAATAAGTGATATTCGCCGTAGATATCAAGGAACAGCCAGCGTCAAGGATATCGCTTTCGCTCGGGGTACAGAAACCAGAACCGTCTTATAAATCACCTTAGAACCCAACTTGGATATCGCAGACAATAATGGGAGTTGTCTCAATGGAGATAAAGAGCTCCACTGAATCTTTGAATTTATGATGTTATATACTGGGATAAAGTAAGATATTTGCCGGTAGATTTGGTTACGCACGGCTGGGGAAAATTGGTCCCGCAAGCGCTATTTTCTGTGGTTGTCGTTTTGGGTGGGGATTTATTCCGGGTTGGTGGATTGGGTGGAAGGCACTGGCGAATGACGTCGAGAAATGTAAGAAGGCAGCAGCAATGGTTATGGAAGGACAAGGAAAGAACATGGGAAGTTGTGATAAATGCCTCAAATAATACCGAGTAGCAGTGAGTAGATGATTCGGTCTACGGTGGAAAACAAAAGTTACAACAAAAGAATACACCAAGAATTATTTTGCTAATGGCGTTAAAAAAAAAAACTGAACAAACTATCGCCAAATTCTAGCTCTTAGATCCCAAGGGAGAATCATGAAAAAGGATCCAAATTCATCCTGCTGTCCCCAGCGCCCAATGCCTCCCTTTTATCTCAGCATCAGCAGCCCCAACTTCTCTTCTTCCCCATCTCCTTCTCCCATCTACGTATACTCTTTCCCAATCTAGCGCACTACTTTTCCCACCCAAGCTCCCAACTCCCCACATCGCCATCCTCACCATCGCAAATTACCCCTCGCGAGCCCAACGCCAATTGCTACCCGAGCCCCACGACGTTCCATCACCCAGAAAAGCCAACCCGTGGTCTGGAGATTAGGCGGCAATTAGTAAACCGTAGTTTATCGCGGGGGGGACTTTAATCTGCTTTGATGAATGGCCTGGCGTTGACGGCGCAGGGATGATGTTTGGCCGCTATGCATGCTGCACGGGAATCCAGCGCAAGCTGTTGGTTGCCCGCTTTGAGCCGCGTATCGTGAGATGGATGGCTTGATCGGGATATCGATTGGGAGTTTTTGGGTTAAAGGTGAGGGGTGGGGCATGGGAGCCATGGGAGCCATGAGTGGTTTCATGTATTTGGCTAAATTGAGGGACGATAAGGCAATGGTTATGTCTTGTAGTAAGTCTCTGAGGTTTCTTTGAGGCGGATAGTGAATAGTGAAATTAGTACTACAAGATTGGCTGTGGTTTATCGGGACGGGGGATTGTAGTTCCAAGTCTAAACGGTGCTGTAGTGGAGAAAAAATGGGGCCGGATGTTAGACAGATACCAAACCGGGGTACTGCAACCGACGATGTGTGAGATCCCAGGGACTGATATTGTAATCTCAAGGTGCGGGATGAGATGTGAATTTGAGTTTATTAGGTGGTAGTTAGTCTATTGGATTAAGGAGGGATTGCTACGTATGATATCAACAGGGACTCATTCGTGTCCAACCTTCTTCTGCATTAGTATCAGCTAGTCAAGACCATCATCAATATCATATCCCCATCAATTTATTCAGATCTTGCCATCCCATTAAGTTCATTATGAACCTTGGCTAAGTCTCAATATCTCATTGGCAGTTCGATCTCTGTTTCCTCGTAAAAAAGGTTGAACAACAAGGGTACCTACCCATTTCCCCCTAAGACGACATCGAGAAAACAGCACTCTGTAAGTATCCTATTCTGGCCACTCCATTCTAACCCTAAATATCATGATACCCCCAACGCCACACTCCGTCCTCCCGATCCGCTGCATTAATGCATAAAGAGGTGTATGTGTTACTTTACGGAAAATCGAGAAAAGAGAAGTCAACAAAAAGCACTGCATCACCCACCAAGCTTCCCATCGCCTTTTTTCTCGTCACCTCACCCGTGGATCTCCAAGGAATACAGACCTTTTGGAGGCATTGAATATGTTGGTGAGGAGAGATGTCGTCTCTTTTTGGGGGAGATGGGTTTTTGTGCTCATGTGACCATAGTAAGAGAGAAGACTAGAAGAAGCTATGAGCGGTGATGGAGATGGATGGTGGAAGATGGGGATTCGCTTCAAGGGAAGTTGTTATTTTCTGGATAAGATCACCAGTAAGTCAGCTGAAAATCGCAGGAAATAAATCTCAAATTCTATGTGATGGCTACATCATATAGTCATAAACCCATTTACCCATTTTTACCACATAACCCGTAACTTTATGCATCCATTGATGATATCTCCCATAACCATCATGCTGACTCAGCAGCACCACCACAACCAAAAGCCCATTGCCTCTTCTCATCACCATCACCATCTTTCCCTGTATCTAAGCCCCATCCCAAGACCAGATATCTCCTGAATTCATCCAAAAATCGTTGATCCTATTTTTCCCATCTTGACTATTCCCACATGACCAAATATCCCCAGACAAAAATACACGCATCGGCTTTCCAACCCATTAAATGTCATGACGGTTAGCACCATGGACTAGACACTACAGCGATACGTTACGATAACGCCTGGGCCGCCTCGAGGATCACCATCAAGGCAACGACCAGCATTCCCCGCACGCTCTCGGACGTCGAGAGCTATGACGATGAGTGTGTTGGCTGGATGATATAGGGCGTCTTGTCTATAATTCATAAGTAGTTCTAGATGGGACTGGTGGTTGTTGCTCCATATATGGACATGTGAAGGTATCTGTGCTTGCTGTAGGGCGGATTATTCTAGTGACATTCATGGATGAAGATGTGCATGACGTCACACTGGGGATATCTATGGCCCGGTCTGGAGTTCGTAATAGTTTTTTTAGTGGTGATAATATTACGTATACTGTATTTCCTCACAATGAAATCCACTCACCACCTTTCTGTATCCCAACAGTCCCTATTCCCATCGCTACCGCCACTGCCATCGCCGTATCCACAACCGCTATTATTCTCATGTCAGCGGCGAACCTTCAGCATATATTATGGTATCACTTACACACATATATAATCACAAGAGCTAACCGCTCAGTATCTATCTAACCACGATGCACTCTTTTAGCCACATGTGCACTCTGTGTAAATTTGGGGATATTAGCTCATGACATTGATTTTCCACCAGAAGTAGATCATGACCAGATGAGCTCGCGAGTTCGTAGCTACGTCGGTTGCAATATAGACTACTTTCAAGATAGATAAATGTAGTTATATGGAAAGTTATATTTAAAGTGTTTTGTAAGATAAGACCAATGCTAGATCCAGAAAATCAAAGCCAAGATCAGAAAGAGGGAGCTGACGTTACTAGCGTGGGAACTAATCGAGGCAACACCTTCGACCTTCCAGAATGTTAGCATGGCGGTAGCATATTCCTTCTAGTCTGACCTGAATAGTCAGAAGTTTCAAGTCACTGGCACGTAATCACTAATGACATTCATAATATGGAAAATACAAGATATTTGCAAAAGTTTGAGAACTGCTACTATTCTTCTATAGATAGCGCAAGTATCGTGTCCTTGCAACAGCAATAAAAATAAACTTCGTAAATCCAACTGAATCTCTATAGTTTTATAAGACAATTGGCGGTGTAAAAGCAAAAACAAGTGGTGAAATAAACGCCAATGAAATCATGTATCCTAAAACAAAGCTTTTTACTCTCGATCCCCGAGAGAGTCCAAAAGCCAATTCATGTTGGCGGCTGGCTGGGTTTATCATAAAGCAAACAAGGTCATAAACAGAAGCATCTACTAAAACGCTTAGTTGTCGGAGACAAGATCGGGGATCTCATCGACACTATGCTTGCCCTCGAGGATACCGGCAACAGCAGCGAACAGGGGGTACTCGGACTCAAGATCACGCTGCTTCAAGAATGACTGGACCTCGTGGGCAGTGGAGATACCCTGGAGCATCTGGCCGTTCAGCTCACGAGCCTCAATCTCGGCGACAGTCTTGCCCTCGGCGACAGCCATCTTGGCGCAGCGGAAATTGCGGCCACCGCAGCACGAGGTGATTAGATCGGCAACACCAGCGGACTCATCAGTGAAGGTAGTACGCTCGGCAGTGGAGAAGAAGGCCTTGCCGAACTTCACCATCTCAAGCAGACCAACACGCATGATGGCAGCCTTGGCGTTGTCACCCCAACCACGACCCTCGACGAAACCAGCAGCAAGGGCAACAACATTCTTGAGAGCACCAGCGAGCGAGACACCGGCAACGTCAGAGATGACGCGAACGTGAAAGTAGTTGCGGTGGAACAGACGCTTGAAAGTGGACTGGTCAATGACAGCGTACTCAGTAGGGATAGGGGTGAGCTGGATAGAAGACTTATTCCCGCAGGCATCAACGTGATGGATGTTGTTGGTGGCAGCAGAGTCGCGGGCAGCGGTGTCGATACGGGGAGGGTCGTAGGCAATGGTAGTCTCAGACCATTTCTCGCGGGCAATCTCAGAGGCCAGGTTGGCACCGGATAGGGCACCGCAGTAGATGTTTAGACCCTTACCAATGGTCTCGGAGAACAGGTGGATACCGTCGTCAGTAACATGGACACCCTTGATGCAAGAGATACCACGGGCGTAGGGAAGGATGTGGCCAGTCAGATCACGGCAGGCTTTGTCAATGAACTGATGAGGAAGGTTGAAGATAAGGATGGTGGAGTCCTGGACGGCATCCTGGACGGAAGGGTTGGCGACCAAGTTCTCGGGGAGCTTAACACCGGGCAGATACTTGATGTTCTCGTGCTTGGTGTTGATGATCTCAGTGAGCTTCTGGGGCTTGTCAGCGCCAGGGAGAGTAATGTTCTCCTCGTACACCCACATTTGGACATCTCTCTCAAATAGGTCGGGGAACTCAGCGCAGTTCTCGGCAACGATCTTGGCAATGGTACAACCCCTAGAAAAGAGATGATGTTAGTGTACCGTAATCATGTTGTAGGGTTGTTAGGGTGGCGATGGTGACGATGAGGACGTGCATACACACGTGGTTGTGATGTAATGGCAGGTAGTCGTTTCGAAACATCATGTCAATGGCATATATTGTGATTGTGGAGAAACTAAACTTACCAGTTGCCAGAACCGACGACGGTAACCTTGTGCTTCTTCTCAACGAGGCTGGAAGTAGTCATGTTGGCGGTTTGTGTAAAGGAAAGTTTGAATGTAGTAGTGGTATATAGCGTTGACGCCAAGGAATGTAAACGACGTGTGGTAATAGTATATGTAAAGGATGGAATAGAAGTAGATCTGGTATAAAAGAAACGAACTGAATATGTTGTTCGTAAAGAAGATAGAAGGAGGGATGAGTGATTGTTGATGAGCATGAAAAACTAAAATCTAAACTTCGAGGGGGGATGAAGAGCCCTTATATGTTGATGCTGGTTGGTCGAGGAGGGTTGGGGAGAGATATACCAAACAGAAGGGTTGCAGGCTGGGAAGTTGAGTACGGAGTAATCAACTAGGGACTATAGGCAGTAGTGATTGAGTTGATCTTTCCAAAGCCTATCTTCAATAGAGTATACAGAGGTGTATAGATTGTAGTAGTCCTTCGAAAAACCGCACCCTCATCGTTGGCCGCCGTACCTGGGGATGGGGTCAATGTGTCAACGATAACGCCTCCCAAATTGTTATCCCCACCCCGATACGCAAAAGCGGGTCTCGCTAGCGCCACAAGTAGCAACATTCGCACAAGCTGAGCGCAGAATTCTCACGGTTTAGTGCACCATCTTTGTCACCGGGCCCTGTACCAAGCGATGCAACCGCTCCTAGCCTAGTCGGATCTGGAGTGTACCTCTTCTTTTTCCCTTCGGTCGCCCGTCACCGATGCCCCTTCTAGGGGACCTTCTGCCCCGATCCGACTGGTCCACTTCGCTTGGCCGTGTTTCCATCAACCCTGTAAAAATGTCGTCATCTTTTTCACCAAGTCCAAAAGAATACATACATTATCCACTATATGCCAGTGATGGCGGCTACCCTGGGATCCTGCAGCTTATTCTGAGGCTTTGCGGAGGGTTAAGGATGAGGCTAGGTAGGAACGCCGCTCAACTACTGGTGGTATCTTATCTGTTCCGACTGCAACTCTGAGGTTTTTGTCGGACCAGGATGCATTCCGGTGAATATGTACGTGTGAGAGACGACACATGTAAGTACCTAGATATGATCTTCATTCAGCGTGAGAGCTACCCGCTACTTACAGTGTAGTAGGTACCCCGCCACCACCGTAATGCCTATATCATCATACATAGCCGGATCCAGAGTACTTGAATGCTTGTACCTATTAGGAAGCTCCTATCAGAACCACAAGTACTTCTACATCACATCAGCATGCTGTATCACGTAGCATCATGCTGGCAAATTCGACATGTTTAATTCTTCACGTCTCTTTTCGACATCTCCGACATTCTGAAGGGTATATGGCCGTCCCGTAGCGTAGGGTGCATGTTTCACCTGCAAAGGTCTTGGCCACAGCCACAACCACTATCGCCGCGATTGTCCATTCCTACTCCCCCGTTCGCCTGCCCGTCTAACCCACCCCACCATAACATACATCTCAACAACAACAAACACTCGGCTCACGGTAGTTGCTTTTGCTCAGTTTTGCCACTGAGAAATATCTACTGTGCTTCCAACCACCACCTCGCTTCGATTCGCTGTTTCGAGAACATCCATGCGGCTAGCTTTTTGATACATCATCAGTCATCAGTAGAGATTGGAAATAGAAATGCCGGTATCCACTGGGATTACGAGACAACCCGCTACCCATGCTGTACGAGGCTATAACGAAGTATGTCTAGACCCGCAGTCCCAGCGAAAGCCAAGGGGTAAAAGGTAGGATGCAATGGAACTCCCAGAAGCCATAGCAGGAAGTTTGAGTGATGATGATGTTTGTATGGGAGCCTTTACGGAGCCAACGACCTATAAGCTCCCATATGCTTAATCTCAGATGTATGACGCTAAAAGTGGATGATCTGGGAGATTGAAATGAGGGGCATACTACACACGAACCTAGTCGGGTAATAGGGATGAGCCAAGACCCTCCTGAGGTCCCTGAAGCCTGCAACTTTGACAAGTTGTGGATTCCGCTAAAGCCGAGCCGCAAGTTTACTTGATGAAACATAATCGGTGGATACGCTGAGCATCAATAAAGTTGTTTCCCAGCTAACTATTGCGCAAACCATAAACTGCATACTTGGTTGCCTCTTTTACCTCGGCTTGACTGTACCCACCAAGACCTCCCGGTCGGACCCTTTCGATCTCGTAACTAATGGTCCTCCGGGGTTACATGTACATGGAATCTCTAGTGTGCGTTGGACAGAACCAAGACAGTCAGCCTTGTGTCTGCAATAGGCGGCCAACGAACTTGTAACATTTGTACCATCCGTTGAAAGCGCGAGGGGCCATGTAATTCAGTTGGACAAACGCCCCACTCTTATCCGAGAGGGTCCTCGGCCACTTTGCCTTAGATTAGGAGGCGAGAAAGCGGGGTCTTGCATTACATGTCTTGCAATAATGGGGCCTCTACTAGCCATCAGTGTCTCATATTACAGGCGAATAACATAAGAACATTTACAATTTTGAGTCCATAATATAGAGGCGCCATTCTAGAAAAGCTAAGCCTGCTATAATAGAAAAGATCTTAGTAGCTTCATGATTAGGGCCCTCCGTCACCTCGACAAAGTGTCTTGTCTGCCGCAATACCCGTCGCCGAATGTTCTATTGTGCATCGGTTCCATCAGCAGCCCAGTGGCGAAATTCTTATTTACATCATTTCCGCACCCTTATACAAGCTAGCGCTAGAATCCCCATCGAATTCTCGCCTTCTATGCTTCTGAGGCGCTCACCGTCCACCCGCTATCCCCACCTCAGCCGGACCCACTTGAGCCATTCGGAACGGGTTCCATAGCTCTGTTACAAAACCCGCTAACTGGAATACATATCAAGACCTACCTGTTGTCCAACGGAAAACCCACCACCGTAGCCGATTTACCCCTCTTGGGTGTGAAAATCCTGATATAGAAGATGTGAGTATTTTGTGGTGATTATTTGGGTGATTTGGTGGCAAATAGCTTGTTGTCAATGAGCTGGTACACAGATTGCATGTGTGCTGCAGACAAAGGGGCTTTCATTACCCGGTGGCGGCGCGATTTCAAACGTTGGAGAGCTACTCTGGTGCATTTTCATGTGCAATGTGGATATTTTTGTGCAAATCTCTGCATGGAAAGTGCATGGTGGTTGGTGTCTAAAGACTATTGACTCTGTGTTTTGACGTTATGATCCTGACACAGGCAATCAAGATCCTTATCCATGTCCAGCGTGAAGTGGTTCGTCGACAGCGACATCCCGGGCACAAGGGAGGAGCTATGGCTTCAATTTCCAACTACATGACGATTATACTTGATACTTACTTGGTGATAGTTGCCAATGATCGGCACGAGTTGTTTCCGTTTGCTCGGCATTTTACAAGCCCTTCGCGAGCTTACAGATATGGACTTGGTGGGTACTAACGGCGGAAAGGATGGCACCAAGATAGAGGACTTTTCCTCATCTTCATGCTCACTGACATCTTACACATGTATGACCTCACCATTGACGACAACATGGTGTTACATGGCTGGCATCCCTCAGTTTATAACCCCTCACTTGTTAGTGGTAGCACCTGTAATGGATTGCATGTCTAGATAGTTGCAACATGGCCTATCTAACACAACCTGACAACATGCCTGGCAAGACAAGACAGGAACTATCAATGTTACTGCAGCTCAATAGTAAATGAAACAATATATTCCTTAAAACAAAAAGCTTATCACAGCCTCATATTCCCTATCTGGATATCCTCCGCGATCATAATTACAACCACATGTTATCTCCCGTCCATCAATCAGTTAAGCCGCCGAATTCCTGCCCTTCTCTTCTTTCCTCTAAATTTCTCATCTGATTCCCTCCAGACCACATCCTACTCTATGCAAGCAACGGCAACGTCTCATCCACTATGCGGCTCTCCTCCACCATCTTCTCTTCTACGTAAACCGCCTTCTTAGTAGCCCGTTCGGCCAAAATTGTCCTTTCGCCATCACCAAATAACGGCTTCATGATGTAATCATATACCAGCCAAACTGAATTGAACCCACAATGGAATACCGGCATCAACCACTTGGGATATTTGCCCTCGCTATCCGAAAGCATATTCGCCACCATGAACAACACTATCACCGCCGGCAACAACGTCACCATCGTGACAATGCGGCCAACCCTCTGGCCCGTGGTCGTCACCGTGTACGGCTGTAACCCCTGCAGGTACGCTTGGTACTCCGCCGGTAAGTCGTTCTCAGCGGCACCGTCGACAATCAACTTGAGGTACCGGGCACTCGCCTGGGCATTCATGGGATCCGGGCGTTTCCGAGGCGTCGACAGGCGCAGCCAGATCTTGGTCAGCCAGTTGGCATCATTATGGGTCGCCAGCTTCCCGCTAAGATACGCATCGGTGGAATCCTCGACGGGCTCTGAGAGGTTGTTGGGATCCTGGGGGGTTCCCGGGGGTGTAGGGAGATCGGGTATTTTGGTAGGAATATCCGGTTGGTACAGGGTACGGGCGAGGAATGGCCGGGGGATAACCGGGGATGGCGTCTCGGGGACGGATATATTCGGGGGCAACGGGATACACAGGACGAGAATCTCCACATATCCGGAGCCACCACCTTCCTTAGACATGATTCTGGAGTAATCTTCCTTCGTAACTTCGTAAACAGTCCCAATAAGCCCCTTTATCCACCCTGGCGCCGAAGGGTCGTCTACAGGCGGCAGAGTGGGGCCCGGGCTGATCGGCGGAGGCAAAGGGTCTTTAGGGATCTCGCGGAAAGCTGTGTTGGCGAAGCAGGGTTCTATGTACGGGATACCGGGGAGATCAAAAACAAGTCTGAGGGAAGGTGCGGTTACGTTGATGCTGGCTAATGGGGTGGCGCCTTTTTGCTTGGTTATGATCTTCCAGTTGAGGTTAGAGCCGAAAGCGAGGTACAGAACAGTGTCGGGGGTTTTAGAGGGGGAGAGTAACGCTGAGGGGGTATTAGGGGACGCCTGGGCTAGGCGATCTTCAGTAATGCGCGGAAGGGAAGACATGTCGGGCAATTAGCTTGGTAACAGAGATGATTAATGTGTAAGAGGTGGTATTAAATAAAGTAATGTAACATAAATAGCGAAAAGGGTTTGTAATAGATGAGGGTTAATATTGCCCAAAAATAATGGTCGATGTTGAGATCAGTGATAACGATTGCGCGATATCTCTACTTTATGTACAAAATATCTCACTAAACTGCTTCTCTCCCTGACTTCATCTAACGCAACCTAATCTCATCCTGTGTCAGATTGGACACCAAAGCCTCCGACGCTCATTTCCGGTTTCATTTGTCAGCCTCCAAACCCCGACCCAGCACTAATCCGCTCAAGCCCTCTATTGTCTCCCAATTACCCAACCTTTGCGACAATACGAAGGGTCAAGCGCGCTAAAGCCACGCGCGATCCCCCAGTGCTTAGGCGGCCTATTAGCTTCCAATCTAACATTATCATCCGACGAGGACGAAGCATTGCGAACGATTGGGGAACGGTCGGCGTTAAGTGTAGGTATTTCCAATGATTCTAGAAAATTAATGAATTAAATTACTAGGGTGGCTTATTAAGATGAACCAGCGGGATACGGAGCTAGTGCAGGGTCCCGAAAATTTAAATGTGGTGTTATTATCAACCCTAACAATAACCGACATTCATTCAAAGAAAAGTTGTTCGCAAATGAGACATTACCAGTCGTGGTCATACTGACCCTGCATATAGCTCACGATATACCACTAAATACAAATCAGCGAATGAATGATTAGCACACTAGCGTCGATTTCCTAATCAGGAAATCTCAACTTACAAAAGTTGAATGAGCTCAAGGTTTATCGAAGCGCTACCATGCTAACTTTAACTTACAATGTTATGAGGTATCACGTGCAAACTATAATTCTAGTCTCATGCTTTGCATAGCAGGAAGGAACCTATGAATATTTATTTGTAACTCCTGGAATTGTATGAGTGCCTTCCGCAAGTATGAAGTCCACTAATAGACGTAGTTAGAAAATTCTGCCAGGTAGAAAAACTGGGAGATATTTCTCTTTGATTCTTTCCATAAATCACATCTACAATCTATGCCACTTGTCAATTACAATATCAAAGTTACACTTACGATTCATTGATTTCATCATGGAAGCATCCGAAACGCTACTCGGGGACGACCAACAAAGTCTTCTCCCAGTTAACCCTACAAACACGCAAACTACCGGCATGTATTCCCGTTTCGGCCTCCCCTCCATGGAAGCTTTCGAGGAATACGATTATATACGCACCTCGACAGCCCCTCGGAGGCATTCCCGCTCAACCACCCGACGGCTGAAATGCGCGAATTTCTATTCACTGATATGGAATCGCAGGTAGATAGCCAGGGAGAAATGGCGATGACTAGTTCACCGCCGAATATGATGGAGGTGTTTCCGGAGTTGTATGAGAGTGATGGGAAAGGGGGTTGAGGAGATTGTCGTCTGCGCCGGGGAGTTTTTGGATGATTTATTGCCGAGTTCGATGGGGATAGGGGATGAGTCGGATAGTCAGAAGACGAGACCGATGAGGGAATCGAGCATGGTGCAGAGGATGACTGTGCAACAGAAAATGGCACAAGTGAATGTGCAAGAGTCAGCTCAAGCGGAGAGCGAGGTGCTACAGTCAGAGGGGAGCGAAGTAGCGGCGGAAATGATGCCTCAATCATCTTTAGTGATGCGCCCGAGCGAAAGGTTTGATGTATTCCCCATTACAGTATCTGAGCAACAAACATGATTAACTGACTCTCCATCTAGTGATATTGAGATAATGGGTACTCTTCGCCTCAATTCTCCCACAATTAAGCCATTTCCTAAAGTTCGACCCAAGTCCCATCCGAAGACCCAAGCTCCTAGGAAAGAGCCTCGCAAAACACAACAAACCTCTGACACTCGCAAATTAGGGTAATTACTGAATACATAACGATAGTTAATACTATAACTAACCATTGGTAATCAACATAGTTGGAAGAGCAGTTGTACTCCTATCGAATTCCGAGCCTCATCGCCAAAGAGCTCTGGAAAGAAGAGGCCAACTGAAAACCCTACCCGCAAGTCGAAACGAGTCCGCAAACAACCGCCGTCGAATACTATCCCCTCGCTTCCCGGATTCGAGGAGCTGGTAGATGAAGAAGCAGTGGGGACTGAAAGACAGCCCGAGCAGCAAAAGGATACACCGCCTAGACGCAGTACGAAGGGGGCAACTCGCTGGCGGAGTAGTGTCCGTGTTGCGGAAAACGGAAGCCCGATGCTCGAAAACGATGATGACACACATGAAATAAATGGGTATAACGAGAGAATCCAACTTTTGGATATTCAGTTGCCATCTGGTTTTCGTGAACCAAATATGTACTTCCAGAGATTGGAGACTCAGATCGTGCGTCAGCCGGTTCCTCAAGCGCCTAATCTTGTACAGACTTGGAAGATTCCCCGAAGAATCTTTCGACTATCAGATAGTTGAATCAGAGAAAGTACAATCCGTACAGCCTCGAAATAAGATGCATCAGAACGGACTGAGAGGTCGTCCCGGAGTCACTTGCTATGAGGTGATGGCTGGAACAGTTGACCCAGTTTCGGCGATGCGAAAACTCAAATACACAAGCCCAAAAAGTCAGGCAGATTGGATATTCAACCACAGTCGAAACATCGATTTCAATCCGTGTATGATCTTCGTCCGGTTCCATCTGTTACATCGGCGGAGGACATCGATTCGAGTGCACTCCGACAAAAGATTATCCATCAAATCTCACAGAGAGAAGCGAGAAGACGCATGGAGTCTTTCCCCGAGCCGGCCCAGAAAGCGGAGAAAAAGCAACAAAGGCCGGTTAAAAAAGAACTGGAACTCACTCCAATGGCGACTGCAGTCCAGAAGGCCACCTCGGTGAGTATCAACATAAGCAAGTGAACTACGATATCAACATACTAATAAAACAATCAGGGCGTTGCCGACTTCATCGAAAGACAAAACGCAACAATTGCCGCCGTTATCACCGAATATCGCGAACGCACATTCGACATGGTGCATCAAACCAAGCAACTCCACCTCCGCGAAGCTAGAGAAATTAAGATGAAGCTCGAAAGAAACCATGAATTATTCCTGGCAACGTGTGATGAAGCACTGGCTCGCATTGAACGACTGAGGAGTCAGGCGGTGCAGAGAAGCCAGGAGAAGGTGCAAGAGGTTGGGCCGCAGATGGTGGGACTGGAGAGTGTTTTGCAGAGTTCGTTACAGGGCTTGGTGAAGATGGCGGGGACAATGAGGGTGAAAGAGAAGAATAGCGAGGGAGATGTGGATACTGGAGAGGAGTTGAGGAAGATTGTGGATAAGGTTGAAGATGTGGAGGTGCAGAAGAAGGGAAGTCGGAAGAAGTAGATGATTAGAACATATATTAATACAGGAATTATCATCAATCAAGATCATTGAATGCATTAGCTTTACCAATTGTTTCACAAACATTGACTTGAGGTTGCGGAATTCTGCTTTTGATCTCAGGTGAGTGACATATCTCAAACAACCAACCTAAAAGTGGAACCCACACAACTTCAGACTTTCCGCTCCGCCGCGGCTGAGGTCAAAAGAAATATTGAATATCGACCTCGACATTCTCGCGAATACAGAAAGCAACCACACGAATGCCTTTTGATTCAACAATCTTGGACAATTGTTCTCCTTTCTACCAGCTCCAGCGCACTTTGCTAACTTTATTTCGCTCGCGGTATTTTCCTGCATGATAATCGTGACAAACAGACTTGGTATCACCAATTTCCGATCATTAACCAATTATCGCCGATAATCACATATACAACCGCCCACAATGCTCTTCCCAACCACCATCCGCGCCACGGCCCTCTCTGCTCGCCCCTTCATCACCACCCGCTTCTTCACCACTCTTCCCACCCTCCGCATCGCCACCCCCACCACCACGTCCCCTTCCACGTCCCCATTAACCTCTCCCCTCGACTGGAACTCATTCTTTAAGTTGCGCAAGGCGCGCCGCAGATGGCAATTGTTCTTCAGCGCGGTGGGCTCGGTGGTAACGGGGACGGGCGGAGCGGTCACGTTGGCGAGTGGGGTAGCGGGGGATTGGCTAGGGGTGGTGCCGTTGGATCCGATAGTGTCGATGGGGTTGGTGACGATGGGGACGGCGGCGGCAGGGTGGTTGATGGGGCCGGTTGTGGGATCGGGGATTTTCCATTTGACGCATAGTAAGGCGATGGAGCAGTTTACGGCGGTAAGTTGGAGGGAGGAGGGAGGGAAGGGATTGGGATATGGAAATGGAGAGTGGAATGCTGACTGGGTGGCGTTCTAGAAAGAGAATGACTTCTTTGCGCGTATAAAGAGGAACAGAGTTGACCCTTCGTCGTCTTCAGCGGGTAACCCGGGTATGTGTTAGCTTCTTCCAATCATCAGATACATCACGGTTTTTTTACTAACAATCAACATAGTCCCTGATTTCTACGGCGAGAAGATCGGCAGCGTCACTGGATACCGTCACTGGCTGAAAGATCAACGCGCCTTCAACAAGAAGCGCACCAGTTTTGTTTAACTTTACAATCTAAATGCAGAATATAATACCTAGTAATAAACTACATAAACAAACAACTAAAATTACTCGTTAAATTGTGGATATATCTATAGGAAAGGAACCGACGGGTCAATATGAGCCTTCCAGGCTCGCATGCCGCCCACAATATCCACTATTGGTATCGTCCCACCTTGGCCAATACCGGCGTCTTTCAGTTTCTGTACAGCGTGCTGGGAATCATCACCTTGGCGACATATGACGTAGACGGGAAGTCTGATCGGCACCTCTAACGCCAACCCCGCCAACCTTTCATGAATTGTTTTTGGATTTGAAATTTGCGAAAGCGGCAAGTTCACGGCATGGGCCAACGAACCTACACCATAGTGCTCGGGGTCCCGGACATCAAGGAGGATATGCGGGGTGTTGATGGCCGTATTGTACTCTTGGACTGACACGCGCTCAGTAATATCAAGGATCGTAACGGGTTTAGCAATGCCGCAGAATTGTACGTAGTCAAGGGACCCATCTGTGAAATGGGAGCTTGATAATTTGGCGTCGGGGCCACAGGCGAAGCATTTGGGGCGGCGGCCGACCATGCGGATGGACCGGAAGGGAGTTGATGAATTTGCGGTGAATAGTAACATGCTTGGTTTATCCACTGCAGACTCCAGTCTCTTCTCTGCGGTTAAACCACCACTAGTAATCAATTTGATGGCTTCCAACGCTTGCAAAATGCCCATGACGCCAACGACTGGCCCAAGGATCCCACCTTCGCCGCAACTAATAATGGACTCGGGAGGCGACGGGGTCGGAAAGACACAGCGGTAGCAGGGTCCACCGGATGAGTTACCTTGGGGCGCAGGCGGGTAGTTCATGAGCATTAGTTGGCCGGAGAGCTTGAGGGCGGATGCAAAAATTAGGGGTTTTCCGAGGAGTACGCAAGCGTCGGAGACGAGATAGCGGGATATCGGGTGGTCAGTGCAGTCGAGGACTATGTCATATTGCAATATGATATCAAGGGCGGTTGACGCAGTTAGGTATATGGGGTGTGTATTGTATACCACATTAGGGTTCAAGCTAAGGTGCATGTTAGTGGCGGGATAGACTGATGTGGGATAGAGAGACGAACTCGGTGAGGTATTGGACGGCACTGTCAACTTTGAGCATGCCGACCTTGAAAGTTGAATGGATTATTTGGCGGTGGAGATTGGAGGTTTCAACTGTGTCACCGTCGACAAGGCCGAGAGTACCTACGCCGGAGCCGGTGAGGTATGCAGCAGCGGGGCACCCGAGACCGCCGGTGCCTACAATGAGGACTTTGGATTTTTAAGGTTCAGTTGGCCTGATGTAGACTGATTAGATAAATTTTCATATATATGATATGTAAGCATTATTTTCTCTAACCTTCAGAGCCAACCTTTGGCACAACTATTTGACGGCCATACCGTTCATATTCAGACGAGGTCAATGGCCATTGTGTCGGCGTTCCTTCCTGTTCTTTTTGTTTTCTCAATTCATGGATTTTTGTTCTCAGCCTCGCTGCCTCAGCCTCAATTTCCTGTAACTTCAGCTCTAATATTTGAAGATTGTCGCTCATTTTTGCAAAGTACATGCGTATAGTCGTCATACTCAGCATTGAGATGATGTTGGAGGATGGAGACCCTAGTATCTTTAGATGCATGACAAGTATGGAAAGTGGCGATAAGATAAGAGAGATTTAATCCCTGTTGCATTTTTAAATTTTTGGGAACTCAGGTGGCACACGGGCGGCATACGGAGAGATGATGACCTTAAATGTCATCACCAATCACATAAAGCCACATAACATTTATCAAAATGGTAAGCTTCAAGTCCGGAACAAGGTACCAGCTCATTCAACTAACAGAATTACACCACCCCCAGGCCCCCACAATTCCCAAACTCTCTGCTAGCGAACACCGCATGGCCCGCCTCCGCGGCGACATCCACAAACATGCCCCTTACAAAGTTCACCGCACCGAAACCACCATCTCCGATGACTTCTCCTCTTCCAAACGCGACAAACGTCAAATAAAAAAATCCTCCTTTGTATCCAAAATCTCCAAAGCCAACGCCAAGCCCCCGCGCTCCACCGTTCGCCGCCCCAACAAAAAACTCCGCACCACTCTCGACGGCCTCGCCGATGCCCTGCCTGAACTCAATTCCAACGAGGAGGCCGGTGGGACCTCGACGCATATAGTGGACGGCAAGATTAAGCATAGGAGTTTGAAGAGTCGGCCGGGGATGTTGAAGAGGAAAGAGAAGGTTGTGAGGATGGAGATGGAGAGGTTTGGGGCGAGTATGGCGCAGTTGCAGATGGTTGTGGAGAGTGAGAAGGCGCCAGAGAAAAAGGTGGTGCAGAAGTTGAGTAGGAAGCAGCAGAGGTTGCAGGCAGCGGCGGCAGTTCCAGAGACGGTTGTGCCGGTGGTGACGACGTCGACGGCGAATAGATGGGCAGCGTTGAGAGGGTTTATTGCAAATACTATAGAGCAGAATCCGGCGTTTACTGGGAAATGAATGATATAATGAATTGATGTTTTTACTTTTGCTTTGTCGATTTGAGCCTGTTGGATGCTGTATGTCGGCTATTTTAGCGTGGTCTGGCGTCTGTTGATACGTATAGGTTAAACTAGTTCTTACTATTGTTGTCAACCGTCAGTGACAGATATTCACATATCTACCAAATGACCCCTACTATCGTGCTGTTTCTCGCATCTCAGCCACCGCCACCGCACTATCGTCGTCATTATGAACCCTAGTTAACAATAAATAGGGTCACACAACCTCAGTACATTCGACGCCTGTAATTGGACTTCTCGTCATAATTGTTTCCTCAATTCCTATTAGCAGTGTTTCGCATTGGCAACTGTGTTAACTGTGTTAACTGTGTTTTATCACCTCAATAACCCACCTTGTGTCCTCTCCAGCACTACCCCCTGGTCCAACCCTCCAGCGCCTACAGAGTAGCGTCGCAGAAGCACCAGGCCAAACCCTCCAATCACAAATCCTTGGCCAGACACTTTTTTCCTCAGAATTGTCTTCAAAGTTCCAGTCTTGCTTTTTACGATTGATGGACTATTGTCAGATTACGTTCATTGTTTGAGTTTTTGCATTCGTTTTTGTATACTTTTACGAATCTTTTTTTTTTTGTTTGACAACAAGTGACCTGAATTGAAGACCGGACTACGCTTCATACTTATTGGTTAAGAAGACCTCTCCGTAAGCCTAAGGGTTCTCCTACCTTTTGGTAACTTTTGGGACGGCGGCTGCCCAATAATACGGGTTTTGAGAGTATTTTATAGAGTTCTTAACAAGAGCTGCAGAGGTCGCAGTTACCATTTCACATTTTGTTTCACGTTTGGATTAGAGAGGGTCACTCTCGCGATTATTTTCACATTCAACTAACGAGATTCAATCTTGGCATCATACATCGACAGAACACAAACAGCATATTATTATCTTCATTGATTTTTGAATCATCGCTGCTCAAGTATCATACGGCTTCTCGCTTAATGTACATACCAATCAGACATACAAACGCAAGTTGCGACATATCGGACTATTCCAAGACATTGTATTCTCTAGCTTCTTCTCCGCAACATCCAACCCCAGACTGCCACCCCACGTTAAATCAAATAAATATCTCGACAAATAAGACCTATCTTCTCACGATAATCGACCTCGATTTCATCATCTTCACACATACATATACGCTCCTTTCACAATGACTTTACGATCTAAAATAGCCCGCCATTTCGGCGAGACTGTAAGGGAACTGCGCCTCATTCAACAACCCGCTACCTGGCATGCTGTACTGCCATGTCTGCCTAAGCCTGCCTGTTCTTTCTCTCCAATAGTCCATATTGCGCCTCAATCAGAATTTCAATCAGATATTACATTGCAGACGTATCTCCGGGTTGACTGGGCGCTAGGACATTGCTAGTGGGACTCGGGAACGACAAGGACCGTCTGGGGCTCCACTTTGGACGACGGTTGTGAAGGAACAATAATAGCGGGCGATGGCGGATGGTGACGGCGTGCAGGCTGGTAGGTACACGGCTGGGAAGAAATGAATTGATGGCTAACTATAGTGGATGCAGCTTTCTCCACATCAACCCTATCTTTCATGTAAGTGGAATTGAGGTGCAGATAAACAAGCCGGGGGCATTTGAACCTTGACTAACATGTCATTCTTGGAACTGTAGATTACGATATCATGTTGACGTATGAAGATGTAAAGGCCTTGCGTAATGATTGGCTGACGGATAACGTGAGTTTCTGATATGATTTTTACGGTCATGATGTTGGAAATTAACATGTAAATAGAACATTGCCTTTTGGGAAGAATACATGGAACGCGAGCTCCTCCCCAAGTACCCTAAAGCCCGTGTCGTCCTTCTCCGGCCTAGCATGGCCTTCCTCATGATGAAGGACCCCGATCTGAAGTCGGTTAAGTCGGCGCTCCCCGACTTCTCTCGCGCCTCGCACATTTTCCTTCCCATCAACGATGCACGCAGTGTCACAGTAGCTGAAGGTGGTTCCCATTGGTCCCTTCTCGTAGTCTCTATCCTGGATGGCGCAGCCTTCCATTACGATTCACTCGGACGGTCCAACTTCTACGAAGCGCGGGGCTGCGCGCAGATTCTGGGGGCGTTGTTGCGGACCAAGATTTCGTTCCTGCACCTGAACGATACGCCGCAACAGGAGAACGGAAGTGACTGTGGAGTGTTTGTGTGTATGCTGATGCGACATCTTCTGGTTAAGAGATTGCTGTGTGCTGGGGCAAGGGAAAAGGTGTCGATGAGTTTGGCGGGGAAGATGGTGGATTCACGGGGGGCAAGGAAGGAAATGTTGAATATTATCGAACAGTTCCGGAAAGAGGGAGAAAGACGCAGATCGTAAGTTTTCAGTAGAAAGGAAAGTATTCGTTAGTGATGATATACTAACAATTCTATCTCTCTAGGCTGAGCCGTAGTTCGTCGCCGTACTCGTCCAAGACTCCGCCGCGAATCGAATAGAACCAATATGACCGGCCGTTATTGGACGAGCTTTACAGAGAACGGAAGCTACTAAGTTGGCAATGGAAGCCCAAGTCGGTGTTTGTGGATCCGGTTCAGCCGCGACTCACCGGATACGGAGGGCCTAGAGCGGTGGGTCCGCGCCATCCAGACTTGCTGACCGATAGTGGTATTGTGTAGGTATATATTTATATTTTTGTGAAGTTCAATCGTAGGTTGGAGTGGAATATTATTGCATGGAGTGGATTGGGTTGGACAACTGAATAAAAGCAAAAATCAAAGTAGGAATATTAATCATTCAGAGTATAACAAAGAACTGCGTATCTTTAGTGATTAGGTCATATGACTATTGCGTATGTTATGTTTGAAGTTTAATTAAAAGTGATTGTTCAATTGAGACATATATGGTCCCACTTTTATTTAATGTGGTGTTTTTGGGTGTCCGAACTATAGCATGATAGTGGTTTGTTGTTTGTAGGGGATTCCATCCTACTAAAGCTTAAAATGGAAGAGAATAAGAAGCTGGGAGTCTTTATGGAGTGCATGCGTTTCAGGGCCCGGAAGCAGTCCAGTTGATTCCCATTCGGCTGACAGATGGAGATACCAGCCAAGATGCAACTGTAGTTACTAGCCGGTAACCAATACTACATAGAAATGGAAAAACCCCGAAGCGCACCACTCAAATCTCGCCTTCTTAAATTCCTTGACGCCACAAACACACCATATAGTGATCCTTACCTTGGGGATAATCTCTCGTTCCGCGTCTTGTTGCCCCCTCAGACGAACTCGTCCCTTTTCGCATGTGATATTATGCCGCCAGTTGGCACCAGGCACCTACACGATTGCCCAGGGGCGTCCGAGGATGCGAGCAGTAGCATCATCATAGAGGTCTGGGCGAGCGGGTGCTTGGGGCAGAGGTGAAACGGTGGGTGGGGGGTGTTGCATAGTGGGCGGAGTTGGAGAGGGTGGGCAGATTGGTTGGTTGGTGTGTTAATTGGGTATTTAAGATGATGGGGACCCGGTGATAAATGCGCCAATTAGGGGAGGGTTGTGTTCGTGATCTTTTTGGTTGTTGGGATTTATCTGATTTATCTGATTTATTTGATTTTTTTATTGTTAATTTTTGTGTTGGAGTACCCTGTGGCTATTTTTCGTTCGTTTTTGATATTCATTCTTTATTTTGAATTTTTATATAAAAGCTAGTCTTTCGCTTCTTGGATTCCCGTAATCAGTTTTCATCCTTCACACACATAAACACTCTCTTTCTTTCTTTCACCATCACCTCCAGCAATATGCTCTCTAAAATTACTGCTCTCCTGGCCTACGGCCTCACAACGGCCTCTGCCACTCTAACCTACCGCGGCGTCGACTGGTCGTCCGTCCCTATCGAGGAAGCCGCTGGCATCACCTACAAGACAACTTCCGGCTCCGCCATCGCCATCGAGACGATTCTCGCGGACTCGGGAGTCAACATTGTCCGTCAGCGTCTGTGGGTGAACCCGTCGGATGGCAATTACAACTTGAACTACAACATCAAATTGGCAAAGAGGGCGGCGGCTGCGGGCATGAAGTTGTATTTGGATTTCCATTTCTCGGATACGTGGGCGGATCCGGAAAATCAGGGGATTCCGAGTGGGTGGCCAACGGCCGTGGATGACTTAGCGTGGACGCTTTATAACTATACCAAGGAGGTGTCAAACGAGTTCAAGGCTGCGGGCATCACGCCTGAGATCATCTCGATTGGTAACGAGATCACCAATGGCATGTTGTTCCCCACCGGAAAAATCTCCACTGAGCCGTACAATCTGGCCCGCTTGCTGCACTCAGCGTCTGCGGGTATCCGGGATTCCGACCTCTCCACCAGCTCCAAGATTGCCATCCACCTCGACAATGGCTGGAACTCGGCAACGCAAACTTGGTGGTACTCCACTGTCCTTGGCGAGGGCCCCCTCACCACCTCTGACTTCGACATCATCGGTGTCTCCTATTACCCCTTCTACAACTCCCAAGCCACCTTCGCCAACCTCAAGTCATCCCTGAACACGCTCGCCACCACCTACAGCAAGGGCCTCATTGTTGCTGAGACCGACTGGCCTACGTACTGCTCATCGCCCAAGTATGAGTTCCCGGCAGATACGAAGAGTATTCCGATTTCCGTGGCGGGGCAGAGCGAATGGGTCAAGGATGTTGCAGCGATTGTCGCGGGTGTTAATAATGGGTTGGGGTTGTTTTACTGGGAACCGGCCTGGGTTAACAATGCGGGGCTAGGGTCGTCTTGCGAGTATAATTGCATGTTTGCTTCGGATGGGGCGGCAATGGACAGTGTTGCTGTTTTTAAGTCCATTTAAACAGAGGGTAGACAGATGGAGAAGATGGTGGTAATATACGGAGTTGTTTTTTGAAGTTGGGATTTTAGGCCCACGTGACCGTGTGTGTAATGGAGTTACCAGAAAGAGTAACTTCCTGATGGGCGTTCATCACAAACAAGGATTGGCAGGAACTTTATTTCTTAATTCTGTGTAACCAATTTGAGTTAGCTTCATCTAGTGCATATTTGTATTGTGATCTTGTTTTTTAGAGAGCTGATCAATCATGATTGTTGTGTACGCAGCCTTTCTTAATTTTAAGTCTAGATTCATCAACTGAACAATATGGATATGCACCGCAAATAATTTGGCAAACATCCCATTGATCAGATGAAATCATCTTTCTTTCTTAATAATATCCCCACTACCTATCTACTTCCCATCTCCAACGTCTTCCAAAATCCTACTATAATAACTTGCTACATAGCCTTCCCCATGTATCCCCTACCCCCACCACCACCACCTTCTTCACGACCCACGGCCCCGTCTTATCCCTCTCCACTTAACCCCTCCACCCCACCGATACCCCCGGCTCTCGGTGTATCCTCAGCAACACGTTACCGCCGGGAATCACAACATCGCGACTACTTTCTAAAATCTAGGGAGGCCGCATTGTCAATATTGACATCGTGCCGTCATTGACGACCGAAGGACAGAAAGATGGCCTACGCACAGCAGTCGTTGAGTTTGCCAGAGAGGAGAACGCAAAAGGCTTCATTTTGGAGGCGACGATGGGGTACCCAGTAAGGTGTCCGGATTGGGAGTACAGAGGGACACCGGGGTGCCCGGGTTTCGAATTTGGGAAGTTAGGTTGGCTAGGACGCATTTGTATCTGTTGGCAATTGCTATGAAGGCGTTGATTAAGCAGGGGCACAGTTGGTATATCCACGCGTCGCCGTTCACCGAGTTGCATCTTTCGCAGATTATGGCGATACTGTCGGGCAGAAAGAGGGAGACTGTTGGATCGATTGTCAAGATATGGCGTGGGGTGTTGTCGGTTATGTTTTCGAAGCAAGAGGCGATGAGTAGGGTGTAGGATGTGTTGACGGGGAAAGTGGGTTTGCGGGGTTTGGTTACGGGGTGGCAGTTTTGTTTGGGAGAGACGAGTATAAGCGGGGGTTCTCTGGGATTTCTATATTCTATAAGAGGTTTGAGGGGGAGGAGGAGGAGGTAAGAGAGTCATGGAAATAAAGTTGGAGCGAGAGGGATTGACTATGATAGAGGTAACGATTGTCTATGAGCAGAAGCCAATGGCTGGGGAGAAGACAGAGAAAATAGAAAATTCTGTGGATGCCATATACGAGAACATCAACATTCAATTCCAGCAATCTTGGAAACGGAAGACACACAGTAACATAACCATCACCTTCCAAGCCCCAATGATTCCTGAGACCTACTTTAGCCTCGGACTACTCCTCCCCGAAGAATTGTAATCAATAGAAATAAACTGTTACCAACCTAATATAAATTTGTCTATATAGCCACCAGGGATCATGTTAAAACCTTAACTCTGTGTCACCTCTTCGCCAAATCATTTTCCAGCCTAATGATGCTCTCCACCGGTATCTTCTCCTCCTCCTCTTTCTCCTCTTCCTCTTCTTCTTCCACCCTAACCACCCCCCCAACCTTCACCTCCGTCAACTATCCCCCTCAAATATCTCCATAACAACCCTGCCCCTCCGCTCCATCTTCTCCACCTCCCTCCTCTCCCTCCGCTCCCTCGCCGCCTCCCGCTTCTTCCACCTCGCAATACGGGCCCAGGCATCTGTGGCCGCAGCCTCCTCCGGGTGCCCATCAAGATATGCAAAGACCATTGCGCCATTGATGTTTTCAAATGGCTCCCAGGTACGCTGTTGGGAGGGCGGCCAGTCGCCTTTCCAGTGGACGAGGAAGAGGAGGCGGTTGCGGTGGAGTTTGAGGGAGAGGATGGATTCAACAATGTATTCGTCTTCGCCGAGTTCTTCGTCGGAAGCGACAGGGTCTTCGGGATCGTTTCCTGGATCGGGATCAGGATCGGAGGTAGGGTCTTTGGGGATAATTGGTGATCGGTTTTCCAGGTCGTTGATGCTGGTCCATGTTGATCTTTGCGGAATGATCGGGATGAAGCCGGTGACCGGAGTTACCACCGGCACTGTCGCCATGATTGTATCTTCATTCTCCTGACTCTTCTCCCTCTCAATTGCCATCCTCTTCACCAGCAACGGATGATCCCCCGCTAATTGCATCTGAATCGCATCCTCAAAATCATCCGTATCCGACCGCCCCATAACCTCCTCAACAACCTCCAACTTCCTCTTCCTCAGCGGCGACAATAACGGCCCCGTCGTCATCAGAACAACCTGAGAGCCACCATCATCAACTCCAGGTGTCCCCGTCTCTGGTGTCCCGAGATCGGCCCCACCCAACGACCCCCGTTTCTTTTTTCTTCTTTTGACCTTTTTCGAAGAGGTACTTTCGCTATTTACAGTTCCCTCGACAACATCCCGCCACTCTTTATCCGGTCTCCCTGGCCCCCGTTTCTCCACTTTTCCCCTTCCCTCCTTACCCCCCCTCTCCGCCTCCTCCCTCCTCCGAACCCACTGTCGATACTCATATTCTTCCAATTCCCTCGGCGCCACATAATCCAAAACCTGATGCGCCCTCACTGCAATGCGTGCTGCTGGCCGATCATGAAAGCCGATGAGCCACGCTAAGCTTTTGGGGCGTGCAAGGCCATCAGAAGCTAGGGGCTCAGGGAGGAATAGACGGGATATTATGTAGGCGGTGGAGTCAGCGGGGGAGGAGGGTGGCGGGGTGGGAAGGGGGGCCGGTGCCGGGGATGTATTTCGGGGGGATGTAGGGAGGAGGACGGTGAGAGATTGGGAGGCACGGGTGGAGGGAGGCGTGGAGGGATTTTGAGGATTAGGGGTTGGGAGGGCATTGTGGGGTGAAGATGGAAAGAGGGTGTTCGATATAGTTGGATGGAAAAGAAGGGTAATTATGTAAGAATTGGGGTTGGTGGATGAGATGCGATTTGGAGGTGAGATGGAACTTGAATGAGGTCGGAAGCATGCATCACAACCTGGGTGTAACCCTGATTCAGTGAATAACCCTTGTGTGTGTATATTAGGGTTTAAAAGCAATATTACGATATTGAACTTGGACTAATCACTTGCCCCAACCAAGTCTTCCAATTCTTCTCTCTATCCTCTACCCCAGACCAACTATATCCCTCCGAATACATCGCCATCCCCGCTGCTTTAGTGTTACTCAACTTATAAGTAACCTCCTTAACCCCCGGATTTGTCACCGTCACCTCAAACTTCACATCTCCCAACTGTTCCCTCGACGGCATATTTGGTTCTGCCAGTGAAACAAAGCTCCGAGCGAACACCGCCGCATCGGCCCTCATCAACCCACCTCCTTGCTGCGGCGCCGGAGATATGACGTCATAGTTTACCATATCGACCGGCGTCGCAGTAGCCTTGATAATGTTGAAAATGGAATCAACAGACAGATCGGGGTTTGAGGACTTGACTAAGGCGTATACTCCATAAATGTACGGAATAGCCATTGATATCCCGCCGATTATCCCGAAGTTAAGGCCGTCACTAGAGAGTGGGAAGGTCGAAAAATTGCACCGCTGGGGGCGCCGACCTGTGGTTTGAGCTTAAAATCAATTGTGGGGCCTATGAGATAGTTAGCATAGAATTACACAGATACGATAATCACTACATTATAATTCACCAATACAGCTGAAGTTATTTTGCTTCCTACCGTACGGCTGATCAACAACCGTCACCATCGAGTCCGGAAACGCCATCGACAGACTCCCCGTCTCGTTATATCTCTTCACCAAACTCAGCTCGTCGACCCAGTTCGTCGTTCCGAAGCTAAACACTATCTTGTCCTCTGTGATTTCCGGCGTTGGCACGGTATATCCGTCAATAAACGGGTTATCTCCATCTGGATCTGGATGCGAAAGAATTCTTTGGAACCCCACTGTAGCTGCAGCCGCTTGCGCTGACGTAATAGTACAAAGACCCCTCCAGACGACAACCAGGTACTCCGAAATGTCCCCGGCTAGTTCCAAAGTCGCCGGATAGTCACTCGCCGTACATCCAAGCTTCGAGTACGCCGAGCCCTCTGACGTCTCCAAGACAACAACTTTGTATTCGCCCTTGACAAGCGGGTACAACACTCCATACTGAACACTACCACTATCACCAACATCCATCTTATACGTCACAAACCTATTCGTCTCAAATGATGCAACGGCCAACACCTCTGTAATCCCTGAAATATCCCAAAAAAAAAACGGCGAGTACGCCCCCTCATTCCCCGCCGCCGCAATCACCGCAATGCCCCGGTCTTTCAGAGCTTTGACGACAGCCGGATTCGGGCTATAGGCATAGCCTCCATACGGCGCGTATTCACCAAGAGACATACTCACAACATCGGCACCGTCATCGGCCCCCCGAGCTATCGTGGCGAGAATTACGTCGGCCCCGGCAGACCCCACGCACCCAAAGACTCGGTACATTCCAAGAGATTCCTTGACGCAACGCCCGTCAACCCCGTAAAAACCGTTGAGTTCCCGGCAACTTCCATCCCGATAGTCCCCGACACATGCATGCCATGGAACCCCTCATAGCAAGTGACCAATGGGTCAGCTTTGAGGACAGGATCGAAGGTGCTGTTGTCGTATTGGTCGTTGATGAAATCATAGCTGAAGGCGACTTTGTATCCAGGGCCGAAGCAGCCGCCAAGGGCGAGGTAGTGGTAGTCGACGCCGGTGTCGATGATAGTGACTTTGAAATTAAAGCCGAAGATTTTCTTAGAGTGAACTTTGTCGATGCCGGTGAGGTTGTGTATCCAGTTCCATTTGATGCCGGCGGGTGACTGAATTTCGGTTTGTTTTCCAGAAACCTTGACATTAAGCATGGAAGCCCAGTCAACAGAGGTGCCCTCAGGACCCCGGGTCGTCTCTGGCACCTAGAATTTACCCAAGTGAGTAGTCGGTCTCGAAATCAACTTCACTGGAAATACCCTCTTGATCTCCGGCAACGCTTGGATTGTATCGATGTCATTACGCGAGCCCAAGTTGACAGATATCCCGTTGAAGATCGGTGGGTTCTCGGAGGTCTCTGGGGCGGCGAAAGAATAGCGGATGGTGTAATTGGGGGTTGGGTGGGCTTGGAGGCGTTCGGAAAAAGAGGTGTGCAGGGCGCAGGTGGCGAGGTGATCGGAGGAAGAGTGGAGTCCAACAAAGTAGGCGCCGGGGAGGATGGCGGCCGTACTTAAAGTGGCCTGGAGGGTCAGGGTTGATAGGCGCATAGTAGTCTAGAGAGACATCAATGCCGATGAAAAGAAGAAGAAATATTCCTCGTTGATCACTAAGAGCTATGGCTGCCTTTTATACCGCATTATATATATACGTCTAGCCATCGCCAACCGTACTTTTACCACATAACTCGCGTAACATTCCAACGCCAGTGAACCACCCCGCGTACTTTCCCAGCCGACTCACTGACTCCTTTACCATCCACTCTCTTTCTCGTATTCAACGCTTGATGTCAAATCTATGTTTGGCAGGTTCCTAACTCGTATGCATTGTCTTTTCTTGAGTCGTCCGTAGGACCTCAAGTATTGTGACGATCGTCGGTAGCGTGGACGGCAAAGAGAGCAAGGGTTAGAGACACATAACTTGGCCAGAGGTCCTGTTACATGTCACCGAGTGGCGAGCTAGTTGTGATAACCATGATTCTATGATTCCTAAATCATCACAGCACCTTTCTAGTTGGGAATTTGGACGACCAATGAATTCAACATCATGAGCTGTGCGTTGTGACCTTTGTGGACAACGCAGTCAACTCCGCGCCCGTGTTCTCGGGCGGGAAGCTTCCGGTGTTGTATTTCCCGGGTGTCTCGAGATAGATATACCGGTAGGGCGATAGAGAAGGTTTTGATTTATTGCCGTGAGTTCTCAGATAGCAAAAGCAAGCTGTTGAGAGGGAAACATGGAATCTCAACGAGCTGCATAACTAGTGTAGTATAAACAAAACCAAGTAGTAACTATAAATTCCCAATAATTGGATAGAATAAGATGAAGTCGTACTGTCTATAAACACACCATTTACCAATGATAATTGCCTTTCTAATGGATGGGTTGTATCCATCCCTCCACTAGTCGACGTTGTCACATTACATAAACTTAAATCCATGATCAAGAACTTTGTGGTTACACGGAATCCCTGACAGTCCATCACAAAGTGAGGTCGCCCTCGCACTAGAAGAGACCCGATGTGAGGCCCTCTCCGAAGACTATTGTCCCTACGGAAGGAGGGAGCGTACAACAAAGGTCTTCGTCAACCCTATTGACTACTGACTTAGGGTTTCTGACAATCCCGAATAGTTCCGTCCGTACCTTACGAGTATCAATTCTCTAGCGCATACTACATCGCAACCTGCCACATTGATTCGGTTCATGTGTACTTACTATTCACGTCTATAATCCCTCCATTGCCCTACTGATCTTGATCCTACGGGGGTATCCTAGTACCAATTGCTTTGATATGTGTCAATTGCAACGAACCAAGCCCCGCGATATGTCATCGCCAATTCGTTATTGGCCATCCTACCAAACATTTGTCGCAAACACTTGGACGCCTCTTCCAATCTTCATGATGAAGTATTCTCCCAACGTAACCCTCCATGTATCCTCAACGCTGTCCATCAGCCTCCGATATCTCACCCTCAATCCCGATATCTAGTCAAAATCTTCAATGTTTCCCCATTGTCACCAACTTGCCAAACAAACGCATCCATCATCCCCTCTATTAACTCCCCGCAGGATCCTAACGCTATGATCTCCCGCCGTCTCAGTCGCCTCCGGCAGGCTAAATCCACGCAAACGGATAGTGTCTTATATGCTTTTGCATGACGCTAGGATTCAATCGGTGACATATCAAACGCCCGAGAACGTCGTGCGACCTGTGCGCGGGTGGACAAAGGCTTGAGGCGATAACAATATAGTGGCGGTTGAGATGGCCACATGGTATGAGGAGGGAAGGGGAGAGGAGGGGACGAGACGGCGGGTGGAGTATATTCGAGGTCATATATATGTATACAGATAACAGCTGTAGAGACTGGTTTGAAAGTCGTATACTTTTGGTGCTACTTTTGTCTGATAGATGAGGACATATGTACATAGAATTAATGGGGAGATTTGAACGGAAGGTGGCTATGAAAAGCCAAGTATAAAACTGGGGGATCTCCACGCTCAGACTGGTGATCCATCATTTTCTTTCTTCTTTTTCTTTTTTTTCTTTTTTTAAAGTATCGTGAAAGTATCATAACAAATCTACTCCTTACTATTTCCCTTTTCAATCAATCAATTTTTGACAATGTCTGGTTGTGGCTGCACCTCCTCTGAAGACTGTATGTTTGATATCCCGTTTCTCTCCACTGCACAATCCTGAATCGATATTCACTGATGGCACAATGGTGTGTCCGGATTGCATTCAGGGTCGCATGACATATCAAGTAATACGGATCTGAATACTAACACTCATTTCTTTATAGGCAAGTGCGGTTCCACTTGTAAGTCACATGTCAACCGTCACCCTCTCATATCCCACCTTTTCCACCATATAATGATACCCATCATCACCATTACATGCCGAATTTTTAAGAGCTTGCATAATGCAATCTTTTGCCTCCTGGACCCTGTGATGGAGGGAGATCGGCATTGCGTGTGGGGGTATGAGGGGATAACCCTGCGTTTTGGTGTCCCTAGGGTTCAAATGACGTTTTACTGACCACATATCAATGTACAGGCACCTGCACCGGCTGCAAATAAGTTATCTGCATCAATATGTCTTCTTAGTTCGATCGACTGATGAGTTTCGCTTTGTGTCTCGACCTATCATATCTATTTAAATAAAATATACATTCAGTATTGATACCACCGTACATTTTCTGCATTTGTGATTATTCACCAATGACTGCGTGAGAATCCTTGTATATATACACACACGTGACCATGTACTGAATATCTACCACCCTAACTTCCTCCACTGCTTTAGGGTCTCCGGCTATCCGGCACCCACCTCACGGCCCCCGCGGATCACAGGATCCCCCAACCCACCTCCACCCAACCAAGGTTGCCATAACCGATATTCTGACAGGAGGCCTCTCTACTATACATAATTTGTACAAAGAACAGATGCATACTCTGGGTATATATCGCCAATTCAATTGTTCATGACCGTCATGCAATAATATAGCCAATGGATCCAATACTTGACTGGGGACCTCCTGATTGTCGTGTTGATTACTTCTTGCTTTAATGCTTGGCGTTTGGGAACCCGAGGGGTCAGTAGAGTTAATTGGTGATCCTGGAATCGTTTGGTCAGTCTGCCCCGCCCCACTCGAGAGGTCTGTACATTTAGTTATTTATTAACCGCCGTGTATAACCGTGGCTATCCCAATGAGAAAACAAGGCAAGCATTTCAACATATCTGTCATCATTTTGTAGTAATATGGAAGGACAAAGAATTGTTTACATGTTGTGTCTATAACCTGCGAATCGCCAATATACAACAAGTACCCTCGGTCCCCTCGAGTCTAGAACACCCATCGCCTCATTCATTAACTTCCCAACAAACCAATCGCTTAGCGTCCAACTCATCTAATAGTCTCGCATCATCTCCCCAATAATCACCAAAACCTTATGAAACGTGCTCGTGATTCTTTACTCTGCCCAATCGCTAGAGAGCCCCTGCATCGAAGCTACATCCCAGACAACTTTCGAATTCGGACATGCTTATTATCACTCGTGATCCTTTCCAAATAGCCGCAGCCGTCAACCACCGATCGTCACCATTAAGTGTCCTCAACAAGGTTGTAGATGCTAGCTAGTTGGATAATTCCCAGTTATATTGCAATAACATCACCTCTTATTTGACATCATGTCCACCTCCCTCACCACCCCCGATGATCGCATACAGAGCCTACTCTGTCACATGAGACTGTCTATCGCACCGCATAGTGGCCTGGCGCCCCCGTCCCCCGCTTACGCTACCCAGATACCCTTGCTAGTACGTCGCTTCCCCTCGTCCATTTATAACTTCTTGGCTGCCGAGTGTTCCATATGGGCTGTCAGGATATTCGTGAGGCAGCTGATGGGGCTTGCGGTGGGCGGTTGAGGTTGAACTGTGGGTGGCGGGGGGGAGAGGAGGGGGGAATAAGGTGGTATGATAGCGGGGTGGAGAAGCAAGCAGTCTGAAAGGAGTGAGGGCGCTGACAGGTGACAGCTTGGCGGTTATGGTTAGTATAATTTGGATATAAAATGAGGGGATGATCCCGCAGTTGGAGGAGTCTTTGGATGTTGTTGTTCATCACTAGCTTTCTACTTCATCTTCTTCATCTTCACTTCAACGAAAAACTCCAATTTACTCTATCACAATGTCTTTCCACCTTTCTGCTGAGAATATCTGGACCGATGGCCCCGTCCTCAAGGCCCGCCTCCGCAACCAAGATGGCGAATTCAACGATACTGAAATCGACCTCAACCGCTTCCTCGGAAACAATAACGGTACGTTTCTACTGTCACTTTTTTCTTCTCTCTACACTATCCTTTGAACATTAAACTAACCCCACCTCCCATCCCTAGGCCACTTCGAGTGGGATGGCAACAACTTTGCCGACACTGCTGAGGACATCCGTTTCGCTATTGAGGGTGGCGGTGAGGTTCCTGTGCTCCGTGCACGTCTTCAGACTGTTGATGGCGAGTGGAGAGAGGCGGATGTCAACCTGTCGGAGCGGGTTGTCAACGAGAACGGGAGATTCGAGTTCCAGTAAATGCAGAGCTGCCAACTTGGGTTATGACTTTATACAAGCTTTTGAAATTTAAATAACAATGTTTTATATCATTTGACTACTTGGTTATGGATATATACTATGATGCGAATGCTTGATTTGAAATGTAAACTTTTAAAAAAAGATCGTTAAGGTTTGACACGTAGTAAGTCATAAAGTATTCTGACGTATAAATGATATAAAAAGATAATATATAAAGCCAAAAATGACTAAATCTCCATCTCTTTTCTACCCTTAATACTCAAACAAGCCCTCTCTAACGCCTATTCCCTCTAAAATTTAACATTAAGCCACTTTCTCTCTGCCGCATCCGGCAATTCTTCATGCCCAACAATCGGCAATTTCCTCTTCCTTAACTCCTCTTCAATCTTCTTCCAGCTCCCATCGCGAATCTGCTTATCAATCGGTGTCACGCGCCGACTATACACCTTGACATTGGAAAGGGCATCCAGCGCCTGGGATGTCCGGATGGCCTCGGAGACCGACTTGGGCTTGACGGGGCGTAAGAGGAGAGAGAGGAGTTGGCCAACGTTGTTGCAGAGCATGAGGCGGGAATCGGAGATGAGGTGACCGGTGAGTTGGTAGATGCGCTTAGAGACCTGGGGGTGTGTTAGGTGGGGTCCTATGTAGGTTATGTTTATGTTGAATGAAGTGGGTACTTACAGCAAACTTGATGGCGGGGTCTGCAAGGGAGATTTCAGTCCAGATTGAATCAAAGCTCTTGGCGATTTCCGTAGCCTCTTGCTCACTAATAATCTCCTCCTCCACCGTGACGCCCTCCTCACTTTGCAACGCCTTCAAAATGTCCTCGACCTCCCCCGTCATCTTCAGTTCGCCTTCGACAACCTCCAACTTCACCCTCGCCGTCTTCAACGCTACCTCCTTACTAACTCTCGCCCACCCCTGGATCAAATCGCTCTCTCTGTTTAATCCTTTCACAACCAACGCCTCCACAACCGCCTGCCTCGCTACAATCCTCACCTCATCATCACTAAGTCCCCTCTTCCCCTCCGCGAAAACCTCCAAATGATTATCCACTCCCCAATGCCCTCCTGATCCCACCACCCCTTGATATCCCCTACCCTCTCCAACCCCACCACCGTCTCCGCCTCAATATACTGCATCTTCTTTGCTTCTTCCAGTGTCGGCGCCATCGAGTAGTCTCCTGGGACAATTAGTTGTGTCTCTGGAATCATATCGGGGTTCAATAGCTCGGGGTCAATGACAGCGGTTTGCGAAAGGGCTTCTTGGCGTTCGCGTTCGCGGGCGGCAAGGAGGGATTGGCGGGCGGCTTCGGCTTCGCGAGCGGCATCCTCACCGGCAAAGGTTTTGCCGAAGAGGGCGGGTAGACAGGCGGTTGTATGGAAGGGGCAGGCAGTGAGGGTGGAATGACGGAGAGTGAGGGCACGGGGAGGCGGCGCATCGCGGTGGAGAGGGATGCCATCGTGAGATATGTGTATCAGGATTTCTCCGGCCAGGTTTTATGGTAAAAGAAAAGGAAGAGCTGGTGTCCTTAGTGAATAACTAAGATTGAACGAGGCAAAAGAGTGCCATAGAGTCATTCAATTGGGTTTTGTATGGTCAAATGGACCTAGAAGTGTTGTCACCCTCCTCTATGTCATCAGTGCCAACGGTCCGTACGCCTCAACTTTTTCCTTAGTAATCTAGAAATCCCAGTAACGCCACACTTTACCCAATTTCTCAAAACGGAAACCCGGATCATAAAGCTTTAACGCCACACTGTCGCACATGCTGCGAAGTGTAACCATGGTGCAACGAATGTCAAAGAGCGCCGTTCTAGGTAATGCGATCAGCGATGTTCAATTAGACGCAGAGACATCAGAGCCTTTTTGCAGATCGTCATGGTTGTCATTCATCCTCAATACACATAATCATTAATCTAAGCTATAACCCTCACATCTGCGACGCATCAACTTGATCACAATGACGAGAATACAGGCTTTTGTCTTCCTACTATTCCTCTCAATAGCTTCCCTAGTATCTGCCAAAGGTATGCATCGCCATCTATCCCATCCTATGCGTGCTATCCCTTACCTCACCGCACCACCAATCGCCAAATCGGCCAATCATCGAACCAACGAACCAACGAACCTATTACTAACGAAGATCGTCCCCCTCTATAGCCCCCGTCTTCTGCAAATGTACTTGCTTCAAAAACAGCACAATTGTTCCCCTTGAAACCACCAACGGCCAGCCCACCTTCGGCCTCCGCAACATCTTTGACACCACCCTCTATGCATCCTCCACCTCCAGCTCCCCCGATAATGACATTTCCATCCCCCCATCCACCGCCCTCCAACGCCGTGTGCCGCCCCCGTCATGCACCCGCTGCACCAAATCTTTCTGCCTCTCCCAGGGGATTGACTTCTGCAAAAAGGCCAAGGAACCCGATGTTCAGACCATGTGTTTCCAGCGCGACAGTAACAAAGATAAGGTAATTATTTGGATGTTTCTTCTGGGGACCACGGGACTTCTGGGATGGGCAGGGTACAAGAAGTATCGGAAGACTAAGGGTGGGGTCGTGGGAGTTGGGAGAGAGGAATACGCGAGAGTGAGTACGATGGGGGCAAGATAGAAGGGAGGTTGGTATGATTATGATTGTGTATTTGTTAAATGTCCTTAGAATTTGGCGTTATGTGTTAAACTTTATTAGCATTAGAGTTAATCTTTATTCTAGGAGATACCTTCTCTTCCTCCTCTCCACCAGCCAGTATCGTTATACAGTCACACATCACCACTTGAATAGTCGACGGGTCCAAGAGTAACTTCCAAAAATATGTTTCATTCTTGTGTGATGATCGAGAGTCTATGATATGTTACATGAAGCTATGTACCTACTCCTCACCCCTCGATCCTGTTCACAGTGATCCCAACTTGTCAATTTACCTAATAACGCCAACCCAACCCAAAAGAAAAATCAAAATATATTCCAACTCATCTCCATCTAGATCCGCCGAACTGCAGTTCTCTCGCTCTCTTCTGGCTAGAGTATCCCTTTTGAAACACACTTTTGTGATTTCTATGCCACATTCAGATGTCACAGATGTCCCAATGGAACGCGAAACTTCTAGTCCTCCTCGAGAGTCCTGACCTGAGCCTTGGTAGTGTCCTCAGCCTCGCCCTTAGCCTTGACGACAGCACGGCGGCGGCGGATAGCATCAGCAAGGTTCTCAAGCACAGTGACAGTAGACTCCCAGTTGATGCAGGCATCAGTGATCGAAACACCTTTCTTCAAAGCAGAGGGACCCTCGGCGGGGACCTTCTGGTTACCCTCGTTGATGTTGGACTCAATCATGACGCCAATAATGGAGGTCTCACCCTCAATGAGTTGGTCAGCAATGGCCTGGGCAACTTTGGGTTGGTTGCGGTGGTCCTTGTTGGAGTTGCCTGGAACTAGTTAGTGATTGTACAACCATACAGGTGACAAGAATGAAACATACCATGAGAGCAGTCAATCATGATAGCCTGCTTCTGGCCCTTCTGGAGAAGAATCTTCTTGGCGGCTTGAACATTCTCTTTGTCGAAGTTGGGGCCCTTGGTACCACCACGGAGAATGACGAAACCGTGCTCATTACCCTTGGTGCGGGTGATCGCAGCCAAGCCCTGCTTAGTGACACCCATGAAGTGGTGGTGGGCAGCGGCAGCACCGATAGCATCGATAGCGACGCCGAGGTTGCCGTCAGTGCCATTCTTGAAACCGACAGGGAAGGAAAGACCAGAGGCCAACTCACGGTGGAGTTGAGATTCGGTAGTACGGGCGCCGATAGCACCAACGGAGATGAAGTCCGCCAGGAACTGGGGAGAGATGGTGTCAAGCATCTCGCTGGCAATGGGCATACCGGCCGAGGTCAGATCGCTGAAGAGCTGGCGGGAAACACGCAAACCCTTGTTGATCTGGAAGGAGGAATCAATATCGGGATCGTTGATCAGACCCTTCCAGCCAACAGTGGTACGGGGCTTCTCAAGGTAAGCACGCATAACGATGCACAAGTCATCGTCAAGCTTGACGGAAATCTCCTTGAGACGCTGGCAGTATTCGAGAGCAGTGGTGGGATCGTGGATGGAGCAAGGGCCGATGACGACCAGTAGCTTATCGCTGCGGCCCATGATGACCTCGGCGGCATCGTGGCGACCCTTCAGAACGGTCTGAAGAGCAGCCTTGGTCATGGGAACCTCCTGCGCAAGCAGGGCGGGCTGGATGAGGGATCTTGGCCCAAGACTGAGATTGGAATCAATATGTTAGCGGTAAATTATGATTAGTTTGGTTTGAGGGTAAGTTGCGATGTCATGGTGACTGGAAGCTGCAAGAAAGGCCTAGAGACCCTCTGCAACTCTTATAAACTATTCCGTGGCAGAGACTGGAGCTGGTGATGGCCAATGCGATTCATGGCTTAGAGTAGATCTTATTCTCATGGCCGCAACGGAGACTTATCACATCGAGAGTATATCATCACGGAATCTTTAAAGCTGACAGTCGGCGTCTGTTATGATTCCCCATATTTGGGCACTAACGGGATGACACAAAGACCAGAGTAAGACATGTGTAAGTGGTCTGAGGTAAGTATAACGAACCTCTAGTGTCGTCCGCGGCGGGAGTTTCTTCGTAAACACCGGGCATGATGGCTGGTATATAGATGCGGAAGGGATAAAAGATTATCCTGTAAAGGGTGTCGGGAAAGAATTAAGCAAGCAGACTGCTAATAAAATGATTATGATTTTCGACTTTTCTTAAAAGAGCGAGGTCGGAAAAAAGATTAGTACAAGGCCTGGGAGTTAAACTAAGGGTAGGTGGGATGGAGGCAAATTTATAGGGTATGATATAATGAAAATCTGCAGTGGAAACAGACGAATCAAAGATGGTGGATATATATTCAACTCTGGATGCAGAATAGGAATGCAGATACACAACGATGACCAAGGCGTGGGGTTATGAGGGGAGAAAAAGTGGGATAATTATTCTGGCCTTAAAACAGGCGATCATTTCATCGGGCCAAGTCAAGACTCTTTGTCTATTGTAGGGAAGGCGTAGAAAAATTATTCACAGCGTACAGTAGAATGACTCAATTGGTCGAAATAGTCACTAGCCCCGGAAAGCAACTACCCGCCCCCACTACGACGGAAGATACCCGGCAACCATCACTCGCAGAACTGCTGATCACAGAAACAGGATATGTATCTGAAACCCACCGCCGTCATATTGCACTCTATAGATTGGTGAACCGATGAGGTTCCCTCATAATATACGCATTTGCGCGCGAGAGAGCTTACAGGATGTAATACGGAGGTGTTCACGGCCATCTACATCAAGACCCAGTTACTTATAGTCTGGAAATCGATTGCAGTATCATGTAGAATCCGTGCATCACACCCATTCGTCCCGTACATTTCTGGGCGAAAGAAAGAACCTTGCAGGGCTCCGGGTTTCACTTGAATTGGTGTGCTGATACTCCAGTGAGGAACTCCGATTGATGATATCGTTGTGTCACGGTTTGCAAGTCTTAGCATGTGATGAGTCGACTGGGTTTCATTGCTCCAACCAATGGAGAGAGCTCCACTATAATATTTGCTAGTATGAGGGAAAAGTGGGGTCACGGTTATTTCTGTGTATTAAGGGAGGCTTTACAACGGCGAGCCGGGAGTGGGATAGCTGTTGGTTTTCATGATGATTGTCGGAGGTGGTTGTTCCCGATGCTTGTCAGACTGGCACATCGGTCCATCGATATCAGCAGCCACCTTGGCCGACTTATCTTGGGGCTGCCTGGATCGTTTATCAAGACAAGGTGCATTGTCATACACCCTCTACACTCAAATTTCTTATATTCCTATTTTTCGTAGAATCTTAAATCCTGCTCACTCAAAGACGTTGCATCCTTCCCAAATATCTAAACTTACACACACATATAACCCTGTTTAACGACCCTATTCACTCATGGAATTTTCGAGTTGTCCTCTGTCTTGTGTAGTCAAGTCATAGTTCTGATAGCTGAACACACATAACTCTATATGCTAATTGTGATTTTAGATGATGATATTCTGCAAGTTCCAAAATATTTTTGTACACTATGAATACTATGAATACTACTACTATAAATAATTCGGCACGCCACAATTAAATTTGCCAGTATAATATTCCCCTCAAGGGGCTGCACAGTTGTCGCAAAATCACTATTTTATTACCGATTTAGGAAAGTGAAATTTGATTTATACAACTCCATATCCCCGCATCGTGGTAAGAAGTTCGATCATACCTGAATATGAATTCATCTGTAGATACTGACTCCCGGGTTTCTGGATATCAAGAAATTGATGCTCCCGATCTCTGATCGTAAAATTTTCTCTGAAGAATTCAACAATAAATACATTCATCCGGATGGGTAACATTGGATATATGAATAACAGGGCGGCAGCAATATGACGATGCCGGAGAAGGGAGTATGATCGTCAGTAGGGTTATGTCACAACAATGAGTTGTTCAAATGATGAAGCCATAAGGCCGATTCGACGGCAATCAAGTTGAAGAATATGGCTGTTAAGGGTTCAACGGTTCAACAGATGCCTAATTCTCACCACAAATATGTATCACGTATATTGACTTATTTAAGGCAGGTGTGAAACTCCCTCTTATGGCGACCCGTATGATGACAGCACAAGGGTGGCATTCTAATGCACTGGAAAAATTACTAACAAACAAAATATCATAGATTACCATAGTTCATGGCATGATTGCAAGTACTTGATGCTCCATGCTATTCGAAAAAATTCTAGATGATTCGATAGACATTTTCGTGACTAAACTGGCTATCCGTCACATCTACTACACATATGATGAAATATCATTTATTTTCATTAGTCGGCACGTAATGAACTCCCTCATTGAAATGAATTGATAGTACCTCTTTCTAGACCTGAAGCCCTACAAAACCTGTTGATGACGCCATATACAAAAACTCTAGCGTTGCTCGAATTTCTGTGCTGCCTTCCACTTTTTGACAAGATCGTGACAAATAGTGTCAGATCGTGACTCGCTTTGCCAGAGAATGTAGCCACACAGGACTAGCTTCGTTGCTAACTGTTACAGGCATTCAGACTAGAAACCGGGGCATTTGTTTACACTACAACAAGGAAACTTCAAATCCCCTTCGAAACCCCGCCACATTCTGCGCCCGTATCTTCGTCATGGGCGTGATGGCTGTGTAATTTCCAGCCATTTTGCACTCGACAGCTCCAAGGCACACCACCATACCACAGCGTCCGTACCTCCTCACCTGTGTACTATTTTTGCTTCACGCCAGCTAGATTCGGCATCGCCCCCACTGGCTGGCTATACGACTGCGATGGATGTTATTACACCTTGCCGGGCTCTGGGCTTCAAAAGAGATCCTCTCTTCTTTTACCCTGGCTTCTCCTACCGGGACTGATAGTGGCTGGCATGTTCTCTCTTTTGACCCTCTGGCTTCTTTCAGCCCATGAAGCAGATTCAATGGATTGACCCCAGCCAGTTCTCCATAAAGGTTGCATTTTCGCTGTTCTTGTCTACGTCTGTGAGAGCTATATCCGAAGTCCACTTGAGCGGAACCGGTTTCAACATCATTCCTGTCGTTTACTATTAACATTGAGCAACATCTTATCGCAGCGTCATATTTCACGATAGTCGTGTCTCCGAGCTAGAATCTTCTTCTCCTAATTGACTACATTATCGCCATCGCCATCGCGTCTAACCACCCGACCGACCTCTTTCGATTGTCAATACCTGGTAACCAGCAAGCACCAACGTATGGCTGTGACCTATAGCTAACAGACCAGCCCGCATATTCCCAACCTCTTTATACTTACACAACGTTCTGCGACTGTGCTGCAGTGTAGAGTTCCATACATATATACAACATACCATACTGCATTTCGTACATACAGAGATACTCAAGCTGCCATTCGACGTGATCAATTGAATTTCTTTTCCCTCGCTCTTCTATCGTCGTTATTTTTCCCGCTCTTTACAACCCCGCTCTTAATATAATCTGCCTGTCGCTATCGTCATTGTGGGTGTAATTTATTTTCTTTTGGGTCGTTAACACCACGTCCGAGTAATTATACACAATCATGGAATCTTTAATACCAGGCCATCATGTGTTAGTCCGCAAGAGAAGCCGTCTGGTGGAGGATGACGGCCAAGAGCTCTGCACATCGCTGCTGACCGGGTTCTCCGAACACCGAAATGTAAGCCCGCTCTCCCCGTAAATTACCGATTGATACATATGACAATATGATATGGACATGTACTAATCGATGCATGGAATTATAGAAGCGATTGAACTGTCAGCCCTTATTAAGCTCACACGATCAAGAGGGCGACACTTCCGGCTTTAGCTTCTCCTCCGAACCCCCAGTACCAATGACTCTGGAGCCCCTCTACTCCAACGCTGAGAAATTGTCGCGCCAGACTATTGACCATCAGAAATTTAGCCACATGCCTACTCCTATTGAGCACTCTTTCCCTGCTTCTGTCCAGGCCGATTGGTCTGACCCCGGCCCTGCCGTCTCCTTCACCGATATCCAGACCATTGCCGAATGCTCGTCTGAGATGGGTGGCGATTGCATCCCGAGAAGCATAGAATCTGATATGAACTGGTCCTCAAACATGCAATGCCGAGACGAAACAAGCCTACCGTCTCCTGAAATGGCTCACGATGCTCGCGTGCATCACATCTCTATTTCTGGTGCCAACCAAGATTGCGACATGGACTACGAGCAGAGTCCTGAGAGAGAGTTACCTCCTCGGATGATGATACCCACGTTAAAAGAGCCCTCATCGCCCACTCGTGAGTCGGGATCTTCGTCTGCGCGGAAGGGTCACAACAGATCACGCCACACCGTCAGCTCGTGGACTTGGCAGCCGGGGATGAAGCGCTCATTCAGCGTCGAGCACCACCCGGACTGCGAAAAGTGTAAACTGAAGACTCCAGGTCATTTCAATCACATTGTCATCTCGTAATGATCCAGCCATTGCGGGAGCGATACACTTCGTGTTGCACTAAATATTAACCATCTCCTGTTTTTATTTGTTCTTTTAATTATTGTTATGATCTTATACCCTCCTTTATCGCGCACTACGATGTTAGTGTGATAGCCATTCCCTTTTTTTCTACTACATCAAATTTCCTATGTATTATTCTCTGCATATCCGACATCTCGGACTCTTCTATCTTTTATTCCTCATCTAGTTTCATCGCGCACCCTGGCACATCAACGACTCTGCATGTCGCTTCCCGGCTGATTGGACATGCCATTCTCTATTTCGCACTTATTTGATTGACCTGTTCAATATTCTTTTCCTTTTACTGTTTTTATACTATTTGTTTCAATTTTTCTCCAAATGGACCATGGAGGCCCTATGGCAACTACAATCATATAACTACAGAAATAATACAAAAATGTGTTCTATTTCATGAATTCTTGATTTCCATAATGGTGCCGTCGTGTCAAAATCTCGATGTCTTTCAATTGTTTCTGTTTAAAATGATCATGAACTTTGAGGGCTCTGCCTCCTTAGTAGACTATTCAGGTCGTAAATGTCATACGGCAATTGTGGGGTCATACATCTGCTGATCCGAAGTCAACTCGAAATTCCTATCAAGGCTTAGGCCACCAAGATGATCAACGTGGGAGGAAAAATATAAGCTTATATATATGTATAGAATAGATTGGTATTTATTTTGTAAAGAGACATCCCAAAAACGCCATCTAATGCTCATCCAATACACTATGTTACAAACACCTCCAGATACTCTGTCCGGAGGTTAAAAAGTAATTGACCAATTGATAGGCCTGGCCGCCGTAGATATACAAAACTGTGATTCATTATCACATAGAACATACGTCAATCCTCCCCGCTTCTTCTTCGTCTCCAACCCTTATCTTCATACAATATTACATCTTCCTTTAGAATAACCACCACCGCTTCGCCGGCTTAGTATTTGATGATGCTTCTTGGGTAGTCTGGGCAGAAACAACAGTCTCCTTCGACACAACGGTACCAGTCTCTTGCTGGACCTTCTCGTCAACATTATTCCAGATGGAAGCCTTGATGGGCTTGGTCGGGGGTCCAGAAGGGAGGAAGCTTGTGCTCGCCAGCTTGAGCGATGGCCTCCTCGACCATGGCAATCTGTTCGGGGGTAGCTTGGCCACTGATGTACGCGATACGAGCGGCAGCTAAACTCTCGGCTCCCATCTTGGCTTGCGCCTCGAGGAACTCGGTCTTTCGTTGCTTGTTAAACTTGATCATGTCAATGGCGGCGTAAACAGTGAAGATGAAAGCAACAGCTAGTAGATATTGACATGTTAGTTGCGTTGGACAGTAAATCTTAGATACATGGTTATGTCAAACCTGAGCTGGCGCATATGCTTATGTGATATATGTTTGCTCAGACTCGGGAACATGCAATGCGGGATTCTGACATACCGGTCAAGCCAATAAGACCACGCTGGGTTACCCGGTGCATAACATCAAAGAACTTGCGACCCTTCAAAATTATCTGGTCCGTAGAGCTTAACGGAGCCTCACGCGCAGCAAGATGGGCGGCTCGCAGACGGGCAACTCTCTGGGCAGTCGTTTCGCCAACGGGGCCTCTGGTGGCGGCAACTTTGGCAGACGCCTGGGGGGTTTGCGACGTGAAACGGGTGGCGGCGCTGACGCTGCGGGGGCCAATGCGGGAAGACATAGTATGGAGTGGGTGGGCGGGGCTCGGGTGGTATGTGGGGTGATCGGTGGTGTGGATATAAGTATGTGAGTAGGTCGTCGACTAATGGCGGAAGGGTCGGGACGAGCGCAATAATTCAATTACAATTGAGACAAAGTATGCACAGCAATGCGTGGTAAAGTGACCCTCGGACAGACACCAGTAACGATAAAGGATCTATATAGGCAATGAATAACGAGTTGTATTGCCGGAGTCTCAAGTCGATGAGGAACGGGGTTTTCTAAATACGCGAGTCTGATAGGCTGGAGTGGGACCTTGACTTTCGTCTGTCATGATTTCACTCATATTTTATTCCTAGTACCATCTATGCAAGCCGCAGTACTTTGGCTGGGAGACTTACTTGGAACGGATGCTTATCATGCCAGAAGATGATTGGCCACCGATAAGCTAGAGCTTTTCCCTCTATAAGCTCACGTGCGCTGTCACATTGTCAAAAAAAAAAAAAAAAAACAAATAAAATAAAATCAATTCTGCCAAAGCGGTGGGGAAAAACGGGCCCGCCCACAAATTCTGCGCACAATTGAGAAATCCTGGTATGTACCTTTTTTTCGTAGGATCCTAGGGCTAAGATTGCCAATTCATGAAATTCCGGATATCACAGACCCTCCCTTAACAACTCCTTAATATTTCGAGACCATTCATACAGACGTTGTGGTCCGGCAGACAAAATGGCGATCAAGCACAATCAAAAGATCATCAGCAACCACTTCCGCAAGGACTGGCAGCGCCGCGTCCGGGTGCACTTTGACCAGGTGAGCAGGATATTTGCCATCCCGAAGTCGATGAACTTTCTGCGATTGATTTCCGTCATCAGAAGCCGAAGACTCTCGAGACGATATATCCCGAATCTCGGCCTAAAATGACAACGATGAGCTCCCAAGTTTCGAATCACCCAACATACACAAACCAGATATACGGATACGACATGAGACTGGGAGGGAATCTTGAAATTCTAGGCTGGGGTACCATATCTTGAACTGATATATATGGAGATATATAGGGAATGGTTTTAGCTAACCGAGAATTTCTTATGATCGAATAGGCTGGCAAGAAGGCCTCGCGCCGTGTTGCCCGCCAGACTAAGGCTGCCACCGTTGCCCCCGCCCCATCGGCCTGCTTCGCCCTGTCGTTCGCTGCCCTACCATCAAGTACAACCGTCGCCTCCGTGCCGGCCGTGGCTTCTCTCTCTCTGAGCTGAAGGTAAACACTACCTGATACAACTATATCAGAATCGAACCGCCAACGCCAATTATTCCAATTGACATACGACTGGTGACCTTCACTATGCCGATACTTTTCTCTGTTTTTATTCAACGATGGATTTCCGCCCACATTATTTAGAGTTTTCAAGTGGGGAAGCATATTTGAGAAACTGTATCAATCCCTTCCTGCATACAGCATGTCTACTGGGCCCCATCTTGTCAACCTGCACATCATCATTAGAACCGAAGTACTTGCCATCGTTGGGACCATTACTCGACTCTTTTTATTCAGATTTCGTTCTTTTTTCGCGACAGAATGGAATACTATGAACTTGGCAGTTCAATCTGCGACATCAAACTCAATTCTACGCTGCACGAACAGCATCACTAACGTACCCACTACTAGGCTGTCGGTCTGTCCGCTCGTTACGCCCGTACTATCGGTATCTCCGTCGACCCCCGCCGCACCAACCTCTCCGAGGAGTCTATCGCCAAGAATATTGAGATCCTCCAGGACTACAAGAAGCGCCTGATTGTCCTCCCCAACTCCGAGGTTGATATCAAGACCGTTGACCTCAAGTCCAAGAACACTCACGCCATTGCCCTGGTCCAGTCCGGTGTCTCTGAGATCGCCAAGTCCGATCTTCCTGCCTCCATTGAGGGTGGTGCCTACCGCAAGCTTCGTCTTATCCGGAGTGAGGCTAGACTCCTGGGTAAGCGTGAGAAGCGTGCGAGAGACAAGGCCGAGGCTGAGGCTGCTAAGAAATAAAATAAAAAAACTATCGTTTGAGGGTTGTTCGTTAAATGCATGGCGGTTTCAGTGGTTACAGCTGTTTTGGCTAGTTCATGTACAGGACAGGGAAATGGAAATAAAGAAAGGTTTTGCATTTGAAGAGGATGACAGCTACCACAAAATGATGATTAAAAAATGGTTTAACGCATTTGGGTTTATTGGGATCGAATCTTAAGTTCTCTATGCTGTGGCGTTTTATCATGATGATTTCTTTTCAGGGAAAGCAGGTTGAACATAGAAGAAGAGTTTATGTTCACTTGTCAAAAGTTTGTGTTTTATATCAGTCGTAGTGAACTGAAGTAGATGGTGAATATGTCAATTTGTAATTATTAGATTTATCTGGTTGTTCAACACGTGGTTTTTGTCGCCATACTCATCATCTTGTCTCTTTCTACTCCTGCTAGGCCGTCGATGTATTCAACAATCGGATACCCTCCACCTTCACCTGCCGCAATTTTCCCACCAACCTCGCATCCGCCTCTCCTTTGGCCCCATCAATCTCCCCCAACATGTTCTCCACCAAAACCAAAACATTCTCCCTATCAATCCGCACCGGCGGCGATCCAGCCTCCGGCGCCTTCGGCTCACCCAACCCTGCCATCAACGCCTGCGGGTTAACCATCTGGGCTCCCTCCGGCAGATCCATGACGTCCTTGACAACCTTTTGGTCACCCTGGACGGTCTCGAGCAAGGCTTGAATCACTGTATCGTCGAGAAGGATTTCCCTGACGATCTGGGCGCCGTCGGTTGAGCGGGTCATGAGGGCGAAGACGAACCAGGCTTCGGAGCGGACGACAAGGTACTTGGATTGGGAGATGAGAATGTTGAGGGTAGCGGCGATCTCGGGGTGGCCCTGGTAAAAAAGGCCGCGGAAAGCCTCAAAAGCGTTGATGTCGGGCTCCTGGGATATGGTGTCCTTGATAAGAGGTATGTTCTCGTAATTGCGTTGCATGCCGTTATTGGTAGCGACGGGGCTAGTGTGCAGTAAGCGGCAAATGTTCAGTAAGGCCCGAGAAACCTCAATTTTTGTAGGGAGGGCATCGGAGCGCTTGGCGATGTCGATGAGCTGTTGGATGGCGGTAGGGCCATCGGGGGCTGCGTTTTCGGCGGCGGACTTTCGAATATCGTAGAGCTTTTGAAAGTTGGAACGGGTACCGACGAGGAGAAGGCGGACGAGGGAGACAGCGGAGAATTGGACTTGGGGGTTCACGTCGATAGCCCAAACGCGGGGGAGGGCAGTCCAGGCGAAGATGCCGGATTGCCCAATAGTTTGTTTGTTCTGGGGAGGCAGTGCGAGGTTGCGGAGGAAACCAAGGGTTGAGTGGAGGAGTTGGGAGTCAGTGACAGTGGGAGTGGAGAGGAGGGAGATGAGCGGGATGTGCATAGAGGACTCCTGGACCATAGCAATGGTGTTGGTGTCATTACGAGCGAGGTTCCCGAGGGCAATGCAGGCGGCGGAGGAGATATCTAGGGGGTTAGTGGGGTCAATCCAGCTTTTGAGGCGGTTGAACATAGGGCTGCCGATGGGGTAGATGGTGAGGAAGTCGTCGAGTCCGGTAATTTCGGCAAGGGAGGCGATTAGGGCCCGGCGGGTGTTCTTGAGGATATTGATGAGGTTGGGGTCTTCAGTGGTGTCCGAGTCGGCCCAGCGAGTGTTAGCCGCCCAGATAACATCAAGAAAGCTGAAGAGGCCTTTTTCGTCGGTGAGGATCGCGGCTTGGAAACGGGGGGTTGCCAGGTAGGACCAAGCAGTGGTGACGACGGAGATGAAGTCGTCCAAGTCACTCGCGATGCTTTCGGTCAATGCACTAGTGAAGAGAACAGCAGGAAGTCCCAAAGGCGCAGTACTCGTTTCACAATCTGAATGATCGGTTAGTCTCAAGGTCCATGTTATGTTTGACATGACGTAGATGACGAACCATGGGTGCTGAGAAGCCCGATAAGGCGAGTTATCAAGGGGAGCGATTTTTCAGCGTGGATGGCCAGGGGACCAGCGAGAAGCTCATGGGCGAATTTCGTGAAGGCAGCTTGGGAAACGGCGATTTGGGCGGGTTCTGTGAGATGGGTTAGCGAGAGGTAGATCACGAGGTGAGACTGATGATATTGACCGTAGTCGTTACAGATGTTAAAGAGTACGGGGATGATGTAGGTGACCAGACTAGGCTCTAGTATCAGTGGTATCAGCATGGGGATTAACCCATTAGTTACCACTATTGCTCTGTTGGCGTCTATTTGGTTATTAGTAGGCTGTCAAGTCGTGATAGAGTAAGGTGTAAGGACGGAGGTACTCACCGGTGTCGGCGCAGGAGTTTCCCGTCAGTCTAAGGGCTTGCTTCTTAATATTTAGTGGATTTTGGGTGTTCTCTATGGTCCTGATAATGGCAGTTAACAGACCAGAGTCGCCAATGGGCTTGCGCCAGTTCGCTAAATAATGTTAGGATATTTTTCTCTTAGTATCATGGCACATGAAAAGGGGTGAATATCTCACAGCAGGTACTCCATCTCCAGCTATGAGGTTTGTCACATACGTTGTCTGCTAGCATCTGCAATCTTTTCAAGCCATAAAGCCGCAGTCTCGGCGTCACCGCCATCAATCAAATTGGTAATGGTGACAAAGGCTTTCTCCAAAATTTCACGACGCTTGTTGACGGACTCGATGTCAGTGCCAGTCGTCCAGGCAGTAAGCGTCTGCTCAAGCTCAGCTGATAAGTTCATAGTGTATGCTGTGACGATTTAAAGATTAAAGATCTAATTTTTTTCTTAACAAGGTTAGATTTTATAATAGAATGTCTTGTATCTAACAATGAACTTCCTCGCATGAAATATCCCTCCTTATCCGACATATATCAACGTCTCGCTTAGGCTCTAAAGTCAGAAGTTAGAATGCCCCACCATAAATTATAACCCTACCTGCGATCGACGCAACGATTGACTATCTTAATGTAGCAAGAAATGCAATGATGGATGGAAAATGTAAATGGCACTTACTTCATGTCAGTGAAAATTTTTTTCTCTCAACTGAATTTTTACTTCCAAGGATCAAATGAAAATTCTTATGTCCTCACGTACTTCCGCCCGATCCCGAAGCCATGATGCTATGTCGTCAAACCTTACCGGGCGAACGATCGTGTATCATCCTTCCAAGAACTCGTTCACAAAACCGTTCGATGAGCTCTTAGGACCACAACTCATGGTCTTGGACGGTACTTGTTACGCATAGTATGGGCATCTGACCGAACGCCGCATCGACTGTATGTTACAACGAATTCATTTGTATCTTTTCGCTATCGTCTCCTGATGTACCCTACCAGGAACTTGGCACCCTCCTACATGATAATCTGACGTCTAGATTGAGATGGGAGGTAGCGTTGTTGGAGCCAGGATTCTTCTACAGGCGTCACAACGATACGGACCAGCCAGGGTATCCCTCGAGGTAGGCTCAATCATGAAACAACACATTGATGTGGTGGACACGTGAAAACTTTTTCGAGAATTGGGACGATGGCTAATTAAGACATGAGAGTAAATGTAGGCACTGCCGAAGAGTCCCGAAGAGTCCCTAAAAGTTCCTTGACGCTGACTGTACTTTACCGAAAGAATTTGTCGCGATGATGTGAGAACAACGGGCTTCACCACTGACCCACTTGAATCCGAGTCAAACTTAATGTTCCTGGCCATTTCAATTGTTCTAATTCTGGGTGAGACACTTGAGAAATGTCCAACGTTCTCTAGCTCCCTTGCGCATGATGCTGCTACGGAACATCGGTCTTGTGAGGCCAGACTACTGTAGAGTCTAGTCTATTGTTCCTTTATTCTCAAGTTCATTCAACTAGAGGTGCAGCACGACGTCAGGGTGGGGCGCATGAATGACAAGATGTATCGTCATCGGATCTCTGATGTAAGCGATGATTGACGGGTGGCGTTGGGAACTGGGAGCTGGGCTGGCTATGGATTGGCTGGTACTTTAAGTTTACTACTGCAGATGCTGAGACAGTCTAGGGTGTGGACTCTGTGGTAAGAAGAGGGTCAATAATGGTGGCCTGGGCGTGCGTGTGTCTGAGCGCCCCCTTCCCCTCGTCAGTCCTGAGCCCCGCATTCGAGGTGACGGCCTGCCGGCCACCAACCAGTACTTTACTCGTTGTTTGGTTTTCCATTAGGCGAAAGACTGAAAGGCAAAAGTAGAACAAAATCCAATTTCAAAGAGGTTCAAAGACAGCTGACCTTGTCTTTTTATTCCACCACAATATATCCCCGCCACTGCCGGAATCCAATACATGGTTCTATTTATGTAACGCTAAACCGATATTCACCACCTGCCTATACTCAAAACCCCGCATCGGCCCGCTTCCTAGCACCACGCTAACCCACCGGTTACTGTTCCTACCACCAATTACGGTTCCACCAGAAACCTGACTGTGATACTGCCCGACGACCTAGACCTTACCTACCTCACGACACCCGTCTCGTGGTTCTGCTGTCCTGATGGGCTACACCAACAGTGAAGACGGCCTGGCTTACGGCGACTCGCACAAGGAAACACAGCGCAAGGCCCACGAAAAGGATATTCGCAAGCAGGAGGAGAATATGCAGAGTATCAACGAACACCCCGAAGACTACCGCTATCATGACAGCCGAGACCTGCGCGATAGAAGGGGCGACCGTGACGTGGATCCTCGTCGTTTAGATAAGCGCTATTCTCGTTCTCGTCCTGGTCGCACCAATTATTCGAGTGACGAAGACTATCGGGGAACCTCGCGCATGACTTCTTATAGAGATGATCGTCCCCGCGATATGTCACGGGGCTCACCCGACTTTGGTCGCGCTGACTCTCGGGGCCGTCCAGACTCTCGTGCGCAGTCTAAAGTCAACGAATCTTTTGTTAGCAGAGGCCGCTCCAGAAATCGGTCTCCTTCGCCAGACTTTGATCCCAGAGGGCGCACTCGTTCGCGCTCAAGAATGACTGGATACAGAGCACCTTCCCGTTCTCCCTCTTGGTCTCCAGGGCGGGGTCCCATTCCGAGATCTCCGTCGCGAATGAGTAGCTATCACTCGGACCCCCGGTACCCTCCTAGTCCTCCCGGCGGTTCTAGATCTAGGTCGCGTTCTCGTCTACCGAGTTACCGTGACCGTTCACCGCAATCTAGGTCCAATATTCCTGACTTTGGAGGGCGCTCCCCATCGCGAGGTCCATCACCACGCTCTCTCTCTCGCGGCACACCCCGGATAATGTCCCATGGCCCGTCCCCATCCCGTGGCCTTTCTCAGGGACCACCTCCCCGCGGTATATCGAGAGGACCTGTTCCCATGCATGACGAGTATCTCTCTGATAGTAGTCGCTCCCGCTCTCCATTACGCATCCAGGATCGCCCACACTGGCCACAAAGCAGACATGGGTCACCTCCCCGGTCAATGTCGCGGGGCCCTCCGGACTTTCGTCGTGCTCGGTCAATGTCCAGAAACCCGCCTTCCCCGTCTGTCCGGTTCTCCCCTTCTCCACCGCCTGCGGGTAGTAGAAGACCATCTCCGAGCGATCGCGATCACATGCCTTCTCGTCATGGGATTCCAGATGACATCAGGTATGCGCCGCCACCACCCGGTACTAGGTCTCGGCGGTCATCGTGGAGCCGGAGTCTGCCCCGATTTTCTGGACGTCAACCATCTCCTCCACCTAGCCCTCGCTCAAGTTATTATCGGCACCGTCCGCCTGCTTCTGTGGAGGGGAGTCCTTCCCGGAGACCGCTGCGCAGGGGTTCCATTGACTCGATCGAGGATAGCTACGCATCTAGTCCTCTTCCCTTGGGTCCTCAGCGGCGGGACTATATTGGTGAACGCCGCGACGAGAAGCTTGGGAGACCAGGTAGTCCTCCGTATCCTCAGCGACCCGAGTCCCGGGGTGTTCCACATTTTCCCAAACCATCCAGTGTCTTTTTTGAAGACAAGCCGACCCGTCCGCCTCCAGATTTCCTTCGTGAGAGGCCTATGAGACACGACCAGCAACTAGTCATTCACTCTCCCCGTGAAAGGGCACACTATGAGTACCGGAGGCCTAGTTCCCGCGACAGCTACTCTAGTATTGAGGAGCGTCGCGCGCCGAGTCGGGAGCGGGTCCGCCGTCAACATGGACGGTATGTTTCGGGCTCACCAGAAATGACGCAGCAGATGTCAAGGTATTCTAGAAATGAACACTATAGACATGACAACAGGAGCCCAGAACCGGTGTTGGAGACACCGTCGCAGATTGTCAGTCGAAATGATGATTTGAAGGCGGGAAAGACAAAAATACCAATGAAATATGTGGAGGAAAGTGTGATTCTGGAACACGAATATGATTACCATGTGGAAGGGCGTGCTTTCATTATCGAACATGCTCTTAATAAAGAGCAAATTGATGAGCTGTTGGAGTTGACCAAGATTGAGCGTAAGCGGAGGGCTATGGGTAAGAAACTATCCTTGATGGTGCCTTGACTTGACATTGTGATACTAACATACCAATAGACAATGGATTCGGGAACACTACTGTTACGAAGACTAAGAATGGCCACATCATTGAGCGCAAGGATCGCGAAAGCTTCCATGAAGAAATCGTCCTCCGCCCGAACAAAACCCCGCCCCAGCACCTCGCCCCATTTCAATGCCTCCTCCCCGTCGCCACTACACCCCAAGCCCTCCTCCCCAGGCCTTGCCTGCACCGGTACCCGCTGTGGCTCCACAGCCTATGACGATCCCCTATCCAATTCCCGTTCCCGTTCCTGTACCAATGCGCCCTGACGCCCGCATAGTAGACGCGGCACCGACGGATTCATATGATCGGCGGGCTTCGGAAATTTATGCCAGTACTTCTCAGGGGGCCTCAACCGGCCCTGCTCCGCCACCATCTCATTACCCAATTCCCCCGCCGCCCGGATCCCATTACTACCCGCCACCTCCGGCACAAGTCATTTATGCAGTACCTCCGCCCTCAGTTCCCCGACAGTCAAATCCAGCAAAACGACCAAATCGGGCAAATCAAACTGGAAATATGTTCCTGGCCCTAACATCAAAACGGTGGCACCCACGGCACCCGCACCATTAACAGATGCCCCTACTGTTCACACCGCTACGCCCACTATTCAGACTGCGGTCCCACCCTACGGATATCCTCCAGTTCCCATCGAACCCCACACTACAACCGCCAGCCTCAGCGCCGCTAACATCGCCGCATTCACCGCTTCCGTCGGCTCTGTCGGATCGACAACAGGGACTACCCGTCGGTCCCACTCTCGCCGTCGGTCTCACTCCCGGTACCGCTCTAAGTCGCGCCACGGGAATATCTCCCGACATGAATCGAGGGGCTCTCGACATGAGTCGAGGGCGAGGAGTCGTGCGCGGAGTCGCAGTGTGGGGGATGCGTTGGTGCGGACAAGGGCGGGGAGCGACGAGAGTTTGATGACGGAGGATACGGTAGAAAAAGTGAACGAGGGGAGGAAAGCAACGAGGATTGAGGTGGATAGGAAAGGGAATTTGAGGTTGGTGAGGTCAAAGAGAAAGTAGGGAGAAGTATGATAAGCAACTTTTGAGCTATAGATATTGGATGGTGTTATGTTTTTGTTTTTGATTGTTACTTACTTTTTAGCAATTTAGTAATTAATTTAGTTTTATGTGCTGATCTATAAATTGTCTTTTATTGCTTGATTCCTGTGTTCATTGATTCCCTTCTCCATCCCAAATCATTAAGATTCGAAGATAGTGAAAAAAGAAAAGGCCAATGGATCAACGAGTCAGCCAATCGACCAACCCACCAACCAATCGGCAATCCCAAGGCTATTCGAGCAAACCGTGGATCCCCTCTGTACCGTACCGTCTGCCAAACCAATGGCCAGACATATGGACATCATCGGGACTTTTCGTCAACCTAGAAACATTAGCGATGGTCATTGATACACGATATACCTATAGTTAGTTAATATCCAAATAGCCTCCGCATCATCAAGTAGCTTATTATATTTTATAGAAGTAGATGTTATGATAGCCATCAACGGCAAACGACGATGATATTGCGGCGGATGGGCAGGCCCAGTCTCTTACAGACGATGAAAATGTAAGAGCGGATATTAATATAGAAATATTCGTCGGAAGAATGAATAGCCGGGGTATCGATGGTATGTATAGGCGGATATTGTCGAATGAGGAGACTGGGAGCCCGGGTCCGGTGGGTGGTTTCTTTAGCTGTGTATGGAGGTAGAATAGGTTATGTTCTGAAAAAAGAGGGTGAGACATGTCGTCGTGTTATATCAGTCGATAGTGATGATAATACTAACGACAGGTGATATGACCCATACGGTAAAAATCGATACTACAAGAAAATAAGAAAACAAGAGGAACTCCCAAATAATCTACCAAGGAAACAATGCAAAAGAAGCCCCAATCCATATGTACAAAAAAAGAACCAACAACCCTCATACAAACCCCCAGGGGCATTGTATCAAAAAGGACAAGCTTGCAATTACTGCAACTTCAACAATCCATCTTCCCAATTTTCACACTCGTTTCTGGCCATCCCTACCGATCTCTCCTCCAATCACCCTTGCGTCTGCTATTCTTAGAATGCCTCCTGTCACTACCACCACCTCCTCCATTCCCCCCTTGCCATCCCCTCGGCCTCATTGGTCTACTAACATGCTCTGGCGGCGGCGGATGCCTCCCATACGACCCGTTTCCCGTAGGCGGTATCAATGGTAACCCATGTGTCATCGGGTTCCCATTCCCATTGCTATACCCGCCAACACCCGGTCTACTCTGCTTCGCATTCCCCATGTTTTTGAAAGCGTTCTCGAGAATAGAGCGCTGGTCGTCAAAATGGCTGTAATTGGCGCCGAGAATGGGTTCGAGGAGGGATTTGTAGTTTTTGAGGCCATCGTCGGCGGATTCGAGGCGTTCGATCATTGTGGAGTAGGCGGCGGAGAAGCAGGCAGCAACTTCGGGGAAGCGGGATGAGCCCCAGAAATATCATTGGCAGTGTTGTTGGGGTCGATTATAGAAAGGCGTTTGAGGTTTTTATAAAGAAGAGTATTAACTTTGTCCTATAGAGTTGTTAGTAACAAAGGTCTAATGACCGTGGATATGGATATAAATGGGTACATGCCTTGGAAATGTAAGCAGGAGGGTTCATGCAGATAGCGGTCTGGTTATAGTCAAACAAGTTCCCATACAAGTTAAAAAACTCCATCATGAGCTTCCCAATGTGGTCATCATTATGGGTGTTCAAGTTCTGCACTGGGCTATGAAGCTGCAACATGCTCACGACTAAACAGCAAACCGAGAAACCACCAATACCACCATTCGCAGGCTCGTTCAAAGCGCGTATGGCCATGAAATTTTTGATCAATGTCACCAACTTCGGCATGACGGGATAATCCTCTTTCCAGCGCTTGAATGTCGAGATGGCGTTAACACCGCCCAGATTCTCGAACGACACATCAACCTTTAGGCTTGTCAACTGATCAATATACTTGACAATCGGCACCTTGGCGCCAATGATCATCTGGATCGATTCAGGCTGACTGACCTGGTTGTTGACCAAGAACGCCCGAAACTTGTACATGAAGCTTTTGGACCGGGCAGTCGGCATACCACCGTTGTAATGACGCCGAGAGACAACAACCAAGTCCATATCAGCGGTGGGAAGATAGAGCCCGGACATGAAAGACCCAAAGCAGGCGATTTCGCAATCGGCAAGAGCGTAGTTGCGCTTAATGGCCACCTTGAGGCGATCGATCAGGTCTTGACGGACCGATTCCTCGAACTGGCGGGGTTCAACATAGCGGTAGAAGTCGCAAACTTCTTCGGAAAGCCTGATGTTTGTTAGTGGGGATGATGTGACAATATAAATTACGAAAAGCGTAAATCTTACCTAGCTTCAGCAGCCTTCTCATTATCGTATGTTTGAATCCAGGAGTAGTCATTTTCTGACCAGGAGCAAGTGCCCATTCGCCGTAATGCGTGTTCAACGTCTGCATTCCCTGAGCATCTCGCGCCTTACTTCTCGGCAAAGGCTTCAGGTGATCATCAGCAATTGTCTTCCGGGACTCAAAATCATTGGTAGGGGTCGTGGGTGCTGAAATATTAATCCAAGTCTGATCGCCCTGACTGCCGGGAATGGAAATAACCTTGTGGGCATTCTCGTCATCACTGTCAGGAATAAAAATAAAATCTTCCAGATCGCTAACGGACTTAGAATCGTGATCCTCATTGAGGCCCTTGCGGATCATCTTGACGAGGTCCTTTGTGCGGTTGGAGCTGTGGTGGTCCTCGGGGGCGATGGCTGTGTACGGGTTGGCGTTGGACCATCTAGGTGTCACAGGTGTCGAAGCAACAACGCTCTGGGGTTCCATAGACTCGTCCTTTTTCTCAGTCTCTGGAATATCGTCCATCATTGCCTCCTTGTCTTCGGGAGCGGCCCCCCCACTGACAGCCTCGATATCTTTCTCGTCTGGGGAAATCTTGACTCTCTTCATCCGGGACTCGTTATTCTCGTCACCCTCATCTCCATCCGAAAATTCCATTTCATGTTCCGAATCATTTGAAACCTCCTCGACATTCTTATACCTCGTCCCGTCCTTCCCATCTCTCAAATTAATCACAGGCTCCGAACCATCCAAATTCAAAACGGCCGCTCTGATGCATTAAATCTCTGCCACGCCGGCCGTCCACCCCGGTAACCCCCTCCACTCTGCCCCCCTCTTGACCCTCCGCGCCCTCTATCTCTCGGGCCTCGGCGGTCTCTATCGCGCGGTCTAGGCAACTCGAAATGCGACGGGCGGAAATCCTTAGGACCACCCGGTGGCGGCATGCTAAATGTAAAGTCGGATTGCGGGGGGCGATAAGAATCGCGGCGATCGCTGCGGGGGCCGGTTGGCGGTTTCGCAGGGAGGGAATTGGCGCCGTGATTGCGGCGGCCACGGCCGCGACGGTCTCCACCCATTGTTGATTGATGGTGATGAGGAGTAGCTGGATGGGTATCAGGTGATTTTTCAATTGTGTTAGTAGAGCGCAGATTGCTTGTTTGGTTGTTTGATCTGTTCAGTAGGTGCAATGATGATGGTGATGATTTCTATAGGTGTGGACAGGCGGCTGCAAATGGGTTGGGTTTGGTAGTGGGACAAGTTTGGCTAAAATGATCAAAAAATTTGGAGGGTTGGACATGGGTGTGGACACGTCCAAAAGTGTGTTTACAGTGGCCAGGCGCGCTGGGTGAGAGTTTGGAAGTGAGTCTTGGTGATATATTCTCTAGGGTTTATAATGATCATGTGTCAGATATTTATGGACATGGATGTATACTATGGTAAGTATTCCCGGCGTTATCTAAGCGCGTCACCGTTGTACATAATCTAAGCAGATGAGGTTAAGGATGACCTATCGGAATATTTAAGTTGTTCTTTTATATTTTATTTTTTGTTTCTTATTTTTCTCAAAGTAGAGATGATCGCTGGCAACGGTAATGCAGTGAGTGTACTTTGACGTAATAGTTGAGCTGGAAAATTGTTGAGAAGAGACGAAGCTTGACCTGATAAATCCATCAGCGAATATTGATCATCGGAGTCCATGATGAATCTTCGCCTATCAAGCTAACGCTTCAACTCTTCAAAATGTGGCAGATAACTAGTCACGTCTTCGATATGCCTCCACTCCTTAGCTCCCCAATTAGCATCAAAACCTCTTCTCGCCAAATCTGTTATCCACTTCCATTCCTTGATGATGTCTAGGCTTATCATGTACAATAATTTATCTTTCAGGGGCCGGCTATCTGTCTGTACCCACACGGAGTATTTGTCAGATATCAGGATTAGACCTCCGGGAATGACGGAGGCACCTGACGAGAAACGTGCATTAGTAGTCTGAGGCCGGAATACCGGATATTTCACCATCATTACTTGAGACATATACCTACTAACAAAACGAAGGGTCGTCGATAGTGACGAACGAGCTGTGGACTAGCAGGGTTTCTGTGGAGCCGGTTTACACGAACCCTGACGCAATATATTTTATAGATAAACTTACCGAGTCACATCTCAAGTGACTAGTCCCAATTTGGGTTGATTGAGTGGGCGAGCGTACTTTGACCCAAAGGATCGGTCAGTCGGTCGGTCTATATGCACCATGTAAATATCTACATCGGTTCAGAAATATCATGTCCACCAACCCGGGTTCCGGATCTGTTGATTACCCCGAGATATCTCCATATTCGATACTTCACATGATCACCCGAACTCATCATCAAAAGAATCGAGCTGGACATTGGGTGCATTATACACAAATCTCGTATCCTCTTGTCCTCATCCCAAATCAAATTCCCACAACTAATCATTCAAGCGCACCTCATCGGTTCTCCCCTCTAACTCTAGCATCCCCACCCTACCGCCCATATTTTGCAGTTAAAGCCACACTCTCTCTACTGAACCCATTACCCCATTATGCACTCAGCTCTAGAACCCGAACCAAACTACTACCTATCTCCTTATAGTAGCCACACCCAGGCATAGTCAACCGACTCGCACACCAAGACTCCCATCCCAACTAATCCTAATCTACACACCCCCTCTCCCTACAGACCCCTCCCTCTAGACTTTTTGCTTTCTCTCTTGCTTCATACACATAACTGATTGCGGTTAGCTGTTAGTCATGGCCTAGTTACTAGCTGCTGCAAACTCTGATAAAGATCTCACAGCTCCCTACTTCACGGTTCATCTTAGGGCGGACGACTTCTAGCTATTTAGACGGACGCTTGACGATTTGTTGTTTCCCTATTATTAGTTTGTTTCGTTGAGAGGATTACGATTTGTCTGTTGACTGTACGATATCATCATTATTTTTTAAGCTTCAGCGAGTTTGAATTGTTGTCTAATCATTGTTTTATTATTGTGTCACTGATTTTGGAATAAAGGACGTCTGTATATATATCGATATCTACACTTGATATAAACTAGTACATATCCACCCCACAACCATACCCTGGCCATATATATATATATATATATATATATATATATATACCCAACTACTGTTCTCTCTGGCTGCCTTCTTAGCCCATCCAGCCTACCCAACCACATAGTCACTGTTCTCGTCATCACAACCCCACCTTTATTCTTCATATCACGTACATACTCTTATTATCCTACACCATGGCCGATCCAAGTCATGGCCGTCGCTCTTCCTCCTTGCGCTCCCGCTCCGTCCGCTTATCTCTATCTCCCGGCCCTTTAAACTCGCCCAGCCTCCTATTCCAAAGGCCACTCTCCGTCCCGCAAACTGAGACGTATCCCGTCTACTACACCACCAAGCAATATCAAGCCATGGCATCCACCGAACAGTTCCCTGAAGCTGGTACACAGACGCTGTCTTCCCATTCATCCAGCACATCGCTCAGACGACTTGCACGGCCGGCAGTTTGCGACGGTTGCATTCACCACCATGTTACTTGCGATAGAACCCGCCCGTGCACAAACTGCCGGGAGCGCGGCGTCACTTGCTCGCTGAATACCAACCGGTGTCGTCGTGCGGTCCATCTTAGTCAAGCTCTTCAACGAGGCTCACTCCGGGGGACCAAAGACAACCTGTCGCCACCGATCAGTAACACTGAGCTCGACATGGATGACGGTTCTGATGTTGCTACTCCTGGCAGCTCTCATAGACTGAGGACATTTGCGGGAATCAATCACGATATAAGAGTCAGTTTGTATAACCCAGATAGACCAACGTCACCCTTAGATGACTGGAGGCAAATCGAGGATGTATCCAGCGTCATCATGTCGGCACAAGACCAAAGACTTAGAAATCTGGATCCATATGCTTGGGAGAAATTTACACAAATTGACGATGGTCATCAACTGGAGGCATCCCCGGACATGTCCGTTCAACGACGTCCCGCCCCCCCAGTCATATCATTCCGGTGGCTCCTTGAAAACTCTGACCGCTCCAAGAATCTCCCCAGAGTCTGCGAAGAGCCAGATACATGTGATAGACAAATACAGGGCTTGCAACGAGACATTAATGATCTTAATGAGTTCATGCTCACGCCCAACCGAGATCCTACCGAGTATCTCCATCGCAACCAATTAGTCAAAAGAATCTTCGTTCAAAAATGAATAACATTACGGCTTGCAATTGCTCCAATAAACTACGTACCGCCTCGCATATATTAACATTATGCCATGCCATCCTCCACGTCTTCGAAATCAATCTCGTGGGCCTCCACCGCGACCTCTACCGCAAACTCTCGCACAATTTCCCTCCCGCCATCACAGGGCTACCACCACCCCACGCTATCCCTTACGACGCCTTTATCTTACCCAAGCTTCCCTCAGTTTGCCCAGAAACCCGCACTCTAGAATCATTTTCGGCCGCTAACATGCCGTTTAGAGCACAGGTGGAGCAGCCGATGACGTGGACTACCGATTTAAGGGAGTATGCGGATACGTATGGGTACCGGCCGGCGACGCACGAGGTGGTCAATGGGATGCAGAAGAAGATCAAGGGGAGGCCGGAGGAGAGACCATTAAACTTCTTGTTGCCGGCGGTAGAGCCGGCAGTTAGGGAAAGTGAAGCTATGGTTAGGCTAATTGCAGAGAGAAGGGATGAGCAGAGGTCAATGAGATTTGCGTTGTCTTCGGGATCGACGGACCATGTTATTGTTGGGGATGTTACCTTGCTAGGGTTGTTGTTTGATTGTAAGGGTGTGATCACAAGTATCCTGAAGAGATACTCAGATCTGATTGCTATTGAGCCGCTGGAAGATAGAGAAGGATATGAGGTTGAAGATCAGAAGAAGTCGCTGGTGGATGTGATGAGGAATGTGAAGGATAAGTTGGCGGCGGTGTTGGATAAGACGGCAAATATGGGGAGGGCAGCGGTGGTGGCAGGGTTACCAACCTATCATTTTAACATATAAAGGGACGTGTGAGGACGAGAGGGGACTTTTTCTTTTAAAAAATAGCGGTTTTGGTTGGCGCTGGTGTTGGTGTTTATGGGGAGGAGAATTTTCATTTGTGTTGATTATCCTCAAATAATCCAGTGTTTATTTTGGCTTTTTCTTGTATTCTTTTTCCTTTTCCCTTCCAGGATTTATGGTAGCATCGTTTGGAGATATCACCGTATTTCCATCTATAGATTTACAACTCTTTCGAGATCCCGAATGTTACGATTACATTTACCACCCCTTGTACGTACAAATTTTCTTCTAGAAATAATCAAAATCCTTACAATTCGTCCGCTCCGTGTCTGCTTATTAATACTGCCCTTCCCCGCTGATGCCAGTCATCCTTAACCAAACATGTAACTCAGTTCCTTATCCTCGCTAATAATCATATCTCCATCATGCCCTGACCATTTCTATAATATTTATACATTTCCAATCGGCCATTCGGTGTATTCTGACATCCCCATGTCCTAATTAAAAAGTGAATTGTCAGGAATAAACACCGGGATGTACTGAACAGCTAGACTTGTTTCTTAAGTCCGTGATGGAGACGGCAGTAAATCCGAGAGAGCCAGATGGGAGATATCGAGTTTTTGACGGCGGAGAACGGGATTATACAGGATTAGTCCGGGAGTGAAGAGTGCTTTGTAGCTTTGCGCAGCTTAGAAGACTTTCAGACAGAGCCCAATCGGTGTGATTAGATGAGGGATGAGAGGATAAACGAAAGGAATGCTTAACTGTTGATGTGCTGAAACTAAAGATATAAAGAGGGCGAGATCATCAAAGAGAAATTTTCAATATTGAATATACCATCATCACTACCACTACTATTAATCATAATGTCCAAAACTTGGTTCATCACCGGCGCCTCCAAGGGCTTCGGGCTCATCCTGACCCTCAAGGCTCTTGCCAACGGTCATAAAGTCGTTGCTGCTCTTCGTAACAAGAAATCCAACGCCATCGCCGTCTCCAAAATTGAAGCTGCTGGCGGCCACGTCATCGAGCTCGACATGACCGAGTCGCAGTCAGCCATTCACTCCAAGGTCCAAGCCGCTGAAGGTGTATACGGCCCCATTGACATTCTTGTCAACAACGCTGGCTACGCCCTCCTTGGTGCTTACGAAACGCTTGGGTACATATAATGATCTTTTAGAGTATACTAGATGCTTATAGAATACTAACCGGCTTAATTTTCTCTTAGTTCCACTGAACTTGAAGCCCAGTTCGCCGCCAACGTCTTCGGCCTCACGTACACTACCCAAGCCCTCCTCCCCACCATGCGAGCCCGCCGCAGCGGCCTCATCATCAACCTCTCCTCGATCGCCGGCCTCATTGGCTTTACTGGCTCCTCGGCCTACTGCGCCTCGAAATTCGCCATTGAGGGCATTTCCGAGTCCATCGTCAAGGAACTCGCACCCTTTAACATCTCCGTCCTGCTCGTTGAGCCCGGGATGTTCCGCACCAAATTCTTAGCGCGCGAGGAGACGCGGACAAAGGTTCCTGAGGGCTACGAGGAGACGGATTTGGAGCAGACAGTGAGGTACTTTAATGGAGTTGGGGAGACGCAGAGGGGGGATCCAGTAAAGGCGGTAGAGAGAATTTGGGAGTATGTTGTGAAGGAGGGGGCGGCAGGAAAACTGAACGGGAAGGTAGCGAGGTTGTTGCTGGGGCCGGACTGCTTGAATGGGCTGGAGCCGAAGATTGAGGCGTTGAAGAGGGATAGGGAGTTGTGTATGGGACCGGGTGGGTCAACAGATATTGATGAGTAAGCCGGTCGGGGATAAATATAGATCTTGCATAGTTTTTAGGATTATTTATCTTGGCGTGAGTTTAGTTTCAATATTGATTGTTAGTCATACGAGTATCTTGCTTTAAGTCTAACAGTGGTTGTTCCTCACATGCGATATCGACACGCCAAGTACGGAGCATAGATAATCTACCCCGTTCATAATTATGAGATCACTGACCCTCATCTTCCATCCTTATGCACACTCTCCTCAGTTCCCATCACCCATACCTCCCGCGTCTAACCCAAAACCTCACAGAATTTCGTCTCACCCACAAACTTATTGAATCCAGCAACATCACGACCATCCACCGTCCCCGGCTACAATTGAGTCCAACATTTGCTTATTTGGGCTATGAACCCGCCACCATGTCGCATTGGTGGGCGTGCACTGGAAATCTGACAGCATAAGGAATCCTCAGCTAAGGTCATCGGCGCTGAGCTGCTGTAGACATGACGACATATATGAAAATACATTCGTAGGGCTAGGACATACCAAGAAGTTTTTCTTGGATCTTCGAGTTTCCGGTAACTTGAGTAATCAGATCTGTCATTATAAATATACCGAAGCTAAGACCCTTACGAACGGTCATACAGCTGGGTGGAGATTATACTGGCCTACTAACCGTTTCTTTTTGCTTGATATTCCCAATGGCCCTTCGTCACATTGGAAACAATAGAAGGGAGTCTATGTCTGGATGTTGACGGCATGGGGCATCGTAAGCTACCGCGCAGAATGCATGTCTTAGAACGCAATGGAATACCGCCGCCACATACTTGGGATACCTTTGTATCGCGCTAGTGATGATCTCAGTTGTCAAAAACAAAAAACCAGTTCGGGGTTCTACACCGTTAATATTCCCTGTCGATTTGATAATGAATTGTCGGATCGTCGGAGGGTTACTAATGTGCTTATACGCAGCCTTCCATAAGTCTAAATTATGTTTGGTATTTCGTGCATAATGTCCGGTTATCTCAATCGGTAGAACGTAAGACTCTTAATCTCAAGGTTGCGGTTTTGACTCTCTGCCTTGGATTCAATTCCTGATGCACCAGTTTAACTGATAAATCGCATTTTGCCTCCAGCATTTATTTATTTATTTTTCTTGTGATCTCAATCAATAGGGTTATACACAAAGAGAAAACCTCACTATCTGTCTGATGTTACGTCATATTCTAAACTACTTGGAGTGTGTCATGAATCTCCCTAACGTCGTATGTGACTCTTTTTCTCCCCTCACACCTCATGCCTCTCCTATGTAACTCCTTAGCTTTTTGAGCATCGTGTACCGCACTTCAGTCACCACCTTCGACCGCCGCCAATCTCCGCACAAAAGCCGTTATCGACAATAGCGCAAGGTGTTGCATCTCCAGCCTGACTCACCCTGTATTACTGTCCGGCGGGCCAAGCTAGGGGCCAAGCTAGGGGGAATGTCTAGGGGCCTTTCTCACTGCATTGCACATGACCCTTCTGAAGCGCGTCGTGTAGCTGCCTGGTGGAGTTGAGTTGGGGAAGGTTGTTGGCTTGCAAGTAGTTGTTTTAATCGGTAATTTCTGGACATTTTATTCGTGATTGTAAACCCGACTTTGATTGCCCCTCTTCCAAATTACCTTTTGCTACCTTGTGATTCTGAATTTCAGTTTCATTTCTTTCTATTTCATCAAAGCTACCTTTTGTTTCGTCCTATAACCCACCTATTAACTATCTCGACCCTGTATCTCCCGACATATTTGATTAAATCGACGCAGCCATAGTCGTTGGATGACTAGTTGCTGTGATATTAGAATAATCTTCCCGTCCCGTCATCATCATCGCCAGCACTCCAAACACCAATCCGTCTTTACCGACATACTCCCCATCGGGCTTCTAAAGAGATCGCCCGCGGACTTCGCGGACTAAATCTCTAGACATCATGTTCGACCTCTTTGCAAACCTCTTAGCGTACGTATATGGTGTTCTTGGATTACCATTCTACTGACCTTTTTGCACGCTATTTTTGTCTGTCGTGTGCCCAGCGTGCATGTTTATACACGAAGTCATGTTTCAGCACAAAGGCAAGACGGGCCGGTCCTGGGACTATTGACGGCGAAGACTGCGCTAAAAGGTCCTCCCCACTTTTCTTGGTTAGGAGTATCCACAACTGACAATAATGATCAATCATTCTAGAACCTTTGCATCCTTTCTGTTCCCGCTCTATGCTTCTTACAAGGCGCTCAAGACGTCGGACCCTGCATTGTTAATGCCATGGTTAATGTACTGGGTGGTATTCGGCTGCTTGATGATGGTTGAGTCGTGGACTTGGTGGTTCCTGGCTTGGTGAGTTCAAACAAGGTCATTCTTCTACTGTAGATCACATGCTAATGTCACGATAGGATCCCTCTCTACGGATATATCCGTATTTTCTTCTTGCTCTTCCTTATGCTACCGCAAACTCAAGGATCGCGCTTCATTTACGAAACTTATATCTCGCTCTACCTCGAAGAGAATGAGTCGCGCATTGAAGATTTCATCGTCCACGCCCACGAAGCGGCTATGCATATAGGCCTTGACTACATGAAGGAAGCCATCGAGTATCTCAGAGTTAATTACTTCGGACTTGCCCCTAGCAATCCCGAGCTCCCTCAGACGCTCTCTCATCCCAAAGCCAATTCTCAGGCCTATACCAACTCGCTCCTTTCGCGTTTCACCATCCCTAGCGCCGCTTTGAAGCCTCGTGACGCTCCAATGTCACATGACGCTCCCGCGCCGTCTGGAGCCACTTCTGATGACTTCTACCACCTCATCGCCTCAGCTGCTTCTGTCGTCATGCAAGGAACTCCCATTGCTCAGACCAACACTGGCACCCCTGGTGACACCTCGTCGATGACGTCATCGACATACACTCTGATCCCCCCCACTCTTCGCGATCCCCAAGAAAGAATGTCGTTCATTGCTGCTCAGCGTGCGCGTCTTCAGGTTGTTCTCGGTGCGCTGGACAAAGAGGCGACGCATTTGCAGCGCCAGGGTCCCAGCGACGGAACGACCGGAGACACCGCGGAGTATGACGATGGCTCTGAGAGGCCTGGTAGTGGCTTGAGTAAGAGTCGGAGTGAAGTGGACTTTGTAACGGTGGATGCGGAGAGTGGAGATGAAGGAGGGGCTCGGAGGAGGAAGAATAATGGGTGGGGGATACCGTGGGGTGGAATTTTGAGGGAAGTGATGCTGGTAAGGGGGAAAGAGCTCGGCAGTTGAGAAGTAGAGAAGGGAAGAAGCTGAGATTTGCAACATCTTTGTGGAAGACCTTTGACTCTGCTGATTATATTTTAAAGAGGCGGAATCTCTCTTGATATACGGGCTCAACCTTACTAGCGCCTACAGTCCGGCCAAGTATACTTTCCAAATTGATTATTCTTTTGTTTATGATTATAACTAGATAGTATTGATAAGAACTTGAGAGTGGTTTCGTTTACATTAATGGACAGTGAACATTTGGGCATCATGGAAACAAAATAAAGCAAAAAAATAAGACAAAGGCACCAAGACCAAGACCAAGACCAAGACCAAGACAACACCAGGGAGGCAGCATCATCATCTATTATATCATACACTTCAACTGACCATTCTCAGCTCACCCCGTATCATCTACCTTCCCTTCTCTCTCCACCTATGACCCCTTCTCTCCTTCTCTACGATCTCTTGTACGGATACGGCACCGCATCCCCTTTTTTAATCCAAATCCTCGCCTTCTTCTTATTGACAACGTGTTCCACCCAAACTTGCTCCGCCTGATTCGCCTGAAACCGCCGAATAAACACGGGGTCCCAGAGTTGCCAGGCAATACCGAGGTCTTTGCAGCAGCGCATGAGGGCGTTCGATTTGCAACCTTCGACGGCTTTGGGAATTTGGTCGATGGAGAAGAAATTGTTCTCGCCTTGGGATTGGGAGATGAAGCTGTAGAATAGGGGTTTACTTGGTTAGTAGGGGACGACGAGCGATAGAGAAGGGTTTTAACTTACCGGCCGTGGATAATGAGAGCGTATTCGCGGGTAACGAGCTTGTCGCCAACGACGACGTCACCGCGGGGCACCATGCCCCAGCCCCCGGGGCCAAACGCCTCATTGAGGACCTTACGATATCTCACCTCAGGCATATAAACAATGCCATCTGGTTTCATCTCAACGTCCAGCTGGGGGTCTAAAGGGCGGGACAAGATATCGGTGATTTCCTTGGCGAACGGTTGGGTGGCCAGCCCGTAGTATGAAGTCGTCCAGTCGACGTAGTCGGGGGTGAGGAATTTCTCAGTGCCGTCGCGGACGATGGGCGTGCGGGTGGCGGCGGCGGTGGCGAAGAGGGGGCGGAGAGTGGAGAGGGGGCGGAGGGTTGCGAGGCAGGTGAGAGGGCGGAGGGCCCGGTGGGGGAGAAAGGCCATTTTTGGTGGGTGTGTTGAGTGTGGTGGGCTTGGGGGGAGACTGTGATGTTTGGGGGAACTGGGTGCGATGAAGTTGATTTGATGGGTTAGAATTTGGCGGGGTGACTAAGCGGGTGAAAAAAAAAAGACAGTATGGGGTTTGAGTTTAGACTGTGGTTATATGGGTAATGAATATTTAATATTACAGTGTATATACCGTGAAGGTGACTGGGTGGATATTGCATGGACTTACGACAAAGCTTGTTTGGATTAGATGAGGATAGGATGATATTATACAGATAATTGAGTGAAATAGGAGCAAATAGTAATGTAGATGCAACGCCAAACGTAGCTTGCATGTCTAAACATCTTTCATAGATGTCCTCTTATCATTGCTATTCCGTTTCCAGCACTTTTGAAACTCAACAAGCTTACAGTTATCAGTCAGCAATTATCCAACTATCATGACATGTCAAGAGAGTACCAATGATTTACCTCCGCAGTACACTTACGCCAGTCCTTATGCTTGTGCCAACATTCGGTTAAGTTGTCGTTTTCCGCTATCCCAACAATGTTAGTAATTGGCATCTATAAATCTGTAGTCTACAGCAATCAATGAATTCAACAGGTTGCTTGTGGAGTCAAAATGATTGACAAGAGATGCCGTGGTATGGGATTCCCCAGGCGGACTCCGAGGTAGGCATTGTTGGAATTGATATCGAATCAACGGGGAATAAATGGATATAAAAGGGACTTACGGGAACAGCCGGTGTTATTGATGCGGACGTCCCTGTATTATTGTTAATAATATATCCTAAGTATGTTGTGTGTATATTTGCTAGCGGTTCTAAGAGTTGAATTGGATCGTTTGATTGTTATATCGAGAACGGACTTACCACGGATCAGGCTCATCGTCGTCGTCATTGGTTGCCGGTTGAGGATTTTGAGTTCCTTTGTCGTTATTTGATTCATTTGACATTATGTTTAACTTAGATGTTGCCTGAAATCTTTTGACATTGATGGTGAGATTATTTTTCAATTGAAAATTCAAGCTTAAACAAAATTCAATTGAATTCCATTTTGGCAATTACCTTGTACGGAATTTGGTTTACTGGGGTTAAATTACCTGCGTCATCATTTCAACCTCAGGTTTCCCCGCTGAAAATTAATTTCACCTTAATCATCACCGATTCACGACTAAGACAGCCAATTGAGGCCACTATTCAATCAAAATGGTCGGCCGCAAACTTAACATCCTCGTCTACACAGGTCCGTCATTCACCGTATACTCCGACTTCTCTTACTAACACCCCATCAGGCTCCGGCACAACGATCGAGTCTGTCCGCCACTGCCTCTACTCCCTCTGTCGTGTCCTCTCCCATACCTACGCCGTCATCTGCCTCTCAGAAACCGCTCTCATCAAAGAACCGTGGCTCGCCACTTGCGCCCTCCTCGTGATCCCCGGCGGCGCTGACCTCGGCTATTGCAAAGCGCTCAATGGCCTAGGCAACCGCATAATCGCCGACTTTATCCGGAAGGGCGGCGCGTATCTTGGTTTCTGTGCGGGTGGGTACTATGGGAGTGGACGGTGTGAATTTGAGGTGGGGAATCCGTTGATGGAGGTTGTGGGGTCGAGGGAGTTGGGATTCTTTTCGGGGTTTGTAGGGGCGGGGCGTTTGGGGGTTTGAATATCGGAGTGAGAGGGGGCGAGAGTTGTGAAGGTGAGGACTAGGGGGATGGTGGGGTGTCCGGAGGAGGCTTGGAGTTATTACAATGGGGGAGGTGTTTTCGTGCCGTCGGAGGAGAAAGAGTTTTCAGGGTATAAGTATGAGGTGTTGGCGTCGTATGAGGATGAGTTGAATGTTGATGGTGGTAAGGAGAAGGCAGCAATTGTCCTTTGCCATGTAGGGCTGGGCAAGGCCATTCTGACTGGCCCGCATCCCGAGTGAGTTGTACTGAGTATGACATTTGGAGAGTTTATTACTAACATTTTCTTACAGATTCGCCCCAGAAAACCTCCACGAACAACCGGATATCCCTAGGTACACCGACCTCATCGACCGTCTTATCACCAACGATGCGTCCCGCAACGCTCTCCTCAAGGGCCTCCTCACCTCTCTTGGCCTTGAAGTCAGCGCTAAGGACCTCCCAATCCCCTCGTTGTCTCCTCTTTATCTTTCGGGTGCTACGCCCCAGCATGTGTCCGATCTCCTTACTGCTTTCCAGGACATTATAACTACCGAGGCGTCCGGGGAACTTTTTATTAAAGATGACATGGACGTCTTCCACATTCAAAAGCCTGAAACCAGATGGGCGACTACTGAGGAGACGTCCAAGGAGAAGGAGAACGGCGAGGTTCTGGGACAAGATGAGAAGGGCTTTGTTAACTTTGCAAAGGTTGTCAAGATGATTGTGCCGTTTGAAAAGGAGTGGCCAAGTAACAAGGAGGCGCCGTGCTTTCATCATAATATTTATTATAGTGCGTTGGAGAGATATCAGGCGATGGAGGGAAGGGCGGAGACTGGGGTCCCAGATTCTGTACGCGGAAGTCATCACCAGTACCAACACGATTGTCGACAAGTAAGTGTTCCAAGATAATTTTTCTACAGGATTATAGTACTAATCAATGATCGTATAGGAACTTGAAGTTGTTGGCTAAATTGCCGACGGGCTTCACGATTACATCGACTACTCAAGTTGCTGGGCGCGGCCGTGGAAACAACGTGTGGGTATCCCCGGCAGGTGCCTTGATTTTCTCAACGGTGATCAACCACCCAGTGGAACATGCCATGGCCCGGCCGATTGTCTTCATCCAATACCTTGCTGCTATTGCCATTGTCGAGGCGATCAAGTCTTACAACCCTGGTTATGAACAACTCCCAGTCAAGCTCAAGTGGCCCAACGATTTGTGTAAGTCTTTTCCATGATTGATTATGGTGTATTGAGTGTCTGCTAACTTTACATAGATGCTCTTGACCCCAATCCCGAACCCGGGGCCTCCCCTTACGTCAAAATCGGCGGTATCCTCGCTACCTGTTCTTACACTGCTGGAACTTACCAAATCGTTCTCGGCATCGGAGTCTCCACCGCCAACTCCCGCCCCACCACCTGTCTCAATAACCTGCTTCCCTCCCACCTAAAGCCCATCCGTACCGAAGAGCTCCTTGCGCGCATCTTGGCTCGCCTCGAGACAGTGTATAAGCAGTTTATGCGGGAAGGGTTCTCGGCAGACTTAGAGGAGAGGTATTATCGGAATTGGCTGCATATGGGGCAGAAGGTGATGTTAGAGGCGGAGGGTGGAGTGAGAGCGAGGATTGTGGGGATTACTAGGGATTGGGGATTGTTGAGGGCGGAGGAGGTTGATGGGAATGGGCGGAGGACGGGGAAGATATGGAGTTTGCAGAGTGATGAGAACAGTTTTGATTTTTGGAAGGGGTTGATTAAAAGGAAGATGTAAAGGGTGGGATTTAAAAAGCTAATCTAAGTTCTTTGATGTTTGATTATTTATTGAAGAATGAATCGTGTGCTTCGGGTCTTGACTCAGGCTGGTTGTCTGTCTCTTTGTTTCATGTGCCTGCCCAATAATGAATTATTGACTATATCACATGACTAGATACATAGTTCGCAATTGCCTTTTCAAAAGAATTGAAATTCACGATAAGGCTCTGAGTTTTATGATATATTGAGCTCATAATATTTACAGTTTATATAAAGGGATTTGCACATATATTTGTACTTTTGTCCATTGATTGATCAACACTGGTGCATATATAGACAGGGATCGTCACAGCTAGCCTAATCAATCCATCAAGATAATCTGTGCGCCTACTCAGCGCCCAATGCCTGGCCTGGCATCTATCGACTCTCACCAGCCGACCCATCCCAATTAACCACTACTAGCTACCAACTCACGTTCAGACAATGCCCTCTCGCCCCCATCGCGGCTTCTCACGCATCTCCGAAGATGCCGACGAGGCTGACGACATAATGAGCGCGGGCGGCGCAGACCTGGAGGGTGACACGGAGTCAGACGCGCTGTTGGAACGGGGGTTTCTGGAGGATGAGCCGGCGGGGGCGAATATGTTCGGCGAGGTGGGGAGGGTTGGGGGAATGGGGATATTGCTATTTTTCTGGGGATTCATAGGTGAGTCGGGGAGACATGGTGATGGTTAGGAGTGAGAGTGCTGATGATTGTTTAGGGTACGGAGGTTAGTTATTGCGGCGATTGGTAAGTTGAGAGAAAGGCTTAGTGCTTGGGAATGGGTTTCTTGCTAACTATTGATAGAGGACCCATATACGGCTGAACAGCTTCGCGGCCCCCGTATGAACAAGCTCGTCATCCGCCCTCTTGTCGAACGTCTCTATGACTCTCGGGATCTCTCATTAGGTATTTTCTTCCCTTCTATCATCAAGCAAACATTTTACTCATCATCCACCACAGTATACTGCCTCCTCGCCAACCGCGTTCAATTCCTCCGCTCCCAATCCACCGGCACCGTCCAATCCTCCGTTACGATCTCTCGCGCCACCCTCTGCGAAATCCTTGCCAGCAAAGTCCTCCGCAAATTCCACGAAGACCACACGGGGCTCACCGGGCTCCTTATCCTCGCCAATGTTCTTGTCGCGGGTTTCGATCCATTCCAAGGGGCCCCCGCAGACCTGCGAGACGGAGCGCGGTTGGCGCAGTGGCCAGTACAGGATCGGGGTGGACATGAAAGAAAGTTGACGGCATTGGAATTGGCGGTTTTGGCGGAAAGTAAGTATTTTTTGAGTTCAAGGGCATGTATTCATGTTGTGTCAGCGATCTATGAGGGCAGAGTTACCTTTACAGCGTTGTCGTTCATGGATATCTTGCCGGATCACTATAAGCATCATCCGGTAGCCATCTACGATCCAACCAAGGCACCAGTGTTGAACCATTATCGACTGAAGGTCCCGAGGTCGCGGAACATTATTGAGTTGGTCCAGTTTCTGATTTTGACAACGTTTTATTTCTTGGCGATGGCACATCGGAATTCTCCGTGGATGGCGGTGTTCGAGTCTGTATTTTCACTATATACGTTGGGTTGGATCATCGAGTTTGTGGCGGCGATTATCGAGCATGGCTGGGAGGTGCACTCGCAGTCCCTGTGGTCGTTTTTGGATGTTGCGTTCAGTGCCATTTTTTGCTGCTACGGGGTCATGAGACTGATGGATATCTTATTGGAGTTATCGAGTGCGTATAGTTACGGGCTAGACATTATATGTTTAGCGGCGCCGATACTGATGACGCGGTTGGCGTTCACAATTATGCCAGACAACATTGTGTTTATCTCGCTACATGCCATGTTGAAGGACTTCTTCAGGCTGAATTTCCTCGTCGTTTGGTGCTTTGCGGGGTTTTCCATGTCGTTGATTTGGCTGTTGAAAGAGTCTGGGAACTCGGATGTGGCTACGGATAACCCGAGCTACTTGACGACGGTGAAGTGGCTGATTTGGATTTGGTTTGGCTTGGACGCGACGGGGATTGAGAAATCAACCGAGTATCATTTTATCTTTGGGCCGCTGTTGACAATCTCGTTTGCCTTCTTGGGTAACATCCTTTTCTTGACGATTCTTGTGGCTATCTTAACAAATACTTTTTCTCAAATCATCGCCGATGCCGAAGCTGAGATCCAGTTTCGTAGGACGGTCTTGGCCTTCCAGGGCGTCAAATCCGACTCTGTCTTCATGTACCCGCCCCTTTTAACATCCTCGCCCTCATATCGCTCCTGCCCCTCAAATTCTTCGTCGGGCCCCGCCTCTTCCATTCTATCAACGTCTTCCTTATTCGCATAATCAACGCGCCAACCCTCATCCTCATCCACCTTTACGAGCGCCGGCACTTCTCGCCGCAGCCCCGGCGCCCAGGGTCTTGGTGGACCATTTTCGGCTTTGAATTCAGCCGGTTTTCCCCGCATGCGGATATCGATGCGGTGTTCGAAGTAGATTTGCCCGAAGGATTGGCCGGCGAATTGGAGAAGATGGACCCGTTGGAGGAGGTGGGGTTACTGGAGGGGGAGGTTGTCAGCATGGTGAGGAGTAGGGAAGCGGTGGAGAGGGAGCGGGGCGAGAGGTTGGAGAGGGTGCAGAGGAGGGTGAGGACTTGGCAGGTGGGAGGGCGCGGGGGGGAATAGGTAGAGAGATGGGTGGGTTTGTTGTCGTGATTGTGGTGTGTTTTGGCGTTTTGTTGGTATCTATTGTATATATCTCATCCATTCCTCTAAATTGCAACCATCATCACCCAGTATACACTGTGACGGCGCCCCAAATCGGTACCGAGAAGCCGTTTTCGCTTGGAACTCGTGGAAGTGCGTTTTTCAGCGGATTGAGAGACACATGTTGCCATACTGTGTGTTATTAGCTTATCGGGATGAACAGGGTGATGGCAATTAGGTGATGCGGGGGATTATGGGGAGATTGGGTTTGTGGCACGTCATATTTGGGCTATGTAACAGAATTAACAGAATTAGTATAAGTGGGATTTGAGTAGGGAATAAAAAGATATAAATACTGAGGAGATTTTCGATATTAAGGGTGGAATTAATTTTTGAATTATCAGCAATAAAACACTTTCATACTAATTTGTCTACTTCTACTTCTCTATCAACCATGAGTCCCTCCGCCACCACAACCCTCACGGAACCCACTCCGGTCTTCGCCAAAACCCTCTCTACCACCAGCAAGGGCCCTTCCACTGGCCCCAACTATACACAGGACGAGCTCACCCGGCTCCTCCGCCCTGTCGACCCTCTGCCTTCTGTCTTGACTGGCCACCGTGAACCCCTCAAGTACTCCGGCTCCCTTGACAAATTCAAGCATTTTGAGGTCACGAACGTCATTGGCCGGGAATATGTCGATGTTGACTTAGTCGAGATTCTAGAGGCGGAAAACTCCAACGAATTGTTGAGAGATCTAGCTATCATCGGTATACATCACCATCAATTCCAACAAGTAAACCAAAACACTAACAACCCCTAGTCTCCCAACGCGGTGTCGTTTTCTTCCGCAACCAATCCAACCTCACCAACCCCCTCCAAAAATCTCTCATCCACCGCCTCGGCCAACTAACCGGGAAACCCGCCGACTCCACCTTGCACATCCACCCCATCCACAATGCGTCTGTCGATGACAATAAAGACGACGAGATTAGCGTAATCTCCTCGACACAGGCGAAGCGTTTGTATCTTAATGGGTTCCTGAACATCAACAAGAAGCAGAGCCAGAGGACGCAGTGGCATTCGGATATCACGTTTGAGCCTGTCCCGAGTGACTACGCGATATTACGACTTACCGAGCTTCCCAAGACTGGTGGCGGTACGAACATTACTGAAATCCGCTATCTCTATATATATGTTAGACCACCAAACTAACAAACTCTTAGACACCCTCTGGGCTTCTGGCTACGAACTCTTTGACCGCATCTCGAAACCCCTCCAAACATTCCTCTCCACTCTCACTGCCACCTATGCCCAACCCGCCTTCAACCGCGTTGCCGAATCCGCGAAATTCCCTTTATACACGGCGCCCCGGGGCTCCCCACACAACGTCGGGGCCCTCCTCGAAGCCATTCACCCCGTCATCCGCACAAATCCAGTGACCGGTTGGAACTCAGTGTTTGCTGTTGGCCAACATTGTGCCAAGATCAACGGGTTGACTGACGAGGAATCGCGGCATTTTTTGGATTGGTTTGTCGATTTGATTGTGGAGAATCATGATTTGCAGGTTAGGTATCGGTGGCAGTCGGAGAATGATGTTGCAATTTGGGATAATAGATCTGTTTATCACGCGGCGACGCCAGATTATTTATTTGAGGGGAGTGGTGAGCGGAAAGGGGTGAGGGCTGTTAGTTTAGGTGAGAAACCGTATTTCGATGGGGAGGCGACATCGAGACGGGAGGCATTAAGGAAGGAGGTTGTTAAGAGGCTTAAGAAGGAGGGAAGTGAGGCGGCGAAGGGTTTGTAAGTGGGCTCTGAGACGGCCCCACTTTTACCGGACAATGAAGTCATAACAACAGACCGAACAATAGTTATCATCCAGTATAAAATCCATAAAAGATAAAAAAATTTCTCTTCCCTCCTTTTATTCAATCCAAGTTCCAAAAATCACCAAAAATAAACCCGAGGTTCAAGAGATCCTGCTAGGCAGGAGCACTGGGAATTGAGCCCAATGCGGGGGTCGAACCCGCAACCTTGAGATTAAGAGTCTCACGCTCTACCGATTGAGCTAACCGGGCCGAGGTTGGGGAATTGATAAAGGCAGATCCGCCACTCGGGTTCAAGTTCACGATCTCGAGATACTATTTGCTCTCTATTATCACCAGGGAACATCCACCATCACTTGGACAGTTCATCGAAATATAGTCTATTCATAAGCCGTGCCGTACAGAAATAACCTATGTATACCTAAAAGAAACCAACCCAAACTCGAAAAAATATTCAATACATTAATGCTCTTTCCTCTTCCCCAAGCCTCTACCAGAACGAACACCACCCAATATAATGCTGACATAAATTCTCCAACTTGGTCGCCTCCACAATCAACTTATTCACCTGACTAATAACATCCAACTCCTCCCCCTTGAAGTCTGTTCCCGTCAACTTCTGTCCCACCCTATTCAACACCTCCAGCGCCCTCGCATTCTGCGCATCCGCTGCCTCGGCCTCTCCGCCGTTCTCGCCAACCCCGTTGACATCGGCAAATGTTGAATTAGTGCGTGCACGCGGACGACTCGAGGAGATCTCGATGTCTTCGGTAGCGGCAACTTGGGCGGCGAGAAGGTCTTCGCGGGGGCCTTGAAGAACGGATTGGCGGCGGAGGCGCAGGCCGTTAGAGCCAGCGATGGCTTGTTCACGGTCAGATTGGTAGGGGCCCGGGGGGCTTTGGGTGTTGGTGAGGCGCCAGGTGAGCAGCGGGTCATGAATGAACTAGACATTGAGTTAGTAAACAGACACGTAAACAAGTACACCTTTTTGAAAAGGCTTACAGCTTCTAAGACGGCCATGACACTCTCCTTGTTGTCACGCAACACACGCATCACATGCTCACAGGTAATCCGGAAGCTCCCTTCGATATTGGATACTTCCATAGCATACGTGAGCATCCGCGTCAACCGGAATGGCACCCGCTCGGGATACTTCTCTCTCTTCATCGCAACCTCGAAACAATCACCGAAATCAATGTGGATAATCTTGCCCGTGACACGATCCAGCATCAAGTTTGACGGATGACGATCACCCAGACCTAGAATATACCCAACCATTGACATGACGCCTAGCGACCGTGTGTAGTTCGTCCGCCTCTCCAGCCAGGCCTCGGAGCTCTTACTCTTGAGCCACAGCACCCGGTAGAGATCTTGCCCCGTTGTGTTGTCGAGGGCATAGCTAAACACCTCAACTTTTTGCATCAACGTCAAGTTATCGTAATCGGGGGCCATCTGCAACATAATCCTATGTTCAATGTTGAGAAGAATCTGCCGTGATTCACGATACTCACGGATCAACACGTGCAGCGTGTCACTGTTGGGCACCCAGCCCAGCAGACCAGAATTCTGTGACAATGGAATCGCTGGGTACCGCTGAATCATGAGGTGACGCTTGTAACACTCCGAGTCATTGTTCAACAGCGTGTTGCAAAGGCCAAACAACTGCATAACACGTTCGTCTTGTCTGATATCCTCGTGGCCCTTCAACAAAAAAGGCGACTGGACACCATCACTTCCGTTGATATGCAATTTACGCGGCCTCTGTTTCGACGGAATCACCGTGATCACACTATCAAAGGACTTGATCTTGATAATCGGCTGGCCACTCTTGTACGTCCCTGGAACAGCGAGATCCAAGTTTTTGGCTTCCAATAGCTTCGGCGAGCAGTACGCCAGCTCCAGGGTAGTAACCTGCGGCAGCTGGCGAAGAATTCTCCGGAACACCTGGTAGTAGAGATCCCATGCCGCGCTGATGTCGGCAGTCTCTCGCGTGTTACGCCACTGCTTCGTCCACTCCCGGGCCTCCCCGAGATCCCGGCCAAACGCCTGGAAGAAGGAAATCTCCCGGAGAGTCTCTGGGCCTCTATCGAGAAGAGCATGCAGCGGCTCGAGAGTCCCCAACATACCCTCAATATTATTATCACCAAAGTAGAGACGCGACGCCTCCTCGAGAGCCTCGTGCCAAAGCTCATGCCAAAGGACAGCCACCCGAATAAGCTCGCGACTGACCAACTCAGCTTGAGATACCAGATTGGCACTGTGCTGCCGCATGTTTTCGATGATGTTCTTGGCTGAGCGAGACCGCCGGGAACTGCTATCCCCAGAGTTTTGCGCAACGGTAAGAGGGTACACCAAAGCCTGCGGGTGGATACGCCCAACATCAGACAACAGCTGAAGAACAGTCTGCTGGACACGAACATTCTGTTGGTTGATACGGGCAATAAGCTGGGGGATAACCTCGAGCCAAGTGTCGATGCTAACCGTAGCGTAACCTTCCGCAACCGCCGTGTTGACTTCAGTAACCTTACCACCATGAGCAAACCATAGCGTAAGAAGACGCAAAGTATCCTGGAGTGAACTTCCTGGGACAGACCAATCGACCGGAAGAAACCCTGGATAGCTGGAACCACATATCTCAACACAATGTTGCGGTCCAACGTGCTGTTCGAAACGCCATCCATACTGAATGCTTGAACCAACTCAAAGTTGGCCAGAGCCCACGCATGCCATGCCTTGTACCAGCGGGGTTATAATTAGTCGCCTCTTTGTACGACCGAAGCACCTCATCAACAAGGGCATCCTTTGTTTGCCAGCCCTTATGCAAAGCAACAACCCATTCACCTTTGCGAAGGTAGCACTTGGCTAACAAAACAGCATGGTCCTTGACATTTTGGGTCTCGGTGGGGTCAATGATGTTGGGATCGATGGGCTGGTGGAAAGCGTAATCTTGCATGACCTCGGCACCAGGGAATTGTGTATTGAGACCATCACGAATGTGCCTCAAACGCATCGTGCAGTTGTTGGTGAACCTCCGGAGGCAGTAGAGTGTACGCTTCGACCTCGCGTTCTCGGGATCTTTGGATTGCTGACCACCTTCCCACAGGAACTTGAGAATGGCGTAGATGACCTTATCAGCTGTGTCCCGAGGCAGAGTAGCCTCAACCTCGGGATCCAGAGGAAACTCCGACTCCAGTTCATTCCAATGAGGGACTACGTATTCCAAGGGAACATCAATGTTCACAAGAGCCTTGAGCGACTTCTCGGCAAGACCCATGCGTCCCGACTTGCGACAAAGGTTGGCAAACTTGATCGACATGGTCATATTCTCCGTAGGAGTAATAACCAAATGACGTAGTTTAAGCATTCTCTGCCAAACCTCGACGTTCCGTTGGCAACCCAACAAACGCGCCTCCCAAGTCTTCCGCATCGTAGCCCTGCGGACCTCATCACCCTCACACTGCTTGTAGACAATCAATTCCTCCAACTCCGCCAACATTTGCACACGGACAACAACCTGGTACGCCCGGTTATATGACTCGCTGACCAAAGCACTGAGCTCGGTATCAAGCGCCTCACGGGCCTGTTGAACGCAGGTAAGGGCATCCCGGAACCGATTCCGATGCAAAGCCAAAATCGCACTAAAGAACGACCGATCAGGAGACAACCGACGCATCGACTGAAGGTAGCTGTCCATATCCTCCCATTTGGCAAGACCCCAGGCGGCGGCGGTAGCGAGACCTGAGATCATACGTTGCACTTCGGAAGACGAATGTTGCCAAGTAGTAGCAGCCAACTTCGACAACGCCTCCCATTCACCGAGGGCGTGCAGACAGCGCATCTTACCCATGATAATCTCGATAGGTGTAGCCTGATCGTTCGGGATCTCTTCCTCACGTTTTGTGTAGAACGCCAACGCCTCTTCCCAGCGCTCCAGCTTCTCGAACCATGATTCGCGCAGCTGAATTCCATCCTTATAGTTCTGGGCTTTGCGCAGGATACCGATAGCAGCGTCTGACTGCTGAAGCTGGTTATTGATTACAATCAGCGCCTCAACGGCCTGCGCACTCTGGTCCTGCAAGAACTCGAGTTCCTTGTAATGCAACGCCTTAGCATACGCATGGCACCGGGCAGCTTCACGCCCAAGGACACGGATATCAATGGGCAACGCCTTGTCATCGTGCTCCATGAATTCGGCCAAATTCAGCAGAAGCCCAAGCAGATCAGGAGGAACGTTTTCTGACTTAATGGCATTCTCAATGTTCTGAATAAGTTCTTCCTGCGCCGCGTCGTACATTTTGCTCCAACAGGACACAAAGGCAGAGTTGAACAGATCACGTGCCAATGGCGGGTACACACTCGCTAGACTAGCACAGGCACGGAGGGCATGGTTAGGAGATTCACTAAGAAGCGTCGAACTAAGACGCCGAATCCACTCTTGCCAATCCTCCTTGGTCGATTTTCCTCTAGTTTCCCACGCCGCCTTCAAATGAACGGTATTCATTTCAAGCGTGCGGGAACTCATGTCGCCAAACGACGGTTCGTTGCCGCCATCACCAGGCTGCATCTCCGAATTGAGGGGCTGGGGCAGGGCCTCTCCTCTCTGAAGCTTTCCGACGAGCAGTTCGTAGTTCTGGTGTTGGATCTGGAAGGCCGCCATCTGCTTGTTTACAGGGACCATGAAGTGGAGGTAGTCTTTTCCAAGCTGAGAAATCAAAAGACAAAGAGTATCCAAAGCAGTCACCCGCAAAAGAGGCTCACCGGATGACAAGATACGAGTCAAGGGATGAATAATCTTGGCAGCATAGTCGTTGAGGTTAACTTTACGGGAGATCTTGCCAATCGTCTCGATAGCAAGCTTTCGGATAGCCAAGAGTTGAGTCTGCTTCTCAAAACATCTCACAATGACAGGAATAATCAAATGCATATACTCCTCGCAGCTCGACCCAAATACCAAAAAAGCATTCAAAACTCTCTCGGAAGCATTGCGTCGTTGAGAGTTATCCCGCTCCAAAGCACCCAGCATCAGAGGAAGCAAGCGCGCCAAGTAGACCTTGAACTCGCCCTCCAGAGACCGCGAAATAGCCTCAACAAGCTGCATAATTGTCGTATGCAACGTGCTAGACTTGAGCCAGAAGCTCTCCAGACAATCAACAATCTCGGGAAGATATTTCCTAATGTGCTGACGAACGATACTTACCAGGACTGCAAGCTGTGCAAAGTAGGACTCGAGACGGTTCATGGCCGTGCTCTTGATGACGCTAACAAATGCAGGAATAATGCGGTCCAGGAAAGACACGCACTCGAGACCCAAAGTGCGGAAGATGTTCATGATGGCCTCAATGACTCCAGCATGATGCTGTGATAAAGAATTGTCTTTGAGAATCTGCAAAAGGGCATTGATAGCCACAGTTGGGTAGTAGTCCTTGTTAGACGGCGTGACACCTGTCATCATTAAAGAGATGTCAGTAACCACTTGGTTGGACTCAACCCTTCTCTGGAGCTCAGGAAGCGCTCCTCCTCGACTTGCTGGTACTTGTAAGGATCGAGGGCACCCAGAATTCCCATGAGCTTAATAGTCTCTTGACGCAAGGGACCCCGCTGCGGCTCAGCCCGAATAAGCCCTTGCAACAACTCCAGAAGCTCAGGATAATCAAGATACGGCTGTATTACGTAACCTGAATTTGTAGCCAGCTGGCCCAAAGCATGCAATGCCGCCTCCCGCTTCCGATCCGAGCTCTGATCTTGCAAAGCACTCATGATCAAAGGCATCAATTCATCCTTGTGTAGGAGCATATCCTCACCGCCAACAGTGGCAAGCTCGCCAATGGCATCGATGATAGTCGCGCAAACCATGGGATTCTTGTCCTGAGCTTTGGTAAGCAAAACCTTGAGCATAGGCTCGGCATAGGGCTTGATCAGCTGCTGAGCGTTCTGAACAAGAAGCTTCAGCAGACGCGCACTCTCCTCTTTGTTGCGAGCAACATCAGAGAACTCGAGCTCGGTGAGCATCTGAATAAGCGTCTTTCTCAGAGAAGGAACAACATATGCCGGGTTTTGTCTCGCAAGACGGCCGATGATGGAGACAGCAACCTCGCGGATCTCAAAAACTTCGTCGTTGAGAGCAAAGAACAAAACACGGATGTTGTCCGCCTTTGCCAGGTGCCGGTCAAATCTTTCATCGAGAGCGGCCAAAACGGTTTTTCGGATGTCGGAAATAGGATCTGAGATAACCATGGTCAAAAGTTTGTCAACAACGTCGCTAACAACCTGCATGGCGTGCAAGCTGGTTTGATTCATAATCGGATCTCTCACATAGAGCTGGCAGCAGGTCAGGGCAGCAGCTTCGCGGGTGCTGGCATCGTCGTCTTCGATGTACTTAATGGCTACATCACGCACGAACTCATTTAGAACATGGCCTGTTGGCGTATTAGCGTCTATAAGTCATTATGAAGACTCTGAATTCAAACTTACCTGTAAAATCGAAACTACCAAGGGTATTCAGGGCAAGTTTGACTTCTTCTTTGCGTTGCTCATAGGCCTGCAGGTCCCGAAAGTCCTTGAGCGGGATAGTGGCCATGGTATTACTTTGCGGGGCACCCAGCGTCATGAAAGGCTCCCCGCAGAGAACAGTGCTTAGCATATCTAGCAAGCGAGTCTGAATTTCGGGTTTGACAGACGGAATATAAAAGGCCATGTCGACCAACGCCTGAGTCAACTTAGGGGTAAGCTCGCAGGCAAAGATGGGATCAAGCAAAGCACTCATATACTTGCTAAGTGTCTGGCCCACGGCTACGGCCAATCTACTAATGCAGTCGAAGACGGGGTCAACGCTTCCCCGTTTCCTGTTGGTCAAGCTTAGGCCTTCGCGGACGTAGAACAGGACGCTTTCGAGGTATGGTGCTATAGCACTCTTGACAGAGTTGGCAATCTCGCCGATGGCCAGAAAAGCATCATTTCTCTCCTTGTCCTTTTAAGAGACTGGAGAGGTATACCATGTATTTATGCAAGTATGTGGAGCTAAATTCACTGGGGCTGTACCGAGAGAGCTCGGGGATCAGGTTGATGATGGTCTTCCGAATGACGACGTCGCGATGATCTTTGTGCTTGAGGACAATCTCACAGGCCTCGTGATAGTGTGGTTGCATGAACATGCCGCCCTGCTCCAGCAACTCCTTGATGACCAGCAAAGACGCATGCGTCGACTCAACTGTGTTGATCTTGAGACCAGAATTAGACTCGGTATACATCTTAGTCATCCAAGTGGTCTTCAGCTCAGGATCTCTCTCGCGAATGATGCGGAAACAAGCACTAATTGTCTCTGCGGAAGCATTGCGGATGATGTGGCGAGGGTCTCTCAACCCGACCCAGATGAGCTCGAACACTAACCCCACATAGCCATACATGAGGGTTGGAGCGTTCCGAGACAGCTCGTTCAAAGTAAGAACGGCGCTGTACCGGCGCTCTTCAATGCGGTCTGATTGGAGCCACTCGAGGGCGGTCTTGACTTCGGAGTCAACCAATTCGGTGGTCAGTGTACCACCCGGTCTCGCTAGTTTGCCCAGAGCCTTTGCCGCTGCGGGCATGGGGATCATATCCTTTCCTCGCAAGATGGTCTTGATGTTCTGGGTGAAGCGGGTGTATGTCATGGTCATGTCGATATTTTCCAGGTCGATGAGGGCGTCAAGGGCGTAGATGCCGCCCAACCTCTCAGAGGAGTCGGAGCCATGGGTGATGAGGGCGGTGATCTTTGTGTTTATGGTATTATAGAAGGGGAGGAACTGGTCGGGTTGGAAGTCCCGGTGGCAGAATGAGACAAGTTCCTTGAGGGAGAGGGCAGATCTTCGTCTAGCTTCGTCGGTGTGTCGGCTGCAGGTTGGAGAAAGGTTAGTATATGGGCGCGAAACAGCGGCGATGTCATCGCAGTTACTCACTTTGAGCGTAGATCTTTGATAATGATGTCCAGGCAGTCCATTGCCTGTTGTTGCGCCATGATAGGCGACTGGTGGTCGTCAGACCGGGTTTAGTGTTAAGTACGACCGAACTGGGACCAAGTGGTAAAAGTGTTAGGGTAGCTTAATTCAAGCATATAGGCCACGCCTGTAGTATCTTGAAGCAAGCAAGCACAGAGAATCCAACGCCTGAGCGATTTATCCAATCCGGAGCATGAAGTCACCGCAAATTAAAAATGATGATAGTGTCTTGGTAGTTGTCGAAGATAATTAGGCGATTGACGGTGATTTTGGCACTCGTAGTCGAATCAAGGAAAAGAAAATCTTGCTGGTCAGAGACTTCAATGCAGTGCGGCAGGCCAGCCTTCTTTCTAGTGACGGAAAGCACAAGTCAATGCGAGGTTGACGGCGGCACAGATAGTATCAACTGTCAATAAAATAACTTCAAAGCCGAATATCAGACTCTGAAGAAGCAATTGTAAATAGCGACGATTGGCACAAGCGAAAAAAATATTGGCACGAGCCTCCGTGAGTGAAGAAACTAAGGCCGAGAATCGAGTTGTGAGGTTCGACAAGCCTAAAAGTGTGTTGACCACTAACGTAATGATAATTAGTAGCGAGTGCCTCAATAGAAGTTGTTAGTGGTGTAGTGTGGGAGTATTAGAGGGGAGTTAAGCTGCGTCTCTAGCTTCGCCTTGTGACGAATCTGGTAAAATAAACTCTTTCAATTCAGCATCAACATGAAGTCCAGTGGATTGGTGTAGTGGTAATGGGTCAGCCGATAGGCTCAATGGATAAATATTGACAGTGCACAGCAAACTATGGTTTAGGTTTCACTGTGCTACGTGATCAGATTAAGTGGAGGCTTTGGTGAGGAATGTAGCTCGTACAGTGTCAGTCAAATTTAATATTTACTGTTAAAGTACAATCCAAGCTCCGTTAGTGGGGCCCTGAAGACGAGGCTCAAGGGCCTGGTTGGTTGCAGTCTTATCTTATCTTGATCCCTGAGTAGGTGGAATTCAAATTAAAGATAATTATGAACCCTACTGTTTGCGATAAGTGAAAAATCAAAGTCATTATTTTTCATCACCATGAACATAATATTTAAATCATTGAGATATTTATTAAACCATTCTACGATCTACTAAAATTATTGTCACAATCTAATCCGATACCATCATCTCGCGCTTCCCCTATCCACCGCCATCATGGGTAATGACGGGGGCTCCATTCCTAAACGCCGCGAACTTGTCCAAGAAGCCGCCCGCAAACCCACTCTCAGCGAACTCAAAGCCACTGCCCATGAATCCCTCTCCCACTCCTGGACCCACTGCCACCTCACCGATGATCCCCTCGACAAAGACTCCACCGTCTCCGATTCCCACGGCCACCTCTACAACTACGAATCTATCCTCTCCCACCTAATGCCCACTGGCGACCCCCCATCGCAAACCCGCATCTCCTTCGAATCCACCAGCATCAAGTCCGTTCGTGACATTGTTAAATTATCATTTCAGCGCGGGGGGTCCAAAGGCAAGGGCGAATATGTGTGTCCGGTATCAATGAAGGAGCTGGGCCCAGCGACCAAATCGGTGTACATTGTGCCGTGCGGCCACACATTTGCTGAAGTAGCAATCAAGGAAATAGCCGAATCCATTTGCCCTGAGTGCAGCAGGCCGTTCAAGCACCGCGACATCATCATGATCCTTCCCACATCCGAGTCTGATGTCGTCAAACTAGACAAGCGCATAGACGAGCTGCGCGCTGAGGGCTTAACGCATAGTTTGAAGAAAGAAAGGTTGACCAGTAAAAAGAAGAGTAAGAAGGATAAGAGTGAAAAGAAAGAGAAAAGTCTTAAAGACAGTATTGAGCTGCGAGGCGAAAAGCGCAAATCTACTGATGATCACCAGAAAGTCGAGAAACGGGTTAGCGGAATTAACAATCCGGAAACGGCAGCGCTTGCTAAAAGATTCTTGACGAATGAGAGCAAGAGCGTTGGTGACGTATTACTTTGCAAAAATGATTCACGATCACTCATATTCGCCTATGTACTTTAGTACCGTATTTCCATGATACCAGTAATTTATAATGTTATTCATTTCATATTAACATGATACATATATATCCGAAAGGAACAAGAACTATGTGCCCGACTATGGCATTATGTGCAGCAACCCTCATCCACCACTACTACCCACTGTTTAATATCACCATCTACAGCTCATCCTTTCCGGGAGCTGCCTGGCCCAACTGCCCTTCACAGACCGCCGGAGTACCAACCTCCATCTTGTACACACACTTCTCCGCCTCCATGACCTTCCAAATCTCCTCTGTTTCATGGCAAGCCAACCACACATCGCTCCGACGGTTCGGTCCATTCCAACAATTCTGCCCATTCTCATACTTGAGAACCAAGCGCTTGCCAGACCCCAGGCCCTTCCCATCCGCCTTCTCCTCCTCGTCGGCCATCTCCCAGCTGAACGTGTCGAACGTACCCATATGACTCTGCCCATGGCCCTTTTTGCTCTTCTGGTAGGTCTTACCCATCCAACACATTTCGTACTCGTACTCACCACTGGGAATGACCACGCACTTGTCTTTGAGGGCGCGGAATATGCCTTCCGGACCGTAGTCCCCGTTGAGGTCTTGCTGGAGCTTCTCGACTTCGTGGGTCTGCTTGGTGACTTCGCGCTCAACTTCTTCATAGGCCTCGCGGGCAGCCTTGACGTTGCCGGATTCGCCCGTGTTCTCGGCCTCGGCCATGAGACCATTGTCAACCATCCACAGACGGACGGCAAGAACCTTCTCCCAGATCGCAGTGCGGAGAGAAGGAGGCAGGTAGGCTTCGAAGCTGAAAACTATGAGGCTGTTAGTCATTAATCCTACATACAAAGCCTTGTAGACAAACGACTCACTGATGTTTCCATCCGCCGGCTCGGCTTCCTCAAACTCGGCCCAGTTGATACCGTTGTACTCGTTGTCATCACGGAGAATCGAGTTCATATCAGCATCTGAAAGGTACTCCGCAGTGTTCTGGCCCTGCCCAGCAGCATAATCCTCCCAAGACTTGACGGCAGCCTTGACACCCTCATCGTTGAAGTTGGGGTTGTACTCTTCCTTAAACTTGCGCAAGATCTCCTCTAAAGTCTTGACCTTAAGCGTTGCAGCATCGCGTTGATCTAGAGCATCATCAAGAGCATCTTTGAGACCGGTAATACGCTCCTTGGCCAAATTGACCAGAATACCTAGCTTTCCAGCCTTGACGGGTCCTCTGACAATTCTACCGCGCTCAGCCTTCTCAGCCTCCTCCTTCTTCTTCGCAAGATCCTCCTTCTTGACTACAAGCTCCGTAATATCTTTTTGTAATCTGACAATCTTCTCGTCAACATCAAGGCGCAATCTTTGCGCATCACCCAAAAGCCCCGCTTTCTGCTTCAATGCCCTATCCAATGCCGCCTGCTTCTCCGCCGTCTTCTTTCTGAACTCTTTGCCGATCTCCCCGCACTTGTTAGGACACTTGACACCAGCTTTGCCCGCCCACTCCTCGGAGCCATCGCAGCAAAGATCGTAGTCACAAACGCCATCGTTGACAAACATGAAGGGGACGTAGGCGCCCACATGGCCGGAATTAGTACACCAGAAGCCAGGGAGGGCGTTGGTGATGGCGGTGTTTTGGTCGATGGAGCCGTGGAGGGGTTGAGTAGGGGAGAGAACGTCGAGCTTGGCACAGGCGGCGGTGCCAGGTTCGTCGGAGCCGTCGGGGCAGTCGCAGTGGTTGTCGTTGACTTGCCTGACATCAAGTTTGATTTCGGAGTGGTTGATGCAGGCGAAGCTGTCTTTTGAGGTGTAGTGCTTGGCGACTAGAAGGAAAGTAGTTAGTGATTGTTCGACACCGATTATACTAGTAGGAAAGTAATCGTGAGGAAACATTAGACTTACACTCAGGGCCAACACCACGAGGGACACTACTGGCAGCTGTGGCTGCAGACAGCAGACTGGCCGTCCCCACAATAACCGAGATAGTCTTCATTATTGCGGCTTCAAATTAACGAAAAAGGGTATCACGGCAAAACTCAAAAATAACCAATCGCTCCAGGCGAATACAAAATAACTCGGCTAATGAACAACAAAGCAAAATGAAGCCCAAAAATACGGCGAATTATCAATGTCGATTTTTAGCCAATAGAGGAACTATCGAGCTTGCAGGTAGCTACATTAAGTTAACAAGTAGACAAACTCCAAATTGGGCGATAATTCCGGGGTAGCACCGTGTCCATACAGTATGGGCTATATGTGTGGATTCTCGACGGGTAAATTTCGGAGGAGGGTTATTCACCGAGAGTTGAAGTGGTTGCTTCTCGGTAAGTATAGCAAAGCCTGCACAGTAGCGCATATTTTGTACCCCTCCGTGTTGTGAGACCCTGGTCTTGATGGTATTAATTCTTATTCGTTGTTTGTCACTCGCATGTGAGAAGCGGATAAATGCAACTGTTTTATTTTCTGACAATCAAGATTTGATTTTTGACATTTGGTTCTTCTTTCTGTGATATTTATTTATTAATCTTTACATTTGGTTCACATCATATATTCATCATGGCGCCCCGGCCTCAGATTCCCGCGAGCGAGCTGAATCCCATGCGTGATCTCATCAAGGTCACATTGGAAGCTCTTGACCAGCTCGTCAAGTTCGCTAAAGATGAAGCCCACGCCGCCGACGATGCCAATGAGCACCCGCCTGCCACTATCAAGGAACTTCGGTTTGCTGGTCTCATTGTCGATGTCTGTAAGCTCGCCGAGGCCCGGTCCATCCAACTGCTTTATATGGTCTCCAATGACCCTTTTACTCCGTCGGCCATCAACAAGATTTTGAGAGAAGTCGTTTCGTTGGCTCCGACGCTTCAACAATCTCTTGCTAGTTATCCTTCCAAGTTCTACACGCTTACTATGAAACGCGAACTGGCGCTGATCGTCTGGCAAATCTCGGCTAGCATGCGCCGACTCATCAGCGAAATACCCATTGACGGCGCCCTTGTCTCTGGGTCTCTTAAAACCCGCCTTATGACTAGCACCGCCTCCATCAAAAGCGAACTTTCCAAACTGCAAACCCTCATCCAACTCGGCCCCCGCAAAATCTTCACGCAAAAGATCAAATCCTACCGCGACATCATCGTCGACGTCGAGCGGGAACTCCAAGTCTGGCTCAATGAAGCCGATGATTCAGAAGACGAAGACGACTTGGGTTTCGACAGCGATGAGGACGACGATGAGGGCTCGGGGGGTCACGGGACGTTGGACGAGGTGGACGATTTGCATAATGGTGACATGGGGCCGACCAATACCCAGGCGATCATCGACAACATGCTTTCGCAGCCGCGCCGGATCCCTAAGGATGACCCCACACATATTCGCCCACGCGTTGACATCGCCCTCCGGAAACTCCGCCTGGTAACTCTCCTATGCCAAGCCATTGAGAAGAGACGGCTTGCGTCATTTCCCAAGTTCCCCAACGATACCAACATTGTCGGGAGACTAGACCGGATGTTGAGGGCGCTGGAGCAGATCCCGGAGAGGGTGGAGGATATGGCGGCGGCATTTTACTCGTTGAATCAGTTGCAAGTTGATTGGCATTTGGACCAGTTGGTGTTGGATGGGGCGGCAGTTGCTGATGCGGTGAAGTTGAATTGGGAGGGAGGTGAGGATCAGTTTTCAGCTTGGACGGCCAAGTTCAATGAGGGCATGAAGACGGCACCGGCGGAGTAGAGGGATAGAGCCGAAATGATGAGTACATGATTTATTAGAGATGATTCTTTTGTTTGGGTATATATTGTTTTTGGTTTATATGTTTATCTTTCGGTTAGTCAAAAGTTAGATGTTTGTCTCCTTAATTGTCGTACGTTATCTTAATCACGTAAACATATTTTATATGGAAATTTATGAGTAAAAGCGTTAAAGAAATATATTCAGAGAAAGAAAAATAATAAAGAAAAATATACATAAAAAAAGTAGTAAATTAAAAAGTCTGCAAGTATCATTTACCACCCACAGCCACTATATCATTGACGCATTTTATAAACAAAGAACTCGTCACAGCAAATCACCTATAATGATAATTTACTGGCGAGCGCTCCGTCTGCGCGCAGCAAGACCCGAACGCTTAGCCTTGCAAGCAGCCTTGGTCTTGGTCGCCGCGACCGATGAGGGAACTTCAGCTACGGAGAAAGAAGTGCCGACAGCAGTGGTGGCGACAGAAGTCTGGAGGGTGGTGGGGGTAGAGCCGGTGGAGAGGGCGATGGTGGGGATGGTGGCGTTGGCGGAGGTGAATATGCCGGTGGAGACGGTGGCCTTGGTAGTGGAGGCGGTGGCAGAGGTAGAAACCTCTTCAACATTCTCAGTGTTGTTGGTGGTGGTGGAAGACGATGAACTAGAAGTCAATACCGAGTTGGTGAACAGCTCAATGGCATCGACGATGTAGCTGGGGTTCAGGAAGGTGGTACCAGTCGAACCAGATAGGACACTAATGGTAATGTTGTTGGTACCAGCGACTAGCTTACCAGCAGGAATCGCAATATCATACTGTTCGCCGTAGCCACGATAGGCACCGCGGGTAACTCCGCGGGAGTCGATCTTGACAGGGGCCGCGGGGTTAGCAGCGGACCATCCGTTCACAGAAACCGAAGGACGGCCACCGTTGGCGGACAGTGTCGTGGCAATACGGAGAGTGGCGGCACCAGGGGCGGAGTTAAGCTTGACAGAGATCTGACCGTCGTTGACAGACTTGAAAAGGGCCATGGGGAAGTTGGCGGCCTTGCTGGTGCCAACGGTGAAGGTCCCGGGGTCCACGAGGACATGCGGGCATCTGAGGGATGCATGCGCAGGAACTTGTCACCGTTGAGCAACTCAAAGGGCTGCCCATCGAACTCACCGATCTTGAAAAGAGAGTTGGCGGGGGCGCTAAGAGTACTCGCAATGTTCTGAGTAGTCACCTTGCCGGCAGAAACAGCGACGGTGGCGTTAGCAACCTTGTACTCGGTCTGATAGAGGACCATGGTGTAGGTGCCGGGCTTCATATTGGGCGACGTGAAAGAACCGTCGGAGTTTGCCTTGGTCCAGTACTGCGCGTCAGAGTTAAACCAGTGGACGACGGGCTCGAAGGATGAAGAGACACCAGTTGCTTTACCGGTCACAGTACCGCGGGCGGAGTCGGCGACGAACCCCTTGACGTTCATGTCGGCGAAGAAAGAAGTGTCGACGTCGGCAGCCTTGGGGATGCCATCGCGGGTGAAGGAGAGGAGGTAGGGGCCGTTGAGACCGACGCGAAAGTCTTCGGTCTTAACATGGCCGGAGTTCATGTACCAGGACAGATTCACAGTATCTGAGGCGGCCTTGTTCGAGTTGATGTCACGGTGGAAGGGACCACCGGACGAGGTCTCTTTGTTCATGGGCAGGAAGCAAGCGTGGATAGCATCGGTGGCATTCCCGTAGGCACAGAAGACATCAGTATCGATGAAACGCGATGACGAGTAGAATTTGGAGCGGGTTTCGCTGCCGACGATGAAGACGTCGGATCCTTCAACGGTCGAGGTAGCGCCGGCGGTGTTAGAGACTTCACCGAAGGGGTATTCGTAGGGGAGGACCTCGGCGTTGAGACGGGCGAGGTAGCGGAGTTCACCAATAGAGGGCTCAGCAGTGATATAGGTGCCCATGTACATGGTAGCTTCGCCTTGCTTGACGATGATGTACTGGGTGAGGGTGTCAGTCTCGCAAGTGACCTTGACGAAGTTTGTGGAACCTAAGGGTGATATGGTTAGAGATGAGATCAGTGAGGCGATAGATTGAGAACTGGGTGCTTACCCGAAGTCACGGTGGTGGCGCTGACGGTGGCGGAGCCGAGACCGGAACCGATTTGGGTTTTACCGCCGGAGGCCTGAAGCTCGGTACCGCGGTACTTGATGGATGAAACGTCACAATTGGAATCGGAGATGGTCAAAACCATGGAGTTGGCAGAACCGGCATCAACGACGTAGTTAGAGCCATTCTTGGTGACACCGAAGTCGGCAGCAACGGCCGAAGCCATGATAATACCGGCCGAGACAGCCTGTAGAGAAGTAGAGGTCTTCATGATTAAAAAGATAATCTCAAGAAAGAAGATAGAAAAAAAGGTAGTTGTAAAAGCTGCTAGCAAGAAGGGAATGCTTTGATGTTGGGCTGGATATCTCAAAGTGATAGACGTCTAGAGTCTCTTGCCAGAGGAAGTAATAAAATGCTGATAAACTATAGATAATAGGCACAGTCTTTTCTCCGAGAAAAGATAAAATTCGAGCCAAAGGACGAAATCAAAGTTACGATAGGACACTTAAGAGTGATTTGATAAGTTTGGTAGTTTAAGGAAAGTGATATATACGGTAAAGATCTCAAGTATGTAGTTAAAGCGAAAGAACAACGGACTGAGAGGCTCGTCAAACCACGACTAGGTAACAAATAAAACAAAAAAGGTAGAAAAAAGAAGATGAGCTTCTTGGAGAGAGAAGGAGAAGGATGTTTACGATGCTAAGATGGGATGTCGTCAGTACTTAAGGGTGTGATGGGGATCACGAAGGATTCTTTGTTCGAGAAGGCAGATTTAGTTACGGACTGAGACTCGCAGAAATTAACATATCCCGCCAGCCAGGCAGGTTCTAATTAGTTTTCTCTATCACGGAGTCCATTACAACAACCCCCTCAAGCTTTCCACCCCTCTCCTAACTAACAAACTACCAGACTAACGCCCTATTACACTCTAAACTAACAATCATCAAATCTCCCTCCATAAACTCTCAGATACCCAGCAAATCTCGTCTCCCACTCTCTGACCCCTTCCCAGCACCCATCTCTCTCCTCCCTTCGCCAACCGCTACGCATCATCTCGCATTGACCACCGATTGGTTTCTCCTCAGCGCCATGTGCCTCGTACAGAGGATGACCTGGTGTAGCATCACGAAAGTTAGTGAGCAGGTTGGCAGATGGAGAGAGTGATGATGGGACGCTATGTTTGGGGGGTTACGACGTTGGGAAATTTGGCTTGGTTTTGGGGATGTTTTAGGGGATTTGGGTGTTGACAGTTAGGAAGAGATTCAAGAGATGGGAAGTAGTATGGAGCCAAAATGGGTTGATTTAACGTAGCCATTGCTAGGCTTGTGGTGACTCTAATTCTGTATAGTCTTCATTCACTTATATGAGGCTTCACGATGGATACTAAGCCCTTTTTTTTTTTTTAGCTTGTGTTTCTAATTATTATTAAAAATGCCTTGAACCCCATAAGTTGACTAACACAATACGCCATCTCTAACCTAATGTGTAACTATCACTAATTGCCATATCATGCCGGTCTCATCTAATATTTGAAACAAATAATCAAGTAATGGATATCGCTTTTAAGTAACAATGTCCAAAACCTTTAATTCCGGCCTTCTTCTCTCTTCTTTGCTCGGAGATTTCCCAGGGTTCTTGAGTACCCTGGAACTCCATCGCACAAGACTCTCAACAGCCCCCAATAACGAAGGGTCCGTTTCCCTCGCATCTGATGCATCGTGTGTCTCTTGATGACCGGGGTTTTCCAGTATATCTCATTCTATTCTTATGTTTGCTTCACTTTTGTCTTCAGCTGCTTGTCCCTTTGGGTAGACTGAGAACTTTTCGACTGTATCTCTCAATGGATGAACAGCGATATTGGAGAGAATAGAAGAGGTCTCTTTTGTCTTCTCATCGATCACGGAGAAGAGTTAAACTACTCCATGTTTGCATTGACTATATTCCCTTTGTGTTCTTGTCATTGTATATTTAAAATCTTGTTATCCGTATATTACTCTAAGCTCAATATATTTGCGTAAAAGGAAACTATTTGTCTTTTGGAAAAGTCACTCATGGCCATCCATACAACCGTAAATCAATGTTTGCCGGAAGATCAAAATAAGCTTCTATGCTTCCAAAATATCATATTGCTGATCGCCAACACCATGTCCGTAACTCACGTCTCTTCCCAACGATACCCGCCGCCTCTCCAATTGACGACCACCCTTAAACCGAACAACAACAACTTTCTCATCTCAAAATGACTGTACATCACCGTCTTGGTCTAGAATCACAGGAAGTCTCCTTATCCAACTGCAGGTACACCCCGCCGGCCAATCCCTTACCAAAAGTCCACCAACCACTCGGCAAAATCCCATCTTGGCACAGCCTACATAAATATCACCAAAAAAAGGAAAATCGAAATTAACATAATGTTTTAGCTTTTGTACAATGGGGTGAGGTTCTTGGACAGCCATGCGATGGGCCACCCATTCACGAAATTGAGTTTACGTGATCATTTATCTCCGTTTCCCCACTTCATAATTCGGTATAATTACAAGATACTTAACCAGAAAATACAAAGACAGGATCCTCCCTTTTCCCTTTCTTTTCTCTGTAAACTATAGCGTCTCCGAGTTAACTACCATAGGATTCCCATGTCACCTTCTTCCAAAGCTAAAACACGGAGAATTTCACAAATAGGCTGGGATGAGATTGAGGAATCGTGGAAAAAGAAATAATCAGTCGGTCTTCGATCGACTGATGAGGAAAAGGCCGGATGGCGTAATATGGGGGAGAGTTGGGTTATAGGTGACGTGGTATTGTATCAGGGGACATAGAGTTAATGGATTAGTCAAACTATGCGTGGTTTGGATGGAAATAGGATAGTAAGAACGCAAGATATTAAAGCGTTGAAAGTCTAAAATGTACCTTGTTTTACAGCTGTGAATATCTGAGATAATATTTTGAATGTAAGTGATAGAATTGCCATAAGATTGATTATATATTGAGTCTTAGAGTTTGATCTCAAGATAACGCATAGATATCCAGACTGTAATCCTTAAGATATATTAAGACGCTCCCCATTGAATAAGGCAACGTGCCAGAGTGGTTAATGGGTGAGACTAGAAATCTCATGGCTTCGGCCGCATAGGTTCAAATCCTGTCGTTGTCGCTTTCTTTTTCCCCTTTTTTCTTTTTTTTTTTTTTAGTCATTATTGTGTTGCACCAGTATACTTGAAACTTTTTGATACTGCCTCAATTCATTTTGTTGCCACTCATCTAGATTTCAAGACGAACTTATTCATTAACTCATAAGAAAACTATTCTCATCTCATTCACTCCTCACTCATTGACCTTTTGATATCAAACCATAACATAAAATTTACTAGGAAACAAGTTAGCACAATGTTCACACAGTATCCGCCAGACTTCACAATTAAACTTACCACCTCGATCCAGCGGGCCATCCACTTCTTAGTGGCAGTCTTGGCCTCATCAACAAGACCCAGCTCCAGCATCAGCTGAACAGAGCCACGGATACCCGACTCAAGAGCCGAGGCGATCCAGGCATGAGTGTACGAAGTGTGCTCACCAACAAAGATAACCTATCCAATAGTTAACACCGTACCCAGCCAATCATCCAATATAAAATCCACTTACGTTGTTGTGAGTCTTAAAGTACTCGGGAATGTAAGTCTCGTGCTGCCCAACAGTAGGTGACGCCCACGAACCTGCCTCGTACTCATCCAGCGCCCAGCAGCGACGGTTGTACTTCCCAGTGTACGCCTTGCGAGCAACGTCCCCGTGGATATCAAAAATCGCTTCCTTGATAGCATTGACGTGCTCGACCTCAGGAGCTGCAGCCCACGAATACCCAAACTGGAAATCTGAAATGTACGAAGCGAGCATAGTGGCCTTGCCGGTGCCGTTAATGTTGTATGAAGGGTAGCAGATGGAGCCGACACCGGGGACGTCAGTAGTGGTTGAGCAGCCGCCGTAGATGGGGTTCTCATAATGTTCCCAGAAGCGGTGGTCGAATTCGAGGGCGACTTTGCAGGCGGCGTTGTAGTTTAACTTTTGGATAGCATTCTCCATGGTGATTTCCATGTTGGGCATCTTCCAGCGCTTGACAACCGAGAACGGTGCAGCAACGATGGCAAAGTCGTAGTTGTTGGTAACCGTCGAGCAATTGGTCGCCGCTGCCTTCCATTTGACGTCAACGGTATTGTTGGCGCCAACCTCGATAGCCTGGACGCGATGGTTCATCTTGACGATGTCGTCGACAAGCGGGTGGAAAGCAGACGGGAGACGTGAGAGGCCGCCGTCAATAGTGCGCCAAGCGTTCGCTTGGAAGTACACACCTTCGTAGAACGAATCCCAGAAGGAAGATGCATCACCGCCAAGAATGTCAGTGGTGTTGAGAGTGGCATTTAGGTAGTTGACTATGAAGGCGTACTCGGACCAGTGCTCACCGTCCATCCCGGCAAGGCCGGAGTGGACGAACTGGGAGTGGGCTTTGAACATGTTGTCGGCGATTTGCGCCAGGAACGTCGTGTTGCTGGTGATGGCATCAATGGAGGCTTCCACAGTGGTTGTGGCATCATCGTAGATGATGGTGGTGCTTAACGATGAGTTCGCAGCAATCTGGGCAATAGTCGGCGGGAGCCCGGAGGGCAGCTTGAAGCCATTCTTGTACACGAGGCCGTTGGTCGATGACTGGAACCACGGGATGAAGTCTACAGACCAGTTTTTGTCGTTTCCGTTGATTTCGTTGAGCTCAGTGGCCAGCTGGAAGACAAGTTGGTGGTCGGTGATGTTATGGGTGACGTTGTCGTACTTGACAGACACGGGGAAACGCATGGGACCCATCTCCTGGTACGAGTAGTCGAAGGGACCACCGGACAGGTACTCGGTATGGACACGGCCACCCAGGCGCTGTGCAGCCTCAAGAATCTCAATGTTCTTGAAGCCGGCCTGAGTGAGGACGAGCCAGGTCATGAGACCGGCCATGCCGGCACCGAGAATACCAATCTTCTTCTCCTTGACGTCGGAGCTGACGGCAGAGAGGTTTTTGCCATCAAGGGCGGCGACACCGTCGAACCATGGGCCCATCATATCGATTCCAGGGACATTGGGCATGGCGATGCCGTCTCTCTTCTTCATGGCAATCTCGTCGCGCTTCGCCCGGAACGACATCGAATGGTTGATGTCCTGCTTGACAGATCTCCCCAACAAGACACCCTCGGAACTCCAAGCGGACAAGCAGCCACCCGAGACAATTGTCGGCGGCATCACCCAAACCAGACGGTCCGCCGAGTGCTCGGTGGTCCGCGAGACAATGTGGTCGTGGGAGCCAAATTCGGCAGTACAGGGGCCGTAGGTGTAGGTGACGGGGCCGGTGATGTGCTCGGAGAAGGAAAGGTGAACGTTGGCGATGCGGGAGGTGAGGGATGAACGGGTTTCGAGGAAGATAGGGCGGGGGGTGGCGGCAGCGGTTGCGCCAGCCACGAGAGTGGCGAGGGTGATGGGGTTTTCATGGTGAAGAGCGGGGCTGGAGACTTGACAGGGTGGTGGAGAGGATGGTGAACCTGGAGAGTGAAGAGAGAGGGGATTGAGTGGATGGATGAGGGGGATGAGGAGGCATCTTTATATCGGTGGGGAGGTGAGTGGGTTCAGAGGGGGCCGGTGTCGAGAGAGGGGGGATTGTAGTCTGAAGCCACAAGGACGGGTTGATCGAAAGGCAACAAAGGTTCCGCCGATGCTATCTGCAACACTTTTTTTTTTTAGTTTCCCGTCTATTAGCGGATTGGACCCCGCGGTATCTGGTATCTGGGGAACCAACGCTAAAGGGGGCGTATAAGTCAAGTAACCCAAAGCTAGTATGAAGGATTCCAAAGGAAGTGGTCGATATCGTGAGTAATTGGGATCAAGGCCTCAAATCTCACAGCGGGCCAGATTAGATGTGATAGTCGGGAGGCCGGGAGGCAATATCAAGAGACGGAGTGTGGATGTTGGATCCTGGACAGCTATGTAGCCACTTATTTCTTGACAACGGTCCGGGTATCGAGGGGTCATTTTTGCAACATCCATCCTATCCCACGTCATAAATCAGCGGTGAGATTCCCAGCTAATCATAGACTTGCCTTCTCTTGATTCATCCCGTATCAACACGGCAGGATCCAGTTTTCTAGTCAAACCACCCAACATCTTAGTAGTCAATCGTATATGTTTATGGTTACAGCCAGTCCTTCCTTCGTCCCACCACCCACTGGCTCAAAATAACCTCGTTTGACCGCCGCTATCAGTTTGGCTGAATCGCCGGTATCTGCTAACAGCATCCAAAAAGGTTCCAGGCTCCTCCAAGCCATCAAAGTCGCCGGCATTCCATTGCCGGATTTCCTCAGTGAGGCACCAGGCGTGTAAGTCAATATTATCTCAGATGGAATCATATATCGATGCCCCGTTACGCTCGATATCAAATTGTAGTTATCCCACGTTCTTTGTCAGCATCATGATAGCGCACTGCAGCCACACCGTCCCTGCAGCATAGGGTATCTCCTGAAGACGCCGCCCCCACTTTCCCCACCGCTTCCACCTTTTCCCTGAAAAGACTGTACATGCACCTATTATCATGCGTCGTCACAAATGCTTCTTTCAAAATCATACTAGGTGGGGTCCGCAGGAGCTGTAAAGAGCGTTTGAGATAAGAATCCTTTGGTTGTTATCATGGGCTGCTTTGTGTGAAGGGGATTCCGCTAATTCTGACAGTCTGAGGCTCTGATCTGGTGAAGCAAACAATATGGGAGGCCCAGAGGGTGGGTACTCGCCAGCTTCTTGGCCTCGGGGCGCTAAGAGTGTAGGTAGACAGGATAAACACACCCTTGGATAAAGCCTGACTGTCCGCGCTCTTGGTAGTCTCTTTTACTCGAAATATCTATGTCTATCTTCTCTGACCGGCAACATAAGCACCAGTCCGTTCCGCATAGCCCTTCTTGCTCTCAGACCCCTTATCATCGTCGCCTGTCGGATTTTGGCCGACCCTTATCTCTATCTTAGATAATAAGCAGAAATTCATAATTAAGTCTAAATACCTCCAGGCTAACCCGTAATAGTAGAATTTAGACAATAGCGAGAGACCCCCAACCAGTTCCATTCCATATCGGTAGTGTGTTGGTTCTTTAGGTAGACGTGCCTCTGGTAATTGCCGGGTATTTGCATATGCGCTTCACTTGGACAGCAACTGTGATGTCGGTAATTGTTGTGTTTTTAAAAAAAATTACTTTTCTATTTTTTTTTGTATTTCCGGTGACATCAGAAAATATATTCTAGTCGCTAAATAGGACGGATGAACATCGGGTGAGGAGGGCCTTCTTATCATAGAGTTGACAAACCCAGTACATAATGGATTCTTGTGATGGTGTGGCCAACCGTGAATGAGGAAAGTAATATCTTGTGATAGAAAGTTGGGCCGAGGAGAGTTACATGATCACACAGATATCATTCGTGATGATACTCAACTTGACAAGATTATCATGACATCATCTAATATCCGTGTTAGTGCCACCGATGTTGAAGCTACGTCCCACAAACCCAAGTTTACGTAAAATATAATGTTGCCATCAAGCTTGCCATATTCGCAATCACCACCAACGACCCCCACCAATCCTTAACCCATTACCATGAGTGCTCTGGCAATATCCTACCTCGACCTCACACACCTCGAGTCTTATGGCAAACATTAATCTCCACCGAAATCTAACGTTTACACCCCCAGTCGAAAGGAACCAGAACCTCTTCTGGGGAATAAGGAAGCGGGGCTAATTGAGAGATACTGATTGGCTTGGAGGAACCTTCTTATCGCAGGTGGATGCAGGGAGTGGATGTATCAATGGAGGGAATATTAACTTCACTCGGATATCATCATCATCATCAAGTCGATAGTGTTCTGGAAGCAAATCACCAAAGGGCTCGATTGACAAGTTAATGGTGATTGTATATTGGATTCCCATCTAATCAATTGATATCCCATATTTCCGCCATCAACCTCGCTCTAACCTCATTCTCCTTACCAATTCCTCTGACTATCTTATCTCCACCACCCTCCCCGCCACCATGCCTCCCCTCCACCACGTCTTCCAAGGCGCCATAATCACCCCCGACCCCATCACCCCTGACCTCCTCCACTTCCACCCCAACGCCACTCTCATCCTTACCAACTCGCTCATCACCACCCTCTCTCTCACCGCCCTCCCCGCCGCCTCCCTCCCCGTCGCGCCCATTGTTATCCCGCCAGGCGATTTCCTGATCCCCGGCTTCATTGACACGCATAACCACGCACCGCAATGGCCAATGCGTGGGATGGGCCAAGGATTGCATATTCTAGATTGGCTGGCGCAGGTGACATTTCCGTTTGAGACGCGGTATGCGGACGACGGGTATGCCCGGGCTCGCTATGAGGAGACGGTTGATGATTTCTTAAGGCAGGGAATCACGATGGCTTCGTATTATGGATCGAGGCATGTTGGGGCGACAAAGATATTGGCAGATGTCTGCGGCGAGAAAGGACAAAGGGCACTCATCGGAAAATGCAACATGGACCGGGAAGCCCCCAACTACCTTGTTGAAGAATCTGCCGAAGTTTCCCTCCGGGAAACCCGAGAATGTATCCAGCACATCCGGGCTCTCGGAAACCCCCTAGTCCACCCTGTAGTCACCCCGCGCTTTGCCATCTGCTGTACCCCCCCACTACTCCAGGGTCTCGGGAACATCCTAGCCGAAAACCCCGATATCCCCATGCAAACCCACTTCAACGAAGCGGCCCAAGAAATCTCATACACCACGCATCTTTTCCCCGAATTCAACGGTAGCGAAGCAGATCTATACCACCATTACGGCCTCCTTGACCACCGGTCGATCCTCGCCCACTGCACAATAATGACGTTCTACGAAACCAAACGGCTCGCTGAGCTCAACTGTGGTGTCGCGCATTGCCCAATCTCCAACATGACCGTCGGCGGCGGCTTCATGGTCGCACCAATCCGCCGGTTCCTTAACTCAGGGATAAAAGTAGGTCTCGGTACTGACTCCGGCGGCGGGTGGAGTAACTCGATGCTCATGGTCATCCGCCAGGCAATGATTGCGTCCAACGCCCAGGAAGTTGCCTCCGGGGGTTCCGAGAAAGCCTTGAGCATTGACGAGGCTTTTTGGTTGGCAACGATGGGCGGGGCGAGAGTTTTGGGGTTGAGAAGACGGTGGGGTGTTTTAGGGAGGGTATGGAGTTTGATGCTGTTTGGGTGGGAACGTCAAAGGGGTTGCGAACGGGGATGACGCCGGGGGAGGAAGAGGATGGGATAAGGGTGATTTTTGAAAAGTTTGTTATGACGGGGGATGATAGGAATATGGAGCATGTTTTTGTGAAGGGGCGGAGAGTTGCGGGGTGTGGGGAGTGGGCAGAGGAGGAGTAAGGCGTTGGTGATAATTTGGGATACATTCTAATATAAGACATCAACTAGTAGGGTTGACAAAACTGCTCTAGGGTCTGCACGTGGTTGAATTCTCCTTTCTGATGCGGTGGATTAATGATGATGATGAAATGTCTTAAACTAAGATATGAAGTAAACGAGCTGATTTTCCATTCTTTTATTCTTTCATCACTATATCCATTTATTCAACTTTCTAATACAATTCATCAACCTCACACATCTCCCCACATCTACCACCCTTCAACCATGCCGTGGCAACCCCTCCGTTCCCCACCCCGCCGCACACCCCCGGCCACCTACTTCGTCCCATCCGCCATCCTTATCCTTCTTTTCCTCTTTATCTTCCTAATCAGCATCCTCACCAACCCCACCTCCCTCCCGTCAACCCAATATGTTACCGCCACCGCGCATGCCGCGTTCTCGGAACTCAGCATCCCGTCTCTGTTTGTCCCGAAAGTCCTGGGGTTGAACATCACGGTATATAGCAATGAGTCGTTTGCTCCGGTGCCGTTGCCGGGAGGGAAGGATTTAGATGCGCGGGAGTTCATTGGGGCGATTATGGGATTAGGGAGGAATACGGTGTGGAAGGCTGTTGGGAATGTTACGTTGGAGGGGGATGTTTGGGAACCGGAGGGGCTTGTGAGATTATCTGATGATCGGTATGTTGTATCGGCTGGGGAATATATTGCTCCGACGGTTAAAGGTCCCGATGGAAATTACACATCTGTTGGTGCCGGGTTTGCACATCTTATCGTCTTCTCCGGCAACGGCACACGGATCGCCGATGCATCTATTTCGAAAAAGGGGTCTACGGAGTACCACATTGGCGGCATAGACTACGATGGAGAATCCATCTGGGTGACAATTGCAGAATATAGGCCGGATTCGTCGGGATATATCGTGAGAATTGACCCGAAGACCTTGAAACCGGAGGTCATCGGTAGCTACGGAGACCATTTGGGAGGAATCGTCCATGACAAGCTCAAGAAGAAGATTACTTGTCTGACGTGGGGAGGGCGGAGAGCCGTTAGTTTCGCAGTAGATGGCACTGCCAATAAGACAATGGCAAAGACCGATACCGATGTTGACTTGACGCCGCTAAGCACTGTTGAGAATCTATCCTACTTCATCGACTACCAAGACTGCAAATTCATTGGACGGGAAAACCCCGATGACAGTCTTGTCATGCTCTGTTCCGGCGTCACCCGACTAACCGATGGATATGTCCTCGGGGGCCTCGCGCTAGTCGATATCGAGACCATGAAGCCGGTTATCGAGGTGCCGATTACATTAGCAAGTGTCAAGGGAACGCGGATGACGATGAACCCGATGGACGTTAGGGTGGTCGGTGGGAAGTTGAGGGTTTATTGGGTTCCAGATCAACATGAGGGGTTTTGTATGTATATGAGGCCCAGTAGGCTTGGGTGGATAGGGCTGGGATTGATAATTGGGCTGTGTCATGGATTGGGAGGGTCTGTGGGTTGTTTTCTTTTTGGTGATAGTTGGATAAAATGTTTATTGTGGGATCGTTATCTTTGGGTTGGGTGTTGTTCGATTTTGTGGTGTTCCTTGGATGTGACATTGGGTGGATAGGTGGTTGTGGTCATAGCAGGGCGTGGTTCGTGAGGTTGCTTGCTTTGACAAGACGATGTAAAGTGGTCTTGGCACCGGTGTTTATTGAAAGAATATAAATAAATAAATAATTAGATTATTTTACTAAGATTTCAACATTTAATATGCTTGTGAAATTCCGATCTTCAAAGCCGATGCTAGCATCTAGATTCAACCATTGTCGTCATCAATTAAGAGCAACCCAACACCCACAAACAAATCTCCAAATTTAATCTAAATAGCCGATAATCTCTAAACATCTTCAAAAATATCTACATTACATATCTTGTCAACTCAACCCCACCCTTTCCTCTTCTCATCCTCACCCCCCCCCACCCCCACCGTCCCCTTATCCCATCCCATTCGGACCGGGATCCTCCCAGAACTTAATTGACCGCTACAGATAAGCTCAACTTGCAAGTTTAATCTTGGCGAATACTTCCAGGCGTTGTGATGTTGAGTTGATTTGGGTGTGTGGTTTGGACGGAGAGTCGGGGATATATAGCCTGAGTGTGGAGAGTGGAGGATGGAGAGTGGAGGATGGAGAGTTGTGGGGAGGTGCGCCTTTGGATGACATGTGAAGGGTTGATGTGGTAGGGATATATGTTATTTAGATGTATATATATCTACAGATACATATAAATGTATCTGCGGAAAGACCGGGAGCTCATGTAGTCGGGTATCTATGAGATATGATAGATAGCTTGAGTTATGTACTGCCAACACATACTTCGTTGTCAACAAGAACTGACGAACAAGACGCCTATCTCCGTAGTCGGTGGGATAACGGGCCGTTGATAGACAATCTAGATGACAAGAGTGTTTATGTTAATGATCTAACGGACCGCTGTAATGATTAGTAAGAAGGCAGCTTCGTCCTTTAGTCATTGATAACTCAGTTCCATAATATTAATCTAGATCCTAACCCATAAAATGACCACTACCCAAACATCCGCACTCAACCCTCCTCCCGCTTTTCCCAACAACCTCACAACGTGTCAATGCCCACACCATCCCCATTCAAACCCTCCACAATCCTCACCCGATAACCTCCCACCCTCCGTATATAACCGACCCCCAAACCCCCGCCCATCCCGTACCCTCTGCGGGCGTCCAAGTCCTGGATGGTACACAGCATATCCAGCTGAGAGACAAATCTGCCCTCTGATTGGGGGAAAACAGCGTTTGGTTGGCTGCCAAGCTGGCGGATGGAGGAAGAAGGAGGGAAATATAGGTGGGCTGTGGGGAGGGGAGGGATGTAAAGAGGAAGCAAGCGGGCGTTGGTCGGGGATATAAAGGGGAAGAATCTATGGAAAATGTTGTAATGAAGTAGCTGTAATAGAGCTATCTATATTAAGAATGGTCAGATCGTCGTTGTTCGTCAGATCGTCGCACTTAGTCGTAGTTTCAGGTACGCGGTCGTCATCCGGATTAACCTAATCGTGAGAATCAACCCAAGATATCAACTAGATATCAACTAGATATAACTCAATATTCACCGTAATATTCAGTATTAATTTAGACTCTAAATGATTTCCTCAGCACAATCCTCGCATCTAGATCAATCGCCATCGGCCCACTGGCCCCACCCGGTGACTTTCCGGACCCAGAACAATATTCGTCTCCACGTTACACCAACCATCAATGATTCCTCTTCGCTGCCCCCCCCCCCCACAGCCATGCTGCCTGATACCCAACAATAGCCTTAATCCCTAAAGGCAAATCTGTTCCCTCTTTCAAAAGTAAGACCCATAATCCTCCGCTCATTTCTCGACGTAAGCCTTCACCTAGTCACAAACCCAATGCCGTGTGTCGAGCCAATCAAACTTCTAGTCTTTTGGCTATTAATTAGCCACATTCGCGAGAGGATACACAGATGTTTGTCTAATTGGGCTTGCAGCGACTAAGTAGGCAGGTAAAGGACCTTGTGGCTGGTCGGGGTGGGCTGATTTGAGTTGGACGCCATGAGGCGATGGATAAGCTCGTACAAATAGAAAGTAGCTGACGGGGAGGATCTTGGAATTATTCATTTTCATCATCAGCCATATCCTACATCAACTTACATAATATCCACATTTTACCAATTGTCATCTCCGGCCATAATAATACCCACTATCAATCCTGCCCCCTCCAGGACCGTATACCGCCAAATCCATCAAACTACGACCATCCGGCAGCCACTCAAGGGCCTCCGTATCCACCCAAACAGCCATTATCATCTCAGTGACTATCGTGGTTATGGCTATCATTGTGGGGTTGTCCATTTGGTGGTATGTTAGGATGCAAGGTAAGAAGAGGCAGGCGGCGGTGGCTGAGAGAGAATGGTTGACGGTGGGAAGTCCGAAGAGGACTCGGAGTTTGGAGGAGGGGGAAGGTGAGGTTGGAGTGGGACAGGGACATAGAATGGCTGATGGGAAGGTATAGAGTTGGATGAGGCTTATTTTAGTTTGGCTCGAACTGTTTTTTTTGAATTTTATTTAGGGTTTTGTTTTGTTCCACTAATACCACCTGCTTGCATATTGTCCTCAATAAATATATATTTATTTCCTACCAATATATATATATATATATATATATAAAAGCAATCATCTCAATAATCAAAACAAACATCTCCCCACCACAATCCAACCTTCACACTCCATAAAAGCCCCTAACCCTTTCCAAATCCCCTCCTGTCTTGTAAGATTTCGGCCCATCCATCTCATCATCTCACAATAATCTCCCCTCCCTCCCATCCCACAAGATTGCTACGCCCACGCTCAGACAACACCAATTGCAGCGATCGTGCATAGACTTCGTGATGCAGCGGTTAGGCGGACAACACTAGGGTTGTCTAGGCTGTGGTGGGTTTCCGTCCCATAAGGTGGATTTTGTGGTGTTGCATTTGGGTGGGTTTACGAGGAATGTTGGGTAAGGCGGGTTTGTGGACGGAGATGGGAGAGTCAGGAGGTTGTAAGGGAGGAGGAGATTGATATAAGATGGGATTGGGTGAGGTTTTTTTGTAATTTTCTTAATCGTTGTCTTTTGTCTATAACGTACTATTCAATATCATTAACCATCTTCCAACTATTACCACTTTTCTAATAAAGCATCTTCATTTCAACTCTTATCTATTCCCTGCTGCAACCCACAGAGCCTCCCTTAGTAACCCAGCCTTACCACCACCACCATCGTCACAATGCCCCCATCCCTCCTCTTCCACTTCAATTACCCCCGCACCCCTAACTCCGACGATTCCGAAACTACATCAACCGCCACCGCCACCGCTACCTCCACCGCCTCTGACGCTACCATAACAATTCCCGCCTCCGACGCCACCTCAAACACCATCACGGCTTCCCACGGGCTCTCCACAGGCGCGAAAATCGCCATCATCGTTGTACTGTCCGTTGGGTTTTTCCTGTCTGTTGCCTTGTTCGTGTTCCTGCGCCATAGATATCGGCATGTACGGGCGGAGAATGAGGCACGGGTAGCCGCCAAGAGGCCGGTGAGCTCAGCGCGAGCGGGGGTGCCGGAGGGGTTTCCGAAGAATGTGAGGGAGGGGTCGCGGAGTTCGAGAAGTACGAGGACGGTTAGGGAGGAGGGAGGGAGGGAAAGTAGATCGAGGGGTGATGGGAAGAGTGTGAGAGAGTCGAGAGAGGCAGGGAGGGAAGGGGAATGGAGGAGGTCGGCGGAGAGGATGAGGAGGGGGAGTCAGTATGGGCGGGGTGAGAGGTATTGATAATAGGATGGAGAAACGAGAGTTTGTTAACATTATTTGCATTGTTTTTTATTATTATTATTATTTTTATATTTGCATTTTCATTGGCTGTTTTCTTAGATTCTTCTATTGCTTACATTTTGCATTTTCATATTTACGCTTGAATATACTTCTGCTTCTATTCAATTTGACACCTTCCGTGACACACACTTCGACACTCTCCGGACCCTTCGCCCTGAATCTGGCAATGTGGACCCACAACGCTAAGGATTAGACTAGCCCACCTATAGCATCGGATAGATCCGAGGGAATTGTCTTGGCGTTGGTAACTTTTAGACCAATGCGAACATGTAAACAATGAAGCATATTATAGGCAGTGTTCAAATTGGGTTGTCAACTGATTATAGAGGATCAATATTTCCATGATATTGATACTGACACAAGGTAGTATCAGAAGTATGACCATGCAGTATATTTTCTTGATAATCACTCAGTGAAGTCACAAATCCAAATGTGCCTTGCATACAGCTTTCATCGAAAATATTTACTTTGACAAGCACTTCACTAATCAGTCCTTCCCCAACCAACCTACCGCCTGCTCCGCCACAACTTTTCCAACCCTAACTGCTTACCTCATCACTAACCCCCACCTTCTCGTATTTCCTTCGCTTTCTAACTGTAAACACAATATTCGACACGAGTCTTCAGATCCTCTCGTACTATTTTTTTCTCTTTAAAATCTGCAGAATGAATCGCAACATCGCCGTCGCAAATTGACGTCATCGCCTGTATTGTTTGACCGAAAACCTATTTCACTTAATTTAATTTAATTTGGTAATTATTTGTTTTTCTCACCTTTGTTTTATTTAGAAATTCAGTTGTTACTTACGGTTACCTTCCCGGTTCAATTAACATCCCTCACCCAAATAACATCCCCACCACGCAACTACGCGTCACCAAGCCATTTTCACAATGCCCCCCTTCCTCCTCCTCTCCCCCCTCACCCGCCGCTGGATCTACTATGACTCTTCCAACCACACCATCCGCATCATCACCTTCGTCCTCTCTGTCATCTCCATCCTCCTGATCTCCTGGGCCATCCACCGCCGCTTCATGGCGAACCGCCGTCGCCGCCAGGGCATCCCACCCGGTGTAACCGTCATTGTGGAACCTGGGCACCCCGCGGCATACACGACGTATGGGCCTGTATCGATGGGTGAGGCGATGCCGATGGGAGCGATGCCGCCAGCGTATGCAGAGGCGGCGCCGCCTTATGGGGCGCCGGGGGTTGCTATGGGTCAAGGGGTGTATAGTTCGGGGGCAGCGGGGCCGACAGAGCCGAGCCCGAGTTATTATGCGCCGATGCATAAACCGTAAGGGGAGAGGATTGAAAATAGATGGTAATGGGTTTCATTTGGGATATATTGTGGAGTTATGATACTAATAAAATTTATTTAATAAATACTGTATTACACTATCTTTGTATCACCACGTTCATTCGTCATCATCGTCGCCTATTACTCCTTATCTCTCTAAGTCTCCAACTCAGCCTCATCCATGTTCTGAATAAAGGTCGAATACCACTTCACCCCATTTATCACTGCTAATACACTCGCATGTTCATTTACCGTGTGAACCCCTGCCTTAATAATATCCCTCCCCACCCCCTCCATCAACGGCGCAAACCGGAAGATGTGCTCCGTGACATCCCAATAGTACCGCGTATCTGTATTCCCCGTCATGATTCCCGGGGCCATGACGATGTTATCGCCGTACACTGCCCTGCTAGTCCCCGCAAGCACCTTGTACGGAGTCATCTTGCTAATATCCGTTGGGGTGACCGGCGCCGGCTCGAGCTCATTAGGCCAGGCGGTTAGCTTGATGGATCCGGGGATCTCCTCGAAGTCCGTGAAGGCGTCGACGGTCAGATTGTATTTTCCGGCGATGATGTTGGCAAGGGTGGTCAGTTTGGCCTTTACATCGCGGGGGGACTCGCCGACGTTGACGCGGTGGTTGACGGAGAGGACGACGCGTTCGGGAAGCGCGTTGATCTTGACTCCGCCGGAGATGATGTCGGTGGCTACTGTTGTCGTGAAGAGGAATTTGGAGCTGGGGATGAGACGTTCTGCTTCAATGGCGAGGAGGTCTTTTCCGGAGGACACCGGAGGCCGGTGGTTAAGGAGTTTTGATAGAGTGGGTGGGAACTCGTCAGTGTGTTCGTTGCCGCATTGCAGAATGGAGAGATACGGGTTTGTCTCGTGCAATACTGGGGAATATTGTGATTTTTCAATCAATGTAATGAGGTCTGCGGTGATTCCAATGGCGTTGTGAACGGGTGGCATCGAAGAGTGGCCACCGGGGACCCGGACGATGATGTCGACATCAATGTAGCCCTTCTCAGCAACCGCCGGGAGACCGAACGTCTTCCCCCAGAGGTCAGTGAAGCCACCACCTTCATCAATAATCGCCGCGACGCCATTTTTCCCGTAGCGGTCGGCGATGAACGGCGCGAGGTGGCCGGCACCTTCATATCCAGAAATCTCTTCGTCGAAACCAAAGGACAGAAGCACGGTCCGCTTAGGCGACCATCCCGACAACACCATTTCATCAACAGCAACGAGCACGGACGTCAGGACAGATTTGCAGTCAATGGAGCCGCGACCCCACACGTACTCGCCGTCGTAGTGACCGGAGAACGGGGGGTACTTCCATTGCGACCACGTGGAGCGGTCGACGGGCACGACGTCTTGGTGGGCCATGAGAACGAGGGGCTTTAGTGTGGGGTCGCTGCCTTGCCAGGTATACAGGAGGCCGTGGCCGTTGACTTTCTCGAGAGATAAAGTGGCGTGGATGGCGGGGTAGGCGGTTTTGAGGTAGGTAGCGACCTCTTGGAAGATTTCCCAACGGGGGTCACTAGGAACGGGGCCCATGTCGTCGTAGCTTTCGCTGGGGATTTTCACGATGTTGGATAATCTGTCGATGACTTTGTCGCGGAGTCCTGTGGAGTTTAGAACGGTTGCGAGGGTTGAGGAGATCTCAGGGGTCGCTGATGGGAAGATCAGGGCGGCTTGGATGCATTTAGGGATTGTGGAGACGGCGGGGGCCGGGGAAATGGCCGGGAGGAGGGATGGGAAGATGGTGTAGAGGAGGCCGGCTGTTGCAAGGATGGCAAGGAGTGTGGAGGTCAGGCGGGGGCGGGGGCGGGGACGGAGGCGGAGGCGGGGTTTGGGGAGGGTGGTGGTTGTAGGGGGAGGAAGGGAGGTTAGGAAGGCAGCTTTTTCGGGGTCCATGATAGTGGTTGAGGGAGGTATTAGACAATAAATAAGGGATTTATATTGTTATTAGGTATGTATGTTAATTATATTGCAACGTCAGTGAAATATACAAAATAAAGAAATATCAAAATTACCATAGGCGGCACACTGTTTATATATGTCGATTCATCATGCACTATCGCATCAGGTACCGCGGCTGATATCACCTCATATCTCTTACTTATACGCCGTATAAGCTGGGGATCACTATGTGACTTGGTGGCCATGTAGGAGAGTTACGGTGAGGAGGATCGGGGAATAGCGATTGGTATCTGAGGTCGGCTATATTGATAAGGATAGCCGGGGAGGGGAAAGCAGCATTGAGGAGGACTAATGATAATGGTTTGTGACAAACATAAGATATACGTTGATTCAAATAGATTTATTAACATATCTATTAGTTTCTTGAAGATAGGAATGAAGAGTTGGTGGCTTGTTAAGGCCTTGTGGTTCACATATCATAATGATGGAATTAGCCGACGAACACGGGTGATTTTTAAGCGTCACAGTACGCTATCATCGTCACCAAGACTATGATATGAGCAGACCAAAAAATAGAAAATCATACGGCTAAACTCGTCCTGGCGTACCTTTCTCGCCATCTACCGTCAATTAAGCAACATACAACCCAAGCTACGTACAATGTTTCTTCGACTCGTGAAGCCCCTGCTGCCAATCAGATAACATCTTTAAATGCCGTACTTACTCATCAACCCACTAGACCTATCAGAACCCAAGACACCTCCTAACTTCATCTCTGCGGAACCCTCCACTCGTTCTAGCCTCTCACGAAAAAACTTACCCTCCCCTCCGTATCTCCCTCCTCCCCTCCCCGGCCCCATCCTTCGCCGCCTCCCAACTAAGTCCGCCGGCCGTATTGATAAAAGCGGGGCCAGAAGAGTCACTCAGATTTGAGTTTTTCTTAGCTTTGGTGGGGCATTTTTAGTGGGTTAGTGAGGTGCAGGTGAGGGAGTGAGTGGATGTAAGGCGAAGGGGCCTCGGATGGGCTGGGGTTGGACACTGGGGTGGACTTTTGTGTAAGTGGTGGGATGATTGGCTGGGTGTAGGCGAGTAAGCTGGAGCATCACCAGTCACGACATTACCTGAAGCTACCAAGTGCTTTTTATCACGAATAGCTTTTTCTAAACAGGCTAACTAAATATATCAATATTCCCCAACTCAAAAACACTCCCATCACTATTCATCACAACCACCCTCCTCTCCCACGAGTCATCTCAAAAAACAAAGTGGAGTATCTCATTCTAGCATAAACAAAAGGGTACACTTTGTCCTTCCTTCGTAAACTACCACCTCTCCCTCCACCATCGCCACCAACTAACTAGTAGCAGAGTCTTTCTCCCGCGATCCTAGTCTAAGCCGAGAACGTCGTATGTAACCTGCTATTTTTACGCAAAACGTTTTACGTCGATCACCTTTGCGTAGAGTATTTTTATTTTTATTTTTTTTCCTTTTCTATTTTTCTCCGAGGGTTAAGTTCAAATAGATTGATTGTCGCTTTTTTTTTGCTTGTTTGGAAACTTAGAAGCTTCTCTTTATATCTCTTCTTTTGGATCCATTGATTTGGATTTTCCGGTATTTTTCGAAGAGATTGCTTGATGTTTTGATACCTTCTTGTTTAATTTATTCGATACTGAGTTGCGATACGCCAGTTGCCCATCATGGTTCAGAAACTTTACGTTACTTACAATGATGTACGTTTTTAAATCTCCTCAATCTATTTCCTATACACCATGAGCTCTAAATAGCTCTGTCTACTCGATTGCCTCCCCACTCTTCCGCCTATATTCTCCCCGCCTACATCTGGTCCCCCGCTAACCCTGCCTCCCCTCCCCAGGTCCACAAACTCTGTCAAGAGTCCGCCCCTCAAATCCTCGCCGACTTCGCCCCCCAACTCATGATCGCTATCGGCGGCGGTGGCTACGTCCCCGCCCGCATCCTCCGCTCCTTCCTCAAGCAACCTGGCTCCCCCAACATTCCTATCCAGGCCATCGGCCTCTCGCTATACGAGTCCCTCTCTGAGACTACCGGCGGCAACGCCACACCTGGGGAGGTCGAGACCCCCGGGACTAAGGTGACACGCACGCAATGGTTGGATTTATCGTCGCTAGGCGAGATGGACGGGCTGGTGGGGAAAAACATTTTGATTGTTGATGAGGTAGATGATACTCGGACGACGTTGGAGTATGCAGTAAAGGAGTTGGAGAAGGATGTTGAGCTTGCGAGGCAGCGGATGGGGGCGGATGCGCCAAAGACGCAGTTTGGGATTTTCGTGTTGCATAATAAGGATAAGGCGAAGAAGGGGTTGTTGCCGTCGAGTATTACAGACAAGAGTCGTTACTTTGCGGCGCGGACTGTTGGGGATGAATGGATTTGCTACCCGTGGGAGGCGAACGATATTGAGGAACATGACCGGTTTGCGGCCGAGGCTTTGGCCAAGAAGACTTCGGCGTGAATTGGGAGTCGGTTGTGAGGGGAGAGTGTTTATAAAACCAGATGAGGAGATGCTGGTGGCATGATGATGTAACATGAACATAGTTTCTGATTTCAGAGCTTTTAGAAACGATATCAGTTTTTGTTTTTGTTTTTTGTTTTTTTAGATTGTGGGGTTCAGAACCCTTCGAATGTACGATTTGCTTTGTAGTTTGTATCTAAGAAATATCATTATCGTACAAAAGGAAAACACTCCATCTAGTACCTCAAGTTCCGATCATCCAGTGGCAAACTAGCGAAAGAAAGAAAGAAAGAAAAAAAAGCACAAACAAAAGTAACTGCGTAATCTGGGAATCGAACCCAGGGCTAATCGAAATCATTACCAGATGGCAACGATTAATGTTACCACTACACCAATTACGCAAGCAATTATTAAAAGGCAGTTTCAACTATGCTTTCATCAAGCTTACATGTTCACAAACTGCGATTAAAACTGGAAGCCAAGTGCTCCCTGGGTATCATTGTTAAGTTTACATCTATATCTACATACAACCAGCCGGTTTACCTCATCTCTTCACTTTCCCCTCTCCATCCTCTTCTCCCTCATCTTCTTCTCCATCAACATAAACTCCCTAATCCCCACCGGGACTCCCTCCATAACCTTCTCAGACACCTCAGACACCTTCTTGACCTCCTTCACAACAATTGCCTCCGCGCTATCCGCATCCACCTGGCCAATCACAGGCTTGATAACAGTCTCCGTGGGCAGTGGGGAGGCGGAGGCGGTGGCGATGGCGTTCTGGTAGGCGGTCATTTCTTCTTGGTAGATGTCCCAGACGCAGTGGACGCAGCCGGACATGCAACAGTTGTTGGGTTCTTCGGGTTTGGAGGGATGCCGGGGGTTGAGTGGGGGTTGGATGGGGGTTAGAGGGAGCCGAATACTAGTTGGGCTTTTTGACCGGGGGATAGTTCGCGGTCGGTGGCAGGGAGGGTAGAGGGAATAGGGTCTTGGGGTTTAGTTGGCGATTGCGGTAATTCGGGATGAGGGACGGTAGTGGTAGGTTTCGGAATGTCGATGGCTGGGGATTGATTGGAGTATTCAGATGGTATCGTCCCCTTCATGACAGCATCGTAGTAGGGACCGCGGGAATGGACTTGGAGGGATATCGCAGAGCATGTGAATTGGCGATTAGAGATACGGACATGTCGTATGGAAAAAAGAGCGATGTTATATATAGACATTTTGAATAATAAAGGATAGAAATGAGTGATTACTATCAAAACTATATGTGAAAATGATATGACGATATTATTTCATACAAAGTCGTGAGTTAATGTCATGAGGCATGACTCGGGAAATTGGGATTTAGTTAATAATGACCGCATGGCAAAAGTCTGTGGAACCTACAAAAGTGAAGTATGGTATAATCAAGATTGATTCGTGTTTTAGTGACGGGTCAGTTAAAATAAACATTATCAAGAAAATCTGCTTACATAACAATGAATTGTATTAATTCCGCAAGTATATCTACCACACTATTATACTTCTCTTTATATACCAACCTCTACTCCTCTCCATCTCATAACCCTCATGCCATCCTCCCAACCAGGCAGGCGATGAAGCCCATTGACATCAATTCTAACCCCTGGAACCTAACCCTGCTAAGTTCCTACCCCCAGTCGCCGCCATCCAAATTGGCCCAAACACAAACAAAAGGAAAAAAGTGAAAGGAAGCGACGCGCCGCGCTGGGGTTGACAGGTGTGACGTAGAATGATGATTTACTGTGGGAGTTGTTGATTGGTGATGACTTCATTTTTACTTTTGGTAGATACATAAATTAGATAGTGGTTGAAGTTTTGTTTGATGATATCCTTTGAGTACTTTGAGATCTTTTGTTTTTATTATATAATTGATACAAGCAGATTTGATTCTTAATTCTACGTTTATCCATCCGCTAGAATCTTGATCCAGATACTCGGCGCACCCGCTTACTTTGTCGCAAACCCCAAAATACCAATCTAACACTCCCAATCGCTCTTCCCCATTCTACCGCATCTACCACCCAACAGTAACTCCCAATGGATGACTCCGCCCCCAAACGCCGCCGCATCTCCTCCCGCACATCCATTGAACTCCGCCTACCAAACAACCCATCCCAATCTGCACCCCCAACTACTACAACCGGCTCTCTTCTCCCTACAACTACCAACCCCCTCATAACCCGCCTTGCCGAACGTCCTAGAAACCCCAAAGTACCCCTCCTTAATCCCTTCCACGGCCGCGCCCTCCGCCGCTCCTCCGCCGGCCTCCCCGATAACCCGCCAACGGCCCCGATAGAGGTCCCGATGGCCCCAATGGACCCAGAGTTACCGCCGACAAGGGTGGAGTTGGGATTGGATGACCCGGTTGTTACTATGCCGGCGTTGGGGATACATCACAGTAGTTCGCCGTCGCGGCAAGCACGGAAACGGAAGCCTGGGGTCCCAGGGACGCCGACTAAGAGTGGGTTGAGAGAAGTGCGGTCAGCAGTTAACAGTGAATCAAATGACGAAGACAGCGCCGAGCAAATTCGGTCGCCGAGCAAATCAGGGATTCAGTCGGTGGATTCGTTGCAAGAGCGGGGGCAGCCTAAGGGATTGGCCCAACCACGGATGTCACCGACGAAGATGAAGAAGGAAGCGGAGAGACAGCATGCGGCAGTTAAAATAAAAACAAAGTCAAAGTGGGCGGCGCCGGGGTCGAGGCCACGGCGGGATACACAGGATATCTTGGATCCGGCACGCGGAATCCCAGTGCTTGATAAGTATTCGGCACAGCGGGAGATTATTGCAAAGTTACAGAGAGAGGTCGAGATGCTGCAAGATGATCTTGATTTTGCAATGGCGGAGAATGATAGGATACGGGAGCAGGTTTTGCAGGGGAGCTCAGTGCAGTTGGGTGAATGGGATAAGGAAGAGGTTATGAGGCTGTTAATAGGGCATCTATTGCCGAAGGAGAAGAAAGGGGATACAACCGTTGCGACACAGATGGTTCAAATTGCTATGGACCCGTCAAGTTGGCTCCCGTTCGGCGGAATGAACTTCGGCGGATCTACAGGGCTCCAGAAGATCACGGAGGACGTCGAGGAACCTGTTAAATCTCACGCTCCTGTGAAAATGACAATGGAGGAGGAATTGCCTTATTTACAACTATTCACGCCAATGATCTTCACATCCCGTTTCGTCCTCCTCCGCAAAGACGACGATGACGACCCATTACTCGCCCGCCAAACCATTACGGTGGTCCCTAAAAGAGACCCCGGGGCATTTGCGTGTCGCCTGAACTTGACTATCAATACAAGTAAAATGATGATTACGAAACTAGAGATTGCGTCTATTGACATCCAGGCGCGTGGGGAACTCGGGAAGTTTCTAGACGAGATTGTTAAGGCGCCAAGGAACAGGACATTGGTTAATAACGTGTGCGTTGCATCGTGGGCGGTGTCGGAGTGGTATCGGGTGGCAATGACGAGGGCGTTGTTTTGGTGTGCATTGGAGGCGGAGATTGAAGGGGGCGGGGGGGTTGCGGGGTTGGCGGGGAGGGTTAGGGACGGGGAGGAGGAGGAGGAGGAGGAGGTGAAGAGGTATGGGAAGGCGGATGTCTATGGGAGATTGGGGCAGACGGCGATGGAGATTCCGATGGGTTTGGACGGGGCGGTGAAGATACGGATAGAGTGGCGGGTTACCTTTGATTGGACGGGGGAGGCGGTTAGTGAGGTGGGGTTACTAGTGGGGGTTCCGGGGAAATGTGAGTTTGCCTTGATCATTATTTGCTGGTTTAATTGCTAAGTTGATTGCTAACGTGTTTGTGATATAGGGCAAAAGGCGGATAAGAGGGGAGTATTGGCCAAGGTGTCGGGAATCTTTAGTGAGTTGGTAGGGGGTGGCGGGGATGTTTTGGGAGCGAGCAAGAGGGTGATTACTTTGCTGGCAGGGCAATGAGGTGGATGATGAATTTGTCAATGCTACGATATTGGTTTCATGTACGGTTTGAGTACTATCGTTGAAAGTGGCCATATGCAATGTAAAATATGTAAAAAAAAACTATACAATATCTCCGTTCTTTATCTGCCTATTTATACCTCCAATCTTATTCTATCTCTATAAACTTAATCCCACTACCATCAAATGCGTATAATTTAATCAATATCAACTCCCAGAGTCCGTAACTCCACCTTGGCCTCATTAATCTCGCTCATCAACTCCGAGTACGCCTTCGGCACATCGTTAAACGTGAAAATTCCAAGTCCAAGACGGAACAATAACAGCGCGCCGAATGAAACGAGGCCCCAGAAGGGAAGCTGATGAGAAGATATATACGTTAGTAGATAGGTCATTGTCTGTGGAGAACCAATGGTGGGGATACTTACGACGGGAACAATCTCAGATTGGACGGTAGGAGGGAGGGGGATGAGGCCCAGGAAGAGAGCGATGTAGCCCTGAAAGATAACTGTTAGTTTAGAAAATCGACATGATAGCTTCATCGGCGCATTGCGGAAGACCTAAAATACGGTTTAGCGCATGGGATTGGAGGACGTACAATCAGCACAGTGATGGCAAGGACAGAAATTCTGACAGCGCGAGTCATGTTGGATTCAAAGACGGAAAGGAGGGGAGGAAATAAAGGTTGGCAGTCGTCAAGGTTGTGGTCAAACGAATGTGGATGTAATGGTGTTGATGATGATACTTGACACTACTTCCCAATTCGAAAGCTGGCCTTGCGCGTTTGGCGTTTGGCGCAGGAGTGTGATGTGCCGGGGATTTTGAGGTTTGGAGGGCGCTGTAGCTATTATAGGGGGGGGTTATAGTGGGTGGATGGGAGAGGATGTTGTACAATGATATGTGTGTTTACGCTGAGATTTGCCGAGTAGAGTATTGGGAGAAGTTTGGTAGGGTTGAGGTAACTGGCCAATGAGGAGTTAGGGGATAATGCTGACAGATTTATGCTGTAGATTTGTCGTGGAGCGGATTTGGAAATTGATGGGTATTTGATATATTGGTTCATTGGATGCATAGAAGAGTGTATAATGAGTATAGAATCAGATAAAATGTTAAGTCGGATTCACTGACAGTGTATCATAAAACACTGCATGGTCCGATGTTTCCTTCTCCACCAAGCCTCTCATGACCAAACTCTACCTTGAATGAGTCAAACAACAAAGTAATGACTATTATTGAGGGTGTTGGCCTTTTACAGAGAATGTGGCGGAGAAGGCGATGTTCCAACATTTGTGGCTGGGGTTGTTGACTTAGCGGGCATTATTGGTTCATATTGTAGTCACGGATATTTATGTGAATTCGTGTTACAGGTTGACTTGTTTGTAATTAACTAACGGGGTTTGTTATTGTAGTTAAGGTATATGGCCGATGAGCATGGAAGACTGAAGCAGTTTTCAGACTTTAAATTGAAGCAGAAGCTTGAAAAGGAGACAAAATCTCAGTAATATGTAGTCACTTGTCTATAGCCACGACATACTACAATCGGCTGGAGTCTTGCGGTCAATATAAACTTCGAGACCACTCTGCACCACAAAGAAAGTAGCTGTTGCTTTCAATGGTCCCTCTTTAACCAGACTAAACGAATAATCTCTTACCAATCTCGGAAGAACCTTGTTCATTTCCAACAAAGCTAAGTTCCGCCCAATACATACGTGAGCGCCACCGCCAAACTGTAACCTCTCGTTAGCACCACATCGTCACTATTAAACATCACCACATCACACTTACCTGACACATATACCTCTCCATAACCCTCGTCTTCTCCTCGGCCCCCAACCACCTCTCCGGCCTAAACTTCCCCGCCTCCATCCCAAAAACCCCCTCGTCCCTATGCACCGCCCACCCATTAACCGCCAACACTGTCCCCCCCGGAACAAACGTTCCCTCCACCACCATGCCCCCCGGCGGCACAATCCTCGTAATGTCCAAGCCGACAGCTGGACGCAGACGCATCGCTTCTTTGAGACAGGCTTGGAAATACGGGAGTGATTGTGCTTGAAGCCATGTGAGGTTGCCGTGAGCGGGGATCGTTTGGGCGGTGACAGCAGTGGCGATTTCGGTGGTGAGATGGCGGTAGATTTCGGGGTGGGAGAGGATGGAATGGAGGAAGGATTGCATGGTGGAGGCTGTTGAGTCAGAGCCGGCAAAACTGAAAAGAAATGTGGGGTTAGTAGTTATGTTCCATCGTACATCACGTAAACAATGAATATATCAAACTTACATTGCCCCATGAGCAACCGAGAATACATCCTCTTCACTGAACTTGCCCGGATTCTTCAAATGCCCCTCGATTAAACTCCCTAGCAAATCCCGTCTGCCATCTCCTTCCCATTTCCCATCATTCTGTTTGCCAAACGGCTTCCTCGCCTCTATCTCACTCCTTGCCAATCTCGTCACCAACGGGTCCATCCCGGTAATCCACCGCCACAGCTTCCATACTGGGTTCTTCCTAAAGAACATATCGAGCTCCGGAATCTGTCCAATAAGCCCATTGTACCATTGGGAATCATCAATCGTCTTGATCGCCCCCTCGACATCATGCCCGTTCTCCAAAAATCCAAAAGCACGGCCAAAAGCAACCTCACCAAGCACGTCAAAAGCAAAGTAATGAAGCCAAGAACCAATATCAACTTGCCCAACTCCACCGCCCGTCCTGGCAAAGTGGTCGAGTTTTGAAGACAGAAGGTCGATGGTCTCGTCGATATAGGGTCTCAGCTTTTGCATGGAAGCCATACTGTATGGGATAGCGGCGACTTTCTTCTTTTGCGCATGTAGGGACTCGCGGGTTTCGGTGAAAATATCGGGGTTGGAGGTGGGCGGGAATACAGAGTAGAACGCCGTTTTCGTGAAGCCCTTGCCGGCGGCTAGGATGTCCCGGGCAGCAATTGGTGATGACACGGAGATCATGTTAGGGGCAATACGGACCATGGGACCGTAGATAGCATGTTGGGCGATTCGGTGGATGTTGTTTTGGCCGGAGAATACGGTGGAGAAGAGGTGAAGGCGAGTGATGGAGGCTAAGGGGGGGCCGGGGATATGCCGGAGGGGAGTTAAGTAGCGGTTGCGGAGGAGGTGGAGGGCAATGAGGGCAGGGAGAAGGATAGTCCAATAGGTTGTGAGGAAGAGGGTGAGTGATGAGAGGAAGAGGTGGGTGGGAGAGGTTGTCAAAGGTAGGATCTCCGGGAGGGTTTCTAGTTGGGAGTCCATGGTGGATGATAAGTTGTGATCTTGTCACTGGAGTTGGGAATGGTAATAGTTGGGGATAGTGGGTGGATGTTGAAGTATTTATAGAGAATAGCGATAGATGGTGGATTACCCAGCGGCCAGCTCATGTTTCAAATATCTCGTTCTTCGGCATATCGCATTGACAGATATCTCATGTCCCTCCTGCCTCAACACTGCTTCACACCGTAACATCCCATCTATAGGAATATCAACTGACTCTCACTAATCGCTTATCTCTCCAACCTATACCTTCATCTCTCATCGCCATCGCCACAATACCCACCCCATAGTACCATATTTGAACCCTTCTCTTCAACCAATCAAAAAACTGCCGACTCCGCTAATCTATCAAGCTCCCAATCGTCTCTATACTCCCGAGATCCTTCCCGTCTCCATTGCTCTATCTGAACAACATTCTTTCTATTTCGAGATCTCTTCACACTAACAAAATTCCATGACCCTTAACCTTTGACCCCAACCAAGTGTCATGGCGGTCACCCTGTTTCTCATATCGTATAGACATTAGCTATCTCTCTCATACACACACTACACCTAAACTAGCGGTGATGAAAACACACCATGATCCCCAAAGCTTCATGGGTCCCTGGGTGGTCACGGGCGCCATGCTTGGATAGAGCTCTCTGTGTCGGTGGATAGCTTCCGAAGGAGGGACATCAGCAATATAATTGGTGGGTGGCGATTGTGAGGTGACGGTGAAGGGCCTGGTGAGGGGGTGCGAGGTGGTCGACGATGGAGTTTTTAAGTTGATGAGTGTCAGCTGTCAATGTGTGTTTGTGTGGGTGTTGGGGAGTGAATGATCTCGGGTAGGTGATTCCTGTGGTATACAGTGTACATTAATATTCATACTGTAACGTTGAGAAGCCCCCAGCAGTTCTGCATATATTCTTTTATTTTTATTATTTTGATATTTAATAAATCTATCTGCCTCTCTCCTTCACTTCTTTACTCATCTGTCCTAAACTACCGTCATTCTCCATCTTATTCTGCATCACCTCCCGCACTGTCACATCCCAGCGTTTCATCCTCGCTTCTCGGCACTAAGTTCTTTCACCTCACCTACTACCTCATAATAAACCTTCTCACCTAGCTAGGTTCAAATCGTCTATTCACGCCCTCGTCATTTCGCCTTTTCGGTTTTGACATATTGACTTTGCAGCTTCTCGTCACCCTCTTCATTAAGTATGGAATATATATGTTGGTTTGTGGAATTGGTGATTGTGGCGGGTTTTGTTGAGCGTGTTTGCTAGGTATATACGACGGTAGTGACAGCAATGTAATGGTGTATAGACCGAATTCCGAGTGGTGATGTAACATTATGAGGGTTGTATAGACTGTGTGTTATCCGGGTATTGTCGATAAGGTAATGTGAAGTTTCTAGTTACTATCGTGAGTCTTTTCCTGTTACTAACCGAGAGGTGCCGAGGTGTTGTGGAGAGGGGACTTCTTGGCTGAGGATTGGGTGCATGATGTTGCATTGCAGGTGGTGATGTTGCTAGTCACATGGGTTTGGTGATGGGGATTCTATTTCTAGGCGAAGAGTGAGGACAAGCTGAGCGTTGGATTTCCAATCAATGACAACATATAGAAATTTATGGAGTGATGTTTCCGGTAAGATTGTAGCCTGTTTTAATAGTTCATCACATGATATCGTTGTTTTCTCATGTAAGTGGGTTGTGGTAACCCTACGGTTGACAACCAGCTCCTTCGAACATGATACTATAAATTATCGTGAGTATCTCGGAGAATATTCAAGTACATTGGTTTGATTAGTTGAACCATTAGTCCATATATCTTACCTTGACTTCCACTTGATTCATCTTTGATTATTTTAGATGACAGAGGCTACACAGGTCGATCAATTCTAACACAAACTGTCAATTCTGCAGACGAAATGTTACACCAGCAATCACCATGACAAGCTTATACCAGACTATTGCTTCAATGTCTCACATTCAAAACCACGGCTTTCATAGATACACTTGTTCCACTTATACCGTCAACATTAGCTTCTCCTGGCGTTATATTGTGCCACACTTGATCTACTCTACATCCGTCTATATTCCCCATAACAACCACGAATAGAATCTCTGAGCAGCAACCTCATCAACATCCCACCTCGTATCCCTATTACCTCCCATCGCCCCCTCTTAGCCAAGCCGTGATGCCAACAACCCCAGTATCTGCGCACCGAGCACATCCCCCATAACCCCGAACCCCCTTTTCCATCAGCCAACCCGAGATTCCCAAGAAACAACGATGGATCTCACGGACTTACGTGGGAATTTTCCCACCAAATGCCACGCTGATCACTCCCCATCAAATCTAATAAGGCAGATAATATTCCCGTGATCTTTCTTCGCACCCTCATCGTCCTAACTAAATGAACAGAAAAAGACACTACTCTCCTCCCCAATCTGAACCCGGTGTCTTGGACAAAAGGATCAGACGTACAGTATAGCTAATGATAGTCTTTATGGAGAGCTTATTAGCAGTAAAGAACCCAGCATTCACCACAGATTTGATGAGAATTGGTGATGGGATCATGATCCACTCTAGATGGACACGAAAAGAGCAATTGTCCCCCCAAGTAGATTCAAGTTTTTTGAGGAGAGGGGAAGGATCCTACTCCCGTTAAGCCTTGAGCCTAGTAGAGGAGTAGTTGCCCCGACAAGCAGGAGGTTGGGAAGGGAGGTACTGACGATTTCTTTTTCGATTTGGTGGTTTTATTTTATTTTATTTTGTTTATTTTTATTTTTTTGGTTTTTGCTTCTTCTCATTTGATTGATTATTGTTAATGAGATTGAGTAGAGGATGCTCTATTCTTTCATTCTTCTCAATATATTTCTTAACAAAGATCGTTTCATTTTTGTTAGTTTCTAGTCGTATTGTTCTGGTGGTTTGAACACCCTTAATTGTTAATCTTAATATCACCATACCTCCCTCTATAGTTATCATAGCTCTCCCGTCGTTCCCTCACACCTACACTTCTTGCAGATTTTTAGAGAAGACTCATCTGCAGTGAAAGCCCACTTTGACTGCTTTTTTCTCTACGGATTCTACGACTTTTCCTTCCCCGACACATTTAATATAACGTCATAATAACTATCAATCCCTCATAACCTTCCGAATTGACCATTTGTGGCTTCGACGCAACTGCACTCGCATCACATTTTAATTGACTTCAGTTACATCCGCATAAGCTTGGAGGACAAGTCCGAGCTGTAGCCTTTTGTCTTTGCGTGTCGCCCAAAAATGACAAAGATACTTTGAAAGGCCACCAAGCGACTGACCGAGCCGCTTTCTATCTCATCTGCTGTTTCTTGTGCTCCCGTTATCCAAGCTCTCGGTACATTGACAAGCTTGAGCCTCAACTTTGAATATACGCCCCCCCCATTCTCACATGTCGACAAACTCCGGCAACCGTTTGCTCCATTACCCCTTGAAGTCTATGCATAATAAGAGTTCGAATGCATAAAACCATGGACCATAAACCTGCGGCGAAGACGGAATTCCTCGCCTATCGAAGCTACCCGTCCCTAGACCGTCTCCAGGTCTAAGGAATGCGATTTCTCGAGAAAACCTGACGGCCGGAGAGAACCGGACGACCCGTCTCAAGCAATCCATTTCCCAGGAACAGCTCAACTCACCTTCATCATCACGACCCGGTACTTCGATGAGCACGAGGACGCTGGCTGAGCGGCCTAAATCGACCATGGCCCCCAAGGCCAAGCCGCCAGTGTCTGTGGCCCGGGGTCGTGCTGGTGATAAATCTTCGATCTCGGGCCCGCGAGCTCCGTCGTCTTCGACTTCACGATCCGTTTGCACACTATCAAATAAGCGCTCGAATTCGAGGGCGACACCCATCAGGGAAACTATCAACAAAGACTCCAGAGGCTCTCAAGATCAACTCCTGTTCAAGAAAAGAACCACTGTCCTGACTCGTCGCCCTTCCGAAACTTGGGGAAAATCTCCCTACGTCCCGCCACCCGCTTCCAACAACTCCCGATCCCCAAGCAGAGTCTCTCGTTCATCTACAGGGACCGATCCTACATCTCCCATCGACACTCCATCTCGGGACCAATCAGCTTCACGAGAAAAATCCCTTGCAGAACGTACTGCCGAAACTTTGCAGCAAGTCGCTTCATCGCCCCGCCTCAAACGTCAAACGTCCAACTTCTTTGATCAGACCAATCTGTTGTCGCCAACTAGAGATCACACTTCGAGACCAGCGTCGAGACAAAGTTCAAATGGGGATCCCGGGAGTCCATTGGGCGGCCCGCGCATGGGAGCGATTTCATCAGCGATGCGGAGTGCCAAGCCGCAGCCATTGACCGGAAGTGGTGGCGGTGTACCTGCTGTGCTGAAACCGACTAAGACTCGCCAGTCTCTCGGGATTACCGATTCGTCAGATCCTGCCTCGGCATTCAATACGTTGCCTACTCGACCTTTGAAGTCTCGGGCATTCGTGAATGGTCTGTTCCGCCAGCCATCTCTACAAAATATGAAGAACTCGTACGATGTCTCTTATCGCTTCTCGTCAATATCGCTTAAGTCGCCCATGGGACCAACACCACCAGCGACCAAAAAGTTGCAGGGATCACCAGAAGATGATGAATCCAAGCCCAAGAAATCGTCGAATGCGCTGCGTGAGCAGATTGCAGCTGCCCGTGCGGCTGCCAAGAAGGCTGCGACAGAACAGGCAGAGGTTACATTGGTGGAGTCGACACCGGCTCTGGCCGATGATATCAAGACATTGGCCCGGATGGGTAGAGCTCGGACGGGAACGGTGATTCATGCGGGGCATCCGGTGGACTTTAAGCCATTGGCCAAGGATCCGTTTAACCAAAGGCGGACCCAGGGTGCCAAGAACAAGATTTTGCTTGGGAAGCTAGGTGATGCTAGGGAGACGGGCAGACTCAATATTGCAGCTATGGGGTTGAAGACGATTCCGTCAGAGGTTTTACACATGTATGATTTGTCGATGTTGGGGGATGAGGGGGGCTCTTGGGGTGAGAGCATGAATTTAACGAGGTTTATTGCGGCAGATAATGAGATTGAGGCTATTGGGGAGGATATCTTTCCGGATAAGGATCTTAATGACTATATGATAGATGATGAAGGACCGGGAAATATCTTCGAGGGTTTGGAGACTTTAGATCTTCATGGGAATTTGTTGGTGACGGCGCCGTTGGGGTTGAGGAGATTGTGTAATCTTACGTCGTTGAATTTGGTAAGTCTATTCGAATCAAGATGAACGATTTCAGCTGACTAACATGAATGTAGTCATCCAACCGAATTTCCAATGATAGTCTGGACCTCTTGGCGCAGATCACGTCACTGAGGGATCTTAAGCTGGCAAAGAACTTATTGTATGGGCCTCTGCCCTCGAGCTTCTCGAATTGGTCAACTTGGAAGTTCTTGATATCCATGGGAATAATGTCTCTAGCTTTCCTAGCGGCATCGAGAAGATGAACCGTATTCGCCTATTGAACTTGAGCGAGAACAGCTTTGAGTCTTTGCCGTTTGAAGGTCTCAGCAAGCTTCCTTTGACAGAGATTAACGCCAGCAAGAACAAATTGTCTGGCATTCTAATCAACGCTTCTTCGACTACGTTCCCTTTAATGCAAACCCTTGATCTTTCATGCAACAGGATCACTCACCTAGTCACTGAGGGTAACGAACTCTTTTTCCCTTCTCTTCACCAATTGACGCTCTCCGTCAACAAACTCAAGGCCCTTCCCAATATGATAACCTGGACCAACCTCATGACCTTCGCTGTCGACGAAAACGCTATCCCCGAAATCCCTCAGGGTTTCACCTCCCTTACGAAGCTCCGCCACGTCGACTTTTCCAGCAATGACGTTCGTGTCATACCTCCCGAGGTCTCCGGAATGGACAGCCTCATGATGATCCGGCTAAGCGGGAATCCCCTGCGTGACAAGAAGTTTGCGACGATCACGACGGAGGAGCTAAAGGATATCTTGTCGGCAAGGTTGGAGCCGCCGCCGGCGTATCATACGCTAAGCCCGGGCCCGGATATGTGTGGGGATGATGTCGAGCGGTCGGAGACCCCTGATACAGTCATTGGTCCTGAGGATTTGACGTTCTCTGAGGTTGTTCAAACACCGCCGGGGCAAGTTTTGCCGGCCTCAATTATTGAGGTTATTACCCCGGAGGCCCAGAAGCGGAGCAATGTCTTCCTAGATGTTGAGCCTGAGATCGCTGTCCAGGAGTCTGTTATGGAGGTGGTTGAGCCTGAGGTTGAAGTTGAGCCTGAAGAATCCAAGATGATGCCGATTGAGCCCCCGGCAGTCCCTACGGACGTTCCAACTCGTGCTCGTTCTCATACCATGAGCAGCCAGCAGAATTGGCACGTCAAGCCTGGTGGGATTCTCGATCGCTCGCGTACCGAGTCCTCATCTCTCCACCCCGTTGTCTGCGCCAACATTTCGTCGGCCAATCGGATCACTGAAGTCCAGCTTCACCACAACCTATTTTCCGTCTTTCCGGAATCTCTTTCATTCTTCGCAGATACCCTGACACTTCTTTCCTTTTCGCACAACTTGCTTGTTGGTGAGTCGTACTTGGGTGAGGTTCTTGAGCTCCCGCGCTTCGCGAACTCAATATCATGTCGAACAAGATTACTAGTTTAGCGCCGCTGACCACCAACCTCGTGGCCTCCTCTCTTGAAAAACTTGACGCTTCAATGAACCGCATCAATGCCCTCCCGAAAACCCTCCGCACTGCTTTCCCCAAACTCGTTGTCCTCCAACTCGCCAACAACCACCTCGCTGACCTTGACCCCGACACCATCACCGGCATGAAGATCGTCGATGTCAGTAACAATGACATCACGCACTTGAATCCGAGACTCGGGCTTCTTGGTGGGACCAACGGGTTGCAGAGGTTGGAGGTTACAGGAAATAGATTCAGGGTGCCGAGGTGGAGTGTGTTGGAAAGGGGAACAGAGGCGACGTTGAGATGGTTGAGGGGGAGGGTTACTGTGGCGGAGAAGACGGTGTGGAGGGAGGCGAACGCGAAGGGGTCGGATCAGGATACGGATTAGGGAGAAGGGAGGGATTATGGGATAGTAGTCATATGATGTTTGGGTATATAAAGGGATAGGATATCTGAGTAATATATATATATATTTGATTTTTGTGTTCTTTATAAATATCCAAGAATATCTTGTTGTTTCATCTGTGGGTGATGCACCTTAGCTTCGGGGATTGCAAACAATAGGATGGATACCTAACGGTTCATATGACCAAGTACGTTTTTGTGAATCAATGTGTAGATTTTGGAGATGAGAATAGATAGGTGCAGATGGGAAATGGGGATGGGATAAGATGTGTGGGTGGAGGGTTACACGGGGCTGGCTGAAACAATTTGATATTAGGGAGAAAATAGATTGGATGTGAATGACTTATAGGTGCAAGTCATCTAGTAGATCATGACATGTGATACTTTGGGTGATTTTGTATGATTTCATTAAAGAAGGTTGGGGTATATATCATCTTGCAGACTTCACATGCTACAGCTTGAACAAGTTGCGTGATGTTGAAAAAGGGTCAAGTCTCGACTTCGTACTATTTTCAAACTCATCTCTACTTTCTAACATTGCTTTTCTGCTCAGACGCCCAGAATATCGGGGTTGCCTACACCTGTCACAGCACCCCATCACCACCAAATCCAGACTACTCACCCAACAGTAAATATCCCATTATTTACATTGTCCAATTTTATTTATTTACTTTATGTCAAAAGTGGGGCACCATCCATTCCAATTTAGGAAAAATATATTCGCTATTCTGGTGCCTGATGGCGAGCACAGGGAGGTAGGTTTTTACAGCTTGGGGAGCTGATGGGGATGGGATGAGGTGGATGGGTGTATGTAACCCCCCCCCTGTGATGATCATTGCGACGATGCGAAGTAACGTGGGAGGTCGTTGGGCGATATATTTGGAATAGCAGCGGGTCGTATTTATACAGATGAGAGTTCGTATATCAAATGATGTATCGATGGCTAGATATATCAACTCTCACTATCCATTTGCAAAGCCCCAATATCATTAGCGCCAACTCAGGTATAGCCTGCTGATATTGCCATACGTCAAGATACCGGATATCTTCGTTTGGGATTGTTATCAGGACCTCAATGGGGAATGACAACTAGATATCGACGGGGCTCCTTGACTGTCGTCATGGTATATGTGGAGGGACCGGGAAGAACGGTTGATTGGCGTGTAGTGTGCGAGCTATCATGGTTGATAGATTGATCGGGTCGAAGAGAAGAAAGATAGCCATGCTAGTAAATGTAATAGGCTGAGGGTGATCAATCGCCCGATAGTCAATTTATCGAGGATTGCGGATGCATATTAGATGCTTGGAGCTGCAGGTCGAACAGACTTGTTCATGGAGTGACGGGTACGAACCAAGTATTAACTTTCTTTTTGCTTTGAAATACACGAGATTATTTGAGGAATGCTCGGGATAAATACGATTATCCGAATGTGGATGTTGCGATTCTTGTTTTGATCAAACTGAGCAACTACCTAGATTATGTTTTCTCTGCCACATTTTTGCCCCGTAATCCTGCATATTTTGGCAGTTGCTTTGTTTGTTTCTCGTAGTAGATTAATTTTTCATTTGGAATTTTGTGCGGCAGGATATTTTTGACTTTAGTCTCACATCATCATCATTATAATCATCATCGTTGTCTGTGTCAATACCTTTACAGCTGGGCTTCTTTCATTGCTTCTTGCTTGTTCATTTTTCAAATTGATACATTTATTGTTCATTGTTGTATCTTTGCATCATTTTTGTACGCCCGTTAACTTTTTCCATCTCTCAGCAACCACACCAACAGTGGACTTGGAAGCTAGCTACCGTTTTTGCGACTTGACACTTTCGCTCTAGCTGCATTTTCTCTACGGATGTACAACATTGCATCGCATTCTTTGCCGATCCTGTTTATCACCACGCAATCTATAACCATCGACCTAAAACACTGTCCCAATTTCCAGCCAATCGATATTCTCCATCCACCATTCACATCTTCAGCTGGCTTGTCGATTGCACTTGAATGTAGCTGTTCCTATCTACATACATACGCATACATTCTTTTGTCTACCTAACTCATAATACGTCAGCGCCTAAAGCGTCATACACCTGCATCAGCCGACTTCCCACTCATCAAATCCGGCCTCTGCATGGTCCGATGGACTTTGGACACCGCGCAATAATTCCGCTTACACCAAGGATGACCAAACCCAATTCACCACCACCGTCTGCGCCCAACAATCGCGAACCCCGTGACGTCCGCCATGCTACCGACGCATCAATAAACCTATTTGCTCCAGATTCCTCCGCCCCGGAATTTGTGGATCTCCAAAGCACTGATAACATATATCAAGTAAATTACCAATTTTCACCTATAAAGAATGCGCATACGAAAAACGAGCACCGACAACGAGCACTTGATGACCACGATGGGCCAATGCCATCGGTGTCACCACAGCACCATAGACAGGCGCCTGGCTTGCAGTATCGGCCGACGCTGAGGGCTAATATACCGAATTCGAATCGGACGTCGCCCACGATTGAGTCACATATTATGCATAGATCGTTTTTGACAACGTCAACAACAACGATAGATCACCGCATGCCTACGACACTTTCATCCTCAGGCAGTCTATACCCGTATCCACCTCGCCAGTCATACAACCACGCCACTTTTCTCTCAAGTTTGCAGGCGGCTGCCTTTGACAGTCCCGGGCGCCACCATTTTGCTTTTAGTTCTAAACAGCTACGATTGCTTGCGGAGACCCGGGGGTAGAGGCTCTTCATGAATTTGGGGGTCTCAGAGGATTAGAGATCGGACTGAGAACGGATGTGAGGACTGGATTGAATGCTGATGAGTTGGTGCCAGGTGGTCGGGTTGAGTTCCAGGAGGCTGTTGTCGCGGCAAGGGAACAAAAAGCGGTCAATGTTCTCGAAATCGAAGGGGATGATCACAGCAAGGGGAGAGGAGGATTCTTTGCTCGGCGAGAAACGTACGGGAGTGGTGTCGGGAGAGCAACACAAAGAGTGCGCGGGAAGATGTTCTTAGGGATATTGTGGCGCAAAGTCAATGACAAGTTGATGCTGGTGTTACTGGTTTCAGCGATTGTTTCGTTGGTTTTGGCGGTGATTCAAGCGCGGGGTGACGCAGCAAAGTATCACAAGGACTGGGGGGAGGGTGCCACGGTGGTTGCGGGAATTGTGTTAGTGGTTTTGTTGAGGACTATGACGGAGTGGGATATGAGTAGGCGGTTTGCGGGGGTTGATAGGGAGAAGGGAATATTGGAGGTCCAAGTTGTCAGGTCAGGATGTGTGATGGATATTAGTAGTGAGGAGTTAATGGTTGGGGACGTGGTTAACGTCAAGATGGGAGATATCGTCCCTGCGGATGGCGTTATAATTACGGCGGATGGCATCGTGACGGACGAGTACTCAATTACCGGAGAGAACCGTACTGTTCATAAGAAATCACCGGCTCTCGATTTTATTAGTGCTCATGCCCACGCCGACTCCGACGGTAGTGAGCCCGATCCATTTCTTATTAGTGGGACGGTTGTCCTCGAAGGCACTGGAAGCTTTCTTGTCACTACTCTCAACACTGCAACTTCTTCGCCGTCCTTTTGTCGGTATCCTGTCGCCCAGACTCCTTTGCAGTCGCGGCTTAACTTGCTGGAGAAGCAAATTGCGACTTGGGGGGCTCTTGCCGGCGTCTTGTACTTTGTAATCTTGTTGATCCGGTACATTAGCCGGACGGCCAACTCGAACAAGCTAGATATCGAACTCGCCCGGGACTTCTTTGATGTGTTGGTCAATGTCTTGGCGACGTTGCTCGTGACTGTGCCGTCGAGTTTGGTGTTTTCGGTCTTAGTATCGTTGGCGTTTGCATCGTCGAGAATGTTGAGACAGGGAAACTTGGTGCAGAAGGTGGAGGCGATCGAGACGATGGGGAATATCACGTGTATGAATACGGGGAAGAGCGGGTGTCTGACGGTTGATGAGCCAGCAGTTTTGGTGGGGAGAGTGGGGAATGGTCCGACTTGTGAGTTCCCGGAGATTATTACAAGGGATGTTGGGGAGGAGGGGCGCCAGATTATGCGGAATGCTATTTTGTTGAATACGACGGCTTATGAGACGTTGGATTCTAAGGGGAGTCGGAAGTTCCATGGGCCGAGTACGGAGGTTTGTATGTTGGAGTTTGCTGTGGATCATCTGGGGTTAGTGAAATTGTCAGAGGAGAGAGCTGGGTTAAACATTGTCAAGACCTTTGTGTTTGATCCGGCGCTTATGCTTTCGGCGACGATCGTCAAGATGGGGAACGGTCGTATCGGGTGTATGTTCTTGGTGCTGCTGAGAATGTGTTATCTCACAGTGAGTCTTTGATCGAAGATTTTGGCTCAACTAGTGTCAAGCACACGTCTATGACTCTGGAAACTTTCGAGTCTATCAATACCTCCATTCACAACTTTGGCCGCAAGATGCTTCGTCCCCTGGCTATTGCCTACCGCAATCTTACCGACTTTGACATCCCTATGCACAGCATCACCATCTCAGACATCCTCAATAGTCTTGTCTTTTTCTCCCTCTTTGGTCTTAATGATCCTATCCGCCCTAGCATCCTGCCTCTCATCCGCCAATGCCATCAAGCTGGCGTCTTTATCCGCCTCGTCACTGGCGATAACTTCTCTCTTGCTCGCTCCGTCGCATCTAAATGTGGAATCTTCACTGCCGGTGGCATCGTCATGGACGGATCGACATTCCGTAGTCTATCACATTGGCAGTTAGACTTGGTGGTACCAAGGCTTCAGGTCCTGGCGAGGGCTACTCCGGATGACAAGTTGTTATTGGTGATGCATTTGAGAGGCATGGGCGAGACGGTGGCGGCGGTGGGCTCGGGGTTGAATGATTCGTTGGGGGTAAAGGCAGCAGATGTGGGGTTTGTGCTTGGCGGTGGGGCGATGGCGGCAAGGAGATGCGCAGAGGTTGTTATGGTGGAAGAGGGATTCCTGAGGTTGGTGGAGGCGTTGGAGTGGGGAAGGACTGTTAGTGATTCAATGAAGAAGTATTTGCAGGTGAGTAGAGTATCTTGGAGTTTTAAGGGGAGTCGGATATAGAGGCTAACATTTGGGGCAGTTCCAACTGACGATCAACATTACAGCGGGGATCATTACGGTGATTTCGACGTTGGTGGGTACTTCGATCATCAATATTCCACAATTGATTTGGGTGAATTTGATTTCAGTCATTTTTGGGATCATGGCTTTGACTTCGGATCATCCGTCTGTTGACCTCATGGCTCACCGTCCTCATTTTAAGAAGCACCCAATCATCACTATGTCGATGTGGAAGATGATTCTTTGTCAAGCACTGTACCAGACGCTCTCGATTCTCACAATCCATTATGTCGGTTGGACCATCTTCGAGCCCAAAGATAATGATGAGATTACCGATTTGAAGACTTTAGTGTTCAATATTTACATTTGGATGCAGATATTTAATCAGCATAACTGTCGGCGGATTGATAACAATATCAACATTCATCATCAGGGCTTCTTCAAGAGCCTTTGGTTCTTGGGTTGCCAGGTTGTTACTATTGTTGGACAGGTGGTGATTGTAACGCAAGGTCGCTCGGCGTTCAACACGAAACCGTTGAACGGGTATCAATGGGCTTGGTCTATCCTGTTTGGCTTCTTGACGTTACCACTGGGCATTATTATCCGACAAATACCGGATAATCTTATCTACTGCATTTTCCAAATCGTCATTAGAGTGTACAGATGGTTTTGCCACTCATTGCTCTCACTTGTCCCGCAAGCCCTCCGCCGCCACTCACTGCACACCCCGACATCCCCAGACTCCCATGAGCCCAAGCAATGGATTCTCAAAACAGGGACCTCTCTTCTCCGCCCTATTTCCTACCGCCTCCGCAAATCCGCTGACCCCGACGACAACCCCGATGACCGGCGTCCCACCGTGATGTCGGCGCCGCTACTGCGTGCCCTGTGGCACCTGCAGAAAAGAACCCTGAGGCAAAAAGTATCAAGAGAGGACATTGATTTACATGGGATGGTGGCATATGTAAGGGGTGCATTGAACCCGGTGGAGGAGGGCTTGGATGTTCATCCGGAGACGGGGATGAATGATCCGGTGTTAATGAAGACAATTGGAGTGGATGGGGCGAGTGATCCGCCGAGTCAGGATCCGGAGATTGTGAAGATGTTGAGTTTGAGGGGGTGGAAGTAGAAAGGAGAGTGTCCAAACTTTTTCTTTTCTTTTCTTTTCTTTTTTTTTTTTTTAGAATGGGATTCATGTGGGGTTTGTGGCTTGCATAGATGGAGATAGACTTTACAAGATATTATATATTCATTTATTGTATCATATTGGAGCGTTCTTGGTGATTTGGAGGAGGATTTGCGGGGATGGATTTAGATGCAGGGCCAGCGGTGCCTTGCATGAGGGGGAGGAGTGGGATTGGTAGATAGATGTAAGTTGCTGCGTATACATAAGGACGTGATGTGGTGTTTGTTTGTTTAGATTATTGTGTTTATTGACTTTGGAGTTCGGTACGTGTTGGGTATGTTGTGATAGTGGACGTTTGGCGACATTGGATTTTTGGAGGTTATTTCCTTTGGTGGTTAATCATGATGAATATAATCTTCCATTCCCTATATATCACTCTTCAATCCCTTTGCCATCTTCCCTATTGTCCATTTCTTAACTAGTAGTAGTAGATCCCACCCGCAACCATCCTGAGAACCCTCAACTTTTACCACTCACCGCCCTTCAACCCTCCAAATCCATCCTTCTGAAACCCCGCCGCATCCTTTGAAATTCAGGGCCTGGCACCCTTCTAAATAGACGGCAAAGCCCCTCTATAGGGACGAATCCTTTGGTAATTGTTTCCAGCCTCCTGAAATTTTTCAGGCTATTGTGGTTGGATTGGGTTGGTGGGAAAATGCTGAAATCGGTGTATGAGGTAAGCTGAGCTTGGGACGAGAACGACTACTTGGGGGAGGAAGAAAATGTTGATATCGTGAGTGGATGGATGTTACATAGCTTCGAATTGCAATATTTGTTACCCATTCTCTATTCAGGGTGTTCACTAGTGATTTTTCATTCTTAGCAAGGCCGTTGATATATCCAAAATCACGATATCACCAACCCTTTGCCTCTCTGCCCTAAACTCCTAGCTACCGTCTGCATCTTGCTGGATCCGTTGGCGAGACACTCGCATACATGTGTATCTGCACCATAGGGAGGGGTTGTCCATCGTTATCCAATCCCGTCCATCCTCGATAAAGCGCGTTAACAAGATTGTCGTGTTGTTTTGATCAATATCAGAGCAAATTAAGCATTATTGACGATCTGTTGACCGACTGGTTGACATAACGAAGAGACCAAGAGTAAGATCCTTATATATCTAAGGCGGGTTCCTGATCTTATTTGACCAAAAACGATTTTATTGCATTCTTTCATTCTCAGGTTGTTCCATTCTGGGTTCATGACTAGCTCAATAGACAGAAGGTACCAAGAGATTATCTTAATTAGTATATAGAAACCCAGCGTTGATTAGGCTGATACGGCTACATTCTTTGAACACTTTACGACTCTCCCATTAATTCATCATAGCCTCGACTCTTTGCTATTATCAAATATATTCTCGACAAACCTACCATACAATCCACAATGTCCGACTCCGACTCAACCATCGACCTCCCGGCACCACACAATTCCGAACTCCACATCCCCCCATCCCTTTCCCAAGTCACCATCCCACCCACCGAATCCCCCGGATCCCCCGTACCCCCCACCTCTGCCTCTTTCCGCACCGAGCCCACCGACCGTCCCGACCCTCCATCTATAACCCCGCCTCCCTCTATGCAAAAGACCATCGCCACCTTCGAAGAAGCCACCATGGACTCCTCCCAAGCCACTGGGCCCACTTCCTTCATCGCCTTGCAGCAAAGCCATCCTTTCTCCCCACCGGCGACAGTCGGCAACATCAAGGCGACGGCACCCAAGCACGCCGAGTACGTTCCACCATCGTTAGCTAGCATCAATGGGGCGAGCGCCGAAGACTTGAGGGTGATGCTGGTGCAGTGTTTGGCAGACCATTCACGGGTGAAGATGGAGGTTGCCCACCACAAGTTCCAGTTGAACCTGGCGTCTTTGCAGGCGACCGATGACGCAGAGCGGGCCATCGTTGAACACGAGATGGCGCTAAAGGAAGTCGAGACGCTCCGCAACGACCAGAACATCCGGAAATCCCGCCGTGATCTCAGCTCCGCGGCCGAGTCAACGCATGCAAAGTACCTGAAGCTCAAACATGCATACGATGAATCGCAGGAGGATATCCAAGACCTCTGCAAAAAATTAAAGACGGCGAAGAAACTCATTAGGCAGAATCAGGATGAGATTGGAGCGTTGAAGGAGATGAATTCGCAATTGCTTAATCGCATTCGAGAGAATAGGGAACATTTCAATATTTTGAGGAGCCCTGGTGGCCTACTGCATACCATGCTGGCCCCGACGACGGCCTGGGGAGACGCTAATGCTTCCGAGAATCCTCACGGGACCCCCCGCAGTCGCACAGCATCCCGCCAAGTGGAGTCTGCGACTCAGGAACCGCTGGCTGCGTTGTTACAGGCGCTGGAAAAGAACTCGGGGCCGTCGACGCCACCGGTTACGCAAAGGGTCCCGAGGGGCGGCCGGAGTGGAACGAGACATACGAGGAATGTGCAATCTATGTCAGCGTTGCCAACGATTCGGGATGGGCTGTTGTTGCCATCGGGGGAGTTGGTGGCGCAGGGGACATTGGCGGCGGCGACGGCGAGAAGTCGGAGTCGTGAGAGTACGATTTCAGTGCCAGAGGAGAATAGAGGGGGGGAGTTAGAGTCGGAGGAACTGGCGAGACGTGCAATGAACTCGTTCCTATCTCGAGGTGGCGTCACTGGGTCTATCCCGATGGCCGGTTTCCAGGTCCCCGGCCGCCAATCCTACCCCATGGTCGGCCAACAACAAAGCAGCTATCAGCGCGGCGTTCCCGTGGGCCCACCAGTGACCGGAAACGGCGGCGGGGAACTGGGTGTGGCGAGAACGTTGGCGGAGTATGCGGTGGAGAATGAGAGGGAGAGGGAACGGGAGGGAATTGCGGCCATAGCAAGGGCGGGGGAGAAGAGGAAGGCGGGAGAGGAATTGAGGGGGATTTTGGCGAGTCCATTGAAGAAGGTGAGGATGGAGGGGAGGGGAGGTATTAAAGGGGGAGAGTAGGGGAGGACTGTACATATGATGCGGAATGACTATTTTGTTTTTCTTTGAATTGGAGTTGGATTTGTGTGATTTGATGTGCACATGTGCTCACTCGCAGTAATAATAGAAGCAAGATGTCCATGATCAACAGAAATATCATTCCGATCAAAACCTGGTGAATCTACTATCATTATAGTGTGGCGTATAATAACTTCATTCACAGACCACTTACCACGAACCTCTGTATCTTGTAACCCTAATCAAACCCTCACAATCTGTTCGCAGCCAAATTTTTGCATACGATCCTGACGCAATCCCACCCACCCGCTCCAATATGAATGCAACCTCAATACATTCCACCTCACAAGTAAATTTCTTTAGTAAGTGCGCTTCTCGTCCCCACGGAGTATTTTTCCATCTTGTTGACCTTTTAACTTTTTATTCCGAGTACTCTGTTGCCCTGGTTTTTTTCTATATTACTTGGTTATTCCTGAACGATTTGATACGCTCACGTGACTGACTGTTGTTGATGACGTTGGATGTAATGGGCTTTTCGATTTGACTGGGGATTGCATTTGGGTTTGTTTATTACATATATTGAGTATTGGATGCTTGGCTCCTTTGCGAATCAAACGCTTAACCTCATATACTCAGTTGGGCCGTTGTGCATTTGAGTACATATTGACGACGGCGGTTATTGGTTGGCATTTTGCAAGCGATCGGATATATAGAGAGATACGTCAGGCTGGTGAGTGTTGGCACCTTAAGTTGGGAGCTGTGGACCACAGGACACGAGAGTGATTGATTGATTACCTCCTTGTTGCAGGCATCTTTGGTTTTCGATTTTTTTTTATCTGAACATTGCGATATCTCTCATGGCTGCTTTGGTAAGTGTCATTTGCTCTACATTGTCCACCCTCTCTCCACATCGCCGTCTTCTTCATACAATTCCACCTCCAAAAGAGAAAAAGCCACCCCCTCCTGCATTTCCGGTGCCCGGCTATTCCTTCACAAGCTTACAGTGCTCCAGAATCCTGTAGCCATCCCCAGCATGCCCTGTGCGTCCTCTAAATCCGCCTATGCAGAAAACACTTTAACTCAATTCATTCCTGCGTCATCGACTTGATTCCTTGCACGTACGCATCGCCACATTCAAGCTGGCATCGCCATCTATGCCAACACACTCTGTATCCATCTCCACACGTCCAAACATCTACCATCTCTCTCGCCATTATAATTTCTTTTATAGCATTCGACTATATCTCCATGCCTTTCCCAAAAAAACTAACCTCGCGTCATCACTAGGATACGCCGTGGCTCGCCGCAATGTCCCCTACCAAACCCCAACCTGCAACCCTCGAAGCCCTCGCCACTAACCCCGACACCCTCTCCGGCGCCGTTCCCCCAACAATCGCCGCCTTCTCCCCCGCCTCTCTCTCAACCTCGAAAAACCCCTCGTGTTCCGCCGCCAAACGCTCGACCATCCTCGTGCACCAAAAGTCCCCATTGCTGCTCGCGACGCCGCCACAGGTTACGAGGGCGCTGGCGTATTCACATCCGTTTTTGCTACCGTTGAATAAAGTTGCGGGCTTGTTGACATGGACGACGGGGGATCCGTGGGAGAGCTTTTGCTTCTGACGGGGTTTTGGGCAATTGTGTTGTATGGGGATGTCTTGTTGCGGATTGCGGGGCCGATTGTCGTGGTGTTGGGGTTGATTGTGGGCATGTATGGGCGGCGCTTTAGTCCGTTGAGCAGTAGTAGTTGGAGTACGGATCCAAATGGGTCGATGGGGGCTAGTGGGAATGGAGGGTTGGGAGGAAGTGGGGCTAAGAGTGTGGGTGGCGCGGCGGATATGCATAATGGGGGGCAGCATAAGACGGTTGTCCCTGAGACTACGAATACGCGGCATCAGAAGACGCTGGATGAGATTGTCGAAACGTTGAAGGAGTTTACAGCGCGGTGCAATATGCTCTTGGAACCCATGTTGCGGTTGACGGATTTCCTCAGTACGCAGAGGACGCCAACGTCTGCGACTGTCCGGCCGGCGCTTACAAGACTGTTTATCCGGATTCTATTCTGCACGCCGTTTTGGTTTGCGTTGACGTTGCCGCCGTTACGTATCATAACTACGCGACGCATCGTCATGGTGTTCGGGACGTTGATATTGTCGTGGCATTCTCGAGCAGTTAGGGTAGCAAGAACACTGTTGTGGAGAAGCAGTACGATCCGGCGTGTCGCATCATTGATCACGGGGTTGGATTTCCGAGTGCCGTTATGGCCAACCTTGGGCCAGAGTGCGTTGTCGTCCGAGGCAGCGTTGGCTAAGCGGAACGTGTCAACGTCTGGGGAATCCGAACTCACGAAGCAATTCAAGGGTCAATCGTTGCACCATAAGTTGTCGGCGGGGTCCAAAAGGGCGCAGAACATGGGGGTCAAGTTTACGTTTATCATTTATGAAAATCAGAGACGGTGGTTGGGGTTGGGGTGGACGGGAAGTCTTTTTGCGTATGAAAGGGCGGCGTGGACGGATGAGCATAATACGCAGGTGCCAGCAAGGGACGAGTTTGAGTTGCCGGATGTTGAGGAAGATAGTAATATGCGATGGCGGTGGGTGGTAGGCAGTCGGTGGAGGGTGGATGGGGTAGAGGAAGGTGGTGGAGAGGTGGATTATGATAGTTTGGCGGGGAAGTTAGGGTGGGTTTACTATGATAACAAGGTATGTTGGGGAGGAGGGAGGGGGAGGATTTGTTTGCTTGGTTGTTGTGTTTGTATTAACTAAACTGTTTCTAGTGGCAAAATGGCCGCCGTGGCCAAGATGGGTGGGGCCGGTGGACTCGCCGGAGAAAGTGGTACCGGGATGCAGAACTCGTCGACATTGATGACATAGATGGCTCAGAAACCCTTCCCCAATCGACCCGCCAATCTATACAGTCTGTGATCCCCGAATCCATCAAATCCACTGCAGCTTCGACCTCCTCTGGCTTTAAGCCCATCAACCAAGGCTACACCCTCACCGAACGCATGATCTCCTCTATCCGTCCCGACCTCTCGACCACAACAACCACCAGTCGCTCCCCCAGCATTGCCTCGTTTCTCCATTTTCAAGACAATGGGGCAAATACCAGTCACTCTAACGGAGCTAGTCCGCCCGATGATAGCCCCGACATCATGTTGTCGTCGCCGCGGTCTTTCTTCAAGCAGCCGGCAACGTTGAAAAGGCGGTCGGAGCAACTACGGGCGGCGAGAGGGGGATGTGGCGAGTGGGATGGTGGGAGCGAGACGGGATCATTGGGGGTAGAGGTGGAGTTGGAGATTCAAGGGGTAAAGGGGAATAAGGGATGGGGGATTGGGGATGAGGCGCATATGTCGTTGGAGTAGAGGGGAGTGATGAGGATTGATTTAGAATTTGATCGGGTTGGAGTTTGGCGTTAATGGGATTAATATATGGTATGGTATGATTTGATGATACATTTGAAGGATTGGGACTTTCTAATGGAGTGGACACAGACGATGCGGCAAGATGGGTTGGAGGGGGATTCACAGTTGACAACGTGTATGGCATATGATGTAACCAGACTAACTAGGACCTTTTCTATCTATTCATCAGTATACCTATAGTGACTTTATGCCCTTACCCCCATTTCCTATCTCCTTTCTTCTCAAGCCTCGCAGTTCTCGCCAATATTACACGGCCATCCTTTAAACAATCACCCGCGCCAATCGAGTCACTCCTCTGATATTACAAGGTTCTAAGATCACACAGTAGAAGGCCCATACACTGACTATTGGGGGCTGTCTGTCTCACGAGTGGCACGACCACGGATGGGGAATCGTAAGAGAAGGGGGCGTGCACGGAGGAGGAGGTGAAACGGGGGGTGGTGTGATTTTGGGATTACTGGAGGTTGTATATAAAAGGCACTGGGGGTCAATGGAATGGAATGTTGTGTTGATGAAAGATATCGGACTTTCTAGAAGAGAGGACTCAGTACTGTGGATTATATTATACAAGTAATTTTAATTGTTATATTCCGTTTTTATTTTTTTATTTACAAGTACAGCTGGTCTCTACATCTATTTCACTTTCTCACCCTTCCTAAATCACCCAACACGTACAATACTTAAATCCGCCACTTCCACAATGTCCAACCGCTCCAACTCCGTTAACCCTCGTGGCGCCCCCGGCTTCCCCCGGATGTCCGCGCGCCCTCGCCAACCCGGCAACGGCCCCTCTGACGATGAATCAAACAATACGTACCGTCAACGAGCAGACTCCAACACGTCGAATAATGCTGGGGACTCGTCGTATCGGAACAGGTCGAATAGTAGTGGGGGGGAAAGAAATGGCGGGGGGTACGGTGGGAATGGGAATGGGAATGGGAATGGGAATAATGGATATAACAATAACAGCAATCCTGATAACAACAACAACCGCCAAGGCACCGGAACCTTCACCTCCAGCTCAACAACCAATGAAGCCGATGGCACATACCGCCAGAACATCAACCTGCAGTTCTCCGGAATGCCCATGGACACCGGTGGCATTAACCCGCTGGGGTTCGGGAATGGGCTGGTGAATTTTAGTGTATTACCGGTGAATTTACCGTTTGTGGGGATTGTGGGACAGCCGGGGGTTTTCGGCAGGGCCGGTGAATTTTGGGAGTGGGGAGGGAGGGGGTGGGAGTGGGTGGGTTTTTGGGAATATGAGGTAGGGCATGGGTTTATAGATATTGAAGTTAGATAGTGTTTACTAGATTTAGTTTTTGAATAATATTTGCCGGTCATTTTCACATCTACAGGTCCAATGTTCCACTGCCATCATCCCGATTTCTCCCCTTCTTGCCGTATCTGACTCTTGATATTCGCTGATACATCCCTTTATTCTGAAACAACCAACCCCATACCTTCCATCAGATCTTCACCTCCGGCTATAACCCATCAACATCCTTCCCCACAATGGGGCGATCTTTTACGTGGGGGAAAGTACGATGGAAAAGGTGTATTGTAATTGGAGAAGATCCAATAGGTGGGGGCTTCGTCAAGATAAGAGGGCAAGTAGTGGTGATTTTGAAATAATGAGGGCAGTTAGGAATAATTTGGCTGGGTTTCTAAGAAGGTGGTGACGATTGGGTGGAGTTTTGGGGGGAGTTGGTGATGATTTTAGTAGGTGGGGGGCAGGCTGCCGATGGATAAAAGTAGGTGAGTGTAAGACTCCGCGTTTGTCCTTTCAGTCTTTTTTTTTTCTCTCTTCTTTTTATTCTCACTTTCTTATCGAACTCTTTCTTCGATATATAATTCAACTACAGTTCAACCAAATATCAGAACCATCACCATAATTATCACAATCACCACAGCCACCGTCACCCCCAAAGATCCTGCCCCTCCACCTCCCTAGCATCTACATCGCTATCGTTTGCCTTCTTCACCCTTTCCAACACCTCCGATCTCCTCACCCTCACCCTCACCCTCACCCTTATCCTTACCCTTACCCATCACATAATCATCCTTCTCAACTCATCCGTCCACGACCCACAAGACAATCAATGGACACCCGAGAGTCATGGAAGGTAAAGATAACATCCTGTTGGTCGCGAGGTGTGGTGCGAGTTCGATGAGGGATGAGATGGAGTTAAGTGGGGATGCGAAGACGGTGGGTGCCACGCATGCATTGATGTTACCACCGGAGTACCACAATTCGTTGGTTACGGACGATATACTTGTTCGCTATTTTGAGAACCTAGCGACCAAGTCTGCCCTGCCGACCATTCTCTACAACTATCTACTGGTTGCCTACGGACACGATATGTCGAGCGACATCATCCTCAAGCTCTCTCAACATCCTAGTATCATCGGCACTAAACTCACCTGCGGAAACACCAGCAAAATCGTGTACGTCGCCATCTCTGTACCCCCAGCTTCTTCACTGCCGGGGGCTCCGCTGACTTCATCCTGCAAGGTTCAGTTGTCGGGGATTCGGAGCCCATCTGTGGTTTGGCCAATATATGCCCGAAAGCGTACGTCAAGCTACTCAACAAGGCGACTAAAGGCTGGTATACAAAGGCCTGGGAACTCTAGGCGGTTGTCGCGAAGGTGGATTGGGTGGCAATTAGGATGGAGTTTGTGGGCGTGAAGGTGTGAGTGAGTGGCGGGGGGAGGGGGGGAGGGGTATGGGAAGTGCAAGGGTGAAAGAGCTGTGTGGGGATTTGCGAGGAGAGCTTGGGGGGTTTTGAGAGAGGGGTTTTCGGAGGTTATGGGGGTGGAGAAGAGGTTATAGATAAGGTAGATAGAGTAGAAGTTAATCCATAGGATGTTTGTGGTATTAATATTGGACACATGACTGGCGCTGTGGTAGATGTGGGGACGGATTAGGGACTCTGTGTATAAGTCGGGAGGATTAGAACAATGTTTGAAGATCAATATAATGCATATTACAAATGCTTTCTAATGGTTGTTACTTATGTCAATAGTTTAAGGTTTTTCCAATCCACAATGGCAGCACGCTTGGACACCGAATACCACAAACAGAAGAATTGACATCCCGAGCCTCAATTTCACCATTAATACTAGAACCTTTGATATCGTCAACCTATAATTATTAATTCGAATCTAGCCAAAGCTAATTGATCCGTAAACGAGTTATACGACTAATAGACTAATACTCACCAACACGTTACACCAAACGGACCCAGCAATATACCGTCAATCCCACTCCGTCCTAACCATTTAGTTGACATTAACCTTTACAAATAAATAGTAATTCAAATCCTTGAAAGCCCCAACTCCTTTAGAAAATCATCCACATTACTAATCTTCTGCTCAGCACCTGCACTTGATATCCCGGGATATTTCCTGCCGGGATAGTCTCTGTGCCTTCGCAGTACATTGTGAATTATCCCAGAAGGTTATATGTTATCAACCTAGACAAAGAAACATAACATCAATAGATACCTTTGCAAAGTCACCCACCATCTGCCTCGGTATGTGAGCATCCCCTAACACCACACCTTAATCCTGAACCCACGGAACTTGTCCCTCCCTATTGGGAAACATTCGCCCACTACACACGTTACAACGTCTGTCTACCGACATTGACTCGGTGGCTCTGGTTGCTTCGCGGATTACCAAGAGCTTTGAGAGTGCGAACTTTTGACAATAGATGAATTGCTCCGAGGCCGGGTCAGGGTTGGAGTTGGAAGTTGGAGACTTTGATTAGGGTGACGAGGGACAAGATTGGGAGGATTTGTGCTGATGGTTGTGTCGTAGTGATATCGAGATTTATATTTAAAGATTTAAGATATCTTCGTTTTAGTATTTTTGTTGTTTCTTTTATCTCTATCTTTTTACAACTATATCCTTACCAGGTTACCATCTCATCTCATCTCACCATTACTATCTACTTACTACTCTGACACACATACAACCAATCATCTTACAACCCCACCCTCCATGACCACCCTCCCCCCACAATGTCCGCCTGGCAATACACTTACCCCGTCACCCCCAGCCTCGAAACCACTATCACCCTCCCGCTCCCCCCTCCCACGTCCTCATCAAAGTCCTCTGCATGGGGGCCTCAACCCCGTCAACTACAAAGTCGCCAAATACCCCCTTAATCTCCCGCCTCACCGGCCTCCCCGCCACCCCCGACATGGATTGCGCCGGCCGCACCATCGCATCCAGCGACTCCCATTTCACTAAAGGCGACCTCGTCACCTGTAAACACATATACCCCACCAAGTACGGTACGGCCGGGGAATATATGATTGCGGGTCCCAAGAATTCTATCGTCAAGGTGGACGAGGCGGCCATGAGGCACCTAGACGAGCTTGCAGGTGCCGGCATTGCATCGGGGACGGCCGGATTGATGGTGGGGGAGTGTTGATAACGGGACAGAAGATTTTCATCAATGGGTCGTCAGGGGGTGTGGGGGTTTGGGTTGTGCGGATGGCAAAGGCATTGGATTTCATTGTTGTCGCGACATGCTTTAGGCAGAACGTCAAACTAGTGAAATCCCTCGGTGTCAATTACGTCATCCATTGGCTACACCAAGACGTCTGTTCTCTCCACAATAATCGCCAACGTCAAAGAAATTGGCCAGCCTTTCAACCGGGCCGCGGACAATGTCGGCCTCAATATGTCCCTGTATTTCAAAGGCCACCGCTACCTCGCGCCCAGCGCCTCCTACTTTATCGCCGGCGGCTACACCACCTGGTCGTTCCTCTGGACGGTGCTCAAGGTCCATTTTCTCCTGGGGTTCCTTGGCGGTAGCAGGCGGAAGGTTGTGCAGATTATGGGGAACGGGGGCCGTAGGAACTGGGGTGGGCAATAAGGTTAGTGTAGGATGGGAAGATTAAGTTGCTAGTAAGCAAGTGTATATAAATATCTAAATATTCCCATATATCCCTATTTAAAAAAACGCCTAGGTATCAAAACAAAACAAAATCCCAATATAAATCCCAAGAAAATAATATCTCTATCCTTACCCTCCAACCTCTCATCACAAACCAACCTCACCGCAAACCTCTCCTCCCCTCCAAACCTTTCCCCATCATTACACCCCGCAACCCCCCTCCGCAAATCCCCCACCATACTCAACGGCCCACTCGCCACAACCGTTATCGTCCCCTTCACCGTCCCCTCAACAAACCCCTTCACAACATTGCCCTCGCCATTAAGCACAGGACGGCCCTTTGCAAAAGCAATCCGCCCATCGTCGCCGGGAATGCTTCTGTTGGACCCCGAGGGCTTCTCGCCGTTATTGTTGGTCATCATATCGGTGTCACTTCCGCTGGATGCGGTCGTCTCAGAGATTGGTGAGTCATCTCCGGTGACAAAGACGCGGATCATAATTTTGGCGGAGTAAGTTTCGAGCAAAGTCTCGATCTCCGGGCGAATCCACTCAATGTCTGATTTCCTGCGGATAGCCCAGACAAGGTCGATGCGGCGGTCTTCGGAGACACCGTCGGTCTTGGCAAGGTCAAGGAGGATAGGCAGAACGTATGCAATACCCGTCCCACCGGCAACACATAAGATGTTACCATTGGCGGGGATCACGCTCGGGATATCTTCACCGTAGGCTCCCGTGGCGATGACAGAGATAGTGGCCTTGGGATGGTTCGCAAGACGCTGCTCAGAAAGCGCAGCAACATGCTTAGTTTCACCGCCCTTGGCCCGAATAATGTACGAATGCGTAACGTTCTTGGAACAGCAGTCCGGAGCCGGAGACGAGATCGGTGTAAATGGGTGTGATTGCCACCAGCTGCATTGCGGGAAGCAGAGGAAGAAATGTTGACCGATCTTCCACGGTGTATGCTGCAGAATGAAGTCCAAACGGACAATATCACCGTACTTTTCATCTTTGAAGAGCTTGACGGTGGCCTGTGCGGGAATAACACCCCAGGTGCCGGCGCTGTCGTGAAGCTGGAAGGGACGGAGAATCCGGAGGATGCGATCTATGAACCAAAGAGCGATACCCGGGATCAAGAAGCATTGCAGTTTCTCCCAGTGACCGATAAGCGCACCAATGTACAGCATCGCCATGACGTAATGGGCCTTGCGGAAGAATTCGTAGCCGGTGATGTTCCGGATAGTCCACGGAAGACTAAGGAACCAGATAAGGATAAGGAAAGCAAGACCAACCCAGCCCCAGATAATGTACAGTTGGCTAGAAAAAGCTTTCCAAATAGTCGGTTGCGGTTGGTAGAGTTTTCCCTCAATGATACACCAGCCGATTGTGTGGAGGGTGCTCTGGAGAAAGATGAGATAGCCCGTCCAGCGGTGGAGGAAGAGGAACGAAGTGTACGGGATGCCGGTGACATATGAAAGGAAGGACTCGCGAGAGCCAAGAAGGATGGAGAGAGGGGTGAGTGCGTAGGCGATGACCCCAATACGGTCGACCCAGGCGCCAAGGGACGTCCGGATGTTGTAGACGCCAGGGTTATTCTTGACGGGGGTAATCCATTTCTTGTACGTTATGCCGACAAACGACCAAATAGCCAAATACGCAATCAACAAAGTAAACACCAAAACCTGATATCTCGTCACATTTCCAAACGCAAACCGCAACTGGTTATCCGGCAACAAGTACTTTCTCAACCCCGCCTGCACAGCCAGCTTCCCCCGGGAAAAAGCACCCTTCTTCGCTGGTTCAGCTGTGACTGACCGCCGGAAGGCCGGAAGGTGTTGGTTAATGCCAAGTATTATGAGGATGAAGACAAAGGTAAGCCAGATGACGCCCATGTAAATCATACCGCGGTCATGGGCGCTATAGACGAGGTCAAGGTAGGCGCAGGAGCCGGCGTCATTGGTACAGGGGATTACGCGGTCGGCGTAGCCCCAGTGGTGTTCGACTTGGGAGGCATCTTCAAAGTCTTGAATGTGGCTGCCTGTCATTGTGATGGTAGGGGCCGGAACGGAGAGTTGTGGTGATGGAGGGTTATTATGAGTGTCAATGTCGGTAGTAGAGTCGTAAAGAGTAATGAATGTAGGTAAAATGATCAAGTTAGTAAATGAATAAGTAAAGAATGATGATGATGATGATAACGCTCTAGTCGGTCCAGCCAATCAACCATTTGTCAATATATCAAGATATCCAATCGAATCGATTCGTCGATAATCAACAGTAACCAACGGCAAGCCGAAGATTTCAAACAATGGCAATCCCGTCTATTTAACAAATACTAACAAAAGAACAATTACGCACCACCATCCATCAAGCAAATAAAAATCAAAGTCACAATTCTACCCAAAGCGCACCATCACCCAGATCACAGAAAACGAAGTCAACTACCACTCCGAACGCATCACCACCAACGTAACCCCAACGCCCCACGAACTCCACTAACCTGCTCACATCGCGACTCTTTTCGGCAACTTCTCTAGATATCAGAGCTACTACGAGCATCCGCGCCCCCCGGTAGCACCTTCTTGATGGAGGGGGCAAAACATGCGCAAAACCTTAATGGGGGTGCATCCAAGGGGGTGCAGAGTGGAAGAGGCCGGGATGTCCTGAGCAGAATTGAGCAAGTTTTGGGAGGATGTGATTGACTGGGGGACTGGTAGTTTGCCATGAATTGTGGGGACAGGTGATGGTGGTTGATGATGATAGGAGCGAGATGATAGTGGATGGGTGAATATATGGATTATGGGATTGGAGGGTAATGAAGCAGTGGATATATTGAGAATTCCGATATACAATAATATTTGGGACTTGTTGTGATGTTTAATGGGTGACGTTGACTGGCATGTGCTGTATTCTGTAGATCAACGGGACCATATAGGGTTTAAGTGTTCCCGATTAGGACATTCATTGATCCCATTGTGGCAACCGGCTGTCACATCGATGCCTATTATAATAAAAGGTGAATTATATATTTTACTGATGGCTGGCGACTTACTACATAATCGCGTGTCATTTTTCAATATGCCAAGGCCGATTCGTGATCATTCTACCTCAAACCTTCTCAACTTGCTCAAGATATTAGGCGACAGGTCTTGGTATACATAATCCTCGCGGGCAGTTGTATTGACAACAGGTCCTTCTAGAATTACTTGAGCACGATACGTAGTGTCAGATACTTCAACCCATCCACTCATGCCATATCGTTATGACAATATCTACCCTCTGGTTCACCAGCCAGCCTGTCAATCCACTTGTCTTGCATCACCACGTGCTCGCACCGCCCAAGTTCCTGATGTCCCACTTTAGCCATCCCATATCATCCTTACCACCACTACTGTGGGACAAGGCCCTATGGCGCAACGGTAGCGCGTTTGACTCCAGATCAAAAGGTTATCCGTTCAAATCGGGTTGGGGTCATCCTCTTTTTGCCATTGGCCATTGGCCATTATGTAGTGAAATCAAATGTGTATTCTAAGTATTTTTACTGTATTGATGCCTTCTAAATGTCATTATATTTCCGGAGTGTGTTCCGATCCATCATAATCTTCACTATTTCCAATAACTTGGATCCGAAACCTGGGCTCTCCGCCTCGCCGGCCACACATTCACTGCATCCCTCATAATATTCCCTACAAAGAGCTTCCACATTTTAGCCCAACGTTGCCTATCATTTTATTAGTATAATTGCATACAGTTATTGTTCATTGAAGTTTTTACTTCATGGCGTTGTGATTAAAGTTAGTGTGCCCAGCTTCGCTGAAAGCCTCAATGACGGGTTCCCACGAAATGGTCAAGTTGTCATTAAAGGGGGGATAGATTACGAACATGAGGAAATCCCGTTCAGCTTCGAGGGACCAGGTAGTTTAGAAAAGAAAGAGAATTTTAGCAGTGAGGTTGATATTTTAAGTTAGAAAAGAGTTGGAGAAGAAGTGTTTGTGGTTGTTGTTAGTGATTGTTGTTGTGTTGTTGAGTGAAGATTTGAGGTCGTGATATGACTATCTCATGGAAGCAATTCTTCTAACAGCTTTTGATTGACCGTAGGGTTTACCAAATACAGGCTTAACCCTCTGTTAGTCGCCATAACTCATGGGGAAACCATTTAGCACGTGACTTTTTAGCTCCAATAATTCCACAAGGACAGATTGTGGAATTATTGGAGCCACATCAACGTCTAAAGTTAGTACAGCAAATTGTTTCCGCCGACCTGCACTTTCATCCCCACACAACTTGCGATTCAATTACAATTTTAGTTGACTTTGTTCCATCGCGACAAAGTCAACTCTTTATTACATACTACAATCTCCACGACAATTTGTCGCATTTCACATACATCAACACATACTACAACCCCACCACAACCACCCAAAATGACCGATCTCGACCACTTCGACCTCATCCCCCTCCAAATGGACCCCCAGTCCAAATCTATCTCCACTCCCCACCCCTCCTCCCTCGCCCTCACCAATGAACTCGTCCGCCTCAACAACCTCCATCGCTCCCTCCTCTCCATTGAATCCGGCGCCCCCGTCCCGCCCCCCATGCCCGTCTACCCCAAACGCTCCGCCGCTGTCACCAAGCTCCGCGAACAAGGCAACAACGAATTCCGCCGTCAAAAGCACCACGACGCCATAAAATTCTACACCTCAGGCCTCGAGTTGGCGCTCCAGCGGCCCGCCTGGGAGCCCTGCCAACTGGTTAGAGATGAGGTGGCGGCACTGTATGCGAATAGGGCGCAGGCGCATATGGCATTGCAACAGTGGCCGGCAGGGGCCATTGATGCGGAAGCGAGTGTTGAGGCAAAGAAAGTGGGGAATGCGAAGGCGTGGTGGCGTAAGGGCCGGTGCTTGATTGAGATGGGGAGGTTGGTGGAAGCGCAGGACTGGGTGAGGAAGTCGTTGGAGTTGGAGGGGGAGGAGGCAGAGTTGGTTGCGTTGTTGAATGATATTGCAGATAAGATGAAGGGGCAGAATTTGGCTTAGGGAGGGGAGAGGAGGATATAATGGAGTTTGAAGTTTGACTCTAGAGGAGACCGGTAGCATGATCTGAAATTCAATGTCATGACGGGGATACATACGGCGTCTGGAGCCTGGGTTCTTGAATTATCTGACTTTAAAATACACTCTTTACTATACACTACTTCCTATCTCTCAATTGTATTGAATTCATGTATGTACCTACATATGGATGCAGGATCCTCCGATCTATGACGTAGGTGGCGATGTCAAAGTTAGCATTTTCACGTGGCAATGCAAGGTTTTAATGAATGTATATTTATATAAAAGAAAAATAAGATTTCAATTACAAATATCCTCCACACACCAATTATCAGATGCACCAATACATATCCCATGCAAAGACCAGTATTTATCTCAACCCAAGGTCTCGAGATACAGAGCATTAATTCAAGCAAACAATACCAACTCGAACAACGAAGCTGTAATGAAAAACAAGAAAATCAAAAATAAAAAGACCAAGCATCAAAAGGCCAAACAAACGAAGCAAATCACAAAACGATAGACAACATAATATCATAGATACTGAAATAGACGGTACAATACGAAGCAGAGAGAGAGAGAGAGGTCTTAGGCAGAGCAAAGGACATAATAGACAGTAGTGAACTCAAGACACCATCATCAAGCCCTCGGAAATACGTCAATAATCGATTACATAACCAATCAACCTCGCGTCTCCAATATCATGAGAATCAATAAACAAAGAAGAAAATAAAGAGAAAATAAAAATAGTAGAAAAGTCAAAATATGACGTAGGGTATCGTAATAAGGAAGAGACTACAACGAACGTAGAAAAAATATCACTCTAACCCCAAGGAAGAAAAAGCAACAACAGAAAAAACATCACACCATCCACCATCAATTAATCCAAACAACCACTTCTCCTCAAGTCACCGTCTTCTCCTCATCCTCCGCTGTGGCAGCTGCCGAAGGCAACGTCTTGGACCGCGGGCGCATCACAGCGTCCTGCCCCGACATCCGGCGGTCAAGCGCCCGCTCAAGCTTGGCGCCGAGGGCAATCTTTTGCATGTTGGTGGCGCGCTCTTCGGAGAGGACGACACGTTGGGAGGTGAGAGCCTTGTTCTCCATGCGCTTGAGACCGGTGGCGACGGCGGCGATGTCAGAGGGGATGACGACGGAATCAACGGAAGGTGCTATCGAGGGGGCAGCCATGCTGAAGGTGCTATAGCGGACAGTATCGGTCTGTGAAGTGATGGGTGGTTAAAATAGGGATTGAGGAAGGTTTAGGGTGTAAGGTGGGCGTAGTGATATATATAAATGGTATAGTGAACAGAGGAGAGCAAGTGGTGGATGTGGAATTTGTATGACGGCAGTGTCTTGGGAGAGACGCGAGATGATTTTTTTTTTCCAGGTAGACGGCCAATTAATAGTGGAAACCATAGCAATCTTAAGATGTCCTGCTTGGGGCCAAAGATACTTGGACTATGGGCTCCGCTAGAAATGAATGGGGACTTTGAAGAGGTCCTGGAGCCGGGACATTTACCGAGACTGACTACAGACCAAGCAAGGATCATGATCTTGGGAATACCAGTGGAACATCAACGAGAGAGCGAAACGGACGGTTGATTGGCAGTATAGATGGGACAGGATCTCGAGGAACATGGTAATGTACCAGAGGGATAGGTATATGGCGGAGCCCGGAGGCCAGTGCCGTCCGAAGGGAGGGGTTTGGGGGAGGCTCATAGGTGGATGGAACGTGGGCAGGACAAAGTGGGATTGTTTGGGGGGGAGGGACTAGGAGAGCGAGTGACTTACCGGGTCAGTCAGCATAGGCCGTGAAGAGTCCATTGAGACGGGCATTTTGAGATATAACAGGTGGTATATGATAGCAGGCGATAGCTAAGCAGAACAGACGACACGAATGGAGCTGAAGATGAATAGTCGGTCGTTAAAAAGAGGTGGGGAGTCAAGAGGTAGTATAGTACAAGGCAAGATGTGAAACAGATTAGCTGCAGGTGATAATGATAGCAAGTATTGTGGATAATTTAAAAAGTTAGATAGTGAAAATGGATGGCTGGTCAAAAGCGATCAAGAAAATAAGCAAAATTAGAGGAGCAAAATTATGGAGATCTAACGGGCACGAAAGAAGAATTTCGGTCTGAGCAACGATCGGCGGCAATAAGGCTAGTCAAGTAGTAGCGTGCTGGGGTGATATGCACTGAGAATTGATTAATGAGAGGGAGCAAGTTGGTCGGGTCTTTGTTTTGGGTGTTGGATGACTGAGGACAAAGCCGTTGTGATCGGTCGGTTGGTTTTGGAATGAGTCTAAACGTAGTACATTGACAAAGTGTTTTGTATGATGAAAGATAAGATGAGGGAACAAAAGACATACGTGAAAGGTGATAATAAGGGAAACGACGAGCGAAAAAAAAAGTAATCTTTTGTGCTGTAATTACAGGTATTTTCTGCGTTATAGTTGATATTGATAATGGCATTAATTGGCAGGTGAGCAGGGAGACGAGCTTCAACCACACAAAGAGCCAGGAGGTTGGATGGCAGACGATGGTTCGGTTCAAGGAATTGAAACTTGACTCTGTGTGTAATGAGAGATATTGAATCGGATATGAAATGAGGTCTAGACATAGAGCAGCATCCATTGATAGTTTCTTTTTTTGTTTTATTTTGCTAGCAATCCAACGCTATAGATAATCCAGCCAATACATGCGAGCTCCTTTCATCCATCGACCAACTCCATATTTAACCGGCCGATATTACGTGCATACAAACACTTTTCCTTGAGAGTGATTTTCATAATATATCCATTCCAATTCCATAGTGTAACTCAATGTGATATCCAAATATTTCCTTAATCACACAACCACATGAGATCCAATCCGACGCAAGGACCCTTTGTGGCCTACCCTTCAACATCAACCATCCCATGAGGAGTCCAGGCCGAACACGAGAAAATGTCACCAAAGTTCAACCAAGTATTTGTTTCACGTATTCCATTTTCGAATTCATGCCTCATGGCAAGACCCTATCCATCACCATGGTGATCTTGAAGTTTCAGAGTGAAATGTCTAGGTCAAGAATGAAACGAAATTCCTGCTTGTTACAGGCAAGACGAGCTCAGGTTTATATAGATGGTTGGTAGGCTTCATGTAGGGTGTACTAAGAGACGTGGTATCGACGTAGGATTGAGCTTAGCAAGCATGAGTACTAATATCACCATAAAGATAAACACAAGGGTTACACCTATAAGGATCTATTGGAAGTTTTGCTTCGAATCCTTAGCATCACAACAAAACTCTTGGCTATGTATTTTCTCCAACTTTCGAGTCTCATCTCACCCGCTTGTACCCGATGAAAAGCAACCACCAAAAGCAATTGCGAAAACCAGGAGAAAAAAAAACCACACCTATCCTCGACTTGTCTTCCCAAAAGAGCCTCCGGCTAGATGCAGCATAGATTTTTCTTTTTCTGTAGTTTAACTCTATTCGGTCTAGTCTGAAAGGTGGGCGAAAATATTTGCCAGGCGAAAGGCCTTTGAAAGGGAGAGAACTTAATTTTTGCAGAAGGAAAAGAATTCTATTCTACACGTGCGTAGACACGATCTAATGTGACGGATTTTTTTGTTTCTTTGGGAATTTGTTAGGTCTTGTGTATTGTTCCTTTGTGATAAATGGAATCATGTGCAGCGCGCGATTGTCCATTTGGGTACGCCGACAAGGAGGGTAATGGATACACAGAAACAAAACAATCATCATGAAAATTAAATCAAGTTGTGATAATCCATCAATATGGTAACCATATCTCATATCCACATTAGCAATTCCTCGTATGTTTGACTAGAGAATTCACATCGCCGATCCAGCCAACCATAGCGTCGCGAAATCTGTTTAGCCAAGGCGGATGGAGCCCTTCTCTAGACCCCCTCTCACTTAGCTTATCAAATGGCACTTAGAAACCATGTATAAATGATTGACCGCCCAACGAGCCTACGTGAAAAACTGAAACCCGGGGAAAAAAAGATCGCCTCGCTCCAGAATTAGTGTCTATCCACAGCTATGGCCACAGCCAGAGCCACTCACTAATCGCTCCTATCTGCATCTCGTAGCGACCTGCACGCTATTGACTAGTTGGGTTGACTGGCTGGGCGTCCTATGATCCCCCGCCCCCGCTATTCCGCTATCGCCGGATTTTCATTTGGGGTGCCTGGGTGCTGGTGGTGGGCAGGCGCAGAAAGTTACCGATGGGGCAGTCCGGTGAATTGAGCAGCTACACGCGCTAACCTGGGGGCTGGGAGCTGTAATTGACAGGTGGTTGTGGGTTGGTGTGGATTGGGGAAGTCACATTCATGGTAGGCGATGGCGGCTGTCATGAAGAAAAAAAAAAAAAAGAAAATGCGGGGGAAAGCGGTCTGACCAACAATGGTACAATGATGAGCGAAGGACTTCTAGCATCACGACGGCATTCTAATCTATGTATGTATATACTTTTGTACTAACATCGGTACAGTAGATAGGGTTTTCTTGGTAGAGATGTCGAACTTTTTACTCCAAAACTAACGTGTTGCAGGTTGGCTGATTGGGGTGTTATCATGGGAGACCTCTCAGAATTTTCTCTTGGGACATGTGATGACGACGCAGTAAGAACACCCGCAGCTCGCTGAGTTGATTTCTCTAGCAGGTTCTCCCCTCCACCCCCGCTCACCTCACTTTTCACTCTCTCGCTCCCTTTGGTCCCTAAGTAATGATATCCCTCCACCGCCTGCCCCTCCACTGCCCAAAAAGAAGACCATGGTCGGAACAATGGATTGAGCCACCGCCGACATACCAGGAGGCTCATGCTGACGGCATTGTCCCGGCGTACGACGCGCAGGATTTGGGATCCAATCGGGAAAGTAGGACGTCAGGGTCAAGGTTACCTTTGCACTCACCGAGATCACCAGTGCGGAGCCTCCGGTTAGTAGACTTCCACTTGAGGAGTCCCCTTAGCATCAGAAATCTTCAGATGCCCAGGAGCCCAAGGATGCCTAGGACACCAGGATCCCGCACACCTGCTAGCATGAAAAGTCCAGTGCGGCAAGTTGATACAGCGGCGGAGTTTGACGAGGGAGGAAGCTAGGGTGCTCCAGCAGATTTAGAAGACAGCTGGGGGTTACTAGGTTCTGAGGTGATTATTGATAGAGGTCTGGGGCCATTCATTTTTATTGGAATTTTGTTTTGAGATATGAGCATGGACACAGCAAACAGACTGTGGTGCCTCGTGCAGAGATTGTACTATCTATGCATGTATTGGATGATGATATTCACATATATAAATGTATATATATATATGCCTTTTTTTTAGTTTTAAATATTTCAGATTGGATTTGTTTAGGGGTTTTATAGAGAATTATATTATATCTAGTTTAATAGTAAGAAATATATGAATTCTGATGAATATTTTATTCTCTTTTTTCCCTTTAATTAGTGTGTTGGTATAGTGATGGGATATTTGGTCAGGCGGGAGCACTTTAAATGTAGGAGGCCGACCAGATGCAAGTAAGAGAAAAGTGATTAGTGGATTGGTAGTACATGATGTCATTTGTATCACATGGGATTCTAGAGTCTGACTAGGCATATCACAAGTGTTTGTTAATGTAATCAACATATGTAAGAGACTGACTAGAGTGTTACATTACTGTGATGAGCTATGTCTACTTTTGTATAAAGTGAGGAGACATTCCCATTAAAATCACTATTTCAAATTTCTTTTCTTCACAATACAATCAAAGATACTATCTCATACCACCAATGACCCCGCCGCCGACACCCCGGAAGCCTCAAAGGCCACCCGCCCCCAAGATTTCCCGCCTGCTCGGTACAACTTTCAGTCCCTTACCGCCCCCTCCCTCTCAGCCCCCGCTAACAGCTCTCTATACCCCCAACCCCCCCTCCGATCAGCCGCTGCCGCAGCGCCATGAGTCGTTTTCACAGGATCTGCAGGCGAATGCGGAACAGGACCGCCGGTGGCTGACTCCGGAGATTGGGAAGGTGGTGCAGAGGATTAAGATGAATGAGTTGAGGGTTAATGATGAGGATTCTGAAATAGCGAAGATTCAGGATGTTAAGGTTGTGGGGGGTTTCAATTTGATTGTGGGGAGGGGGGAGAGGCGGACGATTGTTGTACCGGGTGAGTTGAGATAACGGATGGTCATGTGTATAGAAGAGCCGTGATTAACTAGTTGGTTATAGGATTTCCCCCGAAGTGGTCGCTGCTGAACAACATGAGCGAACCCCTCCACGAAGACACCGGCGAATACTTCAGAGACATCAACTCCGCCTTTTTCCCCGAATACCCCATGGAACCCATGGCCCGCTGCATCCTCACTTTGAATCCCCGCCTCCTCAGAAAAGAGAAACCTGACATCGTCGCGTGCAGCAGCACCATCGGGAATCTTCTGCGGCTGGTCATGAGGAAGAATAAGAACTTCCGGATACTTGCGCAGGTTCGTGACGACACATTGTTTTTGACGAGGATAAATAATTCACCATTTGAGAAGATTCCGGATATTAAGGGGTATGGGAAGTCGGCGTTGATAAATTGGACGAAGAATGCGCAGGGTTTGAAGTATTCGTTGTCGCATCAGAGAGTGATCAAGTATAATTTTGGAGGCAAGACTATCTACCTGAAGTATGAGTGTGATGCTTATAAGCCCTGCACCAAGAAAGAAGGCACCAAAGATATGGAGCCTGCAGCCGAGACTACAATTGATGATCTGTCGTCCCTTCTCCGGGCCACTGGGAACATCCAGGAACCCCAGAATATTTCGGAGTCCGAAAACCCTCAGGACATCCAAGTTGAACGCTTCGGTATCTTAATCTCCCAAGACCAGACCTTGGATATCAAAACTCGCTCCAAAAAGATACCCCTTTCAACTACAAATTGTATCTCAAAGATGCAATCTCCTACTTCTGGGTCCGGTGTATCCCTACCCTTGCGATCGGCATGCATAGAACTGGTGTGTTTGATAGAGTGAAGTTTATCAATGTGAAGGTAAAAATCAATAAGTGGGAGGAGAAGAATAAATGGATGTTGGCTAGATTTAACATGTTACTTGAGAAGATTAAGGAGGTTGCGAAGGGCGTGGAAGGCGGGATGATCGAGTTAGTGGCGGAGAAGAAAGGGAAGGAGTTGGTGGTGAGGGAGCAAATGGGGGAGGGACGGCAGACTTTTATGAAAGGGACTTGGGAGGAGTGGGATTTATCGGTGAAGGAGGACAAGTAGGAGATGGTGTTATTTCGAAGTGGGCGAGGTAGTTGAAGAGTTGGATGGTGATTGTATGTGGGTATGTATAACCAACAGGAGATACTGTCCCGCATGTAGATTCTAATTAGGGTTTGGAGTATACTCATTTTAGTCTCATATTTATTACTACATTCAAATGCGCAGCATCCTTACCATTGTGTTACCTCCTGTTTACAAACATCGTCCCCTATCCGTCCCCTCATCGCTAAATCCCCTGCTCGTCCTGCCTAACTAGCAACACAAACCCCCTCCGTAATCCCCCCACCCCCCCCCTCCTTCCATCTTTTCCGTCCCTCACTACGCTAAAACCTCGCGGCATCGGGGCAATTCAAACCTCCAATCGGATTCGGACGAACTTCACAAGACCTAATACGCTCGGGCCATTAGCGAATCCCGTCGACCGGATTTCGTGCTCGAGGAAGGATTCTTGTTCTCTAAGCGGAAACTCCACACTAAAGCAGCAGATGGCTGATATATAGAAACTATTACTGTCAGCTAGGTAGGACAGGGCAATAACAGAGTGCTTACTGCGTGGATTTTTAGATGTAACCCGATTGGTCAAATAATTTATGAGAGAGCTCGACTTAGTATAGCAAGATATAACTACATTGATGTCGGTCTCGCATAATCGTCATCGCCACAGCATGCTAACTGCACTGAAAAGTGTTTGGAGAAGATTCTCCTGCGTTGTTATTATAGGAAATGTCGTATTGGGGGGACGGATGAGTTTTCTGAATTGGGTTGGGAGCGGAATTCACTGAGGTGGATGAGCCTCGCCCCTGCCTGCCCTATTTTAGTTTGGGAAATAAGTGCGTAGTTCCACCTTACAGATTCGTGAAGAGGGTGGTGGAACAAGTGTAGGACGCTGGATTCATACGGCCTCGGCTATCATTAACTTTGATTACTAACTATCGTCACTTTCCTCTCTATAAAGTCTTCTATCCACCTACCACCATTGGCACATTAATTACTTTTCATCCCCACATACCAAAACAACCCTTCTACCTCCTCATATCATAACAGCTGCTAAAATGATCTCCAACAAAGGCCTCATCTACAAGAAACTCCCTGAGCGCGCCCCCGTTGCCGGTATCCACATCGCCGTCGAAGACCGCCCCCTTGATCTTGCCGTCGCTACCGCGCTCCCCGGCGGCCTCTTCGTCGAAGTCCTTTGGGCCTCCCTCGACCCCTATATGCGCGGGCGCCTCCGGGACCCTACCATCAAGTCATACGTGCCGCCCTACGAAATCAACGGTCCGATTTCAGGCTATAATGTCGCTAAGATTCTCAAGTCGGATGCACCGGAATGGAAGGAGGGAGAACTGATTGTTACGCCATCGGCGTTGGCGGAGTATTCTCCGGTGCCGAGTTATGGATTGGAGTATGCGAATAAGATTCAGGAGACGTATGGGTTGGATTTGGGGCACTTTGTGGGTGCACTGGGGATGCCTGGTGTTACTGCTTATGAAGGTCTTCACCGTATTGGCAAGCCCAAGAAGGGTGAGACCATCTTTGTCTCGTCGGCGGCTGGTGCCGTTGGTCAGCTTGTTGGCCAGCTGGCTAAGGTTGAGGGTCTGACTGTCATTGGCTCCGTCGGCTCGCAGGAGAAGATTGACTTTGTCACCAAGGAGCTTGGCTTTGATGCTGCGTTCAACTACAAGGAGGAGACCCCCGAGGCTGCGCTGACTAGACTGGCGCCTAATGGAATTGACATATACTTCGATAATGTTGGTTCTGAACACCTGGATGCTGCTCTTAGCCACATGAACTCCAAAGGTCGCGTCATCTGCTGCGGCATGGTAAGTCATTATCAGAAGTTCCCACTATATAGAGACTACACACTAACCCACCACCTCCTCTGTAGATCTCCCAATACAGTACCCCCGCCAACGAGCGTTATGGCCTCAAGAACGTCATAAATATCGTTGCTAGACAGATTACCATCGAGGGCTTCATCGTCAAATACAACCAGGAGACCGTTGACAAGCTGCGCAAGTACGTCGGCCCGTTGATCCGCGACGGTAAAATTAAGGCCAACCTGCACATCACTGAGTCGGTTGACCAGGCGGCTGAGGGTTTCGTTGATATGTTGGAGGGGAGGAACTTTGGCAAATCGGTTGTCAAGGTTCACGGAGAGTAAGGGATGGAAAGAGAGAATGTACCAGTAAATAGTAAAAATAATGAATTGATATCCAATGTTGACAATATACGTATGGAGACTAAAAGTGTGTGTGTGGATATGTCGAGTGATATATTGAAAAATCAAATTATTGATTCGAGGTGAAAATCAAACACAATACCGGAAAACGCAAAGCCAATGCTTTGAATATCCATATAGAATATGACAAGTCTTTATCCTATCTGAAGCCTCTATTTTCTCCTAAAACCACACTTCCAACAATAAAACAACCAACAACAAACTTAAGCATCAACTTCCATAGCCTCCTCAGTCTTGCCTATATCATAATTAGCATCAATCTAAACCTATTATTACTTCTCTCTCTCTCTCTCAACTTACCCTCCTTCTCCGCCTCCACCCTCCGCTCCTCCGCCCTCTTCAACGCCCGATCCCTCTTCTGCTGCTGCTTCTTACTAAACTCCTTCCCTGGCCCAGTCGTGGGGCGGAACCCCGGGCGGGCGCCACGGAGTATGGCGTTCTTGGAAATGCCGGATTTGCGCTGGGCTTCGGACTTTTGGCGTTGGGCACGGTTTTTGGTGGCGACGTTGATGCTGCGGTAGCGGGATTTGAAATTGGGGTTTTGATGGAGACCATTTTTATGGGTGGGGAGGGTGATATGAAGGGGTATGAGGGAAGGGTAAGGTTGAAGGTGGGGGGGAGGATGAATTTGATATGCGAATGAAGAAAAAATAGGCGGTGAGAGGGGATGATGGCAGAATATTTAGCTAGTGGTTGATCCTGCGACGGGGGGTGCACGTGATGAAATATGATAATGATGAGTGGAGACAACCTTCGCTGGAATTGAGCTGGGGACCGAACTAGCAAAACTAGAATAGGTTATCTGATGAATAAACACAATAGTGAGGTTTAAATAGTCAATAAAGGCCATTTAGGAATTTCCTATGGAGCATTCTGATGGAACATAAATTACGGTGATGAACAGTGGTGGTAAAGACGATAAAACATTATCGGAATACTCTGGTTACATAAACCTAGCACTGTTGGATGAACCTGAAGATGACATCATATATCAAAAAACTATAGAAGAAAAGAAACAATCAAAATACACAAATAAATCCATTTACCTCCCCAGCAATCCCCGCCCTTCCTGCTTATATTCATCCTCACTCATATCCGCCAACTCCACATCCTCCGCCCTCACCGTCTGCTGCCTCTCGGCTTCATCCTCATCCTGCGGAATCCTCTGATGACTAATACCCTCCTCAAGCGACCCCGAAAGTCTATTATATAATCCAATCAACACATTAACAAACAAAAACCCAATTGACGCTAACGAAAACGTAATCAGGATAAACGAAATATGATCCATATCTGATGTATCGATCAATGCCATCTGCTCTTCCGTCGCACTCATAAACATGAAGCCGGCGATAAAGATCAAGTAAATTGGCAAATACTGAAAACTGTTGTACGAATACCCATCATCCGTCAACGCCGCTCTATCCTTCAATACAAATGAAATCTCAATAATCCGCGACAGCCCCGCACCCATAAGACAATAGCCAAACGTCGCATGCATATGCGTCGACACCATCGACTCCTGCGGATGCCCCCATTGCCCACCCTGTAACAAACAACACAAACCCCGGAATGATATTCCTCTTTGGCTGGCCCCAGCGATCTTTGCTAAGCCAGACGCCGACGAGCCCAGCAGTCCACCAGATGACACCCATGGTCGTGTGCTGCCAGTCGTTCTTCACCCATGCGGTGCCCCAGCGGTGCTCGGTGAATGTGTTAACGCAACCCCACGCCGCAATGACCGCTGAGTCGAAAAATTCCTGAGAGCGGCCGGTCCGCCGAAGCCAATTTTGCCCGACGGTGAGCAGGAGAGTCATGATGATTGCGTAGCCAATGAAGGCGCCGCCCATGATGAAATGCGCAGCACATTGCCCGGTGTGGTCATTCTGGCAGAAGCCTAGTGTTGTAATTCCGCCAAATATCATCTGGACCCATCCGAGGACGGGGAACGTCTTGCCGAGGACATTATGCACGGGGCGGATGAGCTTTCCGAGGCGGCCGCCAAGCGACTGGGTGCCGAAGGGAGCCAGAGGTAGAAGCCAGTAGTCGCTTGGGCGGCGAGGACAATGAAGATGACGAGGGCGAATTTGTTGTGCACGTTGTTTTCGCGAAACATGCGGCCTTTGTGGAAGTAACCCAAGATGTACCCGAGGGCGACGAGGGCCGTTGCGAATATTTGCACGGGGATGTGCCATTTGTTTTTGGTGATCTGGAAGGTTATAGTGGGTTAGTATTTGGTGATACATGCGGAATTTGGCAGCACAAGAATGGGTTGCCAAGACTTTTCAGATGTGGAGGGAGCTGGGGTGTGGGTGAAGTATATGTGATGTGTAAGATCTTATGTACGTACACCAAGAACCATGCCGATAGGATAGAGGATGCCGACGGCGAACATCATGATCAAGATGTGAAGCCAGAGGATGGCATCGATGGGGTCGGAGGAAGTGGTGGCATCTTCAAGAATGCGCGTGTCATCGTGGAAGGCAGATACTGGCCCAGCCAGCATGGATAGCGCTACGAATACGATAGCGCAGAGTGGGAGGGAACTCATGGTGATGATTAATACTGATGATTAATATGAAATAATCAAATAACGACGGCTTAATATATAGTGATGACGATGTTAAAAATATCAAATATAAATCTTCAAATCCAACAGAACCTCCAGTGTTGTATTAGCCTTTATCGCTACAACCACCATCAATCAACTGCGCTCTAACAACGTAACGGATGAACCGGAGAGGGTGTCTTTTCGCACACAGGCTGATGGCTGAATTGTCGAAAATGTACCTGATGTTCTAAAAGCTCGATGATGATTGGCCGGGAGATTGACGAGAGCGGGATGGGCTCGAAGGGCGGGATTTTAGTTGGGGGCGAGGGAATGGAGAAATATAAGATGGTGAGAATTTAGGGATTGATGAGTGGGAGGTGATAGTCCTGATTTGTGAAGAGAATTGAATATAAAATGGTAAAAAAATTTAAAATTTCTTTTTTTTTAAAAAAAATAGAAATTAATGCTTCATATAGATGAAAGCATCATGACAATTAAAGAAAATATGTTCCGCTAATCCGCAACAACAAAACAAAAAGGCTCTCAAAGTCTCAGTGACCTCTTATATGCAAATTCACACATCACGTCATCCCTTCTCAACCCAGGAATCAACGCATGAAACAACTGTAAACTTGGGCCAAGCAAAACGGCCCGTAGACTCGATATCTAGCTTCAAAGCGGCCGCAATTGAGACAATCATCGCCTGATAATTCAGTAGGTTTACTACAAGCACGTGATTGATCAGGTTACCTAATTTGCGTAAACGGCGATTAGCCAACCGGTCGCTGAGTCAAACCCAAAGTAAAATTTATTTCTGCATTATCATGACCTGCATCTATGGAATTTCAAGCCTCTTATCCTCTAAATCTTTATCTTATTCTCATCAATCACAATCCACAACCCCTTTGCCGTTGCAAACACCTCCTCTCCATTGACCATCTCAATCTCAAAAAATAACTTCTTCTCCTCCAATCTCACAATCTCCGCCTTCAATGCAACCACCGTCGGTGTCATCACTGGCTTTTTCATCTGCGTCTCCACACTCGCTGTGAATATCCGCTTATTCGTAAAATCTGGCATGTCCTCCGGAATTCCCTTTCCCTTCGCAATCATTGCCAACAACACATCATATGTCGAATAGATAACCGCTCCCATCGCCTCATCGACCAAGCACGCTATAAACCCCCGTGCAACGTTCCATTAAATCCATTCGCTGCCTCGGTAACCGCGTAGAGAATTGTCACCTTGGTAATCGGCAACGTCAGCCCTGCCGAGGACACGGGGGGCCTCGGGGGGGTGGCGGAGGGGCTGGGGATGATGCCGAGTTGGTGGGTGATGGGGGCCGGCGTGGTGGGACCGGAGATTCCGACGGTTATGGAGAAGAGGCGGTCCCGGGATTCGGAGCGGGCGGGGGCTGTGAGAGTTTTCTCGTGGGGGATGAAGGTATGGGTGTGGGGGGCGTTGAGGAGGGTGGTGGCCCAGGGGGTTTGCGAGAAGAAGGTGAGGGCTTCTTGATGTTTGAGAGATTTGATAAGTGGCATGATAATGATAGGTGGCGGGTCTTTGGCGATGAACAGGTGATGGTAAGCTGATGGTCAGGAAGTGTGAAAGATCATGGAAGAGTGTCATTAGTGATTATACATGGTTGTAATCATGTAGAATGAAGTAAGCCATCAACTTTCCTTGGTGACTGACACAGAATCCCCATTATTCATCTCTCCCTTTTCATTCATCCTCATATCCACCTAATAACTAGACCAAGATTGGGCTTTCCATCACCAATTCACTGACCATTACATTCCTGGTAATGGATTTGAGCCCTCTATATACCGAATACCATCCTGGGTCCCGACAAAGCCAGACCCTTAGCTCATGATTACATGAATTTTGGGGAATGTGACACCGTTGGGCCTTATCGCTTCATGATCCGTACTTTGCACCTAGTATGCTTTGGTAGGGGAGATAGGGTGGAATTGGCTTGTTGCGGGGGAGGTCCGAGGTTCTCCAATGGGTGGATCCACTGATTGGACCTCCAATTCTTGGCGAGCGGTTGGTAATTATAAGGTATTGGAGGTAATGATTTTAGTCGATTAACACATGTTAAGTCCGATAATCCGAAATCAAGATCAATTATTCAAATCTATCGGTAAGCGATAATATCACCATGTTGCTGGCGATAGTATTCAATGTGCCGAGTTTCCCCAATAGAGCCTTACTATTGTTTGTAATGTTCGCCACAAAAGACGCATGGCTATCTACTTGTCAGGAGGAATCGCAGGGCCATCATTCGATTGGGTGAGACAATGTTTATTGACCGCATGTGCGTGGCAGAGGGCTCATTGTCGATCAACATGACGGTGGTATTTCTAGAAGCAGAGGAGAGTCTCATCCGTTATGATTGTCATTCTTCATGACGTATAGCATAATTGTTATCTAATGTCTTTCCCAATTTGGGGTTTTCGTCTTGATGAGCGACCACTGGTCGGAGGGTTTTCAAGATGTTCCCTGTAAGCCACGTGACCGATACACATCATGTATTACATAACCAAAATTCAGTCCCTTTTAGATCTCAATTTTACCACCTTTCCACTTCTATTAGTAAAACACTCCATAACTAAAAAAAAGGCACCCAATACGTCATCTCCCTTCCCACTACGCCAGATTTAAGTTCTTAAATTCCCTCCTAAACGCCTGGTTTATACCTACTACACAACTCACTATCCACAATAGCGCCGAGTCTTACCGTGTGCCTCAGGATGCTGAGCATGGACTGTTCATTGAGTGGGGTCTAACGACCCTGTTTAGCAATTTTGGGAAGAGACAAGCGTCAGGTTCGGCGGGGAGATGAGGGAGATCCGAGACTTGCAGGTTGAAGTCAGGAAGTTTTGTAGCCGAGCCGAGAGGAGTGCCGAGGAAGGGGATGCGAAAGGTTAAGGGGATGACGAGTGAGGAGGTTGCACAAAGGGGGAGAAGTTCATGTATTTGGTTAACGTGTTTTTGAATATTCATCAAAAGGAAATATCGCAGGTGACAGCTGCTAATTTGACCATTCCTGAGTTCCAACTAACGACTTACACCAACCCAAGCCTGCCGCTAAACAAAGCCAATCAGACTCGAAGGATGGATGAAATTACTGACAAGGGGTTACAGAAAAACCCACTCATTTATGTTTCCTTTTCTCCATCAGATCCAGCTCTATCGCTAAATATCGTACCCATAAGCGTCTTGGCGCGCATCAGCTGTCACCCCTCCCGACAAGGTCTTATCGTCCACCAACCCATCTCACATGAGCAACGTAGTGGCCAATCCAATCAAATTAACCACTACGACCCCAAGGACCAGCTAAGTCACTATGATCGGCTTAGAAATAGACAAACCCACGATACCCCACAGTCTCCATATTGGACGATACGTGCCCATAACGTCTCCTTCCTGGGTGAATATTGGCACTGGCTGGTTACCAGGCTTCTCCAGATGCTTGATGTGTCGAGAGCCCTGGGGATCGTCGCAATAATGCGACGGTGTCTGGAGAGGCGGTTCATATTGGAGAGTCTGCTGACGCTTGGGGAAAACCTGGGGTGGCAGTGGCGGATTATTATCGACGGGAACTAACACATAGAGTTTACTAACATAGCATGTCGTCATTGGGATGGCCAGGTAGAGTTGAAGGTTGTCTCCATTGGAATTCTTTGCTATCTCTAGCCCCCACCAATGGGGAGTAGCCCCGAGGAACTCCTGGCGCCGAAGCCAAAACAAAATAGTCTTAATGGGGATGATTTGGTGAATCCACCAATGATATCTCTTAAGAGCAATAACATGTAGAATGACGACGGAGCACTTTCGTGGCTTAAAGCTCACTGTTCTCGCCTAGTTTCAACTCACCTAGCACCTTTTCGTCTTCAAAGACACCCTCTAGTCACCTGAAGCCTCCCCGAGACCCGCTGGCAGGAGACGACAGGAGTGTATTTCTGGTCTGGGGTGGCGATCCCTAGCAGCATGGTGAGGGTTAGCGGTGGCCGAGGCGGTGTTTCTTGGGCATGGCGAGTGAAGGAGGATGAGGTTGCATCGTGGCGTGAGAAATTATCAAGAGCGGAATATTGGAGAGGAGGCGGAATAAAATAAGAGGCCGGCCTTTTCGGAGGAGAAAGAGTGAAGAGAAAGAGTAGGTTTTGCCAAGGGGGCTTTGGCGTTGGAGAGAAGATTGAAATAAAGAGGAGATCCCCGTTAGTTCTGTGGCTTGTGGTTGTTGTTCTTCATCGATTTTCCGTTGTCATAATACATCTTCAAAATGAAGGTCTCAACTCCCACCCTCTTCATCTCCGGTGCCTCCGCTGCCAACCTGCTCGCCGCCCACTTCACCGGCACCATCTTCTCTCTTAAGTTCACCAACCAGAATGAACTCAAGTATACCGGCAACGTCACCGGTGACATCTTGATGCCCGCGTGGCTGACGCTTGCCGATGGGTCCAACGGGACGCGGAAGCTGTATGTCGGGGATGAATCGAATGAGCTAGAGTTTGGCGTTGCGGTTACCTATGATATTGATGAGGAGGGCAGTTGCATAATTCAGTTGTGACACCGGTTCCCGGTGGCGTTGTCCATACCGTCCTGTACGGCAACGGCTTCTTTGCCGCCGCTAGGTAGTAAGTTCTCAATCTCTAGCATCAACCCCACTTAGGCACTTCATACCAACACCCCACAGCACCGCCAGTAGTATCTTCACCCAAAAGCTCCCCCTCACCCCCACTTCCGTCGTCCTCCAATCCTTCAATTACACAATGTCTTCCCCCGGCCCCAACGCCATACGCCAAGCGAATCCTCACCCCCACTCAACCTTCCTGGATCCTTCGGGCAACTTCCTGCTCTCCGCCGACCTTGGCATGGACCAAATTCACATCTTCCGCATCAACGCGGCCACCGGTCACCTGAGCGAATGTCCCTCCGTCTCCACATTCTCGGGAGCCGGCCCTAGACACGCAGTGTGGTGGGCGCCGACACCTTCAGGGTGTATACCGAAGGCGATCAACGAAACAGCAAAAGGGCTGTTTATTGTTAATGAGTTGAACAATTCGGTTACTAGGTATGGATACTCTTACAAGGGTAACGGCAACGGATGTCTTACGTTGTCTCCCGAGCAGACGATCTCGACGTATCCCGCCGGGACCTCCGGGAAATCTGGCTCCAAGTCCGCCGCGATCCAAATCGTTGATAATTTTGTGTACGTGTCAAACCGATACGACGAGTCCTTCGGAAACAACACCGACTCTATAGCACACTTTGCCGTAGATCAAGAAACGGGGCGCCTGTCGTTTGTCGAGTTGACGAGTGCGTACGGGTCGTGTCCTAGGACCTTCAAGGTGCATCCAGAGGGTCACCTTGTGGCGATTGCGGGACAGACTTCATCGAATTTGGCGATCGTTGAGCGGAATAAGACGACGGGGAGGCTGGGGGAGTTGCTTGTGAACCAAAATATTTTGAGTACTGGGAGTTTGATACGGAGACAGGGTTGGGGGCAGTGCTTTGGGTTTAATACGATCGTGTCACGTGACGGGGAGGGGAGGGGTTTGATAGTGTATATGTGTGTACATATAATGATACGAATATACGAGAGATAATCTTGATACATAAAGAAAAGGCCAATTGCTCGTGACTTCTATTATTTTGATGATGGATTATTACTAAATAAAAGAGACTTAGTCCTTTCAACTCAACTCTGCCCAAACGGATAATTAAATTTCAACAACCCATTCAAACCCCCAACCCACCCATCATGCTCCTCGGCAATCTCCCCATCCGTTCTCCCTGCCCTTGCCACCCTCAACACACACGGGATTCCCCCCTTCCAAGTGCGCCCTGGCTCGTCATAGCGTAATCTTTCACCACTAATTCTAATCTCCATGCCGCTGTGGATCCCCGTGAACCGTTTACCATCGATGGAGACCTTGAGGTCCCGCCCTCTGTTTTTCTTACTAAGTTTGAGGCCAACAGTTGTATTCAAAGGCAGAACTAATGGTCTAAAGCTCAGACTTCGTGGGCAAATCGGCGTGATTAGGAGACTTTTGACCCAAGGGTGTACAATGGCGCCCCCCGCGCTCAAACTGTAAGCCGTCGAGCCCGTCGGTGTACTCAACAATATCCCGTCTGCCACTGCCTCCGTCAAAAACTGTCCATTGATCGAAATATCCATAATTGCCAAATGCGGATGCTCCCCCCTGTGAATCAACAACTCATTCACCGCATGGAATTCCGGCGACGGCCCTGCCATCTCTGCGTCCCCCGACGCCCTCAGCGCCTCCAGCCGGTCTGACGGGATCAATTTATCATTGGTGTTATTCCCAGTCTCATCGTATACCGAGACCGTTAGCCGGTGACGCATGAGGATCCGCGAGCCCCGGGAGGCCCCAAGGCTTTTACCGCGCGCTGCTGGCCAGGGTGTGTTGTCCGGGGTTTCTGCGGGGAGCGAGCCAATAGCGATACGCGTATGGGGACCCTGGAGGTCCGTTGCGGGGACGCTGGAGCCAGACATGTAGAGTTCACGCCAGGCACGTTTGAATTCGTCGAATTTCCATTCGCCGAGGAAGCCCAGGGATCCCATGGAGAACGAGAGCATGGGTGGGACATCGGAGTGCATTCCGAAGACCCGGGCAGCCCGGAGTATCGTGCCGTCGCCGCCGAGGGTTGCAACAACGTCGACTTTTCCGGGGAGAGCGAAGGGGGACCCGGTGAATACGGGGACGGATAGACGGTTGTGCATGATGTCGGCGACCTTGGGTTCGAGGATGATGTTGAGGTTGGGGTAGTTGACAGTGATGTGCGCGATGAAGTCGCTCAAGGCGTCTAGGACGTGTGGCGCTTGGAGTTTTGGGACAAACAGGACGTTCCGGGGGGCTGAGGGCCAATTGAGGGTCATGAAAGATTCAGAGTTGGAGGCGGCGCGGAAGGAGGCGAGGGCGGCTTGGGAAGGGGTGGGGGGAATGGCTGTATGGTTGTAGCGGGGGGTGAGGCGGGGAGGGAGAGTGGAGACGTCGAGTTTTTGACAGTGGGGGGTAGTCTGGGAGAAGGGTTGGGGGGTTCCGAGAGGGCGCAATGATGGGGAGGGCCGGGACCGGGACCGGAGAAGGATTGTGGGATATCGGGGCATAGTAGGGATGTGATAATGTGTAATGTGGTGAGGGGTAGTGATTATGGATTAAGTTGGTATGAGATGGGCCATTTTTTTAATGAAATTTCTGACTCGAAGATGGAGATCCTCTAGAGTTGGCTCGGAGGGTGAGTCGGCATAATGGTTTATAATTGGAGTTGATGAAATTTAGGTAGAGATACCAGGGTTGTGATCCTGGGTGACTAATCAACGAATCAAAGAGTCAATGGTACCTACTTGACGGCTTGTTGATGGTTGATGATTAAAGATGGATGTTGTATGGGTTGAATGCTAATGATGGAATATCATCAAAGTTATCTGATGAAAATGTAGGATGTCTTGGTGAAAAAACTTGAACGGAATTCCACTGTAATTGCGTCATTGTGAGTTAAGGGTTTTTCAGACCCTAGTTTCTCACTAATGATGAAAGCGGATAAATTAAAAGTAAATGTAGAACACCGTCGGAAGCTTTACATTCAGCGCTGTTTATAACAATGTCAAGCTGACATAATTTCTTCACATATTTATCATAGCTAATGTCTATGTGAAGACTCAAATGTAACCCAATCTCTTCCGAGAAACACTCCACCATCTAGGCTCTCTTTTAATCCACATTAACTATCACTATCTACGACGTCCCCTGTACCGCCTGATCCGGCGTTTGCGACCTCATTCATAATTTACATTCCTGAGCCCCGTTGAACCCGACGCCTCCTATACGAAGTTTCCGTCTCTGCATATAAAACAACCGACATGTCCTCATGATAACCCTATGCCTCTAGCCGCTTTTGTGCCGTTTAGTCACCCCATCCTGCTTTTCTGGTTTGCGTCCGACATCACAGGACGAGTCACTGCTTACCATCCGTCTCATCACTTGTTGCCTACCGTCTGTCATACAGCCCACTCAACCACCAGGCTACCGACCTTCCCCCGCACTACCAACTATCCACTTCACGATCTCTCTCTCTGTCAAGCCCAATTTCCCCCTCTGTTCCGTCTTTACACTTCTCACCGTCACACCCAAAAGAGCTCCTACTCAAGCTGGACAGCTGGAGAATCCTTCCTTGTTCCGGTACATGCTCTAAAGAGTGCTTGCCGTCATCAGACAGACAGGGTTTGCATTGTCTCCTGGCGTTGTCACTGGTTACTTGAAATGCCGTTTAGGTGGACTTATGCCTTCCGTGTGAAACTGGCTCGTGATCACTGTACCTCCTGCCTTTTTAGCATTTGAGCCTCCGCTTTACTGAGGGCAAGGAAAATAAGAGTCGGGGCATTTTTCCGACTTGAGATATTAGGACTTGTGAAAGCCAAGTTTGTGTATGATATAACTTTTTGCTTGGCATTTATTTATTAATATTCGATACTTTTTTTGGGTGGGGATTTCTTTTCTTTTCTGATCTGGAAGACCGATTAAGCTTTGCGATAGACAGATTTCGACATCCGACGTACCCGACGCCAAGCATCAATTGACAATAACCATGGACAATCTTTTAAAGGGTGCCAAAGTCGACATGCATCCCGCCGGCAAAGTCAAACATGGCATCCTCATGCAATGTATCCGCGGCATCGCTCTCGCCATCTACTTTATCACCGGCTGCCTTGCGTACGTAACCCCGCTTGTCACTCACACCGAACCCCCCTGACACCAAACCACCCCTCATAGCATCTCCGTCACCCAGATCATCGGAGGCCCGCTGTATTGGATTAACCGGCCACTTTACTACTCGTACATTGCATTAACAAAGCAGTCGTTTGCCCTGCTGGCAATCACAACGACACAATGGTGGGGCCCGACGACGATCCGGATTAGCGGGGATGAAACCGTCGAGAGCCAGATGTGGCAGACGCCGGACGGCCGCGTGGTCTTTGACTTTCCGGAACGCCTGATGATGATTGCAAATCACCAGATTTACACCGACTGGCTGTACCTTTGGTGGGTTGGATATGCAAATATTCGCGGGATGCACGGGCACATCTACATCATTCTCAAAGAGTCGCTTAAGAAAGTGCCTATTCTTGGCCTTGGTATGCAGACGTACCGGTTCATTTTCATGTCGCGGAAGATGGTGGTTGATCAGCCGAGGATGGCATATCGGTTGAACAAATTAAAGGAGGAGCGGGTGGACCATATGGGGAACAAGTATCGGGATCCGATGTGGTTATTGTTATTTCCAGAGGGGACGAACATTTCGCCTAATTCGCGGCCGCGGTCGGCCAAGTGGGCGGAGAAGATTGGCGTGAAGAATACGGAGCATGTGTTGTTGCCAAGAAGTACCGGAATTTATTTTTGCTTGAAGGAGTTGGGGACAACGGTGTCGTATCTATACGATTGTACCGTTGCCTACGAGGGTATTCCGTAAGTTTTTTTTTTTTTCTAATATAGGGTGACTATCTTGATACATAACTAACTGACAATCTCCAGCCGTGGGGGCTACGGTGAGGACTACTTCACCCTCCAAAGTACTTATTTCCAAGGCCGCCCCCCCAAATCCGTCAACTTCTACTGGCGCCGCTTCACCGTCGCTGAGATCCCCCTCGAGACCCTCGAAGACTTTGAAGCCTGGCTGCGTGAACGTTGGTACGAAAAGGACTTGCTGATGGAGGAGTACCTAACGAACGGACGATTCCCGGGGTGCCCAGGGAACAAGAAGGAATACATTGAGACTACGGTGCGAACAAAGTGGCCTTTTGAGTTTTTGGAAGTTTATAATGTGTTGGGGGCGGTGGGGATGGTGGGGCATTTCGCGGTGAAGATAGGGAGGGCGTTGGTGACAAGGAGGGGGTAGAGGTGAAGCTGAGTGAGGTGAATGGGGAAGATTTTGTGATAGTTTGGCCTTATTGTTTACGAAAGAGTGTAGGATACCCTCACAGTTTATTGATTAGTCTGTTTACAAAAATATATCTTATTTATCCATACGTCCTCCCTATTATCACCATTTACAGAGTAACCTGGACACCCTCCCGCGAACTCTTAATCACCGCCTCAATAATATCCAAAACCTCCTTCGCCTGATCCGCCGGCACCGGCAAGTCCTCCCACTTCCCACTCTGCACCGCCCCTGCTAAATTCTCAAAAAGTACTCTATACGTCTTCACATCCGGCTTCACCGTCTCCCTATAAAAAGAACCATCCGCTGCCTTTGTCGTCAACTGACCCCACCACTCCTCGTCTTCATGACCAAGGGCTGCGTCGTCAAACTTCATGCCGGCGCGCAATTGGGATTCTTGAGTGTCGAGGCCGGTTTTAACGAAGGAGCCCTCAGTGCCGCGGACCCAGAAACGAGGTTGTTTTGTTTCAGCGGAGAGCACGGAAATGCGGACAAAGACGGTGAGGCCGGTAGCATCGTAGGAGAGTTGCGCAGACAGCGAGTCGGCTTCGTCGACGGTGAACTTTCCATCACGCTGTGAAGTGTGGTTTGCATAGACACGGGTGGGACGTCCAAAGAGGATGTACACTTGGTCTAACAAGTGGGAACCTAGATCGAAAACGGGACCGTTTCCAGAGGCCAGGGGCTCAGAGGCCTTCCAAGTGCCAGAGGGCTTTTCGAGACGGTAGCGGTCAAAGTGGGTTTGGAACTCGACGATGCGGCCGAGGCGGTTGGCGTTGATGAGGGATTTGACGGTGAGGAAGTCGGCGTCCCAGCGGCGGTTTTGGTAGACGCAGAGGAGAACACCGGCGGCCTTGGCGGCGGTGATGAGCGTGGTGGCTTCGGCAGCAGTCGGCACGAAGGGCTTTTCGCAGAGAATGTGTTTGCCGGCAGCGATGGCGGCGGAACAGAGAGAGAAGTGAGAGGTCGGAGGGGTCGTGATGATGACAAGGTGGATGTTTGGGTTGGCGAAGAGAACGGTGGCATCCGTGTAGTGGGTGAGGTGGGGGTGGTCGGTGGGGGCAGAGTTGGTGGGGGTGGGGGTGCGTTGGACGATGGCGGAGAGGTGAAGGGTTGGGGTTAGATTGACAAAGGGGATGTGGAAAACTTTGGCGGAGAGGCTGGGGGTGGCGGTTAGTTGGTGAGGAGGGTTGAGGTAAGTGGGGGAGGGAGGAACTTACCCGTAGCCGATGACGCCGACGTTGATGGGGAGGACATTGCGTTGGATTATTTGGATTATTTGCTTGGTAATATGGGAAAAGAGGAGTTCGTTGGTCTGTTAATCTTTGAGAAAACATGACTTCATAGTCAGAGCATCACTTTATTTAAATATCCATCTTCATCTTCACTTCTCTCCACCATCACCACACAATCCAATCCCATCCCACCCCACTACTACGCTCTTTCCCCCTCCCCTCGAGTTTCTCTCCCAACGCCCCCCCTGCCCTTCCAAAACAACACCCAGCCAATCACAATCCTGAATCTCCCTCCTTCCCCCCCCAACGGACCTCTCTCCGAACGCCCTTTCCCGATCGGAATTACCTAATCAGGCGCGGGAAAACTTCCAAGGTCTATGTGATTACCAATTGACGAGGTATTTAGTTGTGTATATTGCAGGGTTTTCGAGTGGTCGCCGGGTGAGTTAACGGGGGTGGGATGTGGGGAGTCGGGCGGACGGTGGGGGAGGAGGGAAGGTCATAGGGTGGGCGGAGTTAACTCCGGAGAGAGATATATGAATGGTATGATGGCTGGGTGGGGGTTATGGTAAGGGTTTGGCAGATATGAATTGAGGTATTGGAGATTGGATATGGGCTTTGTGTATTTTGGAAAATTCTAAGAATTTAGTGAGTTAAAGAGCGTTGTATAAGCACAGATGATGACATCATCATAGAATACCGACTAAGGATTCATAACTTTACTCAATCCCCGGCTATCGTCAGATCATACCATGCACTTTCTTCGTTGCCTCCAGCCTCACAGGCCTAAACCCCTTTCGTGGCTTTAGCGATACAAAGATGTCATGCAGCCAGTGGATGTCGAGGCCCAGTGCAAGACGAACGAATTCCCAGATGAATCCAGAGATCTAATGTTGTGAGTGTTTTGAGTAGTAGTACTAGTAACAGAGAAAAAGGGAAGGATGCAGGCAGATTGAAGGCATATATTATTGGGGACATATATAAGTGATTACATATCAGGACTTCAATGTATCCAGATGGAACAATTACCTTGTGTGAATATTTGTCCCAAATAAATTGAATTTAATCTACCAAAAGACTAGATATATATTCCATGCATGTCAAGATACCCCGAGAGCCTCGCCCGCCACTCTATGCCATGATGATCGCCTCTCCTCTAGTGGCAAATAACCCCCTGACAGCTGCCCGTCGTCATGCTGATGATTCTGGGCCTTGGGGATTAAGTGATGAAGTCATCTTGGGAACCAATCGGCTGGTGTTGTGGCACGGTCGTGAGTGGTTCGTGATGTATTGTAACGATAAAGCGGAATGGACGGGTATTAATGGCAATCATATATCCAAGGACGTGTATATTATGATCAAGAATTTTTCATTGTTTATTTTTTTGGCGACTGTGAATAGCTAGATTAATCCCCAATAAACTCCACCGTGATTTCCAACAATATTCCTCTTTCACAGTAAGCATCACGCAGGCTCCCAATGTCCTGCTGACTGCATTGCATCCCAGAATACCTCACCACTCCCAACTAAGCAAAACAAGCAAATCACAAGACTACAGCAATCTGCCTGAAGTACATATAACCATCTGGAATGGCCCTAGGCGTCCTCGATGTCATGATGCAACAGGATATGCCGTTGGTCACCTTGTGATTCATGATATCACATTATATGGACTCTTGAGGCGAGTATAAAAACAAGAGGGATCCGCGGTTGGGGATTGGGGCTGGTTTTCTTTTGTTTTCCTTGTTATTGATTGTGTTTTCAGTTTGAGGTTGGATACTTGTTAATTAGTATGCTTAGTTAGTGTTGATCATCAATCAGCCTGCATATTTTCACGTACAAAATACATAGATAGATACATACTTACATATTGCCTTCCCTCTTCCAGAGTAATCCTAATTTTGGCTATACCTGAAAAGTCTTCAAGAGTCTTTCTCTCTTCTAAATCACTTTTTCTTCTCACTCACCTTCCTTTAACTTCCCTTTTCCTTTTTCCTTTTCCTTTTTTTTTTTTTTTCTCACCACCAAAAATCCCCAAAATGTCCGCCTATGACTATAACCGCCACCGCCCCATCGTCGACGATTACCGTCCCGCCCCCTACCCTAACCCCACTTGGCTCAACGCCTCCACTGCACCTACTACAACAGCCCTCGCCATTCCCGGACCCTACCACCGCCCCCGCTCTCACTCCGCTGCGCCCACCCACAACTACTCTGACCGTGAGTTCGATCATGAAGAGATTCGCATCCGGTATCACGATGATCATGAGCCGAGACATACGTATGCCCAAGCGCCGGCGCCGATTTTGAGACGGGGGAGGAGACAGGAGGAGACAGATGAAGTTAGGATTATGAGGAGACGGAGTGAGAGTAGGGGTGGAGTTCGGATAGTTCGGATGATTATGATTTTGGGTTCAGTGATGATGAAACAGATGTTAATATCAGGAGGAGGAGAGAGGAGGTTACTCCGGCGTCGCCGCAGGTTTTGCATGAGCCAACATTGCAGAGGGAGGTTATTACGCATTATACCAATGTTGACCATGGTGAGTTGTCGGTCTTTGTCTATTTACCAATGGGAAATCATTACTAACCATGAGGGTTTTATAGGTACCATCGACGCTCGTCCTCGGCCTCGGCCCCCGCCAGCCTTGCTCCCGGCCCGCGCCCGTTCCCGTTCCCGTTCCCGCCACCGCGTCGCCGTCAACATCAACGATTCTCGCGTTGAGTCGCCATCGTCCGACGACTATGTGCGCATCTCCCATTCTCACTCCCACTCCCGTCCCCGTGCCAGCTCCGCTCTGCCTTTGCATCGCCGCCAGGGATCTGCGGTCGTCGAGGAAGAAGAAAGATGGGTTGTCGACAGCGTGGATCGTGATTATGGAAAGAGACGGTTCGTAATTGATGATGACGGGTATCTGGTGCAGATGGTTAACAGAGAGCGCGGCTGGGAACGGGAACGGGAACGGGAACGAGACTCCCCGGAAGATCTATCGGTCGAAATCAACACTAAGCGCCGCGTTCCCCAAGCGGAGTCTTTCCCAATCACCGAGATTACCCGGGAGCTCGTGTCCAAGGCGGCGCTGAGAGCCCGTGGATATGACTTTAAGTATTCAAAGTACTTTTATTATGTCAAAGGGTATCTGGGGAGGGGCGAGGTGGCAGACTTGGTAGGATTGTCAAAGCAGATTGCGAAGGAGAAGAGGAGGATGAAGAGGGTGGGGGGGTATAAGGAGAGGGGGAGACACAAGGGAGAGTATGTGGATGAGAGGAGGTTTTCAGTGTCAAGACATCGGCATAAGAGAGATGATATGGGGAGAAAGATCTACTAGAAGCGGGGTCATTAGTAGGAAAGTAGTACTTGGTTGATCTTGTTGATTTTGTTGATTTTGTTGATTTTGTCATGCCACAATGTTATGTTTCGGTTTCTATTTCAACATAAATACAAATTCCAAATATCTATATTGTCCCTCAACAAAAATAGATCATGTGATGATGACCACAGGGATCAGTCAGAAACAACAACCTCAGCCTAGCTCTATCACAAATTTAAAGACGGGACAACAACGCTACCTATCACATCGCGGACTCTTCCCCAAACAACCCGCCAATCTTCACCTATGACATAACCAATTGCGCTCTCTAGTCACTGTAATCACAACAGGGATTTGGCGTCTCGGAGAAACTCATATATCCTGACGTAACACCAAATCTACAATCTCAGGCCACTACAGCCTAATCCATCCCCAACTTAGCTTACGAAAACCCCTCACACCCTCCTAGACAATTATGTTACCACCATCACCATAAATGACAACAAACCCGACGCCCCGAATCTTAGAGACTCTGAATTAATTGCATATCCCCATGCTGACAGTGCATATCCCGACTTGCTTATACGGGTTTTGGAGAACTTAGATCCTGTGATCATCGTTGTTTGCCCGGCATCTGTTGATCGTTGCCGAAAACATAGTTTCTAGTTCATATTCGACGAGGTTTTGTAATTCAGCTAGATGGGTTTAGAGAAAAGGTAAATAGGTCAACGTAACATAGGACCATCACGATGCTACGTTGGATTCTTGCGGGGGCGTTCGGGTAGGGAGAAACTGGAGATGTTTGAGTTGTAGATATAACGACCTGGTGACAGAGTTGAATGGATATTACAGTGCATGAGATGATGTATAACAGTGGCAGGTATTGATGCTTGACAGGCAAACAAAAGTACTTTTACTGTGTCTTTCCCGCTAGGAAACGAGGGGTGAGAGGATCCTAAACTGAAATGAGGTCAGAGAATCAGAATGAGAAACCCTCGATATTATTTCATAAGAGTTCCAAAAGCCACGGATTACCCGAACAACCGATGTACCAAGTACTCCACCAAAGTTGGGCGTTGTGGGCAATAAGACCATCTCGTAATATCTCGCAATGGGTGATATCTTGGATATTACGTTCTACAACGCCGTGAACTTGATATTTCTTTTTCATACTCGAGGTAACCGTTCCATTTCATTGCCCTACGGGGAACCCTTTTGTCTCTGCAAGTTAGCCGACTAGTCTGACAAACCCCTCCTGATCCCTTCGAATTGTAACAACGCTAGAAAGTTTTTCATTTTTCTCTTTCTTTTACTATTTACCTAACGATTATGGAGTAGATAATGCAGTGGTTCTCCTTAATGATATTACCGGATAAAAGCAAGTTAAAAAAAGAGAATTTCCCCAGATGGATCTCTTTAGGCTTAAATCCTATGTAATGATCTGCCGACTAATCGAGGATAGCCCGCCATGAACTGGACGCCTAATTTAGAAACTAGTTGTATCTGAGGTAGGATTCAAGAAGGGTGTAATTCACCTGTTGGGGATATTTCCTTGTGTTTTGTCTACATGCGTCTGTTATTCAGAGATTTTGGTAGGTCGGTTGGTTAGCTGGGCAAGCGTTAAGACATATATCGACGGGATATCAACTGAGAGAGTAAAGGGATATAACGGCGCAATCAACCGGAAGGATCTATAAACATAACCTAAACTATTTCTAGGGACTTCTCTAATAATGCACTCACGAGATACTGCATATTTTCCTTACTTAATTTCTGGAGATTCCCTAAGTCTGTGATTATGTCTCTGTGTCACCGCCAAATAAGCTTATTCTCCGCAGAATCATCATTCCCTACACAAAAAGAAATAATGAAAAACACAAGCCGTAATTCTATAAGCTTCATCCATATATTACACACAAATTCCGAGGATTGCCTTGCAGACTCGTCAATATCAGATATCTAACGGTTATCTCGTCGTTAACTCCGTTCCGTGTGTTGGGGATAGGGCTAGTAGTGGGGGCTGACGGGCCGTGAGGGAACCGGGTGACAAGTGGTGTGTTAGTGAGATGGACACTAAATTGGAGAATTGATTCCTTTGGGGCAATGGGAGGATGGTTGGTGATGGAGTGGAGAGTGGTCGAGATGATGGGGGTGGGGAGTGATGTAACCGAAGGGGGGGAGTGCAAAGATGGCGGAGAAGGGAGATGCCTCGCTTAGAGACTCAGTGATGATAGATATGGATCATGACTAAATATGTGGAAAGTCTGGTTTGTATATAGATTCAAAAAGTATAAGAACATTGCTAGTTCCCTCTTCAATCTCACCAATCTCTCTCTCCATCACCATCACTCAGTTCAGTCACCATTCTCGCAACAATCTTCTAATCAACTAATATTTCTACCATCTTCACCATTTCCTCTACATCTTAATCTTATTACTACTTTCCCATTTCTCAAAATGAAGTTCTCCCTCGCCTCCACCCTCCTGGCCCTCACCGCCACCGCCGCTGCCGTCCCCATCGAGGAACGCGACTTCCAATCCGTCAGCCTCATCTTCCACGCCGCCGAATCCTACAACCTCACCATCCCTGCCGACGGTGAATTCCACGAAACCGGCCGTAAGTCTCCCAACCTTCCATGAACCTCCCATCCCCTCCTCTCCACTAACACCACCCTAGACCCCGACATGAGCATCAGCATCATCGACACCCCCAACTTCAACGCCCTCGCCCAATGCACCTTCCAAACCCCCGAGTCCGCCACCTTCGTTGGCAGCTTTGGCTCCGACGGAACCCCCCAGATTGTTGTTGGGCCTCCTCAGCCCATCATGGCCGTCAAGTGCTGGGGGTCGTGTGTCCCCCTCTACAGCGATTGCTTCATCAACGGGCAGAGCCAGGGCGTTTGCTGCAGCGGGTTCTGCTCGGCTAACAAGTGCCGTCCCTTCTCCGTTTAGAGGGTTTTTGGAATTATGACGTCGCGGTTTTTGCCTGGCGGGAGAGTGGAGTCTCCACTTTTGAGCCGGAAGGATCCGGGGCGATTCTAGATGCGGTGACTGCTTGTTAGTAGGCCGGCTATCATACTTTTGTGATTGCCTTTTTATTTTGATTTTTGCCTCCTTCGATGAGCTTTTCTTTCCTTTTTTCATGATTTTGTTTTCATCTTTCATCTTGTCCGGTCTTTTCCTTTACGAAGCAATGTTTTCAATTCATTTATCCTCTCATTTACTTGTAATCTAGCACTTGTCTTGCACAACGCACCCACACTCCTTACATAATCCGTAATAGCACATCTAAATACATATTAAATTTTACAAAAACAACCTAGAAACCTGGAATCTTGAATGCGGTTGCCTGACATGATCCTGTATCCCCGGACACCCCGGACACCCCGGACACCCTGGAACTCAAATCGCCCGACCTATCCCCCATATCCGCAACGTGGCCGGCAACTCAACCAATACACCACTTACCGTCCCTTCCGAACCGAATATCACTCATCAGTTTCATAGTTACCCCTCACCAGTCCAGCGAGAAACCTCTTAATCAAAATTAAATATCAAAGTATTATTTGTCTCCCAATCTATGTCAGTCCCTCTCCATCCACACTGCTCTCTTCCTTATTAATTCCCACACCCCCTCCCTTATTGCATCGACCTCCGACTCCGCTTCTTCGGCTCCTCAACAGCCCCCTCCCCAATCGACTTTCTCTTCGCCGCCCCTTTCTTCTCCATCACCTTCTCTTCGACAACCGCAGGCGCCGCCGCTACATCTGACTTCCGCGGCCGACCCCTCTTAGGCTTGTCTGCAACTGCCTCCTCCACCGCCTTCTCCTCCGTCATAACAACATTCAACTTTCTCGGCCGGCCCTTCTTGGGCTTGGGAGCCTCGGGCTCCTCGACCTTCTCCTCGATCTTTGGGACATCCGACTTGCGTGGTCTGCCTCTCTTGACCGGAGAGGGTTTGGCTTCCTTGGCAGGCTCGGCGGCTTTAGTGGTGGCGGTGGCAGCAGCAGCTTTAGTCTTCTTAGCCGTCGGCTTGATAACCTTATCCTCAACTGCCGAGACATCCGCATCGCCCGCCGCAGCCTCCTCCGCCTCTGCCGCCTTCCTCGCCTCAATGTCCACCTTCTTAGGCCGTCCCCTTTTCGGTAAGGTTGCAATAACCTCCTTCTTTGTCTTCTCCTCCTTGACCTCTTCCTTCTCCTCTTCCTTCTTGGGCCGTCCTCTCTTGACGGGAGCCTTAACGGGCGTGGCTTCGGGGGATGCTTTCTCAGCGGCGGGGAGCTCAATGGACTTGCGGGGGCGTCCGCGGGACTTCGGGACGACTTTGGTGTCCTCGTCGACTTTCTTGGTCGGGGGGCGGCCACGCTTTTTCGCGGGGGGGGACGGCACGGCGGTGTCGATGTCGGCGTCGGAGGGGGCGGTGGCGAAGGAAGCTTTAGAGGGACGGCCGCGTTTCTTAGGGGTGGGGGCAGCAGAGATGGGTTGGTGTTTGGGGAGGGACTTGGGTTCGTCCTAAGCGGGGTTAGCATAAGGTGATGGACTTAGGGTGAGATGATGGTAGACTTACGTCATCATTTTCTTCGTCGTCGGCGAGAGCCTCAGCGACCTTGGTCTTGGTGGTGGCACGGCCGCGGATCCCCTTCATGCCGGGTTTGTTGTACTCGGGGTCCTTTGATATGGTTAGCACCCTCACATTGACGTCATCCCCTAATCAACCCAAGGCATTACTTACCCCCTTGAAATCCTCTGCATCAATATGTCCCTGTCTCACACATCTCTCGACTTTCTCCTTGGCTTCCTCATCTTCAATCTCATCAAAGCCATCCAATACATCCATATTGGCCTCGTCGCCCTCAATGCACTGTTCCTGAACGTGCTCCAGCTGCTGGCCAGAAACACATCCCCAATGCTTCCATTTCCACGACCCGCGCTCTTGGATTTCAACCCAGGTGCCGAAACGCAGTTCGCCCTTGGTAATTTTAGTAGCCATCTTCTTGCAGACGGTGTCGGTGCAGCTGGCACGGTTGTTGGGACATATTTCTAGTGGGAGCGGCATTAGTGGGTGGGTGGGATTGCGAAGTGCGTAGGGATATTAGAATATAGAAAGCGCGGCCATAAATATTAAGATATTGAGAGGATATGAAGACTTACCGATGCGATATTGAGGCATCGTGACGAAGGAAACAATGATTAGACGTTGTGGTGTTTTTATTGGTCTGTTTTCCTTTGATTGAGCAGACGAGGCTGTTGAGTATCAATAAAGACAAGAAGCTATGGCGTCCTTAGGAAAATACAAATTATGTATATAACCCACGCCACACAAGAAAAAAAGTAAACGAAAAGAATCCAGTAGAAATAACCTAACTTCAAAAAAATAAAATTTAATCAACCTTTTCCGTAAAAATGAAAAATCAATAGAGAAATGCCCAAATGTCAATAGCCAAGCTTCCTCAAGACCTCAACAAATCGCTCTTTTGAAGAAAATGTAAGAAAAAAAAGAAAAAGAAAAGCAAAGTTCAAAAATTCATCCTCGACCCGTAAAAAAATAAAAGGAAAAAAATATGGAATTTCGCCAGCATGACCGACTTGCTTGTCACTCACTGGCGCCTGCTGCGGGTTCTTTTTCGGGTTTTTGTTTTTGTTTTTTTTTGCACATAGAGGGACCATGATACCGCAAATAACTTGGGAAAATATATGAGAAAACGAGAAAAGGGATTTATTTGATTGGGTTTTGGGGAGATGGGTGGTTTACGCGTCGGAGAGATAATGGGTTGATTTAGTAGAGTTGTTATTCTTTGGATATTTGTTTGAATTTTTAAAAATAAAAATAAACATCTATAATATCGATAACCTTTTGCATTTATTTTCAAATAACAATTCGTCAAATTCCTCTTTCGTCAACAGCCAAAAGGCAGTGCACATCACCAACTCAATTCCACCCAAATTATGATTCTCTGCCAACCCTCCCGTCCCTCCCACCTAATTTTCTCATAATTTTCCATTTGATTTAAATTCCGCAATTTTCCACCTTTCATTGCTATATTTATCAACAAACAAAAAATCCCATAATGCAAAAGGAGACTTGACCGCATTTATTGCTGGCACCTGGAAGGTTCATGTATGTCCTATAACGTTTATTTAGATTTTTGTATGAAATTTTGTTTTTCTGGTTTTTTGTCATTGAGTTTGAGTTTTTGAAGGTTTAGCAAGCGTGCAAACAGACGGGTATACGGATCAAGACGGGTTGGGAAAACAAACATTGTAGGTTTTTGCAGTTTCGAAACAACGGATTATCGGATGATGACGATATGACAGGTGGTCATGTGACCTGGAGATACCCGATATGGAGCGTGATTAGGAAAATACTGTGATTTTGTAGTGTTTGTTTACTATCAACGGTTGAATCTTGATATTGAGAAATAAAAAGATTTGGTGAAGAGATATTAGAATTGTGGAATTAAAGCTCGATTAGGCAATTTATCAATAATAGGGTTGAACCCATGACTAACTATCACCATATTGACACTACGTCATGATATCATCAAATAAAAGTTACTCATTGTATAGTCTAAATAATCAATTCTACTCACACATACAAAGCACAATTAAATCCGACAAATAACCTCTCCATCCTACAAAAATGGACACCACCCGATATACATCCTCACTAAATTCCCCAAATCTACTGCCTGCTTAATCAACTCTTCCACTTGCCCCTCCACCCCCATCGGAATCGTATTATTCGGCAAAACCCCGCCAACTTCTTCTTCACCCTCAAACGCAAACTCCGGATTCAGACGGATCCTCCCGTCCCCCCTCGCCTGCTTCCTCATTTTATCACGTTGCAAGTCAATCGTCGGGTCATAGACAAAAGCTTCGATGATCGTCAGGAGCGTTTCTTTTTGCCCGCGGAGGACTCCAAGGGTGAGCTCGGCGCAGGTGCGGAAGGGGCCCTCATAGCCATAGATACCCATTGCGGCGACCATGTTGTGTGTCAAGCGGAAGGGAACGCGCTCAGGTGTTGAGAATGTAAGGCCTTTGTCGAATAAGCAGTTGAAGTCAACGTGGAATATCCCACCATTCCCTTGCTCTAACAAGATATTCTCACCATGACGGTCTCCTAGCCCGATGATTGTCCCAACCATCGACATAACTGCGCAAGACCGCGTATATCGTAGCCGAGCGTTGAACCAGGCGGTAGGGTCTGGGAAGTTGTCCATGAACCAGATGTGGAAGACGGCGGGGTATTTGCTGAGTACTTCCTTTTCGAAGACCAAGTGGTCTTTGACGGAGCGTTGGAGCATGTGTTCGAGGGCAGGATAGTTAATGTTGCCCATGCCGCGTTGCTTGTAAAGAGATAGCAAGATCTCTCTTAGCGTCTTCAGGCCGTCTACCCATTCGATGATGCCACCTTCATCACCTAATGGTGTAACCGCGTATGTCCGAACGTATAATTGCCGTTTACTTGACTCCGTATCTTTCTTCAGCGCCTTATTGATAATGCTCGTGAACTCAATAAGCCGCTGGTCAGCCCTAAGGTCATCCTTTGGCTTCACCAACATATTATACTTATTCCCATCTGACCCCAATACCGCAATCCTTCTCGGCTTTGCTAACGACCCCATGACAATCACCTCATTGTCAAATTGCACCATCGTCACAATATCCCCTGAAAACGGTTGGTGTTTCCTCCGGGACTCTGCCAGCGTCGGCATCTTGGCCATGAGGCACCTCTCCATCGGCACGACCAACGGACACGGTAGGCAACTCGTATTGAAGCGTAAACTTTGTAACGTGGTGCGTACCGTCTGGTTATTCTTGAACTCGCCGGCTTCACTAAGGACAACAAGTTGACCTGCTAGTTTTTGTCCTTTGGAGAATACCTCGTGAGCTGTCTGCCCTTGGAGGTCAGCTCTCGTTGCCCGGGCGCGAATCTGTACACAAATTTCCTTGCCTCGTTGCTTCCGGTCGACATTGCGGGCTTGCAGCAATGGCATAATACCCCAGAGAGTCTGATGAGGGTAATGGATAGAAACCTTGATGAGGATTTCGAGCATCAAGTCAACGGCAGTCCGATGGGGATGGGTAACGCGGGCCACGAGCTGGTTGACAGCCGTGTATAAAATGTACGCCGGGAGTCTCTTGATAAATTTGTCAAGAGTTTGGTGAATAAGATTCAATTCCTTAATCCGGCGGCGTTTAACTTCGTTGGTGATCTGTGCTTGTGACGAATCTTTGTCGGAGCCCACGCACAATGCAGCGAACTCGAGCCAGACAGTGATGATGCGAGGGAGTGTTTGGTGCATATACTTTGTCCCGCAATTCAACGACCGCAGGTAATTCTCGATCAGTATCTTAGTCATGACACCAACAAATGTTGCATCCGACTGTTCGTCATCTGGTAAATTTGACTCGTATTCGAGGATCTTTTTGTAGTGGCGTCCTAGCCAATAATGTCCCTTTTCCCAGGTCTGGCAAGTTTTAGCAGCCTCTTGGAATTTCACTCTTTCTTCTAGGACATTCTTTTGCTCTGTTTCCATCATCCACTTGGCAATCAACAACTGGGCATGCGCCAAAAGTAATTTTGCGGGGTCATAACTAGCCTGTTAGTTTTTGCCGTCGGTCCAGTCGCTGTCAAGGTTCCCGTGGTCACAGATGCCAAAGATAGCGATGATGCCTTTTCGGAAACATCGAGGCTAGCACCAAAGTTACCACGGGATATAGCATTTTCGAGAATAAGGATGGCCCGGCGGTTATGGCCTTCCTTGTAGAGAAGTTTAGCGCGTTCAATGATGGCGTTATCATCTCCAAGGTTGGAGGCATGAAGGACGGCGTTGAAGGATTGTTGGAGCATGCCGGTTTTGCGTGACATGCGGCTGGAGGCAACCCAAAGGGAAGCTAGATTGAGCTTAGTATACGAGGGCCTAGCGTGGTGTTAGCAATGGTTGATAGGAGGTTATCATAATACAATGTTGTGACGTACTCTAGTAATTCCATGGCTGCGCGTTGGATGCCAAGGACATATTGCATGTCACTGGTAAAGACCCCAGAACCGACAAGCGTCTCTCCAAACTCGTCATAACTCCCTCATTATTCAACGGTCCGTCCTCAGTCGCCGCCCTCTCCTTATTCGCTAGAATTATCTCCAAATCCGACAATACATGACACTGCAACAACAACTCCCGACACGCCTGTAATGACGAAGTGGATGTTGTCGTCAACATTGCCGAAATCTTATCTCTAATCATTATAATCGTCCCTGAAACTGCCTCGTATTCCTTGTTATACAGACAACGGAAAATCTCACCAATTGATAAATTGAAGTCATCAAGGATATTCCCATTGTAGGAACACACCAGACGGTTCAGGTCATCCCAGCGACCAGTAGCCCAAGCAGCTTCTACAGAGTATGAGCTAACTCTGTTTTCGATGTTTGCTTGAGGCTTCATGCTAGACGCGTAACTCAAAAGCACATCTAAAAGTGGGACCAACCCGTGTTAGTACACCATCTCACTTAGGGTTCTTATTCCCTCCCAAAACTTACCATACTGTGCCGAGTTCTTCAAACAACTCAACAATTCCATCTGCGCCTCCGCATCATCCGGATTCTCCGACAACTGATATTCACACCAAGTCTGAACCGCTGTCCACTTCTGCGCCTTCTTGTTTGTCACAATCTCATGCCCAATATCCATATCCCCCAAATGCGCCGAAATCCCCTGAAGCCCATCCGGCTCATCAATCTCCCCATAAACTTGATGCAACTGCGCCATTAACTTCTCTCTCGACTCCATCGGCTCCTGTGACACAATCTCGCTGTGTCCTCGTTTCCTCTCGGCCTCGGCGGCGCGCTTCCGTTGTTCGAAAGCGACAGCGAGCGCGTCAGTGCTGTTGGGGTTGGTTTCGCGAATGTAGAGTTCGGCGTGAAAGAGAGCGCGGTTGAATTGGCCGCAGGCGATGGCGCGGGTGGCGATAACAAGGGGAGGGATACGGTCTAGGAAGGCTTGAACGCGTTCGAGGTCGTTTTGTTGGGTGTTGTCGTGGCGGACAGCGATTTTCATGCCGTGGACGTAGCGCATCATGTAGTCGAGGATGTCAAAAGCGCTCTAGGTAAAGGTTAATGTGGTGAGCTGTTGTAGTTTTTGGGGGGTTACAGGGCTTACCTCGTTGTACAAATGCCAAGTACGGCGTTCCTCGGAACTGTGAAGGTCGCCAATGTCATGTTGAAGGATATCAAGGATCTGCTTACTCAATGCATCCAGAACATTTTGCTTACATCCAATCACCACATGGCAAAACAGATACGGGAGTAATGCCTCCGCAACCAGGGTATCTTTGATCCTCACCACTCTCTGTAGCGGTGTCAAGATCTTCTCCGCGTGGTCATTTTGCGGATTACAGATCAAATATGAAACAATATCCTTCAACCACAACGCATGATCTCTCCCCAGCCGAAACTCTGGGATATCCGGAGCTGCCTGAACCGTTGAGTTAATTACATATCGTGAAGTCATGAATACATTCAGTAACTCCCGTTCACTCGACGGCAAGGCATTCCACTCCCTGATGATATCCGGACCCCTCCCTCTCGTCCCCGCTCCATTAACAATCGAACCAATATCCCCAGCTTTCAGCAGTTCCTGAATAGCGTAGGCAACGAATCCTTGTTCACGGGGGTGTCGAGTGGCCATCCACGTCTTGAGCAGCACCTCGCTCATAAGGAAAAACGCAAACTCGGAACGCTCATTGCCATTTTGGAAATTATTGTACAAAACAAGTCGCCGCTGTTCCTTGCTAGCATCAACACGGTGACAATCAAGACAGCCAATAAGTCCCAAGCACTCTGTGACAAGACGGCAAATGTCCTCGTCACCACCATTGTACCGTGTGGCCACGTCGAGAAGAGCACGGAGAAGTGATGATATGACCGGGTCGGGACTTTCAGAAAGTGAAGATCCTTGAATCCAGCTTTGGTGGGTGCGGAGGAAGCCGGTAAGGTCAGTGAGGCCAAGCCAAGCAACTCCAGGGTTTTCGTGTTTGATACGGGTGATGAAGATCTCGATGAGTTGCCGCACGCTCATAGGAGGGTCCTTTTCTAGCTTACGTTTTGATAGCGAGTCGTCAATAACGATCAGCTTTGGGGTGTTGCGAAGCGAAGGAAGGTGGAATAGCAACTTATTGATGACAGTTGGATATTTCCAATGAAGATCCAAGATCAGCTTCTCAGCTAACTGTCTAGTCTCCTCATCAAAGCCACACCAATATTGAAGAACAACATAGTACGCCACTGGTAACATAGCTTCAACATCCCCCTCATCTAAATTCATCATCAACGCCGCCCATGCCGATAACGCCGGCTTGCTAAGCACAGAAGCAGCCATGGGGATCAAGAGGGCTCCTGAAATCTGCGCTTTAGCTAGTCGGATGTGAGGGGTGCAAGCGGTGATGAGGACTTCCATCGCACGAATGCAGTCAGCTTGTTCGCGAGTGACTTCCCAGTCTTTGATAATTCCGGGGTTGATAATGTCGCCCATGCGAGAAACGAGACCAAGAAGATGACTTTTGAGGGCGAGGCCAATAGCATCGGGGGTTTTCTTGCTTCGATTAGATATCAGTTTGGCGCACCGGGATTGCAAAGCAGTGAGGGCCTATATTGGTTAGTAATCAGTGATTCTGAAAAGAGAAATAGATTGAGGAATGTACTTACGGCTTCCTTTCTGCCTTCATCTTTTGCAGTGGCTGCTGCGAGCAACAGTTCGTGGATCGACGGCACCCAAACTTGCCTCATCAATGCCGCCACATCGAACGAAGAGAATCCAGGATCAATTCTCTTCAGGTGCTCCATAACCGCCCTCTCCGCATCCTCCGCCACCCCACCTTCTCTACATAATACACCAACAACGCCACCAAAACCGGCGCCATGATATCCTCATGCAAAAGCAATTGCAACACTCCCATCTTCGCCGATACAGCAATCCTCTGAATCACTTTGGTATTATACTCCAACGTCAGATACGGCAGGCCGTGCCCCCGCGTCCACACCATCAGCTTCTCGACGCTAACATTAATGAGCTCAGCAAGATTTGTGATAAGCTGGGGGCGGGTTTCTAGACTGCTAAGGACTTTGTGGGAGATGTAACGCCAGAAGGGTTGGATGAGGGTGAGTGTTGTTTTTCGCGAGATTGGGCCAGTCTCCGGAGTTCAAGGCCGGTAAGGGCGATGATGGTGGAGTTGGGGTGGCCAAGGAAATCAACGAGTTGGACGATAACGGGGATTATTTCAAAATCGGGAAGGATTCTATGGTAGTTAGTTGGGTGGTCTACGAGCAGGCTAGTCCGAGAAGGTGTTCTTACCGGCCGAGTTGGCCCCAGGCCATGATGCAAGTTTCTATGTGGGAGATCTCCTTTCTATCTGAGATCTGTTTCAAGAGACCGATGACCTGATGACGATTCTTGCTAATGATAGCCGTGCTAACACCCGATAAAGCAACGTCTCTCAGCAACAAAGGAAATGTGCGCCTGATATATATTAGTGACATGGTTCCCTCCAGAGCTATTAAGTCTAAAATACTTACGCAGCAGCGATCCGTAGCTCTCTAACATGACTACTCAAAGACTTCAAACACCATAACCCCAAAGCCGACTGTTGCAAATCATAAAGCTCCGCCGAATGTACGTGAACAAATATTTTCTGCAACGCCGCCATCGCCACAATTCTCGGTCTCTTCAACGCTTCAAACTCCGCCAACGCCACCAACCGACCCATGGCCGTCAGTAACTCAGCCTTCAGAGCTAAACTCTGATCAGTCTCAACCATTGGTGATGCCTCGGGAGTCATACAATATGGACATGATAGTGACGTGACGCCGAATTCACCTTGGCCTTGAGATGTGATTTTAAGGGTTTCGTCAGCGGCGCAGGCGTAGTGAGAAATTAGTTCTATGATAGTGCAGCGTTGACTGTCGTCCATTAGTGGGAATGATGTGGTGATGACATTTTCTAGAGTAACGGTCTCCAAGTCTATTTTTAAGTACTTGTAGACAAGTTGTTGGATGGTCATAGACTTATTCGCATCTTCCTGGTCAACAAATTTGCGTCTTTTTGGCAAAGGAACTCTAGTTTCATCTTCGGTTGCCCAGTTCAATGATAATTTTGCAACTTGATCCCGAAGTGTTGAATCTACAAATGTCTCAGGTCTCGTGTTGTAACTGAAGTGGGTAGATGGAAACGGGTTCTCTACCGCTTCTCGTAGTAACACAACAATCTTGCTGAGGTCGTCACCTAGTCTCGCTAGTCCTTCTATGATGTCGAGCTTCTTCAAGACATGAGATCCGACTAGGCTAGCGACTTCAGGGCGGAACAATGAATGGTGAGTGAGACTAATCAGGGCCTTAGCCAAGATTGTCCGTCGTGTAACGCCATATGAGTTGTCATCTGACAATTGTTCTGGATGGCTGGTCAGCTCAGAGCACAACAATGCAAGTGATATCGGAGCTTTTTGATGGGTGATGATCTTAGCAGACTCGGTTGTATGTCGAGCACATGTTATTATTGATAGGATGAGGTTTATCATGGGTCCTATATCTGATCCAATAGCACTGTGCATGCTAACGGCAGCAGTGCCAAGATGTTGCAGAGAATCCAAAGCCCATAAGCCATAGTTCAAGAAGACATCTACTTCAGCCTCCAGTAGCATATGGTTGATGATAATCTGGAGTATGCTCGTTGCTTGTCGTATTAAACGCCCCGGGGTCTCGACCTTGTATTGTAATTGGGACCGAGGAGATTTATCATGTTCACCGAGGATGCGGTCAAGGGTGATTATAGGCGGTAGTTCGGTCGAATAAGTGACGGGATTCGGATTTAACAAGACTTGGGATATTTCTAAACAATCATAGTCCCAGTTAGCTACGTTGTTTTCATCACATAGATACACACATTAACACTCTACATCTATAACGGTGCATCTTTGTAGCAAACTTGTGCGCTAACCACCAAATCAAAGTCGGCAGGGCAAACGAACCATTTACTGCATCTTTTAGATACTCCAATAGCCTTGGATACACCGTCGGATTCGACCCCCGTATCTGCATCGCATGAAAGAGAACATTGGCTACACAATCCTCCAGCACGTTCTGTCCATTCAAAAACCCCTCATACCCCATCACCGATAACACCTGCGGCACCAACCAAACCCAAAATGGCTCATTCCCCCTTTGCAAATGCCGAAACGTCCCCGCCTCTAATCGATAATCCAACACCCCCGCCGTCTCCCGCAACGTCTGCGCCAAAAACTCCGTCGTCGCCGTCACCGTTGACGCATGAAATTCCGTCTGAGACGCTGAGAGGCCCGCTGCAAGATCTGCTTGCGTCGCACTGATGTGGAGGCGGCAAAAAGCAAAGGCAAGGATGTGGTGGTCGGCGATTTGCTCTTCGGGAGTCCTGTAGGAACCGGGGGGTTTTTGCTTAATGAGCATAGCCGTTTGGACGAGTTGGCTTATTTCATCGTCAAGAGTCCCGGGGGCAGCGGAGAGAGCATTTTGTGGGTGGCCGGTGAAGCTGATGGTAGGGTCGCGACTGAGGTTATCGACGAGTTGCACGGCTAATGCGGAGGGCGAGAGGTTGTCGAGAGGGTGGGCATTGCCACCAGTATTTCTAGACATTATTGTAAATTGTGCATCGCAAGGACTTAATAAGTAAATATCGAATAAGCAGCAAGAATTATGCCTTGAGCCAGAAATGGCTTCTATGACAATGATGTTGATCAGTGTCGTCTGGAGTCATGGTAGGACACACCTTGAAGCAATGTACGCGATTGGTGGGGCCACTTAACGCGGTGTCGCGTTCACTATAATATTAATACCCTAATTTGGTCATTGGAAACCCTACCATATAAATTAACTACATGAGATAATGGTCTTTACCCAGTCAATTTTCGCATCTGAATAAACTTGAATTCAATTAGCTAGATGTTTTTGATCAGTGAAGACTGGTTAAATAAAGATACTAATAGTAGTTACTCTTTACTATCTCTACCAATGAAACTATGAAAAAGAACCAATAGCATCAGTTACATTAATCACGACGCCATCACCTCAATTGATACACAGATCTCAATTTCTTATCGCTAAGACCAACAAGCTCCTGTCAATGCAGGTCAAGTCTGACCTCCTCTCACCCCAATCATGTGTTTAAGTCAAACTAGCAGTCAGATTTGCATGCTGAGCAACCTTCCAGGCTTTTATCTATCCCAGCCCTTGTCTTGTCTCCCATCTTATAAGAGAAGATGAGATAGACAAATGGGGGCCAGTACCATAAGGGATCGGGATAACGGTTAAAGTCGAGGGCCAAGACAACAAGAGAAGAAACCAAAAAGTCTACGGTGGGAAAAAACGGAAGGTGGCGGTGAGAGATCGGTGCCAAGAATATTATGGTTGCAGTGGCTACGCCGAGGGACAATTTGACAATGGAGGGCGGAACAGACGAGGAGACAAAGATACCAATGGTATAAGCGTGATTTCAAAAACGTGAATATTGGTGTGTGGTAAGAAATTGCAATTTAAAATATCACGATTTCTAAATCAGGTGTTAGGTAAGCACATTGAATAGGCCAGAATGTCTCTCGACATCTAACAGTTCCTATCGCACCACTCCAACAGACTGGCATTAGAATATAGAGACAAGGGTTATGATTATCCCTTAGTCTTCCTATCAAGTGCCTATGTTCTCACTTAACTAAACAAGCTTGCCAAGAAATGCAGCAGAGACTTGGCATAAAAATAAAAGTTCTTGGGCCGTTTGTCTCGTGCCGCTGATCTGAATTTGAATGTAAGAAGACATGGAGGAGGGAACCTGAGAGTTTTCTCGAGGGCAAACGAGGAACAGGGAGAGGGTTTGGAGATGAGGAATTCTTGGTGAATGTGGTACATGATTATATCAGGAATTTTGAAAATATTTCCTTGGAGTACGGATTTACGGGAAATTTTGATGCGCCGGCCCGTAAAAATATGGCATTATTCTAGGAATGTAATCAGGGAATTTTGGAATTTCATGATATAAACCAGGTGTTAAAAACGACGTCATGGCTTCACATGGAGAGATAATTCATTATCAACTATCAATACGAGAAGAGCATACACCAATATACTATATCTTCCCCAAAACTACTTGACCTGACCTTGGCATTTACCTCCCGGTATAGCCCATCAGGCCAACCGGCCGAAGCCATCTCAAGCTCAAAAAGACGAGTCTTGGCCCTCAGGACCCTGCACCACAACTCCACACAAACTCCAGGATTTCAATTTCCGTTTAAAACGTAGCCAACCTCACATCATTCTCTGTATCTTGTTGGCAATGTAGCACCCAAGGGAAGGCATTGCGTTACTCCCACGAAGGATGTTATCGAAGAATCCATGACAGCATCCACTACAGCATACCTTTGTAGCATTATCAATATAGTCGGATGCCTTTGGACGTTCCTAGAGCCGATGGCTGCGTAAGGCCGAAACGGCCACACTGTGAAATAGCAGATTGGGGAATGTTTTTTTTCCACCCTGATATGGCATATTCAACACCACAAAATTGGTGATAGCACAGAGGTTAATAAAAGGCAAGGAGCCATTCTATTCGCAGACAATCGCCAAATGTCCTGCTGAATCCGTGATTGGGCGACTTTCGTTTCTTGGGGCCATGGCAACATTCATGGTGTCGAGTGACGATTGGTGCGGGAATATCTGGGCTTGGTGGACGAGGGAGGTAATGGGACTTTTGTGCAGCCACGTCCAAGTCCAGATATCAAGACATGAGAAAACAAAGATATCAGCCGATAAGTGGCATTAAAAATATTTCTCTTATTACTGGTCTATCTCTACCACCAATTGGCTTATCTCTCGCCACGGAAAGTCTCTTCTCTTCCTACTTCTATCTCATACAGCAAACATGCATCAAGTCCATATAGCCCCGGCAAACATATAACAACCCAACATAATGCCAAGACCTCATTCTTCCATGCATCACGATAGCAAACGCCACCAGCCTACAACCCACACTTTGACGGAATCTATTGAGTACAAAGTGGAGTCTCTTGTATTTGAAGGATATTGTAATTTGACAGCGTCAATGGCGTGCTCAGGAACATACAAGGAGGTCACTGTTACTAGTCGGGAGAATTGCCCACCACTCTTGTTTTTAGCCAATTCTACAATTTGAGATTGAGAGGATTGGGTGGCCAGATATGTATTAATGCCTAGTTGGACCTCTGGCGCCATCAATGACGCTGATAGACCCAGTTTATTGTGTGCTTGAAAGGTCTAGTGTCGTGTTATCAACTTTATTTTATCAAATTTATTTGACATATGCCTCACTCGCTATACTAAGTTTGTTGTAGCATGGTATTCTCGGCGAGAAAAACTGCTTGTTTCAACAAGTTGTGCATGTATTTGCATAAGCTTTTGGTTTCAGCACAGTATTTTTGAAAGCTATAATGGCAAGAGAAGGATCAGCTTCAGCAATATTGACTGATTGTATTCATTTGCTGTGCATATAAAGCTTTGATGGTGTTCGTTCTGGGCGTTAACACAACAAGGAAGGTAACGGTGTTAGCGAAGCTGTGATCACGATATCTTCCCAATAGTCATATTATCCAAGTTTCAAGACTGGGGCAACTTGGTCCAGATTCTCTTTTCCAATCTTCAAAAGGTGTGGGGAAAGACCGGCCACCCACGATATCAGGTCTGTTTGGATCTGGTTGGTCGATAGGATGAGAAAAAGGAACAAGAGGAGAAAAGACCTTGATATCTATCCCTGTCCGACTTGTATAAACACTAGGAAGCAACTTGCCCTCCAGCAGGTTGATAACATCCATTTTGGGACATTTACGCCGTAATGGCAACTAATAGCCGCACAAAGAGGATGTTTCCCTCCGTGGCTCTCATCCCCTCTCAGCTCCTCACCCCCGAGATGATATTATGTTGTAGCTTCCTTCCGATATGAAGTCAACTTTTGAGCTGCGATGAAGTAGCCAACGCATGATGGCACCACCAAGACCTCCGCCAAGCCTTTTGCTGGATAGCACACCTTGGTCTTCTATTTAAAGACTAGCTGACCGCCATCAGAGACATGCGTCTTGTTTTCTTCTGATTTTTAAGCCACCTGCGGTTCTTTATCAAGTACTTTGTATCTGGACTTCGCTGACCAGATCTTTGATCCCATAGTTGATTGGCTTTTTAGTGTATCTTTTTTGATATTTACTACACCAACATCCTTCACCATGGCCGACACCACTACCGCCAGAATCTATGGAGAGAAGGCGGGTTCCCTCCAGAACCACCACACTGATAAGGAACTCGCTGTTATCCAGCCCGCTTCCGAGTCTGACCTTGTTGGCGATGAGCCCACCGACGAGGAACTTGAGACTCTGCCCCGTGTGTCTGGTGCTATCAACTGGACCATCTACACTATTGCTTTTGCCGAGCTGTGCGAGCGTTTCTCCTACTACGGTTCCGCTGTTCTATACACCAACTTTGTCAACCGTTCTCTACCTGAGGGTCAACAACTGGTGCTAGCCACGGAACTGCTGCTAACACTCCTGGAGCTCTGGGTATGGGTACCAAAGTTGCCCAAGCTATTTCTTTGGTCAATACCTTCTGGGCTTACCTGATGCCCCTCTTCGGGTAAGTAAAACTATATGCTATTTTCGTCTGATAGTACCATTTCAATGTACTAACACCTTACCAGTGCTTGGTTGGCTGACTCTCGTTTTGGTCGTTACAAGGTTATCCAGATTGCCATCGCCGTTTCTACTATTGCCCACGTTATCTTGACTGCCTCCGCTACCCCCAAAATCATTGTCTACACTGACCGCTCCTTTGCCGTGTTCTTCATCGGCATGTTCATTCTTTGCTGCGGTACTGGTTTGTTTAAGGCCAACATTTCTCCCCTTCTCGCTGAGCAGAACCGTGATACCCGCATGCGTGTTGAGGTTCGTGACGGCCAGCGTGTTATTATGGATCCCGCCATCACCAACTCTCGTATCTTCCTGTACTTCTACTTCTCCATCAACATTGGTTCTGTCACCGGTCAGATCTCCATGGTCTGGGTCGAGAAGTACGTAGGTTTCTGGCTGGCTTTCCTCCTGCCCACTGGCCTCTTCCTGATCTCTCCCATTGTCTTGTGGTCTAACAAAAAGCACTACATTCTGTCTCCTCCCACTGGTTCTGTTCTTACCAAGTTAGTGCGCATGTTCTGGTTCGCCAAGAATAAGTCTGGTGGCTTCTTCAAGCTGAACTGGGACCACGCCCGTCCTTCCAAGTATGCGATTGCCGATCGCCCGGCCTGGATGACCTATGATGATGCCTGGGTTGACGAGATCCGCCGTGGTCTCCTTGCTTGTAAGGTCTTCCTGTTCCTGCCCATCTTCCACCTTTCCTATAACCAGATGACTGGTAACTTGACCTCTCAGGCCTCTACCATGGAGCTTCACGGTGTCCCCAACGATATTATCCAGAATCTTAACCCGATCTCGATCGTTATCATGATCCCTATTTTCGATAGAATTCTGTACCCCGGCCTCCGCAGGCTTGGCATCCCCTTCACTCCCATTCGCCGTATGGCCGTCGGTTTCTTCTTCGGTTCTGCCTCCATGGTTGCCGCCGCTGTCATGCAGCACTACATCTACGTCAAGTCTCCCTGCGGTGAGTACGCAAATGGGAAGGATTGCGACCCGGCTCCGATCAACGTCTGGGCCCAGTCTCTTCCTTACATTCTGATCGGTATCTCTGAGATCTTCACCAACGTCACCTCCTACGAATACGCGTACTCTAAGGCCCCCGAGAACATGCGTTCGCTCGTTATGTCAGTCAACCTCTTCATGTCTGCCTTTGCCTCTGCTCTGGGTCAGGCGTTCACTCCTCTGTCAGGTGACCCTCTCCTTGTGTGGAATTATGTTACTGTTGCCATCATTGCATTTATCGGCGGTGTTGCCTTTTGGCTTTGCTTTAGACGTCTGGATGCCGAAGAAGACAAGTGGAACCAGCTTCAGTCGTCCAAGTTTAAGGGCAGAACCAGCCTGAAGCTGTGACTGTGGAGCAGGTGGCTATTGAGCAAGAGGAGGCGGAGAAGAAGGTTTAGAGGAGAGTTTTAGGCGAAAAATAGTATACCCACAAGCTAAAATGGTAACAAAGTTACCAACTGTACATCTTTTTAATATAATTTTACTTGAAAGTGAAGCAAGCTTGATAAATAGGCATTATGATGACATAAGCGATTATGTGATATGGATTGTGACAACATGATAGAAATTGATGACATTAAACAATGATATTAGAGAAAACGCAAATCTACTTAAAGCAAACAAATAAATCAAATATAAATTCCTTCTTAAAAAATCTTCTCCAAAATCCATCCTTAAACAATATAAAAATACGTCAAATTCGAATATTAATGTTCTTTAACAATGTCCTCCCCAAGCCCCCTCCCATCACTTCATCCACAAACGCCTCCTCCACAACCTCACATCGCAAATCCGGTCCCTCCCTTTTCTTCGGCTTTAAGATCACCGGCGTCCCATGTGACACCATGACTGCAACCATATTACCCTTCTGGCTAGCAGCCGGGACAAGTGCCAGGCGACCCCGCTCGGTGACGATGAGGCGGCGATTCTTGCAGCGAGTGTCGACGGTGGCGCAAAGGGCGACTGACGATGGTGAGAGGCTGTAGGGATTAGGAGAGGGGCAGAGGAAGGCGGGGATGGGGTTGCCGGCAATGGAGAGGGTGGAGGAGGTGGACAGGAATGAGTGGCAGGGGTAGTCGGGGTCTGCTTCGTGAGGTGGGTTGTCTAGGAAGAATTAGTATGAGTATATAAATATAGATATACATAAAAACAAATTTAGGTAGTTAAACTTACTTGAGAGAGCAAACATGATATCTTGAAGTTCATTGACACTGGGCGTTTCTGTAGAAGCCATTAGTACGCGCTAAAGGACATGAGCCGCCTCCATGTAATGCACCCGTTTCCGCGACCACGGTTGCGTAACGCCAATCTCTGTGTTCTTCCCAAGCTTCAAATTAACAACATCGGCCGGCGCAAAAGCCCCGAGTCCATCAAAAGTATCAATATGCCAAGCCATCGCTCTGAACACCGGATGCCCATTCTCCTTTTCAAAGTACGACCTCACCGTCTTCGATACCGTTGGCACACCGGCCACCACCAAAAAGTTTTAAGCGAGCGTCAGGGCGGGCAAAGTCAAGACACCAAGACGAGAAGAACCCTTTACTAGAATGTCTGCCGTCGAAGAAAGAGAAAAAGATAGTGAGTTGTCTTCAGTGAGACAGCGTTCGGCGAATTCTGTGTATATTTTGCTAGTAGGGAGTTCGAGGTCTAAGCTTATGGTAAGCATCCGGGGATCGGCAAGAGACAGAGGACTTGATATTTTGCATTGCTGCATTCGGTGTTGCTGGCGAGGAGAAGGGACTGACGGATTACGGGTAGACCGGCTGGTGTTCTTCCAAAATCAATGATATGATTAGGATCGGTGGCAGAGTTAACAGACTCAAGAGTGCTCATGTGGATGTCGTATAGATAGATTGATAACCAGTTGATGTCGGTGATGTACTGGATGGCAAATCGGCCGTCGAGTTGGACGTGGTGTTGGACGAGAACGCGTTAAAGGAATTGACTTAGGTAACCCTCGAAAGGGACAAGGAGCTCAGTAGAATCCCGGATGTACCGCCATTGAGTCATGTGTTTGCCTCAGAACACGTATATTGAATGATTTCCAGCGGTTAATTCCTGAATAGCTCACGTGCGCCGCTAGTATGCGTTTCCATAGAGAGTAAAGATGCTCGTGGCCATATTAAGCGTCTGGTAAATATCAGTCATCATGCTGACGGCCTGCTCGGTTTTCCAGATTTCTTTGGTTATATACAATTGTAACTTTGCACGTAACCAATGCCCAGGGCTCAATGGTGGGTCATAGTCGAAGACCCAGAGGTACTCAGTGCAGTAGTACCGGCTTGATGGAAGATACTAGAAAGAAGATCCATGTGATGAGCCATTTCGTCAGTGTCATTTTGGTTAATACATAAAGTGTCGATCTAGATCCACAAGCTAATTTGGAATATTTCGAGTTCCCGGAAGTGTCTGAGGGAATGGTGAGGTTCGCAGAGACCGTCCGGGAATCACAATCGATGTGGATTTTCTCGGTGTCGGTGAGTGACACTCAGCAGTAGGATAACGCCACATAGTTGCCAGAGATCTGGCCGTGTTCGTTGCTCCAGTAGTATCGGTCTCTCCAGGGCTGCTCACTCAGGGGCGGTACAACCATGGAGCGCACCAGCCGGCCATTTGCTTGTAGGAAGTCACTCTCACTCGCTGCTCCGATACTCTTATCCAACAATCCATTCCCCAATAACACTCTACTTAACTCCACCGAAATCCCCTTCACCGTTGACTCACCTAACACTAAGTCTCTCGGCAAAGTATCATGGTCAAAAGCCGCAGCTGCCCCCTTGATCGCCGATTCCTTTTAAACCTTTCCTTTAGCTTTTGATGCAGGCCTTTATCTTCAAGGATGTGGAAGCACTTAGGGTAGAGTTTCGGGGTAACGTAGGAGTCGAAACTAATAGAAGGGCAGACGGACGGGGTGCGAGATCTGCCGCGATAAAAGCGGGCGGAGGGTGAGGGGCTGTTGGTGATGTTGGTAGAGCTGCGAGAGACGATCTAGACGAATCAGATGGACTTTTTAATCAGGATAGTGGTGAATTCACATTGTATTAGCATGGCCAGAGGAGACAGCAGTTTGGGCTATCGAGTAGAATATGGTAGAAAAAGAGAACTGGTTGGTATTATCCGTGCCAACTAATACGAAGTGATATTCAGATGCTCTCAGGCGTTATCGTGTGATCTGATGCCGTGTAAGTACAACAGACGTTGACAGATGTCGTTGGTTGTCAGTCGGCAGTTGCAGAGTTAACAAGGGGGATTGGGATTAAGATATGAGGCCTCAAGATTCAAGATGCGGAAATAGGCTAAAACGGGCGAACAAGGAAACATAAACCAAGAGTGGATGGTAAAAGCTCTAAGTACTGTTTGCCAACTATGCTTAATAACACGCTACTCACAGAACAATGGCACCCTAGCTTTTTTTTTAGCTCCGCTGCTTTGCTTCGTGTGTCCTGTCTGTCTGCTCCCATTCATCTATTCGTTCTCACTTCCATTCCCTCGCAATGCTATAAGCAAGCAGGCAAACTTACTAGCCAGTCAACGCATCCGATCCACCTTCACACCCAGCTCTCCCTTGCCTTCCCTTCTCCCCTCCTTCGCTCCAGATCCTGATGTAGTCGAATATCATGTCAACATTCCTAGGTACTGAGTCCTAAAAGCCAAGCACCAAGCGACAGAATATCACATAACACATATCCATCAGATATCTATAATACAAGCTAGACAGACGAGCTAAAGCGCGGCCGAAGGTTTCTGGACCAGCTTCCTTGTTCATTCTTGGGTGTTCGATGCCCTCCTTTGTAACCACATCACTTCGTTCCGGAACAGTTAGGGACATGGCAGGCCGCTTGAAGAATCGCTGCTTCACATTCATGAGGTCGCCAGCGGGTTACCTTGCCTAGTCAAGATATGCAGAATGAGGTGCTGGTGGTTGGTGGTTGGTGAGGGCCTGTGCGAACGGAAAGATGATGTTGCCTGTTGTTACTTTGGCTGCGCGGTGTGGCTCCGGATTGGACACGCAAAGAGGCATCCATCTTGGCTAATTGATACATATTATTCACAGAGAAGACGGACGGCCAGACAACAGGAGATAGATCGTCGCTGCTATAGCTCCTGTACTTTGAAGTGTCTTCAATCATGATTGCAATTCCAGGCACTCCGTTCATCAGACCACTACAGAGCCTTTGCGTTGCTAGAGACGAGCCGCAAGACTGGGGGCTTTCTTTCTTCTGTAAAATCTATCGACTAGGCAGTCTTCTCTGATTTGCTCAATCATGTAATGTGGCTGTCTCCAGCTTTCACCTCAATATTGGCCGGCTAGTCGTGAATATCCACATGCTTAAATACAAGCTAAAGACAGCAGTCCCAGAATATATAGTGATGTTTGAAAATGCCCCTTCCTTAGTTAGACACTAGATCCATCAGGTTTCATATAACACGCTGAACTACAGGAAGAAGATCAAAAATATCTGACTAGAAGGCTTTTGAAATACTGCGTTCTCGAAAGTAATAGCATAGTGTAGATATCACGCTAGTAGTCAATCTAGATAAATATCCAGAATCATATCAATCATCTCGTATATCCAGGTATACACACATGCATCTATCACCACACCTGTGTCCTCCCTCTCCAATCCCCACTCACACTCAAAATCCCCGATGTTACTCATTTCCCTTCACCAATATCTAGTATGTAATATCCCCCTGTCTTTCTCCACCCGTCCATCACTTTTCCTCTATTCTGTCTCCCTGGCCGGAATCGCCATCTTCACATTATTCATCCAAGGGCGCTTATTGGAAGATCACCATGTCCAGCAGCCTCCCAGTACCACGCTGTCTCATTAAAAGCCTAAGGTGAGTTTCTAGAAGCTGGCATCAACCATCTTTTCACAGGGGTCCGCACAACAGCCGCTGGAACCCCTGGTAGCCAGATGGATTCTTATCTCCATTTATGCCAGATGGTGTTATTCTGGCAATGGTTAGCTGTTGTTAGACAGGGAAGTAATTATGAGAATTCAACAGTTTGGGGCTAATATCGAGATCATTATGATCTGGGGGCTTATTGTTACGTCGTCAAAACGGGAATGAACTCGAGCTTTTAAAGGGAAGTCTCCTTGGCAATATCAAGAAAGGAACCTCACGTTAGAGGATCATAGCCAGTTTGTTTACACGTGATCGTTCCTCTACGACTTCCTGTCACAGGGAACCTTTGAATGTAACTCTAGTTTTGTGGTCGAAGCATCGAACACTTCTGTTAGTGGTAGCTGTGTTGCGGTGGTGTTCTTCCAGAAAATCCAGAAGAAAATTCAGTGTGATCAGTCGGATGCGGATTTATCATTGACCTATACCAAATATACTATTAGTCCAGCTCTCAGTTACATTCAAGTATAAAAACAACCATATCAAACTTTAATTCAATCAAGTCAAAATACCTCTTTCCCTACTACTTCTATCTCTCCTTCGTCACCACTCTTCATCGACATCAACTACAACCATCCAAAATATGGTAATACCCCAGCCCCATATCCTTAACCTCCCCGATGGCCAACTTCCCAAACTGGAAAGATCCCTTATTTTCCTCCAGCCAGCTGCTCATTGTCGGATCCGACATCATTTATAAACCTCATCCCTCCCAACCAATAACCTTTGTAGCTACATATCGACGCCCGAACCCACCCACTAGATAGCTACTCAGTCTACCTCACTACCCGCTAATTGCTCAGTCACATCGTCAAGTTCCCAACGCCATCCGGCTAATTTCTCTGCATTTCACCAGCCGCCCAATGATCTATAAGGCCTTCTAGATACTCCCTTAGCACGTACTCAGTCCGATGTCCGATTTCTTTGCGGTGCCGATCACCTAGTGACACTACCGGACATCTGACATCGGAAATGGTTCCCGGAGAAAGACAACTGCATGTCTTACCTAGTGCTGCAGCCGCTGTCTGCATGACAAGATTGGTGGATTTTCCCACCATTCATTTTTCACTTTCGGTCCGAAATTCCAGACATCGTGGTGTGGTGCTGACGTCAGTCGGTTTCCTTATTGTCTTCCTGAGGGCTTGACTGCGATCCCTTCGTGGCTCACTCACCTCCTCAATTCTTGGAGGGACCATCTGGATACATCATAGCATTCGTGCTGAAGACCAAAGAGTTTGATCAATGGGATGGGAGAAATTGGAGTGAGGAGGGGCCCCGATTGTGGATAATTCACACGATGTTTTCTGAAGAATCCCCATGGTATTTAAGGCTCAAATATCATCTTTCTAGAGGTTTCTGTTTATTGATTGACTGAGTGGGATCAAGATGCAGATTACCACTTTGTTAAATAAAACCCTAGTGTTGATGTTTATAACCCTTTATCACCAGGTCACGTGCTTTGAATGTCTAGTTCCTAGCGTAGTGCTGGCATCTCGGGTGGTCCACTTTTATTGTTACCTAGGGTTCCTCATTCATAAACACCACGTTATGATATCATTTCAATAACTAAACCAATACCTTAACGACACTTAATTGCATAAAAATTCCATTTCATTAACCTCTAAACTCAGCGTTTTAACTGCAACACCTACGATCTAAAACATTGAAATGATCGATTAGTACTAACTGCGTATCATTAGAGTAGATTCAAGATGCATCATACATGCTGCCGTTTGAGCAGCCCATAAATGTGACAACATTTCTCATGCAAAGTTGTGGTAGTTCTAAACGGCATCATGAGCGTTGAAGTTTTCGAATGCATGAAATAACCTTTCGATGATATGGCCTCAAATATTGTGGGGTGAATGCCGATAATTTATCTGATTATCGGTACTTGGCCATGATTTCAAATAACCTTGATCTAACAAAGGTAATTACTGAAATTGAACAAGTCTTCACAAACTATCAAACTTCTCGAAATCAATGCTCTGAAGTTCTAGAGTTTCGTGATCTTGTTCCACATCAAGTTCACCCCAATATCAAATCCGACTAACGTTGGTAGCTTCCTCAAATACTACCTACCCTGGCTTAGAAGTCTAGCTTGCTGTAGCCAATAACGCAGTCCGTTAATCCACGGGTCTTGCCAAATTCAGCTTCTGAATTATTGGTGGCCACTAAACCGAATCTCACTCACCGCATAGTCTCGACAATCCCTCCTACAATACTCAGACATCATGAAATCAAATTGCATGTTGCTCACATTTATTCATAATTGTATCCAAATAAATACTACCGGCATTCTGTCTCCCGTCACGACCACCATTTTGACTGATTACCATTGACTGCGTTTTTGAGGTTCTGCTCTCCACCTGTAAGAAACAGCAAGTCTCTATCGCCACCACAGCCTTGTCTTTGATTCCAGGGCATCTGGTCCATATCCGCAAACATCCCAAACCACGCCGCCCCAGCGTTTACGCTCCACGTTTGACTGTATCTCTAGCTTCGGCTGCTACACACAGCATTTTCGTTTCTTTTTCACCCGCACTTTTTGTCAATTTTAATGCTTTCCGGTTTCACTCAACTCCCCAGTCCTACTTTAATCAAGCGGCTGTCGCGTGCCCCACTGCAACCACATCTCTCGAGCCGCACTGAATCGACCGCCTTACCTGCTCTTCGAGGGTTCCGATCGTCCGTATCCCAAACTCTAGACAAGGGCCCGCTACCGCCAATCTCTATTTTCACAATTAGTGGGCTTCTTCTTGGTTTTTCGCCGTACTCTCTACCGAAGACTGTAATCACATCCGCATACCACACAATATGGAAGAAGACCAGAATTACTTCGGCGCCAGGCATGGTTTCGACGAGCAGTATGTTCCCGAAGACATTGCCAATCTGGTAAACGTAAGTAACGCATCATATAACCTGTCGCAATGTGAACTCAGACGCTAACACTAACGGTGTCGTAGAACTGGCAAATGTACTTCACCAACAATCGTCACGAAACGACTGCAAAGCCCCGAGAGGCCCCACCGTCCCCGAGGATTGGAGAATGACTGATAGACTTAAGACTGTCTCCGCTGCCTTGGCTGTCTGTCTTAATCTGGAGGTTGAACCTCCGGACCAACTCCGGACCACTCCCGGTGCCCGCATGGAAGCTTGGATCGACCCCACCAACTCCGGAGCTAAGGCGTTAGACTCCATCGGCAAAGCTCTTCAATCACAATATGAGATGCTGTCCGTTCGGGCGAGGTATAAGCAGCATCTCGATCCCTCTATTGAAGAAACTAAGAAGTTCTGTCAGCAAATAAGAAGGAACGCGAATCAAGAACGGGTTCTCTTCCACTACAACGGTCACGGAGTTCCCAAGCCGACGCCCTCAGGTGAGATTTGGGTTTTTAACAAAAACTACACTCAGTACATTCCCATCTCTCTATCTGATCTGCAGACTTGGTTACAAGGGCCTACCATCTTTGTTTGGGACTGCTCGGATGCCGGAAATATTATCCCAAACTACGAGCGTTACATCGAGAAGCATGAGAGTGAAGATGCCGAAGCTGCCAGAGTCGATCCCCATCACCAGGTCATCAACTACCGGCCATACATCCACTTGGCTGCCTGTCGGGCCGGCGAACATCTTCCCACGAATCCTAATCTTCCTGCTGATGTTTTCACATCATGCTTGACGAGCCCAATCACCATGGCTCTGCACTACTTTGCTCTACAGAACCCTCTTCGCTCAAATATCACGCCCGAACGCGCAAGAAGATTACCAGGTAAACTCCAGGAACGTCGGACGCCTCTTGGTGAACTGAACTGGATTTTCACAGCTATCGCCGACACTATTGCCTGGACCACTTTGCCTCGAGACAAATTCCGTCAGTTCTTTAGACAGGACTTAATGGTGGCCGCCCTTTACAGAAATTTCATTCTAGCACAGAGGATCATGGCCACTTATGGTTGCCATCCGCAATCATTCCCCGAGCTTCCCGATACTCGGCAACATCCCCTCTGGAAAAGTTGGGATTGGGCTGTAGAAATGGTTCTTGCGCAGCTCGATGACCTTGAGGCTAACGAGAAAAACCAGAAGGAATACCAGTACGAGTCCTCGACTTTCTTCCAGGATCAGCTTACTGCGTTCAGCCTGTATCTGGAGTCTAGGGACGCCATGAAGCAGATTGCTCCCGAGCAATTGCCCTCAGTTCTGCAGGTCCTTCTGAGTCAGCACCATCGTATCAGAGCGCTGACTCTACTTAGTCGGTTCTTGGATCTTGGGCCATGGGCTGTGAAGTTGGCACTTAGCATTGGTATCTTTCCCTATATCCTGAAGCTTCTTCAGTCCGTCGCCGTTGAAGTCCGTCCGGTTATGATCTTCATCTGGTCACGAATTTTGTCGGTGGACAACACTTGTCAGATAGAGCTTATCAAGGACTCTAACTACCTCTTATACTTCTCCCGTCTTCTTCGGCCGTCGGAGCACATACCCGTGGAAGTCAATGTTAACGAGCACAAGGCCATGTGCGCCTTTATCATCACGATGATTTGCCGTGATTACGAGCCTGGTCAGCAGGCCTGTCTCTCCACAGATATCATGAGATCCTGTGTAGAACACCTAAACGCAGGTCATGATAATGTTCTGCTCCGTCAATGGGCTTGCTTATGTTTGAGTCAGCTTTGGCAAAGCTTGACGGACGCCAAATGGAAGGCCTCTAGCTCAGGAACTCTTCAGGAGGTTACTCGTCTCATGAGAGATCCGAGCCCCGAAGTCAGAGCCTCGATGATGTACGCACTGACTACTTTCCTTGGTATTCCGGGTATCACAGATGAGGTGCAGAACATCGAGGAAGGTCTGACGTGGACCATCATGCCCGTCGCTAATGACGCTAGTCCCATTGTCCGGAAGGAATTCCTTGTCTACGTCTCGGCGTTTGTTCTGCGTTATGAAGGCAGATTCGTCGTTGCTGCATATGAAGCTCTGGTTGAGGAGGAGAAGATGCTGCAGGATGGTACCCGCGATGAGTTTGCCGGTACGGATGGTCGCGTGGGCCTACATTATGCTTCTCCTGAGTTTCGTGGTAAGGATGGTTCTATTCCGCCTCAGAACCGCGGTCTTTCACACAACACTATCTTTGCTGTTCTCTGGAAGACTCTACTCAACATGAGTGTTGACCCCCATCTCGAAGTCCAGCAAAATGCCTCGATAATTGTTGATTATATCATGGTGACCATCCTTCAGTCTCCCCTTGCCCCTCACACCAAAATCCTCTTGTCCAGCATTCAGCGCCAGGCGTCGGTGCAAACTGCTCGTACCCATCAAAGCTCCAGTTCTTCTAATGGATCTTTGCCTAATGGCCAATCCGCTCAGCCTGGTTTGCTGCGCCGTACCGCGAGTATGTTCTTTGGTGCTGGTCTGTTTGCAACCGATGATAAGCCTATTTCTCCGACGCCTGCTCCTACTTTAAGTCAGTCCCATCGCGCCACCCCCATGCGCAACATTCCTATGGAGCAGGATACCATTGCGGAAGAGTCTGGCGATGGTCACCAGACCGCTCACTACAATCTGGCTGCGGAACCTACTCCGGGTATGTTCGACCCAGTTTTTCCCAAGGATAACCGGGCTCTTCCTCTCAAAAGCACGATATTAGAATGGTCAATTGAGCACTGGCGCAAGCCCAAGATGTGGAATGAGGAGTCAGAAGAACCCGGCAGTATCGAGTATAACGAGCGCATGTGGAGGAAATCTCGCAACGAGAACATTCTTAAAAACACTCAGCCTCTCAAGGCGTACGCTGGGTGCCACAAGTGGACTCACTCTATGGGCATTATGAACAACCAGACTCAGCCTGTTCACCTGTCCTTCCACCAGTTTGAGGATCATATAGCTGTTGCTGATGATGGCAACACAGTGACTGTCTGGGATTGGAAGCAGAAAAACTCACTGAGTCGCTTCTCCAATGGAAATCCCATGGGTTCCAAGATCAGGGATATTCGGTTCATCAACGAAGATGACCAGGCTTTCTTAATGACTGGTTCGTCCGATGGTACCATTCGGATCTACCGTGACTACAGTGATCCTGCCAAGATCCAAATTGCGTCTTCATGGCGTGCTCTTACCGCCATGGTTCCCAGTAATGCCAACTCAGGCATGGCTCTAGATTGGCAGCAGGTGACTGGTCGTGTTTTAGTTGCTGGCGATGTCCGTCTTATCCGTATGTGGGATGTGGAACAGGAGTTGTGCACCATGGATATTCCGGCCCGTTCGGGTGCTTGCGTTACGACATTAACGTCAGATCAGATGACTGGCAACCACTTTGTGGCCGGTTTTGGCGACGGTGCTGTCCGTGCCTACGATGTTCGTATCCGGCCTCAAGATAGCATGGTCAAGAGATGGCGAGAGGAAGGCGATAACAACTGGATCATGGGCGTCCATATGCAACGTGGTGGTCAGCGCGAGCTATTGAGTGCAAGCAAGAACGGCAAAATTCGTCTTTACGATCTGCGGATGGATACTCCAGTTCAGACTTTTCAGGCGACACGCGATACTCTTCGCACTTTTAGCCTTCATGAGCATCTTCCCGTGTTCGCTATGTAAGTACTTTTCGGCATTTTGGAAGCTACGCCGGAGCAAACAACTAATATATATTCCAGTGGTACCTCTACCCACATAGTCAAAACCTTCAACCTGGATGGCCAGGAACTTTCTTGGGTCAAACCACACTCTTCAGCGTTCCTCCCGCAAACCCGCCCCAGCAAGATTTCCGCTACGGACTTCCACCCCCACCGGCCGATCCTCGCGGCTTCGGCGTGGGGCGACACTCACATCAATCTTTACACTTGCGAGAACCAATATGACGACTCACATGCTTAGGTGAAGAGCCATGCTTTCAACGGACCTGGCGGTGGTCTAGATGTGAATGGTTTGGATTTCAAGGGGTCTTTGGAGTAATGGGTTTGCATTGGAGTTGTATGTGTTTATGATGAACGGCCGGTCAACGTTAGGATGGAGTTTTCTTTTCTTTTTTACTGTAGTTTTTATTTCTTGGTTTGTTTTTTTATTTACTTTCTTAGACTTGGACACTGCGAATTTTGTTTGTTGCCGTGGATTCTATTTCTTATGATTATTATTTTAATAGAAATTGATTTACGTGAAGATTAGCATTTCCTTGTCGTGATGATTATGTACTCTTTTCAGGAAGTTATATTCAATGATGTTATGAGATTATCCTAAGGCATTATCCGGGATATTATTCACTACCTCAATTCTTCATTACAATAATCCCCATAGTCCATCAATGTTATTTGCCTTTCAAAAGCACCACCGAAATGCAGTTTATCAAGCCTCTTGTTCCACATTAAACTATCTATAGGCCAATAGGGCTTCTTGGGTATTTATTGACCGTGGTTGATTTTATTATGTGGCATCGAAGTCAAAGGACCGGCGCCAAGAAACGCATGCTTGCACATGGGGATCCAATGGGATGGTGTCATTGTTGGGTAAGTATTGGTTGAATGAAGGTAAGAAACATTGTGGGTATTCGTATTAAGTGATCAGACATGTGTAAACGATACCAATGAGACATTATCATAATATGGTCATTAATAGGGTTTGTTAATCCATGGATCACAATGTTCCACTACAAGTCCAAGCACCCAATAAATCCCCGCATACATTCCCGCGTGCTGACCGCGACCATCACTAGCAGGCTGTTGTCAATCATCTCAGTACCAGAGAACCATATCCCACATTACCACCCACCCATCACGTCGACCTGAAACGAGCGGATGAGGTTATTATTGACGTACTGAGGTATGGGTTTGGCCTACGAAATGATTATGTGCATTGCACTTCGGGTATGCGGGCGGCGAGACTTTAGCATATGGGCGGGGGCGATCTAATGTGCCATTCTGTGGAAGGTGATTTGGGGGCTTCTTTTGCAAGATTGGTGAGGCGGGAGAGGGGGTATGGGATCAGATGCCATTGGGGATTCCGGGTGGTGTTGTAGCCCCTGCTCGGAATGCATTTGGGTAACTTTACTTGATATTGGATGGTACTGGGGTTATGAGGTTGATGTTGGCGGCATTTTATGTTGTGGGATGTGAATGATAACTATAGAGGTTGGTAACTATAAAGTCAAGAAATAATAAACTAAATTGTTAGTACGAAATTTCATGTGATAAATTTCGCTGTCAACATGGGAAGGAACCTCTTTTAGTGTGTGATGTATTCACATGACGCTAACATTATTCTCGAAGTAAATCTCAACACAGCACAATCGTGATCTTTGCATTTGAGACCTCGTTAGAGAAACAATTGCTTTGTTTACCCATTTATCAAGTAATCACAAGGGCGATGAGTGGCTAGGGATGATGGGCAAAGGATTGGATATTTGAGATATGGTGGTGGGTTGGTTGATGGTTGGTTGAATGGTTAGTCGGATTCCCAGCCGCCCATCACGCCCCCGGGCTGATTTCCCATCTGGAGCATTCCTAGGTTTTGTGGATTGTTTTGGGTGAGGATGATGGGGATATTAGCGGCGGGAAACCAGTTAGGTCTTTCTGTTTTGAGGTGAGAAGTTGATGGCCCTGTAATTGCTAATAGTTAGTCCATGATGACTTGAAGTGAGGGTTTGCGTGGCGTAATCAATTTAGCCCAGTCCTGAAAGTGGCTTGTGTGTCTTCATCAACTTCCTCGTGCTTTTGGATTTGCGTGTATGCCTGGTTGATGCAGATGATCCCATCGCGTTCCTGAGAGAGCGACAGCTGATAATTAATACTTATTTGTTCTGTTGCGTCGTTGCTACGACAAAGCATCATTTTGATACCGGGTTATCGTCAACGGGCTCCATGTGCATTATTATGCCATTCTTGATAATCAGAGGACGGCTGAGTAGACTGCTGCTGTGATTTATGTGCGATGATGCTTCCCGCCCATAAGAATTTGTAGATTTACTGTGCATTTGTTTAGCTGATAATCAAGGCAGGTACCCACGCATTTCTCGTCACATTCTTCCAATAACTGACATCTAATCCTCCCTACAAACTCTTCAGCATCTGATTCCTAGAATGTCTATTGATTCTTCTCCTTCTTTTCCACTCTCCATCTTCTAGCGTGATAGGCTGAAGTTGATCGCTACCTCCATCACATATCATCACCAATCAGCCCGCTGGCATTCACTGTTTGTCCCATAGCTTTACTTTGCTGGATAGGTGCTAGTCCTGAGTCCCATAATCGTGACATTTTCTCTCTTTTGACGCTACTTTGTCTAGATGCAATCCTGCGACTATTGTCAGCTTGTCTAGGTCCATCGTAACTATCTACGTCAGCGTCTTGAACATTTTTGTGCAAATGTCCGTACGGAGATAGTTAGAAACTAGCGGCACTTTATAGTTTGTAAGCTTCTAGAATTTCCCTAATTATCTAGTTTCTTTGTGGCCGACTCATCTTTTTATTTGCCGCGCTCAGTGCAGTGCAGTACCTCCTCCCCTTCCCTCCCTCCTCTCCCCCAGGACGGAATTTGGGAGCATCACTGCACGGCTTTGGGAGTTTCGGTTTGCCTCCTTTGCTGCGCGTGTCCTTTTTGCAAGCCCTACTAGCCGAGCAGCATTCGCAAAGCTCAGGCGAGGCTCCATTTTTCTGCATCAGCGCCAATCCATCCACCCGTCACTGAGAACCTCCGTCCTCCTTCTGACACCATAGATACACACGCATAGATATACGAGATTTCGTTCTAGCGGTGGTTTCTCCGTCTCGTCTTTTAGCTGTAGGAAACAATTCAACTTCAGCTCTCGCTGTGATTGTCGCTCTGCCATTTCTTTTAGGTCTATTATTGTTTAATCATTGGTATTGTGACTTTGTCTTCTTTCAATGACCACCGATCAGGTCTTTTACTCTACGAAACTCTGAGCTACCACCGACACATTACTGCTCATATAGAATCTACGCCGATCGCCCTGTTTCATTCCTTATCTCACACAAGCGCATCTAATCCCCGACGACGACATCCTTTACTGTTTACAATCATCTCCGCCTGTTCCTACAATAAAACATCACCACACTCGTTTGCGAAATACCAATTAAACGCGCTTTACATCGCCGGCCAGAATGGCTTTCCTCTTCAAGTCCAAGAAGGGCCACGACCGAAACCTCGCTAGTCGCGAAGGTATCCCGGGTTCTTCTGGATCAAAGGGATCCATCTCCCGCTCCACTCCAACGGGTAGCTTGAACTCATTAGTCGACGAGACCCCCGTTGGCAGCCTCGACCAGCAACCTTTTTCTCTCGTTGCTGGCCGTAGAGGCCCTAGTGCCTCTGATAATCACATTGTGCCCGTTTCCCCACCGCCCGGCTCACAAAATCCGACTCAGAACGGCCAGCCACAAGGTGCTTCGCAACCAGGGGCTGGTCCCAATCCACAACCGTCTCAGCAACAAGTGCAGGCGCCGCAGCAACAACCTCAGTCTAGTGATCTGCCGGTAAGTCTCAGATTATAATTTCCTGTGCCTTTGTAGTCCATCCGACCCCCCTCTCCATAGACAGACACATCGATGTACCTACGATATGCTAGATGCTACTTTCATTCGGAATGTTTTCTGTATCTGATTCGAATGTGTGCATAATCGTGATGGGATATGTTCCGGTGCTCGATTATCTGCCCTACCAGCTGAATGTCAAGCTATCTCTTTGCTCTCTCACACTCAAATCTTTACTCAAATCTCGAGATCCTTAGTTCTCGATTCTTCCCCACCAACAAAATGTTACAAACATCACGAATGACGGCTAACCCACAGTCTACTAACATGCAGTTTCGCAACATCGTGGCGCCCAACAGTGTCCAAAACCCCAACGCAGCTTTATATCCTTGGTCGCAACGTAGATTAACATACACTTCTGCACACCCGCAACCATTCCCAAGATATGGCGCTGCCGTCAACTCTGTCGGCTCCAAGGAGGGGGACATTTACATCATGGGTGGTCTCATTAACAGTACCACCGTTAAAGGAGATCTGTGGATGATCGAGGCCGGTGGAAACTTGTCATGCTACCCGTTGGTTACCACTGCCGAAGGACCCGGTCCACGTGTTGGCCATGCTAGTTTGTTAGTCGGCAATGCGTTCATTGTATATGGTGGTGATACTAAGATTGAGGAAAATGATACTCTTGATGAGACTCTGTACCTCCTCAATACCTGTATGTCAACCTACAACTATCAAAAATCCAGAATATGTGTAAACTAACCCGCAAATCAGCTACCCGCCAATGGTCGCGTGCCCTACCCGCTGGTGCTAGACCATCCGGCCGCTACGGTCATACACTCAACATACTTGGATCCAAAATTTATATATTTGGTGGCCAGGTCGAGGGTTACTTTATGAATGATCTCTGGGCTTTTGACCTCAACCAACTACAAAGCCCTGCCAACAAGTGGGAAAACCTGCTTGCCAACACTGATGTTTCTGCAACCCCCAAGGACATGCCCTCACCCAGAACCAACCATACAGTAGTAACTTTCAACGACAGACTTTATCTGTAAGTACCTCCGGCTGCCCTCCGTAATAATGATGCAAGTGGCTAATTCATTGATAGTTTCGGTGGTACTAATGGCTACGAATGGTTTAACGATGTCTGGTGTTACGACTCTGCTGTCAATAAGTGGAGCCAACTCGACTGCATTGGCTATATCCCAGTACCTCGCGAAGGACATGCTGCTTCTCTGGTTGATGATGTCATGTACATCTTCGGTGGCCGTACTGAAGATGGCAGTGACCTGGGTGATCTCGCAGCCTTTAGAATCTCCACCAAGCGTTGGTACACATTCCAGAATATGGGTCCATCCCCATCACCAAGATCTGGCCATAGCATGACTTCTGTTAGTAAATCAGTAGTCATTGTGGGCGGCGAGCCTAGTTCGACTACCAGCCAAGTTAATGATCTTGGCCTAGTATATGTTCTGGATACTTCCAAGATCCGGTACCCTAACGATAACGTCCAGCGTGGTCCTGCTCGCAGACCTAGCAACGAAGCTGCTATTGTCCCTGCTGCCGGCCAACGTCCTATGCGTGATGGCTCTGCCGGCAGTGGTCCCAGAAGGGGACCTGGTCCCAACGGCTCAGGCCCTGGACCGGGCTCGAATGGTCGTCCTCCAAATGGCCGCCCTCCAAATGGACCAGGGGGTCCCAGCGGCCCTAATGGTCTTGGTGGTCCATACAACCTGAATCACCCCGGCAACATTGGCCGCGCTCATGGTGCCTCTTCTGATCGGGACGGTGCCATTGGACAGTCTCCCATTGCCCGTGACGTTGCACAGCGTGAGGCTACCAATGGTCGCAGCACTCCCCAATCTCGCTCCGGATCCAAGGCCGAGCAGCATGCGGATGCCCCGCGCACCAGATCAGCACAAGGCCGCCAGGCTCGTGGCCAGGGATCTATGGACAGTACTCATGGCAAAGATTCTGGTGCCGCTGGTGCTATGGCTGGTGCCGCCGCTTCCGCCAATGGTTCTAGTGCTCCTTTTGCTCCTCCTACTAATGCGCTTCCTGCGGCTCCTGGCGCCAATAGAGCTGCTAGTCCCCTAGACAGTCCCAAGCCAATAGTAGCCGGCAACCTTCCTGTTAGACAGCCTAGCAACTCTGCCAATCGTCGGTCATCAGTTAGAAACTCACAGACTGTCGCTCTCCTCAAGGAGCTAGATTCCGCTCGCAATCGCAATGCTTGGTATGCGTCTGAGTTGGAGCTCGCCCGGAAGGCTGGCTACTCTCCTAGTAACAACTTGGGGCCTGTGTTGGACGCCCGTGCTGAGTCTTTCGATGATGAGGATAAGCCCTTGATTGAGGCCCTCCTCGTGATGAAGAACGAGCTTGCAAATGTCCAGGGTTCCGTTGACAAGCAAGCCATTCTTGCTTCCAAGCAGATCGCCGAGGCCGAGAAGCAGCGAGATGCTGCCATCCTGGAAGCTGTTTATGCTAAGGCTAAGTTAGCTGGTCTCAGTGGTAGTGCCGCTACTACTCCCCAGCTCGAGGAGCATGATGAGCACGACCGTAATAGTGACATCAGCCGTCGCTTAGCTTCCTCGCTCAATATGCAGCGCGAGATGAACTTTCAGATTGAGAGCATGCGTGCCGAGCTGGAAGCCGAACGCAAGGCCAGGAAGCTGGCAGATGATACTACTTCTGCCACCCAGAAGCGCATGTCTGATCTTGAGGCTTACAAGCAAATGACCTCCCCCGAGGTTGAGCGTCTCAAGGCTGAGCTTCATTCCATTCAGCGCGAGTCTCGCGAACAGACTGTTCTGTACACTGAGACTCTTGCTGCCTTGCAGCTCCTAAAGTTTGAGAAGGATGAGCTCGAAGCCCAGGCTGCTAAGACTACCGGGTCTAGCGATTCTTCAGAGACCATCTCTTCTCTGAGAGCTGCTGTCGCTGCTTCGGTTGAGACCAAATCTCACATGGAGAAACTCTACGCTGATGAGCGTCTGCTACGCGAAGAGGCTGAGGCCAAGCTCGCCTCCATTACTGCGGAGTTTGAGGCTCGTAATATCGAGTTCAAGACTATCTCACAGAGATTGGCTGATGCTGAGGCTCTTGCTGACAGACACGCCCAAGAAGCACAGGCTCACAAGAGAGTGATTATCTCTGGTCTTGAGAAGGTGGAGGCTAGCGACAATGGTCGGGCCTCTGCTATGGATACTGAAAAGCTTTTTATTCTTCAGGGTCAACTCGCCACTGCCAACACCCTCGTCAAGAAGTATCAAGATGAGGCCAACAACGCCGCTGATAAGTTGCGTGCTGCCGAAGAGCGTATTGCCGGTCTCGAGGTGTACCAGGAACAAGCCAGCCGTGAAGGTGTCGGTATCCGTCGTCAACTTCAGTCTACTCTCAAGGAAACTCAGAGTCTGCAGGCCACTGTCTCTGACTTGAAGAACAAGCTGGCTGCTCAACAGCTGGAAGCCAACGCAATTACCATCCAACACAACACTCTGAAGGATATCCTGGGTGAACGTGGTATTAGCCCTACTAGTGGCAAGAAGTCTCAAACTGGCTCTCGTGCCGTGTCTCCTGAGCAGCAGGCTCGTCTCAGGGAACTTGAGGCTCAGCTTTCTGAGGCAAACAACGCCCATGAAAAGACCAAGGCCAGTCTCAATACTCAACTACAAGAGTCTGTTTCTCACTATCGTAACAAGCTTAGTCAGTTAGAACAGGACTACACCTCAGCCGTGCATTACGTGCGGAGCACCGAGAAGATGCTTAACAAGCTGAAGGAGGAGCAGATTGCCTACAAGAGCGAGAACAAGCGCCTCAAGACTGATCTTGAGAATTTCGAGGATAAACTGATGCCTGCCATTGCTGCTTCTTCCAGAAGCGGTGATTGGGATAAGGAGCGGATTGTTTTCGAGGGTAAAGTGGAGAAGATTCAATCCGAGATGCGTGCTACTATTTTGGATCTCGAACAGAAGCTTTCGTCTATTAGTAGCCAACTTAAAAACGTTGGGGCAGAACGTGACGATGCCATAGAACAGGCTGAAGAAATGAGTCGTCGTATCTCCGCTACCAAGAAGGACATTGAGACCCTGCAGACCGAGAACGGCCTCCTTGAGCGTCGCGCCCTCGATGCCGAGCACAAGGTTTCCATGCTTCTAGACCAGGTCGAATCGTCTGTTGATAACTACCGTCGTCGCAGTCGTCAAGTCCCCAGCTTTAGCGGCCCTCCCGTCACTGAGACCAGCGGTTCTGCCGTAATCCCCACTAGTGTGACTATCACTGAGCCCATTATCACTACCGGGCCAGCGGTGGAGGTTGACCGCGAAATTTTTTATGGTGCTCCAGGCGGTGGCATTGGCAATCGTAATAGCGCTGCCCTTGATAGTCTGGCTTCAGAGCTTGAGACGCTGCGGTCACAATGGGAGGCCACGAACAAGAACTACCGTCTGAGCAATGCTTTCGAGTTTGAGACTCAGATTAACGGTGCAAAGAAGTCCGATGACCCAAACGGTCTTGAGATTAGCGAGAGTTTGGCGGACTGGCGTAAGAGGCTAGATACTGAAGAGCATGATCGTGGACAGGCTAAATAAAGGGTTGAGAAATGAGTGTTCTGATTTCTCTCTCTGTCCAGAGCTGCGGCTGTCATGTTTTGATGTTTATTCCGTCTAGAATTTCGTATGATTTCGAATGTTTGTGTGTTTTCTTTTTACCCTTCTTTTTTTCCTGGTTCGTTTTCTTGTATTTCCGATTCATGATGGTTACGATCCCGATTATCCCCACGTACGACATGCGTTCACAAACTTGATCTTTATACACTAAAACGGGCGTTTTGTTATTTCGCTTCTGGGGTGGGGTTGGTGGTGGATTTCTTTTGCTATATATGCCACATACATCTCACCATGTACATTTTTGCTACTAGTTGTTGGTTGTCTTTTTTGGTCTATTTTTGTTTCTATTTTTCGTTTTTTATATACATTCTCGGTTAAGAAGGCATTGAAGCTCTTAGTTGAAGTCGTCTCTTATAGTTGTATCGGTTATAGCTTCTAGTTTTATCTCCAAGATTTTTTGGGGTTTTTGATGGATGTTACTGTAGATAGTTTGTTCCGCGTATTTTGGGGTTTGATTCTTTTCATTTTCTTGTTGGTTGATGTTGATGGTGGTTATTGTTTATTTCATATCAAGAAGTGTTTTATTACCCTAAAATTTTTGTATCCGGTGATCCATTGTTTTCTGTTCTCGGCTAGGCGTGTTCCTGATTTGGAGCATCGGAGGTCGACGAGTTCTCCATGACGGGTGTCCGTAGATTGGTGGGGCATGTGCGATGGTTGTTGGAGATTTTAATTCCGCTGGTGGTGAAGGATTCAAGGTTGGGGAATACGGACTTGAAGTAGTGAGGTTGTATCACGAGTTGATATGCATGATTCCGCGTTTTAACCCCAGGAGGTGGGGTATATGTATTTCCTAGGTGGTTAGTTAAGCTGAAGTATAGCTGTGTCTCGATTTAAGATTAGATGTTGATAGAAGTTCGTGTTGTAATAATATTTTATTTTCGCAATGTCTTTATTCTTAATGACATGAATTCATCTGAATCACAAATGGCAGCAAACCTCGTAACCTCGCATCAACTAAGATTTCGATTGTATACTATAATAATAAATCACGTGAATTTCATAATAGTGACTGCAGCAAGTATGCATTCAAATGCACTCAAAATATGGAAACTGCGATGGGGAAAGCCGGCGATATGCATAAAGGGAAAGTGATTACATCACGCAAGAAGTAACATTGGTGTTACAGCCGTCTAACCACAACTCAAGCTACCAAACGTAATTGTCGAATCTTTCTTGGTTTTAAAAGAAAGTTATTGTTCATTAAGTTTTTTTGTCTATCTTACTTCTCATCAAGTCACCCGTCATCATTTTATGTCTATTCCCATCTATGCTCACAATGCCCCGCACTAGTTGGCTCCCCATTGATCCTGAAAGCGGCTTCTCGCTCGACAACCTCCCCGTTGGCATATTTAGTACCCCCAGCGACCCAATTCCTCGCCCTGGAATCGCCATTGGCGCCCAAGTCCTTGATCTCAAAGCACTTACGAACCTCTCATCATTCAATGAGTTTTTCCCGTTCGTCAAGTCAACTGCCCCGTTTACTGCTACCACCCTCAACACCTTTGCCAACCTTGGGCGCCAATTCCATAGAGAGTTCCGCAGTCGGTTGCAGGATGTATTGGATGTCGGAACGCCGTACTCAGGATTCCTGAAAGATAATGAGGCGGCAAAGGCAGTAGTTTTCCATGTGTTGGAGAATGTGACGATGCATTTGCCGGTGGCGGTGGGCGATTATACAGACTTCTACGTCGGATATAATCATGCATACAATTGCGGTGTCATGTTCCGGGGACCGGAAAAGGCCTTAGAACCAAATTATGTGCATTTGCCAGTGGGCTACCATGGACGGGCGTCAAGTGTTATTGTTTCAGGCACCAACGTGAAAAGACCCCGGGGTCAGTTCAGGAGGGTTGGAGAGAAGTTTCCAGTGCAAGGTCCATCGGAGAGGTTGGATTTCGAGCTAGAGTTGGGTTGTATCATCGGCAAGGGCAACAAGCAGGGCGAGAACATTGACGTCAACGATGCAGAGGAGCACATTTTTGGCTACGTGTTGTTAAATGATTGGAGTGCACGGGATATTCAGTTGTGGGAATACGTCCCGTTGGGCCCGTTTAATGGGAAGAATTTCGCTACATCGATTAGCGGGTGGGTAGTCCTTGCGGACGCCATGGAGCCTTTCCGGGTGCCAGCGTTGAGTCCATCGGGGAAAAACGAGTTGGAGTACTTGCGGCAGACGGAAGAGAAGTCGGTGTTTGATATCTCGCTGGAAGTTGCACTGAAGGGTAAGTTCATTCTGTTCCATTGATTCATATTATATATGCAAAGATAGCTGGGTTAGTCGCCGATCCTGTGGTATAACGGGCAAATGTTTGGTTGAGTCCAGCCCAACCTTTATGCCTTGTTGCACAAAACACTGACTACATCCTGTCAAGACCATCAGCTGGCCAGCGCCACTATAGGCACCAAAGTCCCCCGTCACCCTTTAATGCTCAAGCTTTCCGGTGAGCGGTAGCAACCTGTTCAAGATGGCGTGCTCGAGTAATATGTGCGTATCCTATACCAATCGTCAGCCGTATCCAAATAAAGAAAAGGTCCCCAAAGTATATCAAGAAGTCTTATATCCTTCAGGGAACGAAAACAGCGCACCAAGAGTCCAAATCAGACAAACCAGCTTCTTTTGGTCATTGCGTACCCGGCATGGAACACTGTGGTGTTGCAAGAATGGCTCGACCGTTAGCCATGGGGGGCTCTGGCCAGACACACCGGGCTGTGGCTGAAGGGGATCAGATGGAATTGTTGGGGTTTTGGGGAGACGATGGGCGGTTTGGGAGGGTGAATGGCTGGGAGTGATCAGAGTGGTGGCGGCGGTTATGGGGTGGGGGACCATATGAGTGGGTGGAGCCGGTTACAGAGAAGAGTAGGGACCAAAGGGCTTAGAGCAGTTCAGCGCGAGACTGAGGGTGTCAGAGGCGGTAGTTTCGATTTGGCGTTGGTCTGTGGAAGGAAGTAGACGATTGGGTAGGGAACAGGGACAGACTCATTCGTGAATACCTTGATGTTTGGGAACACCACCTGCCAAAGAGGCAATTGGGATGCAAACATGATATCGTCAACTTATTCAACAAGCCATTTACTAACAAACATCCCCCATAGGCTCAACCAGCGACACAACAACCGCCATCACCCAAGTCAGCTCCCGAAACCTCCTGTGGTCCTTCCCCCAAATGATCGCCCACCACACATTTGGTGGGTGCCCTATGAACCCCGGAGATCTCTTAGGCTCCGGAACGATCAGCGGACTGACGGAGTCGTCACGGGGGAGCATGATGGAGCTGTCGGAGGCGGGGAAGCACGATGTGCTGTTGGCGGATGGGGCTACAAGGAGGTTTCTGGAGGATGGGGATACGGTGACGTTGAGGGGGGCTTGTGTGGGGACAAATGGTGTGAAGGTGGGGTTTGGGGATTGTGAGGGGTGATTGTTGGATGGGGAAGTGAGAATATGGCGATTATTTTTATTATTTGAAGCTTTCTTATATACTATGACTCATTACGAAACGTGCTTATCGTGACAACCCTGAACTAGCGATGTGACTTACACACACTAAAACCCTTAATTTCCACCCAATCAGCCCATAACCCTCAACAAAACAAAGTTTCTGTATGATTTCTTTGACCAACGCGACTTTTTTTATCTATCTGCTCGCTTCTTGCTAACGGTTCAGTCAAAAAGTTCACATATAGATTTTCGGTGTTGGATGTCTAGATGAAGAATGGAGGGAGCAGTGAATAATGGTGTGAATGACGATGGCGGATGATGATGATGCGATTCCTAGAAGGGAAATTTTCCGATTATGGAATGGTTGGGTGGTGGTGTAGGAAGTATTGCAGTACTTTTAGTGATCTTCGAAATATCTAGCTATGACGAAATAATGCTATGTTCAAGGAGACTAAGAACCTGCAGATCTAAATATGCAGGTATCTACCATCTATTGTCTTACTAACGACGGATAAACGAATATCACTACTGTATCTCATCACAACAGGGCTATGCCCGGACTACTGGATCATCTGGAGAGAAATCGCTCTAAACCCATGGGTGGGAATGTGTGTCGAAAGATATGCCCGGATTGGACACAGCCGCAGCTGGGTGCTGACTACAGGTTTGGTGGAGGACGGAATTTTCTGAAAGGAAAGGTGGATGGCCATGAGGTGAAGTGAGAATAGGTATTTATTTGAGGAATATTGTCATAAGTTTTTTTTTTCATTTATTTAGATCAATGTTTTATGTAAATCATTATATAGAAGTGTTAATGTCAATGTCAACAGAACTCTTTAATCGATTACCTAAAATCTCTAAATTATTTCCTTCCCTTACTCCAACAATCTCCTCTCATCATCTTTTTACTGTACAAAAAGACTCCCGATAATCCATTATTCCCTCTGGCTAAACATTAACCCCATTTCCGCCACGAAATTTGCACACATTTCCTCACCATCTCTAGTTCCGTCGCCGTTCCCCTCGTAATTCAACCATTCAATCCTCTCACTAGCCTACCAAACTCCTCTACGTAGCCGGCCTCCGCCCCAAAAGGAGAAATCCCTTCGCTAGTCGCTAGCTCTTAGCTACTTGTAGCCGAAGAAGTAATTCTAGTGGGAGGAGAAGGTAGCCAGAAGGTGTCAAATCGGCGCGAAGGATGGTGAGGGAATGGGGCTATTGCTGAATGGGGGTTAATTCTTATTAATTTTGTTTTCTCTAGACGAAAACCCGAGGAGTGCGATTGGAATCGGGGTCGGGAGTTATAATGAGGCCCGGAATATTGCGGTATTTTTGGTAGGAATCCTGGAGGTTTGGTGATAAAGTTCCATACAGTAGTTTATGAAACATTTTTTAGGGTTCAATAGTCAAATAAACTCATTTGCCGTTCTTTAATTCCCTCATAAAAAAAAACAATTAACCAATGCATATCCCAATGAATACAAAAAAGTAATACCAGAGCTTATATTACCTCCGTGTTATGTAACATCACGTGGCCCCGTCTAGACTCCGTCAGTAGGCGGAAAAGCCCTCGAGTCCACGCAATATGCAACGTCAATCCTACGACATCATCTGTTGTCCAACCTCCAAGATTCCGGGCGTAAAAAAATCAAGAGTATAAAATTGGGACACCGAGGAAAAAGGAAATACCGAGATGCGGAAAATAGGCCTGGAGGAAGGGTTAATTGGCGAGGGAACTGGTTTATTGGAGATTGGGTAGGGTGGTGGTGATGTAAATGTGTGTAAGAAATATGGATTTTATTCTTGTATTTTTCGGTATATATTTATTTTTGTGAACAAAATACTTAAGTGAATACGCAAAAAAAAAAACGACGACTACGACGACGACGACGACGACAACGACTGACCTGAAGGAGCTGTCAATGCAAAATTACAGATATTCTGGACCAGTTACTCGTCGACTCAGAGCTCAGACCACAACCAACCTTCTGTTTCCCCTTCTCATGCTTCCAGAAGTCTGTCATTTAAGCTAATACACAGGCAATGAGCTAATGGCCCGATTCAATATCGCCAGGGATCATCCGAGTAACAAATGACATATAGTCACCTTGACCCAACGCATCAACCCATTCTCGCCATAGTGTATAACCAGCTATCCCATCGATGCCCTTCACTAGTTACGGGTCAGTTAGTCACTATGATTTTGCATTAAACCACTATAGCGACAGCGTGGATTTTGCAGTCCCGGACATGTCCTGATGTTTTTCCCATCATCTGCATCACTGCTCCCTAAGTATTACGTCCTAGGTTATATCACAACTGTTCATAGGCCGCCCTGTGGCCCTCAATCTCCGTAGAACAATCTGAAACTTCCACGAGTCCTCCCAGTCCAGGCCCGCCCGGTTGCTCGCGGGCCTCTACCAAACTCCAATGCAACCCAACAAGTCATGTCTGTCTGGATCTCTTGCTACGGCCGCAACCTCTCAGCACCGATCGCTGGCGAACAACACCTACCAGTAGGGCCCATCAGCGACGCCTTGAGGGCAAATTAGCGTTGCATCGAGCCAAATCCGCCCAAACTGTCGCCATGCTGACCGAGCCGTTGCACTGGATTGCTTATGCTGCCGCATTCCGCCCAGGAAGCGTTCCCTTTGTCGTACGCTACTGAGAAATCCATCTAACAGCAACGGGGGATTCAGCGCTAGGCGGCGCTTAGATTATTGGGATAAATATCCAGGACAAGGAAACGACAAGCAAGCAACGTTATGTGTAGAATCTCCATAAATTTCATAGGGACTGGACTGGACTGACTGAACTGGACTGACTGGAGGGACTGGGGATGGAGGGAGGAGGGGAAGGGCTGAATACTGTCAGGTGTCGAGACGGAATCCAGTGGGCATTTCGGCAATTATGTTGGATTGGTCGAGGGGTTCCGCGATGGGGTTTTTTTTTGGGCGTGGTGGTGGTTGAAGGGCGCGTTTTGTCTTTCGCCTGTTTTGTATAAAGATTTCTCGCTGTGGTGGGGCGGGCAATATGTTTTGCAACCTGGCAAGGAAACATTTATCCGGCCCTGTAGTCCCACTTGGTCATCTTACGTATAAGACTTCAGACAATAAGATATACGATCTAATCAGAAACACAAAAATTAAGTGTAAATTATCACAGAGTCCTCGGCACTGGGCTAGTTAACAAATTACACTGTCTCCTCTTCCATTGTCGAATCCCTATCTGCACAGCTGAGCCCCCGGGCTGGCCGCCCCACACCCGCAAGTGGAGGCACTCCCAAGACAAGTCTCAGTTTCATACTACCCAAAACCGTCCTCACATCCGAGCAATGAACTCTTCTTAATGACCCTTCTGCGGCCTGACGGCTTCGTGCAACGGTCTTGGGCCTCTCATGTGCCCTGAGCAGACTATCCGCGCCGCATTGCCACTCCTGGAAAATGATGTGATGCCACTACAGTGTCAGATCCCGGCACCTGAATCGGGAGCTTTGAGGGGTAGTTGACAGTCGGGATGGTCGCGAGTGAACACAGGCAATTACTGTGACGAGGGTTGCGAAAATGAGGATGAGGAATATGTTAATCCAAAGAGTTGATGACGGAACTAATAATACGATTAGGAATATGATGGACTTGAGAAGGGTTCCTCTCGGAATTATTTTGGTTCCTATGAGGAATTAGCCGGTAGTTGGTTTTGATAGATCAGCACTGCAAGACAAGCTAAATGTCTTGTCTTAGTCTTTCTGTTCTTTTCTTTTCTTCTTATTCTCGACTAGCTTTGACTATTCACTTTACTATCTTATCGAATCTCGACGAATCTCGACGAATCTCGATCATGGCGTCGTGTATGGGTTGATGGCCATACCAATTACTTCATCTAGTCATCTCCAACCGTGTTTGGCTTTGGCTGCATTCATAATCCTGCCTAGTCACTTGGCCGTAAACAGTAATGGCTGACAAGAAATTTAATACGCCTCCATGGTATCCAGTGGGAGACCCCGGGCCCAATTACTGCACTATACTAACTTTGTCTATCTTGTGACAACTACAAACTAACTGGATGTCACCATCTTGTCCAACCAGAGGCTGCTGGGTACGTTGTACATATGTGGATATGCATGTATCAAAACAGGATGAGACGGCTGGGCCAGCCTGTCAAATCATCTTGCTTGTTGTTGATTGAGTATATTGGATGCTTTTGGCTGCTGTATTCAACTCACTAATAATCACCTGTTCAGCCGACTGGAGGATACCCATGACTGCTACTAGCCACCTTAACTCTCTCAAATGGTCGATATTCAGCCACACAATGGCACCTCAGCTAGTGCTGTGCCAGATTGATAACTCGGTATATAGCAAAATGCGAGGTGGTAGTCGCAGAATGCAGGTTGCACTCCGGCTAATTGTAACCCCACGGCGAGAGCGATAGAGCACGCGCAAAAGGCAAAACGAGGCCCTAGAGCCACAAGCGGACTGCCCTCCAGGGGTCAGGTATCAGAACGACAGCACCCGCTGTGCCCTACGTTGTCACCGTCGCTAATCAGCATAAACCAGCACAGCTGAAGGGTGTGTCTTGTCTGAACGAGGAATAGGTAGTGGGACTGTAAACATATGGTTATGATCGTCAAAATCGGATGGCGTTGTGTGCGTTGCATTGAGAGTCAGATGGCCACAAGATAGTATGGGGCTAGCCTCTGCCTATACCATTACCAGGTGATTGCAGTTGTGCTGTTGGCGGCCTAGACTCAAGCAGCCGTCGTGGGTGTGCCTGATGACTGGTTGTCTATCATTATGTCTGACGACAACCAACAAGTGGAACCAGTGGATCCATCTCTCAGAGGAGCACCATGACTTGCATGGACTCTTGGCTAGTTGGGCGGGTATTCTTTCCTTCCACAGAGGTTCTCCGGGCCATCAGGATTATAGCTTGGGGCTTTTGCATATTATGATTGTTTCTGTATTCTAGCACTATCATGTTTCCTGATCCGATCAATCATAACTGACAATCGGCTTGATATCAGGACGATTAGTTTCAAAGATGGCCGTCGATTTGTGATCGGGTCGTGCTGTCGTAGCAATGACCATAGCTCTTCAAATGATTCCGTACGTCTTCTTTCACGCTTCTTTTTTTTTTTCCTTTTTTCTCTCACTTGCATCGCATCGTGGTTTCAATGAGGGGAAACCATTTTCTCGGTGGCTTTGCTTTCCGTTCAAAGATAGTCACCCCCCCCCTGCCATTAAGAGACCGACCCAACTTCCCTACCCTCATAGTTCCTTCCCTCGAAAGATGCAGACCCATGCAACCCTTTCTATAGTGGCAAGGATGCGACTTGCGACAGCCAAAACGAGAAAACTGAACCAGAAGCTGGCGCTCGTTCTTTACTGGTGATTTGGGGCAGCGCAGGATTACAGGTGAATTGTTGGGGACTTAGGTGCTTGATTTAGTGCTGGTGCTAGCGTTGAGTGGGTCTATCGTGGTTATCTAGCCATCCCAACAGGGAAATAACTAACTTTACATAATACCGAACAGATATTTCACTATGGTGGTATTTTTTTTTCGCAGGCAGAGGCGAATTAATGGAAATTTATCTCTTTTATTATTATTATTATTATTCTTATTTTAATTGTTTTCTCTGCTTCCGCATTATTTTCCATCCTAATTCCCAGTCTTTTTGGTTTCTTCGGTTTTCCTTGGGCTTTATTATTATCGTCTCCGGATCTCTTGTATCTCTTGTAATCTACCTAGGTCATTCTCTTTCTCTCTTTCTCGGCATTTCTTCGGATTAATTTTGTGTCTATGAATCACTTGTCGAGCTCGTGGTTCGCGTGTATATATTCACATCTCCAGATCCATCTACGGTACCACCCCGTGAATCGACTTCACACAGTATACTACGGACATACATATATCAACCAGATTTCTATGGCTTTCCTTTCAACCTCTTCACATCCAAACGTGAACCTTTAACTATCATCATCAGCAACTTTTGACAGGCTGCTTCACAACTTTTGAGCTAGTCATTTTTAAGCGACGCCTAACTATTCGGATCTTCTGTATATCATCGATTGAAAACTCATTCACTTGGCGCAGCGTGACCACCACCTGGACACATCTGATATTTTCATTGCTTGCACACAACCTTGACGTCTCTGTTCTGGTACATACATACGCATACATCCAGTTCTACGCAGCTAAATACGCCCGCATTTCAGAAATCCACCTAGAGACATTCTTGCAGACACGCCGGTTCTTTCAACTTTTACCCCAACAGCGCCTCCGCCATCTTGCACCCTCCCGTGCTCTGGTCCGTTATCCTCCGTGTCTCCGCTGCTAGTCAGCACGCACCCTAGCTCCGGAACTCTTTATAGAGACTGCGCATCTATCGCGCTTTCACGCACTCTCTCGTCCTCGACGTCTCATCTCGACCCTCAATACCTCGCCAATCTTCAATGGGACAATGGAGCACCGCGATGCGCAGGTGAGCGACCTGCGCTTTTTGGCCCAAGCTCCAACCCGGGCTCTGTGGGCCATTGGCAGTCTCCCCATGTCTGTTCCGTCTTCTTCGTCTTCCGAGCCCCCGCGCGACCCGCATTCGGCCTCGTCACAATCGCATAACCAGCAGCTTCCACCGCCACACCCATCGCAACATCACCACCCCACAAATCCGTCGCATTCCCACCCACATATAAACCCGCATGCCCATCCGCCGCCGCCGCCACATTCGCAAAGTCAGCACCAGTATTCACATGGATCTCACCCGGATTTGCAGCAATCACATCAGATGAACGGCATGTCCCCGACGGGATCTTCTGCTGACTCAAATACGCTTGCGCCTTATCAGCCTGGAGGGATGGGTGGTGGGTCACAGCAGTCCGGGATAGGCACCGGTGTGGGTTCGTCAATGACTATAGGTTCCCGTGGTCCTGATTCTGCTTCTGGCGCAAAGAGGAAATTGGATGATTCTGTAGTGGGTGATGATCTGATGACGCCACAGAAACAACAACGAAGCAAACGCAATAGAGTGAGTAGTTCCCAGACTTGAAATCCATCTATCCTACTCAAATACTAACAACATTCCCTCTCTATGTAGTACATTAGTTTGGCCTGGTTAGTAACTACCATATTCACATCAACGCAGTATCAAACACTGCAATAGCTTGTGGAGATCAGAACACAGAAACTAACAAACTTAAATCGCCAGTAACGAATGCAAGCGTCGTAAGATCAAGTGCAACGGCGAGACGCCTTGTCAGCGTTGCGGCAACCTCAACCTAGCCTGTCTGTACGCTCCCAACTGCTGTGCCAACAACTTCAAAGACTCAGACGAATTTAAAAGCATGACAGCACATCTCGCGCGCCTTCAAGAACAGGTCGACAGTCTTAGTCAGACTGTCACTGTCATCAAGTCCGACAGTAGCCGTTTATCCGTCACTTCATCACATCCTACGTCCGGCGTCCAACATCACCACCCAACTCTGCCGCCACCAACCTCTGCTGTGATAACCTTACCACCTCCTACGTCCTCATTACAACAAACATTGATTTCGTCACCTGCTGCGTCTAGTATTTCACTGCAAAAGATCGATCCGGCGTTGACGGTGATATCGAGCGCTAGCTCAGTGAAAGCTTTAGGGTTACGGGGAGCTTCTAGTTATACCGATGTTCATCCGCCGCTGCATAGCCATCACTCGGGAACCGAACATGTGCCGTCGCAGTCAGGGCATGGAGGGTATCGGTCGGTTATTGATAATGGAAGTGTGGAGCATCCGGAGGTGTATGGTGGTCACTCTCATAGCGAACCGTATAGACACAATGCTTCGGTTGGGCTTGAGGATCCGTTGTGGGATTTGAATATTGGGGAGATCATCCGGCTTTGCCGTCTGTATGACGAGGAATGTGGGATTTTATCACCGATGCTTCAGATCTCTACGGTTATTGCTCATGCTCAGAGCTTGACCGCCTTTATGGAAAACACATCAAAAGACTGTGGGATAGTCGCCTTGAACGACGATAAAACGTTACTACTCAAAATTGTAGTCTGCTGCAGCATGGCTGTTGAGGATCACGGATACAGTGAAAGAGCTGCTGCTTTGTACGATAGTATGGAATCAAGATTAAACAAGAAGTTGATGGCGGACGATGTGGCCGTTTCGGATATTACGATCCTGGCTTTATTGGCTGGGTATCGGTATCTTATCAACAATGATGTGCTCGCTTGGCGAATCATGGGACAAGTCGCGCGTTTGTGTATTGAGATTGGACTCAACACGAAGCAAGGTATCAACTTGATCGATAGCGAGGAGGATAGGAAGACCGCGATTTTGGCTTTTTGGTCAGTGTTTATACTGGATAGGAGGTGGTCGTTGTGTGCTGGGTTGCCGTTTGTTTTAACAGATGACGTTATTGAACATGATCTTCCAGTTCCTGTAAGTTTGCATCGCTCATATTCCGAGATGAACCCAGTTACTAATAGAGTCATAGGAGGAGCAAAAGTCTATGATTGTCATGATTGGGTATTCTCGATTGGCGTCTCGAGTATGGAACATCGTCATCAACATCAACGCTACCTTAGTCTCTGATATCAGCTCTAAGCACGCTTACGACCTAGACATGGATATCCGCCGTTGGTACGACACCGCCCCCGAAGAAGTCAAAGTCAATAATTGGAACAAAGAACAACACTCCGTCTCCACCCCCTCCTACAATCTCCAACGTCTCCGCGTCTGGACGTACCTTCGCCTCAACCAACTACGTATCTGGGTCTACATGCATTTCCTCAAAAGCCCCGCCAGCATCATGCACAATGGATCTCAAGCCAAACTCGCCGTTGACCTCGCCAAAGACTCTGTCCGCTACCTCACCCACCTTAACACTACAACCCCCATATACCGTCGTGCCCAAGTATACTACCACAATTTCCTCGCATCAATCCTCGCAACTTTATTCCTCGCCTGCGCCCATGCCCCTTCACAATTCCTCACGTCATCTCGTGATGATTTCTACCTGGCCCTAGACCTTGCCCGTGACATCCATCAAAAGTCCTGGGTCTCCAAACGCATTTGGCGCGCCGTCGTCCGTACCCGCGACATGGCCCCCCGCCTCGGCGTCCGCCTCCAAGCCCCCCACGACCTCACGCTCGCCTCTCTCACCGGGACCCCCGGGTCCTCGGCATCGTCTGCCCTCGGGCCCTCCGGACAACAGACACCCTTGTACAATGGTGGGCACGACGACCCGCATCTTGGGCCGCCTGTGGGCCGCCAGGGGCCGGTGTTGGCTCCGTTGGGCCGCTCGCATACAATGCTCAAGACTGCCCCGTTGTCGAATTCGAGCCAGAGTATTGGGGCGGCGCCGTTAATGGGGAACGAGGCATTGTCGAATGGGGCACAATTAAAGGCAGAATTGACAAGATTGTTTGAGGGGTATATTTCGTCGAGGTATGCGGGAAGTGCGGATGAATATGTTAAGGGAAATGATCGGTATGGGGATGTTGAAGTAGTTGGGGAGTTGTTTACGTACTTGAAGGAGTTGTATTAGGAAGACTTGGTGGGTCATTGCATATTTCCTTTTTACTGTCTTTACCGCATATTTCTTTTCTTTTGTGTATTGGTTGTTATTTTTCCTTTTATAGTGGGTTGATTTTCTTTTCTCTGGCTGGATTTCATTTTGGCACTTGGTTGTCTTTGTCATATAGAAGATTCTTCATGAGTGGCGTCGGGTTTGCATATTGGATTGTTGGGATTCGGGAATGATTAGGGTATCCTCGCATTATATATTTGCATTTTCTCTTTCCCATTATTTATGTTCCTTATTGCTATCTGCTCTGTTCATTGTGTAATGGTTCCATGAATAGGGTCATGAGATGTCCTTGATATACCAGCCTCGGATGACGATAGCAGGGCAGGTAGCCCCAAGTCACGAGTGGGACCTGGGATATCGTGAGGCGCATGACATAGTGTAGTTGTGAGGCGAATGACTAGACCTTAAACGATCCCATCCAGTATTGGGCGGCTGTTGGGGTTTCACGCGGGGCAAAAAATCTTGAGAGACTGGGGGCCAATGAGGGTGGGGGAAATAGGCGCTGTTATGAACTCTAGATATCGTGTTACATGAAGATAACCCCTATAGTTTATTGCTGTTGGCGAACATTGTTGAATAGCGGTTTTGACTTGGATGACTAAACAATATTGTTGTTATATCTTTGGTGTAGAGTGTAGAATGTTCTTTGCATGATCAAGTAAACAATTTTTATTTAGAAAAGATGTCTATTTCCAAATCGGTTCTTTCATTGGGAATATACTTAGACTCACTAACAATAATCCCTCTGACTAAAACCCATCATATCGCTTACAGAAACACTTCACGCACTTTCCACGATGTCCCCTCTTAACCCCTTTAGTTACAATACTGAGCCAACTAGGACCTATTGTCTCTACACTACCCCACCTCACCACCCAGTCAAAGAAGACTCCATAGGCCCCCTAGATCACCTGTGCTACACACCATATTAATTGGCTATAATTATAAAGTACAAAGAAGATTCCCATGTACCTGCCAGATAGCTAGTCTGACAGGAAAGCTCCGAACGAGTCTAGGCACAGCCGGATTGGCAGCGGGTGGGAAATATGTGACAGGGCTGATGGGGATAGAATGAAGAGTTTGAAGAGTGAAAAGAGGAGGGTGATGCCGGGTGGTAATTGGCTGGGTGGTGATATGAAGAGACTGAAGGGTTTAAGGAATGGTTTTGTGAGTTGTTTTGGAGCGGTAGGAACCAGATAGTAATTGAATAGAGATGAACTTCGTGATGGAGTTATGGAAAGGTTGAAAGGGAATGTTGTAAAGGAATGATCATGTATGCACTGTGACAATGATAGCAAGCTGCATACAATCTTAGTTACCATAATGAAGGACTCTAAACACTACTCATGACTGGACATTGTTAGCTCGTTTCCAATATACATACTGTCAAATTTTGTACACTAGAACTATATATCACGCCCCATATATCATTCATGGGTTCTTAGTCACCATTCTCATCGTTGCCGTTACATTTACATTCTCGGCCGTCCTACACAGTCAAAGGAAACCCACGCACTCACACATACATAAGATCGCCAAGATGAACAGGCTTCAGGTTTAACGGTGTAAAGACCACATGGCTAGACCCGACTAGTGAAGAGTGTTGTCGGACGGAATTCAGGTCACTGGGACGGGGTAGGTTGTGAGATGTTTTAACTATTGAATGGGAGGCGAGGAGAATGGTTGGATGGATGGGAACGTAGTTTGGTTTGTGCCGGGATGGAGGGGAGATCTAGATGGGACTTTTGGGGAGAAGAGAAAGAGGGGCGGAGGTTGTTGGGTTGACGATTGCATGAGATATACAGAAAATAAAAGTAGACATTGTGCCTCGCAGATGTGAGAGAATTCCGATGGTATAATAGAGATGTGATATACCCTTTGACACCACACTCTATGTCCCTTATAAGGAAGCTCAAAGCCAACGACACATCTTTGTAACTTTAAGACTTTAATTTCCTCAATAGACATTCTGTTCTTGACTTTTTGTAAATTCCATGATGGGCATCTCCTCTATTCTCTCAACACAGCACCCATCATGATAAGCCCTTTTGCTCTCATAGTATGCAATCAGTTTATAACTTTTCGAATCTAGCTAAACGCAAAAGCATATCCATGACCCATTGGGATCATGGGTAAAAGTTCCGGTGAAACAGAAACATGAAGGATGGGGGACCGAGGGGAGAGAGGTGGGGTTATATGCAGGTTAGAGGTTGGGGCCTGCAGTAGTGGGAGGAAAATTTTCTTTGGTTTTTGTTTGTATTTCGTGATTAGGGTGGGGAACCGGAAACCGGGGTTTGAGGGTGGTGAGAGGGAGTGAAAAAAAACAAAAAAAACAACAAAATAAAACAAACTTTTTTTAAATCAAGTCACGATGTCCACATGACTAATATTGACTTGACATAATCTACCATTTACTCTCTTCATTTCGTTGAAATACATAAATTACATCATTCTACCAATCACCAACTCCCTCCTAATTCATCATCTCAACTCATCTTTCCCCCAAGCTCTTCCAAACTCCCTAGCATCAGCTGAAGCCGTCCGGCATCTTAACTTTCTAGCCGACTGCAAGGTTAGTCCCTTATTTCGCTGCCTGTCGATTCTGAAACACACCAAGAAGCTGCAGAAATACAGTTCACGCAGGACCAAGGGGGCCTCCCAGGTGATCGGCGGGGGAGACTGAGAAGTTGAGAACATGAAAGAAGAAAGATGAAAGGAGAGATTTGGGCTATTAGCTTAGCGGGCAATAGATGAAAATATGGGGCAATGTTGGTTGAGGGTGATTCTAATGGGTAACCTGGAACGAGATGTTGTAGAGGACCGGATATCCCCCCCCCTACTAGAAACAGTAGTATTTGCAACATACTAACTCTGCAGATGTCTACTGTACTACAAAAATATCAACCCCTAACCTAATTCATCCAACCCACGATGTTTCTACCCAAGAACTTCGAGTAAAAGTCCCTTACTAAATCCCCTAAACTGCCATCCATCTGCACCTCAAACATCCGACACCTCTTGTTTCGAAACTCAATTTCACCCCAGGATTATGGCAAGCTAATCAAAGCTTGCGCACCTCTTATCTTATCGGGCGTGATCGGCGGTGGAAGTTACTGGATTGACTTAAAGACTTTTAGCAAACATTGTAGGCAAATTGGGTTTTGGGGACGGATGATGGACTTTGAGTTTATGTCACGGTAGTACAATATGAGGGGATGACAAGTGGTGATGATGGTATCATGAGGTTTTGTGAGAATATTTTGTCATTTTCTTTTGTCTTCAGTCTATTTGCTAAGTTCTCATATTGTTTATACCTTTACTAAACCCTCTCAAATTTCCACGCGACACACATTTAACCACGACCCTCCCTCTTATCACCAACCCACCAACTACAACCCACGCACTGGCATCTGTTGATTTAATCCCTGTCTTTTGTCTCATAATCCCCGAGAGATTATTCGCTATTGTCAATGCTAATTGCTGGTTGTAGCAGGCAAATAGCAAGCAAAATGTATCTCTTTTCTTTTTCTCTGTGATTTCCCATATGGCCGGTTTGAGCCAATCGGACTGCGTGTAGAGGTTCCCTAATGCAGTGATGAGGCAGAGGCTTTTCTTGGTTGGCAAAATGAGTCTGTTTATGGCATCACGCCGAGAAGACAAATACATGATTTTAGTGAGAGAATTATTTGCATTACAGACACTAGTGTTCAATAATTATCTCAAACCTTAACTGAAAATAGATATAAACTTCTCAGGCAAACAACTCAAGATTATTACTAGCTATCAACTCTTTCTTAACTCCATTTTCTTTATTTTAGCCGCCGTTCTAGCGTCAAGCTGATGTATCCATTCCATGCTTCTAGACCACCCGCTGACAACACTGCTAGTATTGATGACTTCCTTGGACTTGAAGCTGTCAGACTGATAATCAGTAGCAAGGAGACTGGTGATTCCTAAGGGAATGGAAATATCTTAGTTAATGGGCCACGACAGCTTTCGTCAAGTTGAAAGCATCGTAGATTTTCAGACATATCAGAGTATACGTAACTTCCGTGACTTATTGCTTTCTTGGCTGTTTTTCCTTTAAAAGAAGAACCTTGAATAAATACATTCTTTTGGGCCCCTTTGATGCATGCTAGCACATGGTGTGATTTCAAAGAGGGAATTTATAGAGAGCCCTAACTATACTATTGTAGGGGCCTCGTCAAGGGCCCAGAGCCTTAATAAGTATTTTGCACTGCCAAAGACCTCAGACCCCTTCGGAAAGCTGTACAGAAATCAATAAACTGGCATTGTAGAAACATAGTTACCAACCACCCATTCGTATCCTACTCTTCGTATTCCCTCTACCGAACCGCTTCCCCGCTTAGGCCATCCTATGGCTCAGCGCTCGCCTCTGCAAGGGCACACATTGTCCCGCCGCTCGAGAACTTCCTCTTCACACAATAGGGAAATCCCCTTTGATTGTTCAAAGCGCCGGATCTCCCTTACGTATGCACTTTATCCGTCTGTATATCTAGAATTGTAAATGTGTAGTAGTTTCTATTGTCGTCGTCGTCGTTGTCGTCTGCCTTGGGACCTGGCTGGTTGTGCATTCATGGAATATATTACTATGTAGGCGCCTGGGGGACATAGGGAGTCTGGGGCAAGATGGGGAATACGAGATTTGGAGGGGACTACTGAGAGAGGGCGGTGAATGGGAACCTTGGATAGGGAGCGGCCGGATCGGAGATCGGAGGGTGCAGATGGGGGGAAGGGGAAGGGAGATCTTTTAGATAGAAACAGGGCTTGGAGCAGGTTGGTTGGTGGGTGTTGGAATGTGGCAGAGGGAGAGAAGAAGATAAAGTTGGTGTGAGATGGTGCTGGGTTTTGAGGTAGAACCAGTGATGGTGGTTCCAGAAACAGTTGATTCAGGGACCGGGCTTAGGGCGTGTGGCTTCTTGTTCTTTGTGCTGTGTATTTTCGATGGTGATGGGAAAAGCTGGTCCTATTGAGATACAGTAGAGGCTAGGAGATGCGTTGAAGTGCGTCAGATATGTTATTGGCTTGTGGCTGTGTGCCTGTACGCCCACGATACAGGTCGGTCATTTATTCCTAAGGCCAGAGGAATCAGTCTCAAGCTGTATCTGATAAAGTACATACACTCAGTAATATATTATGAATATTTATTTAATTAACATGAATATTGAATCTCTTCACATATGTGATCAAGCTAGTAGTCACTAGCCACTATCCTCTGATGCCTCCAAGATCTTCGCCGACGAATGTGTCTCTCCATACAACTCTAGACTCTCTTTTAGATGCCAGCAGCAAAACTCACCACAGAGCCGCTTTCTTCCTTTTACTCACGATCCTCCTCCCCCTCGCTCCTGACACCCACTCATCACTGTCTAATATGACCCATGTTCCCAGTCCAACACACCTCTGGGCCTAACCGTTTCCAGTAAATTTACCTTCTCGTCGCATCGAGCGGCCAGAAAAGCACCTGAGCTAGTTCACTTCACCCATTGAATCTACGCGCGAATTCTTTTACCTCTGATAGTCCTCAAAGACCATCCACCACACATCCCTTCCCATCGCACCGCACACGCCCCCTCCAACTCCCAGGTTTCCACTGGCCCTCACTTACAACTTACTGCCCAATAATCGTGAGCTCCCTAGTCATTGCGTTACATCCGCTTGGTTTGCTTGGGCCCACACTGGGGGCGGCAACAAGTATAAGTCGGTGGCTGTCCCCGTATCATTTTGCCTCTTAGATCACGGACTCTCTTTACCCTCGCAACACATCGTTCACGATCTGATCTTCCTACCTTGTTGACCGTCAAGGCTGGTTTGCTTTTTGCAGTTTTCTTTCTTCGTCTTTGACAAACATTCCTTTGTAGTGCTTCATTATATCTTCGTATATAAGATTACTAACGTATATATATATATATATATATATATATATATATATATATATATATATATATATATGTATACTTATTCTCTTTCGTTCCTTTTGACAAGTTGAATACTTTTTTTATCACCATCACGACAAGATCATCTTGCTCCTGGAGTTGCTTGATATCTCTTTGCTTGCTTACCTTTCGTGATCTTGACCTACATCTTTGCTTCACCTTCGTGTTATCGACAACATCAGCACTTGCTTTGACAGCAACAAAGACTCACTTTTTCCTCCCCAGAACCACTTCATTCATTTTCTTGTGACCAGCCTAGACGCCCACTTAACATACATTCCTTTATTCATCTTGGTCATTGATCAGACCTGACAAGTGTTCTCTTCCCTCTATCGTTATTCCACAATATCCTTCATAATGCGTTTCACCACCACCACCCTCGCCTTCGCCGGCCTCGTTGCCGCTTGGTCTGCCCCCAACCTGACCGACTACCGCATCGTCTGGCAAGACAAGTTCTCCGGTGAACCCGGCGAGCTCCCCTCTACCAAGAACTGGAACATCATTACCAACATCTCTGTCAACAACGAATGGCAAGAATACACCATGGACTCCTCCAACCTCCAAGTCACCGGTGGCGACACCCTCCAAATTGTCCCCATAATTAGCGATAATGACTGGACTTCCGGGCGTATCGAGTCTAAGTACGAATTTGCCCCCGCCGCCGGCAAGAAGACCATTGCTGAGGCCCTGATCCGTTTCGGCGATAATGACATTGATATGAAGAAGGGCATGTGGCCCGCCTTCTGGATGCTGGGTAACACTTGCCGCACCAATGGCACGTGGCCCGAGTGTGGCGAGGTTGACATCCTCGAGATGGTCAACGGTGAACTCACCGGCTTCGGCACTGTCCACTGCGATGAGTACCCTGGTGGCGCCTGCGAGGAGCCTACTGGTATTCAGCACTGGGTGGACATCCCAAACCAAGGGTGGCACCGGTGGCGCGTGGTTACCGACCGGACTAGTGGTAACTGGTCGGCTGAGTCGTTGAAGTGGTACCGTGATGACGTTCTGTTCCAAACTGTCACTGGTGCCCAGGTTGGTAAGGAGGATGCTTGGGCTGCTCTCGCACACGAGGCCAAATACTTTATTCTTAACGTCGCCGTTGGCGGTAACTGGGTAAGTTTATTTTCTATTTTGATATCTGGGGTTGGTTGTTAATGCCTGGTTCCTAATGTTTTGTTGTGTTATACCAACAATGTCCCACATGGATCTATGCAATAACTTGAACCCTTTTCTTTAATTGCTCACCTGACTAACCAGATAACCCTAATATAGCCTGGCCCTACTAACAACAAGACCCTCGGTGGCTTTGGAGCCATGATGGAGATCGCCTACGTCGCTCACTACGAGTCGAGCAACGTCACCAGCAACTTTACAAAGAGCGTCTACGGGGATATGGGGGTTACTAAGCAGTCGTTGTGTCCTTCCATGTTTCCTTATCCATTAAAATCCCCATAGACCGTAAATCTTGTTCGTCTTCTTTTCGTGCTGCTCGCCAGCCTGCCCCACGCCCTGTCATTTACTAGCGGGATACGGGATTCACTATTTTGCATTTGTTTGCCTTTTTTTTTGAAAATTTTGTTATATATCAAATACCCTCACTTTTGCATTGTATATTTCTTGACTTGTCTTCTTTTTATTTTTTCCTCGTTCGAGTGTAACCCAACAATGAGGCATCGTGGGCTTCCACGAGTCCTGGCATTCGTTCTGGTTGGGGCTTATGGTTCCTGGGATGATACGTGACTCCAGAAGTTGCGTGGTTCTTTCTTTGTATATAGTTTTATGGCAATGTTAAGTGATTTACAGAGTAACATTGGTATTTGGAGAGTGTATGCAATATTGTCAATGTTTATTGGGAGTTGGAGTGAAACGTATCAGGCCATCTTGATATGGGAAGGTGTCGTCAGACCATGTTTTTGGAGAAGGGGGATTGTTATTTGGTTCGTTGGGGAGTTCCCCAATGATCATTGGAGATGATTCATTTATGATAACTAAACAAAAATTCAAAAGTCTTGAATTTGGAGATTTCCGTGGTTGCCCATCGCGATATCTCCAACACACTTTAACCTGTTCGCCGCAAGGGAATATATCTTTCTATCTTATCGGCCATCAATCGGGTCCCTATCATCAACATATCATACTTTTGACCCCTCTACCTCCCGCTCACCGCCCATCCCGCATCCCCTTGTTCCTGACCCATCTCCCGACATCACTCTCAATTCCCAATCTCGTGATACCACAGCCCACCAGCACCCTACCACTCTAAACTTCATCCTATAAGTGGGACAATAACTCATCTCTCTCCTGATTGGCCTAAACAGCTCATCCTTACCCAATCTGGTAGAAATCCCATCAAACCCCTGTCGCTGAGCATCCCACAGTCACCCGACAAACTGGAAAAAGTCACACCACGCATTCGGCAAATTCTTGGGGATTTCGTGGGGGACGGAGAGGGGGGGGAGAGGGGGAGAGAGTAGTGATGGGTTCACAGGGGACGCTAGGACGATGGAGTGAGTTGATGGGGGGGTGGTTGTGGGTAGTTGGACAAATCATTTTGGTGATGGTTGTGGAGTTGGGGAAGGCGGGATGGTCGGGCAGGTGATGGGGAAGTGATTTGGGTTGGAGGAGGAAGAAGTATATATAGGGGAGAGTGGCGATGCGGGTTTGAAGTTGGATCTAATTTTTCTTTTCCATCGATATTTTGGTTGATCTACTTTTATATTAGTCATTTAACGAGCCTTCTCTCTATCAAATCTTAACTTTTGGTGTTAGCCAGCACATTCCGTACGTCCCTAGATCCCACTTAGACCTCTACCCCACTATCGCCCCACATAGCCGGGCCCTTCCGTCAGCATACAGCATAAACCACAGTTTATTAACAGTCGTCGTTTCTAACGTTAGACTTTAAAATTTAACTCATCACACAGCCTCATTCAAAATGACGGATACTATCACCCTTTACATCAATTCGAGTCCACCTTCGATGCTGTGGACCACGAAGACCACCATGAACCCATTAAGAAGACACGGAGATCCAGCTCTAGTATCTCTGGAGTCTTCAGTATCAAGGATCTGGGTAAGAACAACTTGAAGAAAAATGTCCCTTTGGAATGTTTGAGCATTCACTGACTGGTCATATTCTCTTAGAATTCACCCACACCGAGCTCACCCTCCCCATTGAGACCCAAAAGACGGGCTGGAAGATAAACACCTCCCCCAACACCATAGATGACCCATCAATCCTCTCTCTTCTCCTGGTCCAACCCCCAGTGAAGAAGATCGACCTCCACTTCCCTCTCGGAAAGGAAGTGCAGGCCCGCAACTTGAAGGGTGTGACAATCAAGGATGCTCTCGACGCCATTTACAAGGCATACAAGAAGAAGGTCAGTCACTACTGTAACCTGTATCATCAGTAACAGACATCGACTAACATCATCTAGACCGACGACGAAATCGAGCTCCCCTACCTCAAGGGCTTCGAATGGGATAAAAACGAAAGCTGGTCCCGTCTCGTCGTTCACCTGCAAAAGAACCAAGGCCCCACCATGTTTGGCAATACGTCCAAAAACTCCAAGAAGGCCAAGAAAGACAAGAAGGCCGCCGAGGTGAGCGTCTAATGAAGTTTCGGCCCCCAATTATGAACTTGATACCTTGGGTACGGTTTTCTAGCCATTCATTTAACGCATAGACGAAAGTGCATCGGACGCCACCGGGAGACACATTGCGGGTATTTAAGGTACTGTGAAAAGGCCGAGGGAACAGTGATTTCTGTGGGGTTTGGTGACGGTGTTCTAGAGTTGAGTAGACGTTTCTTATGCTGTAATTGCGGAGAGGGTTGAAGGCTCGGAGACGGTAGATCATTATTTTAGATAATGTCAGATGTTTAACGCCGAGGGCGGGTCTCAAGGGACTTCTCTGGATAGTCGGCAGTCTAATGGTTCGTAGATTTGAGAAATTGAATAATTCATTGATTAAGATAACAATACCTTTTACTCTATAGTTGTATCATCAATCAAATAGTCCACACTCTATACCTTCGTGAAACTAGGAATCATCCCGAACTACTGTATGCTGCCCCATTGGATGGAAGCTTTATATAGCACAGTTCTTGGAATATGTCAGCATTCAAGCGACATTCTTTGTTTACTATACATCGCATGGCTAAACCCATACTACCTTAACCTATCATATCTGCTCAGCTTTCCTACAAATCGGCACCTCGTCTAAATACTCTTCCGTTCTTCAACACACTCTACCAATTACCCCCAAAGAATGTGGCCCCTCCCATTACATTCTCCAAGTCATCTTTCCCATATAGAGACCCTAGTAATATTCGGTATAACGCAATGTCGTATGCACCTGGGGTTGCGTCGGTTAATGTCGGAGGGTACCGGGGCATTCTCGCGGAATGAAAAATTCGGATATTTTGATTTAACGTTGAAACAATAGTTTCCGATGGAAGGCTTTTCTTCTTGATTGATATTTCTAGTTGTTTTTATGTATGATGGACCTCACGAAAATGTGGTAATCATTGATTGGGACTGGGTGGCCTGAATGTTACAAGGGATGTTTATTTGTGTAAGCGGCAGGAGATAAGTATGTCTGAGATAGGAAAGCAGTGCGGTGAAGGAGGGAGTTGGGGAAGGTGATGATGTATATGTTTGAAGAAATAGACCGTAGCTTTAAAAGGCGAACATCTCTAGCTGGTCTCAGTGTATCTAGTCTTTTCATTAAACATCTATCGACATCGCAACATCTGCACTATTATCAGAATGACAGCTACTACGTTTGATTTCAAGGAAAAATACCGATACCTCCATGGTCTCAACTCTCAATTAGAGTCAGTCTCCACACCATCCTCCCGCTCCTATCCATCTCCCAGCTAACGCCCATTCCTTCCAGATCCGAAGCCATCCCCGGCGCCCTCCCCATCGGTCAAAACTCCCCTCAACGCCCGCCGCACGGCCTCTACGCCGAGAAACTATCTGGCACATCCTTTACCGCCCCTCGCCATGAAAACAAGCAATCCTGGCTCTACCGTATCCTGCCATCCTGCGCGCACCCACCGTACACTGCGGCGCCAGCCACCGAGGCCCTCGACCCGAAGTTGTTTCAATATGTTCCGAATCAGTTGAGGTGGGATGCTTTTGACCATGATAAGGAGGGAGTTTATGACTTTCCGAGGAGTCTGAGATTGGTGGCGGGGGCAGGGAGGTGACGATGAAGCAAGGGTTGGGGATCTTGTTGTTTGCGGCGGGGAAGAGTATGGAGAGTACAGAGGCATTTTCTTCAGCGGATGGCGATTTGTTGATTGTTGTGCAAGAAGGTGTTCTTGATATCCGTACCGAGTTGGGGTGGCTGTTGGTTCGACCAATGGAGGTGGTTATTATCCCAAGAGGAATCCACTATCAAGTTCACCTGCCAGATGGTCCAACTAGAGGCTATGCGTTGGAGCTGTATGAAGGGCACTTTAAGCTCCCAGAGTTAGGTCCTATTGGGTCGAATGGTCTCGCTAATGAACGGGACTTCATGGTTCCGATGGTTAGCTACGATGAAGATTTCCCAGGTCTCCAGGGATCGGTCCCCGGAAAGTACAAAATTACATCCAAGTTCAACCACAAGCTCTTCATGACAACGCAAACTCACACCCCTTTCGATGTTATTGCCTGGCACGGCAATTACTATCCTGCCAAATACGACCTCAACCGTTTCAACACCATCGGCTCCATTTCCTTTGACCACCCAGACCCCAGCATCTTCACCGTGCTGACGGCTCCGTCACTGACACCTGGTACTGCCATCGCTGACTTTATCATCTTCCCCCCCCGCTGGCTCGTCGCCGAACACACGTTTCGTCCCCCATGGTACCATCGCAACACCATGTCCGAATTCATGGGTCTCATCACCGGTGGATACGATGCAAAGAAGGGCGGCAGCGGCGGCTTTGTTCCTGGAGGCGCCAGTTTACACAATGTGATGAGTGGGCATGGGCCGGATGCAGAGAGTTACGAGGGAGCGAGAAATGCGGATCTGAAAGCGGCAAAGGTTGGGGAGGGAAGTTGTGCTTTTATGTTTGAGAGTAACTTGATGGTGGGAGTGACGGAATGGGGGTTAGAGAGGTGTGAGAAAGTGCAGGCGGGTTACTGTGATGAGAGTTGGGGGGAGTTGAAAGTGCATTGGGTGAGGCCAGAGGGCAGTACGGGGAATGGTCATCTATTGTGAGGGGATATAGGGGCTAGTGTAACAAGTATTAATGAGAGACAATATTATTTACGTTAAATATTCAAATCTACGGATAGTGTAGGCAAAAAGAAACCGAAAAGTAACTGCGTAATCTGGGAATCGAACCCAGGGCTAATCGAAATCATTACCAGATGGCAACGATTAATGTTACCACTACACCAATTACGCTAATGAGTGCTTGTTGCTGAAACTGCCAGCTAGTAGCCGCTGTATTGATTTCAGAGTATCCAAGAAGAAGTCATTGTCAGGATGTTGCGATCAAGTCATCAAGAACACGACATACTCATCTAACCTCACTCAATCAATTTAACGCATCAAACCACACCACACTCATGGATCTATGATTCCATTTTTCGTTCTTCTCCACCTCATGCCACCCACCACCTGGCCCCCTATGTAACCATCTCCAATTCCTATTTTCTGACTCCCTGTTGTCACAGCTGAGAAGTATGGCAATATCCAAGCCTACTAAGTCTATTCACAGGTTAGCATCACTTGTTAGCTGCTAGTTAGTTCAAAGTGGCGAGGAACTAGATTTCGAATGACGTTTCGGAGGGTCTTGTAGTTGGGAGTGAAGTTGGTTACTAGTGTAAGCTAACTAGGGCCGGGGGCGGGGCTTTGAGGACCCGCTTTTGCTTGGGTGGGGAGGGGTTTAATTAAGGATGGGAGGTCGAGTTCTCTCTTGAAAGCGGGACATTGACTTTGGGACTTGAAATATTTTAATAATATTCAATTCTTTGATATTTTATCTGCCCTCTCTTAGGTTAATCTGAGGTAATCAATAGTCTTATTATGTCAGTTGATGTTCATAGAGTATCCCCACTAAGCATTTGAGCGTATTGTTCTCTACCGGATTATCCCGTTGAGTTATATTCCATTCGACCGTATTATAAGTACCAGGGGTTGTTTCCTTTATTATAAGCCGTCACGACACCCTCGAGTTTCTCAACTCAAGATAGATGTTTTACGCCTCTCACTTTCTACATGATTATCAATCACTACTCATACTCATACCAACCTTAACTCTGCAAAATGTGCATTGTCCTCATCACCACCTCTCACCCCTCCTACGCATACATAATCATTGACAACCGCGACGAATTCATCCTCCGTCCTACTAGTCGCCCCTCCTGGTGGACGCACCCCACCGGCACCCCCGTCCTCTCCTCCCGGGATCTCCAGCGTGCCGAAAAAGGCACCTGGCTCGGAATTACACGCACCGGATCCCTAGCAATTCTTACCAACTACCGTGAGATGTCAACAGATGATGCTGCGCACCCTATCTATGCAATGAAGAGCCGAGGGGGGATGGTGACGGGGTGGCTTGGGGGAACCGGGGAGGAGGAGACAGAGAAAGAGTTGATGAGGATGTTGGAGGAGGGGGTGAAGGGTGTTGGGGGTTTTCAATGGTTTGCGGGAGGTTAAGGAAGAGGAGGGGGGGTAAAGTGGAGCCATTGGCGATTGTGTCGAATCGGTGTGAGCATGTTGGAGATGTTGTGTGGGTGGGTGGGGAACGGGATTGGGCGTATGGATTGAGCAATACGGCATTCGAAGACCCAGAGAAATGGCCCAAAGTCGAAGACGGTAAGAGGTTATTGCAAGAGGTTGTCTACACTGCAGCAAAGGAAGAATGGAGCGAAGATAAATTGATCAATGGCCTCTTTGGCATCTTGGATCGTGATACTTTGCCAAAGGCAGAGGGCACGTCACTAATGGACATGGTTGCCGTTCTCAAAGAAAGTATCTACATTCCTCCCATTGGTGACGAAGAACATAAACGCGCCATGGAATTCATGCGATCTCAAGGTCACGGTGAATGGGCCTCTGATACCGAAAAAGCCGCAGAGCAAATCCTCAAGGGCCACGGCCGCCCGGAGTCAGCCATGGGCTTCGACACGGGAATGTACGGGACGCAAAGACAAACGGTTATCCTGGTAGATTGGGAGGGAAATGTGGTGTTCCAGGAGAGGGCATTGTGGGATGCAAATGGCAATGCGATGCCAAGAGGTGAAGCGGATGTCGAGTACCGGTTTCGGATTGAGGGTTGGGAAGACGAAATAGGGAATTAGCAAGGGTTTTAGGCCGAATTTGGTTGTGGTAATATATCAGTGATAACAGCAAGTTTCGAGACATTATGGGATTATCGAAGAAGTAAGTGACTAGTAGCCAGATTTTGATGTTGGTAGCGGAGACTCAGCTGCTAGTGCTTGGTAGGATTACAAAGAGAGAAGACATGGATTTTGCCCCTGGGTAAGATCGAAGAATGAGGTTTAAGTGGTGCGTGAAGCTGATCGAGTGGATACGACCAAAAGTTTCAATTCAGCACAGACGATCGACTTGTGATGACCGGGGCGTAATTGATTGTATCAGACGATTCATGTTCTCGAAGATCGAAGCATGTTTTATTAGTGACTCGCAGGATACCCAGACATCGTGAGCTCTTGGTGGTGGGGGAATATTTCCTTTTCCGGAAATCGAACAAAACAACCATAATGAACCCTATTTGGTCCTCAGGATTTGATCTGAATGACGTCAAGCTTCGAAATACCGAGCTAGGGCTTCCGCGTCCAAACATTCGGTGGCAATCTAGACGAATTCACAATATCTGTGACAGTTGTAGCGCCTCGAGTAACGTCGTGATAATCTCTTCACGGTGACTCAACTTCACATCTCAAACTTTCTATTTATCCAACACACATGACACTCCAGAATCCACCAAGCACTTCTTGGATCTCTCCACCATTCGCCAAGCCCAATCACCTCCAATAACTTGACGGTGCGTTGTTCTTCCTGCAGACCTGGACAGGGGCTTCCGTGTATTGTGAATTCCTGATTGGTCGGATCTTGCAACCTCGCTGTTCCATCTGTTCCATCCGCAGACAGGTTTGCTGGCAAATGGAGTTGCATACAGCCTGCAGCAACTCTGCAGCAAATCGCTATATTATTCAACGCTAGTTCATCGTGATATAGCGATCAGAGTGCTGCCCAACTGCTCCAGAATCCGCACTCAATCTAACCGTAACCATGCGTCGTCGGACTTCATCGTTAACATCTACTGAAATGACATGCAGGAGTATCATATCATCTCGTCCAGAAACACTCACGCTAGTAATTGTGCAGTCAGTCAGCTGGGTCCCCATTCCATACCCGTGATCAGACCGACCCACCCACTAGTACATCCCGCACCCTCTCCATTTCTCTTATTTGCCCACGATGATGACCGCCAATACAGCCCGGCGTCAGGACATTGACTCGCGATATCGAGATATTCAGAATATCTCTAGTAGTTCACAGGAGACCTCTAGTCTCGCCACCAATATGAGTGGCATTATTGCAAAAAAACACAAGGCGCATGGGAAAAGCAACAGCAAGGAAAAATCGGTAAATTTTGTCGCAGCAACTGCAGGAGCTGCGTCCACTGAGTCTAAATCTCCTGCAGGCCGCCCCCATCACTGCTGCATCTGCTGCTCCCTCAAAATCAAAGGCTGGTGTGGGGCCTATTGTGTCTGCGGCAGGAACTGTCGTATATCGTGGGCTGAGTGCAGTACGCAGCGTTGCGATCGCTGGCACAAATTGGGCAATTTCTCTCTTTCCAACCTCATTGCATCCTGCCGCTGCAGCATCTTTCCCGAGCTACATCTCTCAATCAGGCAGCCTTGCTCTTGCCACCTCACGGGTTGTTGTGACGGCACCTGTTTCCTTTGCCTGGAGAATTATGGTGCCAGCCTCTCGTTTGGGGATTGTTGTCATTGCTTTTCCTTTCCTCATTATCCTCACCGTTTGTGCTTCATTCTTTTGTCTGCTGTTTAGCTACATATTTGTTGCTGCATTTATTTTTGTCACAGGTCTTCAACGAATCCGATCTGCCATGGCCCTGACTGGAAAATCGCAAAAGACGTCGACCAAGATAACACCAAACCACTCTTTTGCGCCTGCCATGGAAACGGGCAGCTCTGAAGCCCTATCATCCACCAGCAGCGCTTCTATTGCCCGCAACAAGCGCAGCGTCAGTGCAACTAGCAGCAGCACTATCAATCAATATCAATCGTTAAACAATATCAAGTTCGATTTTCCCGTCAGTCCCACGGATATTTCTTCTGGTACTCAGACGCAGTCACAACACCAATCCACCAAGACCGCTTCCTCCCGTACTCCGCCAGCCAAGCTTTCAACCAGCGAGATTGCAGCTGAATCCCGTGGGACGCTGACGGACCTCCTGTCCATGGTCCAGCATCTTGTCATCACCATTCTGGATGCTACATTTAAGATAACTTCGTCCAACGTCCAGTTGACCTTCAAGTCCATTTACTCTACTGCCACCGTCGTCCTTTTGCTTAACGTCGAGATTGGATACAAGCTTCTTCATCTCTGGGGCTACGCCCTGGTTACTCTGAATCGCATAGTTTGGGACCTCGTTAGTGCCATTGCCTTTGCAGCTCTGGCTCATTTCCGTCTCGCTACTATCACCTGCCGTCGCCACATACGATTTCCTGTGCCGAGATGCAGGTTGTTAGATTCGATAGTCGACCGCTTGTTCCTCGGACCGCGCCGACCCGAAGACCTTCACGAACTTCCGGAGGTACCCCTGCTGGATACCGAAACCCGTACGACCCAAGCAAAGATGAACAGAACAAGGCGCGGCATGTTCCAATGGTCGAGTTTTACCAGGTCCCATCCTCTCCCCGCCCGCAGCAACCAGCGCAACAACAGCACCGCCAACAAAATGGCAAGCGAGGCTCGTACCCGCCACAAGTCCGACGGCCGCGGCAGCATCCATCTGTGTCCTCCATACAGTCCCGACTTCCACGCGACCGATCTGCTGTCGATGCCCAAGCCAACTACTCGGGCACTCTCAAAAACCCAGAAGGCTACTCAAGACAGCATCCGGGCTACATCGATCAGTTCGGGACACAGCCGGTCTTTCAGTCTATAGGTGGGTCCGGCTATCGCACTCCGGCAGCGAGCAATTGGTCTACTCGTCCTGATTCCCGCACTGACATGTCCACCCGAGTCAAGACTCAATCGCCACACGATAGTCTCGTTGAGCACAGTCTTCTGATGTCTCGTTCCAATAGCAATGCCAGTATCCAGAAACGCAGTACTCCGTCATCTGACAAGCACCTAGGACGGAAACGGGCGTCATCACCAGGACCAACATCTGCACGCGACTCAGGCAATGCTAAGGGGAGTCGCATCCGATGGGCGCTGTCGACTCGGCGAGATATGGCCCCCATAAAACATGACCCAGCAACAGCTACGTCGCAAGACGCCTTGCTGTATAACGATACACAAGACGCTTTGAAACATGCTCCAGGAAGCGGCGGCAGACCGCGCGTACGAAATCCATCATCAACAGCCCATATTTTAGCTCTATCTCAACCTCAATCCCGAACATTAGACCATACGACCATCCCAACATCTGTTACAGTCCCAGCTATCAGAACTTCAGCTCCAGTACAGCCTTTATCATCTCAACCAATCCCACCGGTCAAGGCTCTCAAGCCATCACGTCGTTCTCTCAGTGGCTTGTTATTCGCTCCATTTAGATCTAAGTCTTCGGCCTTCAACTCGTCATTCAGGTCCAAACGCCGGACCCCTCCACCTCCAGTCAGATCCCCACCTAGAATCAAGTCGTCACCCAGAATTAAATCACCACCCAGAGTCAGCCCATCTCACAAAGGCAACATCACCGCCAAGGTCACAATGCCTACTACGAAAAAGTCTCGGCGTGTGACGTCTTCGCCGACTATCCAACAAATTCCAGACGTCAATCAGTGTGCGTCTAATCATTCCATTGGAAACGACTGTCGTCACGGATCCAGTCGGGTGAATCTTGTTCCAGATAACCCAAGATTGATACACACAGCTCAAAGCTCAGCGTACTGGTCTGGGCGTTTTACTGCTATCCACGATCGCTTGGTCAACCAACTCATCAACGACGATGATCTCGCCCTCTATGAGCGGCAGCGGGACTTCAAGAGACTCCAGCGCTTATCACTCACAGGTAGTCGCGGGCATCCTAACTATCGCAACCGACCTGAGTTTATCTCGAAGACAGCCATGGCTCAGAACTCGGATGGAACTCTTCCACGGGTTGTACTGGATCGCATCGATGATCTCTGTATGACAGAGGCAGCTCGGGCTAGCTTCAACCTGTGGAAGATGGACTATGCTAAGATCACGGGAATGTCTCTCAAGAATAAGGTCGAGAAGAAATCCAAAGGTCGGGGTGGGTTGTTTAATCGGATAATGTCCCGGGGTTGAAGAGTCGGTGTCCTGGTGGCCAATCATTGTATTTTCTTTTCTTTGTTTTTATTTTGGTAGTGGTGTTGTCAACATCCGTGGCACAGTTATTGTTTTAGAGGCTTTTATGTTTTATCACGAAATTTGTTTTTTTTTTTTTGCATTCATTTATTATGTCCATAGAGACCCAAAGATAGGGTTCGACTTGTACCTATAGCATCACCCGCACTTCAGTACTGTTCTTACACGTGCTATGGATATTCTTTTCTTTTTTCTATTATCACAGAACACACTGGGATGCCTTTTGGCAGACCTCGGTAATTAGAGTAAATTTATGATTCTAACAAAATATAAATAATTACAATAAATAAAAATTACAGTATCCAGCAATATGAACATGGTGATCACAAGATCAAGTGAACTAGTAGCTCGCCTGTACAACTTCCAAACCCATCAAACGAAGATACAGAATTGTAGATAACATTTAAAGACAAAACACAAATGAAAACTCCCATTTAAACCAAATAATGAACCTATGAAAACCCAACCATCTATCCCAAAATAAAAATCCATAAACAATGTATCCATCCATCCGTAGTCTATATGCTCTTTAACCTCCACGTTACACCACCCGTTTCCTAACCTTCAAGAAATCTCTAATTTGCTCCGTCTTGCTAGCAAAGAATATCCCCAACCGATCATTCCGCCAAACCAAAACCCCAACCTCATCCGCATACGACGCCGTCGCCAAATATTCCTCTTCCTGGTCAAAATCTTTGAATAAAAATCCGGTAGTCGTCTTCATGCGCTCGTTCTCCAATTGCCATAGGCGAATTTGATCCACAACGGTCGGCGGTAACACGGATCTATTACGTGAGGCGGCGAACCGGCGCATCTGTTCGTGGGCATGTGCGTTGAGATAGTTAACAATTTGGTCGGAGGTGATGCCAAAGGCGATGGCACGACGGACCGATTCGCGAGACAGGCGGCCGGAGACCATGTTGGTGAAACGACAGCGGAGGTTGCTGAATAGGGCCATGACAGCTATTTGCAAGGGATTCGATGTATAAGCGTAGATGCGGTAGTTTGTTTCCATGATAATGCCATGTTCTTCGTGGGAGGTGTTTGCGGGGATGCCGGGTCCGCTGGGGACAAAGGAGGCGGTTGTTGCAGCAGCAAAGCCGTCGCGGACGGACCGGAGGGTGGTTGTGCTGCTGGTGAGAGTTGTGGCAAAGCGGGTGGGGAGGTATTGGGAGGTGTTTGAGGCGGGGATGTACACAAGACCAATGTCCATTAGGAACGGCAGCATGTTTTGCCGTTCGGGGGTCAAGGATGCCGTATCATAGGCGCGGCCGAGCTCCATGCTGGCGAGCATAAAAAGGAATTGGAGCATGTCAACAGCGTCGAGACCGCTCCCTTGGGCGCGGTGGGCAGCGTCGAGCCAAAGAAGGAGAAGCGTCCAAACTTGGGAATTAGTTTCTTGAAGGAGGAAAGTGAAGCCACCTTGAGTGATACCGAGGCCGATGTTTCCATAAGCATTTGGTCTGCGTTCGACAAGGCGGCCAGTGACGAGGAGTTCTTTGACGGACTGCTTAGGCCCAGCGGCCGAACCCATGTTCTCTTGGATGCCGACTGAGTTGACAACGTAGTGGAGGATGTCATCCCAGCGGCGGCGCGCGTAGTTATCGAGGTCGGTAATTTCAATGTCGGTAGTTGGCGCGGCCGAGAGCACGCCAAAGGAACTGTGGGTGGAGGAGCCCTCGAGAGCTTCACGGAAGGACTGCTTAAAGGTGGGAACGAGCTGGACTTCTTGTTTGCGGTCGCGGGTGGGGATAGTCACCTGGATCATGTGGAGGGATTTGAGGGCGGAAAGCGCTTGGTCTTTTTCGCGTTTAAACTCGGGGCGGGCCATGGCGTCGAGGGTATCGAGGGGGAGGGGTGTCGACATGTAAAGGAGGGTGAGAACGAACTTCTTAGCTGTGTGAAATAGTTAGTGGGTCAGTGGTAAGCTGTAGTATGCTCTGGAAGCTAGACGCCGGACGTGTGGGGAGAGCAGCACTTACCAAGCTTAGGGAGCATGCGGCGGAATATGGAAAGGGCCGTAGAGGGTTGGCTGTAAAGTTTGCGGAGGGTAGCTCCGGGCAGACGCTCAAGGTACTCTCCGAGAGAGGTCGCGGGCGGATTTGACGCCATGGTGATTGTTGGAGGCTTGCGCAAACTAGATATGATGAGAATGGTATGTAGAGGGGATGTCTAATTGAAGAAGTGATGGCGGTGATGGAGGTGAGTTGATGCGATCCCGATCGGTGACGATGCATGGGCCAATGGATACGGCACGGGATGGACCGAATAACTTAAATCTGGCCTAGGAATAGATTGGGTGCACGACAGGATTCAATTCAGGAACTAATTCTTAGGCGATAAGCAGACCCTATTATGTCCAAAGAACCCTATTAGCGACCAGACGGTCATGATTTTGTATTCGGATTTTTAAATACACCAACATAATGAATTTACATTTTTGAGCATTTTTCATGCAGGACCACGTCATTCAACTACAATTCAAAGTTTGAAAATTGATAAATTTGGAGATTCAGAAACGTCAAAAAACCGAAAGCAATATATAAAAACCATATCTAACGGGCAAAAACCACTAAAATAATGATACCTCCCGAACTATGCTTTGCCCTTGCGGACATCTACCTTTATCCTTATGCACGCAAACCAATGCAAAATAGTACCATAATGAAATTATGAAGTAATATGTCGTAAAAAAATCAAAGAATAGTAGAGAGTGGGTCGTGAATTTCATCAGCAAAAACCAGCAGAAATGGCTGCATTGATAAGTTCCGTTTTACCTTCGCCTCTCGTGTGGGGCATCTTTTCATAAGCTTCAAATAGCACTTTGTGCTCGGCGCATAGAACACTGAGCTGCTTCTGATGAGCAGCAAGCGTTTTCTCATAGTCAGCAAGTGACTCACCCTCCTTCCGACTGGGATCCCGAGGGTAGGACTTAATCGAGACACCCTTTCTGATGATGGCTTCGAAGGCCTTCTGTTCGTCGGAGTAGTCGATCCACTCTCTGCCATGGCCCTCGTGGGTGTGACCGAAGACATGGAGTCTAGGCTTGGTCTCGTAGAGTCTGTTGATGAGCGCCTCGCAACCCCAACCTGTCTCCATGTGACCCTGAGGGGGCATGTGAGAGATGAGGATATCAAGGTTCTTGGGGATCTTCTCCCATGTCTCCCGAGCTGCGTCCTTTTGGTATTGGAACGAGAAGTAGGCGCGATTAGTGTACCAAGCAGAGAACGGACTGGCAAAACCTTGAGAGTGCGGCCCTTGTTCTGAGCGCCGGTGACAGTGATTTCCCGGAATTCGTGGATCATATAGTGAACAGGAGCTTTACCCGTCTTCTTGGTTGTCAGGTTACCAAGCAACTTGGCAACATCTTCAAAATCCTGTCTGGAGTAGACCACTTCGACCTTCGACAGAGGAAAGTTGGCCGTTTCAGAAATAGTCTTGGGTCTCGGAAGAACCTCGACGGCACGCGTGAAAATTTTGTTGTCCTTCGATTCCCTGAGATGTTGTTTGAGTTTCTCATCCAATAGGATGTCATGGTTACCACCAACGAGAATCTTGACTTTGAAGTTGTCGATACTGTCAAACCACTTGAAAAACTCCTCGAACTCTTTCTTCGTCCCGTTCTTGGTCATATCTCCCGAGTGGATGAGGACATCACCTCCACCCTGAAGAATTTCCTTGAGCTTCTGCTCCTCCTTCGCTCTAGCCGGCATGTATTCCCTGAAAACATCGTTCTCGAGATTGACCAAATCCATATCTATCCCCTTCCCTTCTCTGGCAAGGTACTTCTTGAGCGTGGTGGCCTCTAGCTTGCCGTTACCAACATCTAAAAGCAGAGCCACGTCATAGTCGGCTCCAATGGCCGCAGCTTCGTGCGTGTCCGAGATACACACAACTTTGACTCCATTCAGATTGTGAGGAGTCATCCTGGCTTCAAAAGTTACGGGGTTCCTGCGATGGATAACCGCCGCTTTGGCACTGAAGTTAGCACCCGCCACTTCAGCAGACTCAACAGCATATTGTTCATCCGAGATCATCCGTTTTGACTCTCCGTGCTTTGGGCCACTGGCATAGGGGAGATAGGGCGCCTTTTCATCAAGAACAACCCTCTGGGTATGGATCGGGATAGTTTTCATAGTGGATTTCTCGGTAACACTTGGGATGAGAGTGGTAGCCGGGTTGGAATCGGCTCTGGTTCGGTTACTGCGAGTGTTGATATGTTGAAGCTGAGTGGTTATAGTGCTCGTTAAAAGGTAATAAAGTAATAATGGTGGCGATAACGAGATGCAGAAGCGGTAGAAAGTTGAGGTAGAATTGTTGATAGTCACGAAAATCTAGAAAAGTATCCACGATTGCGGTGGGGATGTGGAGTATAAATATCTTTTAATTTTGAATGAGGATCAACTTGATGCTTTGTTTCCATCACTATGTGCTCAGCTTATTTTAAGTGTAGTCAAAGGCAGCAATAATCTAAAACAAAGAAAGGTAAGTGCTATGTACAGAGCCACTAACAGACGGTTGGTTATTGGAAGTACTAAAAGCAGCGATTTAATTATTCAGGGACTCAAGCTTAGGCACTGCCGCTTCTAAGTCCATAAATATTTCTAAATAGCCAGCCCCTTGGGACCGCTTTGAGCTTCTGTTCTTTATGTTTAATGTCCTGGTATCTTTCAACTCGAACAAAGAGAAAACTACATAACACAATGGCTTCATCTTTAAAGCTAGCGCCGTTCCCTTTGTTCAAAGGGTTTGTTTGGTTCTGAAGTATTTTGTTTTTCATCAGACATTCATACTCATAAAATAACACAGGTGTACCGCGATTTTCTCCAAAAGTCTGGCATGGAGCCAACGTAAGTAAAGTCCCGCTTAGAATGTACAAAAAAACCCACTAACTCATATCGTGTGTTGGTATCAGGCTTCTTGGATCCCATGTATGGCCTCTTGACACATGTGCGACCTTAATTCATGACCCAATCCTCTGACTGTATCGACATCATAGTTTAGGATAACCAATGTCAAAGCTGGTTCAGTTAAATTTGAATTAGATATAAAGAAGCAACATACTGTACGTGAATCACCTTTTGGCCCTCGACTAAACTTTCATGAATCTCTCTCTAACCAACATTGACAGAATCGCCTCAACATTATTCACGGAGGCACGATCGCAGCTATTGTTGACCTCGGAGGTTCTTTAGCCATTGCATCAACTGGTCGCTTCGCGACAGGCGTATCCACGGATATTAACGGTAAGATTTATTTACAACCCAACCAATATACCGGATGGTTCGCTAACATTTCATATAGTCTCATATCTTTCAAGCGGTGGTAAAGCTGAAGAAGTAATCAAGGGTTTAGCTACCTGCGACAAGATCGGTAGAACATTGGCCTACACTTCTATTCAATTCTATAACTCCAAGGGACAGTTGGCGGCGAGGGGCTCCCACACTAAGTATGTTGTCCAATTTTTGTGAAATTTGGATCAAATCCATTTAGATATCTGGCCGCGGCTATCATGATGTTTAGAGCGGAGAAAGGAAGATACTAGTCTTGTTGGATATCCAATCACACCTTTTACGCGCCGATGTTTGCATGATTTACATTACTAACGTGAGAGACTTTTAGGTATGTTGCTGGAATCATCAAAGATGAGAGCCAACTTTACGTCGCTCCTGTAGATGAGGCAGCGATTTTGGAGGATGACCTGAAATAGCGGCACGGTCAAGGGGTTCCAATACCAAGGGGGTTATTGTTGTCTAAAGAGGGTTCGATCTTAGGTGCCCTCCGCCTTTTGATTGTTCAATTGGGTGGGGTAGGATGGGCTTACTACCTGTTCAGCCTTAACATGTAAGGCCACTGCCAACAGTTTTATGTGCCACATGCGAATACTGCATTTTGACGCGAGCTTACCCTCACTTTTTATTTTTATTTTTATAAATATCAACGGCATTCATTATTCACCTCATATCTCAACTGATGCGGGGTCTGAGCTTGTCAAACGTTTATACGTCACACGATGCGTGGTAGTTAGGGCCACAAGCTAGTTGCCATGTACATATATTGACAGCACACACCCTAGAAGCATATTGCATCTGACATACATCATACTACCCCATCAGCACATGGTGTTCAAGGCAAAGCCCGGGGTTGTCGATGGGTACCATCGAGTAAAATCTCTATTCTTAATGAACTCTAATCCGTAACCCGGTCAGCACCTGCACCAAATAGGTTCTTTATCAGGTACATCAATCCGAGCACTACTGAAAATCTAGTGTTTGTATCGCCAGAAATCATGATGTTTTAGGAAGAAAGCGAATAAAAGGTGATGTCAACCTTCGATAACTACCAAGTGCATGGTATCACGTAATGACGATCAGATACAGCCATGATATTAATATAAGAACTTCCATATGTCCAGCAGTCATTCGGCTTGGATTGGCCATGCAAAGGCGAACTCTCCCTTTCACACTGTGTCCACGATGACAGCTCACCAGTCGGTAAGGATCATTCTCATAATGCCGCCGATATTAACCTTATTCTAACTGCCAAATTCCCTCGATTGTACTAGACGGTTACCACAACGCCAAATCTTATTTCTGGGTTACTCATACCACATGTTGTTTGCACGTTGTTTATCCTTCTGCATGTCTGGTCTCGTTTAGTGCTGTTGAAAAAGTGGTTTGTTGACGATAGCCTCATTATGGCTACGTGGCTGCTCTTGACTGGACTCGCTACAGTATACATAGTCGCCTTACTGACTCAATCATACATGGCCATGATCCCAGAGGAAATACCAGAGCGGTATCGCCAGCCACCTTGGGTTATAGTATCGCGAGAATCATTTGTCATGAAGACCTATGCCGGCCTCATCTTATACTAACTTTGCATATACCTTACTAAATTTTCAATATTGGTTTTATATGTGAGAATGTTTAGTGGCCGGCCTCGCCAGCGCATAATGCCTTAGCCCAGAATCGGATGTATAATCGCATCCTGCATTCCTCTGCTAATAGTTAATTTTTTTAATGCTATCCTAATTCTAGCCACTTTTTTGAACATTCAATGTTTTGCTTCAGGCTTCTGCCACTACTAGTAGCCAGTACTGTGGTTCACACAGTAGTAGATCCATGGCTCGTCATAATGATTATCCCAACTATCATAACCTTCAATCTCCCCGCCCGCCATAACGTTGCATTGGGTCTCGGTCTTAGCCTGGATATTTTCGTCATAGCCGCAATAATTCTCCGCTTCGAATTCAGCTTGTATCATAAATATAGCGTCTGAGGCACTTCCATGGTCAACACCTTGATGTATTTCATAACTATTATGCTCGGATGCGACATCGAGATAATCTGTGTTAGTACCCAGCGCTCTGGCCGCTCATATTCCAGTTGATGCCGAAGACGCTGCGACGCTCAAGTATATATACGACCCGTCGATATTCTCAGCAGAATCAGCAGAGCTTTGAGCTTACGAGTCTAGACCCACCGCTCCCGAGATACCAGAATCTTACAAAGTCGATGGAACCGATGGATCTCCCCGTATATACAAATACAGCGAAGCCATTCGTGAGACCATTGATTTCGAGTTATAATACGATACCCTCATCACAAAATCGCATTAGTCACATTGCCGAGATTACTGAGACAAGACCAGGAGGGACTCAGTAGATATTCATCTTGCAACATCCTCAAAGAACGAAGAGTTTCCCAGAATCTGATTATGATTATTACCTGTTAACGCAGTTCCCTAGATCGTTAATCCATCTGGAAGACGTATCAGGGCACAGAGTGAGTTTGGATTCCCGGTTCCATCATAGTCAGGAGAGTTTTGTGTGTGAAAAGAATGACCCGATGGCACATAGGAGATTGTCCCCAATATCTGATTTGAGTGGGGAGATAACCGTTATCAGTATTGGGAATGTTGTTTATGGAGATCAGATTAGGCCTTCGATAAGCCGGCGGGGTACCGAGCCGTCTCGAAGTAGAAGTCGGAGATGGCAGCGAAGATAGTGGCACTGGTGTATAGTGCTCAATATTTCCTTTATATAAATATGTATTTTATCACCAGGAAGTGAAAATCCTAAAACTCCGTACAATGCTACAAACAATCAAAAGGGAAGATCGTGAAATCCCTTGAGATATAAAGTCAAGACGGCAAAGTCTCCCAGTTTACAAAACCAAAATTTCAAAAGTCCATGCCTACACCTGCCTGTCCATCAAACTCTATACATCTCCTGATAATCGTACAGTCCCCAAGTCGAAATGGAGATCAAGAACAACACAATATAATACACCGCCGCTGGGCCCCTCAGTCTACACGACATTAACTCCCAACCATTATCTCGTTCCTCTCCTTCTACCGATCCTTAAAGATTTTTGGCTTAAACCCCTCTGCAGCCTCTTCCTCTGCTACTATACTCTCCTGAATCGGCCCAATCTCTGCCTCTAACCTTTCCTTCGCCCTCACCACCTTACTCTGCAAATAGAATGAACCCCCTTTCTTCGGGTCATTCGCATCGAACAATTTCTTGTATCTACTCGCAATCTCCTCGTCATTCACTACCCCCTTTGACGGCGCTTCAACGGCGAGGATCTGGCAGGCTTCGTCGAGAGTCATGCCAGATCCGAGGGAGGCGCGCCCGGTGCCGTTACCGGCTTTAGCTTGGGCGCGGGCGTATTGACTACTAGCTTGGGCTTGTTTGTAGGCGGCGACGAAGGAGCGACCTAGAATGCGAGAGCCGACAATAACGGCTTGGGTGATCATCCGGTGGGCCTGGGGAGTTGTGGTGTTAGAGTGAGTGGGGGGCGGACGGGGGACATAGCCGAGAAGACCGAGATGACCGAGGATGGTTGAGGGCTATACTTGAAGGTGAAAGGGGACATACCATTGTGAATTAGGGGTTTAGATGGCTGGTTGCGACCTGAGTTATGTGTTAAATATTTAGATTGGCATGGGTGACGTGCGGAAGGCTGTGGGGCCAGGCTCGGCGGCTGTAAAGTCGACTTATCTTGATGATGATGATGCCGCCCAATTAAAAATATTCTATTTTGCCGATATTCTACCAGAGAATCTAGAAGGAGTAGTATTGAATTGTGGCGTTTTACATAGTAGTGTGGCGTAAATTGTGGAGTTTTAACGATAACTGTCAAAATAATGGGATGCATCTGCATTACATGGAATAACTCTAAGGGAACATAAGGTTGAAGTGTGTGTTTGTCTTCACTAACATGATTAATCCTTTGAAGTTGATAGAGACCTCATGTGAAAGTCATTAAACCAACATTCATAAGTTAAGTGGGTGTAGTGATGTTCATAGACATTGGCATCACATTTGGAAAGCGTCTCACAGCACATGTAATGATACCAATACTAACAACATTGTAGTCAAGTAAAGTGAGTTCAAGCATTGAAACAACATGAAATGTCAATACACCTATATTTGGTGTTTGTTATCTCCAATATCAACTGAACCATCACAGCTTAAGTTGCAGTCTCTTCCTATACATAGCTCCATCCTTGCAACTTCCTTGTCAGTGTGAGGCTACCAATTTTTTAGAACCAACCGAAACTAAGCTCTCAACCAGTCCATCCAGCCGCCATTTTGTGATTGCAAGATTCAGTGCTTGGCCCTCCATTGTCACCACCACTTTCGTCCTTGCTCGCCATCCAAGCACAATCAACCCATTCTACCTGCAGGTTCTGCATACACTTTGACTCATGCATCAAGCTTTGACAGACTTCTCGACTACAACTTTCATTCTCGATAAGAACACGCACTTGCATTAATCTTGACCAGAATCCCATCCTGCCAGATCACCCCTGAATTTCACAATTCAGCACGAACGTCGCCTCGATAATATTTCTTCCATCGCCATACAATTCTGGCAATCGCTTCGATATCCACACTTACAATCAGGCACTCGCTTACTTCAAAAAACTGTCAAGCAGCACTTTGTTTCTTTCCAGACCGCCTCTTTTCAAGTGAATCCATCACCATTGCGACCCCGATTTGTCCATTAGACGTACCCTCTACCAAGCTCCCCGAAAGTACATTCCCCCGATACGACACATTAGTTCGACCTTTCACACCGCTTGAGCATTACTCTTTATTGTAATCCTTTCAACGCTATTTCCACTGAATCCGCATCCAAAGCAACCCTCAGTCTACAGATTATCCACCTCTTCTCCAGCCTCCAACCCCCAGTTCCTAGGTCCACCTGTTAGTTCCTTTCCAGCTGTCGGACTTATATATTCATAATTCCTTTCGCTCCTCCCCTTCCACTCTCTCTTCCTCCCGTCTCTCGGCTCATGCAGTCGGCCTGACAAGCCGTCTACTTTCGACGAACTTCACGAAAAGAATATGTCCAATTACTATTCGAACCCAGGCTCCAATGCCCAGGGTGGCTACGGGGCGCAGAACCTGCAGTTTTTGATTCAACCTATTCAGCGGCGCCTGTTGGTGGCGTGCCAGGTCAGAGTTATGGGTATGGCGGTGGTTACGGTGTGAGTGCGACCCCGATGCCAGGTGTGGCTACGGGTCGTATGGGCGAGCAGGGTGGTCTCCGGACTGGCTGGTTGGCGGCATTGTCTACGGAAGGTTATGAAGGCGAGCCGCCTCTGTTAGAGGAACTCGGTGTTAACTTTGACCACATTCAGTCAAAGGTATGTTATATTTAATCATGATTTTCCGCTGATATCCCATAACTAACCCAATATCAATACAGACTCTCGCCGTCCTCAATCCCTTTGCCCGTATCGATCAGCACCTCATGGACGACGCCGACCTCGCCGGCCCCGTCCTCTTCTTCCTCATGTTTGGTTTCTTTCTCCTCTTCTCCGGCAAAGTCCACTTCGGCTACATCTACGGTCTTGCCCTTCTCGGTTCTAGCTCCCTTCACATGATCATCTCCCTCATGACCCCTGACGTACCCCCCAACCAAAATGGCGGCGTCCATTACCCCGGTGCCCCCGCCTACCCCGACCCTCATAGCGCTGCCAGTGACCCCACCGGTGATAACGCCATCGCTGAGCTGACGTTTGGCCGCAGCGCTAGTGTCTTGGGGTACTGTTTGTTGCCGTTAGTCGCGACATCGTTGATTGGCATTGTGATGCCGATGGATACGCCGTTTGGTATTGTGCTAACAACAGCGGCGATCATGTGGTGTACAGCGAGTTCCAGTGGGATGTTTTGCGCCGTTGGGAGAATGAGAGGGATGAGAGGGTTGGTTGCTTATCCGCTGGCGTTGTTTTATGTTGGGTTTGGCATTATGGGGATTTTTAGCAGTAGAGGGAGTGGATCGTTGAATCGGGTGGCGTCGGGTTAAAGCAGGGTATCGTTGTTAACCTGTTTATTGTACTATAATTGGTTATGGTGTGAATATCTAGAGTCAATATTCGTTCTAGACTCTCCCTCTCATAACCTTAACCTGGGACTACCTACCGTCCTTCCATGCTCCGTCACGAGCACATTGATGACATTTTCATTTGTCTTGTCTTCAGTATGTCTTTCCTGTTCTGAGCACCTTGCGCTATTTAAGCCCGCTCTCTGCTTTTCCTTATAAAAGTTAACTACTAGGCATGTGGCCCCAGTCTACTAGACGCCGTTATGTCCAGGCAAATTTCCTGTCTTTCTGGGAATTCTTCTTCATATTTCCTTTGTCGAAGTGTATTTCTTGTCTATTTTTGTTATTTATTGGTTAGATAATTAATGGATTACCGTAATGAAATGAATAAAAGACGATAGAATAGTAAATAGCAAATAGCAATCATGATCATATAACAGAAGCCTAAGCAGTCAGTGCACAATTGTTCAGTCAAGTCACGTTTACCACTCCGGTATTTAAATAAATCAAATTGTATGTTACGAAGAAAACTTGTATATGATGTCCCCATCCCAAACTCCAAAAACAAAAACAAAAACAGATCAAGATATCCCAACAAATAATAACCAAAGCGAATCAAAGCAGCAGATAATGTACACATCACGCAACCAACGTAATTCACCTCTACAACAATGATCGTACCCTTCCCCAACAGAAGAAACGAAAAACAGAAAAGAAACGATCCCGAAACCACACATTACATCACCACATTATTTTCACTGCCAGGTCTATCCCGTAGTCCCACACTCCTCATCATTAAAGCATCACAAGAAAACTTAAGCCAAAACTTCAACATTCTCCTTGTCATCCTCGGGGCTCTTGGACTTCACACCATTAGACTTGGTACCCTTACCCTCGACAAGCGAAGCATCGGTGGGCAGAGTGCAAATCAATGAGTACTGGCCACCACCAGCGGCAAAGATGACATGCTTATCCTTGATCACCGAGTTTTCAATAATTGTTGGAGTCTCAATGTCTTCCGTGGTGCCCAGGCCAGTTTGGTAATTAGCGGAGAAACCCCAGGTGTAGACTTTGCCATCAGTGGTGACAGCAAAACTAGTGTCAGTCCCGGCGGCGACAGACTTGATGGCGGGAAGACCAGGGATGACAGTGGGCTTAAACAAGATACGAGGGCGGTCATTCTCGTCGAATACAGCGTTATCCTCGGTGTAGGCCTCCTTAGGGAGGCCAACCTGGTGGCCATCAATACGACCCCAGACGAGAAGCTTTCCATCCTCAGTGCAAGCAAGGGAGTGGTGCTCACCACCGGCGATATCCTTGATCTTGTAGTCAGAAAGGGACTTGATCAAAGTAGGACGCTGAACAAGGGCATCGCCCTCACCAGCACCCATCTCAACTCCAATTTGGCCAAAGTTGTTGAGACCCCAACCGTAGACCTGGCCATCACCATTGACAGCAAAGCTGTGGTAAGAACCAGCAGCCATCTTGACAATGGGATTGCTTTTGTTCTTGGGCACACCGACGTGTTGAGGGAGGAGCGCCTTCATCTTGTAGCGCTCACCAATGCGACGGCCAAGCTGGGCCTGCTCACCAGAACCCCAAGCAGTGACCTCACCCTTAGAGTCGATAGAGAGAACATGGTTAGACCCGGAAGCAAGGGTCTTGATATTCTTGAGACCAACGATTTCTAAGGGAGTGCGCTGAGTCTTGGTATCCTCGGTGAAACCGAGGATACCATCGCTGGCACGGAAAGTACCCCAACCGTAGACGCGGCCATCAGCAGTCAGAGCGAAGGTGGCAGAATCGCAAGCAACAACCTGGACAATCCTAGTACCCTCGATGAACTCGGGGTAGGAACCTCAGTGGGGGTAGACTCAACGGGGTTGACACCGGTGTCATCCTCGTCCTCGGAGTCAGAGTCCTCATCAGCCTTGTCTATGTCAACAAGACCACCGTCCCAGGCAGTCGAACGACCCAGGGCACCGTCGTCATTCACACCCCATGTGAGCATCTTTCCGTCAGCGGTTAAGGCAGCAACATGCATACCACCGCAGGCGATTTGGACAACGCCGGTATCCTTGGCGGAGATTAGATCGTTGTAACGGGGGCGCTTGATATCGACGGGCTTCTTGCCGTCACGGCGCTTAGAGCCCATACCGAGCTCGCCGGAAGAACCCTCACCAAACACGAAAACCTCCATACGCTGGGTGGGAGCAGTGTTGATGGCGTCACCGGCCTTGCGGACCTTAAGGACGGGGGAGCTTAGCGATGGGAGTCTTCTTGGGGCGGGCAGCAATCTATTGTGAAAGACACAAGTTAGTCCAAAGATATTAAGTGTAACTTCAGTTCTGTCAACTTACCTTGGAAGCGGGCTCTTCCTCCTCCTCCTTCTCCTCCTCAGACTCGTCTTTGGTGGCCTTCTTAGAGGCGGCCTTTTTGGGAGCAACCTTCTTAATCTCGGTCTTCTTGGCGGTCTCCTTCTTAGTGACAGTCTTCTTGGGAGCGGCCTTCTTCAAGGCTGTCAACTTAGCAGTTGACTCGGCCTTTGCCTTCTTAGCCTTGGGCTCTTCGATGTCCTTGTCGTCCGACTTTCTCTTCTTAGAGGCAATCGATTTCTCAGAAGCGGCCTTCTTGGGCGCGGCCTTGGGCACAGCCTTGGGTGCAGTCTCCTTTTTAGTGGCAGGCTTTGAGGCGACCTTAGAAACGGCAGACTTCTTGGCCGGCTTCGTCTCTTGGACCTTCTGCGAGTCGGGGTCAGTCATCCAGTAAGTGTAGTGTTGAGGTGAAATGAAGGCGTGGTGAACAGAAAGCATCGTGACGGTTGTATAACAAAACTCGCACCGGAAAGGTAGGCATAAGTTAATCCACGACGCGTGTTTACAATGAGGTGAATAATAATAGTTCCAGTAATATCGGAATAAGAGAAAGAAAAGTGGTTCATGAGAGTTTGGTGAAGTGGGCGGAGGTAAATCTTACGATCGCCTTCGCGGCCTTGTTGGTGGCAGCTGCTCTTGCAGACGCCATTGCGAATGTGTGTGTGGTTGTTATTTTTGGTGGTCGCTAGGACGCAAGATGAATCTTCAAATAAATTAAGGAGATCGCAAAGGATTGCGATATTCGAGCTTTGTCTAGAGCTAGATCGAAAGGGTCGTCAAGGTAAGACGACTCGGGACGGAACTAGGTTCTTCGTTGTTTGTCTTGGTGTAAAAGACACTACTGTTGAATAATTAAAATGTTAGGTGAATGAATGAATGAATTGTCAAACGTAGAGGAAAAGACAGAAAATGAACAATGTATAAAGAAGATGGAAGAGATAGGTTTAGGAGAAGATCCAAAAGTTGATAGCCGAAATAACAACGCGAGCGCGTCCAACGGAATTTGGATTTGGTAGGCGCAAATATTCAATGTCAATGGCCGCCGAAAAATAAAGTGGGTCCATATTCATCCTTGTTTACTTTGTCGACCAGGATTTAACTTACAGCAGCAGCACAATGATGGCACTTTCCATCACAGAAAAAAGCATGCACAGCCCATAAATTGCCTATATGAAGCTTTGGTATATCTCTAAAATCCAATTTAAACTCGCAAATGGCTTGATTTCGCCCATTAAGGTCCAAATTTATGCCACTTCTCAACAGCATCATACAACACATCTTGTAGCCAATCACCACTGCAGGACAGTCTAGCACTACTAATCACCTGAGGGCCTTAGCGCCAACTCGTACACATCTTCATCTGAAGCCTCATTCTTTTTGTGAAAATTTACACGTTACATGTACCCATCTACACATAAGAAAATCATATGGCTGGGAGCTCCAGATTTTTCGTTCCGGCGCATTCCTACTGGCGACATACCGCATCATGAAAAATCCCCTACAACACCTTTCAGCACTGGAGAACACGTCCTAGTCGTCACATCCGCATCGCATCACGAAAAAAAAAGAAAATACAGTAAAAATTCCCACATTTCCACTTGTTTACTCTGAGCGGCAGAATCCTTAAATGGGTAACTTGGAATGCGCGGGAGCTAAAGTTTCAATCAGGACAGTAAAAGGGACTAAGGAAGGATATCGTAGACTAGGGACTCGCTGAGCGAGCGCATGGATTTCCCATCGGTTCTGCGTCCAAAAGGAGATCATGAGTATTTTCGCAATTAGGATCGAAGGTAGTGGGTGGTTGGCGAGGGTTCTTACGGTATCAATTTTTCTAGGACACACACACACACATGCGTGCGTTTTGCATCATAGTATTACCTCAGCAAAAACCTTTCAGAGCTGCACAAAGTAGGTACTACCGTGCGACATATGTCACGGCAGAAAGAAGGAAAAAGGATGAAAAATAGATGGAAAATGAATGTTGCATAATATGGGAATCGAACCCAGGGCTAATAAAAATTATTACCGGATGATGGTAATAATTAACGTTACCACTACACCAATTACGCGTTAGATGTAGACCCGAGTGCTGTCAGGCAATTCACAGCTTTACCTGTTTAGGGTTATAACCCTTCTGTTTGAATAACCTCTAATTCGCAACTTTTCCAAAATGATTAAGAATATCCTAAGTTGTAAATAATCGAATGATTATATAACGAAATATTTATGAAAACTTATGACTGAATTTAATCTAACAGCACAAATCAATATGGTTGACATAGTGCATTCAAGAATCATCGTCCCAATGAGAAGAGAAATATATAAAAAGACTTATGTTTTATTGTATCGAAAACAAGAATCATAACCAATTATAATACTCAACCAAAATACCGAGACCCAATATGCAATATGTAATGACGTCAAACAAAGGAAACCACTTATTTCTTAGTGGTGAAGTCAATCTCGTGAGGGTTGAAACCACCATCTACTGCTTTTTCGCAAGTGCAAGCGTTCTCAGCGCGCTTACCACAACTACAAGTGGGTCTGGAAGGCGCCGAGTTCTCAGTGGGGGCGCGGTCACAGGTGCACTGACCGGCAGGGCGGGCGCGGCATGCGCATCTGGCGCCGGTGACAGCGTTCTCAGTAGAGGCCTTGTCGCAGGTGCAGGCGAGGGCGGAAGACTTGCCGCAGGAGCAGGTGGCCTTTTCAGCTGTTGGGTGATGTCATGTTAGTAGGGGTTTTATAACAGGGTTGTGCATGGTGTGTAAGTGGCGAAGTGGGATGGGTCTGAGAGAGAGGGGTGATGGAAGACATTGTAAGTGATGCATGTGAAATGATGAGGGTGTGTAGACATTGTGTTATGTGATTATCTTGACTTACCACAAGAGCAACCCTCGCCAGGAGCGCAGCAGGTAGAAGGCTTAGAAGGCATTGTAAATGTGGTGATGTGAAGTCTTTAAAGAAGATATGTGATATATCAAATTGAAAGAAACCAAGCAAGAGATGGTGTTGTGAGTCAAAAGGTTAAAACTTTGAGGATAGACTAAATGTTGGGTGCTGATAGAGAACAGAGTGATAGAAAACTAAAGAGAATATGTCTGATAAAGTCTTTCTTTTATGTTGTTTTGAGATGGTATCCTGTCACAGCTTCATCTGTCGTCCACCCACAAACTACTGATACTAGTCGCCAAAAAGGAAATGGTTAATTGTCATGTATGAGTTATTAAAATACATTTTCTCTGATTGGCTAGAACCCTGGTCAGTTTTGAATCGCCAACCAAAATCGGTCCACATTCCGAACGCCGTAGACCACCGGTAGAATCGCAATATTGACGACAGGGATATACAGAGAACCCGCTTAGTCAGAGAGCTGGGAGAATTGCGGGTCAACTGTTGATAGCGGGTTCATCCAGGCTGAGATATGTCATTAGCTCATCATTGGCTCACTGGCCCCTGTGCTTACTCAACTCCGGCAGGAGGCATCGAAGTTGCCAGAAACAAAGATTCTTGCAAAGTATTACCAAAAAGCGAAGTAGTGTTGAGTTGAAATGGAATTGAATTGTATTATTTCTCATCTTCATATTCATTTTCATCAATATTCATGAATGTCAAGATTTAAACCTCATTTTCTTTGCTCATTATCAATTTTCTGTGACTAAAAACCTATTGAAGCTCAATTACCTCTATATCACGAAATTACACTCGTACCTTACAGCCATTCTCTATCTTGTGTGGGCTGCATATCACTGGCACTCACGCAAGCTATCTGCTTTCGAACTAATTTAGACCATCATTACATTGAAGAGCCTCTCATTGGCCACCCGCTCTTTTAAACGGACCCTCTAGCGTCATCTCTCACATAGCCCCGGTGACACCATTCTTCTAGAATCTCCAGTTCAGCCACTCCAAGATGGACCCCACCATCCGGCATCAGCCCCACTTCTCGCGGGATGCTATCATCGACCCTAGCATGGTACTACCAACAGAGCTTATTCTTGCTACTCTCATTGAGACTGGTTGTCCGAATGATGTATTTGCATACTCTCTCACTTGTAAATCGAATCACGAACTCGTCAAGCGTAATAATGCATACATCATCAAGTGCTTAGGCCCTCAAGCTGTACCAAAAGAGTTGACTAAGCTTGCCTTGATGGCACACGAGGCTCGTGAATTAACATCAATAGATATCGACACTGGGACATCCGTGGCTGCATATATTGAACGTCATCTGAAGAGAAAAGATGATATCACCACCTGGGAATGGACTTTTCCTCGGGTGAAAGACATCAAGAAAACATATGATGCGGTTGTTAAAGTTCGGAAAATATGTGTCCAGGCAATGAAAGATGCCAATCTGTTCAATTCTTTTGACCGTTGCAACAAAAGGCATTGATATCAGATGAAAATGATATCTCTCAGTCTGAGAAGACGCGCATTGAACGAGCAATATACTGCTACGATATATACTGTAGTCTATTTGGTCATGACTCCACAACGCTGCTTGCCGGACGAGCGCAACATCAAGATGCTTTTAGGAACTCCTTCAGCCATTGGGAGATGGAACAAGTCGCTAGCATATATGACATTCTGAAAGCCGTTTCTTTTCGCTGTAAGTTACTCTTTATTGATCCTTTCCTTATATCTACTCTGACAAATCTGCTAGCTTTTCGTCTTGTGGCCCGTCATGACGTTGTCTACGGATATCACGTGGTTGATTACTCTCAACGTCACTCTCCCTTCATGCGCCACATTCTGGAAAGTGGCGCTGAATTCATTGCCGATCTCATCACCGCTGAGGGATTCGAAGAAAAGGCCAAGGTTATCCATTCCCAACATAGTGGTGATAATGTCCCTCAGAGTTTTTCGTTCTGGCCTGTTTACTATAGAGACGCCAACGGCAACCATTCCGGCCATCAATTCGCCAGCTTTGCCCACCCGGACTTGCCGCAACGAGATCCCTTTTTCTCCGAGAATGACCTAGGCCCCGCTAAAGTATGGAAGTGGGTGAATCAGTATGGGGCTCCACCACAGACTGGCGGGTTCACTCACGCGGCTCCGCCGGTTCATGTGTCTACCGATGGCCCTATTTCCATTATAATCAACCACCACTATCACCGCTGGGTCCACAGACATGTCGGATATGTGTTTTGGGATCTGAGCCGAGTCCGCAAAACCAATATGCTTAAATTCCGCTTCAGCCCATCATGGAAAAGCGAAGGACAAATACACATCAAGGAACAACTTGCTATTGAAAACTTACCCACTGTGGAGGCTTTCCATCAGAGGATGCACAGTTCTGTCATGGCGCGCAAGTTGGTGTTTGGAAGGGGAGGAAGAGGTTATTGGGATTTCGGGGATGAGAGCAAAGTGGTTTGGGGGCATCCAGGAGTTCCTGATATCAAACCAATAAGAAGTCTACCACGCAGGACTGCTGGGGATCGCCGACTGATCGAGTAGGATGGGATACGCCAGCCAGATCCGGAGTTTTGGTGAACAAGAATGTCTTCACAGTCATGCATAATTTGTCTTTCGAGATTCCGTTTAAATAACATTCTTTATTCCATTTTTATATAACATTGTCTTCGTTTACGAGCTAAGCGGTTTCTGCGCATAGACAATATTAAAGGGCATATACACATGATACTGCGGGTCATTCAACTGCTTCCTCACCTCCACCAAAAATATCTCCGTCTGCAACTTCGTCCACTCCAATGCCATCAACGGCTTCCTCGCCAATCCAACTAGCCCATCATGAATACATTCCCTATATATCTCCCCACAATACGAATGCCCGCTGTCTGCCGGCCACCGGCCAATGGGTGCTTTGAAGCGCTCCCAGTGGATATTGATGAAGCCAGAGGATCGCAAGTGTGCTTCAATATTATTGATAGCGTGGAGGTCCATGCCCATGACGGCCATGCCTTCACCGAGTTTCTCGAGGAAGTCGCGGGGGCGGTAGGTTGTGGAGGGAGTACAGGAGGAATCGTCGCAGTCGACGGTGTGGGTGAATTCTTGGAGTTCGACCCAACCGCCGGGTTTGAGGTGGCTGTATGGTTGCTTGTTAGTGGAGGAATAGACAGATATTGTGATGGAGTAGGACTTACGTGTATATTTCTTGGATGAGGCGGGGGAGGTCATGGACTACGTTAAGGACGCGGCGACCGTGGATGTAATCGTAGGATTCTTCATCGTCGGCCCAGCCTTCTTCGTGTTCGAAGTCATCTAGTACAAAGTGAACGTTGGGGGAACGGTGTCTGGTTGGATGGGGGAGAGGTCAGTGCCGACGAATATGGATTCGGAGTAGAGGTCGGCCACTAGAGGATGTTAGTTTTAAGCATAGAAATAATGGAAAGGGCTTTTGTTCATTGTTTACTTTGTAAACACCACGAGCCGGTACCAGTGCCTGATGTCTGTTAGCTTTTGTCTAATATAATTCTGTAATCAATATCGCAACTCACCAAGATCCATTACCCGCGCACCCGCTTTAATATCTCCTCCATCGGCGCAAAATAAAACCTCCGACACAAAGTAAATATGAGCTCACTCATCATCTCATCCCTATTCTGTTCTACATAATCATTTGGAAACGGATACTTACCCGCATGGTACTTGTGATACCTTAACCCCGCCTCCGTGACATGGCCCTTCACACTCTCCGTCAACGACACCGTATCCGCCATGTCGTCGTCGTAGTTGTTGGAGTTGTTCCTCCCATGGGATTCTTCAATTTCAACGTCCGGGGCGGGAACGGCAAGAGTAGTGAAGGGGCTAGGGGCTGCAGGTTTGGGGTTGGCAGAGGAGCGGACAAGAGAATCGCTGGGACTGAGGTGGTCTCGGGAGCGGCGTTGGGCTTTGTGGGGGGGTGACTCGGACATGGTGAAGAGTTGGAGAGGCGTGATGGGGTGATATGGCAAGATACTGGCAGTGAAGCAAAACTATACTGTTCAATATGACTCTTTTTCTTTCGAAGTTGAGGTCAATGTTGAATAAGAAGCCTTCGAGTGATGGGTTGAAGAAATGGAAAGTGACAACCCAGGGAACTCTTGAATATCGTCACTATATTCTTGTCCCGCAGTCACTACGAAAAATACTGGGATTCTGATAAGAAATCAGGCATCAGGTGGGACTCTGTTTCCCAATATGGCTTCTTTTTTTGACAATATTAGTATTTTCCTTTCTTCCTCACGCAGTTTGCTCAAGCTTAATAGCAACCCAGAGGATTAGATGACAGCGGATCTCAACGATAACTGGCGCACAAAAGGGAAAACAAGCTGATTAACGTGTCCACGGCACTCCTTTGCTATTATAGCCCACAGGAAAAATGAAAAAAAGACAAAAAGCCAATGGGATGAATTAATGATACAAGTCGTAATGGAAACAAGATAGAGGATCCTTCGACGAATATAAAGGAGTCCCCAAAGAAAAGGGAACAAGCCCAAGTCTGAAGAAAGAGAAATCGTAGTATCGTTGCTGGGATAGGGTGTTTAGAAGGCGGAGACGGAAGTGAAGATTGAAAGAAGGTTGACAACGATTAGTGGACGGCGAAGGAATTAGGGAGTGGGATTTGTCTTAGATAATAGGACGATAGATGAATAAAAGTAGACAACAGGGAACAATTGGCTGAGTGATCTGAGACACGATCTGTTGATAACAATGGGAGGCAATGAATGTTGAGATATGACGCCCAGACTGTTGGGTGGCGACGGGGTGATATATGTGACGGGGCGGACAGGTTGATGGGGATTTTGGTATGGCGTATCGGGGATGAGATCCAACGACACGTCTTCTGGAGGCGGGAAATCTGCTTGGGTCCTAATGCGGTAGGCCGATGCTTTGTGGCTGTTGACGATGAGTCCGTGGGGTCAGGACGGGGTGTAGAAGCTGGATAAAGGAATTATACAGATGAATATTGGCGGCTCGTTCATGTGTACGTGTGTTCTTGTACATGTACACACATACATACATGTCGATACACGTGTTGCTGACCGCCTTGTTCTCTTTGGTATTGATATTCCTGCAGCCGGGCTTAGTTGCCCGACGCTGGGGAAAGGAGAGGGGGTGTATAGTGGTGTCCTAAGTTAACTTTCTGTGATATGAGCGGCGAGATCAGGCTGTCAGAGGCCATATATGGCGACCCGTAGCGAACAATAGTCCCAAGGGAATGGGATAATGACTAGCAAGAACATTTATTGTGGCCCAGTAAGTCAAGATGAGCATCCCGAGTTCTTTGAATGGGGTCCAAAAGCATGTGATGAAGTGGGGTCCTTTGAATATTGGGGACGAGATGGGGGTGTGAATGTGGAAGTGAATGGTAGGATTCGGCTGGTTGTCAGTGGGTAGGGCCACACCTAGGGAGATAAATTGGCAACCTACATGCAGGAGGCCTGAGCAGTTATCCCAAGGGACTGGCCGGAGACATGCAAGTGGGCGAGGGGCCATCTGGCTGTGAGAGGAGATGACTGACTTGTCATGAGCCAGGTCGACACGTCAACAGTCTGACGGAGTCTTTAGTGATATTGGACTCTCGGGGTGATGTGAGATTATTGGCATCCAGCAGGCAGATCCCGAGGGGAGTCGTGGAGATGAGGACTTCCTCGTAAGATAAGAGGTCGGTCAAGTGGCAGAGAGTAACGGGCGAGACAAGATACTGGGGTGGTGTGGATATCAGAAGGAATAATCTTACAAGTAGATGATACCAGGATGCGTGGCATCAACAACGTGATGTGTCTGTATATGAGAATGAGTTGTTGTGAGTTGGGTGAAGAAAAGAGGTTGGCTGATCGTTGTTTATCGGATCCCGCGATATATATTCAAGTGTATATAACATGGGGTAACTGCGACTAACGAGCGTGTTATCAACACTGCAAAGGTAATGGAGAAACTTGAGTAGAAAAGTACGATGACAACATTGACGACCAACAAATAACATTCCAACAATGGAACCATCGACCGGGGTCCGCTTCACCCCAAAGTCGAGACATGATGTGGTTTATTATTTCCTAAACTTGACAAAGCGGGACCTACCCCAAACCCATGTTACCTTCGGCCACATCCCGGCCCACGACCAACACCCTCCCAGCCAACTCTGGACTTATATTGAATTAAAAAGAAACAAATTCAGGCAAATTCAACAGCATGAAGTCAAAAATGTATAAAATGGATCAGAAATCCTCGCAATGGGAAACACAGCCGTGGAAACATGAGGACTCGGTGTAGCAACTTTGCTCGAAGAAGCTTGTTTGTGTCGATGATGAATGCTATGAGGAATAGGAGCCATTGGAAGACATTACTTTCTATTTTGATGCAATATCAATGGTGGTTATCACGGGCCCAGGAATGGGGAAAGGAGGGAAAGGCTGGCGGGACAGAGGTTGAGATAGGATGGGAGGTGTGGGCAAGATTTGAGTTGGAATGAAGAAAAATAAAGTTAGGTTGGAGTGGATGTTTGTGGTGAGAATGTGAACACGAAATTGTTGATTAAGATTATCATGAGTATTACATCTTCGAATAGGCATATTTATTTACGTCAAACATTGATATTCTGAAGTAAATCACTCTATATAATCCCTCAAGTTTCTGTTTCTAGACCTTCTCGAATACCCAAGAACCATGGATATCTTACCCAAGTCAACAGATCACCACCTTCACACACAGCCCCCTCACTCAAGAGGCTGGTCTTAAGACAAGACACCTGATCGGGTTTCGTACTTCTTCTCTCAAAAAAATACCACCGTTCCCCAGCCGCACGAATATGAACACACCACTCTCTCTCGGCCTCGACGAGTCCACTCACCATGTGGATACCCATCATCCTCCATTGCGTCTCAAAGCTACAGACAATTCCCGACTTTTCCCCAGTATGATTCGACCATTCCCTCCCTTCATCCATAGGCATCCATAGGGAACAGAGAGCTGGGACCAGAGTCGGGACCAGAGTCGGGACCCGAGAGAGGGATCGCAAGATGCAAGGAGGGACACATGTGTGTGGATACCTATATGTGACATATATTTTTAATCAGAACGTCCAAAGCACGGAGCAGCATGGCACTTTGGAGAATCTGTGTGTCTAGCTTTTGTGGAAAGTGGCTGGCGGTTGAGTTTGGAGAGGGTGAGTTTCCCGAGTATTTGGTTTATGTTTTTATTTTATCTTTTGGAGGCATCTTCAAAGGGTGAATTAAGGACTGGGGACCATGTCCGTTTGGGTGGTTTCAAGCTACATAATAAAAAATAAACATGGGGGTTAAAGAAAATAAAGCCACAGCTTGAAATTTACTATTGTATGTGCTCACTGACTACTCTATTATTATTAGAACTACATCTTCTAAGACCCGATCTTCCGGGTTCATTGTCAACTTAAAATCAAAGACACTTGGCGCCAAAACCATCGACTTAGACCATCTCGGACTAAAAGACTACAGTATTCCTCAACCCAACACCGGCCCCAGCAGGAGAAGCCAAATGAGCACTTTCTCCTCAATAAAATCCTCTCTCTCAAAATGGATGGCCCATTACCAAACGAGCTCCATAAGCGAGCATCCTGTCACAATGACACATCACGAGAACAAGAAAAGTCAGCTCTTGGTCAAATGGATTATCCACTTATGCTCTCATAATAGTTAGTCCAGAGCCCATCCATGCCCAACCCGCAGTCACTAGCGTCAGACAGGTCAATGGATTGATGGGGTATCACGATGTTTTGGGAGGTCGTCAGGAGTCTAGAGTGACAATAGGATACGGGATGTCGTATTTCTGAAAGATGAAGCCCCGCTTGGGGTGATATGACAGATAGGATTGAAGGGAAGTGTGCTTGGTCAAGGCCTCGGCGGATGTCCCGATATCATCTAATAGAGAATGTCTCCGTGACGATTATTAGGGTTCCATTCTGCCGAGAAGACGATAGTACATGGGGGAATACTATCTTTTAATTAAGCGCCTGCTGGTGCTCCGTGATATGATTATGGCGTAGTAGCGTGTGAATCTCCACGCAAAACATATCTCTTCCGTTTACCTATCAGCGCCACGAAAACCATGCCACTGACCCAAAAGCGGGATTTCCCGCGTCAATTCCCCATAAAACAACATCCCCACCACCATGACCTCCCAAAACGGCCATTCGTATCCACCTACAATGGATACTCAAAACCTGCCTTGATGGCACCAAGCTTGGCTATTAGGGTCCACTCTGTTGCAACATCGGGAGTCTGGCGATGGGACCACCGAGGCTGTGGCCAGGGTTGCGAGATGCTTTTATCTTTTGATTTGGAGAGAAGGTTGTGTAGGAGGATGGCACATTTAGCAAAAAGTCCTCCGCGGTTTTCTCGGGATTTGATGGTGGGGATGAAGTGAGGAGGAAACTTGGGTTTGGGGGGGTCATGGTGGGGGACAGATGACCTGGGGGTTGATCCTCAAATGTTTGGTTTGTCGTATTCCTCGTAATGGTGATAGAGACCAACTTTGTAGATCCTTTCTGACGTTTTCTTTCGAAGCAACGCTTACTTTACTTTTTTTTTGGCTAATGGATAGCATTTTCAACAATAAACATCACAGGAAAATCTGAGAGGAGGATGACTCCATTTGGGATTATCGGTGGGGCTGCTATTGATGAGTGGTGGCCTTCGTTTTTGCTGATGAGATTGATGCAGGCTGTGACGAGTGGGTCGTTGCTTTTTGCTTGGGAGATCTGTCAACCCACCCAGACTCTCGGGTCAAATGGCTGGGTTATGCAGTAAGCATAGGTGGCAGGTTTGATGTTTGAGGGCGCGGTTTAGAGCAATAAGGTTCCGATTTAATTTTTCTGGTGGGTTTTAATGTCGCTTTTAAATTAGATATGGATTTAATATACTTTCTAGCAGTTTAAGTGACTTCTTTACGCAGTATCACAAAGTTCCTATGAAGTCATCGTTTGCACCTAGAGTTCTTGTGTAAGTCCCCAGGGTTCAGCACAAATCTCACGACCTCCCCCCTCCTTTCACGACCCTCTCTCTAACCGAATTCTCCTTTGCATCACCAATCCCATCTTATCTTCTCATCCGAGCCTATCATTATCTTGACATTGGCTGACCGACTGGAACTAGCGGGTTTCCGTGCCCAGAGGATCGCATATGTAGTTATAGAGGTGATGCATATGCGCTGTACTTTGTGTTGGATAGTTTGCGAGCGGAGGTCTCATACTTTAATGAGAGGGAGAGAAGAGAATTTTATGAATTGAAATTAATGGACAAGAGTTAGGGATCTAGTGATCAGAAGAAGGGTGGAGATTTTGGGCTGATATTAAAGCAATTGCTAGCAGTTTGAGGGCATGCCTTACATATGCATTGACACATCAATTGTCTCAACTAACAAGATATATAACAATGTATACATCCTATATGTCTGAATTAATCTGACAACTATTCATCACACCTTGTACCATCATCCCTCTCTAGATATCTCCCCTTCAAAACTAATTTCACTGCCGATCCCATGAGCCGCCATCCACTAACCCCCTGCCCTCTCACTCCTCAGTCCCCAGCCGTCAACCCAAATTCTCGGAACCTCTACTACACTCGGCTCTGCACAGGCCAGGCGGTGTTCGGCACTGGCTATACGTCGACGCAGCATTGGGCTCGGACAGGCGGATACGGTGATTATGTAGGTATCAGAATCAAGATGGTTCGGGTGAATTTTGGGTTCGTCTTATTTTTAAGAGTGAGGTTGAAAAGCCGAGAGGTTTCTCAAGTTGATAGAATCGGCATTGTCAATCATACAAATGTCTAAAAGAGGAAAACAATGAGATATTATACGATCCTGGTCATGAAATTATCTTCCACTACATTCACAATGTTCCTCCTGGTATCAGTTCCGACAGAGTGGTTCGCTAATGCTGTCTGCTGCATGCGGATATATTGATTGCCGTATTGTTACCCAAGGAGTTATCCTAGAAAATAAGATTCTAGATTTCAATTGCCTTCTTCGGATCAACTACTTGATAACAAGTCCGGACTTGTTTACTATCCCCAGATGCCGGACGCAATGATATATTCTCTGAAATCATTCTATAAATTCGCAGTTACGTCCCAGAAAAAAACTCGCCATATCTCCTATACTCGATATCCCCTCTCAATCACTCATCATGCCCCCCAAACTCCTCCCAAAATTCCTCCGTCCTCAACCTCTTCTCCGTAATCTTCCACCCCTCTGGAAACCACCCCACCGCTTTCCCTTCCCCATCAATCATTCCAGCCAAAGCCTCTGCACACTTCAACGCCATGGCCATTCCATGTCCCTGAAACCCCACCGTCGCCCACAGTCCCTTCTCCCCAGGGACCTCTCCGACCAACGGGGCACCGTCAAGCGTAAAGCCCATGATCCCACTCCAGCCTACTTGAACACGACCCTTTTCATGGTCTGTGCCCCATTTATCTCCGAAGAATTTGGGGAATACGTCGGTGATGTACTTTTGCGTCTCAGGGTTCACCACCGAGTCATCTGTCGTTCCGATACTCGGAAGAACACCCGCAGTCCCGTTTGACAACCCGCCCCCGAAGATAAAGGTAGGCGTCTCATGATTGTTAAGGTCCTCGAGTGGTTGCATAACCATGTAATCAAAATCCTCTTCCGTGTATACGAAGCTAATCGAGTTGTGCTTGAGATTATCCCGGATCCTCGAGCCCGCCCTAATCGCAGCTACGTCGCCACGGACGGGGAATAAAGCTTTGTGAAAAGCAGGGTGAACACCAGCGGTATACCCATTCGTAGCCAATACAACGTCGGTAGCAACAACAGCACCCCGTACTGTCTCAACAGTCCACTTCCTGTCACTCCGCTTCACCAGACTAGTCACCGGACACCTAGTAACAACCTTGACTCCCTTCTCCACCACCTTCTCCAACACTTTCCTCACCAACTTGTACCCCGACATTCTCCCCGCCTTATATTCCGAGAACCCCCTCACTTTTCTTTCCTCGCTCAAGTCCGCAAAGCAGTTCCGGTCCTCTGGGAAAGTATCCCGGTCGAATGTGGCGTACGGAGCCACGGAGGCGTCCGCGGTAAGCTTTTGGATAGACGATTGGCAATTTGTCCAGGCGGGCTCTTGGTAAAAAATGTCGATTGTATTGCATTCTTCTTGACCAACATCGATGTTGAGGTCGCGGGCGAGCGCGTGCATAGCGTCGATGTTGGCTTCTTCGAGAGCGATGATTTTGAGGATTTCATTATGAGGACCCGGGTTATCGTAACCAAAGTAAACAGCACCTTTAGTATGTCCACCTATAATTTAGAGTTAGTATTGTATCGTAGTTACTGGATACCGTTGACTTACCATTTCGCCCGGTAGCCCCTGAGCAGACGTCGCGCGCCTCAATCATCAAAATGGATCTTGCCTTTCCATTTTGTAACAGAAACCATGCCGTCATCGCCCCGCTGATCCCGCTTCCGATTATAACGACATCGACGGTCTCTGGGAGTTGGGTGTCACTGTAGATGTCACAAGATTCCGGGATCCAGTAAGAGGGGAGAGGATTCACGACGGGAGGGGCCACGGGCTCGAAGATGCGGGAGCGGATTTGGCGTTTCCAGTTGAGATCTGGAGCTGAGGGGGTTGAGGCTCCCTTGATTGGGAAGGGGAAGTAGAAGGACATCTTGGAGGTACCTTTTGATGATGTTTTAATGGGGTTGAGCAGTGGATAATAGTTGAAGGAGCTCAGGAGTTGATCACGGATAATAGATGTAACAGGACAAAAACCCTGAGTAATTATAACCCTAGATATACAGTTCTCTAGGCCGCCGCATGCGATAATAGCGTCGATGTGGACATTGGCGAGGACTTTGAATATATCGGAGACATATATGTCCAAAAACTGCTTACCTTTATCTTTGTAACCAGAGATAGAAAGTGAAGTGTCGTAGTTCCCCGGTATCTCACATGGCACCATAGATTGGTCATACTTCTTGCTCCCCAACCCATTCCGCAGAGTAGTTAGCGTCTAAATCGTGATACATCACTTTTTCTCAGGCAAGCCTCTAAACGATGACACGATAAACCTTTCTATGTATTTCATATCATCTAACGGTGGCAATCATCGACATTGAAAGACTATCTCTTTCGCGTTACACCATGTCTTGAGCAATAATAGCCTTACTAGCGCGGGGACTATATCATCTCTCTCCAAGTGAATCCCCCAGTGTCACAGACAATACTTCCCACCACAAAACCTGTCCCACCCAATCAATCTAGCGTCTGTCAAAATCCATCTCAGAAACCTTCCTATTAGCCTTAGTAGCAACCTAATACCCACCCAGTTCCACCATAGGCCCCTCAACCCCAAACCAAGTACCCTCAACCCTCTTCAATGTCAATACTCCTCTCAAAAGCTAGACAAACATCTGCAAAATCCGGTGGCTGTTTTCCTTATGGCCCTCAAATAACCCAATCAGCCCCTTCCTGACTTTCCATCCCCTCCACTAGTGCCCAGTTGACATCGTATCCTTCTATCCTTCGTTGAGCTGTTGAGTACGTATACACCCTTGTTAGTCACCCACCGATATTTCAACCAGTTAACTATTCACCCCTCTGATCCACCGGCACTGTATACTCCCGGACCCACGGGAGGGCAGCATACTATAGATCTTGAAGCCCTAACTCCATCCAAGTGCATTAAGAGTATTGGTGACCCATAGTGTCCACGTCAGTAAAGGCCATTGATTATATAGGACGTCTTATTCAGAAAATTGTCTGGTCGACAGAAAGCCCTAAAACTGTTAATTCCGGGTGGATATTTGTCGTTGAATATTAACGATAGTCACCTCCAACGGTATCGCCACAGTCTGTGTATATGTATAGAATAATCATTCTCTATAGAAGCACCATCATAGTGACGTCTGGTTTGCTCTAGGCCTGCTAGTGCTTACGGTCCCTTTTTCTTAATCAAGAGGGTGTAAATGCTATAGATGCCATATAACAAGACCCTCTCATCTCTCTCATTTGAAATTTTTTTATTTTGATGGAACAGTCTCACAATTTCCGTCGTCCGTTTCTGGATCAACTTTGTGCTTCGATGTAGCGGTGAAGAATGATGATCCCTGGCCAGTGATTTCTTAACGGGATAGAGAACGTAGGAAAGGGTAGTCGGTGAAGTCCTCGTCTCCAGAGAGGCAGAAGCTTAGGTAGTGGATGGGGCCTGAAATAAGGTGATAGAGAGCATGGAACAAGATAATGAGACCGAACGTGGAAAGGTGGGAAGAAGGGAATGCGACGTCATATGGTAGGATATGCATATGTTAGTGAGCAGGAGGATGGACATGCATACTTTTTTTTTGCATTGTGCATATATTATGCGATGGGTATATGTTCAACATGTTAAGAAATCACTAAATCGAATATTGCACAGACTTTATATCAAAATATTCACAAACAAACTCGTCACCTATAATCCAAACAACTAACACCAAAATCAAACTCATGATATTTCGCCCCTAATCCCTGCCATTTCAAATGTCGTGTATATGTGCTTCCACACCGTCTTCTTGTCCATAGCATGCATGCTGCTCTCCTTGCATCCACCACCACCAGCATAACAAAGGCACAATGCTTGCATGGGCATCCGGCGGGCCTCATTTTGCAACCAACAGGTGTCGGGCGTAGAGTGGATGCAGGAATCATTCTGCATTCTCAGAAGCTCATGGTATTATGTACCCATTTGGGGATCAGAGACTGTAGATGTACAAGTAGACTTGAAAACCTACAAGACCGAAAAGCATCTTTGAAATTTAGGAGGGCATAGATTAAGGCAAGGTGCATCACACTATGCCCAAGGCAATAAAGTAAATGCAGCCTTTTGGTTGGATGAGAACTATCCAATTGTGCGTTGAATAAGGGAACTAAATCCTGAGGGAGACGATGGTCATGTAGGTTGCTTTGTGCAAGAGATGTCATAAAACGCCAAAAGAACAATCGGTGAAGCACCAATGTTTCTTGTTAGCAACCCACTTACTTACACTTTGTGCATAAGTCGTCAAGAGGCACACTAGATACCACCACACTCAACTGCCCCATCCCCATTCAACCAGCCGCCCCTTTCTCTACCCTTTTCTATCCTATCGGAGCCCAATATTTTCCCATCCCGTTAGGCTTCCTGGTATCCTACACAACCGGCCATTCATTCACACCCAATCATCCTATCCTTCCATCTTGAGGGAGTCTCTCACCTATCCCCTATCCGCTATAATCGCCGCCACTTCTCTCATTTCATCAGACTTTACCATTCATCTGCATCTAGTCACCCATTTCACCTTCCTACCCGCTACCTAGCCCGTGGACACAAGGCTTCACTGGCGTAGTAATCCCTCGGGCTTCCTAAACATCCATAGACAAAGAGACATGGACACAAACAGACATGCATACAGACTCAACGCAGCCTGCTGAGTTGGCGGGGTCCGGGGAAGCAGAGGGCACAGCTAATACGTGAGAGACGTAAGTGAAGGCGGCTGGCAAGTTATAGGAGATGTAATATACAGTTTGAGTACTGTGAGGAAACATGAAGAGGTCTTGCAAGGTGAAGGGCTAACAGGGAGTTAGAGGGGAGTGTATGAGGATCGATGTTGGGGACTTGTCGGGCTGTCTCGAGAGAGGTAGGGGCATGGACGGTGGGTAGGTATGTGTTGGCAATTGTGATATCGGTGATGTACGGCTATGGAGAAGGACACGCAGATAAGAAAGGACAGCATTGATATGTATGTGAGAGTCAGGTCACCAGATTATCGTGAGAATTCCGAGTGTCAAGATGTCTAACGAAGCCTTGTCTGTCTCAACTTCTCGATGATTTCATCTTTAAATCAGCCATGATGTTGCTATACTGCTCTCTGTAATCCCGTAGCCTGGAGCATATATTCGGTTCTTGCACAGGCCAATATAACGGGGTCAGAGTCTTGAAAACGGCCATGGAAGCAAACATGAATTACCGAACGAGACACCGAGGGTGTAGATACCAGTATTACGGAAACAACCAAAGTGGCATTCGGCGAAACGGTATAGGAGATGGTCACTTTAGGATCAGCCAGCAGGAAGTTGTGCCTAGCCCCGAAAATCACCCAGAGTTCTATGAATCAGTTCATGATATGATTTGTATATCCTCAACCTTCACCGATTCATATCTCAACATAACTCATCCACCCTGTAATCATCCTATACACTGTCGATCTCACTAAACATGGCCTTATACCTCACCCACTGCAAGCAATACTCGTATAAATCACCTGTCATAACCAATATATCACCCCAATGGTTCTTATGCAAAAATTCCATCATCTCTACAAAAAGTCGGTGAATGCATTATCTGGTCGGACCCCGGGCTCAGCCCAGCCGTGTCTGCACAATCCACCTAGGATATCAAATCACTGCCTGTGATCCAATAGAGTCATCAACCCTGATGCCTCGTGACTAAAAGACGAAGACAGCATGGGTCTAAGCAGCTAAAGGCTTCCGAGATGTTTGGGCGTCCGGAAAAGGGAAATCGGTCTTGTGTGGATTATGGTTAGGTGGTAACTAGGGTGTCAGGGGCCGAAGGGACTAAGGTTTGTTGACGTTTGGGCACAGACCGCTAGCCTAGAGAGTAACGTTAGAATACTAAGACCCCTTGAAATTCACTAAACTTACAAAGCACATATTTATTTCTGGATCATATAAAAGTCACGATATAGAAGCTTCTTTATGTCTTATCATCTCGTCATCTCACACATTCGAACTTTGAAGTACATACAGTGTGTGTAATTCGCATACATACGGTCTTTCTATAAGTTACGACAAGCCAATAGCCAGAGCCGCATTTCTCCCTTGTCGCACCATCCGTCCGGCCGACCACTACCCACCCCAGACTCAACCAAGACGATAAAATTCCCCCTGCCCCCTTCGCCGCTTCCCCCGCCCCGGAGACGCTCTTTACACATAGAGTCGTATTGGGATTCCCACCCATATGTACGTAGATCAAGTACAGACCCATCTTGCAGCGACGATCCAAAGGCAAAGAAGAAAGACCTCCTTTTCATTCGTAATGGGTCGAATGGATTGGGAGGATTTGGGGCGTCTAGGTGCCGAATGGTGACAGAGGATGAAAATATGGCTATAGATAGATTTGTATGATGACATGTACGAAGCCATGAATAGCCATCCTCACGGACTTTATCCCGGCGTGTCAACACAGCCAAGGCTGACCATCCTGCGAGTCTCACATGCACGTCTCAAGATAGTACGGTACATGGACATAGATGTGTTTGGACGTACATATGTAGGTAGTGTAAGTCCCTCGGAAGCCCATCTCTGCAATATTGGTATAGTCTATAACAGTTTATATCCACCATGGAAAAAGAGTCTTGAATTCAATATGACGTTCTGAGTCAAGAAGGCCCGTCAATGTGGGTGGTAAGCGCTGGGTTAGGGAAAAGGAAGCACCCAAAGATTTATGGTGCAATACCACATGCTACATACATACGTGAATATGTATATCTTTGGTAGTGACGGAATGGGAGTCTAAGTTTTGGGTGGTGGCTGACACCGGTGACTGTAGACCGCTGCTTCATGTTGAGATAACGATTGAATCAGTATGATGCCTTAACATAGTATGTAATAGCGTGTATGTAGATAGTTCAATCGATCCACAATTTGAATATCAGCTCATCTAGCATCAACACTTGGTGATTGAGGATTTCGTACGAGTTGAAAATCAACGGAGTTAGTGGCTGTCATGTTGGCTAGGCCGCCATGCATGTCGAGTCGTTGGGCACGCATCCATCACAAGTGTATTCGCTGTCTCGTAGCCAAAAAGGAAAACAGCAAAAATCTTAGAGTACAAAGTCCACAATCTATCCTCGTTGGCCACTACCTTTACAAATGAATCCCTCCTCAAACCATGGGAAAGTATCAAAGGGACAATCGGTATCTAGAATTCCCAGAATGGCCGATAGAAGCACGAAGCATGCAGTTTTTGTGCAGCTTCGGGGCTCCTTTGGGTGCGGATGATAAGAGTTTACATATCTGTACATGTAGAGGAATCATGGAATGGCTATGGATGCAACGGAGGATATATTTTGGGTTTTGAGATTCAGTCATATTGTCAGTTGATGCCCAGCACTAGCTTCTGAAATGATATCAGAATACATTGGTGAGACAGCGAAGAAGTCGACGAGACTTTGTATATGAATATCTTAGTCTTTTGCAGCATTGGCGACAACCCTGATGGTATTACAAGCACTCAGACAAAGGTTGCCAGACCATAAGCTATAACTAGCGGTATATCACTGAGGGCCCCGGCTAAAAAGCTACCCGCTATGTTCCCATATCAAAGCTTCATAACCTATCGTTGACGTCAAAACGTAGCAACGGTCTGCCTCAATATCACCTCAGCGTTGAAATATTGAGTAAATCTCCCGGCCGATTTCCCATTTCATGATCCAGATCATCTCTCCTCATTCCTTATTCCTCAACCTCCCTCCTCCCAAAAGCACACATCACCATGTCCACCTATCCATGTCATGACCGAAAACTACCCCGCCGACCTCATCGGTAGATATCTCCGCAATTAGCCTCAGTTTCCAATCGCCTGCACATTGATCGAAAAGGAAACCCCATTCTCTCCAACCTACTCGTTGCGCCCATCTCTCCACTCGTCTCTGCACCCTCATTGCTTCATCCAATAATATGCCGCTATCACCCACTTGACGCCCATCAAGAGATAAACCCTGCGGTTCGGCTTAGTAGCGGTATATATCTGTATGGTGAGATTTCTGCGTAATGGTTCTTGATTGTTGAGCTCAATGCAGTAAATTAATCGTAAAATCTAAATCTTTGTCTTGACGACGTTGGGGGTCGGTGGGTTAGGGTTGAGGGTGTTTGCTTCGAGGGCTTGGAGAGGAAGTACAACATATAAACGGCACCAATCCGTCACCGTGCTGTTTCTTTTGTGATTCTTGTGCGAGCTGTTGGCTCAACATGGCAAATAAGAATCCGATGATATCCCTAAGAGCAGCGAAAATCTTCCATGTTATGTTCATGGTCCAGGAATTATCTATATGCAGAGTATTCCGTCCTCAATTTCGCTAGCGTGAACCAAAAGATCTCACCGCCTCCAAAACCGCATTGTGTAGGATATCCAGTTAAATTTTTCATTTTAATCTCTGTTCTCAAGAGTCTCTTGAACCCAGACTGATCAAACAGGATTTGGCAAAACTTGGTAACGATGCAAGTACTAGACACAAACTACAGCCCCAAATCGTGTTTTCCGACTTTTACCAAGGAATCTGGGACATCCCATATCTCGACAAACGATAAATGGTACACCTGGAAACTCCTCTTTGAAAAGAAATGTGTATCATTTTGGGGTAGCAGATAGTTATAAGGAGATAGAGGTGGCGATGGAGATACTAGTTAGTGAAAGGGTGGGAATATTAGGGTTTCAAGATTCGCTTAAGAATATAAAAATCAAGGTCGAAATATATGGGGTTAGATAGTGTTTGGTGTGACGAGATGTCCATTCTTCGCCTTTGATTGGTAACGAGGATGATATATTTCGTCGTACAGAAAGAAATAACTTGGCTATGATGCTACGAAATTTGCAAATCTAGTTTTCATGTCCTTCGCTCACGTCATTCGCTTCTCGTCAGTAGTGATATTTCAAAGTATTTTGCATGTAGCCGATATATACCGTCATTATCTGGATTGTAGACCCTAACGGCCCCTTGTATCCCCATCTCTTCCGTTTAATATCAAAATCCCGACGGTGATCTGGCGGTAGCACAAAAAGGAAACTACATTCCAAAGTCCGGGATACGACCCACGCAACCCCTGTGATCTAGAACCCGAGATGTTGGAATGCCGATTGATATCAGGGCCCCTTGATTGGAATGCATGTCAAGCATTCTCAAAGTGTCAAAACTGAGAAATTAAAATAAAAAAGATGTAGATGAAAATGGCCGTGAGGGGCAGTTTCTCATGCGGCAGAGAGTCGGGGATCTGGTGAGGTACGTCATTATTAGGAACTTAACTATACAGCAACATATGCGGATATCAGCGTACATGCATTGTCTGCCAATCAAATCCTCTCAAAAACACAGCCTTCTACTGATAAGTATATCATTGCAGGCGGATACTTACGTGGTGCCATTGCATCCACCTGCATAGTTAATCCTGTCCCCGACGTCCCCTCCATAACCTATCGGCACCACAAAAGCCAATCGTAGTCCCACTCTCATTAAAATCGCCACTAACTATTCACAGAAAATATACATCCAAAACGGTTCAAACGTCCCTCGTAGGATCTCGACATCACCGCCTCCATCGATTCATCTAGAAGTCACCTCGAGTCGATATCCACTTATCCATCCAGTTAATATAGGCTCCGACCAAAGTCTTGTTACCGAACGTGCCGCTATCTTATTGTGGCTTGGAGACCACCCAGTACTGTCGCGGTTGTGTGGGTGGGGTCTGTGAGAAAATGTGACCACAAAATCCCCGGATATAAAAAGAACATCATCGATGCGGGACCTAATAGTTTTTCTAACCTAGGAATTACGAGGAGAAAAGAGGACAAAAATGATAAGGACTGCAAGTTTGCTAAAAAAAAAGACAGTACCCAGTTCACATTGTGGTTGATTAGGGTGATGTACTATGGTGGGGATTTACGAAAATATGAGTGATAAAAAAATATAGTGATCGAAATATAATGGAAATGCACATTAGGCAATAATGTTGCCTTTATAGCCCCACTTCGAGATTATTGTAAAGGATTGAGGACAACGGGAAGAGGTTTTGTTCCACTTTAGCTAGTTTTGTCTGTGAAGTTGATCCTTCGGTACATGTCTTTGCTGCCAAAAAAGCTACAGACTTGAGAATCACGTTGTTATCAACCAATAGCAATACATGGACTCAAGGGTCGAGGTTGAAAGTGGGGGTATTGTCAACCCTAGCCCAATTACCATAATGTTAGGCCGAAATGCAGGAAGTAGTGCAAAAACTTAAATATGACTCATCCTCACTATCTGAAACAATTCCAGAGATTCTTGCCTCTTTTCCAGTAGGTAAGTTTTGAAGTTTTTAAAACCGCAAGATATGAAGTACTCTACATTTAGTAATCGCATGTATTGTCAATGGAATTAACTATATAATAAGCAATATTCCGCCACATCACTGACCCACCAGTCTCCATCATTAGACCCACAAATCTATGGAGACCTCTGCAGTCGACTAGTAATTATTATCTTAGCTCACCACCCATATCAGCATCCATCAGAGCCGACCTGCCAACGAAACCAGTCACCTGGATGAGGCCAGAAACGGCGGGCTAGGTGTGCTGCAAGATGGAATAGACTGACTGCGTGCATGAGAGGCGACAGAAGTCGGGAATGATAGGTGGGGACTCTTGCAGTAGGTATTGGAATTTTTGTAAGCGAAGTTACGGGGAATGAGAGCCGAAAAGGATTGCACTACTACAAGGTCGTGATTGATACTGCATTGGATATTTAGCATTTTAATAGGTGCATAGTCAGTGATGGGTATTCTGTAATGAAGGAGAGAGATTATTGTGATTTTTTTGGGTTAGGGGTGGTATATAGAGGTAACATCATAAATGGTAAATGCCGAAGACACCTGACGTCGAATTGTCAAATCATGTGATATATGACAGTCAGTCTTGTCTGTCCATCTGCAATGTAATGTGTCCAAATAATCAACGTGTGCTTTGATAGCTGCTCAATCATCAAAAACTCAACTACATTTGCATGTCTCTCCCTATTTCCTGTCCTCGTCAAACTAATGAGATCATGACTTGCTAATTTTCCAGGTAGCCGGCCAGACAAGCTTGAAGGTAATAATGGACTGACATCACTGAGTGACATGCTTAGTGTGCATAAAATTTTGTCTAGGGATCGCCCAAGGGATGATATTTCACGCAAGACAAGATACTGAAGGAAAAATATGATGATTGGAAAAGGGAGATGAGAGATGTTTGCTAACAGGTGACACTACTGCGGGAATTTACCTTGCGATTTGGCCTAAAGTTACTAAGTTAAGGTAAAAGATGCTCCGCGGTATCATCAGGTGATAAAATATTGTCTCCAGAGATATGGTGAGATTATGCGAGGGAAGCCGATGTCTGGGCATTTCTCATCATCATAATCTGGCTTCCTTTTGTGCACAGTTTTTAGAATATCAATATTTTCGTTGATTAGTACATGGGGCCACTACCTTTATCTTACACTCACCAATCATTATCCCATTTAGTAAATCCAACTTCACCGAGACGGGCCCGTTAACCTACTCGGTAGACCTGACTCAGCCCAACGCAAAAGTAAACTACGGGTGCACCAAAAACACACTTTGATCACTTGGGGTTCATCTCCAAAAGGAAACTGTAACAACAATGCATGTAAGTCTATATGTACATTCACAGGGTTGGTTGAACAAATGAAGTGTGCTGAATAATTTGGCATCATGGCCATTTTGGTCTGCGTCCACAGTTGATGTGGCAGCTGTCCGACGTTTTGTGATGCGGGCCAATGACTAGGAAATGTTCAAGACTGACCCTCGAATTGAGTAGGGACAGGAGACAAGATTGGAGGGCGCATAGATATGAGAAACCTCAACTTTTCCCCTTATTCTAATCTTGACTTATATATATATGTATGTACTTTTATATTGAAGTTAAGAGTGCGAAGATTTGCTAGAAGATTACATAACATCCTAATGAGTCACCGATCACAGGCGCCGTTATTGACTTGGGGTCTCCGAGTAAAACAGGGCGGATATACTCACCTGCCGGTTCATCAGCCACTTATGATCAATATGTCGTGTACCCAAAAGTGATACGTTGTGGTGATTGCGATGTTGGATTCCGGTGAGTTACCTTGAATGATGAGCAGTGAACTTCTCAGATACCTAGTCAATATCATAAAATGGGACGCCACCCAAACTCCAGATCCACTTTGGCGTAGAAAAGGTGTTACCTCAAAAACATCGTTCTTTGTAAGAGAATCTCAAGAGTAGATATTGAAGAAACTTAAGAGCGGCCTATAATACCGGACGCCATCAGCCATCCATTATTCAATAACCCGTAGAGGACTAACATTAGCCCTACTTGGATCAAAGATCACTTGAGGGTCACATACAATTGTATGACCTGCATCTAGCACATCTGGCCACCGACATAAAAAGTCTTACGCTCGAATTCTCAATGTAACAGCACAACCAAGCACTAGACAGGTTGCAATCAAACCCTCCCTCGTGTTATGCTGCGGGCTCAAAACGGCCATGTAATGCTGACCTAGACAACGCACAGAAAGTATCATTTTTGAAATTTGCACCAAGGGAAACCGGTGTTCATGGCTCTACGATACGTATTTGGATTGAGGGTGTCAGGCCATCTCTAAGCTATCTCCATTAAGGCAACTAGAACAGATAGGCTTGTTTGGAAGAGAATGGAATGAGGTTTTGCTATTGCTACACAAATTTCATTTTATAAACACGCGGAGACACAATCGTGGTAATATTGGTGGACCGGGTGACTAATTTAGCACACTAAGATATAGTTTTATCTTTTTTTATGATACATGTGTGAATAAAGCTAAATTGATAAGTCGTCTTCTGAGTTCCCCGTATGTTTGTTACGTCACGAGGAATTAAATCGGTCTGGACAGAGTCCTCCTTGTGCGTGGGGGTGTGAGTTGTTCGGCATACGGATGACTGTCGATTCTTGTGTCCCGAAGGATATTTTACCAGTGACTGCGCGTCGTACAATGTCTAAAATACTAATGATATGTGATCCTATTTAAGCTCATATGCTGCGCGTTCACAAGAAATAAGTCACCAGAAAATACTGCCTTGTCTACTTTGTGAAACCCACCCATCTCCGGACACCAACGTATCCTGCAACCAGCTTCTAATATTCCGAAACGACCAGCCTCACGACTCAGCACGGAGAAATAAATGGCTGGGCTGAATCCAGATACCAGGTTTGTCTACCAAGTATAATGTCATCGCATAAGTTGAGAGATTAGATATGTAAGATGAAGACACGAGATGCAGGTTCTAATGAGTAGGAGCAGTGCATACATGGAAATGTTACAGCGGTAAGTTTTAGGTAACTTGAGACATCAAAATTTATCTTCGTGGCGAGTGCTTGTGCCACGGAGATGTGGGCTGTAACTGGTAAGATTTCAGGTCGGGACGGCGAGCCACCCTAACCCGTATTGGTAGTGCTTACTAAACTTGCCTGTATTTGCATATTTGTCAGTCAAGATGTGTCGGGGCGCAGGTAGTCTGGCAGCTGAATTTTCTTAGTTATTTAACTCAATGTCTTACATGAGTCTTATATAGAAGTAAGTAATACACCCAGTTGCTGCTAAAAGCTCTCTGCTGTATTTCTATCGAATGGTAATCATATGACCACAGTTGTCAGCGAACACAGTTGAAAGCATTTTATTTCCTCCAGATATTAATAATGACAGAAAACAACTACTGTGCTCTGTAAAACAGTACATCTATCGAAAAAGCATCTTGATAGGCTGATATCCCATTAAGCAACCACAAAAGCTCAGTCAACACGTTGACAAAATGCCTATGCGAGACCAAGATCGACCCTTCGCCCATCGCCTGTCCCTTTCTACAAGGCCCCTATCCCCGATCGCCCCCCCCAACACACCTTTAACACTGATTCCTCGTGGAAGCCGAGAAGAAAACCCATGGTGTCTTTGTATTGTCACCATTTGAAAACGAGAATTGCTTCCAACAAACTGACGGGGCTGGTAGATGCACATCATGGAGATTAACCCTGAGGTTTGCAGCCCCTTTCATCTTGTGGGTGGCAATGACGATCGGAGTTGCTGCAGATATCTTGCATTTAGAAAAATGGTGTTTGGCGCTAGGAGTGTGGACGGACGGGGTGGGGAATTAGTGAATTCAGATGTTGAGGGTCAGAGTTACATGGTAAGGAAGGTAATTCCTCTCGGTCCGGTAGAGATGCATTCGGCCGGATTTGAGAATTATTGGCTTGACAAAGTGACTGTGGTTCTTGGCCATGTGTCTTGATTGCGACTATCGCTAATTCCATATAGATTAGGTTCACCCATAGCTCGTAGTCAATGCGCGTAAACTACACATGCACGTAATTCTTGATAACGTCTTCTAAGTCGCTAGCTAGCTAATCATGCAGCTATCTTCTAAAATTACTATACTGTACTTATATATACAATGTGTTGTTATCACTCACTTCTTAATATCATATCAAGAACACATAAAGCGGCTAAATGCAAGATTCAATATAAGGTACGACAGGGGCCCAGGACACGGCCACGCAGTCCGTCGGCCTCGGTGGGACTTCCCAATCTATCATGGTTGTAATTACACCAAGCAAGGAGCTCCCCATGTCCCCAACACTATTTGTACTCATTAATTGAAAGCAGAAGGAGACAAAAGTTGAATTCAACTCCAATAATTGATTTGCGAGGTTTAAGCAAGGGAATCCTTCTCAAGTCTTCACATGCAAAACCCGCTTACTTTGTTCGTATTAACGCGGGAGGACGCCTTCCTTCACCCATTAAACTCAAAGCTTCTTTGCATCTGATATCGAAATATATCCAAACAGAAAATCACGATCCCTTTCTGACACCTGCATACTAAGTCCATTCCTACCGCCAATAACGAATTTACATAGACTCATAGGAGCTCCTGTACCTCAAAAGGCAGGCAGCCATCGTGTAGACACAATCCAGACTTAGCTGCGTTGCACAAATGTGTCTCTTGTCGGCCAATGCAAGGGACCATTTCTTAATCCACGTTAGCATTGACCTCGCATTGCACGCCCTGGGAGGCCGACCTAACTATCCATGTAGTGGCCTGGCCAGCAGTTCAACCAGACAGTAGACAATAATGTGTAATGAATCATCGAAGACAGGACTGTCAGCTGGGGCATGTAAGTTAAATATCTGGGGATATAAAATGTCTTGGACATGTAAAGGGAGATATTACTGGAGACTGCGGGAATTCCGGGGCCAAGCACGAATTTTGGATTTGTGGATTGGGGTGGATAATGTTGGGAGATAGGGAGGATAATGCATCAAGGGATTATGCCTGGAGCTAACAGCTGGAACTTTGAGGGTAGCGTGTGGTGAGACAAGAAGCAGCCAAGATGATCTAAGTAACAACGATTCATTCCGAATGATTCTAGGGATGAATGTACCAAAATCTACTGTAAGTAACTTCAGTGGAGGGAAATATCAAAATCTCATCAACCAACCTCCCGCGATACATGATTATTTCGAGTCACAATCAAAGAAAGCACCGCCACACAAACACGAAATAGGCTGTTCCTATTTCGAGAACATAGGCTCTATCTCACCGTAAGTGGCCAACCACCATAATCAATAAATATCCTAACGACAAATTGTCAGCCCGTATGTCACACATTGATAAAAACCCCCAGCCAAGAGCAACTCCAGTCCCTCTCACACGCAAACCCTGACCCACTCACCCACACCTTTTCAATATTACCATGTTCTGTCCCCCCGTCATCTCCACCCCCAACCTCTCTATCGCCACACGCCGCCCAGGCCCTCACCCTACTAACAGTCTTGCGTGTGGTTGGCCTGGTAGTCCTTTGTTGGGAAATTTGCATGTTAGACAGAAGATAAGCCATCGACATTCCTCTGTTGCACGATTCTCAGCGAGCCTATTGCAATACGGGCGAAGATGAGCACCGGGCTCCCTGCGACGATGATGGTAAACTTTGAGATCATATCACAGATGCGATATAGAGATGAGAGTGTGTTCTTTTGAGCTGACAGGAGGTCAGGCATCAGGATGATATTATCAAATCAGAATCGCAAATCCAAGTGTTTAAGCAGTTTTCTGCTATATTCACGATGCTTGTGACAATCACATATTATAGGAGACACGCACGAAGTTGAAACTGCAAATCAGAGGCGGAATTGAATAATGCACCTAGCGTAGCTGACTCGGAGGAACAGCGGGCCTCAATCAGAATAAGGGGTTGGTCTGTGTTGGTATACTTGCTTCCCTCCCTAATTCGTATCTCTATATTTCTCGTATACACTACCGTAACCCTCAGAGCACAGTGGTCAGTTTAATAATGTTTGTAAGCAGCTAGAGTAATACATTGTCAACCCTAGCAATGACCAGAGCATGCTAATGGCTTTCTGTTAATAGTCTTGGCATAGGTTTCATTTCGCTTACATTAGAGCCAGATCAAATCGAAAATTATAGTGAGATATACCCTGTCTTTTTATTCAATATTTTGAAATTGTGGATTTGTGTTGATTAGAGAATTGGTCATGGGTTTTAAAGAGAAATACACCAAATCGAAATCGACAACTCACAGTGAGATATAGATGGTTCGCGATATCAAGGAAGCCATAGGAACGTCATGGAGTGGAATTGTAATTGTAGATTAGCAATCAGTGAATGCCGTACTCGGTATGACTACCATTTACAGTTTCACAAGTTCATCGTGAATTTCAACCGTGAAGGCCGGCTCAATGATCTACAGGGAATAATCACAGGCCAAAACTATAGACTATCAGGCCTCCTATAACGGGCATTAGTGACTTCCTCATGTTGCTGTTCGTCATATTGGGTCTTTATCCACTTATAGGTCGGCCGAGGGTGAAGAGTTGTCACCATAATGTTCACTCTCGTACGCAAACATGCCCTTGAACAAGTCTGCAATGTTACGCTGGAGACGGGAAGAAACTTCTTAGTATTTCGACAATCAATATCAACGATAAACACTTAAACTTAGATATACTAACTAGATATTCCCAAAAGACAAGAGAAATTGGCACTCCTTGTTTGGTGTTCTGGGGAAAACTCAAGTCATTGTGCGTCCTCTTATTGTCTCTCTGCCTTTTCCCACACACAATTCCAGGGTCTAAGCCTGCTTCCTCATCTTCCGTGGTAGTTCTCAAGCTTCTTTCCATCTCGATTTGTGTGATTGACAATAGACAAATTGAATGGGAGGATCCATGGGAATAAATATCTGGCACCAGGCTCCTGCGCATCCACTTGAGGGCCCCACCTTGATACAGCGAGAGAACACACAACTTGGTGATTTGTTTCCCGCCAGATTTGGGGTGGTGCAGATGGCGATTGGTAGAGGTTGCGACAGAGGGTGACAAGAGGATGGTGGATATCGGGAGAGCGGGTTGGTAGTGAGCCCGGATAGGTCGGGTTTGGGGGTGAGGAAAAGGTGTATCGAAACAGATGGATGGCGATAGAGATTTAAGGAGCGGAAATGCCATTATATAGGCAATCAGGTTTACAGATGAGTGAATGAATCACAAAATCCCATCTTGATGTAAGTTATCATTTTAACTATTACTCAAAAACAAGAAGTATTGCCTTAGAGTGGTCATGATACTGACCTACCGTGCTGTTGTATACTGCATCAAGTAGACAAGTACTCTTCTTAGACGATCGAGTAATCTATACTGTGTGTGAAATACACCGGGGATATAATTTGTGTGCGTGTGCGTCACAAGCAAAGAAAAACTAAGAATCATTAAATTAATCAATTTAATTAAACTCTAAAGTCTGTTAAGAATAATAATATTCACACCCCTTTGGGTGTATGTATAAGAATATTCCTGTACACTTTTGGAGCCCACAAACTATTTCACAGATAAAAAAATCTCTTCTACTTCCCAGCATAAAGCGAGCCTCTTATAACAAGTCTGGTCTCCCCGTGATCGCCTGTTTAATTCCTAAGTCTGTCCTGTTTTTGGCTCTTTTTTTTTCTACATCCAAAGTAATCCATCCTACACTTCTTCGATACCCGATGACTATACACTAGCTCGGACTCTTGCTACCCAATACTACTATTACATCAAGTATCACCATCAACGGATCACTTGCATTCGATCAATCCTGTTATCTATTAACTTTTCCACTGTCATCGTTGACAATTTGTATCTCTAGTCCGCATCAAGATACTGCCGACTGTTTTCTACTTTAATTCAACCCGCTTTAAGTTGATTGTTCTATGCAGATGTTCTAGTCCCTTTTCCTTCCCATTTGCTATGCGATTTATCTTATCTCAATATTCATCTTGTTCTATAGCGAAGTAAACATTAAAGCTTATCACAGATATATATATATATATATATATATATATATATATATATACTATCATCGACAACAAAACAACACTATACCCTCACTTATTCATTGCCACGTCGTCTATAGAGACGTGTGCCCCCTTTCCTCTGCCCCTAGCACCTTAATTCACCAACTCTACACATCGCCGAAAATGGGCGGCCTGGGTCATGCCTCGCCCCACACGGGGATGCGCTACACCAACGAGATGCCGTTCGACCGCTACTATTCGCCTCCCGGGACCGCCGCCTCTTCTCCTCGCGCCACTCCCTACAACCAAAATTACTACCCACCACCACCCCGTGCCGCTTCTACCCAGTCACCTCAGAGACCCGCCACCCGCGCCTCTTTCCGCACTCCCTCAGCCAACGCTACACCAGTCTACCCTGGCTCCGGATACACCAGTCCCCGTCCGCCGACCGCGTCACCCAGATACGACAGCGAGGGCCGCTATGCCACGGCTAATGTGAGTGATGGCTTCTATTCTCGCAACTACCCTCCCTACAACCCGTCGTCGCCGCAGCTGCCGTCCTCGCATCGCCGCCAACCCTTTATCCCGACCCGCAACAGTACGCCTAGTGGGGAGTCGGACGAGGAGTACTTCAACCGCGATGGAACCATTGACTATGCTCCATCGTCGGGCCGTCAGCGCAGGAGTGAATACCACCCGAACATGTCATTCAGGAACCTGGGAAACCCAGTGGTGTACAGCGGAGGCCATCCTGAGACCTATGGGCGGCGGCGGCGCAACTCGTTTGGGGAATCCATTGCCCGCGAACATGCGACTGATAGAGTATTCTCACAGGCCGGGCCGTATAGCCCCATGCGCGCTGAGTTCTTTGATAAGCCCTCGCCTAGACGTCACCAGGATATGCCGTCCCGCCCTAGTACCACTTCTCGTCGTCCGTCCATGACTACCCCTCAACGTCCTGCTACTACGGCGCCCCGGTCTCATAAGAAGAACACCGAGTCTGTGTCGACACCGTCGTCTCGCAGCCAGTTGCGTGCTGCTACGTCGGATGATGCCAGATCTCAGGGTGTGCCTGAGGGTTACTCGCTCAAGAACTGGGACCCCAGCCAGACTCCTATTCTCCTGCTTGGCTCTGTCTTCGATGCCAACTCGCTGGGCAAGTGGATCTATGACTGGACTGTTCACAGTCATACTGCTTCGTCTCCCGAGGCTGAAATAGCCGGCCGTCTTTGGCTTTCCTTGATCCAGCTTTACGGCAAGATCCGCGACGGTAACGTTGCCGTCGATACCATTCGGTCCCGTAATGCCCGTGATGACGTTGACTACTTCCTTGATGGCGGTGATCGTCTCCAGGACCGCCTCCGTAAGCTTCTGAAGAAGTGCGAGAGACCTATGCTCCGAGCTGCCGAGGGTAAGGGTCTTGGCCAGAACTCTGGCAAGGAGTTCGTCAATACTCTCCTTGGCACCGACCGCAAGTCGACTGAAGAATTCATCGCTGCTGTTGATCTCTTCATTAAGCGTTGGAAGCAAAACGTTGACCCCATCCTTAACAACCCCACTGCCTAAATATGTTGGCTTTGATATCAACATATATTATCCCCTGACCCTCCATAACCATCAGGTCTATCCCCTACGGTTTGTGACAAGACTTATGTGTCTTGTCGTTTGATTTTCTGTTTTTAAATATTCTTTAATTCGTAGGGCAACCTACTACTTTCCATCCACCTGACTTCACTCACCCCATTCACCCAAAAGCATTCGATTTTACCTTTTGAAAATTCTGGAGAAGTTGTTTTCGCGATATTTCGCCTTTGTTTCTTTCTTCCAAGATACCCCCAGGCGTTAATTGTCTCTGCCGAGCTGGGATGACGTCAATGATTCTTTGCTTTATCTTTTTATTTATTCTATTTTACTCTCTTTTTCTATTCGGCTTCAAGTTTTTTGAATTTTTTGGTATTATTATTGTCCTTTTGAGACAGGCGGCTGGTAGTGATGAGTGCTCAAGTCCACTCCGATTCATTCTGCAATGAGTCTAGACTTGCTTGCTTTTTTTTTTTTTGCGTTCTGTTCTTTTATTAGGTACTCCGAAGCTCTTGTATCCATTATCATTCCATACACTAGCTATCTACTGCCACTCGCTTCGTTTTTCAACGCTGACATCGAATGACCGGTGGTATCGGCACCTAACTCTTCCTCCGTACTCCTTTTATTACTGGGCTCGCTCTCTGTTTGTATTTTTTTGGGGAGGGGTTCGAAAAAGTACTTTTCGTGTTTTATTTCATTTCTAGATTGTCTTGATTTATTATTTTTGAGTTTCTTTGCTTTAACTAGATTGTTATGTCTTGCTGATTTCATTTTTGCTTTTGTTTTGCGTTTTTCTTCACGGACAATTTCGCGTTAGTGTCTAAAAGAATGATGGCAATCTTTGTTATTACATGGATTTTGGCGGTTTTTCTTGGTCATCTAAGGGTTTGCTTTGGGTTTTCTAGTTTAGATTGCTTGGTTTTGTAATTCGAATTTGATGTTTAAAATTTGCCTAATATAATTCGCGACTTTTGTAGTGAATGCTCTCAAGACACTAATGGAATACGAATGCCATGTAAAAGTGCTTTTCTACTAATCCACTTATAATACATCATAAATATTATGTCTACTAAGCAATAATTGGCTGTGTCTTTCTCACTAACTAATTAAAACTATTCACTAAGTGATCGGCTTTTCTCACGCATGTGGGATCCACTAGTAACCATTAACAACACTTTTTGTTTGATACAAAAACACCACTTCTAACTAGTACTATGACATTCTAAATATACCCATGACCCTATTGTGATATCGGCATTTCGTGACTGCCACTCTCCATTACAATTCGCTCAAATTCACTCGCTGTATTCCTGGGCTTACCAAGTGATAGTTGAGCCAATGCCATACTGAGATAGTATCCGTTTAGTACAAAGTGGGCAAACAAGCGCAAACATATTTTCTTGTTAAACATCGATGATCTTGCGGTGATGGGGTTGCAGTGGGTCGGGTATATTGTTTGTTTTGGGAGACGAGAGGAGACTGCTGGGGATGACTTGCATGGCGGTGGGATTTGAGGGGATGGATGAGTATGCATGGGGTTAGTTGCATGTATAGATTCTTCTTGGTAAATTTTGGGAATCTATTGGTGAACATTAAATACTGATACCAAAGATTCGACATCATATATTCTACTCTTATCATGATAATGATGCTGCAATTACAAACCGACTCGTATAATTTCCACCATCCCGGCCTTCCGTCTTCCATCCCGCTTCCCACCTACCAGTCTACCTAAACGCACTTCATATTGTATAAGCCACTGCCCATCCAACACCACCTCCATCTCGAGCGGATCAACCGCCCGGGCCTTCCTGTACACACATGTGTGTATATGCAAGGTGTAAATTGTTAAGGATAAAACACGCAGATTGTATGGAGGGAGTTTGCCACGGGAATGAGTGATTTTGTCGTACGTGTTGTCACGATTAGTGTGTATGTGTGAAGGTGAGGGACTTTGCGGTTGCGGGATTTAATTGGTGGAGAAGAGAGTTGGGGAGGACTGTGTTAGCTACAGTGCTGATGGCGGAACTGTAATCGTTATGAACTATGTGTCTTAAATATCTACTCCAAGCTACCATCGACAAGTCCGTAACGATTATGACATCACCACAACTTACATATCTAGGATTTCCTCTAAGGATTTTCACAATCCTCCACCCCTATAGCTCGTATCCATACTCATTCGGACCTTCCCCTGACCCCTCACTACTACCACCACTACCATCGGACTTCAATTATTCTTTTGTCCCCTAACCATCTTCCTCTACTATTTTCCCATCCACTAGCAGCTAGCCGCCGAAGATCCTTAGAGTCCGTGTTCTAGAAGGATTCGGAGAATGGAGGATGAAAATTTCTTTTTTTTTTTGTGATTATGGTGGCAAATTAGAAGCGTATAGATGGAGGCTGTACTTGTTGAGGGTTGACGGATGGTGGCCCGGTGGGGCGGACATGGGGAATATCACGGGTAGTGAGTTGCTTACATACGGAAATGGCTATTTCTTGTTTAATTATTTGAAAATTATTTTGTGCGGTGGGGAAGGTTATCGATAATCGGCTGGTGTGAATGTATTTGCATGGAGGCTAATGAATGTGATTATGTACGGGAAAAGGTTCAACATGAATAGTGAGGTTGTTAGCGGTGAATATAGAGTCTGTTGGTCATGATGGAGGGTAGCGGTTACTGTAGGGGTAAGGGAAAGCAATGGGGATTATTGATCATGCGAGAAAAATTGGCCCAAACGACTTGCACAATATGTAAGCATAGATATTTCACCAAGTCTATTCACTTCTTCCTTAATATCACATGTCAAACTTGACTCAACTGCGTCCTTCACTATCCTCTAAATCTCAATCTGAACACTTTGTAGCTCATATGTACTACTATGTGCTAGACACTGTGTCAACTCATCACCTCTAGCTAGCCGCCATGGCCTGAAATCACGTCCCTTCACACCCTCGTATCATGCTTTCCGCCCCCTAGCATTAAAATATTGTCTGGTGTAGCCTTCACGGCGTGGCACAGCGTGATATCACGTAGAATGTCATTGGTGCACAGGCACGAGACGAGACGGAGGGGAAGGGAGAGATTGTTGCAATAGGGAGTGAATTGGGGGATGAAGAGAAAGAGAATATCGGATATCGAATTGGTCAGATGGTAATAAAATTGGTGATTGAGGTGGCCAATAGGGAGGGAGGGAGGGAGGGAGGGAGTGTATAGTTGTGTGTGACATTGATTTTTGCCTAGATTGATTACCATACAAAGACATCAATATAATTTTCAAAACAATCTATTGGCCCATTGTTTCAATATTCATACGTCACATACAGAGGGCTCATTGCCATACATAATCACTACTATTCCCAATATCGTGAATGAGACACAATTGGGGGCTGTTCCTGTGAATCCGAAACAGTACCTCATAGGTTTAGCTAGAGCCTAGTGCACATCATTGTCTGCTTCAGGGCACGAGACAATGTATATTGTCACCGTGACACCCTGGCTTGTTTCATCGCAGATCTCGGCGAGGGCGCCAAACATGATCGTCGCGATGGAAGAAAAAAAAGTGGGTTTGGAAGGGAAGAGAATAGGCGTTGACAATGTTATGGTTGTTAATATGAATGGAGAAGTGGGTTTGAAGATTTAGCCTGGATAACTTTACGATAGTGATCCGTCATGATATTGTGAATATAGAACCATCAGCTATTCGTATATCCTAGCCTCTAACTGGTGACTCCAGCCATATTACAAACACCGAATCAATGTCTAACCCATACAAACGCCCACCCAACTGTGATTGAGGCCCCCTTCACCCCATTCTCCTCACCGAAACAAACTTACGGATATTCATATTCCCCTCCGTACTATTGCCCAGAATTTTGCTGCTACTACCACACATCTCGCGCACGTGCTCCTCCGTTCATAGACTTTCTATTCTTCTTCCCCGTCTCATATCATCATAACGCGCCCGCTTGGGAGATAAGTAAAGTGTATTTCTTTCACAGGTAAATAAGCAGTCCTCACGATGCTCGGACGGCGATAAGACGCACGGCACGGTATGGTCTTGGGGCAATTAAACTATTCTTAGACAGGGTGAAACGTGAGGGGGGGGTTTGGCGGTAGGACGGGGAGGAAGGAAAGGGTGAGAAATGAGAAGTGGTTACTTTACCCGATTGGGATAGAGTAGAAGATGGAATTTGTCAGCGTGATTAATTTAAAAGGAATTTTGAAAGGATGAATATGTCAGTTATCTGTCAATTGATATGGAGTAACCTTTATATGCTGTAGTGGGCAAACACATATTTACACAAGTCTGGAATGACATGGGCATATTTGTGGCCCAATATGCGGGAAAGTGGCCGCAGTGGACTTGATGACTGTGTTATAGGGCTAGGTTGTTTGATGGGATAAGTCACAGAGGAAGAGAGTGGATAGACGAGGTGGGATGTGGCAGTATCGGTGAGTTGAAGCTGGTAGGGATTGGTACGGGGTTGTTGGTGTAACAGTGGATTTGATGGAATGTTAGAAGTGAGATATAGAGATGATGTGGTGATGACAAGGCCATGCATTGGATATTTATAGTGAGTAAGATGTAACCTTAAAGCAGGCAACCCATTAGGCAGTAATTCATGAGAAGTAACTACAACCAAAGAAATGCCTCTTGCCATATTATAATCTTCCAAAACTTCCAGCAAATCATCCACAAAAACGTCTTGCATATCTTGAACCATTCATCCCCAAGTATCTCCCTCATCCTCTAAGTACCTACAGTGCGTCCCAACCCCCTCACCCAACCCTTTTCCACACTCTGTATTACCCTCCACAACATCTGTCTGCCACTCATGGGTTAGGTAAACCCACCCGTTCACCCTCTCATGTGCCAAAGATAGCACCAAGTCGCCCATCAAGACTGCCCATCATTACTCCCATTGACAAAGAAAGGACTCTGGTTCTTTGGTGGGAATGGGAATAAAAGTTCCCTTCTCTTCTCTATCCTCCGCATGATCACATCGCGTGTGACGAAATGGATATATATTGACTATTTGGGAACCTTTAGGCGGGGGCGGCCGTGTGGGCGCTTAAATGGGCTTGTCACAACTGTGGTGGAGGGAGTATACAGTGGCTATTGATTTTTAATTGACATCGAGAAGAAGGATTCTCATTCAGCAAACAAGCAAGTCACGAGTGAGCGATATTCAAAGAAGTTAGGAAAATAAAAGTGGCTATTTCCGTCAGTCAATTGGGAGTAGAGACATGGCTGGTAGATCGGGAGACGGCACAGAAATTGTGGAATGGTTGGGGCGGTTGGGGACCGAAGGGTGGATGGATGGAGGCATTGGGGGTGATGTTTGGGAGAGAAAACGGGGTGGATAATGTGGCCAAAGGAAAGAGTGACATCAGGAGGGTGGTCAAAAGGGTTACGTTGACGTCTTTTGATTCCATAGATACTTGAATGGCCATGCCAAGACCCAAAGACTTTAAAGAATCTCCCGAAAGCCTTTATCTTCTCTGATCACACATCTTCATTAGTTCGGATCCCCGAATAATGACATCAATGGACCATCGCCCATTCCCAGCCCCTCATATCACTCTCAATGACATATTACCAACATTGATTCGCCAAGTTACTGACTAGTTCACCTTTCCCTGTATATCCACGTCGTGACCCGCCGTCCGGCTGTCAGCTGCAGAGATGTAGGTACGGTGGGTAGCTACGGGTTGAAGGAATCGCGGATATGTAAGAGACAGCATAAAGGGAAGCGATCTGAGTAGGTACAGAGGATGTATGATGACTAAATATGTATCGCTTTGGAACAAAATTTCTTGTATTCTGATAAGTTAACAGTAGATATATATTCTGCCAATATCAGTTAATTACTTGAAGTGACTGGAGGTAGTTACACCTCTAGCTTTTCCGGGTTTGTAAGTATCACTTAATCCATTATAAATCCCTTCCATCCGTTCAATCTCCTCAAAGAACCCTCTATTCTCCTCCGTATCCAACTTCAGCATCACATCTATCAACGACTCTGCCTTAAAGAACTTATTCTCCTTATTATACAACGACCTCTTCTGAAACTCCTCCGTCTCCTCTACTCCCCGGACACTAAACACCTCCTGCAAGATATCAATATCATATGGAATCTCAAACAAATCCCTCGAATCCTCGTACGTAAACAAAAACGCTTAAACCCCGACCAAATAATCCCACTCAAGCACAACGAACACGGCTTATGGGTCGTCAGAAAATAACACGCCACCGAGTCCGGCCGGGCGTCCACATCGGGGAAGTCCCGGGTGAAGAATTGGCGCAGGCAGTGGATTTCCCCATAAAAAAGGGGGGACCTATGTTCGTTGTTGGTGGCGGTGGTGAGCGGGGCGAGAGCGGGGGGATGATGGAAGGATTCGATGCTAGTGAGGAGGGGAGGTGAGGAGGGCTTTGGGAGTTGGGAGGGGGGGGTGTGTGGTAGTCATTGTAAGGGTGATGGTGATAGTTATTGGATGAAATACGAAAAGTGAATGAATCAAAGATGAATTTTGAGTGGTTCAATATCTCATTGATTTCATGGTAGTAGTCTTATTCATAAACATCATTGTTATTTCTTTCCCCGCCAATTCCCATTATAATTCCCTGTTTCACTTACAGGGTACACCCCTCTGTAACATTTGATTTACAGCACCATTTAGTCTTCTAAATCCTATCCATCAGCCCCGCTATCCGGCGACCTTCGCTGCCAACATCTACCGGGCAATCAAGTATCGTGAACTAGAAGCGGGAGGATGAGGGGGATTCAATTGTTTATCAATTTGATACAACTACAATATGTAATTTTCTCGACAAAGTACAGAGAGTCTTGTAGGTTACATTGGCTGTTAGCGTACATATTGGTGCAGATTTTGAGATTGGGTTGGAATGGGCCTTCGTGGGTTGATAGCAAGGTTGTTGAGTAGTTGCATGAAGATGAGTATTAGTTGACATATATTAGTTCATGATGATATGAGAAGAGTGCCAAGACTCTACACAAAAGAACAACATATAGAGCCTTAAAAGTAACACTAAGCGGTTAAAAGTTATATCATAAACCCTCGTGTAAGGGTTTATTGAACCATAGTTATGCCTTCAACTAGCTTTTTAGGAAAAATCCACTATTAGTATGACTAAGCGCTACTAAAATCTGAGTTTTCGGACTCCGTAATATCACTACCACTTGTCCTTATCTATCTCAGTGTATAGACTTTTATATTGAACTGTAGTCTCTCCCAGCTGGGAGTTCTTTTACAATTTTGATATCCACAAGATTTGCTCAAAATGCATTACATCCGCTTCCTCCGCCCCCCCACTGTCACCATCCGTGACAAAGGCGTCACCGTCCTCCGCCTTTGCTTCACCCTCGCCACTGATCTTGGGGATGCCTATTTGTCTCCCCTCCAACCTATCCCCCTAACTCTCACATACTGGGTCAACAACCAACTCCAAAGACCCACGCTTCCCCTCTACAAATGGACATCCGGGATGCGCGTTTGCAAGCTGGACGTTCCCCTTAAAGTGCTGGCCCGCGGCTCGTACGTCACGCGGATTTTCATCTCGCCAGCGGATCCGACGTTAGGGTTGATGCAGATGGAGCAGTTGCTTGTCGGACTGCCTTTGATTGTGCCGGTTGTTGCGACCCCGGGGTTGCCGGGACAGGAGCCGGAAATGTTTACTAACAGGCAGTTGTTGTTGGGGAATGTGCAGGAGAAGAGATTATTCTTGGTGTTAAGCGAGGAGGTGCAAGATTCGATTGCGCGGAGGGTCTGGGATGGGGGGATGGTGACGGCGGCGTTGTTGTATGAGCTGGCAGTGGCTGAGAGGGTTCCTAAGGGTGCAGAGACCCTGAAGACAGTACGGGAGATAATAGAGAGAGAAGAGCTTAGAGTATTAGAATTAGGATGTGGTGTGGGGACGTTGGGCGCCGCGTTTGCTAGTGGTGTTGCGAAGAAGTACAGTGGGTCTAAGGATGGCAAGTCTGGCCACCGTATCGTCATGACCGATCTTTCCGATGCCGAGGAAGTAGCCCGCCGGAACATTGGTCTGTACAACACCGGTATGGAATCTCTCGTTGCGCCAACCCTTGAGTACGAAAACCTCAACTGGTTTGACTGCAAAGAGGGAATCATGGGCCCGTTGGTTGCTCAGGAGAATCGTTGGGACCTAGTTATCATCAGCGATTGCACTTACAATAGCGACGTGATCCCGGCGCTTGTTGGAAGCCTGGATACCCTCCATGCTCGCGGCGTTGAATTTGACGGCAAGGGTCCCACTGTCCTTTTGTCTACAAAGCCCCGCCATGATTCCGAGAGTGTCTTCTGGACACAGATGGAGAAGGCCGGGTGGACGATCCACGAACAGGCAGAGTTCCCCATTGCGAATATTGGGGCATTGGATGAAAAGGTTGAGGTTTACCTATTTATGAAGGGCCAAGGCTTGATAAGTTCATTGACGGAAATAGTATGATTTGATTTGATGGATTTATTGTGTCGGGTCTGAATATTATGGATGAGATGTCGTTGGGTTTTGGGGTGGAAATGGGGCGGGCTAGGCTTTCGCTTACAGGAGGATATGCGGGTCGGCTCGGGGGTGCGTGGTCGGTAAAGAGTGGGCAGGACGGCGATTGGACGGGAATTGGGTAAACAAAAACACAGTGACTCTAAGCCAGTGCAAAATTTGTTGATCCACTCTTTGAGTTTTGAAACATTCTTCGAAATCTTTTCAAAAATATCGTTGGATATCTGATCGCCATTATGTTATAACCCTCCTACAACCTCGGCGCTTAACCCCACACATATAAATCCCCGCGCCTATCCCGCTTCCACCGTGGTCCCACCACACAAGTCCACGCCAGTATAACCGCCATGTCTCCTGTTAGGAAAAGCTGATCGTTTTATTTGTGAATATTGTATCCAATCAGCCTATGAATATGCGTCGTCTGCGTTTGGTAGGGCCACTTCGGCTACGGGCTGAAACAGACACATGCATAGGCGAAGACAACTAATTATATTTGACGGGTTAGGCCGGCTTCTTAGGCCGGCGGAGATTGAAGTTGATAATTGGGTTGTTGCTTGGAAAGGTAGAGAGAATGGTGTTTGGTGATAATATAATTAGGGCGAACTATACTACTTGGTGGTCGTATTCCGATCTTCTCTCATTTCCTTGATCTATATCTCTATCTGTGATATTGAAGCTGGTTCTTCTGTATATGCAACACTGTCATTTACTTTATCCATTATCATCACTCCTGTATCTAGAATCCACTCTTCAATCATCTTCAACTATGGATTACCACTCACGTCCGGTATCCCGGAGCAGCATCTACACCTCTGGCCCTACCCCCGAAATGCAAATACCATCCCGTTGCCCCCGAACCCCCACACCTCGTCACGGTACTCCGCCAACCCCTGAATACTCCCCTTGCTCAGAAACACTCTCCCCTTACAAAGAGTACAGTCTGCGCCTCCCACCACGCATGCCTAGTCCTCCTCGAGCCGAGGGTGACCCGAAATATTCTTGGGTTCCACCATTAGTCGATGAGAAGCCACGGGGTATCGATCTGGTTGGGTACGTGGAGGATCTTTATAACTTGATGAGGATGTTTAATGATAAAAAGTTTGTGAAGGTTTACTGGACATGGCAAGGGGAGACGGGAAGATGATATTAGTTCGTCAGCGCAGTCCGAGATCATCCACCTTGAACTTAAAAACTCTTCTCTTTTAGCCCATTGTAGCGCTCTTGAGCACATACTTTCCCAAAAGACAATCGAAGCCACTCATCAAGCCCACAAGATTGCCGAACAAGCCAAGACTATCAAGAGACTAGAGGCTGATCTTACCAAGAGCCGCTTGCAGCATGAAAAGGAAGTCCATGATCACAGTCTCAGAGCAATCGAATTCCTGTCGGATATCGAGGAGCGCAAGATTGACAGCATGGTGAAGAGGGAAAGAGTGAGGATGATTATGGCGGCGGTGGGCCCGGTGTTAGCGGATGATGTTCAGAAAGTCGGAGCGGACATCTTAATGGAGATGAACCCGGTGATTGAAAACAAGATGTAAGCTTAATCACTCCATGATACGTTAAGTGCTTATACTCACAAGGTCTCTCTAGTGTCGAATCGCACAACAAGCTATGGAAACAGGTCTCCTTGTTAGTCTCAGACTTCATTGTGATCCCTAAGACACCCCGGCATGTCCCTAAGGACACTCAAGGCCTCCCACTTAGCACTGTTGATTCACCGGCCGTCCAAAAGATCTACTGTGCCTATGCTCTATCGATCATCTCCCAAGCTATTGTTTCCGCATTCAATAACGGCACTTGGCTCTCCGAAGCCACAACCCAGCCCAGTACACTATCGAGCCATCACTCAATCCTAAGTGATGATAGCTTAAGAGACTCTCAAGGCAACGACCACCGCGATGGATTCATTAAAAATGCAATGGCTTTAATCACTTCCTACCTCACCACTGTAACTCTCTCCGAGGAATTCCCCGATTTCGAAAAAGGCCTCCGCCGATTCCTCGCCAAATCCTACACTCACCTCTCCGACCTCTCTCGCACAACTTCAACTCTCAGCGTCACAATCCCCTCAGTATCATCCTTCCCCTTCGCCTCCATCTCTTTCGACAACAAGTCGCCTCCCGCCGACCCCACCTTTCGGCACCCCCTTGACGCGGATGGCGACTACATTTGCTGCCTCTTCCCCCTCATCTTCAACAAATCATCGAATAATCCTATCCACCCCGGCTTCGGGCTCTTCTCGCGGCAAGTGGCTGTTGTTAAGGCGGTCAAGGAAGTTGATGCCTCATCGTTCCGGTTCGACTCGCCAGGGCCGCGGAATAGGTCTGATGGTGATGAATCGGGGAGTTCCGGGAGTTCCGGGGGCTCTGGGAAGACGAGAAAGCGGTCAAGGACAAGGGAGATGTCAAGATTAGGCGCGAATGAGCATAGAAAATTGGGGAGTTCCTGGCCACCATCGAGGGCACCGTCTAGAGCTCCGTCCAGAGCACCATCAAGAACACCGTTGAGGGCGTCACCGCCGGTCGTCATTATTACGGGAGGTAGAGACAGGGGAGAGATCATTCAAGGGCGCCAAGGACTGTGGATGAGGGGGAGTACAAGGTGGCAGGGCCAGGGTCGAGAAGGCCGAGCAGGGTGAGAGAGGGAAATCTATATGCAGGGGCTGAGATTCCCGGGTGGAATCCGGGGTATCCGGGGTTAGGAATGTCAGGGTTTGGAAGAGGGAATAAAAAGGTTGTGTAGGGTGTCATAGTGGTGAGTTGGGGTTACGGAGGTAATTGGTGAAGTTTAGGTCGGGTTCATGTAGTGGGAGGTGGGATATGTTTGTTAGAGAATTTGCATTATGGAATGATATTATTTGTGACGAGTCAATACTGAAAAATCTGATTGATGCATTTGATATCATATTTAAATATATTTTCTGTATTAATTTATTCCCTTCTTTTTATTCCATTGGTATCTTAAGCAAACATTTCATTTTCCATCGTCTCACCAAACCCTATCACCCTCTACCCCCAACTCTCGGCCGCCACCAATACCCCGAGGCTCCATCCGGACTCTTCCAACACTCCGAAACTTCACCCACCCTGTCGGTCATCTTCCTTACGAATACTAAACCCGAAACGATCTCCATTCTTGGATTTAATTACCAGGAACAATAGTATTTTCCGCAGTGGGCTCCTCTAATTGACAGGTGTTTGGCAGGTGAGCCATGTGACTGGGGTGAGGTTATTTGGACGTTCTGTGGGTAAGTTTTGAGACGTCATTGGTGTAAGTGAGATTTAAATAGATCGTGAATATCTAGTGTCGATTTACTAATGACAATTATGTAAAATTTAATGGTGATAGGGATGTCAGTAAGAGTTTTCAGGTGACGGTGACATAACCCTATTCTGAATAACTTAAAATAATAAACATGGATTATTGGCTTGCAGTAATTCCATGTTTGTCTTACGCGGAATGCAGTGTACGTATGTCTGACTCCGATATATGCGTTGTACAACTTCATCCTATAACTTTCTTTCCCATGTGTTTATAACTCAAAAAAACCCCCGGTTCAAAAAACTATGCCAAAATCCCTTTCCCATCATTCAAACCTCCTCACCATCTACTATCTTCCGCCTCTGTGAAAAGTAGGACCGGAGTTAAACCCGGACTTATCATATCCACAATGCCAAGACCCCTTCTCATTGAATAATAAGCCTCGAAAAATCCACCGAATACTTGTTACCCAATGGAAAACCAAAAAGAAACATCGTCACATTCGTTGAGAATTTGAACTGATAAATGAGTGCGTTGCACCGTCATACCAGACCGTGGGGTCTTGTAAGTATCCAGAGATTCCGGAGTAATACAGGATACGAGCCGATGGGGGTTTGGCGAGGTTAAGAATTTGAGATCATGGATAAACAATTCGACGATTTCACGGTTGCGAGATGGTGGGATAGTAAGATTTGTCGGGTTTGTGATGGGAGATGTAAGACGTACTTTGCCAATAGCAATAAATTGCGAGCGAGGCAAAGGAATCAAGAAATGTGACAATTAATTTCCATTGTTGCCTTTTGCCTCATTGGAGGTTCGAATGGATATTTGGCTCAAGGGGTGTCGGTGCATGTGTTGTGATAGAGCATGAGCCTGATCGAGTGCAGATTTGTGTTGCTAGGTATCGTGATGGATTTACTTGGGGTTTATTGTGGTGAGGGGAAGACGGCAGATGCATGTAGCTGTTGAGACGCTTCTGGGTAAATATGCATGTTTGGGGTTGTGATAAGGGAGTGCATGTTGTCGGTATATTGCGATCGTTTGGTAGCTTGGGGCTAGAAAGACGAAGGTGAGATGCTGATGGCCGTTTGTTTTTCTTTTTTGGACACAATAATGGACATTTCGAGTTCGTATTTTGGTAGAGAACAGGCCAGCTTGTAGCTGATACAGATATCTAGATATCGTGCTCATTGGCGATGTCCTTGTCATATTATTATGTTGATAGTACGCGAGCTCAGATCATGAATCTGGTTCAACGACTCGTTTTAATCTATATGCGGAAATTATAATCATTTGGCATTCAGTTAGATTACAAAGTAACGCATCCAGATCGAAATCAATAAGACTTGAATAAGGATTCACGTCTTATAATCCCTTCAAAAGAAGTCTCATTATGAATCATTGTGAGGCTCCATGGCTAATACTATCAGCAAGCAATGCCCTTGTCCTTTTTCTTAGCAAATTCTCTTATATCTTGTGATATTCCATAAAAACAACCTTTGCAATCAAACAAGAAAAGCTCTCTACCAAACAAATAATCCATCGTAGACTCTTATAACGTTCAAAAGAGCACACGATATCCACTGGCCTCGTAATTCTCAGCGAAAGCCAGGTTATGTACCAGGTTCAGGCCTTCCCTTTCAACGCCCAAAGACTTTGACACTATGGCCGAGACAACGCGAACTGCAGAATGCTAGAATTGACCGCATTAATTTCTGCCCTAAGATTTCAAGATTTCTTTTAAAGATAATCTCTCTACTGTAAAAAAATATCACGATTTCGTGCACATTGCTATTAAGATTTGCCTTGTTGATATCAACAATATATTGAGGACCTCGGATTCGCTCCTGATGCTAGATCATTACAATGTAACCAACTACTAACCAAGATTTACCTGGAATCTTATTCTGCGGATGGGTTTGCAGTAGTATCGAGGAGCATTTACCAATGAGTTTGTTTACCTGAAGCTAGATTTGACAGGTTTAGTGAGTATTCACGTTATCAGCAACAAGTCCGTATTATCATGACTCTTCCATATTCCTCTTGAAGCAATATAATTTTGACTTCCACTCTTCATAAGCTTGAATATTGTAACTGGGAATCATTGCTAACCTTACATGAAACTATAACTTATAATATCTCATCGTGATCTATTCAATCTACAAATTCCCAGATAATCTCCTTCCTCTGCAGCTGCCCACCCGAAAGCGCCCACCATCGTACCAACAGGGGCATCTTCATAACAACTACCCTTGGCTGATTACCAAGCAAAGTCACCACCATAATAGCTGGTCCCTGCCCCTGGACGAATAAAGGACGACCGGGCGACCAGATTGCTACGGCGTGATATCAACCCGGTTGGCGGGCGTTTTTGTCAGACGTAAGATTTGGTACCTGGAGGGTGCAAATGTCCAATTAGGCTGCAATATGTGAAGAGAATGTTCTGGTTGAGTATGGGTTTGGGGGCTTATATGGGATATGTTGCATTTGGCTGGTGTTGGTGAGCTGGAGACCGGTGAAGAATGGTTGGTGGTTCTTGGGGATGCTATAGTTGGTTGGGTCGGTGATAAGACGGCGTGGAAATTCTGATGTTAGTACCAATGTCACAAAATACTAAGGAGGTGGGATATGATGCTGTTTGCCGACTTGATCTATTCACACATTGCTAATTCCACAAGTGACATCAAATCTGATATCTGCTTCTATCTAAGCAGCCCCAGGCACCTCCGGGCCCTATCACCATATAAATGCCCTAACTTATCATCTCTATGATCTTGCCGTCATAGCGCTGTCGTAACACCATATATTGGGCTCATAACTAGCTTCCTGACAACACTGATTTGCCAAGGATGTCTTCGCCATCGGAGTTAAGGGGATAGGGAACGGAGTGCAGGTGGCACAGGATTATGATGGTGGGCTGGGAGAATCTGACAGTGATTGGTAATGAAAGTGAGATGGGGATCCCACATTTTTGAGATTGGAATTCTTGTTAGAGGGGACCAAGATGGTAAATGTACTAATGTGGCGATTGTCGACCTGCTGGCCGATCGGTCGGGGAAGAGTAGATACCATGATTTTGAGGTGATCGATGGATTATTATGATTTTCTGAGTCAACATGAGGTCCAAGGCTAATATTCCATCCTTTGGTCCACTATAAGTAAGCAAAATCTCCAACAAAGACCGCTCATATAATTACCAATTCACCACTAGATTTGTCTGGTCTAACACGTGAAAGCTCGAAAGGCACTAATTTTTCAATTTTCTTTTCAGATTTTCCTCTTGTTAGCGGGGCCCTGCTAATGATAGCGCCCCCAGCCCAAACTGACACTCTGCATAGAGTTCCGGACTGGGATAAGGGCGGATTCTCTTGTAACGGCACACGACTTGGACTGTAGAACCCCGCAAACGACAACTAAAGGACTAACAAACAAAAATATCACAAATCAAGTATTCGTAGATTCAAACCCACTTCGTCCTGATATCAAAATATTGACCGGCAATGTCCCTGACCATTAGCTTGCTATAAATTTAGCATATTCCTATGCTCGTTAGATTTTCCTGTTATTGTAGAGACCACCTTCTTCTGGAACAAGTTCCACAGGACATTAGATTGAGATATTCTGTAAGCTGACTTCAAGTTCTAGTTGTCCCCCTTTATAATCTCAGTAAGTGTCACTCCTGAAATCAGAATTTTATGTACTTCTGTCCCATACTACAACTATCGATACGGACTTAATCGCCGTCTACTTCCGCCTGTTTATCAGTCTTCATGGTGCTTCGCCATATGTTGCTTTGTGTTCTCCTTGGCTTGACATTTTCTTTCCCACTTACACTCTTGGCACTCGACTTTCGCTCAAAAAATAATTTAAAAAATAAAGAAATACAATAAATAATCTAGAAGTGACTTCAGACCCTATTGCCGGTCACTTCTTGCAAGCTCGCATCGCTAATTTAAGCTATAATTTTTCAGCTCACGTCCCCAGACCCCCCACCAACCCATCCGTCCCAGCAAACAGTAATTCGTCTACTTGCATCGAGAGCCCTCCTGATTACTCTTTATAAGGCCAGGCTCATCCCCTTTCACCCATTTCTCACTTCTCTTTACCCCTTCAAGAACCGTCTTCATTGCCATTTGCAGTTGTATCCGCTTTTGTTACCATGGGTGCACCAACTGCGGGCACCGGCTCTTCGACAGCCAATTCTATTAATGAAACTACACTTCCTGATCCCACACCCTATACCCATGTCCTTGCTACTGGTGTCTCGGTCGAACAGGCCGAGGCCGACTTTGCTCAGTTGAGCAAGGAGCTCAGTCGTGCTAGCCGTGCCAGTCATAACAAAGAGATTGGCCATGGCGAGGACCCGGAGAAGGCCGCCTCCGAGAATGAGGAGGAAAATCTCTTCGATCTCGAGTCTGCCCTTCGTGGCAACCTTTCTAGGGAGCAGGAGGCCGGCATTAAGCCTAAGCATATTGGAGCTTACTGGAATAACCTTACTGTCCAGGGTATCGGTGGCTCCGAAAATTTCATTTTCACCTTCCCTATTGCCTTGATGATCATGTTTGACGTTGTCTCTCCCGTGCTGAACCTCCTCGGTCTCAGCAAGAAGCCCGCCCAGGTCAATATCCTCGAAGGTTTCTCCGGTGTCTGCCACCCTGGTGAGATGGTCCTCGTTCTCGGCCGCCCCGGTTCTGGTTGCTCGTCGTTCCTCAAGACCATTGCCAACCAGCGCGATACTTTCTCTGCTGTCGAGGGTGAGGTCATGTACGGCCGTTTCACTGCCAAGGAATTCAAGAAGTACCGTGGTGAGGCCGTCTACAACCAGGAAGACGACGTCCATCACTCGACCCTTACCGTCGAGCAGACTCTCGACTTTGCCCTGGACACCAAGATCCCGGGTAAGTTGCCCATCGGCCTCACCAAGAAGTCCTTCAAGAAGAACGTCATCGATATGCTCCTCAAGATGTTCAACATTGAGCACACCCGCAACACCGTTGTCGGTGATGCCTTTGTTCGCGGTATCTCCGGTGGTGAGCGCAAGCGTGTCTCCATTGCTGAGATGATGATCACCAATGGTTGCATCCTGTCTTGGGATAACTCTACCCGTGGCCTCGACGCCTCTACCGCCCTTGATTTCACAAAGTCCCTGCGTATCATGACCGACCTGTATAAGACCACCACCTTCGTCTCCCTCTACCAGGCCTCCGAGAACATCTACCGCCTCTTTGACAAAGTCCTCGTCATCGACTCTGGCCGCGAAGTCTACTTTGGCCCCGCCTCTGAAGCCCGCAGCTACTTTGAGGGTCTTGGTTTCGCCCCGAGACCTCGCCAGACCACCCCTGACTACGTCACCGGTTGCACTGATGAGTTCGAGCGTGAATATGCTCCCGGTGTCACTAAAGAGACTGCCCCTCACTCGCCCGAGACTCTGGCTGCGGCTTTCATTGCTTCGGACATCAAGAAATCGCTTACAGCTGAGATGACTGCGTACAAGGACGGTCTTGTTGCTGAACAAGCCAAGTTCAACGATTTTCAGATTGCAGTCAAGGAGAGCAAACGTGCTGCTCCTTCTCAGTAAGTTTATTCCTTCCAAGTGCCGGATTGTGGTCACGACTCAGCAATTCATTTCTATTTCTAACTTCACATCACCTATTACGGTAACATTAACTAACCATCATTACAGCTCTGCCTACAACGCCGGTTTCCACATCCAGATCTGGGCGCTCATGAAGCGTCAATTCCTTCTCAAGCTCCAGGACAGATTCTCCCTCAGTGTCTCCTGGCTCCGCTCCATTATCATTGCTATTGTCCTCGGTACTCTCTTCTACGATCTCAACCAAACCTCGGCGGATGCCTTCTCTCGTGGTGGTCTTCTGTTCATTGCTCTTTTATTCAACGCTTTCCAGGCTTTCTCTGAGTTGGCTGGGACGATGACGGGTCGTGGTGTTGTTGCCAAGCATCGTGCTTACACTTTCCATCGGCCATCGGCGTTGTGGATTGCGCAGATTATCGTCGATCAGGCTTTCTCGGCGAGTCAGATCCTCATCTTCTCGATTATTGTTTACTTCATGACTAATTTGGCTCGGACTGCGGGTGGTTTCTTCACCTTCTACCTAATGATTCTCGTTGGTAACATTGCCATGACTCTGTTCTTCCGTATCATTGGTTGTCTAAGTCCCGACTTTGATTACGCCATCAAGTTCACTGTTCTCATTCTAACTTTTTGATTGTTACCTCCGGATACCTCATTCAGTACGGCTCTGAGCACAAGTGGCTGCGTTGGATCTTCTGGATTAACCCTCTTGGTCTCGCTTTTGCTAGTATGATGATCAACGAGTTCTCTCGCATCGATCTTGAATGCGCCGGCCAGTCTTTGATTCCCTCTGGTGAAGGCTACACCGATATCAATCACCAGGTTTGCACTCTGGCTGGTTCCAAGGCCGGTACCACTCTCGTCAAGGGTAGCGACTACATCAACCTTGCCTTCCAGATGTCTAAAAGTGACCTGTGGCGCAACTTCGGTATCATCATCGCTCTAATTGTTTTCTTCCTGTTCCTCAACGTCACTCTCGGTGAGCTCGTCAAGTTCGCCGGTGGCGGTGGTGCCATGAAGGTCTTCAACAAACCCGATGCCGAGCGTGCCGCCCTCAACCAGGCCCTCAAGGAGAAGCTCGATGCTAAGCGTGCTAACCCCTCTGCTGAGGAATCGTCCGAGCTGAGCTTCAAGTCTGAGTCCGTCCTCACCTGGGAGGGTCTCAACTACGATGTCCCTGTCCCCGAGGGCACCCGTCGTCTTCTCAACAACGTTTTCGGCTACGTTCGTCCCGGCGAGCTCACTGCCCTTATGGGTGCCTCCGGTGCTGGCAAGACTACTCTCCTCGACGTCCTCGCCGCCCGTAAGAACATTGGTGTCATTACTGGTGACGTCCTCGTCGACTCCACCAAGCCCGGCAAGCAGTTTCAGCGTTCAACTTCCTACGCCGAGCAGATCGACATGCACGAGGGCACCCAAACTGTCCGTGAGGCCCTTCGCTTCTCGGCGGATCTTCGCCAGTCTTTCGAGACCCCCCAGAGCGAAAAATACGCCTATGTTGAAGAGATTATCAGCCTTCTGGAAATGGAGCATATTGCTGATGCCATGATTGGCTTCGGTGACTTTGGTCTTACTGTGGAACAGCGCAAGCGTGTCACCATCGGTGTCGAACTTTCTGCCAAGCCTGATCTTCTTCTCTTCCTTGATGAGCCTACTTCTGGTCTGGACTCTCAGAGTGCCTTCAATATTGTCCGTTTCCTTAAGAAGCTTGCTTCCGCTGGTCAGGCTATTCTGTGCACCATTCACCAGCCGAACGCCTCTCTCTTCGAGAACTTTGATCGTCTTCTTCTGCTCCAGCGCGGTGGCCGCACCGTCTACTTTGGTGACATCGGTAAGGACGCCTACGTGCTTCGCAACTACCTCAAGTCCCACGGCGCCGAGGCCGCCCTTACCGACAACGTCGCCGAGTTCATGCTTGAGGCTATTGGTGCCGGTTCGCGTCCCCGTATTGGTCCCAAAGACTGGGCCGAGATCTGGGATGAGTCGCCCGAGTTTGCTCACATCAAGGAGACCATTGCCCAGCTTAAGAATGACCGTACTGCTGCTCGGCAGGCTGCTAACCCCAGTCTGGAGAAGGAGTATGCGTCGCCTTTTAGCCATCAGCTCAAGGTTGTCCTTAAGCGTATGAATGTGTCTTTCTGGCGGTCGCCCAACTACCTCGTTACTCGTCTGTTTAACCACATTGCCGTTTCTATCATCACTGGTTTGACTTACCTGAACCTTGACGACTCGCGTACTTCGCTGCAGAACAAGGTTTTCGTCATGTTCCAGGTTACCGTGCTTCCGGCTCTGATCATCACTCAGGTTGAGGTCATGTACCACATGAAGCGTGCGCAGTTCTTCCGCGAGTCGTCGTCTAAGATGTACAATGCCATGGCCTTTGTTATGTCCATTGTCATCGCTGAGATCCCGTACACCATCATGTGCGCCGTCGTCTTCTACCTCCCTCTTTACTTCATGCCCGGATTCCAATCCGAATCTTCGCGCGCTGGTTACCAATTCCTCATGATCCTCGTTACTGAGTTATTCTCCATTACTCTTGGACAGACTATTGCCTCGCTGACACCCTCCCCTTTTATCTCGGCTCAGTTTGATCCTTTCATCATGATTACTTTCGCCCTCTTCTGTGGTGTCACGATCGGCCCCTCCCAGATGCCTCACTTCTGGCGCTCGTGGCTCTACCAGCTCGACCCCTTCACTCGTCTTATCGGCGGTATGGTCACCACGGCGCTCCACGGTCTCGCCGTCAGATGCAAGCCCGAAGAACTCAACGTGTTCTCTGCACCCGATGGCCAAACTTGCCAGGAGTACATGACGGAATTCTTCAACGCAGGTGGCGCTGGGTACCTAGTGGACCCGAACTCGTCGAGCTGTGAGTACTGTGCCTACCAGGTTGGCGATGAGTTCTACGAGCCGCTGGGCTTCAGCTTCAGTCATCGGTGGAGAGACTTTGGGATTTTCTTGGCGTTTGTGGGGTCGAATTTGATTATTATATTCTTGGGTAGTCGGTTCATTAATTACAACAAACGCTAAGGGACTTTTGAAGTTGTATTTGGTAATAATAGGTTGATGGTGGTAGCGTTGGATTATTATATCTGTAATGTTTTTTTTTTTTTAGTATTTGTCTGTTGATAATTTTAATGCTCGTTGGTATCCTATGGGGTTGCGGGCTGGTGTTTAGCTTGTCGTAATAGACAGGTCTTGTCTTGTTATAGGTGATCTAATGTTAAATAGACAAGAAAATAGAATAAGATCATATAAAAATATCCTCAAGTTTTTATACCTGATCAATATTTAGGATCAAAAATAGACATGTCATGAAATTATTGTAGTTTTAGCGTTTTACTTACACGATAGTTAGTAGGGTTAGTACCTTGCATAATATTGCATTTTCACGTGACATACCTACGATACCTAATTACCCATCACACCACAACTCTTTTGCCAAGAACCCCCACCGGCTTAAACGGCATCTCTAAACCCCTCCCAGAAACACAAACGAACCTTTTCTCCCCCAACCTCATTCACAACCCGTTTCACTAATTAACCCACCCTGTCCCACGGATACCTTCACCGGCAACCCACAGACCGCGTTGTGCTGTAACTGGGAAGTGAAGCGAAACGAGAGCGCTAAAAGTTACCATTTGGTTAATTGATTTATTAGGGACAATTTAGGTTGTTCTATGAGGAGCCTGAGGTTTTAAGGTATGGGAGAGAATTAAGCTTATGGATAGGGTTGGGATGGGATGGTGGATGTGTCAGGTTAGGAAGGGATGGTCGATATGTTATACATTATGCCTTTGATTCCCCGGTGATCATGAGAATCACGTCGATAGAGACTTCTGACATTATCATGAAGTCACAACTCATCCTTGTCCCCACATGAACAACTATCCTATTTCTGTCCTCATCTTCTTTGCCAGAGTATCGAACCAAAGTCCACTATCTCTTTCTACACCTTCTGTCTGAACCAGTTCCCAAACCACCTTCTCCTCCGACATCCAACGTCCCATCCATCCTATGCGCTCTCTAAAAATGACTAAATTCCTCGCAGTAAATTGCCTGCCTTTCCATAACCCATATGGCCCCTGGTGTCAATCAATCATAGCTGGCCCGCGCACCCCCCGTGGGCCTACTGCTCGGAACATTGAGAGTCTCTCCGGTAATTTCTTAGAGAATTTGGCTCGTTTACTCTTTGTGCCCCTGTGATCTGGTGGCACGAGGAACTATTGGCTTGCGAGGTGGTCTGGGTATAAAGAGAGAGGTGTCCTTGGGGTTATCTGAGTTCATGATATGTTCTTAGGTAACCAAGGTTCTTCGATTCTTGATATTTTATTCGCTTCTTTTCGTAAAGGTTAGACTTCTGTGAAGTAATCTTATTTCTTTCTTTACTTATCACTCTTTGAATTATCCCAACTTTTTATTACTTTTTTTTTTTTTTGCTTACCAGGCCGGTTCAAGAATTTTATTGCCAAAATGCAGTCCACTCTCGCTATCCTTCTCGGTGCCCTGACCGTCCAGGCCGGTAAGTCCCACATCACTTAGTCTCCGCTTATATAACATCCAGAGCACTAACACCGATCTTAGCTCCTGCCCTCATCGATACCCGTGCCACCCTCTGCACCGTCGTTGGCTCCACCACCCTCCCCCAAGAAGTCCAAGACATCGCCAACACCCTCTCTACCTCCGTGACCTGCGGCACCACCACAACCATCGGCAAAGTCCCCGACGCCACCTCTGGCTCCACATCCTTCTCCTCAATCGACTTCTCCAAGTCATCCGACACCCCCCTTGCCTTCGCGCTTGCCAACTTTGCCACCGAGGATACCGTTGCCAATTCTGACCTGAAGACATTCCAGGACCAGTTGGCCGTTTACCAGGCGACTGAGGCTGGCATCCGGTCAACGGGGGGCAGCTTAGCTATCAAGGCACCCAAGTTCTTTTTGCAGTTCCAAGTCTCGAGAATTCAGACAGCCCAGGGGGACCCGCCTACGGCCGCTGGGTCGCAGGTTGACCATCTTCTACAGAAGGTTATTAAGAACTCTCCCAATGAGGCTCAGGCATTGAAGGACCAGGTTACGGCCCTGTCCAAGAAGTTGGCTTAATGTGTCAGTCGATGATACTATCTATACTTAATTGTTAATTTACAATATTAATGGAAAGGGGTTTACAGATTATAACAGGACTGTAATAATATTGCATTTATCATACTAAACAAACAAGACGTGAACTTAAAGAGAAGAATATGAATGCGTATTATACAATACTATCTAACTTAAAAACCCGAAACACTTTGCAAAACCTCAGCATCAACTTTGAACACAAAATACAACAAATAAAACAAGACTCCCTAGCCAACCTAATTTCCCAATTTTAATACTCATAGAAATGCCATCTCACCCCGCCTAATCATACACTCCAGACACCATCCTTGTTCTTTATTCATTCGCTGCTGCCTCTCTAGCCTTCTTAATCTGCATCTCTAATCTGGTTTCACCACCTGACGCTTTCCACCACGCGTCGGTTCCCCAGCGGATCAACCGCTCAGCGGCACCAGTGGGTGTGAATGCCGGCCGGACGTCCAGGAAGAAGACAGGCTCACCGGTGGGCTCGGGGACGCCGGAGTAGTAGTCGATAATGTAGCGGATTTCCTTCTCCTCACCATTTACATGACGAGTGATATACCAATCGTGACGGTCGAACGGCGGCTCAGTACTAAAAACAACAAAAGTTAGCTAACTCTCCTCTCAAAGTTCGGAAACACCACCTCAACCAAACTCACCCAAAAGTCTCTGGGAATACCATTCCTAACCATCCCATAACCGTCGCTTTCGGGGTCCGTTGCCCCGGACGGCCCTGGAACCGAATTAACGTTGGCTGCTCCATCTTCAACCCCTCTATCTCCGCCGCACACTCCGCCGCCCTCTTCTCTCCCCGCCTGCAAATCTTCCACCCCTGTGCTAATCCCCCGCAAACCTCGCCTCCCACCCCAAAATCTCATCCCACGCCCCCTCGTTCAGAAAGTTATGCACCGCAACCATCTGTTCGATTGCCGTCACATCCGTGTCCTGGTACCCCTTGCGCAACAGCGCATTGTACATTTGCTGGGGTGACGGATACTCCCAGTTCTCAGCGCTGCCGCCGCGGGGAATCGAGGATTCTTCGCGGGAGGTGGGGAGGTCGATAACTTGGTTGGGGCCGCGCTCTTGGGAGATTTCACGGAACATGTAGTTGAGAGAGTTGATTTGCGAGAGGAAGCTAGAGTCTTCAGCTTTAGAGGGTTCGGAGGCGGCTCGAGGCTTGGGGTGAGGGGCGGCAACAGGGGTGAGAGGGGCGGTCGCGGGCTTGGCCTTGCCGCCGGTTAAGACGTCAATGGTCTTGTTATGCATCGGGCAAGCGGGCTGTAGATACGATGTGGTTAGCGGAGTTAAGATTGGCAGTTGTAGAGGGAAACGTACGGGAGGTGCGGCGCCTGAGCCGGCTTTGGGGTGGTTGACGGGTTTTGGGGTGGCGGTGTCGTGCTTGATCGGGCATGCGGCGGGAGGGGCGTCGGTATTGGCCGCCGGCGAAGCATCAGCCCAGAACCAACCCATTTTGTCGATAAGTATACAAGGTTGCAAGTAGTGATTATAATATCAAGCGAGGGTGTTCTGGCAGCAAAAGACGGTTTGTGACAAGAGAAATTTCAAAAAAATACACGGACAATTATTAACAACATCAAGAGCCCTGGGATGATGACCTTCAACTTTTATAAGGACACATTAATTGGTCAATATGGGAAAATGGGTAAAGCTAGATCCCGATCGCGATTTTTCTTTGTAATGAAATCCTAGCAAATCTAAGCTTTCTATAATGGAATTTTCTTCGGCGTTCCTTCAAATGTTAGTTAGGGTTCATAGCTACCCTGAAAACCGACTTTTCTGGGCTTCAGGCGTTCCTACGTTATCAGTTTCCCAAAGGTAGATTTACAATAAATGATAATTGCACAGAGCTAAGCAGACAGTCACATGTCAACACGATGATCGTGGAATGTACCGCCGATTAGATAATGCGTTGCCATTGGGAATGCGCCGTAGTTTTGGGGGTAGAATTGTCCATTTGTAGATTTTAGAAAATTTGATACCAGGAAAGGCCTGTACTCGAGAGTCCGTTTACTTAATTGTTAACTCCGCGGTTCGCGATCGACAGACCTACTAGTCAGCTACTGCTGCTCTTTCCATCTTTACTGAATGTCGCAGCTCTGACGTCGATATCACGACTGCGGTGGCTCCGCATATATATAAAAAAAGCCACACTGCACCCTCTGTCTACCACCACCACGCAGAATAGTCGATTTGTCCCCTAATTATCATTTATTCCACATCGTTGTATTACTTGTCGCATTGGGATATGAATACTGACTAATTACCTGATTCGCCATGAGTACCACCATGAGCTTAGCTCTCCACTGTACTCAGCGGCCGCCGCAGGCCACAGCTACACCTTTATTTCAGCGATGACGAAGATAAATCAAAGACCTGCGCAATCAGCGATATGGAGAGCGAATTCACAGATATTATACTCAACGGCGTCCCGAGCGGTACATAATGGTTCTTGGTCTCATGCGAAGCAGTCGAATTTGCGATACCTCTATGCTGGCGCCGGCGCTGCCGTTGCAGCCGGAGGCTTGGCATTGAGTCTTGACTCCGAGAAGACGAAGATACCTGAGAAGGATCGGACACCAACGGAGAAGTTGATGATTGCATCGTCGGATGAGGAGTTGAGGGCAAAGTTACCGATAGGTGCGCGCGGGATGGCTAGGCTACGGAATAACGTGGTGTACTTTCTGGACTGTTATGTTTGGGAGCCAATATGCACTTGTGTGCGGTTTATTCAGCTGGTTGGCATCTTTGTCCCGGTAATTATTTGTGTGCCAGCAATCTGGATCGGTGGGAGGGACCCGAAACGTGATAATGAGAGGTCTGGGACGATATGGTGGTATGGGCTTTTGGTTCAATCAATGGAGTGGGAGGGCCAACATTCATCAAGGTATGATCTACTAGTATATTTACGTGACCTTTAGTTGACATCGTGATAGCTTGGCCAATGGGCGGCGTCTCGATCTGATATTTTTCCTAACGAGATGTGTGACGTCATGTCGAAACTTCATTCCAATGCGCCAGCCCATAGCTTTCTTGAAACACAACGCATCATCTACGAAGCCTTCCATGGCCTTCCGTTCAACGAGATCTTTGAAGAGTTTGACCCAAATCCTATGGGTGTTGGCGCCATTGCGCAAGTGTACAAAGCTAAACTAAAGAGGGCCTCACTGTTCCGGATACCAAAGGTCCTGCTAGTACCTTTGAACTTCTACGAGAAACTGTTTTACGAAACCTTGATACCGTTTTAAAGAGTTCACCCAAGGGAACACCGTCCAGCTATGTTGCCGTCAAAGTAGTGCACCCTGGAATCGATCGGATGATCCGCCGGGATCTCTGCATCATGAATTGCTTCGCCAAAGTTCTCAATGCAATCCCAACAATCGAATGGTTGTCCTTGCCCAATGAAGTTGAGCAATTTGGCGAAATGATGTACCTTCAATTAGATCTCCGTATCGAAGCCACAAACTTGGCCCGTTTCCGCCACAATTTTCGAGATCGCACAACTGTAGCGTTCCCGACATCCTATCCTGAGTTCACCACCAAACACATGCTCATCGAAGAATTTGCCCAAGGAATACCTCTAGCTGCTTTTCTTGAGCTCGGCGGTGGCGTCTTCCAAGCAGATATCGCCAACGAGGGCCTTGACGGGTTCCTCAGGATGCTCCTCTTAGACAACTTTGTTCATGCCGACCTCCACCCCGGCAACATCATGGTCCGCTTCTACCCAGCAAACTCTCCCAGCCTTGGGCTTCCATCTTGGAATGAAAAGGAGATATCAGATACTGACAAACCCGACTTCCAACTCGAGAAAATCCTCTCGCGTCTCCGACCACTCTGTGCCGCTCGCGATAAGCAAGCCTGGACCAATGAACTCGCTCTGCTCTCCAAAGAAGGCTACCATGCCCAACTAATCTTTATCGACACCGGCCTTGTCACCGAACTCAACACTAAAAATCGACAGAATTTCCTAGACTTGTTTAGATCCATTGCCGAATTCGACGGCTACCGCTCCGGTGAACTAATGTGCCAACGCTGCCGCCAACCCGATGCCGTCATCGGGAAAGATTTCTTCGCGCTTAAAATGCAACGGCTCGTCAATAACGTCAAGTCTCGCACCCTGGCCCTCGGCAGCGTTAAGATTGGCGATATCCTGCAAGAGGTTCTGAGTATGGTGCGCGAACACCATGTGCGGATGGAGGGGGACTTTGTCAATGTGGTTATTAGCGTGTTGTTGCTGGAGGGTATCGGTAGGACCTTGGACCCAGGATTGGATTTGCTGAGTAGTGCGTTACCGATATTGCGGCAGGTGTCGGCGCAGAGTGGGACGGAAATGGCGAAGAGAGGTGACTTTTCGGTGATCTTGATGTGGATGGGATTAGAGACGAGGAGGTTTTTGCAGTTTAGTGTGGAGGATGTAAGTATTTGGGAGGGTGTTGGGGTTGTGGATTGTAGCTAACTTGTTGGTGTTTAGGTTGAATCGTGTGTTAAGTATGATTTGTTATCGCCGATGGTTTAGATGGGGGGATGGAAACTCGTGAGTTAGACGGAGATTGAGATACTGGGTTATCTGTCTGTGTATATTAACAACTATAGAAATATTCATATGTCCTTATTTTCCTTCTATGGAGTTTGATTTATTGATAGTTTGGTCGATTTCGTCTGTTCTAGACGTCACTCACTTGTCAAAACACACCTTACAAAACAAGATATTCCCTGTTTCTATAAATATCCGCTTAGTACAACCATGACCTACTGAATCCCATTCAGTTTTGGGGCGACCAAAACTAACATTTTCGATACCGATCAACTGCATATATGGTACCCATTGTCATTGGCTAATTGTCTTTTCCCTCCATTACGAGGCCCCCGGATATCCTGTATCTATCAAGGCACACTTCCTATCTTACCAAAGACAAATGCTCAATGGGGTGGTCTCGCTTGGTATCTTCATACTGTATTTTGGGATGGAAACTTCCTAGCGTGCGGCGCATTTGTATAGGATGGAGATCGTATAGTGGGGGAGGGGGCGAGGGGGCTTTTGTATAGAGAGGGAGATAGTTGTAGATGGGAAGGGGGACTAGGGGTTTGTCCGATGTTTGGGGTGGGTTTTGGAGGGAACTGGGGGTGGGAATGATACAGGGACGGATGGGGAGGTTGGAGTGAAGGCAAGTAAGTTTGTCGTGAAATCATGCATTAGAAATGAAGAAAAATAACACATCTAATATCAGTTGGTGAGTAGATCTACGATTAAAATCCATTGTTAAATCAAATAGAAATCTGCTCAGTTCACATTGCCCACCACCAAAACCACCCGTCTGTGCATTAACATGAGGCACCTCAAGGTATCATCACACCCACACTCACCCTCACCCTCACCCTCACACAATCTCCCCCAAATCGCCCCCCAGCCCATTACGTCGTATTATCGGCCAGTATCGCCATGAGGCCCGGGCGGTTTGCTGTCAAGTAAGTCAAAAATCAACCGAGAAAGTCTATACAAGAAGGCGCAGTGATGCACTTTTATTTTGGGGATTTTGTTTATATTTTCATTTTTATTTCTTTTGGAAAGTTACTAATGATATTGGACTTTTTTTGGATTGGTTAAAACATATTTTCACACACACACACACAACTCACTGCATTGCATATATTACGCATACGTATACACACAACAACTAATATCAGGGTATTACGACATTACTTAGTGCCAGCTTACATATATCCTATGATCAGCGAATCCTCTCAACCGGCTGGTGACTTGTCAATATATCGAGCCTTCGTCCGCATCTTTCTCTTTTCCCATTCACTTTCAATTCCCATCCACACATACCTTTCATAATGTCTCGCCTCCTACGCAAAAAAGATTGCTTCACCGTCATAACCCCCATCCCCTCCTTCATCCCTCGCACTCTCGCCCTCGCTATCCTCCACTCGCACCCCGAAGTTATCACTCTTAACCCCCTTGTCCTCTCCCACAAGGCCATCCCGGCCCCGCGCACTGCCGCCTCCGACGAATTCTATGCCACGTGGTACGAGATCACCGAGCGCATCCAATATGTCCCCGGCGTCGGCAAGATTGGCTCGGGGAAGATTTCATTTACGGGGTGTTTTCACGATACACCGTGGGGGCTGCAGACGCATATTTATGCGCCAATGAACGTGGATTTGCGGAATAAGTATCGCATTTCGGGGAATGAGCCCGGAGAACCGGTGGAGGTTGCCGAGTTGGGATTGAGGGGATTGGGAGCGCCGGCATCGGGTTTGTATTTGCGGGAGGATATCGAGATCAAGTGCAACGTGGCCGTCATGTCATTCGTCAAGAACCAGCTCAAGGCCGCAGGCGAGGAAATGGTCCAGAGAATTATTAAAAAGCCGAGTTACTGGACGCAGGTGTCCTCCAAGGAATGTTCGAAAACGGCAAACTCAAAACCGTCAATCCTAATGACCGCTCCGACATAGCTACCCAATCTGCTATTGCCCGCGGTGAACTCCCGGCATCTCCTGTACACACCGGGACCCCCCCACCCTATTCCATGTCCAGGTTCCCCTCCCCATCTATTCAACAGCTCCAGTTCTCCCCCGGCTGTCCCTCAACCCCACTAGCCACGGCCCCATCATGGGTCACGCCCATAGCCAATCGCTAAGCGTCACGCCTTCTGGTCTTGGGCACCACCGCAACTATTCGCAGCCGTCTTGTTCCGGGTCACCCACCCCCCCACAACTTTTACTACAAAGTCCACCGGCTGCGGACCGTTCGCAGAGTCAGTCGGTAGAGCATGCTCTGGCAGTTGAGATGCCCGGCGACTTCATATTTCCCCGGCCGTCACCTCTTGGCTTCTCAACTCCACAGGCGTCCCCGTCGTTTTCGGCGAACACTGTATCCGATAGTAGTCACTCCTGGCAACAAACGCCGCCTCATTTATCCCCTGGATTTCAGCCGTCGCCCATGGCTTCACCGGGGTTGATGCCAGTGTCGACAAATGGGGGGTACCAAGGGAATTTGAAGCCCGAAGATGCAGAGAGGACGGCAGAGTTGGGGAGAGGACAGAGTGAGGAAATAATGGAGGTGAAGGATACGAAGGTTGCTGAGGGGGCGCCGAGGTTGACATTGTTTGGGGGGGAGAAGACGTCGATGGGGTTTGCGGTAGAGTTGGATGGGATGGGGAAGGGGCCTGAGGTGCCGGCAAAGGTGGTATGACGTTATGGTTTAGTGATGAAAAGGAAAGGTTTTCTGTTATTCTTATGTTAGATGCAAATTGACGATTTGTTTACATTGCCTGTGTTTAGAAGTTCATTTGCATATTCAGCATGATGACTAGTGTGATTAACTAATAGATGTGTGATGGTAAAGGAAAATAGGACAAAACCTTGAATAATAATAATGCCATTTCTGAAATAGAAATTCGAAAAGACAGAAGATCTCAGTAAGTTACTCCGAAAGCAACTTGCCACACTAATTAGTAAAAAGAATTAGACAGTACAAGAATCGAATCCATGACCTTTCACAGGTTCACAGAGTATGCAAAACAAATGTTATGCCCTAAATCAACCGCCTAAGCAATTGTTGTCAATTTACAGACTAGTGGACTCCGGACCACCTCAGCTATCAGCTATCAAGCCCGGCACAATCATCGTCGTGAATGTCAATCATTCACATTAATTAATCCACTTTTTCATGTTTTCCAACACTTCATGCCCTAACCCAAGATATGTATTACCACACAATATCTCTGCAGATTATTCTCCGCCCCATTCCTAAAATCCCCTCTCATTCATAAAACCAATCAGCGCCCACCCACCCGACCGTCACCCACGCCCCAATCTCTATTTTTGACGTCACCCGTCGCACTATCGCCAACCGCCATTAGTAAATCGATATTTCCTGGTAAGTACTCCGCCGTCAATTTAACCATTTTGATTCCTCGCGGGGACCCTTGCCAGGCTTGCAGATAGGTCCCAGATAGGCTATATATGACGATCAGAATGGGCACCAAGAGAAGGGTTATTAGAATGAGGTGAGGTTGGTAGGGATTAGGGCTATGTTGCAGAATATTTAAACATAAGTAAACAAGTCGACGTGTTTAACAGATGAAAGATCGTATGTCGACATCTCATGTGCTTTTGTTTCATTTCTTCTTCTCCATCTTCACTAAATCTCACGATCCTCAACTGAACGCCAGCCGTCATCCTCACACATCATAACACAAATGCCACCATGCCACCAACATTGAAGACTCATATCCTGCCCGCCCCGTCCCCTCCACCCAACTTCTCATCTAGACGGTCTCCGCGGCCTAGCTTCGTGAGCTATCTTTGCCTACCATTACACCGACTACAACCACAAGTCATTCCTCTCACTATATGGAAGTAAACCCGAAGACGTGGGCTCATCATGGCTCCAGCTACCATTTATCCAGATATTTTATTCTGGGCCGGCAATGGTTCGTATATTCTTTATTATTAATGGCTTCGCATTATCCTTTAAACCACTAAGCGAACTATACCATTGACTATAGACACTCAGGTGCTCTATTCAAAAATGGGGTCGCGAGAAGCCAGGTAGTTGTTGCCTCTGGGGTCTTCCGGAAGACCCTGGAGACTATTGATTCCGCCCATCATCTAAACACTTATCGTTGCTATAATGCTACAAATTGACGTCGATACCCATTAGAAGAAGCCAGAAGATACCATCATTGAATAAACCACTGACTGGGTTGAAGACCCTTCACAAATATTATATGGCCTTTAAACTTCGCCGATCGGTTGATCAAGAGCATATATAACCCTCATTTGTGGACGATCCCCATTGAATTTTCCCATTCACTATTGCTGTTCCTGGTGTTCACTAATGTCTGCCAGTTACGTACCACAAGAGCCCACATGATTTTAATGGCCTTTTAATTGTTCTATACACTCATAATATCCGGAAAATGGGCCTCTTTCGAATTCCTCGCCGGAGCCTTCTTCGCCGACTTGTACCTCGCCCGCAACTTCGATATTGCCTCCTCTGAATACATCTTCTTCACGCTCTCTCCAGTCTCTCCAGAGTTCCCTTGTGTCTATGTCAAATCGGCCTCATGGATTTCCCCCGTCCTTAAGAAAACCGCACGGATTTCCGGGCTTGTAGTCTCTGCCATAATCATCTGTTATCCCCTTCGTAAGTCTAACATGATGGACAACTACACCTAGCTCTCCGACCTGACGCCCTCGGTTTACTCCGCCGATAACGATGTGCGTTTCTGGTATGTGGTAGCTGCTGCATTAACCATCTGATCCGCATTGAGCCTCCGCTTCGCAAAGTGGATATTGGATACGCCGATCTCCCAATATACCATGAAAAGGCAATTTTTCTTTTTACATCTTACAGCATGATGTGTTGAACCTGATGCAAGGCTGAGTTCTCGCCTGGGAAGGACGCCAGGCCATTCGGGAAACGCCGGCAGAAGCTGGCTGGGGAGTCAGATGGTGGACGAGGATAGATAATCAGTTAGAGAAGATGGCATGTTGGATGTTGGGACTTATCATTATTGAGATTCCATTGATTATTATGGTGAATATCTTCACGAGGATTGTCAACAGGCTAGTTGTGCGGTTATCCAGTCGGGTTGAGAAGACGTTATTTGCTGAAGACTGCGATATGGAGTCTAATAAATAAACAGTCATATTCTCTATATTAGAAATTTAATCCGTAATAGATATCTCATCATCATCGTTATCTTCAACTAGCTAGGCCCCAGAATAATTAAAAATATAGCTTGCGTAAGTATGTCCTTTTCATTTCATCTGCCTTGAATATCCCGAATAATACGATGCCCAACCCGTCATCACCGCTATCTTGGAAGGTATTTAACGGCCGAGATGTGAACACAAATATTTCTGAATTCCCGGGCGGAAATCCTCAATGTTACCGTCGACTGTCGGCTATCATATTCCGTAATCCTATCCCCTAAGGCAATATCTACCACTTATCTATCTGGAATATGTCACAGATCCATAAAACGGATCCCTTCAAACTCAAAATACTAATATAGGAAAAGAAAAGCTTGATATCGATCACCGATTAACTAATCTCGAGGCTTTCTCTAATCCACGCACCACCCATACGTAACCTCCCCCACCCCGCTCCACCCCGGCCCTCTCCCCGTGTAACGCTGACCCCCGTAATCTAACAGAACATTCCTTTATATTCTCTCCAAATCCTCAATAATTCTAGGCAACGATATTTCTTATAGAAATACAGCTTACAGGGCTTGGTCAGAATAGGAAGGTGAGGTTTAATGAATGTCAGGGATTCCGTATTTGGGATTTTCACGATGATGATAGTTTCGAGTTATAATGGCGGTTAAGCTATCGGTATTCTCAGTGATAAGGTTCTTAGGTTAGGTTGGTGGGTTAGTGTGGGTTCTGGAAAAGTCTTGGCTGATAGGAAATAAGTTTGTTGGGGTGTGTGGTCAGATTTGACGGGGAAGATATGCAGTGGATGTATATATGTCTCTATTGATTGTTTCAGTAGCTATAACTCTGCTGAGTTCGCTTGCTAACTAGTTGGACAGATCTATGGATACGATACATAGAGAGGGGGCAAACAGGGACTAAGCAGTGACGTCAAGCTAAAGTATTCGCAGCGCCTAGAGTTATCGCAGTTAGCTGTTAGGGTTTTTCGGGGAATGAAATTAATTTGTGATTAGGAAGATTTCGATAGGATGGCTAGGAGAAATGATCGAAGGACTTCGGATCTAAATATTTGTGATAAATCTTGTAGTATTAAGAAATATTAATTGGATCATGTATGGTTAAGGTTACTCTTATCACCGCCAGATCAGCATGATTACAACTGTGGCCATTTCCATTACTCTACCTACATTTTCGCCAATTTTTGACACTATATGTGCTCTTAACTTATCGAATTACTCAAAATGAATATTTTCAGTGCATTGAGGGTTCAAAGAACCCCCAAAAGACCACCAAATTCACAATCCCGATTTCCTAACCTAATTGCTTTTTTCGACTTATACGCAATGGCCCCACTTTTCCTAGTCATTGTGCTTGCCTAGACAATGCCAAGACCTCGACTTCAAGGACGGCATTTTGTACTAAAGACCATAAAACAAAGAGAGAATGTGGTGTGAGAAGATGTGATTTTATATAAGGCTGATGATAGGACGCTCTGGGAGAATTTGGATATTTCGGGACATCATGGCATTTATATTGATTTATTGTTGGGTTGAGATTGATTGATTGATTAATTGTTTGTTTGTTTACTGGGTTTTAATCGGGTGTTCCGATATTTTGGGATTTTTGTTGATATATTTTTGTATATTTACATTTTGATATAAATCTATCGGGATTTGTATAAATACTGGATATCATCACTACTTTTATAATAATCATCTCTATCTCGACAATCCATCGTCTCTCACACAGCACAACAATCCATCACAATGACCTGTCTAAACGATGGCCACTTTGGACCCGTTGTCGAAGGTTGTCGTGATGATTTCGATTTCACTGTTGCCTTTGAAAGAATATTCCTGGGAATTGTTCCAGCTGCCATCTTTATCCCATTGGCTGTCATGCGCTTGATATATCTCTACGGCTCTGTCCAAGTCGTCCAAGGAACCTCTTCCAAGCCCTCAAGCTGGTAAGCCTCTACATTTAGTCTTATGCATGAATTTCATTGTGATTTTAGACAGCTGACCGGTTCATAGACCACCATCGTCTTCCTCGCAACTATAAACTTCTCCTAATTCTCCTCCAAACAACGCCCGCCCCCGACCTCTGGACCCCTGACGCCCACGGCCTCACTACGGCTGCGACTCTCGTAAATTTCTTTGCTAGTCTCTTTATGCTACCGTTATCTTACTTTGAACACCAAAGCCGGCCGCGTCCTTCAATGCTTCTGACAACCTATATCGTCATCACCATCCTCCCCGACATCGTCCAAGTGCGCACCCTCTGGCTCCTCGAAACAAAATTCTTCGCCACTGTGTTCGCAAGACTCTTCACAACCGCCTTTGCCTTCAAATTCCTAATTTTAATTCTCGAAAACGTCAGCAAGCAAAAATGGCTCTGCTGGGACCACACTACCCACTCCCCCGAAGAACTTGAGGGAATCCTCGGCCTCACTCTCTACACCTGGCTCTCTAAACTCTTCTTCACCGGTTACACCAAAGTCCTCAACGACAGCGACCTTTACCCCCTTGACGCTGCTCTCTCCGCCGAAACCCTCGCCTGCCGCTTCACTAATCAGATCAATGTAGTGTCCCATAGTGACGAGAAACCCGGCGTCATCCGCCTACTCTTCCGGACGATCCCCGTCGACTTGATGCTTCCCTTGCTCCCCCGTATGGCCCAAGTCGGCTTCAACTATTGTCAGCCATTTTTCATGCAAGCAATGCTAAACTATCTCATTTCCTCCAACACGTTACTGGATGCTCCGCAGCATGGAAAGAATATGGGATACGGATTAATCGGCGCTTGCATCATCATATACACCGGGATCGCTATCTTTAGCGGGCTCAGTGGGTATGCCACACAGCGCTCTGTCTACATGATACGTGCCTGCTTGGCAACTGCCATCTACGAAAAGACAACTCGGACGCGCGCCGATCACCTTGAGAACGCCGCGCCCTTAACTCTTATGAGCACTGACGTTGAACGTATTGTCCGATCCGCAGTCTTCATGCACGATATCTGGGTCAACACTTTCCAGGCCGCCCTTGGCTCCTATCTTTTGTACCGGCAACTCGGGGCCGCCTTTGCCGCGCCAATTGTCACGGTTGTCGTTTCAGCGTTGCTAATCGGCTTCGTTGTGCCGTTTGTCGCCCCGCGGCAGCGTCTCTGGATGGAAACGATCCAAAAGCGCGTGGGTCTCACTAGCTCTGTCGTCGGGAACATGAAATCCAGCAAAATCTCCGGCCTCGTTGAGCCAATTGAAGCCATTGTCCGGCGCTTCCGCGTCGACGACATCAACACCGGAAACAACTGGCGGTTCATGGCCCTCTTGATCGTGATAATTTCCTTGGCGCCGACAATGTTGACTCCTGTATTTACGTTTGCAGTTGCGGCGAAGGGGTTGGGTGTAACGAAGATTTATACATCGATGACGTTTATGGTGTTGTTGACGGTGCCGTTGACGGAGTTGATGCAGATTGTTGCGCCATTACAGGCGGCGTTGGCTTGTTGTGAGAGGATTAGTGAGTTTTGAATCAGGAGAGCTATCGGGATTATAGGGAGAAGTCATATAAGGAGGGGCTAATACGGCATGCTATTTCGCAGGATGGTAACAAAAAAAGGGTGGGGAGGATATCCAGTTGAAGACATATCCGGTGATTCCAACTGATGGGCCCGCAATGTCAATAGTCAAGGGTTTCTTTGGATGGGAAGCGAAGAAGATGGTGTTGAGGGATATCAATATTGTGATTCCTCGAGGGCAATTGACACTAGTTGTCGGCCCTGTTGCCTCCGGAAAGTCAACTCTCTGCAAAGCACTTCTTGGCGAATCCACCTACTCGCAAGGAACTGTCACCGTCAACTCCTGCAAGTCTCAAATTGGGTTTTGTGACCAAGTTCCCTTCCTCCTCAACGCTACATTTAAAGAAAATATCGTTGGCTTCACCCCTTGGAACCAACCCAAATATGACGCTATTATCCAAGCAACGATGCTCGCCCTCGACGTTTCACTGCTCCCTCAAGGTCACGATACTAAGATTGGCAGCAATGGTATCATGTTATCTGGTGGCCAGAAACAGCGTGTCTCGCTCGCTCGTGCCATCTACCTCGGCTCTGAGATCATAGTGCTTGATGATATCCTTAGCGGTCTTGATAATGACACTGAAACTGAAGTCTTCCGCCGTGTCTTCGGTCCCGACGGTCTTCTCCGGCAACGTAACGCCACCGTTGTCCTCTGCACCCACTCCGTCCGTCATCTGCCAACTGCCGACCACATAATCGCCCTCACCCCCAACGGCACCATCGCCGAAGAAGGAACATTCACAGAACTTGTCAAACTTGGCAACTACATTTCTAGCCTCGGCCTCCAAAAGCACAATGGGAAACCTATCACCTCCATCACCCCCGCCGAAATCTCCGAAGAAGAATCTCCCGCAGACCCGGAATTCCCGAAACCCCTAACAACCACCCAAGACCCCGCCATCACCGAAATCAACTCCGCCCGCCAAGTTGGCGATTTCAGTGTCTACAAAACCTACTTCAAGGCCACTGGCATCGAAAATGCTACTCTCTTCCTCATCACTAGTATAATTTACGGTTTTGCCGGCAACTTCTCTATCGCTTGGATTGGCTTCTGGACCGAAGACAAACTCCACCAATCTGATTCCTTTTATCTTGGCATCTTCGGGTTTCTGCGCGCCATCCAAATCATCGCCATGGGGCTTGGCTTTTGGCTATTGATGATTATCATGGTGAGGAGGTCGGGGATCACGTTACATAATGTGATCTTGACGACGGTAATGAGAGCACCGTTGAGTTTCTTTGCGGCGACAGATGCGGGGATTGTGACGAATTTGTTTTCGCAGGATTTGAGTATATTGGATATGGAATTGCCTATTGCCTTGACGAATATTGGGGCGACGTTGACAGATACTGTGGGTATCGCGTTTGTTGTGGCGATTGCGGCTCCATATCTAGCTATTGCGTATCCCGGACTGGTGTTAGTTTTGTGGTTTTTGCAGAGGTTCTACCTTAGAACTTCTAGGCAATTGCGTCTTCTTGATCTCGAGGCTAAGAGTCCCTTATAGTGAGTACTTCGATAAACTTCCAAATAGATAGTCACGTCAATATACTAACAACCTGCAGTTCCCACTTCATTGACACCATGAAAGGTGCCATTACCATCCGCGCCTTTGGCTGGGCCCCCAAAAACATCCTCCACAATCACACTCTCCTCGACACCTCGCAACGCCCCGCCTACCTCCTCTCCATGATTCAACAATGGCTCTCCGTCGCGCTCAACTTCATCGTCGCCATTATCGCCTTCCTGCTTGTCACGCTCGCCACTCAGATGAATGCTTCTGCGGGTTTTACCGGCGCTTCGTTCATCTCGCTGTTGACGTTTGGACAGTCACTAACTGCGTTGATTCAGTTTTACACGCAGTTAGAGACATCGATTGGGGCGGTGGCGAGGATTAGGACTTTTAGTGAGAAGATTGTGGCCGAGGATGGAAAGGGGGAGGATATTGAGCCGCCGGAGAATTGGCCGCCGGAGGATGATTGTGGTTGATGGGGCATGTGCTAGCTATGAGTAAGTTACACAGCATTCCTGATTCACTGACTAATTCTCTTCAAATCTAGATACTAACACCACCACAGTTCACGCGAATCAACTCTCGATACCCCCGACGCGTCCGCAACATCTACCTCTTCAACCCCTAAACTTGCTCTCTCCAACCTCTCCTTCACCATCACCCCCGGCACCAAACTCGCTGTCTGCGGTCGCTCCGGCTCCGGCAAATCTTCCCTTGTTCTTCTTCTCCTCAAACTCCTCTCGCCCACTCCTGACACTGCTACCGCCATCATCATCGACAATATCCCCCTTCACCAAATTGACCGCCGGGCCCTCCGCCGTCGCATCATTGCGGTCCCACAGGACGCCGTTTTCCTGCCGGTGGGCTCATCAATTAAGAATAATGTGGATCCGTATGGGGATGCGTCAGATGCACTTTGTGAGACGGTCTTGCTTCAGGTGAAGTTGGGAAAGTGGCTGGAAGAAAAGGGTGGCGTTAGCGCGGGGATGGACGGGGATGCGTTATCAGCAGGGCAGAAACAGTTGTTTAATCTTGGTCGGGCTATTGTCCGGAGGCGAATCAGGGATTCCCAGGCTAACAGTTACGGATATCAGGCTGGCGGGTTATTGATTCTGGATGAAGTGTCATCGGGAGTGGATACGGTGACGGAGCGGGAGATGCAGGAGATCATCAAGAAAGAGTTTGCAAATTATACGGTGTTGATGATTTCGCATCGGTTGGATATGATAGTGGATTTTGCAATGAGGGTTATTGTTATGGATAAGGGAGTGGTTATCGAGGATGGGAGGCCGAAGGAATTGATGAGGACGGACGGGAGTCGGTTTAGGGAGCTGTGGATGATGGGGAATGTGGGAAAGAAGGATAGGCGGGAGGACATCGTGATAATTTGATGACTTATGTTTTGATATAGAAATTCGAAAAGTAAATATATTACTTCAGCTCATATTGCTTGCTTAGCTTTCAAAATAATCATTTGAATGAAATAGATGACCCATTAAAAATGGGTAACTCTAGAGAGAGACAAAAAGTAGAGAACCAAAGAATAAATGCGTAATCTGGGAATCGAACCCAGGGCTAATCGAAATCATTACCAGATGGCAACGATTAATGTTACCACTACACCAATTACGCCAATGGATACTCGTTGGCTGCTCAGATCTTAGGAAATATTTTGATTGTAGCCATTCATAGCCACTAATTTTATACTACCATCAACTGACTCTCTCAATCATTACCAACCAATGACTTGTGAGAATATAACGGTATCAATAGTCTCCAATCCAAACACATTTTCGGCATCTCTTTCTCCACACATGGCACACCAATCCTCCGTCTCACCCATTTACATTCTCAGATAAACCCATCGCGCCCTAAAGGATCCGCGGGGAACCATCCAGTCAATAGAAATCTCACATCTGCTAGTCATTGTCATTAGAAAGGATGTACCCAACGCACACACATCGGGCGACTGATGCAGCCGTGTTATCAGCAGGGGATGTGCACATCGGTAATATTTCTTGGCTTTGGGATAAAGAAAAAATGTTTGAGTAGACGACATGGCAAAGTAAAGTGTAGGTTAGGCCGTATGTCTTGCCGTAGAGTCACCGTTATTTAGGGTTCCATGGTCCCGAGTTTGCCGGGGAGGAAGGGTATGTGCTCCTTTCTATCATGCCGAAGAACAACACCGAAGGCAACAGAAAAGTGGGTCATGTTTTTCATATATATTCTTTGAAAGACCCCGGATTGCGGTAGAGCGAACTCCTCGAGTCTATTTTTATGCTTGTGAACTTTTTGTGTAATATCCACGTTTTTGTTTTGTTTCATTTTTCTACGTTTAATTTGATGAATCATTTGCAGGCGATTACAGAAAGTCTTGATAAAGTTCAGCTCGCGTGCTAATCCAGATCATATCATCCACAGTCGTCAACAAACACCTGCTAGCATTCATAACTCTATCTTTCTAATTGCAACGATTAGGCTCTTGCACCAAGTTCATTTCATCTCGCCTCACTTTTTACTACGATCTCCGCCGCTACGTCGCCCACTTCATACTTCTTCCCTTTGCCCCCATCCCCATATACCTCATCTCATCCCAACATCCATGCCATCCTCCGAAACAACTTATAAACGTGGCCGCAAGAAGACATCCGGCGACTGCCACACCTGCAAGCGGCGCCGCCGGCGCTGCGATCAACAGGTCCCCAAGTGTGGGAAGTGCCTCAAAGATGACATCCCGTGTGCGGGCTATGACTCAACATGGGTCATGAAGGAGGGAATCCCGAAGGACAAGTTGAAGCAGTATAAAGATGGGGGGAAAGAAGCCGGGGCTAAACTGGAACGGAAGACAAGGAAGAAGGCAGATGGAAGAAGGGGGTCAAGGGAGATGGCTGGGTTAAATGTGATCAGGGAAAAGAGTGAACAAGCGGGGGAGGAAGAATCAAATGAAGGCGTTGATACGGGCGCTGAACCGGTCGTGGGTACTCTAGATACTCTGGAGTTCGATCCACAATCGTTGTTTGCAGATGTACAGTCCTTCACCCCGGATGTTATGATAGATGTGAATGGGATCTCACCACAACAGTCTTATATGATACCACCAGACCTAGAAACTGCAGAACATGCAGTGATAGACGGAGAATGCAGAATAGCAGATCGGATTCTGCTTCCAGATATTAAATCGGCATTATATAACAGGCCGTTGAACGCTCATTTTGTGGAAAGGTATTACAATGACGACAGATCGCAACATATGATCTTGGTTCCCAGATCTAATAGTAGTGCATCCCCGGAAGATGAAGATCCGGAGCAATTCTCAAGTCACTATTTAGAAGTCACAAGTCACGGTAGACATCCTGGAATAAATCAAGATACTGTTTGCCGAAGACTATCCCAATCATTCCAGGTAACACAGAAGCAACTACTCACAGCAATGTCAATACCAATATTGCTTGGCGGAGTTCACCATATGAGAGCCTACCTTGAGCACTGTAAGTCATAATTCCATATAGCCTATAAAACACCTCCTGGCTAACCGAATCCGCTAGTCAACAATGTCACCGGTGACATTGTCGCCCACGGCACCGGTTACGATAACCCTTTCTACAGTATCATTCCCTTCGCCGAAAAGTACCCCGTTCTCCAAGACATTATGGTCGCCTCCTCTGCCCTCCACCGTGCCAACGGCCTTCAAGTCGTCACTCAAGACCTCCCCATGACCGAGCGGGTCGCTGACCATTATGAGAAGCTCCGGCTTAATAATCCACAAACGATGGCCCTGATGCACGTTGCTGTGCAAGCAAAGGGCAGTGCGTATCGGAGGATGCGGGATTGTGCAAAAAACATGGGGATTTCGTCGCTGGAGAAGCAGGTGTTGACTATTGGAGCATTTTTCTTGTTGAATGCGGAGTTGATCGATATGCAGCCGAGGAGTAATACTATGGCGCATTTACAGTTTGCGAATCATTTATTAGATTCGGTGACGGGGGCTAATGGTATCACAGTCGAGGGGCTGGACCCTGTGATATTTAGTAATGTGATATCTAACTTTGTCATGTAAGTCCACTCTCACAAAACCCAATTACCCATACACGCTAACATCTTCTCCAGCTACAACATTCTCGGTTCCACCCTCATGTCCCCTGCCCAATGTCTCACCCTCGGCCGCGACCTCAAAAATCTCCTGCCAACTCTCTATGCCACAGAAGCCAACAGCTATCTTTGCTGTCCTGCCGCCATGGTCAAAATAATCCTCGAAGCCTCCGTCCTCGTTGGTGAAATGGCCACGAAAGGCCCCATCCAACTTAAGCAAGAGGCCATCTCGCTTATCCGCGAAGCTCGCGCTTTCGATATTACGGACTGGGCAACTCGAATGTCCGTCATCAACCCTGCTGATGATATTCCTAGTCGTGCCGCCGTTGCAGCAGCCCATAGGGCGGCGATATGCTTATATATCCTGAGAGCAATCCCGATTGCGGAGGTGGAGTCCCCGGTTAATACTGAGGCGTTAACGAGTGAGTTGCGGGGGCACATAAGTCGGGTTCCAACGCACAATGTCCATTTTAAGGGAGCTGCTTGGCCGCTATTTATGGTGGGTGCCGAATATGAAGATGCAGAGGATCGCTGGTGGGTACGTCATCGTTTGATGGATTTATGGAAGTTGGTGCCATGGGGATACATATTGGGGGCCATCGACACTTTGCAAAGTACTTGGCAGGCGCACGATGAGCAGCCGAAAGGCAATGGGTGTAATTGGCTGCAGGATATCTGGACACGGAACTCGGCGACGTTGATTGTATAGATTCAAGACTAGGGAAATAGTGGTTGGACATTGTATGAAGCTAGGCAGAGATATGGTTGGGTGTTGTTTCTTATTTGTTTCAAGTGGTGATTGCGCCTCTCTGACGGGTGAAGGTAATATAATTTAATGAGTCTGGGTGTTTCTGAACATTAATTGATAGGGATTTATGACAGCGAGTATTGAGCAAAAGTTATGGAAATACAGAACCGATAAACCTTATCTCAAAATACCATAAATATTCCCCATTGTTTTGTTTGTCCTTGTTTCCACAACTCTATTATAGTTTTCATTATATCACAAATCATTGCTTATATCTAATTATATATCAACATTTTCTGTCATCAGAACATCCAATTAATTCTCCAAATTAACCTTTTCTTGCCGCCTGTTCACCTACCAAAAGTGGAGATTAACACCATTCTTTTCCCCATTCGGTACCATTAGTACCTATTAACGTCAACCACTCGCACCGCAAATTTATTTTTCTTTTTTTAGAAAGTGCGAAAAGTCCAATTTTTCATCTCGCGATCCCACCTTACCACCACCACGACCTCATTACCACCCGTCCACGCATTTCGTTTTCCCGCGCTCGCCACTCATTGATTCATTCCGCGCATATCCTAGAAGTCCTGCATCAGTGTTCCATACTTAACGACCCAGCAAATCCTATTCAATCTCCAATCTCCCCAGCAGTTCACCTACCTAGATATCCCCCAGAAATCTGCCTCCCCCAACAAATCGCGCCATACTACCTACCTTCCGAATGAACGCCACTCCCTCAGCAGCCCCCAAGGCCAAGGCAAAGACCGCCGCCTCCCAAGCCCCCCCGCTTGCCTCCGCTGACCCCGGATATACCCGTTTGCATATTTCCCCCCTCGATGCCTCGCTGCTCTCCTCCGTTGTTCCCGCATCCGTGCTACCCACCGCGCGCAATATTTCTTTCCATACGATTGAGACTTTCCCTGAGCGTCGATTTGGCTACGTCGATTTACCTACGGAGGCTGCCGATAAACTTAAGAAAAAGTTGCACGGGATGACGTTGAAGGGTACGAAGATGAAGGTTGATAAGGCACGGAAAGCCCCGGAGGAATTTGTGCCAGATTGTGATATTGCGGAGCCGGTGGTGAAGAGGAAGAAGGCTGTTGTTGATGTTGATGGAACGGAGGTTGCTTTGTCGTCGAAGAGGCGGAAGCGGGATAAGGATGTCATCCAGGCCATTGTCCTCAAAGACGGCCGGAAAGTCAAACGCGGCTGGACCGTGACGCCGGAAGAGGCGAAAAAGGCGGCCATTAAGAAGTCGAAAACGAAAAGGTCGAATAAGGAAAAGGAAGACGACAAGAAGAAGGACAAGGAGAGCTACGAGATCAGATCCAAGTACACCGACAAGCCTGAAGCATTACTCAAAACGGTCCTTCCCGCTAACAAACTGATGCCCGCAATAAAGGCGGGCGCCAAGTTCAAGAACCGCAAGGATGGCAAACAAAGTAGGGAGATCATTGCGCACGAGTTTGAACACATGACAAAATTCCCTACGTTTTTAAGAGATGCGCCGGTGCCAAAGTCGGTTAAGAAGGCAGAGCTTGAGAATTCGTCGTCTGAGTCGGAGAGTAATGAAGATGAGAAGCTGGCCAAAAAATCCAAGGTGACGCCTAAGAAGATCGAGGTGTCTATTAAGAAGGCCGAAGCCCCTACAAAGGTCACAAAGCTTGCGCTCGTTGGGACTGACACTAGCAGTTCCGAGGAAGATACTTCCTCTGAAGAAGATTATTCCGATTCCAACTCCGACGCCGAATCCGATGAGGATATCGTCACCACGAAACAAGCGACCCCCGAACGCGCCGCCACCCCCCAAATCACCCTCACCGAGGCTCCCGCTTCCCCTACCGGCGACCGCCCCACAACTGCATCTTCCATGAAGTCCTTAACTATCAATATCCCCCCCGCGACCTCCGCCAAGGTCCACCCCCTTGAAACCCTCTACAAAAATTCAGCAGCTGGCGAAACCCCCATGACTGCCCCGTTCACTTTCTTTAGCAATAACTCTGAGGAGAAAAGCGAGGAAGAGGCTGAGGTCGAGACTAAGGGGAAGAATTTGGGATTGACTATCCAGCCGCAGGTTCCGATGACGCCGTATTCTCGGCAAGATTTCGAGGCGCGCGGGATGCGTAGTGCTGCGCCGACGCCAGATACGGCGCACCCCAATCGGATGAGGAGTTTTTTCCAGGGGGAGGATGGCGAGGATGAGGATGAGGATAGGGATGAGGTTATGGGGAGGATGAGAGTGATGTTAGCCCAGTTGGACAACGGGGTGTCCGTTAGCGAGTGTGGAGGAGGAGGAAGGGGGAAATGAGGAGGATATTGATGTGGATAGTAGGGAGAAGAAGGAGGGGGGTAGCGAGTTCCAAAAGTGGTTTTGGGAAAATAGAGGGGAGTTGAATAGGTCGTGGATGAAGAGGAGGAAGGCAGTTGGGAAGGAGAGGAGGATGAAGGATAATAAAACGAGGGGTTTTAAGAGGGGTTAGGTTTCTGAATATGGTATTATTTACGTACATTTATATACATATACATTGTTTTGTATTTTCAGTACTTTTTGTCTCTTGGGTCCCTCTTCGTTATATATATCCCATGTGCTTGACCAAATAACATAATATCCAACATCTCTGTTGTCTACCAGCACATGACATCAGATTTAGCCGCAATCAGTCAGAAATAGGGGGACATGGTCTAGTGGTATGACGGATCCTTAGCATAGGTGAAGCTTTGAGCTTTCAGCTTGGATCAGGTCCGGGGTTCGATTCCCCGTGTCTCCAGCCTCGTATTTTCCTTTTGACCGGTTTCTATATATCTTTTTAATGGTATTATACATCGTCATTTGTCGTGTTGGCTGAGAGCTGAATCGGTTCGCACGTGATGATGTTTTAGGCTTTATGAACCCCTGTTGATGATGAGCTTGAGCCTGTTCCTTTTATTCCTGCAGGTGTACGAATTGGGATATATTGGGCGATCCCCCGCACTTGGGAGCTTGGGGACATGTTTTTGCTATTGTTTCTGTCGTCGATTTGGAATGTAACAAGTTTTCGGATCCAGACCTAACATCAGATCTTATGTTGCTTGATATGATGTTCCGTCGTTGAACGATGTCGTGTGCTATCTCCAACAGCGCTTGTGCAACGCATCATGTGTTGTACAGATAACCTTACCTTTTAATCTCTAGGGTTCCCACTCTGCATGAAAACCATGCTTTCTTCACCGCCGCTTCACTCTATCACTTACACCCATAATTCATCTAGCCCCCGACCTCATCTGCCCATTCACCCTCTCACCACTAGTACTGGCTATTCCCTACAATTCACTTGCACTTCTCTACTCAATGGCCTTCTTTCTCCCTCAAATAGGAATGCCTAAGCTGATGAGCTTTTGCGTTTGCGAGTTCCTGGTTACTCGCCATGTCAGCAATGCGTGTCTCGGGTATAGCCCTTGCTTTGCAATGAGAAGGGGAGTGAGGGTGGTCCTGTGACTGAAGGGGCCGCATGGTGTTGTGTGTTGGCAGGCATTATGGGTGGTGGGGCGGGAGGATGGCTGCTTAAAAGGGCGATTGGGCTTCCATGTAATGATTATGTCTTTGCTAGTGTGACGATTAGAGAATAGTGGATGTCTCCGATGAATTGGATAATGAGGAGGTATTCGCTTCTGGTGATATAGTTAGTTCTTGTGTTGATATCACGGTCCGTGCTTAATTTTATGTTTTTAGTGGTAATCCATGTATGCGTGATATCAAAATCTTTTAGCTTGCAGCGAGGAGGCAACTAAAGATGAGGGCGAATAATGTATAAATTGCATATAATTATAATGGAGTTCTTATGTAATACATAGCAGATAATGCTCAACTTACACCGCCTCTCTCATGTCACATATGAAATCTTCCAGAAAATTAACCATTTCATGATCTCCAATTACCACTGCCATCTCCTGACAACTACATCTTCCTCTCATTAACAAAATCCTCAACCTCACTGACTACCCCTCACCGACCTAGGATATCGTAAGACGAACAATTCCTTGGCTGTATAATGGTGTAATGGGCCAATCCTTTCCGTGACCAACACAGCTTGAACAATTCATCATGCCCAAAAGTAGCGCCTAGTATCTGCACTAGCTTAGCCAGGCCGGTCTTCCTTGATTCCCTCGGGACACTGGGAGTGGACGCGGAGGCCGAGAGAAAGGGTGAAAAGAAGTATTGATTTTTAAGTCAAGATGTCGTAATAGTTAATAGGTAAGATATTCGACTTGACTGATGACTATATGACTTTAGACATATCTCATAGCTACTACATACAATTTAGCCCTGTAATCAACCACGACCATGCATACAAACTACCATCGTCTTTTCGCTCTACTTTATCACCGTCATGCCAACCCATGTCCATCCATCCATTGCCTCTACCTTTCACCCACGATCAAAGGAATTTCTTTTTTTTTATCTACTGTAAGTATCACTATCACCTCTGCCATCCCTCGTCGTCTGCATATACTTTCTTGTCCTCGCTTGATATAAATCCTGGGGTTCCGCAGGCTGTGTATCTCGTTCTTCTTCGTCCTTGTCCTTCCCCCTCACTCTAAAATCTTGTGATTTATTATTGAGGTAACTTCTCCTATGATATCTTTCCTAGATCTATTGTATATTTTTACTTCTCTATATAATTTATAAAATCCACTCTCATCTCTGTTTCCGTTGGTTTCTTTATCTAGTTATCAATTCATGATCTTCCTATTCTTCCTTCATTGTGACCCTTTTTTTTTTGAAACTCCATCTCTCTCTATCTGCCCTACGTGATACCAATCAATCTATATATATATATCTATCATCATCAACCTCCATCCACCATGGACGTCCTCCGCTTCGATACCTTCACCATGGACTCTCTCCCCTTCCACGCCCTCACCATGGACTCCTTTAGTCTCGACACCTTCAAGATCGACCGCACCATGTTCGACTCCGAAGATAAAATCCTCAACAGTCTCTGGATTGGCCTTCTTGGCCTTGAGACATTGATGGTCCTCGGCGTTGCCGTGCAGAGTTTGGTGAAGCGGTTCGTCAAGACTGCCCACGGACACTGAATATTTGACACTTTTCCATGTCCATCATCATCATTTTTCAACCTATGACCCGCCGGCTGGTGGCCCGGAAGTACCACCACCCTTTCACGACTCACGACCTTCATCACGACTTTGTTTCGTCTCTTCTATTATCCTTCTTTTTCATTGTTTATCCTTTTCGTTTTTCATTTTTGCTTCTTGTGCGCTTTGATACCCACAGCTACCCGTCTGCATATTCCAATCTTGTTCTCCTTTATGCCCACACACACTGTTTTCATAGTCTCACCCTATCGTCGCTCCCCATCATCCCCGTACCAACACCTCGAATTCACTCCATCACGACTCAATGACACCCCAACCCCGATATACCTCGGACCCGCCTGTTTAGGCTCTCAACGATCAACTGGTGAAATGTCCCAATTGGTGACCAGAGACATGGATAGATTGGATGGATATCACGATCCATGTTGTGTTTGTTGAGTGAGCTTTGAAGAAGAGGCTTTGATCTGCGTTAGGCTAGGGAATGTTTCGAAAGGTCATGGATAGTTTCCTATTGGAAATTTGGAGTTTTGGCTCGTTAAAAGTAATGATTTTTGGTGAGGTTTTGTTTCTGGTTTTTTTAGTTTTGTTTGTATATTATTATGTATTATATCTAATCATAACTTGCATTAGTTTTTATTGTGTAATTGTTAATTTTATGATCCTGAATTCATGCCTCTGAAGGGGCCCCGCCTTAGTAAATCCCTTTGAAGTGGGTCATATGTGATCCTCCATATTCATCAAATTGGTTGACATCTCAACCCTCCGAAAGCTGCACTCAAAATCATGAGATTCACACACTCTAATACACTCTAATCAGCACACTAGTATATTCAAATTTATTGAAGCTTAAAACTACTTTCACATGTCAATCCAACCGTCATCATCATCATCATCATCATCTACCTTCCACCCTCAACCGCGGAGGCCGCCCGTTCCTTTCCCATTTAAACTGCCGCCTGTTACTAATTCCACTCTGCCACTTACAGCCACAATCAACCCACCTACCAAAAACTAGAGACCCCTCTAGCGCCACAGCCCCCATATTAATGACATCTTACTGAGCAAAATACACCCGGAAGTTTTCCCTTATCCGATTTGTGCAAGTCACTGACGACTGACAATATGTTCCCGCATGCAAGCCCTCATGACAACTGGAGAACACGGGACATGGGGGCTTTGGAAAGAGTGAATATACTAGTGGGGAAATGCAATTGGGGCTATGATAGTCATGAATTCTCAAATTTAAACCATGCATTCGGGAATAAGGGAAACCATCGGGGTGATTGATAGATTCAGCAGCAATGGTCTTGTCGCCCCTCAAAGCTGAGAGCTGTAGCTAAATGCGGAGTCGCATTAGATGAAGCGTCTCAATGATTCGACAACGTGACCATCCACGACCCCCTCCCCCCCCATTGAAACATGCGTGCATAAAGCCCCCTTCTTATCACTCAACGGAGGCTTCATTATGCCCATTCCAGAGGGCCAACACCCTACGTACGCTACGAACAATCAGGAAACCGATAGAACAAAAATAGGAAGGAGGGGCTCATCAGGTATCAGGATTCCGCAACAATAACTAGGAAATTTGGCAGGTGCTAGAATCATGTTAGGGGATTCACTGGCGGAGAGTTATGGTGGATGCCTTCAGCTTGGTTGGCAATGATTGGAAACCGAGAAGGATACTATAGGAAAGACCCCATTTTCTATATCCGGGAGTTTCAGTTTGGATTCCATGGCTGCTGCAAGGGCGAGGTATAAAATGGGAGAGCCATCCTCATGGTGGATAATGTTACTTTTACTTTGATCCATTAACATCACGATATTTTTGTTTGATTCTATACCCATAACAATTTCTAAAATGACCAGCACTATCTACGTTACCGACATCTCCCTTGACACGGATGACAAGGAAGTTAACGACTTCTTCAGCTTCTGGTAAACACCTAACGCCATGCGCCATGCGCCATATACACTGTACCATGCTCTCTCTACTAACACTTCATCTCCTCCCAGTGGCAAGATTGCCAACATCATCATCGAGACCGACGAGAACACCAAGTCCAAAAAGGCCACCGTCACCTTCGAAAAAGACACCGCTATGAAGACCGCCCTCCTCCTCAACAACACCCAACTCGGCCCCTCCAAAATCACCGTCACCCCCTCAGTCCCCGCCAACCTCGACGAACACACCGACGCCACCCCCACCACCCGCACTAACGATGAAATCACTCAAGAAGAGAAACCCCGCTCGCGCATCCTCGCCGAGTACCTCGCCCATGGCTATGTCGTCGGCGACGCCGCCCTCGAACACGCCATCGAACTTGACAGGAAGCATAACGTTTCCCAACGCTTCTTCAGCACCCTCCAGTCCCTCAATTCCAAATACAAAGCCACCGATCGCGCCAAGGCCACCGATGAAACCTATGGGATCTCCACGCGCTCCAAGGGCCTCCTCCTCGGCCTCAACAGCTACTTTGAGAAGGCCGTCGGGACCCCCACCGGCCAAAAAATTGTCCAATTCTACGAAACCGGCTCTAAGCAAGCCGTTGACATCCATACCGAGGCCCGCCGTCTCGCCGACATAAAAACTTCTGCCTTTGGTGGCTCTGCGTACAAGGCATCGGGTCTTGAGAAGGTATTCGGAAAGTCCAAGGCGAATGCTGCGACTGACTCGGCGGGCGTTCCCGTGGGCAAGTCGTCGTTGAGCGAGCAGCCTGCTTCGGCGGTTCCTGTAGCAGCGCCTGCTGTAGCGATTGACCCGGCAGCGCCTGCTACGGGGGCTGGTGCGCCAGTTGAAGAGAAGAAGACGTAGGGTGGTGGCTGTGGGGTGAGTAGAAGGATTAACGGATGACCTTGTATAACATTACAATGAAATACTTAGTGGCTTGATGTTATGATGTTTGTTTGTTTGTTTGTTTGTTTGTTTTTACATTTTGGTTTTGATTATTGGTTTCTTTTTAGTCTACATAATGAAATGAAATGATAGTTTCAAAAGTAATAACTAGTTCATATTTTTGGAATCATATACTTGTGATAGAGTTATCTGTGTACTAATGAATTTAACAGGCAATATACGACATAGTAGTCCCCATAATCAAGACCAATTGGATATATAGTATCAACAAAGTAGTAAAATAAAATAAAATGATACCTCTAAACGCCAATAAACCCAAAGAATTCAAAAAAACAATACTAGCCCTTCCTTAATATCTTATTTTTCTTCTCCATTCCACTCTACTCTCTACTCTCTCCTCCCAGCCTCACCCCCGTCGGCGACGACACCGTATTAATCCCCCCGTTCATCGCACTCTCCCCCACTTTGACCTCCTCCTCCGATACCCCCACAGCAATACTTCCCGCCATACTCGCCGTTCTAATAGGCGTCGGCGGCTGCGTAGTTCCCGCCGACGTGACATCCCCCGTCGCAACAGGCGCTGGGACGTGACCCTGAGCATGCGCCGCGTGGTGCGCAGCGGCAATCCCGCTAATCTGGTGATCCCTAGGCGGCACAATTCCGGCGCCGGAGCCAACGGTGGGATTCATGCTAGCGGTTGTGCTGGACGATTCGCTGCGAGGGCGCGATAAGTTAGAAGCGTTAGTGGAGGAGTCGCTGGGGCGGCGGTCGCGGACGAGGCGTTCGAGTTCGCGGATACGACGCTTAAGGGCGTCGTTTTCCCGCTTGGCTGATTCGAGTTCGGCACGGTAAAAGGCTGTTTCTTCGAAGCGGGGGGTCCCAGCGATTAGCGAAGGGGATGAAAGAGTATCAGTGAAACTACCGGCAGCGGACATCAGGGGGACAGATGTAGAGGCGGGGATCCGCTGTTGCTGGAGGTAACCGAGGGTCGAGTCGGGAGGAGCATTAGTGAAGCCATGAGGACCCGGTGAATCAGTGCGGGAGCGACGAGATGCCGAGGAGCCTTGGCGGGATAGCGGGATACCGCGGCGAGCTTCGTAAGATGAGGAAATTGTTGCGGCGGCGGTAGATCGGACAGATGTGTTGGAGGTGGTGCGAACGTGGCGGCGGGATGTGCTGACGGCGGTGTTTCCAGGAGCGGGGATTGTGATGGGGTAAACGGGGGAGGCAAGAGTGTGGTGATGTTCGGGGTCGGCGTGGGTGGAAGTGGAGGATGCGTTGGAGACGACAGAGGCGTTTTGGGCTGCGCGAAGAAGAGAAAGTTCGCGGGTGAGGCGGTTAACCTGGCGGATGGCGAGAAATGCGGTTAGTAATTGTATGACTTTTCGAGGTTACGCAGGAAATGGACTTACAACTGCCTCATTTTCTTGTTCGAGTTCGCTATGCAGCTGAGCGGCTGTCATGGGCTTGGGGTGGCGGATAGGTCCGACGCCGGTGGCATCATAGTTGAGGGATTGCGAAGAAGTTCTGTTGGAAAGAGATGGGTGTTGCGAGCTGGAAGTGGCACCCGGAACAGGAATGGGCTGAGCGGGTGCCGAAGTGGGCGATGCAATGACGGCCGCTTGGTTAGACGGCAAGATGTTGATAGCGGCTGGCGAAGTGATGGGAGACGTCATGGCGCCGGTTGCGATGCGAGATAGTACTTTTGATTTTTTGGAGATAGGCGGAGTTCCGTAATGTTTATTGAGAGTTGGTGACTTTATCATCGAGCGGTCGTCTTTGGTAGATGACATGATTAAGACTCGTCATCCAATTGGTGGCGGGTCCGTTATTTAAGTATGGAGGTAGGAAGGGATCAAGTGGGACCTTTGTTTCTTATTCTTAACTGGGGCGGAAATCAATCAATGTACGGGGTTCGTGACGGCTGCGATTGAAGCAAGTGAGGCAAAGCGTCCAGGACAGGGCGGGTTGTGCTTTTTGATAAAGCTGTGGATGTGATTGGTGGCGGGGATGCTTGGTCAATGAAGACGGGAACGGGGGCGCGATGTCACAGGCCTGGGGACTGTCGGTTTAGCGGTCAGGGCGCCTGATATATGGGCGTGTTTAGTGGATTAGTGGGTGGAAAATAGGAGATTATGGGCCTGTAAGGGGGACACTAGCGGGTGCTAGGTGCTGTAGGCTTGGGGGCGATCGGTCAGGAGTGGGTTGGCGGGCGTTGACGGGAGTTGACGGGGGAGTTGACGGGGAAGAAGACGTCGTTATATAATTTGCGGATGGACAAGGTGGTGTGACAAGAGAGTATGTAGTGACACGTGATTTCGATGGTAAACAAGGCTGCGAATTTTAAATGGCCATTTGTTTTTATTTACAATGATTTTTATGTGAAATCAACCTGCCAATGGTACTATATGCAGTAACGAGGACAGAGTGTTGCATTCAATACCTAAAACAGTGTGTGGTGGGTTAATAGCAGCCATTTGAAGAGACACATGATGCACTCTACCCTTTCTCAATAGGAGGCAATGGCTGGATTGGAAATGTCGATCACATAGATGACTACTGGGGTTTCATCATATTTGTTTGTTTGTCTCTCGCTTAATCAAACTTCCCATCATTCGATTGAGTTCCATGTACTTTCTTCTATCTAGCATAACTCACTCCATCAAGCACCGTCACCGTTTCCACCACAACAGTTCTCGTAATGCCAATGCATTGACAATATATCCCCCCTTCTCCTTCACTGCTGACTCCAAGGCATGTATTTCCTGAACCAGCAACATCATCACATTCATGCACATATATCTGCCAACCACCAACTGTCTCCTCAACCCCAAGGATGTCATTCTCCCTTTCTCCCTGCATGCTCCCTTGTCATTTTCCAAATGCTTCTAGTCACCCGAGAGCTTCCTGTTGCCAGCTCCACGAAACCATGGATGGTGATGCAATGGGGACGACGCCGAAAGCTGTTAAGTTTATGCATGGGGTTATGCAGTTCGCATACAAGGGCTGTGCTTTCATAAAGAGCGTGCAGATGACATATGGAGGGCATGCGGGACTTGGGGTATGGGATACTGGACGGCCTGTGTTGAGGGATCACGGCTCGGACAGGTGACTTTCCTGTGTAAGTGAGGTGTAGCATTGCATAAATGGCTGATTTCGAAGACGTTGACCTGTAGTGGTGATAAACGGCATGTAGTCATGTGACTGGGGTTTGTTCACTTTCTAACATAAGGGTTATGTAATTTACACGCGCATTTTCATCAACCAATTTAAAAACATATAATGACGTGGTTCTAATGATTCAGCAAACAGGACCCTCGGGCCTGTAACGTAACTGTTTCCATATTACGAAATCTCAACCCCGCCAACTCTCCCTTCCCATGTTTTAGCCATACAAAAGACTCCCCAAATGCCTTAGGAATCCCCATGCCGTCACAATACATGCCAGTCACTAGAATTCACAAACGATGCGGAGAATCCGTCATTAAAGGAACGGAAAATGGTGTAGATGATATGACGCTGGAGAAATGTGGGGAGGCTTTTGGTGGGGATTACCTATATTTTGGGGTCACGGAGGGGGACGAAATGTGTTTGTGGGAATTCACTAGGGAATGTAGATCAGTGGCGTGGGGTCTGGGGATATGAATGTTTATAATAAAGCAACTTTGCCTCCTTGATCTAATAAGGCGAGGTTGAAGCTAGTTGACACGATGGCTACACAAGATAAGAGTGGTTAGACAAAGAGACATTATTTATGACGGATGGTGTGTATTAGGTACAAGTAGAGTACAGAAGAAAATAGAATACAACAGAAGATTAAACACCCCGCCTAAAACAACCAGTGGTATATAGCAATTAGTATGACAAGTATCACAACACCAGCCAGTTTAATCTGTTTCTAACATTATCTATGACACATAGTCACATTCTTTTCCCTGATCTCTTAGGTTAGAATCAAGCTTAAGTCCTTAAGCTGACTTCTCGGCCTGGACTTGCTCAATAGCAGCAGGGTCAGTCATGAACTTATGGGAGTGACGAGTAATGTAGTCATCTCCATCCAACAACTTCTCAAAAGTCTTCTGGGCAGTCTCGGGACTCAAGAGAGTAGTGAAGCAATCCAGCAATATGAATGAGGCATAAATCTTCAACACGTGGTTCATCCAAAGAGAAGCGTTGATCTTGGTGGCATTGTGTGTACGCAGAGTTGAAGTAGCACCCTGGCCAATAGAACTGATCTTGCCAGAGGCAGCTGAGATATCGTAACAGGTAGAATGGTAATGAGTGTGGAAGACCTCACTGGGAACAATGAAGGTAGTGGGGTTGGGGCCAAGATTGAAGAAAAACTGGGCGATGACATAGATTCCCAGGAGACTGTTGGACGATAGTTTGTCGTAAGCGAAGCCTATGATGATGAAGAGGACGGTCAGGATGGCTAAACCAGTAAACTGGATGGGTTTACGATCAATAGTGTCGACGGCGGTGACGGTGGCCCAGTAACTGGGAACAACATCCGCGAGGACAATGATGATGTTACTGACAGAGGTGTTGTAAAAGTACTTGTAGACATTGTTGGCGTTCTTGGTAGGGTAGCCGATAACGTTCAGAATAGTACTGTTGTTCAGCGAAAGACTGTAGAAAGCAACGTCTAGGCAGAACTACGAACCGGCGGTACCGATGAGCACAGACAGGTTCTTCCACTTGTTGTAATGGAAGCGGAAGTCGGCTCACAAAGTCTTGGAGACCTCGAGGGTCTTCTCGGCTTCCTTTTGACCAGCGAGGCGGGAGGCCCTGTTAAGGGTGGAGGAGGAGGTGTTGTTCATGTATGCTTGGACATTGGTGTGGGCCTTTTAATGACACAGGAGATATCGAAGGTGTAACGGGGGTCTCGGGATGGTCAGATGGTCTATGACAAAATTGAGTATTAGTTTATACTTCATTGAGAATTTACCAAGGAAAAGCTAACTTACAGTAAAAAGCGATGACGGCGGGAACGGCATTGGAGCTGATCAGGATATGCCACATCTTGTTAACAGCAATTTGGCAGTCACCGGAGCACTGGGAAATCTTGGTAGCCTCAGACAGCGAACCCTTGAAGCCAATGGTGACGAAGAGCATGACGAGGGTACCGCAGAGTTGACCGATACCTTGCATGGCGAAGACGGCACCCATCATGGCACCACGCCATTTAGTAGTAGGGAGCCTGGATAAAGAAAAAAAAATGCTAGAGATGACCTCATATGTTGATATATCGATAAAAAAATTAACTTACTCGGAGGTGATGATAGAAGAAAGCGGGTAATCACCATCGATACTCACTCCCATAATAACACTCCAAAAGATGATAAAATCGATGATATTGACTGAGGGAGACTCTAAACTCAGCGACTGGGCAAGCATAACAAAGATGATAATGATAAATTCCAGATCATATATCCGTTTACGATTCAGTCTATCAGCCAAGTAACCGAACGCCAACTGCTCAATAACCGTACCCGCCGAAGTCTACAACTTGATAGAATTATCCGACTGCGTAGGCATGGTACTGACACCCGGGTAGTAGATAACCCCCAGCATAATCGTCAATATCGACGAAATAAAGATATCGTACGAATCCGTACAGAAACCAATATCAACACTAGCAACAACAATCACTCTCACATGGTACCAACCAAACAGTGCCTCGTCAACAGCGGTGAGCTCGAGATCCCGGCGCTTCTTGGAGTCGGTGACGTGCAAGTAGTCGTTGTAGTAGTTGCGGTAGGCGTTGTTGCCGCCAGTGGTCATCTGGACGGGCACGGAGGGAGACGGAGGAGCAACACCAATTTTTTCCGGATGATGCTGTGTATTGTCGGGATGAAGATTTCTAGTAGATATCTAATGAAGATGGAAAGGAAGAGAAGTAGTGAAGGCAGAAAAGAAGGCTGTAATGAAGCAAAAGAGATGGGAGGTTGGAAAGTGGTGATGGACGCCGTTGCATCTTATATTGATTTCACGATGAGACGTATGATTAATTTATCAGGTAATTAGGGAAAAGACGGGTTATGGTAGTTTCTTTGATGCGATGGAAGGTGCCACTTGACTTCTTCCTTGTTGAGTGATATGAATGAATAAGCGACTTCCAGTTCCAAAGAAAGATAAATGATGACCTTTCTCAGTCTCATCTCGTCGCCGGCCAATCCTGTCATCATCTACTATTATCTCACACCCTCTCGTCCGCACCCACCTCACCTCATGGCATCACCCGAAGCCAGCAACCTCGTTCTTCCTACACAGTGAACCCATAATTTCACCGACAATTATCTCCCAGAATAGCCAAGTGTGGCCGAGAACCCGTAGAAACCCTGCCATAAGCGATTCCGCCGGGTGATGGGCGACTGGGGTAGTGGGATAGTTAAGTAGCAGAGTGAGTATGGAGCAGATTGGTAGCACACATGAGAGGAGGACTGGATAAGTGATGGTTAAGGGAGTGAGAGGATGTGGAAGAATGTGACAATTATGGTGAGATGGGGAGTTTCTTAGAACTTGGCTCGTGTTGGGAGGCCCGGCCATGGGGAAAAGGTGTATGCCGGTGTCTACATGAGGGTTTTAGTAGATTGAGTGACCCGGCATCTTGATATTATCTCGAATTGTATTCCGGTAATAAGGAACTGGCAGATGACTTTACAGTAGCTCCTCCCGCCCCAAGATCGTCTCTAAACGTAGAATCATACACTAAAACCCCTATTCACCACCCCTTCCCTCAAAGAAGTAACACCTACCACGACAGATCACTTTCTCTGTGCACTCCTGTCCACTCACTCCCCATACCTTCCTTCATTCAAATTATCTAACAAACCAAAGCTCTCTCTATATATTAACAACATCGCATTCTCCTGCTCATTAATTCCTCATATCTCCCGATCCGTAATTTTATCCCCAAACCAGTGATATGCTCCAATGGATATCCTATCGAGGAGTACCACATATGAGAATCAGCCAACTAACTGTCGCTACTGCTAATTCTTTATAGGTTATTTCTTCTCTAACTGCACGAAACCATGACATTAGGGGCGTGTAAGTGAAAAGTGGATCTGATGCACCCATGTAATCAACAACGAAAAGAGACCCCACTTAGCCAATTTAAAAGACAGTATTCAACCACGTTCGTCGATTCAGAGCTGTAGTAAGGGATTTTATATATGCACGACAATGAATGGATGGACGTTCTTTTGATTATGGCGGTTGTAGATGACGACGACACTGAGTAAATTGAATCGGTTGTTTTCTTGATGCTATTTTGTATTTAGGAATATGAATCTCTAGAACGAAATATTGATTCCTTTCCCCATTTAACATGAAAAAACCACCGAAAATACAAAGCCGAAGATAAAAAATGGCCAGAAAATGATGGTCCTTTTTGCCATACAACTAACATGTCGTCTACGCACTCGGCGTCTCTCTCTCTGAAAGGAAACACTGGTGATATCTGCATTCGCACACCGTTTGCTTACGCATGAAGGCGAGGGACTTGTGTTCTGTCACGTTTTGTTAAGGCATTTTTTGACGGTAGGTTTTCCGACTAAAAAAGGTCATTGGTATTAGTAAGAGGCTGCGGTGGAAAATAGAGAAACTGGATCTTAGAGTTTTTGAACAGATCACACACGACATTTTGGTTCTGGTTTACTTTTTTTATTTACTTTTATTTTTGTTTTCTTTTGGTCTCCCTTTCATGCAAGTTGTGGGTTATGTTCTGAGCTGAGTTAAAGTCGTCTGATGTCAAGATGCTAAGGAAAATTGTTAATTTTTAAGTAGATCATACAGCATTATACTTCAGTATTACCGGTATAGAGGACATACTTCACATCTCTTTACACACACACACACACATACCATGGACTTTAATGTCATCTCGATATCTCATCTCATATCCACTATGTCTACCACCACAATTACCAAACCCTCCCTCCTCCTCCCCTTCCCCTCACCTTTCCTCACCTCTACCACCCCACCACCCACTACCCACCTCCTCTCCCTCAAACTAATCACCGACTCCCTCGCCCAAGAATGCCAATGCGTTGCAACCACTCTCATCTTCCACCCCTTCCCCTCCCCCCACCACTCACCTTGCCATCCTCCTTCACACCCCATTACTAGTCCACGCGGGGGCCGCCCTTGGATATATATTGACGGTCCGGTAGGTGACAGGGCCTTTTTTTTGTGGGCACTGGAGGACTTTAGAGTTGAGTTTCTGGAAGAGAGTGTTAGGGAGGATGAAGTTATTTCGGCGTAGTATGGGAAGGGTATTATCAGGGTTATCATGGTCAGGGCAATCCCCATGAACGTCATTGGCAAGTCTTCCAAGTCGAAAGCGAAAGCTAAGATCATCCGTGCCAAAATCCGTGCCTGAACTACCCTTCTTCACTATCGGCGGCGCGGTCTCAAAAGAGATCTTGTCCGGGAGGCCATCTTGTTCGCAAAGAATGAATTTGATAAGGATATGGAGATTGTGTTTGCGGAGGATCATATGAATTCGGGAAGATTTTTATCTGATAGGTTTATAGAAGATCTGAACGAGAAAAAGAAGATAGCAGGAATGGTGTTGAGGGAGGAGTTGACAAAGTGGGAGAGGGAAGGGTGAGGTAAAATAAAATGATATTAAAGTGTATCTCTAGATCTGAATTCCGTACTAATATTATTTGTCTTCTTTAATCGATCAGTTTAATTATGATTGTGATATCTCACATGAGTGCCTCCCCATGCCATAGTTCCGCCACGCCGTCCGATCTGTTCAAGCCCATCAATCCCTCTCCCATCTCCCACAGCTCATCCCCCCGCGAACCACACTTTACCATCTCGCTACTGCAATGATCATCAACACCAGCTCATCAATACCAACTCAGTAATACCTCCCGCTACCATACTATACTCCAACCCACCCTCAGTCCCGGAGCTCCCCGCGGACTTCACCCTTCCGGGATACTTGTGGCTTAGCATCTACTGCCCTATTCCCCCACCGAAAAATACCCTAGCGCAGTATCAGTAATGTCTTCAAGTGATCCTACGTCTGCCTATTGAATTATTTAACAGTTTTACAGATCACAAAGCTGCCCGGTGACGTATCCATCGGAGATATTCATAAACGGGTTAGGGTTATATACATACTATCTCTCTACTATAACGCGAATTTATCGATAAGCGATTATTGGTTGAGCTTCGGCAACTAACTGCGGGATCATATTACAAATGAGATTCGGGTCTTTCTTCACATCAAGAAAATCAATATATATGTGGTGGAAATATGAATTAATTAATATGAATGAAATTAAAATCTGTATATCCGTACCCCAAACAATGCATTATATAAATAAATGTAAACAGGAAACCAAGGACCGGTAAATAGCTATAATAAAAATGGTATAAGCCCAAGTGGTACACATCACCTGGTTACCCATCAGCCAAGCTGACGATAGAAGAAAATGTGAATGCATAGATGCTTAATTGATGGAAGCAAAATGAGGCTGGTAGGCCAGAAGATAAGCTGAATTTGTGTAGCAGATTATTATGGCAAAGCAGTGGACATGACTGGCAATGCAGGAGCTATGAGCGACCTAAGTAAAAGAACATCGATGCTATGTATGATGAATGAATTCATAAGAACAAATAAAAGGGTATATGTAAAAGGGCTGTGAAGAATCGAAGAGAGAAAGCAGAGTAATAGGCAAGAAAAGAGTCAGCACTAGACATCAGTCAATCTAGTTCTTTTGAGCCCAAGAAAACAAACGCTTCTTGCGGCTCTTTTCTTGCTGTTCGACCTCGTCATCGTCAAGATCCAGACGATATCTACGGACACTACCAGTGTCATCATCAAAGGCAACATGTTGCTTGCTCTGCTTAGGGCACAAGCAATCCGGCAGCAAGTTCCTCATCATCCAGCCCTTGACACCCTTATTCGACTCATCGATGGCCGCATACTCAGCCCGTCTAGTCTGATCGCTAGTCCAGTACTGCGTAGTTGGCGGGACAAACGTTGGCGACTGGGCTGCAAGATCCTGCTCTGACGATGACGCCGATGGCATGTCCGCGAGAGTGCTGTTGAATCCTTGAGAGGCAATGGGGTCAATAGAGAGATTGGCAGTGTGAGGGTTGCGGCGGGAGGCAAGGGAGTGATGTTCGTCGTCACTGGGCGAGACGGCCGAGGCCAGATAATGGTAGGCGGCGGGGGCCTCGGGAGATGACTTGCGGTAGGTGCTGTTGCGGACGGAGGATCGGTAGCAGGATTGAGGGCGCTTGGCCCGGTGGTGGGAGGAGGCCGTGGAGGCGGAGGACGATGTGACGGAGGTAGACATTGCGTTGGAGATGGTGCTGTTGCGGCGGCATGGGTGGTGTTTGGTAGGGGATTTTGTGCTATGGAGAGAGCCGTAGCCAGAGTCTGCACGTTTGATTATTGATATACCGACTTCAGACATAGTTTCTGAGGTGAATATAGATGAGTGGGTGGTTATATGAACTCGCCCGATGGTTTTTGAACGGATGCGACAGTGCCGTGGGGTATTTATTATATCGGCGACGGCGATTGAGGTTTTTGGCAGCCAAAGGCAAACTGAGAAATGAAAAGGCAGATTAAATAGCCTTTGTGTTGGGGTTTTTTCTCGAAGTGTGCCCAATCCAAAATGGTGAGAGCTAAGTCTTCAAGGCAAAGACTTGAATGTCAAGTACAAGAACAAAGAAGCTTCAAGCTTATAGAAATTAAAGAAGCATAAACGTTTGCCAGATAAACAGAATCTCAGACAACCAGGACTAAGATGATGGACAACGAAAATGTACGAAGAAGACTTTGTGATAATGAAATTAGATCAAGATGGTATTGAAGAAGAAGAAAGATCAAAGAAGCGGGATGGCGATGGCTATTATAGCGGCTACACATAGGCGCAGAAGGAAGAAATAGAAAGTGCAGGTGAAGAAAAAAATATATATATATAAACAATCAATTAATTGGCATTATTTAACCGGCGACAGCTGCAGCTCAGACTAAATCTAGCAAAATTCCACATAATGAAAATTCCCAAACAGGGATCACACGGCAAACTGTAGATTGAAGGATGAAAAGAGGAGGGGCGATGCACTTGTAAAATCCTAAAAGGAAAATACCACAAAATACCAATAATTTGCCGTACATTTTCTCGCCCCACAGCCAAAGGGATCCCCAAAGGGATCACTCTCTGCAGTCCATGTATCAAGAGGTCCAGAAAAACCTGCGAGACATTACTGCAAATTTAAGAAAGAAAAAGCAACTATTGCAATCTTCCGGCCTCAATCCACAGCCTTGATAATTATGGTTCTGAAAACATGATTATTCATATAAAAGTGAAAGAAGATCTCGCTGGGTGGCAAGATACTCACGAACTGGTGATCGGATGGTTTATGGCTTGGTGGGTGATTGGCGAGAGGTCATCACGTTAAAAATTGCAGATTTAACCTCACTCAGCACCTTCCGCCGGACAACCATCGGCATCGACCATACCACCAGCGTAACCGCAGGCAAGATGAAAGAAAGGGTGTATTTTGAATGTAGTCGACACACTACATGTTCGCCTTGTATATGGTTTTTATTATCAATCTTCGAATTTTGACCGAGGAAAAGAATTCCCCGTAGAGTATAGTTGATCACACGGCAAGAACATAGAAAAGTATCAGACGGTCATGTTAGTGAGGGGATAGATCGCGGGGTCTCCATTTTTCGCAAGTGGGCGGATGTCGTTTAGAAGATGCAATGTATGGAAACGGGCCTCGTTGGTAGTTTCGTTGGAAGTGGGGAAGAGTTTTGACGATACAGTATCATTAGTAGTTCAGTTGGCCTACGGTTCCTCAACTACAACCTGCAAAGCACGAAAGGCTCAGGAAGATTACGGGAAGAAGTATCATCGGTTCTGAAGAAGGGTGGAAAGAGTAAAAACAAAGATTTTTTATTTTTTCTTTGGTCAAAGTTTCATTGAACTAGACGCACGAACTTGTCGTCGTCTTAGTGAAGAACAAGGAATCTGACGCCCAAACGTATACTTGGTGGTAACGCTGTCCAGGGCTCGGGATACGGTTACTCGATTAGGTGGGATATTCAGGATCTAGCCGTCGTCACGATGCAGTGGCGGATGACCGCGGGAGGATATTCAGATGCAGGGCAGAAAAGGATAATGACTTTTGCTGCATTCCAATGAGTGGAGGGCGTATTGTGACGGATCCAGATAGCATGTTTTATGACATATTCAATTTAAATAGGAATATATCTGACATCACTGTACTCAATATAGAGTGAACATAAGCTTGTAAGAGGTCATCTCTTAAGCACTATATCCAAGACATTATCAATTATCCAAGAGACCCAAACACTGGTACAAACAAAGCAATGCGGCACAATGTACAAGTATAGACACCACCCGCGCTCGTGACACTATCACTGTCTTAAACCTACCTTGACATCATGCACTTCACTTATCATCCAACACCTCCTCAAGATCGCCGAGGTCACCAAAGGACAAGGAAATCTATAGCGAACGAGACTAGTCTCGTATTCACTTGCCGGAGGAAAACAAAGGCACCATACTTTGCTTTGTGATCAGATTGACAGAAATTTTTGCTTCACTAGAAGAGGATTTTGTATGACGGGGAGAAAGTGACACGACATCTGTTTGCAGGGATCAAAGATGAATGTGGGATTTTGATGGTCCGATACTGTGTAATGGGTATGAGGCCATTTGCGATTTTTTTCTATAGGAATCGCCTCTTTGTTCTCGTGTCTGGAGATTCCAATAGGTCACGATACTCTATCAAAATCACCAAAAGACCAAAAGCACACACACGCACTCACTCACTCAACTGTCAGCTAACCCACCCCAGTAATCATGTCCCATCTACCCATGCACGCAAATCCTGCTACCGTCACATCCTCTCCCCTCGCCAAAGGGAGAAGATTAAAAAAATACAGGCAAAAATGCACGAAAAATACAAACCCTCGTGGGAAATTTAAACTGGAGAATGAGACATTAGCTGGGGTTGAGAAGCCAGTTGCCAATTGGATATCCTTGCCAGTGAAGTTGCGGTCAATAAACTTCGGATAATCATTTGCCTAAAGAGCAGAGATGGGCCTGGGGGGTTTGAAAGATTTTCTTTTTGCTGTGAGTAGAAGAAATTGAATATTATTGATTCTGTATGAATGGAAAATAACCAGCAGAAAAATTAGATGCCTTGCATCTCAACAAAAATTCATATAATAGTATTGTGACAATATCTCCAAAAGCTAGTACAGTCTTGGCTATCGTTAATTCAATCGCCACATCTATTTCTCAGACAAATAGTCCATGGCATCCCTAGTTTCTCCGCCATAGCTTCCCTCAAGAAGCGCCAGCCGCTCATGGATCATCCCAGTCCATACAACAGCTTCTATCAACCGCTCCCTTCGCTTGACCAACGATTTCACACTCTTGATGTCATCCATATGCTTTTTTTATTTCTTAGCTCAAAAGGAAATTTCCAAATTGCAACAGTCCTCTACCATCTGATACGGTTTATCATTACCCCATCGTCAGAGTCCATGGCCACGAGGTTACAGTAATTCCTGATGGATGGCGAAGAGGTTTGGTGGAGGCGGGGAAGATTGACTATGTAATAAGGACATGTCAAGTTCAAGCGAGACATTGCGGCCAGGTGAGACAGAGCACGAGGTTGTGCAGGTTAGTGGTTGTGGATAGATGGTTATCGTAAGGAGCTATTGTGGGTATTTTTTGCAATTGCGGAGAGAAGTGAGGAGGAAAAGGAAGCGGGGGTTGCTTGGTCTTATGTAAAGACTTGATTATCGTAGATACTTAATCTGGACTCGGCGCTTTTCCGACGCTTGATACATGGAGCTAAATCAATCGTTGATCTCCTGATATCAACCACTGGATATTGAAACATTGGATACCAGATTCTGAAAGCTCAACAACAATCTTCAGACACCTTCAGATGGCATATTGAGACAATTCAGACAATTCAGTCTCTAAGTCTATGGCACCCTGCCCTTGGGGTGAAACAGGTCCCTTCCCTTTGTCCCACTCATTCATAGCCAATCAATTATTCATCGTGCTTCTTCCCATGCATGTCCGACAAACCAACCCATCCTCTGTATCACCACTTCTGTCCTCCCAATTCGGCGCTTGTTGTTTTGCCCTCACTTCTTGGTGTCAAGACCCTTCAACACAATGGTTTATCGCCATCTAACTGATCTTTCTCAATAACCTCTCAGATTCCCCGCCACTTTGATGAGAATTCTTTGTCCACCGCATGTAGACATCCTGGAATATGCCGCTATGCATGCATTCCCTCCCTGCCCCCTTTAATGCGATGCCTTTTAGACTCTGACGGATTGATTGACGATTACATCAACATGAACAGCCTTCATGATCATCACCGCAGAGCCGTGAGGTTGCATTTATGGCGAAGCTACGGGTGTGTGTGTGATTGTAGCGATAACGATATGCACAATAATATTTTAGTTTTTGATAGGAATATTTCTAGTGGGTGTCTCTACTTTAAGCTGCAGCTTAGAGACATACATGAAGGGTATCGAATAGTCCATCGAACTTCGAGGCTGATTTCGCCACTTGACGATCCCTTGTTCACTAAACCTTGTTCACTAAAGGGTCGTCGCTCTTCAACTAATGTCTCCTGTCTTTCAATTCAGAGATTCGCATCCATCACCACATCCCCAATCTTCCATTCAGACCTCTGCATTAGCGAAAGTAGCCTATAACCACCCAGCCCAACCCACGTTCATCTGACCTCTGGTTAGCATGTTTAACGGGCGGATACCCAGGCCTTGACTGTCTAGTATTGCACGGGGCAGCTGCAGTTGTTCTATAGGAGCTTCTGTGGGAACTGGGGGTCTGGGCGAGCTGATAGAAATTAGTAGGGAGAATGAGAAAGGTTGATTAGAAAGTTTAGGTAGCAAAGCAACGGTGAGTTTCATATTGTTAGGTGATGATGGATGCATTATTCAGGAGATGTGATAGGAGGATTGGGAATGTATTTGGGACTAGGAGTTGTGTATCAAGTTATCGAGGGTTGTATGTTGTCACATTGGTCGTCACGCATTGTGAAGTCGTGATAGTCATGCACCAGGACGAGGGTTGCTGATAAGGGTCTGTTTATTACAAGGTGATCTATCAATAAATACGACATGCACTTCGTCATGTTCTCTATCCTAATAAAACAGTCTTATTATAACGATACATATATCCGGACTTTCAAAAACTATAGCCATCCATAATAGAGGCTAACTTATATTCCTTCCCATCAACCGGACTACTCAAAATCCACCACATGTCCCACCTGCAGCTATCCCATCGCTTCAGCACGCACAACTTCCCACCCAGTCTACCAGGTCTTTATCATCCAAATCCGTCTACGTTGTGGCTGACTAGTTAGCAAATAGTACGTGATGGGAATATGTAGGGACTTGGATAGAGATGTATGCAGGCAGGGACGGAGGACCATGTGCAGGTGGATGCATATGTAGAGGGACGTCATGGGGTTGGTAATACTTTGGGTTAAAATGTGAAAGATGAAGATAAGGTGATGAGTGGATGAGCCGACTATGGGAAAGATTGCCACGACTGGGTTTGTGATTGAAGTGGAGACAATTCGGATCGGGGTGGGGCAGTGGTAGGTGGCGAAGTTGGGTTCTGGGGATTCTCATGTCGGGGACTGTTGATTGATCATCAGATACGCAATATTGGCATCACGAAGTCTGCTATTGATGCCCAACATCAAATACCAGTTAACATCTCCAAATTTCCTTTGATCTTTTCCAATATGCAGTAATACCATAACTACCCATCCATCTATATTCCCAACCCCAACCTACCATGTCCTTAACATATGATAATACCACTAAAGCCCTACTTTGTTTATTTCGTCCTGGATCTTGACTCACATGTCTTAGCCAAGCCTCGTTCTGTGTAACCGATAAAGTCCAATATGAACGGTGGTCTCGGGACTTGAAAATATCCAGAAGGATCTCTGGGACTCATTTGTGTAAGGGATTGGCTGGGGATGTGAGTGGATTGGGAATATCATATGGGGTGAGATGGAAGTTGGGAGATGGGAAGCTGAAGGGATAGATTGGGTGATGGTAGGACGAACGGGTAGGAGGCGGAGTGGAGATATTCGGGCGCATTGGGGGCTTATATGTCTCGTGTTAGGAAGATAATTGAAATAGGTTCGACGAGATGGATTTGGGCGAAGAAGGACTTCATGTGAGGGGAGACGACGGGTGAGGTTGGTTCATGCGGAACCGAGGCAAAAGAAATGGTGAAAATTACCCGCAGGAATATGATTATTCCATGAAGTAAAGTGATTTCCAAGGCAAATACTAAACTAAAAATTTTCTGTTAACCGTACGTTGGAGCTAACAGTGATGTTAACTCGTATTACTATTATGGAATCATCGGCTCCGCCTGTCCGGACAGGGCCTCACTCCGAGCAACAATGTAGGGTTAATATACCATGTTAACCCTCATGACCAATCAGTTTAACCTAAAACGGACAAAAACCAACAAGTCTCCACATGATCCTCCTTATCTCGATTTTAATTATGCAACCACCTTATCTTATCTTCGCATCATCATTCGGGAATCCTCCACTGTCACGGCAATGTTTTGATCGAACGCTCGTTTGATGATAGTAGATCTGAGGGACGTGCTGTGATATCGTATGAATGGATATTTGGAAGAGGAGAGGGTATGGGTAGTTGTTGGTTCGTTGCTGGATCTGGGAAGGAACATGCAATGGGTACCCGGGAGATGTGTGTATTGGGATTATGATTGGGAGGTAAGGCTATTCTGAGAAAGATGGAGTTGTAAGTTGGTTTCCTGATTGGGGATAGTTTGTGCAGTTATGGGTGGGAGATCAACCTTAGATAAGAGATCATGACTTTCTTATATTAAAGTGTCAAGTATATAAACCTCATGATATCTCCAACATTTACATATTTGATAATCACCATTTACCAACCATTCTTACTTCACCCACTTTAACCCATCTTCACAATGACCATCCACCCCTGGGACCCCCTCTCCCCTGAGGAGATCACGTCCGCCGTCTCCATCGTCAACGCCGCTCACGGCCCTGACCTCCTCTTCAATGTCGTGTCCCTCCAGGAACCCCGCAAAGCCCCCATGACCGCCTGGCTCGCGGACCCCCAAACCAATGCTCCTCCGCCCCGTGTTGCTGAGATCGTCGTCATTGATAAGACGGGCTTGGCTCACGATGGGTTGGTGGATATTGCTTCGAGAAAGCTCACGCACTGGGAGGCTGCTCCAGGGCAGCAGCCGATTGTAAGCAAATACTATCGACAATAATCATATCAGAATACACGATACTAACATACCATAGATCACTATCGAGGAACTTCAACAGGTCGAACCCATCGCCCGCACTGACCCTGCCGTCATCGAGCAATGTCGCCTCTCCGGCATTCCCGCTTCCGATATGCACAAAGTCTACTGTGATCCCTGGACCATCGGCTATGATCCCCGCTATGGTTCCGCCACCCGCCTCCAGCAAGCGCTCATGTACTACCGCCCGGATATCGATGACTGTCAATACCAATACCCTCTAGACTTTTGTCCGATTTTTGACGCAGTCGCCAAGAAGATCATTGCGATTGACGTGCCAGCGGTGCGGAGGCCGTTGAGTACGGTTACGCCGATTAATTATCACCCGAAGGCGGTGGAAGCAGTCGGGGGTTACCGGAACAATATTAAGCCGATCAACATTACGCAGCCGGAAGGCGTTTCGTTTGGATTGAACGGCCGAGAACTTTCTTGGCAAAACTGGAAGTTCCATATTGGCTTCAATTATCGTGAAGGTATCGTCTTCAACAACATCCGCTTCTCCGACAAGGGCACCGACCGTTCCATTTTCTACCGCCTGTCTCTTGCCGAAATGGTCGTCCCGTATGGGAACCCCGAGCACCCCCATCAACGCAAGCACGCCTTTGACCTTGGAGAATATGGCGCCGGATACATGACCAACAGTCTCGCACTCGGCTGCGATTGTAAGGGAGCTATTCACTATTTGGATGCTCACTTCCCTACACAATCCGGTGGCCTCCGGCTTGTCAAGAATGCCATTTGTATTCACGAAGAGGACGCTGGCATCCTTTTTAAGCACTCGGATTTCCGTGACGACTCGGTGATTATTACCCGCGCCCGTAAACTCATCATCCAGCAAATATTCACCGCGGCAAACTACGAATATGCCGTCCAATGGATCTTCCACCAAGATGGTACCATTCAGCCCGAGATCAAGCTAACTGGCATCCTCAACACTTACACCATGGCCGTCAACGAAGACACTCACGGCTGGGGAACCCAAGTCTACCCTGGCGTCAACGCGCATAACCACCAGCACCTATTCTGCCTGCGCATCAACCCGGCCATCGACGGTCCCAATAACACCGTGTTTGTCGTGGACACGGTACCGTCAGAGGAGCCCGTAGGGTCCCCGGGAAACTTGTATGGGAATGCATTTTATGCGAAGAAAACGAAAATGGAGACGGAGGGAACGGCAAAGTCAGATTATTGTGGGGAAACTTCAAGGTCGTGGGAGATGGTGAATGAGGGGAAGGCGAACGCTTATAGTGGGAAGCCGGTGTCGTACAAGCTTGTGAGTAGAGAGGTTCCGAGGTTATTGCCCAAGGAAGGCTCGTTAATTTGGAAGAGAGCGGCGTTTGCTAGACATGCCGTTCACGTTACAAAGTGTAAGTAATCCTCTGGTTCCGCCACTGTAAAATACCAACTAATATACTAACTCACGCCCCTAGACCGCGACGACCAACTCTGGCCCGCCGGCCGCCACGTCCCGCAAACTTCCGGCGACATTCCCACTGGGCTTCCCGCCTGGATCGGCACGGGCGCCACCCCGTTACTAATACTGACATTGTCCTCTGGCACACCTTTGGCCTGACACATATTCCGGCACCTGAGGATTTCCCAGTGATGCCCGCGGAGCCCATTACGTTGTTGTTGCGGCCGAGGAATTTCTTTACGGCGAATCCGGTATTGGATGTACCTCCGAGTTATGCGAGTGTGCCGAGTCAGGTGAAGGGTGGGAGGAAGGCGGTGGTGGATTTGACGGATGGGGTTAGTAAGTTGGCTTTTGGGGGGGAGGGGCAGAAGGAGGAGGTTAAGGGGAGTTGCTGTGCTTCGTGAGGGTATAGTAATATGAGAGTATCTTTGGGGGTTTGTTTTGTATTTCTATATTTTATGTATGTAAGTTTTCAAATTATATCTCGTTTCATGATACTTTACGCCTTCCATTTCCACGCAGGATTCTTCCACTCCAATTTATCAACATTATTATCTGGAGCCTTCCCGGCCAGCTCCAAGTCCACATTTCTACCTTGTCTCTTCTTATTATCCGCCTCCATCTACCAAAGCAACGCCAACTCCGATAAGAACATAGTTGACGACATTGCCACGTTCAGCCCATTACCAGTAGGATAATTGGGCGCATTCTTATCAAGATACGACTAAATAGAGATGAGCACACCGATATTCCCAGCTACGATATTGAAGCCTGGATATATGTCAGTATTATTTAGGAACTACATCATATGACTCCAAAACTTACCAATAATTCCTGTACTTAATATATCTGACACGATATTTGCCGACACAATTGCATCCGTCAATTCCCCAAACGCAAACACTGTATTACTAACAAAGAACATCGCCCTATACCTAACATGGTTGTCCCGCGGTTCCAAGAACATAGCATATCCCCGCCATGATCAATAGGGATGACACAATCAAGAAGATCATTCGTCTGTTCAATTTCTACGCAAGGGTCCCGACGGCATCCAGGACATACGGCAGGACGGTCCGGAGTTGCACGTTGATGGTAGAGTACCTGGGGTAGAGACCTTTGATGATTGTTGGCTTGAAAAAGGCGACGCATTGGGCGGTGACGTTATCAAGAAAGAAGATAAAGGATACGACCAACGTGACAAGGTTCAACATGCCGCGAATAAGCTTCCTTCAATCCATAATGTCAATAATTTCAGAGGTTCCCATGTACTCGATAGATAACCTTCCAACCGCAAGTGCCTTTTCCTCCGCAGTTAACCACCTCGTAGTCTCCAGTCTATCCATCAACATGAAGAATGCAATAATCGCCAAGCCAGACGTGATGATCCCCTCGATAATGAACGGGACTTTCTACCCATGAAAACTTCCCAGCATCCCCATACTCAGAATAACTGACGCTAACAGACTGCCAAAAGCATCTGCAAGCGGCTCCATAACAATATATCAATCAATCTGGAACGTTAACTCGTCGGCTTTGTACCAGCGGGACATAATATGCGATGCCCGGGATCATACCGGCTTCGAAGATACCTAGTAGAACCGGACGACGCAGAGTTGCGTGGTAGTGTGCACGAAAGCGGTGCAGATGGATAGGATGCCAAAGAGGAAGCTCGTCAGCGGGATAAACTAGCCGAGGCCCATGGATTTGCAGAGCACATTTAATGGAGTTTCAAAGAGGATGTATGAGATGTAAAAACATGAAAGCACTTTGTTGAAATCATACTTTTGAAAGTTGAGTTCCTCGGCCATCCCTGCGATGTGCGCGTTGCCTACATTGTTAGTTGTTAAGATATATCATGAAGTGGAGGAGAGGAGACTCAGCTTACCGATGTTAGCACGGTCAATGAAGCAAAAAGATAGAGAATGGACGCGGTGGGGACTATGAATCAGTCGATCTTGCAGGCGAGTTTCTTTTCAGCGAGGGGGAAGAAGAGGGGTTTGTTGGGAGATTGGAAGTCTTGAATGGTTTGGTCGTTTCTAGTGTGGAAATCGGGGGTTAACCCGTTTCAGGGAGTGGGAGCTGGGGACATTGGGATGGATGTGGCTAACTATAGAGTAGTTCTTAATGATAATTGAGGTGAGGTGAGGAATACATAGATGAACAAACAAAGTGTCCATGAACCAAGCTAAGGAATTAAAAGAATAGTTTGATTATAACGAACAAAATCTCACCATCTGCTCTTTATATGAGTAACACAATCCATTGTCTTTCATTACTCTCCATGTATGTAACAACAATTTTGCCATATCCCTCGGGCTGTAGGAATTATTCAAACGGAATGGAGAGGCCAGGGACCACTGAGCATTTGAGAATAGCTGGTGATGGTGGTAATTGTGTGGATGCTTATGGAATGAAGGGACAGGGCATGATAATCCGGCATGGTGGGGGTAGAGGTGTGGTGGGTATGGAAATATCTGTGATTAATATGTAGTATTTTAAGGTATATACTAATTGTATGTCGTCGTTCATGACAAGATTGGAAAAGCTGATAAGCCTATGGTGGAAACTTGTGCAAAGTGGTGATGTAGCCCGGTGCAGTGGAGGTGCTGCGGATCATACTCTCTTTGTATATGGTAGGTTTTCCGAGCGGAGACAACTGAAGAGAAGCGAGGGTGTGCATCAGGAGGTTGGAGATTGGGAATAAATATGATGGAATTTGTTGTCATTGATTTAGTTGTCATTCGTTGAATCTGTGATGCTGCATACATATCATATATGTCTTGATGATCTTTGTGTCCGAAATATGCGGTTAATGTATTGTTGATGATACAACCTAACCCAGAGCCAAATTGGCAATTGAGTGCAAGGACCATATTGCATGATCAAAGGAAGCAAGACAGACTCGATGAAATATTAGATCTGACCAACGAGAAAAATCACATAAATGCTTACGCTTTCTTAATGATTATTCAACAAATCCATCTCATATGCATGTCTCACCTCCACCACCTCCACAATATACATATTTTTCTAATATCCCACCGTCTCCATCCGACAACTCCAACCTATCTTCTTCAATACTGCCATTCTCCCCACCCAATCAAAATCCACCTTCTACTTTACTGAAAAAGTCAATCTGGTTTATGTAGTTTCTTGTCAAAAATCACCCCGAGCTCACCCAGTTAGCTCAACCGGTAGAGCGTGAGACTCTTAATCTCAAAGTTGCGGGCTCGACCTCCGCATTGGGCTCAATTCCCAGTGCTCCTGCCTAGCAGGATCTCTTGAACCTCGGGTTTATTTTTGGTGATCGGGGAGAGCTTTCGTTTAATTTTTTTTTGGAATTGATTGTTTATTAGGTTATATTCATCTTTAACAAGTGTACATTTACCAACCATTAGCTTTCATCGTTTGGGGATATCGAGGGATCACAACGCCAAGGAGCATATCCATGTGATGGAGCGAATTATTACCAGAAAGGGAATCTGGGGTCCCCGGATTTTGAATGTGAGAGTTGGAGAAGTTCCTGCTTCTCTTGTCTTGAGAACCCATGGATCTGTATAAATAGACAATGTACCCCGGGAACCGCAATCTTGAGATATATCTTTACAGTCTGAATATATAATAATTCTGCAAAACACTAATATAATGTCCATCCACTCCACATCACCACCCCGTTACCCCACGTCACCCCCTATTGACCCTACCATCCTTGACTTCCCCCTCGCCTTCCTCCCCACAACCTCCACCCCCGCCTCCTCCCCCTCCACCACCTGGTTCCTCGACGCCTTCGGCCAAGACCCTGACTACCTTGCCTATCAAGAGGAACTCCGTACCCTAATCTTCACCTCCGCACAAACAGCCGCCTGCACGCGTGAAGGCACCCCGGAGCCGTCGGCATTGTCGAATGAGACGGAGGTGGAAAATTCAGGGGATAAGAAAGGGACGGAAAGTGTCTTGTTAGTAGGGAGGAGACTGGAATATCTGAGGGCGTATTTGGGGCAGGTGGCACCGTGGCTGGATATGTTTGATTCGGGGAGGACTTTTGGGATGGGAATTCCGTTGATGGCGACGAATGGGTCGACGGCATTGTTGTATTCAATGCTGGCTGTGGCAGCCAGGCAAATAGAGTGTAAGGAAGGCGTCACGGCGGGGTTTGACTCGCTAGAGTTATATCAGGAGGCTATCAGGTTGGTGAGGCCGCTGTTGCTAGAAGGAGGGATGGGACCGAGGGCGGAGGAGGCTGTTGCTATTTGTACGATATTGTGCGTTATGGAGATGATGTCGGCAAAAGCAAGGGATTGGCGGAGACATCTTGAGGGCTGTGCGGCGTTATTCGGTGCTCATGGCATCGGAGGTTTCAGCGGTGGTGTCGGCCAGGCCGTGTTCTGGTGTTACGCCCGAATGGGTAAGTATCCAATCATCTTTCCATTGTATATTCATAACTCATACTAACATCAACTAGACCTCTGTGGCGCTCTCATCTCCGACGGCACCCAAAGCCCTCTAATCCCTCCCTCCAAATGGCTCCCCCCAACCACCCCCCACCTATCCCCCTCCGCCGCTCTCACCCTCTTCACCTCACAAAACTCTCCCGACATGCACGCCAACGCCGCCGTCTACCTCTGTGCCCTCGTGACAACCCTCATCTCCCAACGCGTCCGCTTCACCGAGCTTGGTGAGCAAAACGGGTGTACGGCGACCGTCTATGCAGAATCATGGTTAGAATTGTGGGATACGTTACAACGGTGGGTGGCGGAGAGGCTGGAAGAGTTGGTGCCAATTGAGATGGAGGGTAGGATGGGGAGGGGTTTCAGAGATGTTATTTGTGCATTGGGCAGGGATTTCATCGACGCAGTTGTATCACACGGCATGTATATTATTACTCGGGATGCCTCCAGACCGAGGGATCCCACGGGGCCCGGCAGGTTCAGCAATTTGGCATGCCAAAAGAGTTTGCGGAATCTCAGTAACAAATCCACATCACGGGTGTTTAAATAATGCCATTCAACCGTTGTGGGTGGCGGGGAAGTTGCTGAGTCATCGGGCAGAACATGCAGTGTTGGTGAGGTTGATCAAGGGGATTGAGGCAGCAACAGGATGGCGGACGTCGTGGAGAATATTGGATTTGGAGGGGGCTTGGGGGTATCGGGAAGGGAGGAGGGAGGAGGGGGGAGGCAGTACCGGGGTTGTAAGTGGAAAATTAGAAAATGAAAGGTATCACAAAACTTGAGAAGTCAAGGAAAGGAAGGTGCTACAAGGGTAGTCAACAACATGACAGACATAGTATATACAAGGTAGTAAGATATCCAATTTATATTAGATATAAGATTTATTCAACTCTATTCTTGTCTACTTTAAGTCACCCACATCCCCTTCAACTCTTTCTCAAACCATCCCAAATCCCACCCCGTAATCCTCCCCACCTCCTCCAAAACCTCCAAAACCGCTCCCCTCTGCAACTCATACGTCATCATCCCCCCCGGTAAAAATAACCCTCCCACTAACACCCAATCCCATCCCTCCCTCCCCTTATTTCCCTGCGCCCCCCCGCAAATCCTCTGCGCATGCCACAACGGCGACAATACGCTGCTCCGCCAGCTCTCCACGGGGATAGTCCGGGGTCGGTGTTGGAGGAGGAGGAGCATCGCGGTGTGGTAGATTTGGTTGGCGAAGAAGGCAGCAGGCGAGGAGAAGAGAAGAATGGGGAAGAGGAGGGGGTTGGTGGGAGAGGGAGAGACGGAAAGGAGAGGAAGGTGAGTGGGCGGGCGCGTTGTGTACCAGTGGGATAGGGATTCTGTGAGGGATTTCCAGGTGGTGGGGAGATTGGGAGTTGGTTCGGAATAGATGAGGGTGAGAGCGCGAGCGCAGAGGAGGAGTGGGGTTAGAGAGGTTACGTGGAGGGATTGGAGAGGATCTTTGGAAGGGGGGTGGGTGAGGTTAGTTATGAGGGTATGGGCAGATGGATGGAGAGGAGAGTTTGTACAAAGAGAGTGAGTGATATCTACAAAATTGTTAGCCTTAGTCCTAGTCACGATATTTTCTGCGAAAATTACTCGCCTAATCGTAACAACAATGCCTCACAACTCTCCGTTAATTTCCCTGGAAGCCTTCCCAACCTCAACGCCCCACTCTCCGATACCCATCCCTTAACGACTTCCCCCAATACGGCGGCGGATTCAGAATAACTGACCTCGTCGTCTGTAAAACTGCAATGACAGCGTCTATACTCACCATATCATAAGGACTCTCTGCAGTCAACACGTGACTAGGTATAGACAATGAATGGATATTTTCCCATTTACGGCCAAGGAGGGAAGCCCCGGCAAGTTCCAGTATGGACCAGAAGAGGGGTTCGGATTTGACAGCAATTTGGGGAGGAGGATGCCAAAAGGTTGGGAAAGGTCTGTGATGTCGAGCTGTTATATGTATTAGCGTAGATACTTCAATAAAAGATATATATTACATACCCATGGCGACACTTCATATCGAAAATGTCGTAAGAGGTCCAATACCCTACATTATGCCCTATATACGTCACTCCAGCCGTTGATTTGTTTACCATCGATGCGTCAGGTCTCTTCCCCGTCGCCATGAGCGCCCCAAACGTCGTAACACTCGCCACTCCCATAACTTCCCTCGGCAGTTCAACTTCTACTTCTGTCCTAGTCTCCGCTCCTAACGACACTAATGCCTCCAACGCCGTCTTATATATTGAAAAGCCATGGCCGTCCGCTACCGCAGTTGAAACTATAGTTGATTGGTCTGTCATATACAACTTAGGGTCCATTTGAGTTCCATAGCTAGCACTCGGCCAATTTGTCTGCTGCAGCGGCTCAAAATGGCCGGCGATCAGCTCCACAACACTCGGCTCCCTGGCATAGTATGCTCCGGGCCCATCTTTGTTTTGCCTGGGTTCTAGAAAGTTGGAGCAGGTGATCTCTAAATCGGACAACGACACAGTTGGAGAATGGTGGGAAGTTGGAGAACAATTGTCTCCATTTTGGCTCGGGTGAAATTCAGTCGGGCCGGGGTTGATGTTGTATCGAGGGGTTGCGGATGGTAGTGGTAGGGTGGGTGGTTGGGAGGAGCTGGTGTTGGTGCTGAAGTTTGTTCTGGGACGGCGCTTGGGGTTCTTGATGCGGGAAGGGGAGGACTTGGCGTCAAGGAACTATTGGTTTTAATAAGCTTGGACTATTATTGGGGCTGAAAACTAGGAGAATGTAAACTTACCTGAACCTTCATGTACTTCTTTGATGCCGGCCGGTCATCTTCAGCAGACGGAATCGTCAAGATATTCTTCTCTAAAAAGTCAAACCCGAAGGATACCGACATTCGAAGTCACCATCCGAACATCTTTTGCACCTAGGCTTGGTTTCATCGCCTGAAAATAAAACCATTAGCTTCTGAGTGATTAATTAGCGTTCTATTGTAGAATTCTCCAGAATGATCGGAAATCGGGGTCGTCCCCATAAGGTTGCTTACTGCTCTAATTCCAAAGTGGATATAAGCAAGCTAGGGGCTAGTCACATGAGCAACGCCCACTGACAAAGGACCGGAAAGATGCAATACTTACATTTGCGGCGGCGAACTCGACATTTCAAGCAGCCAGTTCTTGTTCTCTTTCGAGTTCTGGGGACATCTGATGATGTTGAGACTAGAGAGTCTCGGTGTGTCTTGTCGATAACGACCGTTGCACGGGACGTCATATTGAGGAAGAAAAATGATATGATAAAATGATAAAATATACACCAAATATTAATCGTTTAAGCACTGTAACCATTAACTCTCCCCAAATAAACAAAGAATACTAACCCCATCCAAAAACAGAACAACAAATTGAAATAAACGCAAAGAACGACAGTGCTTGACTTATCTATCTTGGGAAAGACATGATGACTATCTATACCACGCAATAGCAATTTATCTCCAACGCACATTGGCGGTCTCGACGGATCGTGGAGACTCGTATCCGAGGGTCTTTGCTAATCGCTCTTTGACGACGGATCAATAGACCGACTTCACATCCTAGAATTACAGACACCGTCGTTTGTTCCTACCTCAGAAAATCTCTCCTCTCTACTTCCCTATATTCTACCCAACGTAACCCCTAGACGGGTCACAGTGCTCCGGAGTTAATAAACTATCACGTCATCTCGTCAGCCAGGGACAATACTGGGTAAATGGGTGTTCTTCGGGGTTGCACGAGGTTTCTTTGGGCGACGGAGGATGGTGCTCATGATGAAGGTGTTTGTCAAGGGCGGTTTCTAGGAGAGAGTATTCTCTTTTGGGAATAGTTAAGCACTTGGCGGGTATGATATGGGCTCACATGGGTGGTGGATGCGGGGTTGGATGTAGGGGTTGTCGGAGGATCGGACATAGTAGGTGAGTGGTTAAATGGTATGCAAATAGAGAATGAGGTTGACTTGTTTCTTTGGTGAGTGATTCATCAAAGCAGTTCATTGATAATTGAAATCAATGGTGAATGTTCATTATATACCATCCACTTAGTCATCGTAAATCCATGATCTTTGTTAACTAACAATAACCCTATCCTACTTTCCTAATCGGAAGATCTTAACCATTAGCCCTAATCCTCCCCACTTTACACTTTCCGCCCCCATCTATTGAAGCTTAATCCACTGTTTTCTTATTCTGTCTAAGTAATTGATGCGGACCCCCAAACCTTCGTCATCTGGCAGGGACAGCTAGAGGAAAGAGGGGCCCCACATAAAACAACTCCACCTGGTGGGATGATTAACGCTTTCGACGGATTCTTGCGACATTATTGGGGTGGGTTGGATGATGATAATATATATAGAGAGATAGGGTTCTGCTGTTGAGTCTTTGCTTGTTTCATTTTTCCCTTTCTATAATCAGATAATCACTTGGCTTTTGGGATCAATTGTTCATTATGTCGACTACTACTGTTAAACTTGCTTCTGGCTATGAGATGCCCCTCGTCGGCTTCGGTCTCTGGAAGGTTGGCAGAGACACCTCTGCCAAAATCGTCTACAACGTAAGTGGACCCACCAAGAGCTCTCACCTTGCCCTCTATGACATTCTCTAATCCTCCTCTCTCCGCTAGGCCATCAAGACCGGTTACCGCCTCTTCGACGGTGCCTACGACTACCAAAATGAAAAGGAAGCCGGCGAGGGCATCCGCAAAGCCATTGCTGACGGCCTCGTCAAGCGTGAGGACCTCTTCATCACCACCAAGCTGTGGAACAACTACCACAAACGTGAACATGTGCTGCAGATGGCTAAGCGTCAAAACGAAGCTTGGGGTGTCGGGTACATTGATCTGTACTTGATACACTTCCCCGTTGCACTGGAGTACATAGACCCCGCTGTCCGCGAGTTCCCCGTAAGTACTCGAAAATTGAAGCTTGTTAAGTACGAAGCGCGAATTGAATCTAACCATCTATCTCCCACAGGCCTGGTGGATGGACGATGCTGGCACCATCAAGCCTGCCAAGGTCCCCATCAGCGAAACCTGGAAAGCCCTTGAAGAAGTCGTCGACTCCGGCATCGCCCGGTCCATTGGTGTCTCCAACTTCTCCGCCCAACTCCTCTATGACGTCCTTTCCTATGCCCGCCACCCTATCTCAGCCCTCCAAATCGAGCATCACCCCTTCCTAGCGCAGCCCGAGCTCATTGCCCTTGCGCAGGAGAACGGCATTGCAGTCACTGCGTACTCGTCGTTCGGCCCCCAGTCATTTCGTGAATTGGGCGGTCTGGTTTTGCAGAGAACGGACGGTGTTACGTTGCTAGAGCACGATGTTATTAACGGGATTGCGAAGAAGCACGGGAAGACGCCGGCGCAGATTCTGTTAAGGTGGGCGACGCAGAGGGGAATTGCGGTTATCCCCAAGTCGAATAATACCGAGAGACTGGCGCAGAACTTTGATGTTGTTTCGTTTGACTTGGCCCAAGAAGAGATCAAGCAGATTTCGGCGCTGGATGTTGGGTTGAGATTCAATGATCCCAGGTTCTATTTGGATAAGTACCCGCTGCGGATCTTTGCTTAAGCGGGAGTAAATGGCTCAACACATGTACATAGGATGAATAATAAATATACTAAGGTTTTATCAAGTTAGCGCTTTATCCTCGTGATTGTGTCTTTCGGATGTTGTTTCTTAGATGGAGTTGTGTTGACGTATGAGTCTCAGATGAGATGTGAGGATATCAAAAGATGTATCTATATTTAAAAGCAAGATCTGACTCGGAAGATATAAGCTGCAGGCCCTGCAGTCACTCTAGATGCATAATATGTAATCTAAAAACTAGAAACTATGAATTTATATTTTGAATATCAAGTTTAATTAAAATACATAAACCTCTATAAATTTACAACTCAACAAACTCTCCCTCATATATTCCTCTCTCTCAGACCTTTTAAGTACCCTCCAATCTTTTTATTCAACGTCCCTACATCAAATCCAAAATACTTATAAACCGCCGTCCCTGGCAAACTACGCCCAAACGTCTTCATGCAAACTCCTGCATCCGCATACCGTTCCCACCCCTGCGCCGCATATGGCTCAATGACAACCGCCGGGATCCCCTCATGGCGTCTCAGCACGTTCCGCTTGTACTCAACAGTCTGCCGGTCAAACAGACGCCAACACGGGAAACTAACGACTCGAGTGGACGTTCCAGACGCCCTGAGAGCCTCGGCGGTTTGGAGGGCAATTATTAGTTCGGCGCCGACACCTAGGATGGTAAGTTTGGCGTTGGTGTCTTCGTGAAGTACGTAAGCGCCGAGGGGAGACCTTTGTACGGTCGGTGGAGGGGATCTGGGGGGAGTTTGTGGCGAGAGGTGGAGATGAGGGAAGAAGAGGTCCGGGACTCAATGGCGGCTATCCAAGCTCCGGCAGTCTCTTCGCTATCGGCGGGCCGAATGTAGAGGAAATTGGGCATGGCACGGTATAGGATGGCGAGTTCAATAGGTTGGTGGGTCGGGCCGTCTTCACCAAGGCCAATGGAGTCATGGGTTGCAGCGTGGATGATTTGGAGATTTTGTAGAGCGCCCATGCGAACGGCGGGTGCCGCATATAAATAAAACATAAAGAACGACGACGTCACCGGGATAAATGTTCCCGGGTTATACGCGGCGAGACCATTAGAAATTGCTGCCATTGCGTGCTCGCGGATACCGTAATGGATGTACCGCCCAGTGTAATTTCCGTTGATACCACATGCAGGACGCAGGTCAGGGTGCTGGAAGTCGACCTTGGTAGGCCACGTCATGTGGACACTAGGGATAGATCAGCAGTCCCGACGATGAAAGACGAAATGGCGGCGGCTATTGGATTGAAAACGAGGCCAGATGAGGCCCTAGTCGGTGTGTCGGATTGCGGGAAGGCGGACGGAATATGGGATTTCCAATTCTCAGGGAGTTCCCCGCGGACCCGGGATAGGAATTCGGTAGAGATGTTGGGATGAGCTTCAATATATCTAGACACAAGATTGTCCCATTCAGCTTTATATTGCTCGCCACGCTCCGGAATACCAGCGAAAAACGTGCGGGTCTCGGGGCCAATGACAAAGTGCTCGTCGGGGTTGAAGCCATGTGCACTTTTCATGTTCCGGACATCGTTCTTCCCAAAAGCTGCGCCGTGGGCTTGGGCCATACCCTCAACCGCACTGCCCAGGCCGATGACTGTCCGGCAGTTGATAAACGTGGGCTTATCAGAGTTCCTGGAAGCCTCCAACGCCTTTACAATACCCGCGACGTCAAAGCTGCCGTCGAGGACATCGACAACATTCCAACCGCAAGCACGCATCTTCGCGTTGATGTCCTCAGTGTTTGTGAGGTCCACAGATCCATCACATGTAACCTGGTTATTATCATAAATGATTGTCAAGTTCCCCAGGCGCCAATGACCAGCGAGAGAGAATGCTTCAAAGGCAACGCCTTCTTGGAGGCAAGCGTCACCAGTCATGCAGAAGATCTGGTTATCGACAACGGGGAAGCCCGGGCGGTTGTAAGTAGCAGCCAAACTCTTCTGGGCAACGGCCATGCCAACTGCATTTGCTATTCCCTGGCCTAATGGACCCGTAGTCACCTCGATACCGTCGTGCTCAATTTCGGGGTGGCCGGGGCAGAGAGCGTCGACTCTCGGAGAGTGATAGGACTTGAGTTGCTCCAGAGTCATAGCTTTGTAACCAGTTAAGTGAAGGAATGCATACTGGAAAAGGCAGCAGTGACCATTGGAAAGGACGAAGCGGTCACGGTTGAAATAGGTGGGTGTGTGTGGAGCGTAGCGGAGGGTGTATTTAAAGAGGGCGAGGCCGATGGCAGCCATGCCGATGGCGCCGCTAGGGGGGTTAGCGGAATAACATGCGAGAGAGGAGGCGAGAAGGGCTTACCCAGGGTGACCGCCGTTGAATTGTTGGCAGAGGTCGGCGATGAGGAGACGGAAGGTTTTAAGGACTAGGACATGTTGGGTGGCGTTGGCGATGACCTCTTTGATGGGTGAGCGGATTGAGACCGGCGTGGAGGTGCCAGAGCCAATGGCAGCAGGAGACATCGTGTGGGTATGGGTGATAATGGTGGTGATAGCTTTGAATACTTCTAAATACAGACCCGTCTTGATCGTGGCATCCCCGTAATATATATCATTGCTATCTTCTCCTACCAACCTCAGCATCACCACATCTCCCTCACATGACCATCACTTTCAACATCTCGCCCGAATCCGCATTCTAATTTCAGAAATTATACGCGATCTCTTTCCTTTGCTCTCAACCCTACGATCTCAATTGCGTTGCTAGTGTCGCCCGACGACACAAATGTTGGAGGTCTTGGTTTGTATTATTACCTAATCGGGAAATTTCAACCACTGAGTATCATGAGCGTCAATATTTACTTGGAGCGCTTATCTTGTGAGAGAAATAAAGTGATCTTGTGATCAATATTGAGTTGGACTTGGCGGTTGGAGACTTTCTGGGTTGGGACTTCGGGGAGTAAGTAAGAAACGGAAGTTTATATGAGATGGTAGTGCTGTCATTTGGAGAGATGGAGCTGTACCAAAATAAATATCTCTTCATTATTATCAAGAATATTTTTGACTTATCCTGACATCATACTTTGTGACTTATACATACCCTTCCATCAATCTTATATTTTTCCAATCATGACCACCTCGGTTGAGCCCGTGACCTCCCCAGCCACTATCCCACTCCCCAACACCGTCATTTCGGCCCCTCTCCCAAACCCCTCCCTTCAAGTAACAGCCGACCACAAAATCAAAATCGTCGAAGCCCCTGTCTACGCCCCTGGCCCCAAAGAAGTTCTCATCCACATCAAAACCACCGGCATCTGCGGGTTTGTCTTCCCATCTTCACTTCTTAGTATCTCTGTACTAACTAACACTCTCCAGTTCCGATGTCCATTTCTGGAAGCATGGATGTATCGGAAGCCTCGTAGTCAAAGGCGACTGCATTCTTGGTCACGAGGCTGCCGGAACCGTCGTTTGCTGTGGCGACGAAGTCACTAACTTGAAGCCCGGCGACCGTGTCGCTATCGAGCCCGGAGCCCCCTGCGAAAACTGCTTTCTCTGCCAAGAAGGCCGCTACAATTTGTGTGACGCCGTCAAGTTTTCCGGTGTCTATCCTTATGCTGGAACTCTTCAAAGATACACTATTCACCCCGCCAAATGGCTCCACAAGTGAGTGTCAACACTATCATATATTACAGAGTTCCTAGAACAAACACTTACCTCTCTAGACTCCCCGAAAACGTCTCCTTCACTGAGGGTGCCCTCCTCGAGCCCCTCAGTGTTGCCCTCCACGGCATCCGTACCGCCTCCCTCCGTCTCGGTCGCCCTGCCGCCATCTGCGGCGCTGGCCCTATTGGTCTCATCACGCTTGCCGCCGCTCGCGCCTCCGGGTGCCACCCGCTCGTTATTACCGATGTTGAGACCTCTCGGCTCGAATTTGCCAAGAAGTTCGTCCCTTCGTGCACCACATACCAGGTTGACATCAAGAAGACTCCTGAAGAAAACGGCAAGGCGATTAGAAAGTTATTCGGCGACTCCGAATATGAAGCGCCGGAAAATGTGTTGGAATGCACAGGTGTAGAGAGCAGTGTGATTACAGCGGCGTATACGGTGAGGAGAGGAGGCGTCGTCGTGGTTATTGGCGTGGGGAAGGCTGTGATGAACAATTTGCCTTTTATGCATATTTCGTTGGCGGAGATTGATTTGCGGTTTATTAACCGGTATCGTGACACCTGGCCGGCGGGTATCGCGTGTCTGAGTGGGGTATTTTAGATTTGAAGGATTTGGTTACGCACGTTTACTCGCTTGAGAAATCATTGGAGGCATTAACATTTTCGTCAGATCCTAAGAATGGAAGTATTAAGGTGCAGATCGTGGACAAGAACGAAACGACGTTCTGTTCGATGGTTAATTGAGAACCCAACTAGACTTTCATGTTCTAGGGTCCATATAATTTATAAATAGGGTTAATGATCACATTAATGAAAAAACAAACATTTTAGTTTAGGCCTGTCATGTTCGCCTCGATTTGATCTTCATGTAGGAACCAAGAACCATTCCAAGCAAACAATATTTCACCATGTGAGAACACTGCAGCCCAGGTATCTGAGAGTCTCATTCACGCAACCTCAACAACAACATATATCGTAACATCTTCTTACGTCCTCAGTCTTTCGCCAGACAGTTCCCTCTAACCGAAGCCAGCATTCCCATTTACATTGCTTATTCCTCTCTTATGATTATAGAATCTGACTATCTGCTTTCCTCTCAATCGCTTATCCTCGAGTCGCATTTCCGCATTGTGGGGCCGTCCCAGCCTCAAATGATCCTCTTCCGTCCCCCCCACTGTACATTAACATGGTAGGTGGTACCTACGTAGCATCTGCATGATTCAACACGTCCACTCTGGGTTAATTATTGACAAACTTGCCCAGTGAGCTCTGGAGATCCCGGTGCAGTCACTGAGGAGTTGATGCAGCGATGCAATTGCTGAAACTTTGGGCTTCTGGTGTTATGGGAGAGTGGGAATTGTTGGAAGGATCGCGCGTTTTAAGTGATAATGGTGTTGGGATGCGGGTAGCAGATGGGGTGGTAATAGATTTGGTGAGCGTCGAGATATCGGGAGATCAGAGGCCAACGATGATAGTAACGAGTGGGATTTACTAGAATAGATCGTAGCACAATATAAATAAAATACACAACCGCCCATATGCACTCTTTGTAACTACCTCTATCTCTCTTCTCCCTATCAAAACCCATCCCACCAAAACACTTATCAAAATGCCCCTCCCCGCTGGCGTCTACCGCGCCGATCACATCGGCTCCTTCCCCCACCCCAAGGCCGTTAACACCAGCACCATCACCCCCGCCAACCTCTGCGCCATCGAAAACGACAACATCGCCACCCTAGTCGCCACCCAAACTGCCAACAATGTCTAAGCCGTCACTGACGGCGAATACTGTTGCGCTTTCTTCTACATCGACTTCCTTCAGCACCTTGGCGGCTGCGAGCGCGAGCGCTCCCTGTCGTCGACAAACGTCACCATCCCGTCGCCGACCATAGTACACTTCCGCAGTGACCGCGACTGCATTTCCAAGACTGCATACCTCACTCTTGGGTTTGATTTCTTCAACAATCTCGCCGCCGGCTACCAAGCCGAGCTCGCGGACCTGTATGCCACCGGCTGCCGTTTCGTACAATTTGACGATACCAACCTTGCTTACCTTTGTGACCAAGGTATGCGCGCTGAGCCCGAGGCCCGCCACGGTGACGTCGCGACTTTGACTAAGAAGTACGCTGACCTCATTAATGCCGCCATCTTCAAGCGCCATGATGACATGAAGATTGGTATCCACTTGTCCCGTGGTAACTTTCGGTCGCAGTGGTTTGCCCAGGGTAGCTACGAGCCTGTTGTCAAGACTTTGTTCCGCGGCTTCAACGCCGACGTCTACTTACTCAAGTACGAAAATGCCCGTTTCGGCAACTTCTCCCCCCTGAGATTCCTCCTCGAGAATAAGATTGTCATCTTGGGCATCATGTCTTCAAAGAAGCCCGAGCTTGACGACAAGAAGGATATCATCCGCTGTCTTAACGAGGCGGCTAGGTTCTGTCCCAAGGATCTCGACCAGCTTTGCTTGTCCTATTAGTATGGGTTCTCGTCGACTCATGAGGATAACGATTTAACCGAAGAGCAGTGGGCGAAGATGCGCTTGGAGTTTGAGGTTGTCAAGCAGGCTTGAGGTGAGGACCTTACTCAGTAAACTTGGGGCTCTCCGACATATCTGACTCGGTCCCGAGACTTGTATACTCCGGCGGCTATAGTCATTTAGAGATGGACAAGGCCTAGCTACAACTTAGACCGTCCATCTCTTTTTAATTTTTTTAATTTGTTTTTTCTGCTTTCATCATTTCTCACTTAAAAACTTTGGGACTTTGGCAGTTCGCTTCAAGAACTACTAATGGTGCACACGAGAGGGATTTGATACACCATGGGATTACTAGATGATCAACGATAGCACATCTCGACATCATAGATAGGACTGACGAGACACACATTCAACAAAGTTCATAATTTTGATTCTTTTCATCAATTTTCTTCTTCTCCTCTACTAAATAGTCAACGCAAAAAAAACCAATTCATTCATGATTGTGGCTCTGTTTCTTCGCCGCTAACGTCAGTCGCTCCCCCTCCAGTAATACAAACGCTCACTTGCCAAAATGGCAGGAATCACACGTAGGGCCATGCACGTGATTGGCTCAACCACTGCGTGTAACACAAATATTGAGCATTGTGATATAAGCATGATAGGCAGGAAGCCAATTTCAACTACATCGCTGGCTTCTAAAATCGGAAATAGCTTCCCATCCACTCAAAAATGCCACTGGCCAGCCTGTTGAAAATCCCAAAATGAAAAAAGGAAGATGACGAAAAACATACAACACCGGGTATTCCCACGTGGTCACCCACCGTAGTACTAATCCGGCGCTCTGTGGCTTGACTATGGGGGAGCAGACGGGACCCCGTATTTTCCACAGGCTATGGTCGTATGTGGAGGAGGGATGCTTTGTACCAGTCCTTCACTGAGGTGCACAGGCGAGCCTCGCATTGATAATCACGATAACGGATTCACAATCGACCATCACGACCTGACATCACGTGCGACGAAACCAGTTTTTAAAATACAATCAATCATGAATTAACAAGGACCAGACTAATACTAAGTGGTCATTGCCACGGATAAATATGATCTTTTCGATCACTCTAATGCAAAGAACACCGGCCGAAAACAATAAAACAATACCGTACAAAACAAAGAACCACAAAACAGATGATAATCAAACAAGTAAATGACCCAAAAATGCCACAACTCAAAATGAACCCATATTGAAAGAAAAAACGAGCGTGTGGGATTCCATACTAAAACGGTGGGATGGTCAACCACGAAGCCGCTTTGTCAAAAGATATCAACGGCTGAGGACTCAGTTAAGAGTCTTGGGATGAAGAAATGAAACGAAACAGATGATGGGTGCGAGACAAAAATGCTATGGGGAATAGATGAAGCGAAGGACAGACAGGCACTATGAGACCTCCAAAAAAAAACGCGTACAAAAAGGAAATGTATACTGACAGCTTGGTCAAGAAGGATACGAAGCGTGGATCACAAGTCTACCGGAAAGACGATGACAAAAATCTTTTTCCAAGTGATAACATGCGCTTCTTCACGTTGCGTAATCTTCCCGAGATGTTATCCCGAAGGTAGGATTTGCCTCGCACGAAATCCTAATCTTCTGGGAAGAATGATGTACTGTGGGCCGGAGCCGTCTGAGGCACGTCTTCCATATGGATATCGTTGACTATGTGACTGGAAAGTGTATTAGGTTGTTGGATGGCTTCAGGTGCGAAGCTGTCATTGTACGGCATCGCGCTCAACGGGTGCGCTGGGAGATGATCTTTGATTTGGCGGTCTGATGTCGAGATCTCCCGGTTGTACATGTCGGAAGTCAGATAGTCATCAGGAGGAGAAAAAGACCAAACCTCCATGACAGTACGGTTGGAGCGGAGAGCAAGGGCAACACATCTCTCGCTTTGGAACGCGACTCTCCAAACAGCTTCGCTCTGGGATATAAGCTCACGGACGAGGTTGCCCGTTTTTAAGTCCCAGATCTTGACACGTCCGTCACTGCCACCACTGACAACTCGGTTATCATCGAACTGAAGACTCGTAACACTGTTGTCGTGGGCAGCGAGGCGGTGAATGGGGGTCATCTTCTCAAGAGACCAGACGCGGACCGATCCGTCCGAACCGCCTGTCACTAAAGTGTCTCCACGCAGCTGAATCTGGCCGACCAAGCTAGTGTGGCCTTGAAGAATAGCGAGACACTCAGCAGTGACGGGGTCCCAGATTCTGGCGTTGGTATCCAGACTTCCCGTGACAACACGCTTGCCGTCGAACGCAATGGCGTAAATCTGACTGAAGTGTCCTTGGAGGGTTGTTAAGCAGCGGCCTTCAGAAATGCTCCAAACTCGAGCGGTGGTGTCGTAACTTCCGGAGACAACTAAGTCGCCACAAACCTCCAAGCAACGAACACTGGCCTGGTGACCACTGAGAACCTTAGTACAGGTGCCAGTCTCAATGTTCCAAACACGGAGGAAGGAGTCGCGCGAACCGGAGACCGCCGTCTTCGCGTCCGCCATCTTCAAGCATCGGACGGTGCTGGTGTGACCACTCATACGGTGAACACATTCACTAAACTATAGTTAGTTTATGACACCTATCATCAGGTTACAGAAAAGAAACTTACCCAGTCACGAGATTCCATACACGGATATCTCTATCACAGCCACCGCTAACGAGCACATCGCCCCAAGGGACCATAGCCCAGACACCACCGAGATGGCCGCTAAGGACCTTTTGTTGCTCGCCATTACTGTCGAAAACGTGAATCCGGGTGTTGTCCAGAGCCAGAATTATGTACTTGTCGGTCAGATGAAGGCTAGTGACCACACCGCCTTCTTCGGTAATATACTTAACAGACTTCTGTCCACTGTTCTTCCACGCGGACTCAACAAGAAACCGTTGCTTGAAATGGGTTTTGTAGGACCGGAATCTGCGGTGGGGCCGATTTGATACTCAGGGAGATTGTGGCTGACGGTAAGCTGAATCTCTTGAGCATCAGGAGAGGATGAGGTCGGCGCTTGACGATCATATTCGTGCTTAAAACAAAGGTTCTTCCACGTCATATCATCTCCAAGAAGGTCACGCCATCTACGCGAGACTTGAGCAGCACGGGCAAGGGTCTTCGGGTCATCGATGAATGAGAGAATCTACGAGTGTTGTTAGTAACTTGTCGCACATGATCATAATTTGAAAGGGATTGAACATACTCTAAGGCACAACTCATCGGGGAGACTCGTGAAGGGATCCTTCTTAAGCAGAGGAGTAACAAATTGATAAACAAAGCTCAGCTGTTGACTGTTGCACTGTCCGAGCATATCGGAAAGTAACCGAAGCCTATCTTGCGTCGAGCATATGCTGAAATACTGCAGTACCTGGTTGCTAAAGGTATCGGTGCCGATGGGAACGTTCTGACTAGTCGCCCAGGCTGGTCTAATGCTAGAGGGACCGGGACTTGCAGCCGGTGTGGGCGGGGACGGTGGTGAGCCGGTAGCCTGCTGGAAAAGGCGTTGCTTGAAAGCGGTCGAGGGACCGAATACGCCAGTGGGGTTGACACTCAAACTGGGAGTGGGTGGGCCACAAATAGGCGGCCGAAGTTGTTTGTTGTGAACGGGGACGTCAATACCGTCCATGTTCATATCGACGGAGTCAGGCATGACGAGGTTCTGGTGGCTGTAATGGTACTGAGCTTCGGTTGTATTGAGGCCAGTAGGCGGTGAGTTTTTTTGTGGGTGGGAAGCGTTAAAGCTCATGGTGTAAGTGTGTAGTTGGTGGAGGACCAAGACAGGCGCAATCAGTCCTCAAAATGCAAGTCCTTCGGGCACCGGACTACGAATTGGATGCTGTGCTTCGTAGTGACCAGACTGTAATAACCAGTCGCGAAAGAAAAAAATACGGTCGTTTATGTATCGCCTGAAGTGGAATGCGATATGCGAAAGGAAGCAGAATATTTGGTTGTATTATCAAGACAACAACAAACTTGATTGAAGTGCGATTGGGTTGTGATAGTTGTTGGTGATTCAATGGAAAGTAACGGGAACAAGCGCGGTTCGCAGAAGAACACTCAAGGGTTCAAAAATAGAGCGAGGAAGAGAGACAGTAGGGGATATCAAAATAAAAGCGTCAGCAGAATAGACATGGACAGATTAGTATCGCGCCTTCAAAAGAGGAGGATTAGAAACGATGGATTGGAAATGATTAGGGATGAGAAAGTGAGGGTGCAAGAATGGTGGATTCTTGGGAGGTTTGAAAGAAGGATGAAAGGAGGGCCGCCTTTCCGTAAGACTATAAGGGCCTAACCAGGGAGGAATTAAGTGTGAGAAGAATGCAAGGAAGGCACTACTCAGAGGGTCAGTGTGCATTGCAACACCGCTTAACCAGCCAAAACCAAGACTTAGAAGGCATTGGAGACGATCAAAAATGCAGCTCGCTATGGCATTCATGCACAATAGTGTGTAATAGTCTGCGTACATGGCTAAGGGATAGTCGGTCTACATTACGATTGTTATCCGTAGTCTGCCAACGGCACGGCTAGCTCGGAGACACACTGGACGCGGCTTGCCAATATTCATTTCATGCACGGGGTGCCGAACAGTAACACCTGGCCAAGATCCAGGAGCAAGGAAACAACGAGAAACCAGAGTTGCATTATTCCCACTGTAATTAACGTCTACATCCAGAAGCAGGAACCCATATCCTGCTTTACAATTACTGAAACTCCACTCCACTCTTCAAACGCGGAAGAGCTGGTAACTACTCTGATATATGGACATCTTGCTATTACATCATGACTCCGAGAACTCTGTCTGGTCATCAGCTGGCATAAGGTCCTTCCCCATTTCTTCACACCGCCCCCGCTCGGGGTTGAAGCAATAGAACCTTCCGTTCATAATAATGATGATAGCACAGATAGATTCATGCTAGCTTCTAAGACATTATACAACTGCCAATCAAAAGGCTCCAACACTCTTTCCTAACTGACCAGGGAGAAATGAGTCCACTGCTCCAACACATGAAAGTCAGAACCAGGGCACTTAGGCATTAGCTAACCACAACCACAGTCTATTTGTTATGCTTTCATTCATACTTTCTGTTTGTCAGCAATTGCGGTTGCTAGAACCACCAAAATAAAGACTCTCGCAGACAGCCCTGCAGAAGACATACATCTCGATAAATATTCAAGTGCTTCCTTCGCCTGACTCATCTGCTCGCCTGATCGTGGGTTTCTGGAATCATTACCATGGGTGCTTGTTCCTGTGAATGCATTTTCCCATACTCATCATCGCAGTTATCCATTTTCAACTTCAAGATATCCACCAAGGTACCACACGAACAAACTTGGCCCCATTGTCGAATCACTGCCGCAAGTCAATCATTCAATTAAATCCTGTATCAGTGACATCTACTAGTCTTATCCCAGACCAGTTCCCTCTAGCTAGGGTTTGTAACAGTTGGAGGAGCTGGGATGGAGAACTGGATCATCCAGTAAAGTTAAATCAGGCTGTATTTCTCTCTATTATCACTCCGCCACCACTTTACCATCCTACCGGTCAATGATGCCTTAATACCTACTATTTCTTCTCTGCATATCAAATGACCGATACTGCGTCATTTTCTTCGTGAGAACCTAAAGGTTTGTTATGTTTGCCATGTCGCTAAGCATTTCTTGTGGCTGCCCACCATCTCCGGGCGCCCACCACAGTATCTTCATGGTTCTGTCCGTAGCTGAACTACACATTGTTCCCCAAGCATCCCTAATATTACACTGAAAATATGGCTTCATGAGATTGATTTTCTGCCCAATGTGTACTTTTATGTGAGGGAAAGTCACAGTTCCACTTCATCAATAGCTACACAGTATATCAAGCACGACAGGAGGCAATCAGTTTGTAAATTCCGGACTTCGCAATGATAATATCTACAAACCGGGCCAATCGCGTTATGGAAAAATTAAGGGAGGTAAGGTACTTAGGAAAGTACTCCATTACCGACCAACAGATAATTCAAATGCCCGGTTAATGACAATTCCCCGCATGAATCTATTGAACGCTATCTCTTATCACCACCTCTGCTGGGACTTGTTACGGAAATTCAAATTCAAAAATTCCAGAATTAGTCCTAGGCCTTCCATATTACTACAATATCGAAATGCACATTTATTTTCTACAAGTAAAAATTCAGTCTCAAATTCCTGGTCGTGGTCAGTATTGTGTCACTACTCCACGATGTCGTCATATCCCAACCTCATCGAGTCAGCCAGACAAGACAGATTGTCTGTATCTTGGTACTTATATTCATTAACACGTATAAATATATACCTCAAATTTGTGAGAAGCAATTGCTACCTTCAAGTAACTCCACATACTAGATAATTGGTGTTACCTCCCTATCTTCATGAACTATGTTATATCCCCTGGGAGTTTTCAGTAATACAATATGACCATACAATATACAAACAATGCTTCATGCTGCAGCAACAGACAATTAACTTTGTGTTCCTGAGTCCCTGATCGACATTCGTAGTGAATTCCAGGCGCTGAGCTTGAGACGAGGGTAGACTGAACTGAAACGCCGCTGGAGCATGTCCATGCATTCCCATCTTCTTTTATTAGCTGCTCAGTCTACTTAGTAAATAAGGTCTCAATTCAAAGCCCCACGAATACGTGACCGAAAGCTATCGAACAATTCAAAACCCCTTCAGCTCCGCTGGTTTTAGATTAGCCATATAATGAGCCGAGACCTGCAAAAAAGAAAGCATCAGATCCTAATCAGGAACTAATGGGATCAAGTCCTACCAAGATACGAACCTGAGCTTACAGGATCAGAATCTGATGTCCTGACCAATTGGACAATTGGACCGTTTCAAGGTGGCGATAGGAACGCATATTTCGTGTTGAAGATTAGCACGCCACACCCCAAAATAGATAGTATCATCGCTACACCAGCAAAAATATTTCTCTCAACGTAAGAGGCATATTTAATTGAGGCCTAACCAGGATTTGAACGTGAACTTACGAAATCAGAATTAGAATCCAACGTCCTAACCAACTAGACTATCAAGCCATATTTAACTTGCTTCAGGTATCCGTCCATAACACTACCTATGGAACAGGCTCATCTTCGACAACAACCGATGAGGAAGTCTTCATTAGAAAGATCCATCTAGAAGAAACCCTTGCTTGTCAATAGAGTCCATTAGTTAACCATTAAGCTTGTCAGAGCCTCACCCAAGGAGCGCTTACATCTGACTAGTTCTTAGATAAACACATAATTATGCCACCAATAACATGAATCTGATAAGATAATTTTATGTATCAGTATATAGGGTTATATGGGTTAAACTATACAATAGAGCCCCACTTTTGAGGGTTATTTTGCCTCAAAATGACCATTGAAGGAACTGTAACCGTCCGCAGCCGCTAAGAACCACCACTTTGTCTCATTGGCTCTTCCAGTTTTACATGAGGAATTGCTAGTCGGGTCCGCACGAGAGTGGTTCGAGAGAATAAACTTAAAGCTACTGATCAGGAAGCAAAGAGTCCATATGCGTTTGCTGTTAAATTCAAGATCAAGAATGTCATCAAATACAATGTATAATCTGGCTTTGTAGAGGTTTGCTGTGCTTACGGGCTGCATTGGTTGGTATTACCACCGACGGAGAGTGGCACTCCGACACCGCTAACGGAACCTCAGTTAATCACGTGATCTCGATAACAACCGCCTTAAGGCCAAGTATTAAAAATGGCGGCCTGGGAAAAACTTCATAGTGCAAATGCAAGTAAGAGCGTTGCCAAGTAGTCCCAAAGCAAAGCAACAATCCACAGATGGCCAGGAATGGCAAGTTGTAGCAGCGTCCACCCTCTGGCGGCACTTTTATTGGTAACTGGCCTGGAAAATAGTTAGGAGCCTCAGGCCTATGTGGCTCTTAAAATTGGGGTGACTTCTGTTTTGGGACAACAGTAGTAGTGGTGTTACTCCCGAGAAGTGCCCCCAACAGTTTCCCTCGGGCTAAGAAATCTCAGAGCTCCATTCAACTTGGCCTGTTGTTCCCTGTAAGTTCCCAAAATTCCGTTATCGACAGCCTTTTTTCTCTTTTTCCCTCCCACACAAAAAGACACCCTCTTTCCCTTCGCTTCCCTTCCCTTTCTGCCCACGTCGGACCTTGAACATCAACTTTCTGTGAATAGTTTTTGTTCCTCTTTTTCCTATTTTTCTTTTTGTCCATCCAGTTCAAAATGTTCTCCAGAGCCCTCAGAGCCACCCGCGCGGTTCCCCGTGTTCGTGTGCCCGTTGCCGTTGCTTCGCGCTCGGTAACCACAAGCGCCGCTGGCGCTTCCGTCGACAAGAGCAGCATCCCCAAGGTATGATAGGGTTACTAATTACCGATACCGACGTCAATCGATACCCGAAGCCAATGATACACTGAGGTGATACTGACAATGCCAATTGGGCCGCCAATTGGTGCAGAGATGAGACTATTTCTGGGCCAATCTTAGGGTAGCTAGGATGAAACATGCAAGCTGTTGGGAACTTCCGATTGTTGCTCTCAACAAAGCTCCGTGGCTACTTCCGCCCTCTGATTCGTCCAGTATATTGTTTAGCCTCATGTTACCAACGCCGATTTATGATACAACGACATTTACATCGACAAGCTGGCTAACAAGCACATTTAATGTAGTCCGAAAATGAGCCCTTCGCTGTCACCCTCTCCGAGGAGGCCTTCGAGACCTACGAGCTCGACCCTCCTCCGGCCACTGTCGATATCTCCAAGAAGGAGCTGAAGAAGATGTACACCGACATGGTCACCATTCGGTAAGTTATCGACCCTTTGATCATTGCTAACGTCAAGTATGATGCGAGGGAGATAATGACCGCCTATATTCATTCGATATCATTTATCTTTGCTCTGTCCACTGTGTACATTGACTCTAACATGTAATTACCTATCGATAGCCAGATGGAGATGGCTGCCGACCGTCTGTACAAGGAGAAGCAAATCCGTGGTTTCTGTCATCTAGTCACCGGTCAGGAGGCCGTCTGCGTTGGCATTGAGAATGCCATCACCCCCCAGGATGACATCATCACTGCCTACCGCTGTCACGGTTACGCTCTGATGCGTGGCGCCACTATCCGCTCCATCATTGGCGAGCTTCTCGGTCGCGAGGGCGGTATCGTTGGTGGTAAGGGTGGTTCCATGCACATGTTCACCTCCGGTTTCTACGGCGGTAACGGTATCGTCGGTGCTCAGGTCCCCGTCGGCGCTGGCCTGGGTTTTGCTCACAAGTACTCTGGCCGCAAAAACACCTCCATCGTCCTGTACGGAGATGGGGCCTCCAACCAGGGTCAAGTTTTCGAGGCTTTCAACATGGCTAAATTGTGGAACCTCCCCGTCATGTTCGGTTGCGAGAGTAAGTCTATTTCCAAAGATTTTCCATTGGATAAACCAAGTATAGACTAACCATGATTCCTGTAAAGACAACAAGTACGGTATGGGTACCTCCGCCGCCCGCTCCTCTGCCATGACTGAGTACTACAAGCGTGGTCAGTACATCCCCGGTTTGAAGGTCAACGGCATGGACGCCCTTTCTGTCAAGGCCGCCGTCCAGTACGGTAAGCAGTACACCACCTCCGGCAACGGTCCCCTTGTCATGGAGTACGTCACCTACCGCTACGGCGGTCATTCTATGTCTGACCCCGGTACCACCTACCGTACCCGTGAGGAGGTCCAGCGCATGCGCTCTACCAACGACCCCATCTCCGGTCTCAAGCAGCAGCTCATTGACTGGGAGATCTGCACCGAGGAGGAGCTCAAGAAGATGGACAAGGAGGCCAAGGCTTTCGTCGCTGGAGAGGTCGCTATTGCCGAGGCCATGGCTGTCCCCGAGGCCAACTTCGCCAACCTTTACAAGGACATCTACGTCAAGGGTTCCGAGCCCAAGTTCGTCCGTGGACGTGTCATCGAGGAGGACTACCACTATTAAGCGATTTTTCTCCCTCTCAATTCTGACTTTCAATTCTGATATACCCACCTCGGCGACATTTTCCGTCACTCTAGCCTGAGCATCAGCGTTGCTTAAAGGGTTGAAGGGCATTTATATTCATACAGTTTGTTTTATGAAGCAAATTCGTTAGCCATCGGTACATATAATCAATCGCATATCTGTTGTTTCCTCTTCTACTTGTTTGCTGTCTTTGAAATGGTGTTGTGTCAATATTCTGATATGAAACCACAAAATTTATACTCTTATTATCTGTTGCAAATATCAACAAAAATTCATTTTTGATTTTTCTACAATTTTTAATTCGTGAAAGTAAGCCTCAAATGCTAGAAATGTTGACTGGATATCTTAACCCTCGTTGCTCGGGGAGCTTTAGCTTGGCCAATTGAGAAAGTTTTAACCGCTAATCTGATCGTTCTATCTGTTTGGGTTAAGATAAGCAGGGCTTAATTTCAGGTGATTAAAAATACCCTAACATTTCAACCCTATTAAATACAGTGGGATCTGTATGAGCTGCACAGCGCGTTAATTGATTTATGAATGTCCGCCTAAACGCGTCTGGGTGTTGAATAGTAGTCGCATTATGAATTAGTGGTGCTCCAGCCCCATTAAAATATTGTTTTATGTTTAGTCCTTCATAGTCAGCAACTATGAGATTGTTTTGAAAGTTTGGCAATTGCCTACTTACGACTCTCAGGTATCAAGAAAAATTCCAGGACCCATATAAAAACTTTCCTATGATGGCATGATCAAGACAAAACTTCACCCATCATCAAATTCGTTATTCCACCTCCATCAACCAAGCTCTCACATTCTTCGATTGGATCCAGGCAACCCCAAGCACCAAATCCCCAAAATACAAAACCAAACTTTATTCTCCAGGAGCCCATTTGCCAATTGAACAAAACGCCCCTGGTAACCAGCAAGCCGCTTGCTTGTATATGTCCATTTCATAGTCAATACTCATCAACCTCGTCTTTATCCATGCATCAATTGTGTGTGAATCAGGTTTTGCCAACGCCGCGGGTTGCTTCATGTTATTTTGGTTTTTATCTAAATTTTCTTCCTATCAAATTTTTAGCTATAGTTGGGCATTGCGATCTAAGTCTTTGTTTGTAAACAGCTCGAGGTATATCACGATTTTGAACAAACAAGAGCGCATCATTGTTCTTGAATCACTATATCGATACGAACTTAGTCTTTCCCTCGATATTTTACTACAGCATCGAGATCATTGTATAACAAAATGGTTCCCAAACAATCCACGTTGGGGTATGTGAAATCCTCTCAAACAACTATCGGGTGTGTGGCCATAACAACCCCCCCTACATTCAGTTCTTATCACATGCTTGAACATCTACCGACTAACCGTCAGCCTCTAGTAAATTCTTTGGTGGAGCCACCTCCCAACCACTCAAACAACAAACCACATTATCCTTCTCAACTAAACCGAAAGCTTCTACCGCCCCCGATGCCTCAAGATCCACTGAGAAGGAAAATACCATCAAGTCAAAGAAAGAAGCCTCGCCTGACCCCACCGGTGTCTCTGATAGAGATACAAAGAAAAGAGCACGGAAACCGTCAGTGAAGAAGGAGACAGACTCTGATGTCGAAATGGACAATCCCCCCGTCACAAAACGGCCCCGGAGAGCCCGCGTACGAGTAGAGGAATCGGATTCGGAGGGTGTGTCGGATTTTAAGTCCGAGGAGACTTCCGGGGATGAGAACATGAGCGGCATAGAGAAGAAGTCGCCCACGAAGAGCCTCAAGAAAGACAAGTCGCCCTCGCCCAAGCCTGTTAAGGTTAAGGCGGAGTCTCCGGAGAAGACAATTAAGGATGAGGAGAGTGTCTCGGATGTCGAGGAATCAGCAGCAGAGTCAGTAATCAGTGAGGCAAGTGGGAAGACAAAGAAGACGGTGCTCAAGAAGGTGCAAGAGAAATTGGTGGCACCATCGGCGACCCCGGCGTTCCCTGACTGGAAGGCGGGAGATCCCGTGCCATATGCGGCGTTGTGTACGACGTTTTCTTTGGTTGAGATGACGACGAAGCGGTTGCTTATCATGGAATACTGTGCGCTTTTCTTAAGACAAGTGTTGCGGTTGACTCCGGATGATCTGCTTCCGACTGTGTTGCTCATGATCAATAAGTTGGCGCCCGATTACGCTGGCATCGAGCTGGGTATCGGTGAGTCGTTGATCATGAAGGCCATTGGTGAGACGACTGGTCGATCGCTTCAGGTTATCAAGCAGGATCAGAAGGAGACTGGTGACCTGGGTCTTGTTGCCGTCAAGAGTCGTGCTACGCAAAGGACTATGTTCAAGCCTAAGCCGTTGACTGTCCGGGGCGTCCATAGTGGCCTTATGACAATCGCCACGCTATCTGGTAACGGTGCTCAAGGTCGTAAGGTCGATGGTATCAAGAAATTGCTTGCTGCTGCGGATTCCCAAATGCCTGGCAAAGTCGACATCACCAAAGACAAGGGTGGGCCCTCGGAAGCCAAGTTCATTGTGCGGTTCCTGGAAGGTAAGCTGCGTCTAGGTCTTGCTGAACGATCCGTGATTGTCTCATTGTCCCAGGCTATGTTGAACCATGAGGCCGAGGTTGCTGGTAACCCGCCGCCAAGCGCCGCAGATCTAAGCAAGGCGGAGGAGCTTTTGAAGACTGTGTATAGTGAGCTGCCGAGTTACGATGTGATTGTGGTGGCGATGATGAAATATGGCATCATGAACTTAAGGGATCATTGTAAATTACGTCCAGGTGTCCCGTTGAAGCCCATGTTGGCTAAGCCGACAAAGGCAATTACGGAGGTGTTGGACCGGTTTACGGATCAAACGTTTACTTGCGAGTTCAAGTATGATGGTGAGCGTGCGCAGATTCATTACGTTGCACCAACGGAGGAGGACAAGAAGGGAATCACAGCTATCTTCTCGCGGAATTCGGAGGATCTGAGTAAGAAGTACCCGGATATCTTGTCGCGACTTGATGCATGGATCAAGCCTAAGACTCAGTCTTTCGTCCTTGATTGCGAGACGGTAGCTTGGGATGTTGTTGAGAAGAAAGTGTTGCCTTTCCAGACACTCATGACTCGCAAGAAGAAAGATGTCAAGATCGAGGATGTGAAGATTAGGGTTTGCGTGTTTGCCTTTGATCTTTTGTATCTCAATGATGAAGCCGTTGTCGAAAAGTCTTTGCGCGAGCGGAGAACCCTCATGCAAGATGCCTTTATCCCCATCGAAGGTGAATTCACCTACGCGACTTCTATGGACTCTCAGGAGCTTGAGGATATCCAAACGTTCCTTGATGCTTCGGTAAAAGCGTCGTGCGAAGGCCTTATGGTTAAAATGCTTGATGGCGCTGAATCTGGCTACGAACCTAGTCAGAGATCTCGTAACTGGTTAAAGATCAAGAAGGATTACCTTTCGGGCATTGGTGATTCTCTGGACCTGGTTGTTCTTGGTGCCTACTACGGAAAGGGCAAGCGTACCTCTGTGTACGGTGCGTTCCTCCTTGCTTGTTACAACCCGGACTCTGATACCTACGAGACCGTGTGCAACATCGGAACCGGTTTCTCAGAACAGGTCCTCGAGGAACTCTATGCTTCGCTTTCCCAGATTATTATTGATCGTGCTAAGCCCTTCTACTCGCACTCGTCCGGTGGCCAACACCAGCCCGATGTCTGGTTTGAGCCGCGATACGTTTGGGAAGTCAAGACTGCCGATCTCACCTTGTCTCCTCGGTACAAGGCGGGCATCCGGGAGGGCGTTGATCTGGCTGGAGAGAAGGGTATCTCGTTGCGTTTCCCGAGATTTATCAAGATTCGTGATGACAAGAAGCCAGACGAGGCGACAAGTAGTCGGCAGGTTGCAGAGATGTATTTGAAGCAGGAGAGTATTGCGAAGAGTAAGGGGCCGGCTGTTGATGACGATTTTGAATATTAATGATGGATATGATGATTAAATATTAGATATATTATGGGGCTTCGTTTTCTATTGGTAAAATAACATTTGATTTATTTCTATAAACTACTCAAAGCAAAACTTCCTGATCTGATACTATCGAATACGTCCGTTGATGTCTACTCCCGCCTCTCAATAACCCATCCCTCTGCTCTAAGCCATCGGCATCGTCATCTGGGAACCTCCTTAGCCCAATATCTTCAACACCACCCCGAGGCCCGTCAGACCCATTTAGAATATACCATATGTCCTTCCTAGTCAGAAGCCCCTGCAACGCCCCTCGATCAACAAACAACATATACCGCACTCCCAGCTTTTGAAAATACGTCACGACCAATTGCATCGGCGCATGCGCACTTAATGTTAGCGGCGTCGAGTCCATCCATGGGCGTAAATCGAGTACAGTGGGGTCAATAGACGTGCCAACCCCCGGAGCCGCAAAAGTGACTTCGGCATCAGGGAGAACCCCGAGGCCAGCCGGGGTAGACGATGACGGGATGACGGCGATGCGGAGGGCATAAGTGAGTTCGGCGCGGGTTATGTAGCCGAGGAGAGTCGCTGTGTGGACATCGCGGACTACGGGGAAGCCGCGGACAGAGGTTGTCGCAAGCATGTTTTGCAATGAGGCGATTGAGTGGCTGGTTGCGGGGATCACGGAGAGGTCTTCGATGCGGGCCATGTGGTCGGTGGCGCGACCGGGAGGGATCTTAACGGTAGCGGAGGATCCCTCAGAGGCAACGAGGGGGTACTCATTGAGTCGAATCCACGATTCGTAGATAGAGTGGACAGATAGGGCATCGCCGACCCATTTGGACAACATGACGGCGACCATGATGGGAAGGACGAAGGTTAGAGCGCCCGTTAACTCGAAGATGATGACGACGATAGACACTGTCATGCGAGTGACGCCTGCGAGGGCAGCGGCGGCGCCGACGACGGCGTAGGTTGCGGGGGTCACGCAGGGGATGTCGGGGGCACAGGAGGCGAAGAGGAAGAAGTCAGGGGTTGCTTTGGCCCATAGTTCCATGAAGATGCCGACGGAGCGGCCAATGAGGGCGCCGATGGCGATGCTAGGGAGGAGAATACCAGCGGGAATTTGCAAGCCGAAGGTTACAGCGGTGAGGAGGAAGGCGAGTGTTGCGGCGAAAAGGAGAAGGGTAATGGTTGTAAAGGAAGCGGCGCCGGTTTTGCAGAGGCCGAGGTCATCGTCGAGAAGTTGGGCACATTCTGTGAAGAGGGAGGAAACAAGTTTGGAGGTGGGGACTTTCATGTAGAAGTTGGGGAAATTGATGAGGGCAGTGAGGAAGGCGACAACGAGGACTTGGATAACGGGAGTAGGGAGGAGGCGTTCGGCAGAGAGGCGAGATTTGTATTTCTGGATGAGCATGTTGAGGCGGACGAAGAGGCCGCCGTAGATGCCGCCGAAGATACCGATCATGACATAGGGGAAGAGTTCGAAGTCGTGCCAATCAACAGTATATTTGCTTTGGTATAACACTAGCTTCCCGCTGCGGAATGGGTCAAAAGCTTGGAGCATCACGGCGGCCGTCATGGCACAAACGAAAGCGTGCCACATGGTTTTGTCCGGGAAGTACGAAAGAGTCTCGATACTGAACAAGACACCCCCAATAGGACTCCCAAAGGCGACCGAGATACCGGCAGCTGCAGCCGCCGTTAAGACTTCACGTTTCCGGGCTTCATTGGCGTCAATCACGGAAAACAGGCGGATAAACTGACTGGCTACACAGCATGCCACGTGAACCAATGGTCCCTCTTTTCCGAGCCACATGCCAGAGCCGACAGCAAGGCATAAGCCCAAAGACTTGGCCGTCAGAGTCCAGCCGGACAGGAAGTTGTTCATGACAAATCCACCAATCACCGTCTTCAGCTCCGGAATACCCGAGTGCTTGGCGAACAACGCATATTCCTTAACGAGTACCGCGGCCATACCTGCAAAGAAGACTGATAGGATAATGTACATCAAGTACCCGGCGAGCCATCCGGCCCCGCCCGATCCTAAGTGAAGCGCATCACCCCACTCCGTCCAGTCGGCGCATTTGTTCCCGAGATCACTATCATATCCCAAACAACAAAAGTTCCGATTCAAGAAGAACGAACCGCCGTCGATTCCACCTGAACAAAATCCCATCTTCAGGTCGCCGAGCCACGCAGTAGCAACATCAATACACGCCGCAAGCGCTCCAACAACAAGCCCCGTGCCAATCAAGATAATCCAAACTTGCGAAGCGTCCGCCATCTGCGAAATATATCCAGTCAACCCTCTCGACGACGCACTCGACGCCAACGCCCGTAACCTCTGCCGTTCCTTTGTTGTTTCAAAAATCCAATCAATCGCAGTCAAGTCTTCATATCCCACGCGCTGTCTCGACGACCCATCCGCCAGCCAATCCAATGGGACACCATCTTTTGTATGTGAAGGGACCGATGATGTCGAGTACGGGAATCCGGGTGATCTCGGTTGCGGGAGATCGGTGGTCGAGGAAGATGCAGAGCCGAGGGCGCCTCCGGGAGATGCTAGGTGAGCTGGGGATTTCCGTTTAGAGGTTGATCGGGATGTGGAGGGGAATTGGGAGGAGGCATTGGGGCTGACAAGGGTGTCGTCGTTGGACCAGAAGATGTCGAGGGTATCGGGGGTGATGTCGGGATGTCGAGAGGAGGAGCTCGCGGCGGTGGACATAGTGGAGGGTGGAGGACGAAGGGTAGTGATTATGTGACGATGGTGCGCATGTGGTTCAACGCTAGGTGTAGTAATCAATTGATATGGATGGATAGTGGAGTTGGCATTATCATTACGGAAATTTTATGGAATAAAATTCATACATTCAAAAAAAAAAGGAAGGTCTATTATAGATAATTAGAGAGATAAAACGTCATTGCAAATTCGAGGACACTTTATGGTTGTCGCTCAATGACGTTGCGGCTTTCAAGGATGGAGCTTGAATCGCCGTTTAGAGCTTCGAGACGTCAAAGCATAAGGATCGGTGTTTAAATCTGCGGTTACACTGTCAGCTGTTAAAATTATTATGACAGCTGACAGATGCAGAGCTTCTTTCGGGGATTATACCCTAGAAGACTAGAGCTCCCTTGGATGTATTAACCCTGAAATACATATTCACGTAGTACTGTTCACTTTGATTCATCAGATCCGGGTTTTACATCTTCTAATTCATCCTGATATTCACTTCATTCATTTTCATACTTGAGTCCTGATACATAGGCTCTTCCTACTCAACTACTGCAATCAATACCTCCGCTATGTCTACTACCAAGGAGCTCGATATCCTTTGCAAAACCTTAAAAGTCCCTTAGACACCAACCGCTTTGTCGGCTTCGGTATACTTCACTCCATCCTAGACCACTCAGATTCTCTCCATTCTGATCCCGAGCAACTCAAAATACTTTGGAATGCTATCAACACTTCCTTTCTTGACCGCCTCCTCAAAGCCCATGAGTCGTCAACCTTGGGCAAACGGCAAAGCCAGTATATGGTCGAGTTGGGAGTGGGTGTATTAAACGCCTTTTCAGCATGGTTACCGGAAGAGCTTGTGGGTAAGCAGAGGATGGTGGGAAGAATTGATGCGTTAGTGGAAGCGGTGCTATATTGCGAGGAGGAGAACATTGACATGGAGAAGGTGGACATGGAAATTAAAGGGACGAATCGTGATCAACGGTCAATTCTTGAGCGGATATTGGCGACGTTGAAAGTAATTGTTTCAACAAAAGCCGGATCTTTGGCTTTTGTTAATGTTGAGGATGTGGGGAGTTTGATAGAAGTGGCTCCGAAACATTCAGAGGTCTTCTCAGTGTTGAATATGGCCTGGTTAACAGCACAGAAGTATGCAGAGGATGGCCAAGTTAAGGAGAAACTGACAAATCAGATTAATGATGTCTTTTTGAAGTTGATGGCTTCATTTTCTGGTACTGATGGAGTGACACTGTTGAACTTTGTCGGAGAATTTTTGCCTAATGCAGACCCTGCTGTAAGTTGGCCCTTTCTGACAAGTACAAGTTTGGACAACTGTACTAACATTCTATAGTTACTTCCTCAGAACTCTAAATGGCTTTCATCTACGATCACATTCATCGAAAAGCTCATCCGGCAACGCCCTACTCCCGAAGGCCGGCTTGCCTACACCACCGCCGTGGCCGCCCTCCTCTCTTCCTTCCCCATCGCCACTAAAGAAATACTTTTCACCCCTCCCAAAGCCCCCTTTTCCAACGATGATCCCCCAAACCTACTATCTTCCTCTTAATTACCCTCCTTCTCATCGATATCCGCACCTCTCTTCCTTCCCTCCTCTCCCGTCTTAATAGCCCCTCCTACTCAACCACTACCCGGCGCCTCACAGCTGCCTACGACATTGTCCTTCATTACCTCGTCTTTATGCTCGGATCTTCCGACCCCGATTCCGAAGATACGGTTCTCCCCCTTCCTATCGACCTCCTCTATAAAGTTCGTGACTCCTATATTGAAACTCTCACACTCACCCTCGAGTACCTCCGCGACCGCTGGAACGCCGCAACAACCGGTGCCTCCGGGCTTAACCCCGCGGCCCGCCTAGACAAATCCGAGGGTGTGCATAGAACAATCACTTGGGATTCTGCAACGGTGGCTGCGGCCGTTGACCCCATGGTTCTCGCGGCGGTTAAGATGGTGGCGATTTGGCTATCAGAGGACGATGTGCCGACGCTAATGAAGGCAGCGGTTGACTTGGTGGATATGTTCGTTGAGGTTTACATTGAAAGTATGGACGAGAGAGCATTCAAGAACGGGGTTGACTTTCGGGATGCTGTGTTGATGGTCTTGGGACCTATTTTGGATGAAAATGGGAGGGAAGCGTTCAAGACATACGGAGGGTGGAAAGCGCTTTCGGGGATCTGGTGAAAATCTTGGAGTCTAATGATAAGATGGGGATTCAGAGAGGGTTTCTGATTGGCCCTTTATTGCTAAAGTTCCTCCATGGCGAATCTGATGGATCACTAGCTAAAGAGGAATGGCTGGATTTTGTCACGAGGGTTGCTGCCTGGGCTGGCGCGGAGTCGGGGTTGGATGCCGATGCCCAGTTTGTCCACGTGATTGCGTTGAAGGTTGCTGTGAAGGTTCTGAAGGTTGCGACTACGGGCCAGAGAAAGGGATATGTACACACAATGGCCGCGTTGTCCGGCTTGGAACAGAGAATGAGGGATGAGTGTTTGGAATGGAAGAGCGAGAGTGTCTCCGAGGATGAACGTAAAGATTTTATCGGTGATTTGGATGAGATTAGACATCATTTAGATTTATTAATGGGTAATTAGAAGGCATATTAGACCAGAACATAGAAAAGAGCGGGTGTAAACCCGATATAATACTTTAATTATCAACTTCAAGACTTGTTTCCTCCATTAGTTGTCGTAGGGCTTCCGCTTCGGCCTTTTGCTTCTTCTCTTGATGCTTGCGGGCGCGGCCTATCTCAATTTCTAGTTGTTTGAGTTCAAAGCGGACATTTAGGAGATCCGGAACGATTGCTGAAACAACTTCAATGGATTTTTCTGCGCAAGTTTCAAGGGTTGGGGACTCAGTACGCCGAACCATCGGATAGGGTTCCGGGGGTCGACTTTGACTCGAGGTAGCTCCTTTTTTTTCTCAGTATCTTCTCTAGAGCTGTCTTGTTTTTCATCAGAGTTATTAATGTCTGCAGAAATCTTGGTTTCCCGTTTTGGTTCATCCTCATCTGAATTAGCATCTTCCTCCTCCCTGGGTAATTCAATGTCCACCACGGAGACTTTGTGCGGAGTGCTTTCTTTGTCGAACTCGACGCAACGCATTGCTTTCATGCGCCCATCGTATAAATCTTGGCTGTATCTAACACCACGGGGTGCAGACCAGTTGGCACGGGCAATGTGGTGAAAGACGGTTGATAGGCTGGAGGAGAGGGTTTCTTGGAGTTGGGTGTAGTGATTCAGGAGAATGAGGTATTGTGCGAGGAGAGAATCGATATGAGAAGGCGGTGATGCTGAATCAAAAGAGCTCATCGTAAATGAAGATGATTGCCGAAAAAAAATAAATGAAATTGTATCAGTGTAGCATGTGACTGATGATTGAAGTTAAGGCTAAAATGCAGTTGAAATGGTGTAACCATATTCCTTTGCAGGCGATATAAATCTGGCAATAACTATTAAACCCTATAAAACCCTAAAGATGAATATGAAAACTTAAGTAATTATCTGATTATCAAGTGTTAATATAAATTCTGTCATGATATAGACAATTATTTAACTTGACGCCATATATTTTTGTATTTTGACTAAATTTATATTGAACTGAATTTTCCCTCACATTCCTCCTTAAGAAGAAACCGGCTTTCGGCCGCGGATGAACCGGTAACTGGTAATCAGATGCAGATCCTTGTTACGGAACTCACGCTTGACACCTTCAATCAACAACCGAGCCTGTTCCTCAGAGTATCCGTAGATACGAGTAAAGAGGGCCAAAGTGTGCGACTCAACCGACATCTGCATGTGAATCTGCTCAAAACGGCCCAGCTCCTTCAGATGAGCATCCTTAGCCCAGGCACCGATAGGAATCTAAAAATATGCAGTTAGTATTCAAGATACAATATACTGATAAGTGTAGGTTGCTTACTCTGACGACTTCCTCGTGAACATCTTCGAATCCGGCATCAATCATCCACTGCTTATGGAACCGAGCAACGTTCATCATCCGGCCAAACTTACGCGATGCCTCATCGAGCTTAGTCACCCATTCCATAGTCCATCTGGCATGATTGCACGAATCATCATCCGAAAACACCCATGCATCGTACTCCTGCAGCTCGAACCAACCCCCATCCTTCAAGGCATCCTTAACCTTGCCATAAAGCACCGTCCAATCCGCACAAGTGCCACCCAGCGCACGGCCGTGAATATAGTCAAACTTTTCATCATCACGGTATGTCCACTCATCTTCGTAGTCGTCAACGTGGAACCGGCAGTTCGGCGGCACCCAATCCGGCTGGATGGGACTCAAGTCGATACCAAAGACCTCGGCACTCGGGAACTCATCCGCTATTTCAATGGCCCAAATGCCTGTCCCACACCCCAAGTCCAAGATCCGCATATCTTCCTTTTCTTCGAGAGGTGAAATGTACAGCGAGCCATGAAGTAGAAGACGCCAAATGTGGTGCTGGAGGTTCAGGCGTTCTTGCTCACGGTCGTCGTTGGGCAGGACGTATTGGCCCTCGCGGAAAGCATGGTAACGGCGGCCGTTTTCGTATTGATAGTGGAAGATGGAGGAGGAGATGGACGCAGTGTTTATCGAGCCGTTTTCGGATCCATAGGTGGAGTCGAAGGTGGAGTTAGCGGTGAGGTTGGCTTCATCGGTGAAGGCATTGTCCTAGATGGGGGTGTGAGTTAAGTTTGGATGTCCTGGTTATATACTGGTATTATGCCAAGTCACTTACATCAAGTTCAAGGGAGCATGGCTTTCGTTAGCACTCTCGATACCATAGGCAGTAGTTGAAATGTCGAGACGCTCAGGCATGTGCTCCTCGAGGTAGAGAGTATCAGCATCATATTGCGCCTGGCGGGCCGCCGCAGCCGCCGCCTCGTCGTTAACAGGGATCGGCGCGGGTGTTTTCTCGATCGATCCGGAAGCTTTTACACTCGGAGTTTCGGGCGAAGACGCTTTGGTGGCCTTTTCGACGACAGGGGGGGGAACGGCCGTCTCCTTTTTGCCAACAGCAGGCTCGGTGCCCTTGATAGACTCAATAGGTGGGGTCGTCATAGTAATAGTGGTGTTTATACAACTAGAAGGATATTGTGGATATCCTTTGAGTCGAAGAACAGTAGAAGGAAAAAGAGAAAGGAAAAGAATGGGGAAAGTGGTACGACGGGCCTCGGTGACAATGGCTCCTTCTTATCCAGTTCCGTAGACGGTCATAGTGGTGTGTATATAGGCACAACTTCCCGCACGAGCCTCTGTCCCCATGGGATGTTGATGGATGCCTGCTATTGATAACCCGACTTTCAGTATGCTGTTAGGACGGAAGCAAAATTTACCTCTTTGCAGTTACTCTAAGAGCCAAGTAACCACTAGACACGAGATCATTCCCAGCATGTATGTATATATGTAGCCCGAAACAGAGAAAGAGTTTGAACGATCTCTCGGGGTTTGCAAGACCGCTGCGACTCCGAAATTCCGATTGGGAGTATCGAGGCACAGCGTGGTATGGTATTTATATATGAGCTATATGGAGATTTGTTCCTGGGGGAGACTAAGTGCGCCTGCAACGGTGGGGTAATGGATAAAATAGGAATTGGAGATGATAAGATGATAGTCGTGTAGGCAGTTTAGATGCAAGAGAGTCCAGGGCAGGGTGGTGAGGAGGGCAGGAATTGAGTGGGCGGGCAGATAATAGCTGGATGTAGTGATGTGATGAGAAAGGGATTGATTGAGGATGAAAAGAGTGGCTTGCGTAGTTTCTTTATTTAAAATAAGACAAGAGTATGTTAGGGTATCTCTATATGGTAGATGTGATTCGGAGATATAAGGCTTTGTCGTGTAGGCAGAGAATTTGTATGTTGGTTCCACATGGTAGCACTGAAAATTCAGCATATAACGTCTTTGTATATATGGCTCTTGATATTTGAAAATACTCTAAACAAACATTGCCAATTACGAAGTAGACCACTCGAGTTATGTCCATGTGGCAATATTGCTTACACAACCAACTATATCACCACCATACCCTCCAAAATATTCCCTCGAATTTTCTCAGACCAAGCGTAAACCAGGCCAAACATTAGCCCGGCCGCCTTAATAAACTCGTGGCAGGCTCGTTAACATCACATTAACCTATACTATTTTCCGAAAGACTGGCGGATAAGTTGGTGTTGTGCGGGTTTGCCTGGGGTTGCAGTGGCAGCGGATGATAAACGCGCAATGTGACAGAGTTGGTGGTGGCATGGTTATAGTGGCATGGGGAGGGAGATCTGGGTAAATCAAAGGGATATTTGATTCGTGATCCTCGAGGTTAAACACGGAGATGTATGTAGGAGCTTTGATCCGAGTCGGGAGGCTATAGGAAACTCGGAGGCCATTTTTACTTAATATGTAGATTATTTAAGGATACCGCCATCAAGGAGCATTCTGACTAGGACTATCCAAGAAAGGAACAATAGATCGCACATGGAGATGTTGACTACAAGAAAAATATGCCTGTAAAGTCCAAAGGTAGATATTTCTCCAGCCATTCGGAAACATGAGATAGGTATTGATTAAACATTTTATTTCTAAGTTTAACGGCTTCTTATCATACCACTCAAGTTGTTGGTATTAGAACGAATAAAATCAAGAAATATTGGTTATGTTTTTAATTATAAACGTCGTAGTCTAGAGTTGCTTATTTTCCTCATGCATCACATCACACTTCGATGCTTGGAAAAACCAACAGTATGGTAACTAGAAATTGGACTTGTCCCAAAAGAACGGCTGCTGGGTCCAGAGTCGGTATCACACAGGATTGGATAATGGCTCCACAAAACAAGTTGCATATCTAAGGTTGTATACACGGTGCTGTTAAGCAAAGGCGGATTGCGTATTATTGGATTTATAGAAGTGAAGTTGGCTTGCGAAGGTGACGAATTATGAAAGATGAAGATACTAATTCTTTGTGTCGAAGAGTTGGTTCTATAATACTATACATCGCCATCGTATCTTTCTTGCTGTACTTGATTTCATAGCTTTTGCAATCTGGAGTTGTGATTAGCAATGGTATAGTAGCGAATCTAGAATGCTAATTTCTGAGACTCAAACCTTAATAAATATTTTTGCTGCAGCAACATTTTTACGATATTCCATTCCAGTCGTTGGAGCTTGATCATAATAAACAGGTATTGTGGTCATTGGTAAGGTATTCCACAGATATAGGGTTAATATCCAACCCTTCTACTTGTTTTATCATCACATGTTTACAGGTACAACCACGTTTAACCATAAATACAACCCTCATCCATCATTCCCTTAGTTCACTTGATTGACGTTTCCTATTAACACAACCCCAGCCCCGTGCTTTCTCCTAAACCCCACCCCCACCATCACAGCTTCCGTTTTTCACAAAGACGAGTGAGGATAGTTACACTAGCGAATGCAAAGAGTAACCTCGTCTATCACGACGTGGATTGAGACCCCATGTAAAACTCAAGATAGTCCTTCGAGGACCTGCGGAGAGTAGCAAAGTAGTTTTATGTGGTATCTCCACTATCGTGTCTTTGTTTTTACTCTAGAATATAAGAAACGGGGGATTGAGGGTTACTTGGTCTAGGGAAAAGCCACCAGCCGGGTCGCTAGAAGGGATGATTGGAATGAAAACGAGACAAGATGTGTTAATGATCTCTGTCAACAAGTACGTCTTTTCTTCTTTTAATAATAAGTAGGTTGGTAGCATTCATGACTGGTGGGGCCGGGGGCTCTGTCGACGGTTCGATGATGGACAAGGAAGTGAGAGTGATTTCATGATTTGCAAGAAGGAACCGTGATGACCAGCTATTCTGAAGCCTCGACCAAAGCGATAATCCGCGATCAGAAATCAGGGTCGGGGTCATTGGTGATCACCACTCGAGGGATGTCAACCTGGACTGTTAATCAATAGTCTGATGCCTCATGGTTTTGTGGACGCAGTAGAAACATTGTTGCTCAACACTTTTGGGCCTTGTACCACAGCTCTAGAAGCACACAAGATGGCGGTAGCTGGTCCAGGGCGAACCGTTCCAGCCCGCCGACACCGTAGCCCTGGATTTCCGCCATGAGAAATATCCAGTTCCAAGCCTACGCTGTACCTGTCCGGCGGCAGAATTTATAATCCAACCAGCACATACAATCTGCTATAGACTCAGGCCCTTCGGCCACCCGCATATTGACTGAAGGATGAAAGAACACAGTGGATCAAAGCATTAAAAAGGCGAATAAAGACAACGAAACGGCTATATATGGTCCTTTGCTGGGCCATGAGGGAGTCAGCGAATGGCTTTTCTTACAGAGGAAACAGATTGGGCAGCTGGCAGCAAAAATGCATTGACCACTTTGTCAGATGTAACCAGGGCTCACAAGCCAATGGATGGCTAGGCACAGAGAAGAGAAGCTATTGTTTTCAAAGGACTGTTTTCCATTGCCAAGATCTGATAATATGTCTGTGGGCGCTGTGTAGAGCCAAATGAAAGGACTGGCAAACGGCCTGACTATACAGCATTGATTATGGATACCAGTCGGCAAATTTGGGGCTACTGGAGCCTAGTGAGTTGTTGGGGACTTCAGGGGCGGGCAGGCGTGGTACAGACTTGGAAGCTACCTTTGTTTGCCAGCTGTCAGATCTGCAGGTTGGTGCCAAGACCCTGGTCTGAGTTGGAGGTGGGGAGTCGAGAGGTTCGTAACTGTTGGTCATGGCTTTTTGCTCGAATAACAGGAGCTTATTACTTATTGTAGTCAGATCTCTCCAGCCACCGGATTGTGTATTTCTGAGAGAGGGGAAACTGTGAGCTCCCTTGGGACTGAATGAGAGATGGGAAATAACGCCCCTTGGAGGGGAAGCAAGTGAAGAGAAAGGCTCTTCCAGTGTTCAACCAGACGAAGGGATGAGCTGATGGTTAAGAACCCAAATACCGAGACATTATGACGGATGGCCAAAGATCTAATTGCTCAGAATATGCAATGGAGTTGTTTCGATTATACACTGAACCCATTCTCCCATTTGGATTCCAAAAAGTACCATGGAGAGGTACCATGCAGGTGTCCGTTGTCCCTGACCAATAGGAGGCGCCAGAAACAAGGCTGCGCCCCATAATTCCAGTATTTGAGTCCTCATTCTCAGGACTTTTTCGCTACAAGTCCTTCATAACGCATAAAGCTCATTTGATGAAGCTTGTGTTAAATTTGCCTATAGGTCAGGCGGCATAGAGTGCTCACACTAATAAAGATGATGTTATTGCTCTGTATTAGGTCAAGACAATATGGAATTTGTTCTTTGAATGTTTCGGCTCGAGATTTTCCGGCCAGCTGCCGCTAAATATATGTATCATATAGACAGTCCATCGTATATTGAGACGGTAAGATATCAGCCTCGCTGCAGAAATTAAAGCCATCCCCACTATCAGGACAATGGCCGCCAATATCACATCACAGCCAACAGGCAGCGCAGGGTATAGACCCCGAACCTCTTTCTTGTAACCAAGCCAGGGGATGATTGTCTCTAGAGACAGAGCGACGCAACCGGTTGGTTGGCTCAGTTACTCGCTCATTGCCACCAACGGTCGTTTCATTGGATTATTTGATTTGGGGCCTGGGACAAGGAGCAAGTAGAAAAAAACAAGAACTTAGCAAAACAGGCCCTTCTGCTCTTTCTCTAGGTTCGCCCCCAACCCAAAAAGCAGAGGCCGCGCCTACTTGATTCTTTTTTTGACGACCCTTTGTTTGCGAACTACTTGCGCTTTCAGGCTTGATCTTGCGAACCTCTCCAACCACACACATCCCCTTCCCAACTCGCACTTCCCCTTCCCTCTTCTTTTCCTCTTGCTCGGTACGCCACCAAAATCTCACCGCTGTCCATTCTTCATCTCTACTTCTTGTTTGACATCTTGAGACGGTCTGCTTCCTCACGTCTGGCTACGAAAAGAACGATCAAATCACATATCCACTCATCGAAGAAAAAAAGTTATTTGTTGTATTTATTCTTTTTTCTACCTTTTTCCCTCGCTTCTTCAAAGCCGCAAGTCTCGAGCTGAAGACTGAGAAAACCTACCCATCGAAACTTCCCTGTCTCCATTACTACTTCGACTCCCTAACGACACCGCCTGTCCGCCTCGCCCGTTGTCCCGCTTTCCCATAGACAACAACCCTTTCCGCCATCCACGTTTTATTCTTTTTCATCGCCAGTTCGGTCCGCCGTCCGTCTTCCACGCCCCCACCACGATTCTCCGACCCATTTCATCCATAATCACCAGTTGCCCTAGTTCACCATGGTTGTTGCCACCATCAAGTACGTTGTTTATTCATCGCTATTGCCCACAGCTATTGTCGCCTTCATTGTCGCTGGTTGCGGCTTCTGGTAGTTGGCTGCGGTCACTATGCCACCTCAATCGTACCCCGTCCGTTGCCGCTAGGCTATTCGTATATTGCCAAAATCTCCATTTCTGTGTCTTCGAATCTCTCGATAATTATTATTCGCTTTTAGTTGTTGGTTATTCCCAAGTTGCCTTCGACAAGCTCAAGTCTTGGTCCTCTCTTATCACCACTCGTCCCCTATTCCCACCATCACGATCTCACGATGCTACCATTCTCTTCACTCTCGATCCTCAACTATCAGCGCCTACATCTCCAGGTTTTGACAGCTTAGACTAGATAGGTGCTGATCATCTAGGCTTGCCACATCCCCACCAACGGTTATCGCCACTATTACCAATTTGGATCTGCAAGCTCTAGGAGCAAGCTTCATAGCTGTATAACCTTGCCGTTCAACCATGCGACCATATGCCACCAATGAGAGCGACCTGACACTGGGAATATACGCGGATTCTATTGGCGACCTGATACTGGATGCGATTAATTCTGTGCTATAGACCAGTCGAGCTATCGGACATGATCACATGCGACCAATAATTCTAACATAACTTCCCTCTCGTTTAGGTGTGTCGTCGTTGGTGACGGTGCCGTCGGTAAGACGTGCCTTTTGATCAGTTATACTACCAACAAGTTTCCTTCCGAATATGTTCCTACTGTTTTCGACAACTATGCCGTTACTGTCATGTGAGTTTGACTTTGGCAACCGAACTTCCCTATGTTCTATTTACAAGGCCCGGTTTTCCCAACCGAGTCCTCCTGGCATCTGTGTCTTGGTACCTCGATTTCTGACGTGTCTTACAGGATTGGTGATGAGCCGTACACGTTAGGATTATTTGATACTGCTGGCCAAGAAGATTATGACCGTTTGCGTCCTCTTTCATACCCTCAGACCGATGTTTTCCTTGTCTGCTTCAGCGTTACCTCGCCGGCGTCGTTTGAGAATGTACGTGAGAAGTGGTTCCCTGAGGTACACCACCATTGCCCTGGTGTTCCCTGCCTGATTGTTGGTACGCAGGTTGATCTGAGGCATGACGCCAGCGTCCGTGAGAAATTGGCCAAGCAGAAGATGGAGCCCGTCAAGCGTGAGGATGGTGAGCGCATGGCCAAGGATCTCGGCGCCGTGAAATACGTAGAGTGCAGTGCCCTGACGCAGTACAAGCTGAAGGATGTTTTTGATGAGGTATGTTTTCCGGAAAGAGCGTTAAGTCGCGGAGGCAGGTGAGGTTTGGCTGTAGTTCCTAGATGCCCTGGGGGTGCACAAGAATAGTCCACTATGACGTAATGGATGCTTATTGCAGCCAACCTGTTCCATGACTGCTATCAAGCATCATGAACATAGTAAAAAGCTAACCATACTTCTCATCAATAGGCCATTGTTGCCGCTCTGGAGCCTCCTGCTCCCAAGAAGAAACAGCACAAGTGCATCATTCTGTAAACGAAAAGCAGACTCTTATCTAAAAAGTCTACTACGCCCATCATCTGCCCTTAACTCAGGACTATTCATCCTCACACGGGGATTTCGCTTCGCGGCGCCCGGATTAGCGCTTCCCCTTTTGCTTACTTTCACGCGCCTACCTTTTTATTTATTTCTGCTGGTCTCGTGATCATGTAACTCGCCATTCAATGTTCGTGCAAAGTATAATTGTCTTATGCTCCTGTGTCGACAATGCGAAGTCATGATCTATGACACTCAGTACATAGCTACTTCTCCCTATCTTCTTTCTGCACCTCTCTTCATTCTTTGTCTTGCGCCCTTTTTCAATTTTTTTTTCTTTCAACTTGTCTCGCCTTGAGAGCGATTCATAAACCCCCTCAACCAGCCCGGACTGCGATGACGACTGCGACGACACTCCAATGGCTTCGATACCCTACTTTCATTATTTCTATTTCTTAGCGGCACATGTTATCTATCCTTCCCAATGACAAATAAACACAATTGTCCCGAGCCTTGACCCAGCCTTACGTATGAAGGGAGGCTTGATGTGATGAAGTATCGTGAAGTGTATGCCGTCTCGGAGTTGTTGCAATGAGGTCGATCGATTATTTATTAATTGGTACTCAGGTCCGAAATACAACTTTGACAAGCATCATAATGTTGCTTACATCAGATTCAAGTTGGCTTCTCCGACAATGGTAGTTCTGCCTTCTTCCCTACGATTACCCGATCAATACCCACATCGCCCAGCTAAACGCCGGATTCATGATATAAGTAACAGTGTCCGAAGATGAGGACCCCCCAAAGATATGTTATTGCAGCAATGCAGCTTTCTACCTTGTTTTCCTCCTGTTTCAATTTTGGTGTTTATTTTTATTACTGTTGCCGTTTTCTTTTTCTTGCCTTTTATACAATTTTTGGGTTTCTTTTGATCTGGAATGAAGTGGAGTGTTTCTTGTGCTAGTTGTGATTGGATGGATGAGATATATATTGATGGTGGGGGTGGGGAGAATATGTGATAATTTGTATATGAAGTGAAAATAAGTTTACATGAATTGCAATAATGGTATAATTCCATAGGTTGACTTGTCAATCTATATTTTATAGTTAATGGGTTCATTTATCTCATTAAATGATGTAATTTTGTCACAATGTAAACTAGATGCATGTTTGATACATTGTATTTTATTATATGCAAGTTGTGTAAGTCAAGGTAAAAATTTGGTGTAGATACTAATCTAAAAGATAATGTTAAGAATCAAGACCATGACTTGAAGAAGTTTGAACACAATGAAGGTAATAAATAATATAAAGTGATGATAATAAAAGTTAACACTGACTTTCCTTCACTAACTTTACATCTATCGTGAGTACCGACGCTGCCAGTCCCGCAAGGAACTCTCACATCCCAGTCAACTTTCTACCAAACCGTCATTCGTGTCTTAATTTTAGATCTTGTCATCAGACATCATGTAGGCCAAGTACGGTAATAGTGGGAACCCAAGCTCACCTACTAATCTCCTAACGGTTGCCCTTTTGCTCTCCCGCTGCCACTCTTCCAAGTCGAAAGCCCCCTCCGTCAACTCAGCGCCCTGCACAGCAACAAAGATAACACCTTAGACTTGCCTCTTAGTACCATTGCTCTCATCAACGAGAATCTCACAAGGCGAGACAACATACGTATCTCCTTCATACTCGCAGAGGTGTTCAACCTCCGACATCGACTGGGCCCAGAAAATGCGACCCTTCATGATGTCGGTGCGGGTACTGTGAATTACAGACGGGAACACTCTCCACATTTTAGCAGCAAAGCCGGTGATGGTTGCGGGCGTGAGAGTGGGGTTGGCACAGGTGGCGGAGGCCATCTGCGAAATATCAGGGTCCATTAAACTCCCATAGAAGAACATCGGGAGCGGGAACTCAAAGGTAGAGACGGTGTTGAGAGTGAGAATATTTTTAGGGCGAGGAGCTAGACTAGTAGAAGAGATAAAAAATGATGAACAGGAAGAGGTAGGGGTGGAAGGGGGTGAATAGGCGGCGGTGGAGAAGGCCTGGGAAGCGGAAGTAGCCTCGGAGGTAGTTGACATAGCCGAAGTCAAGGCATATGGCTTGGTGGTAAAGATCTTGGTGAATATCTTACCAGCCTTAGTTTGAAGCAAGGCCAACAACGAGGTATTAATCCAAGTAAGTTCGCTGGAAGAACCAGAAGCTTTGGAGACTTTGGCTGAGATATATGAAGAAAGCTTCATGTTGAGAACTTGAGTGTTATTCTTTAAGCTAGTTGGTTAGTGACTCTCCTAGACTTTGTAAGTTGTTGGTAGTCTAGGAGGGTCCAAGTAGTTTTTATAATAAACAGGATGCCACTATCAGAGGGATCGAGGCAGAGATATATTGTGACCGGTTTCAAAGTATCGGTTGTTCCGATATGAAGTTATGGTTGGCTGGTGTGCCGATCTGGATTTGTGTGAGGTCAGTTATCTCAGGGTATATTATAGTGAGACTAAGACGAGGTGGTAGTGTGAGTGTTATGTAAGAAAAATAGTTGAAGATTGCTATAATGTATAAAAAGAAATTAAGATATTTATAAAGACGAGATGTACAGTGTCACATTGTGTTTCCACCTAGTGACTTGTATACTTTATGCATGAAGATATTTTCAATTTTTCTAGTAGCAACTTGTACATGTCTACCCGACGAGAAGTTTCCTTGACAATTGATACAATTTCTTTGATCTTCATGTCAAAGTAAACAACAAAAAATATACACATAAGCCCAGGAAACCAAAGAAAACAACCTGAATTTAAAATCAACGAAACCTTTACCATATCTAGATATATATACAATTTTGCCTTTGTCCTCATTCACACTCTTCGCTTCCTTCAATGCTTGTCCGTATCTCATCACAAAGGAGTACCAATCCGAACATGTCAAATCCTTTCTTTTCTCGGTTCAAGTCCTCAGACGACCATCAATCACTCCCATGACGAGCCAAAAGGGGGCCCGATTGATCATTCCCAAAAGCCCGAGGATATTTCAGTAGCCTAGCCCAATAGCAGCAGTGGTATATTGGGATGGGAGGTTTGTTTATATCGGGGGCTTATGTTTGAGGGACAAGGCTTAATTTTTGTCTTAATTTTGAGGGGTAGCTCGTTGATTAATCTGAATGCACAAAGTAGATGCTGATGTTGGAAATTGTTTAGATTTCTAGAATTGGGGATATTTCACAAGACTAGTCAACCTCGCCCTTAGGCAATATCGCTTCTGGGCCGTCTTGATCTCCGTTGTATGCACACCGTCTCATCTGGACCAAGCCCAAGATATGTGTTAGCTGTTTTCATGACGCCAAACGAACCAACAATTCAATTCAACGTATGTAACGATGTATCATATATCATATAGTTTCCTTATAATAATATTCTTCTTTTACAATACACCACCCCTTCTCATCTTCCTTGACACCTGTCACCTAGCCCATTGGACATCCTGCCATCTATATTATCTGCCTAAAATATGAACAAACTGCCCAACCAGCAACTACTCTAGGTATCCCTCGATCCACCACAACGACTGATAAACTCGGCGGTCCCAGCCCAACTTCGATTCTCGGCAGCCACGCTCTTGGTCATCCGTCCCATCGCCTAACCGTCAGCTCAATTCACTATATCCTTCGGTCCTTTATTTACTCCCTGCATAGACACATGTCATATTCCGATCAGCATGAAGCGGGAAAATTGACGAATATACATATATAACGATATATATGTCTAGGGAAACTCGGTATATGGGGCGGATCTCTGGATCGCTTAGGCATGCAGTGCGTTGGGATTGTTTGGTGGGTAGAAATTACGGATAAGTTCTGTTATGTTTCCAAGGCTGTATACCGTGACGCAAAATAACGAGAGTTATCTTATGGAATTCTCAAGTTTGCAGTGTCATTAATGGAAGGACTCAACCAGTTACTAGTTAGATTACCAGTGACTGGGGAGAGGTCTCCAAGGATAGGATGGTTTGTATAACGGCGAAAGCGGCAAACTGCTTCTTTCGTACGAGAGGATTGCGCAGGGTGATATTAGAAGAGACGGGTTGATCTGGGGACTAGATGGGACATTTGGCCGGTAACAGGAAACCATTGGGGCTGTGAATTTGAGTTGGGTAGTGTGTTTAGGGCAAAATATGGAGGCTACATGGTGGCATCGCCTAGTAAAGAATTCTGACGAGATCCCTTGCAGCTCTATAAGCCTATATTATGTTTTATATCTACATTTCTAACTACATGTGTCACGTCAGTCTATACGTATCTGCGACAATGAAAAGTTCTCTCTAGCACCCCATGATAGTGATGTGAATGTGGGTTGATGCATGATTGAAACGTACTTTGGGGGTTACAGTCCACACATTTGGACGGCATTACAGCCTGGAATCCTGAGGAACAGGTTAGAGTATGACCCCCACAGCACCCTTCAGTGATGATCATGCTGCCAGTTCCATACAGTATAATATGTATAATGCGCCTTCAAAGCCCTTCGATTGAGAAAATTCTCCTTTGAGAGTTCATATGCATAACACGTTCCCCTGACTCAATTTGACAGACCAAAGTCGCCTCTTCAAGCATATATGCCCACATAGCTGAATGTCCTTTGTGCTCGGCGAGTCGATATGGCTTTTGAGGGATTCCATGATACCACTCTCTACTGGCGCCGCCATAACTCTTGAGACTTGCCTGATATAGCTTTCCAATTATATTATAATGTCAACTACTAATATGGTGTGTGAATCCCCAACGTGAAAATGAGATAATGGACATGTGTTCAAAAATGCCTCGCGCAGCTACATAAAGAAATTCGTCACAAAGACCGTGTATCAAACATGCTGTTATCCGCCGACTATCAATGAAGCGGTATCATATAAATTATTGGTAATCTGAATGCAGGTATTGTACTTGACTATCGCTTCAACAGAACCCGTCAAAGTACTCGATGCTAGAGTTGTTTCTTGGTCTGTGCTGGCTGTCACCTATTCAGGACTCAGCTATATTTGAACAAGACAAGTCATTGTGATGTGTTAGTCGTTGTCGTTTAGCCTGGAATATTGGATTTGCCGTAAAGAGGGGCGAAGTGTCACTCGATGCGAATATCATACTTTTACTGTAAGTCAGTAGGGAAATAGACAACATACAGTAGTAGATATACCTTACAGATTATGAGATGATGTTGTAAGTAATAATTAGGGTTGTGACCTTCGCAGAATCCAGTCTTCGCTCAGATCGAGTGCAGTTAGCCTCCCTTAGTCTGGTGTAACCCGTCAATGCCGAGAAAAGAAAAATATAATTAGTTATTTTGATTTCTAGTCATAGTGGTAGTCGTTAAAATTAAACTATGTTAGGCTTTCGGTATGCTCATTTTTAATGACATGACTTGTAATAATAGAAAATGACACCACACCATCACCTCAACTCATCGAGTCTGATCTCAGGGAGTAGATCAAGAGTTGAGATAAAAGGCTGTGGTCTGATTGGCTAAACTCCATAAACACCAATTCCTAATCAAGACAAACTGGAAACAATTAGAAACGTGACTAGGGTTATAAATCAAACTGGGTTATGTCTTATCAATGACGACTATCCAAGCATGTGCTTAGCAATTACTAACATTTGCAACAGCCTAGATCGACAGACTCACAGATAGCCTGAACATTCCTTATCTTTGTTACTTTCAGTCATTGCAGCTTCAAATTAATGTCTCTGGCCGCAGGCACCCCAAAGTGTTAATTCTTGTCTGTCACAGAAGCGGATTCCAGGGGCCTTTTACATAATATAATTGAAACGTCAAGAGGTGACTCACTCCGCAAAACCACCCCATAATGACTGCCAAACCATTCCAATAAAGGATGCTGATTACCGCGAAAAATAGCCTAGGACAGCCAAAGTAGTTGTAGCACTACAGGCAGAAACTCAAAGAGGATCTCCACAGCTCTTTCTACGTTTTTAGATGTTCTAACACTGCTAGTGAAAGGGACTTAGGAAGCTCCCAGCTACCACAAGAAACCGGCCTGTGGGTCTTGTTATATCGTTGTCTAGGTGAGAAAGTCATAGAGAAATGGATCTCAATTTTTCTTCTCGATTTCTTTTCTCTCGATATACCCAATTTTTTTCATAATAATACTGACATTCAGAGTTTGTCAGTTGTTCCCTTTACGAACCTCATCTCTCAACTTTTACCCCGCCATTGTTGCAATACCGAACAACCCCACCTTCCACCCCACTACCACATACATTCACACACATCACCATGGCGGCCATCCAAGAACTGGCCGGCCGGACCAAGGAGGTCGCCACTTATGTTGATACTGACGTTGGTATTGATGAGCCAACCGCCAACGGTTCCGAAGCCAAGCCCTACAAGTCCCTGGCTTACGCCTACATCCAAAACATCGATACCGCTTCCCCCAAGTACTTCATCCGCGCCTCTACCACCGGTGCCATTGAGACCGGTGCTGATGAGTCCTCCCGCCTCACCTGGAAAGACCCCGCCAAGAGTGCTGTCAAGAAGGCCCTGACCGCCGTTGACCAGCACAAGAAGAAGCTTCAGCGTGCTGCTAAGGTCGCCGCTGAAGAGGAGGAGCGCCGTAAGGCCCGTGAGGCCAACCTGGAGGCCGCCAAGAAGATTGTCTTGACCGAGGACGCCGCGCTTCCCAAGGCCCAACGCATCAAGATCAACAACAAGGATATTGCTGAGGGTACCCGTGTCAAGATCTACGGTCGCATCCACCGTCTCCGTGTCCAGAAGACTAGTACCTTCATCACCCTCATCGACGGTTATGGTCACTTACAGTGTATTCTGCCCACTGGTCCCCTCACCCAAGCCTACGATGCTCAGCTCTTTGCCATTGGTACTTCGCTAGCTTTATACGGTACCGTCAAGAAGGTCCTCGAGGGCCAGACTGCCCCCGATGGCCGTGAACTGCACATCGACTACTACGAGGTCATTGGTCACTCACCTTCCGATGAGGATGCTATCACCAACAAGGTTTCCGCCTCTCAGAACCAGTGGGATGCTGCCATGCTGGATAACCGCCACCTAGTCCTCCGCGGTGACAATGCCTCCAATATCATGAAGCTGCGTGCTGCCGTTGAGTGGGCTTTCACCAAGGCCTACCGCGATCTCAACATCACCAAGGTCTCTCCCCCCGCCATGGTTCAAACTCAGTGCGAGGGTGGCGCCACTCTCTTCTCTCTGCCCTACTATGATGAGCAGTCTTACCTTACTCAGTCTTCCCAGTTGTACCTAGAGACTGTTCTTCCTTCTCTGGGTTCCGTTTACTGCATTGAGAAGTCTTTCCGTGCTGAGAAGTCTCTCACCCGTCGCCACCTGAGCGAGTATACCCACGTCGAGGCCGAGCTTGACTTCATCCAGTTTGAGGACCTCCTTAACCACATTGAGGACATCATCAGCCGCATCATCGACACCGTCTTCGAGGACCCTGTTGCCATCGCTGCTCTCAAGGAGCTCAACCCTACCTTCACCAAGCCCACTCTCCCCTTCCTCCGCATGAAGTATACCGATGCCATTAACTGGCTCAACGCCCAGGATCCCCCTATTCCCAACGAGGAGGGTAACCCCCACGTCTTCGGTGACGATATTGCCGAGGCTGCTGAGCGTCGCATGACTGACATTATCAACCGTCCCATCTTCCTGACTCACTTCCCCGTTGAGATCAAAGCCTTCTACATGAAGAAGGATCCCCAGGACCTCCGTGTTACTGAGTCCGTCGATGTCCTGATGCCCGGTGTCGGTGAGATTGTTGTGGCTCGATGAGAATGGAGGGGTACGAGGAGCTGTTGGCTGCGTATGTGAAGCAGGATATTCCTGCCAAGGACTACTACTGGTACACTGACCAGCGCAAGTAAGTATTTTCAATATCATGGAAGCTTCATAGGATAAGCGATACTAACATGGGTTTCTTAGGTACGGTACCTCCTCACGGTGGTTACGGACTTGGTCTGGAGCGTTTCCTCGCCTGGATGGCCAACCAGCACACCGTCCGAACGACGTGCATGTACCCCAGATTCATGGGCCGCTGCAAGCCTTAGATGGTGTGTTATGTGGAGTTGTTCTAATCCTAAAAGTAAAATACACGAATCTATGTTTAATATGCCAAATACAACCCCAATATCTCCGGCGACGATGCCAATGTGATACTTTCTGTAATCTTTTCTGAAACCCCGACGTCTCTAACAAACCTTAGAAATCTTCACGGGCCTCTCGGCTCCAGAAATAGATGGTAGGTCTGCCTTTGGATGGGACGAAAGGGTCAAGAGCTATGGGGCTCATGAGGGATGAGGAATGGTAGTATCAGGTCAGTGCGTAAGATGATCAGCCCCGTTTGGGACTCTACGGTGGGTGGGTGGGGGCAAGCTTTGGGAGTTTGGGTGATAAGGGGGGCCTGCTGTATGGGAAGGGGGAGGTCGGCGGAGAATCACCAAGGTAGGTAAAAGTATGTCTTTAGGAAGTACTTATGTGCCCTGTATCTATCCTCAAAGCTGTAGGGTAGTAATAAGATACTTCAATCATATGTCATCCAAGACACTGGAGTTCACAAAAGAACATATTCTAATGGTATTGTATTGTGTCCAATATATATATATATGTACAGTGGACTTCCAACCAAAATCATAAAAAGTCAGTAACACTCCTAATTATTTTTGTGATTATAGGTGGTGGATACTGTATGTACTTGTATCAGTCTGGCACTCGTCCAAGCTCCCACTGGGCTGACACTGACACCCAAAAGCCGAAGTTTGCACGTCTTACTAACCTCACGATTGTCAAGAATCAAAAAGCATTTTACAAAAGACCTTTTTCTCTCCACGGGATAGAATTCGAAAATACTAGACAGTACGCGAATCGAACTCGTAGCCTTTCGCAGAGTATGCGAAGCAAACGTTATACCCTAAACCAAATGTCCAAACAATTGTTGGAAAGCAACTCCGACATTTACATTATATTGCCTACAGAAGCTAGTCATCCTTTGAGGCTCTGAAGTTACAAATTTATCGCTCTAAGGATTGCTTCTAGAAGCCCACATACGACAAGCCAAATTTTAGTACAGACTTTTATTTTTATAGTTTTATATATATATATATATATATATATATATATATTAGCGGTGATTGGAGGCCTTTGAAAGATATACACATTAAATTAGTTTGGCAATAATAATCTGAGACTTAGTGATCATGATAGAGAGACATTTGTGCCACTAGAAAGGACATTGGCGTGGGCTTTGACAATGAAGGAGATCGGGCCATGCATTGGAGAATATGGCTTCTCTCAGTTATCAAAATGTTCTTCTGACTGTTTTGCATCAAAAAATCTCCAGTCGTCCAATCCGAATCTCCAGTTTCGTCTAAAACATTAAATCACTCTTTTAATTATTATCCATTTTATTAATCAACTTAGCCTTCGAGCCTCCGGAACTAACGTAATACACTAGTCCCTCCACTTGATTCAGGGCAGCTTTTGCGTCCCTCAATGTTCAATTTCCAGGACTAACCGCCCAGCAAAGGGCAACCTAGCGCTGTAACAATGGTGCTTCTAGGGTAATGCTCTAGAAGATAGCGGAAGGCTTGGACATTCAAGGTTCCTCTAGGCTGCGAGACCACAGCGCAATTGACAATTGCAATAGAATCGGCTTAGCTGGCGAGTTGTGGCTCTAGGTTGGGATCTTGGATGGTTACAGAGAAGAGACGACACGGTAAGCGAGGCGTGGGAAGAATGGAAGAGGGGAAAGATGTGATGAACTGGTGCAGTAGGCCGATGCGTACTCGATATCACACTGTGCTTAAATATTTGTTCTCTTATTGATGTGTCTTTCCTTTCACGACATAATGACCCATTGCAAACGCACCAATAGATGTAATAGTCGCCTGAATTAATATGCAGGAGGTTAACTGCATATATCAGCATTTCCCCACTGCTGCATCAACAATCATCAAGCACAAAGAAATCATTACATATCACGAACCCTTTCCCACAAAAATAGTTACAGCCTCCCCCTGTTCATTCATCCCTCACTTCAGTTTTGCAGAGCATTAAATACGCACTAAATCAGAAATTACTTCTGTCTTCCCGCCGGTCCTCTTGCCCCAGTCGGAGTTACCCGCAGTCTTTTTCAATGCTTGGTGGTCTGCCACCTTCCCGAATTTCATGCTGTCCCTCATGCGTCCCTTCCCGTCGATACGTGTTCCTGCCGCCAATGGCCCTTCCTACTGTAACTTGACGTGGGAATAATCTCTAATAAGTGGAAAGCATGAACAAAAGGAGAAGTCACGGCAAGAAAAGGGCACAACTTCACCGCTTCGTAACTTCACAACCAGGCAGAGAATGAGAACTTCAATAAATAATAGAAATAAGTCGATTGTGTTTTATCATAATCTTATTCACGAACTTTAATTCAAGTCAAAAGACCAATGAATGGGCGTGTTCATTGATGTGATCTGGTTATCAGGGTTAAAGCTTGGCTGAGTTGTGATACCTAGACTTCAGCCTTGAAACTGTACCTCTAGGCACCCGAACCTCGCACTGCAGAACTCGTGTCCGACACAAACCACAAGTTCTGTTGAATTCAACAATTCATATCTTGACCATCATTATTTGTTTAGTGTCTTCCATCACAATTTATGACGATGTCTAACTGCAGCATATGTGTTGTACAACTAACATTCACCTAATATTATACTAGTCGAATCATTTATAACTTTGCCATTTTCTCTATATATCTTGCTTACGTCTGTGATGCGTCAAGCTATCTAATCAATTTCGACCATGTACACTCGGAAGATCCCACCATCAAATCATCCATTCACACTAAACGAAGATGACCGCATTCCACTCCGTCCTACCCGACAAAACGAAGCGACACTTTTGATGAAAACCGATCATACACATCCACGGGCTAACCACCCGCTACCCATGGGTTCACTCATTCCAGAAAAGTAAAAAATCACACTTGTCGGAACGTAACAAAGAGCGTGTCCTCTAATTCACTAAGTAGCATGAAATGCGTGATGGAACCACTAGACTCGGACACACATGCGAGCCGATGTGGGATATGTTGCGGTTAGCTGGTTTTTTGTGTTGTCCGTTGCAATCCATGAAAATTCCGACGGGCTTGCACATCCTTCTTAGTGCATTGCATTGTTCGCTTCTGCGTTTTCCTTGTCTAGTCTCCGCTTCGCCTAAGCTCCTCTTGGATAACATGAGAGACGAGATAATCTGAATTGGCATGCTGAGGTACTTGTTGGCTGACTAATTCATAGATATGCTTGGCGCTTGGCTAAACAGCTATGCCATGTTTTGGAATGGAGAATAAATTTGAGTCTAAGATCATGTACATTGAGATATCCCTTTGACTTATCTTCACCATCCAGAGATGATGTCTAAGAGGAAGTGATATATCTCACTACAGAAAAACGTATAATTTTTTTGAGGGACCCCAGCGGACTAGTTTGGTGCAATACAAAAGTCGCCATTGTTTCATCCTGGAAGCCCTGGATGTCTTCCACATGACAAGCCCTTAGGTCAGCAGCCAGACAGACCTGACGTTGCGTGAAAGAACAAGCTTGGACGCCAGAAAAGTGGTCTGCGCTCTCCACCGTTGGCAGGGTCCGGAGTACCCTTTGCTCACCACATCGCCTGTCCTTGGACTCCGCAGAAAGCAAACATTAATCGAATCATGTTGTTAGTCGCCTCCGCCCTGCAAGTACAGCATCTGGATGTGGAAAATGGATGGACAGCCAAGCCAGCACCTGATCACCACTGTCCACTAATGTGGGCTGCGCCTAGTAGAGCGTAGAAGCACAGACGACAGCAAGGCAGGACAGGCGGGGGACATTGTATCTTGGTGAGTGATGACCGTATTACCGAGTATCAGAACAAATGTCTAGCTGGGAGCCCTGTTTGATAGACCAGCTACTAACAGATATTGGCAACGTTTACAGCAGATTTGAAGATGGTTTAGACTGACAATGCCGTGCATGCAACCTTGAGGGCTGCTGCTGATGCTGTTTGCCTATTTTAACTATCACGCTTTACAACTCTAACAATAATAATAATAAAGAAAGACGATTGGGGATTCAAGGGATGCCATGCTGAACGAAAGATCGACCAATATTAGGACAAGACTCGTACAGTTTGTTGCTTAAAATGGTTAGCAGGAGTCTCGACTATCAATCGTCTATGTTTGTTTGCTGTCTCACTTTCTGCTGTCCTTTTAGCGTCCAACTCTGAAGCCATAGCTAGAGCTAGAGCCTGTAGCTGCTGCTTGGTTGCTTAACCCTATTAAAAGGCTCACTCACCGCATCTCTCTTTTTCTGATCATCTTCACCGAGTCTGGTCTCTTTCCTTTTCTGTTTTTTACCTTTCCCTTTTGCTTCTATTCCTTGTCTTCTTTTCTCCTCCTTCTCTTGATTTCTTCTTCTTCTTCCTCTCCTCCTTCTCTTCTGATTCTCTCCTCGTCTCGTTCAAGGCTCTTTTCCCTTCCTTTGAACCTTTTTCTTCTCCTTCGTTGCTAGAGCTTCTGGCGTTTTTGTTGCTTGTCCGGCCCTTTCCTTTCTCTTGCCGTGATACTCGCGGTAGCACGCCTCTTTTCTTGCCCCTACCCTTCCTACCACACGACCTCATACATATATCATCATACATAATTTGCATTTTCTCTTCGGTCTATACCCGCGAATTAAACTTCAAGCATCTTGTTGTGTTACTATTCAACTTCAACCTTTGCTTCTTCTTTCTTTGGACTCTTTTTTTCTTTGCTTGGTCCGCAACTTCTCTCTTGGCGCCCCCCCTTTTTTTTTTCTTCTTCAGTTCTGCCCTGAGAGTTTCCTTTCACTACGAACAAAAGCCTTTTTTGTCTATTATTCTTTTACAGACGAGGCCTTTGCTATTCCTTTGGCTCAACCTGACGACGACGACGTGACGACCATACTCATTTATCTTCGCATTATCTCGATCCGGAGGCTTTCCTGAGAGAGTACCTTTCCGGCTCTACAAGCTTTCGCTTTCGCCCTCTATCCTATTATATCCATTCTCTTATAATCATGCAGGATATGTCTGGCCAGAACTCCAATGGCCGTTTTGGCCACAACAACAAGAGCTCTGTCTCGGACACGGGTTTCTCGCATGGCGCCTTCACCTCCAACGTTGTTAGTTTTGCCGATCGTCACACTCGTCGTGGTACCAACGTCCCAACTATCAACACCCAGTCTCTGCAGCCTCAACAGCAGCATCAGCAGATGAGCGTTAATGACATGACCACTCCCGGAACGGCCTTTGACATGCAGTTCACTCCGCTTCTACCCTCCCAGCTGCTTCTCGGCAGTCCCTTTCAACCTGGCACCCCTGCGACTTTCACTAGCCCGCAGTTCCAGAACCTGACCTTCCAGCAACAGCAACAGCAACAGCTTAGTCAGGGTATGGCCAGCCCGATCCAGCAGAACCTGTCTCCCCAGGCCTTCCAGACTCTGGTTTCCCCCTCGTCGTACGGCGCTCCCCAGTTCTTCAGCGCCACATCGCCTACCGGGTCGTTTAATGCCATGCCCGCCCAGCCTACCTCGCCTGTTTCTATCTCGGCCACTTCCGCTGCTGGCAACAGTCGCACCGTTTACCTTGGTAACATCCCGTCCGACACCCCTGCTGAGGAGATTCTGAACCACGTTAGAAGCGGACAGATCGAGTCTGTCCGTCTTCTCCCCGATAAGAACTGTGCCTTCATATCCTTTCTCGATGCTAGCTCCGCTACCCACTTCCACTCGGATGCCATCTTGAAAAAGCTCTGCATTCAGAGCCAGGACATCAAAGTTGGCTGGGGCAAGCCTTCGCAAGTCCCCACTTCCGTTGCTCTGGTTGTCCAACAGTCTGGTGCTTCCCGTAATGTCTACCTGGGCAACCTGCCCGAGGAGATTACCGAGGAGGAGCTTCGCGAGGATATGACCAAATTTGGTCCTATCGACATGGTCAAGTACGTTAAGGAGAAGAACATCGCCTTTATTCACTACCTATCTATTGCCAACGCCATCAAGGCAGTCTCCCAGCTTCCCCAGGAACCCAAGTGGCAGGCTCCCCGCCGTGTCTACTACGGCAAGGACCGCTGTGCATACGTCTCCAAAACCCAGCAGCAGAACGCCGCCCAGTACTTGGGTATTGCTCCTGGCCACGCGCACATGCTGACCGGTGCTGATCGTGATATGATCTCGAACGCTCTAGCTCAGCAATCTGTTGCTGCCGCAGCCGTTGCGACTACTGCTGGTGGTATCAACAACCTCGGCAACCGTACAATTTACCTGGGTAATATTCACCCCGAAACCACCCTTGAGGAGATTTGCAACGTTGTCCGTGGCGGTTTGCTTCATCACGTTCGCTACATCCCAGATAAGCATATCTGCTTTGTGACTTTCATTGATCCTACAGCTGCTGCTTCTTTCTATGCTCTGAGCAACCTTCAGGGTCTCATGATTCATAATCGTCGCCTCAAGATCGGCTGGGGTAAGCACTCCGGTGCTCTTCCCCCGGCCATTGCCCTGGCCGTCAGTGGTGGTGCCTCGCGTAACGTGTACATCGGTAACCTGGATGAGACCTGGACTGAGGAGCGCCTGCGCCAGGACTTTGGCGAGTACGGTGAGATCGAGCTTGTCAACGCCCTCCGTGAAAAGAGCTGCGCGTTTGTTAACTTCACCAACATCGCCAACGCCATCAAGGCCATCGAGGCCATCCGCAGCAAGGATGAGTACAAGAAGTTCAAGGTCAATTTTGGCAAGGACCGCTGCGGTAATGCTCCCCGCCAGCTTCAGCCCTCCGCTCAGTCCCCGCGCACCGACGGCATGACCTCGCCCCTTCCCGTCTCCTCTGACTCTCAGAACGGTGGCAACAACTCGCCAACCACCAGCACCTCTCCCCAGCCCACTGCTACCCTCTTTGCTCAGAACGCCAACCCCCTGACTATGTATCTACAGCACGTTTCGCAGCAGGCGCAATCTCAGCAGGTTCAGCAGCATCAGGGCCTTGCCGCTCAGCAGGCTGCCCTCTTTGGTACCGCCCAGTCGTCTCCCAACGATCTTGAGGGTGTCGCTACTCAGCAGGCTGCAATGGCCGCCGGTGCTTCGGTGGCTCCTGGGGGTGCCACCACTATCGGTGGTCTTCTGGCGCCCAACAACCGCGGCTCGCACAACCGGGCTGTTAGCTTGCCCGTGCTTGCCCCCGGGTTTGAGAACGGTATCCCGTCGCCGGGTCCCGGGGGCCAGGAGGGTGGTGAGCGTCGTGGTCACCAGTACCAGGCTAGCTATGGTGGTATGGGGACTGGCTTCGGGTTAGCTATTCAGCCTGGACCGTTGAATGGGTGGGTGGAGGAGGAGGTCGCTAACTAATGCCTTATATAAGTGCTTGGGGTTTGCGATTATGGCCGAGCTTGGTTTATTTTGTCATCATGCGTCTTTTCTTCCCAGCGGAAGTCGTGGGGTTAAGGCGATAATTGACTGGCTGGCTTTTCTTGATCTATATTGTCTATTCTCTTGTCTTTCAGGGAAATTTGTGTCTATTTTCTTGTGTTGTAATTGACTGGTACAATGCCTTATTTTCCGTTATTTTCCATGTTGGCCAATTTCTCAGATTCACCACACTTGCTGCATGAGAGTTTGATCTTTCCTAGTCGCTTGAAGTTGTCTTTCATTCTCTTCTTCGTTTCTTGTGTTTATCAAATTTTATAAACTTATAACTTTTCTTTTCTCCCTTGTCATTCAATATATTTTTCTACCATCTAAATATACCATTTAGTTTGCTTTATAATGTGCCAGTGACTATATAAAGTGTGTAATGATTTGCCATCGTGGCCATGATCTTTATATGCGCCTATATTACTTCATGGCTAAGCTTCTTTCTTTTATTATGAATGTTACATCATTGATTAGGAGGAGCCGGTTACGTCTTCAAATGGAAGGGTCTCCTCTGCCGACGACAGCACACCTAATGAAATTTAATGTTGAAGAATTATAATTATTGAAACAGTTCTATTCAATGAAGCATAAACACTCAATGGGAAAATGACCAGTTATATGAGACAACCGCATGCCTGCACACTCAAAACGCCAAAACCAACAAAGTACTAACAAAATATCGCCGACACCGACAAAAGTATCTCAACATAAACAAAAAAACATCAGACAAAAGAAATGTAGACTTGAATAGTAACAAGTGTGGATGCACTACTGTCTAATAACCGGCTGGCTCTGCCTTTAACGGGATAGCTGGCTTTCCGAGATTTTGCTTGCATTCTTCGTGGTAGTTCTTGGGTGTGATGTGATCGACAACCTCTTTGAACGCTGCCTAATTAAAAGTGTTAGTAAAAGGTTCATCCAGAGACACCTCATCCCATTCTCAACTTACCAAAGTGCAAAAAGTCTCATCCCCATTTAAATGCTTCCCCACTTCCTGACACCCCGGGATTGCCACCGGCTTATCATTATACCTTATTCTCACAAAATACCCATCCAACGCCTTCTTCTGTCCTACCCCCAAATCCCCCAATGCTGTCCTCCCAATCCCCTTCGGCACCCCCCCGAACCCAAGCCATCCTTTTTGCGGCGCCTTTGGCCCCGGCTTCGATGCATCCCTAAACAACTCAACCGCTACATGACTTGTAAATTGCGGCCAGCGCCCATCGCTTGCTCCCAGACTCGTCAACATTGACGCCAACGTCGTATCATGACATCCATTGAGGGCAATTTTTGCAGCGGTTTCCGAGCTCCCGGCTTGCGTGCTGATGCCTTCAGCGGAAGACACAAGATCAGTGGTAATTCCGCTAAGCAATGGGCCCATGCCAAGTTTGCGGGCTTCGATAGATTCAGCGTATTGGGAATACCATTCGTCCACGGCAGCAGTTTCGGCGGTTGCGATGACATCTGGGTGATAGAATTCCTTAGGTAATCTGACAGCCTCGGTAGTCCCTGTCGCCCGTGACGCATTGATGCTATCCAGAATACCAACAATCGCCGGCGCCGGACCAATGATACCCGTACGCGCGCCACTGTTGGGGTCAGCGGTGAGATAGGGGCCGATGAGCATGTTGAGTTTATCGACAGAGGGGTGATGGTCCCAGATTTCCGCGGCGCGCTTTTGGAAGGCCGATGTGATTTCACGTAGGCGGGCGCACCCAGATGTGTTGGGGAAGAGCGTTTCGTCAGCAAAGGAGGCAGTTGTGATTTCGAAAGGCGGGAGATCGGGTGTGCGGGTCGATGGCGGATAGAGACCGGTGAGGGCGTGCTGAAGGGATTCAAGGGCGCGGGGGTAGGCAGTAGCGCGAAGGGATAGGAGTGTTTGGGTGGAGAGTTTGGGAGGGAGGAACCCGAGAGAGGTGACGTAGAGTTGGCGGAGGTGGGTGCCGAGGGTGTGAGTTGTTTGGCGGCCGGTATCAGTGAGGGTGCCGAGGGGGCAGAGGTCTTCGTTGAGGTAACCGTCGGGTGTGGGGTAGGCGGAGAAGGATGTGTCGGAGTTAAGGGTTGTCAGTTTGCGTCGCCAATACATTTCGGTGTCAACGGGGGGCCCACCGGGGGTCGGGATGGTGACGAGGGAGCGCATGGTGCGGGCGTATTTGCAGTAGGGCCATAGTTGTGGGTGATTGAGGTGACCGAAGCGGTGGCGGACGGGAGTGCGTTCACCGTGGCGGAGAAGGATGTGAACTTTTTGGAGGGCGAGGGAGGAAGGATAGAGAGCAGCGAGCTCCGTGGGAGAGTAAGGAGTTGGTGGGGGTATGGAGGACATGGTCAGTAGCGATGACGTTATACAAAATGGCGGCGGGATTGTCGAGAATAAGACGGAATTTTGAGGTGAATTTGAGATTCAGAGTGCACTGGCTTATTATATTCCAAATCTAGAGCGTTTGAAAGGGGATATGGCAATTTGTCTGTTGAGATAAGGGCCTGAATAGGCAAACACGCTGTGTTCAGTACTTGCAGTTTCACGAGACTGTTCGTCACGTGGGCTATTGGTTATCAATTCAATTGGTCAGTGTTAATCACCAACTTTCAATTCAAGAAAGTCAATCAGTGTAAAGATCAAGATCAGATAAGAGTCCGCAAAGTTAAAATATCAAAAAAGTTAGCAATCATCCAAGGTGGAGAATGAATCACAATAATAATATTATAATATTCATATCTTCTCACCTATACATCCTCATGGAGCTCCAGTGTTTCATGAATTGAGACGGAGTTATCTTCTTCCCTCTCTCCAGTTTCCTTTTCCCTTCTAGCGATCTGGCCCTTCAGCGGGGTTCAGCGCCTATATCTTCAAGGGTCACCACTTCCACCATAGGGCGCGTTGGCCCCCAAACTCGCTCACTGTCCGCCCTATATTCGTTCGTCCGTGAGTTGTCGCCCCGAACTCCGTCTTGCTGCATGAATGAAACGAGAATTTCGTTGCATTTAAAAAGCTTCATCTGTTATGTTGAGCTGTAGAATTCCGGAATCTAGGTAGGCGAGGGCGTAAAAGGAAGCCATAATGGCTGCTTTAGATGTTCTCAACAAAAGCCGTGCTTGAGAGGACGATGTTTGTTAGTTGAAGGTTGATCGAGGGCAGGGGAGAAGGGGTCGGTGGTGTGGTGTACATTTATTTGCTTGTGATTTTAAAGAGACTTTTGGTCCTGATAAAATTCCAGGATCATGTGTTGTTCATATTGCATTTGAAATACTGGGTTATGAGACCCTAATATGTATTTGTGACTTCATCGCGTCATATAGTTAGTAAGCAATGCCACATTATGGTGCTATACGTGAGATAGATTACTGGACGGGACGGGGCGGTAATACATGATAGTCATTGTGACGCAGGTTGGCCTCGAAAGTTGGAGAGTTGATGTGGGGTGGGACTACGAAGATTATAAGTTCTCGTAGGGATGGAAAAATTGGGTAGATCTCAATGAGATATTCCCTTGCATTCTGTTTGGAGTCTCATATCCCCATTTCAAAACATTATGACGTAGATATAGTGTGTCTCTCACTAACACGTAAGATTAAGTTGTAAATTTTTCCATATTTGAATAAACTTCATCATCTCACTTAGCAAAACAATAGCAATTCTCACAATGGTAATCTCAATATGATAATCACATGTAATATTATCCGTGCTACCACAAGTCCCATTCCTTTAAGCCCAATTCGTTGACAGTTCAAGCTCTAGCCAGAGTCCATTGCAACACAATCAACCAGCGAACCAGCGTATGATTGCACTTCCTTAAAGCTTCATATTCCCTATGTATTATTATAGCCAATCTTCCGACCGAACTCTTATATGCTGTGATCTCCATGAATCAATATCAATAGATTCGAGTTCTGCATATAAACTCAAAACATCTCCATTACTTATAAGAGCCTCTTCATGCTAAGCATTAATAGATTGACAGTTGGTGATTTTTTCAGATATTAGTATTGGGAACTTTTTACCTGATTGAGTAGCACACATCGGGAGATGATAGTAGAGGGTGGCTCTTCCACAAAAAGAAAATATGAATCAGCATCTTCTCATACGGGGAATACTGCTGATTATGTCTATTGTCAGACGTCTGATGAAACAAAACAACAATCTGGATACCTTATCGTATTTCTCGTGATGTTATTTTTAGTGGGGGTTGACAGCTTGTAGCTCGTTCCATCGGGCTATTCTCGGTCCACATAGTCTAAGCACCATCAGAAAATAAATTGTATTTCTCCATAACCTTAATATCCGCTCTAAGTACCGATTTTGTCGATTCCGCCATTAAAATAAAATAAAATAAAATAAAAACAACGCATCTCTATGATACACATTGTACTCTTGACCGGGCAACACAGACCCCGAGATCATGTAGGCACCTGTGAAATGATGCCAAAGAAAATGAGACCCACTTCTCGTTCGTCGGATGTCGTTTATGGCAGCTGTTGGCCACCCCCGACAAGAATGCCTCGCTTAAGCAGCGAGTTAGGGATGTTCAGCGGAGTTGGGTGGCGATGACTGGTGACCAACCTCTGGCATCATGGTTTATTTGTGCACGATGAAGGGGCAGTTAGGATGCGGATAAACGAGGCGACAGTATGAGGTTCAGCTTGTGAGATTTGTGGTTTAGTGGTGACATGAAAGCCAAGAAAGCCAAGAAAGCAAACATAGACTTCATTAATTGGAACACAATATTCTTCATGTAGCGAAAAAAAAAACCTCTTGGCTCCGGGTGCCAATGGTGGCCAAGAGATGACTTATTGTCGGGAGGTTTCCGGCAGGATCCTCGATCTCAGAATGGACAAATATTTCACATATTTAAGTTCTCACGTGGATCTGGCTCAACATCATCATCTGGAATTCGATTTTGAGAGCAACTATGCACCCAATTGTCGCAACTAACTGATTTATGGATGACCCAAAATCGTACTCGCTAGATCCATTCTCTGATGCATCTGCCCTTGATGCTGCATCAGCATCTGAAAGGAGCAAAATCCAACTGTTTGTGGGCTTCACAAGGAGAGTCATGTTGTTTATCCACGACATCACGAGAAATGTTGCACAGGAGAATACGGTGAAAACCAAGGAAACCTATGGAACCAGATGTTGAATCTTCTAAAAGAGAAATTCTTCAGGACGCTGTACCTCTTTCCTAGAGCCACGGGTAAAGATATCGTCACTTCTTAATACAATTCTCAAGCGGGGTTAGCGGGCGGGCCGAGGGCGGACTGTCGGAAGTGATATTCTAAATGAAAGACACAGCAAAAGGATGCTTTCTACATTCATTAGGAGAGAGTATGTTATGCAGAAATTCATGACTTTTTGTTGATGATGTTGATGATCTGCTTCCGCTTCCAAATGGCCTGACCAGCTTTACAGCATAGATATTCTCTTAGCATCTGTCTTGTTTATTGTTTATTAAATCATATACATCTGAATCAATTACCCCCAGACATTTGCTCGTTTCTGCGTTTTTGTCAAGATCATCGGTCAATTATGTATGGCACATATGGCTTCGACTGAGTTGCCATTGGTATGAGTATTTAGAGTTTATGATATAGAGCCCTCAAACTATCCAATTCCTCTATCTATTGACATTTCTTACCACATGTTCTATCCTCCATTCTGCCGATCATATCCCATCATTTGAAATTCACTACCGTTAAAGTCTAGCTACATTCGGCCTAATCCAAATATTCTAAAGTTCTAATTGACGAGATCTCCACCCTCTTAAGTTCTGAAAGTCTTACACTTTCTCCGCCAGACGATCCGTATTCTTCGACCTACTACACCTAGCTTTTAAATATTCTCGACTTGTTCAATACTATCATAATAGGGGTCGACTTGGATAAGATCTACATTGGATTAGACTTTTCCGCCTAGACGTGATACTCGCAGAATCTTCGTAGGCAACCAAGTTTGAAGCTTCACTATTTTCCAGCGTCTAGTTTAAAATCCGGATATAGCGACTTTAACGTGACATCCTACGCTTTAGTTCATGATCGACATTCCCAACTTTCAGGTTGTTGCAATCCCCGTCCACACTCAACATGGCTTTTCCTCTTCGGGTGAAGTTTTCGATTAATCAGGAAATAAACCACGAAAAAAATGCCGCTATATATATATAAAAGAAAAACACAAAGAGAATCTCCTCTACGGTTCGTGCCTTGTTTGGGCTCTAGTTTACCGCTTCCCCAAACCAAGCATATCGTTCAATGGTCCACTGACAGTCCGCTCATCTGAACGAACTCAAGAACGCCTGATTCCGCTCTTTTCAGATCTTGGAGTTATAGTAAAGCCTCCGTCTTACTTTTTCTATTTCTCGATATCCTGTTGCCTGCCACTCAGTCTGGGTTTACGATATATGTACGAGACAGCTATTTTAATCTTGGGACTTTTTCTGATATCATTCTGGGATCATCACTTGGCCGAAGGACTTGATCATCTAAACCTCATTTGGTTGAAACAGCATTCTTTCGAGATTCTGACTACAGACACTTCATGCTTATAAACCACAGCTCGCCGCCTGTCGTTAGAACATTCATGGACTTTGCGGATCTCGCTCTTCTACTGCTTACCTAATCTAAATTTCTACTTCTCGCTCTGAATCATACACTCTCATTTTTGTCAGCTTCAACGTCACGGGCGAAGTTTTCTCGTTTCTTCTTTCGGTATCGTGCTGTGACCACAGACAACTTGACAGGGGACTAAACTCCCGCCTCGGAAGGCTCGGGTATATAAGATACCAGACATCACCGGCCACTCTTAACTGCAAAAATCCTCTCTGCATATATTATTTATAATTCCCACAATCCTCTTTTAACTTTCACTCTTTCTGTATACCCTTGTTTTATTACTCCTTGTCATTTTCTCACTCTCCAGACATTTGATAACTCCATTTTCATTGGATTTGCTGTACCACAGTTGCTGTCCTTGCTCAGCATCATTTCTTTGTGTGGTACCACTGTCCGCTGTCCGCTTTTTTCTTTTTTTTTCTTTTGGGCACTAGAACTACTACATCATTCCTTCTGACGTATATTATCAATCCCGTCTTGTCATTATTTACCAGATTAGTTCAAGTCATTCTCAATCTTGAGCCTCAAAATCTTGGCGAGTCCACCAAACACTCATTCCAATGGCTTTTACGCTTTCTTCAGCACAACAGCGGGTTTCTGACCCTACCGAGGACAGCTGCCTTGATTCTCGGTCCACATCCTCCGACGCTTCTTCTCGACAAAGTGCCCCTCGGAGTTTCTTCCCAGCTGGCGACTCTGAAATTAGAACACAGATTGTCGAAACACAGAACATATCTGGGCTCAGCTCAGACGAGGAGACTAGCCCTCGTCATTCTCTCCACCCACATACTCACCGCGTACCCAAGCAACAAATTATCCCTCATGCTTCTACTATCATGTCACCAATCTCCCTAGGCCCCAATCTCGCCTGAGTCCACGGGGACCCTCGAAAATCTATTCACACACGCATTCGACTTCGTCCCTGAGACCACCGAAGAAGTCGAATAAGGCCCACGGACGCAATGTCTCGACTGGATCTATGGGGTTGAAGCGTTTCTCCAAAGCGTTGCCTTCTTTTAACTTCCCATTATTCACCTTACCGAGCTTCACTTCCCTTTGACTTTTCATCTAAGAAGTCCAGTGGTGATATCAGCCCTACCGGATCTAAATCCGGCTCTACCGAAAGCCTTGCCGCCAACAAGCGCCGTAGCTTACCGCCAATTCTTGGCGCTGGGACGCCTTCTGCATCATCCAGTCTGACGGCATCGCCTTCATCTGCGGACCGTCCCGTTCTTGGCCGCACTACTACCGACGAAAGTCTCCTTTTCACACCTTTGGAGCGTATGTCATCATTAGGAGATGATTCCAGATGGGCAGATATTCGGGAACAGGTCAATGTGCGTAGCCAAGCAATCAGGGAATCCCTTCCCGAAATCAAGGTACCAAGACTGTCTGTGTTCCGGAATGACAACCTCGATTCCCTGATGACACCCAACTCCGCGCCGCCTTCTGCTGGCGTTTCCAGTTTGTCTTTTGGTGCGACTTTCCCCGAGACTGCCTTGGATCGTATTCTTGATCAGCTGGAAGGTGATATCGTCATTCTCGGAGGGTACCGCGGTAGCATTCTGCGCTCAGCTGAGACTAAGCAACAATTATGGGCTCCTGTAAAACTAGGCCTCAACATGCGCACGCCCGATCTTTTCGTTGGTCTTAATCCAGAAGATGAACTCAGCATGGAAGAACGTATCATCGCTGATGGAATGCTTCAACACGTTGGGCCCGTCGATGTCAGCCGCAGATTACACCGGAAGCTCAACTCAGAAGCTGGTCGTAGCGGGCGACTCCGTGTCCATGACTACGGTTATGATTGGCGGTTGAGTCCTCATCTGCTATCGCAAAAACTCGTCTCTTTCCTCGAGTCATTACCTAGCAACAAACTTCATACGCCCACTGAGAAGCGCGGCGCTATCGTCATCGCTCATTCCCTTGGCGGTATTATCACTCGTCACGCTGTCAACGCTCGCCCTGATCTCTTCGCCGGCGTCATCTACGCCGGTGTCCCGCAACGTTGTGTTAATATCCTCGGTCCTCTCCGTTTCGGTGACCCTGTTCTCTTCAACCATGATATCCTTACATCCCGCGTCAACTTTTCCTTCCGGACATCCTTCGTTTTCCTCCCCGAGGACGGAAGATGCTTCGTCAATCATGAGACCGGTGAAGAGTACCCTGTCGACTTCTACGATGTCAACGACTGGATCCGCCACCGCCTTTGCCCCGAAGTCTCCGGGCCTCCTCTTCCGCTGCCGTCAGAAATGCGTCCGGATAACATTACAGCAAAGATTAAGCGCCATAGCTCCCTCGTTGCCAAGCGTACTCGCGCCTTCACGTTCTCTCCTGGCCAAGCTCTGTCATCTCTTTCCAACAGCGCGCAAAACGCCGCGAAGTCGACTGAACAGAGCATTGAACAGCAGGCTACGAACTCGGCGCAGTTACCTAGTAACCCGATCTCAAAGCGTTCTAACCAAGTGACAGCTCCGTTGGATGAGGCGACGTTGGCTACGAACCGGACGTACTTGGCGCGCACACTGGCTGAGATCAAATTGTTCCGCAGCGAACTTGCCCACGATCCCGCTAAAACTTCCCGCAACGAATATCCTCCCATGTCCGTCATTTTTGCCAAGAACACCCCTACCCTCGCCGGCGCCCGTATCCCTGGGCCTGAAGCGATCCCACGGGTTGATGCTTACGACTCTTTTTTGTTCCAAAGTGGGGATGGCGTTGTGTTGGCACGGCAGGCGATGTTGCCGGAAGGATACTCGGTGGTGTCGGGGGGACTAGTGGAGGTGCAGAGAGGCCATCTGACGTTGTTGGGAGACTTTGATGCGGTAGGGAGAGCGTTGGAAGCGGTTGTGAAGGGGAGGAGTAGGGGAATTGGTGTTGAGGGAAGAGTGTTGCCAGTGGGGAAGCTAGGAGCGTGAAGGGGTGGATTCTTTAGCATTGCATTCGGTTGGGGTATTTTTTAAAATTATATCATGAGGTTTAGTTCCTTTTGGGAATTTGGATGGCTCTTTGTTTGATTAACATACTGGTTGGGGTAGCGCTTATTTGAGATATCATGGCATATATATGACATTTAGCATTGAATAGATTATTTGCATTCATATATGTACTATTGATGTTGTATCATTGTGAAAGTACCTACAAAACTTGAAAGACTGGTAGAAAATAATTAGTTGAGTCTAATCTCGTTAGTTGTCGCAGACTATATAAGGTCCGTGGGCTCGAGATTAATTCCAAGAAAGGCTCCCTCGATAACTATCCATCATAGCTATAGGGCCCACTTACACAATTAACCATCACATACGACCATAGCCTGTGGAAAATACGGGGTCCCGTCTGCTCCCCCATAGTCAAGCCACAGAGCGCCGGATTAGTACTACGGTGGGTGACCACGTGGGAATACCCGGTGTTGTATGTTTATTTTTCTTTTTTTTTTGTTGCTGGGTGGGATATAATTGTTCTAATGAGTATGTGAACGCATGGTTTCTTTAATTATCATATCTTCTTGGCTAAATTGTTTCTACGATTTAGAGTTTATAGTGTTCAGATATTAAGCAGGGGTTTCACCAATGAGATTTATAATGGCAATTTGAAAACTGAGGTTTTCATTTTGGAAGTTCCCTCTCTTATCAATGTCTGTCATTTTGGTTCTTACAACCCGTATATCCGAGTCTTATAAAGATTCAGCGCCAAATCAACCTGCAAATTATTGTTCTGAGTCTTCATCAGTTCACTTTCCCCTAAAACTAGATCTATTGCAGGTCATCTACCGAACCCTCTGACTGCTTACCTCAGATGTTTGATAGTCCATACTATGATACTTGGGCACAACTGTGAGTTTGTCGAAGTAACACTCAAGTATCCATATCAGCTTTATATTCCGTAGAATGACCCAAAACCCAACCCACTGAATCCACATTTCTAATTATGGCATCTGCAATTTCATCATTCCTAAACCCATAAAAATTCACCTTGACAGCAGTGACCCGCCAATAAGACCATAATCATTCAAAGATCCTTTCCCGTCACTTAATTACTCTTCCTACTCGCCACCCCACCAATCCGAGCCTTCATCTCCTCTCCACCTACAAATCTAATGAACCGACTACAACGTGCCCTTCGCATAACTCGGCATCCAGACCCAACTGTCAGCCGTCTTTCCCAACCCACACCACCCGCGAGCCATTCGCCCCACTCCATGACTTCTAGTAACCCGGAAATTAGTTCCGCGTCACACAACTGCATACAACGCCATCAGCAATTATCCCCAAAGTGCGTTGTGATGGTTGTCAGCGCTTAGCTGGCCGATATAGTCCTGGGTGCTGATTGGCTGGTGGGGCGCTTGAAGGACGACAGGGGAATGAGTTGACCAATGAGGGGTGGCTATTTATTTCCTGATTGGGAAAGGCGCGTAATGGGTGATGGGTATTGTATGAGGATGGGTGGGAAGATGAGGGTGATGGAAGAGTATATATGAGAAGGAGATCTTCCGATGGAGTGGGAGGTTGTGGATTGATTCTATATTGACTATTCTTCGTATAGATCTTTGGTGGCTCTTTGGGGCTTTTCTTAGTATTGTACTTCGTATTTATTCGCTTCTTTATTCATATTATTTTCATATCCTTATAATTACTTGGTCGTTATTGGCATTGCTGGTCTTGCCTTTTCTATTTTCATACACCATCATATTATAAACATAGCTATACTCACTTCACTACCACACCATCAACACTCCATAAACTCTATAAAAATGGCTCAGCCTATGACTTCCGAACCCAAGTTTGCTGCTTCGGACTTTGAAACCTCCTCCTCCCACGCCCCCACCCTTGTTTTCAACACCTCCTCTACTCCTCCCGTCACTCGCCCCAAGTACGTCCGGGTCCTGAGAGGTGCTCGTATTTTCATCTGTGGTCTCTCGCTTGCCATCGCCATCGTCATCATGGGCCTGTCGGGACGTAACTTAGCTGTGTACAAACAGACGAGCCTACCGGGAGACTACATGCTCCCATTGTGGCCCGAAAAATTGAACACTGGGAGCACCGTTGCGTTGGTTACCATTGGGGCGCTGGTTACGGTGTTTAGTGGTATCATGTTGGGCCTTGGCATGATGAAGAACGTAAGTGATAGTAACGTTCCCTGTAAACTAGAGACGAAAATCTAACATGACATCATCAGACCTTTCTCAATGCTGTTCTCGGCATGGTGTTCCCTTTCTGCAGCTTTATTTGCGCTGTGGTTGCGACCATTTATCACTTTGCTGCCAACTCCTCAAGCAAGGTTGATACCATTGAGACTTGGAGTTGCGAGTGGCGTGATGTTAGCATGACGAACGAGCCCCACTTTGACACTCTTTGTTTGGAGGCTCGAACTAGTGTTAGACTCGCTGTTGTTTTGATCCCACTGCAAATCGGTATCATGGGCATAGTTTTGACTTCTTTAATTGCTGAGAAGGCGTCCAAGTTGAAGGATGAGATCATGGAGGGAGTCTGTAAGAGGGTAGACCAGAGGGAGACGAAGATGTTGATATGAAGAGTACTATTTCCATAACTAAATTTTGTACAAAACTAGCACCATCAACTAGTCAATCTACTTTTGTTTGATTCTCATTTTTGTTGATTACATAATCACCATTGTTTGTCTGATGTCCCATTTCCGAATCAAATTCTCCGTGACACTTAGCTCCCGTGCAAACAATGTCTTTCATCCGAATATCTTCATCTCATGGTGATGCCTTGCTATCAAAGAGAAACAATTACCTTCAAAATGTGAAGAAAGAAATATCACCATCATTATTATTTTCTCTCTCTATTCTCTTTCCTGATTTCACCGTAAGTTCTGCATACCGAAGTCTTGATCTCTTCCAACTATCACGATGTCAAACCGTCCAGCTCAAGAGATTCCCCTCCCCTCCTCTCCCTTCCCCCCTACTATTACCATCGACTCCGGGACCATGCGCCGCACCATCCAAAACCCCATACACCGACCTCCCCTCGACCAACATCCTGCCAACAGCCCTAACTACCCCGACCACGATACCTCTGTCTTCACCATCCCACCTACGACCGTCCCCAACTACCCACAGCCCCCTCGAACCCCGACAATGCGCCCACGTCCTCCGTTTCTTAGTATCTCGGAGTGTCCCGGTGTCCAAAGAGCCTATGGGGACCGCGGGACCGCTGATGAAAATGACGGGCCGATGTCTGCGGGGTAACCGTCGGTTGGCTATCCGCAGAAGATAATGATTCCAGAGCAGGATCTTGGAGATCTGTCAGCAATGGGAATGGACAACGAGTTGCCAGATGAAATGTTCTTTCAGAATTTACCGTCGCGGATGGAAAGGGAATGGAAGGCGAGGACAGCGGTTGGGAAGTGGGATATTTCGGGGGAGGATGAGCAGGAAGGATTGATCGGAGCGGGGGAATGGGAGAGAAAGAAGGGGTATCGGACGGCAGATAAGGAGGAGAGGGCGCCGGTTAATACTGGAGGGGAGAAGAGATTGGGGTTAGCGAGAGTGATGGAGGAGAGGAAAGAGAGAAAACGGAAAGAGAGGGAAGCAACGAAGTTGGCGGAACAGCAAAGGGGGGAATTTGCAAAGGCGATGGTGACGGTTGAGAAGCAAAAGTTTAGAAAGGACATGGCAGGCAAAGAAGTTACATCTGTCAATGGTCAGTCCAGGACGGAAGCCAAGAAAGTGGAAAAGGTAGAAATGCGCTTGAACCATTATGGGTTACCAACGGAACCAGAGGTCAGACAGTATCTTGGGAGACTGGATCAAGGTACTTTAAACAAGTTCGAGCTTGATGCCGAAGACAAGCAGGTTCAAGGTCTCTCAGAGGAAAGTGAAATCTACGACAACTCCATGATTACCATCGAGTTAGTTACCAACGTCAAGGTAAATTCCTTTGTACAAATCTTCGTTATGATAGTCTCCAACTAACACCTTAGCAGGTCACCGAAGAAATCCTTGTCCTCCAAATCCTGCTCGAACAATTCGCCAAACGCTACTCACGCCCCCAATCCTCCCTTTCCCTTACCCTCCGCCACACCCAATGCCTCGCCTACGCTGGTTCCACTGCCCCCGCCTACATCCTCCACATCTCCACACTCCCCGAAGAACTCACCGACTCTGCCAACCGCCGGAACACCATACTGTTACAAGAGGCGATCAGAGAGGTCTTGGGCGTCCCGATAGAGAGGGGAACTATTGCGTTTGTGGGGGTTCCAGCGGAGGGGTTAGCGAGGGGCGGTAAGACGGTTTGGGGAAGGGTGGAGGAGAGGAGGGAGAAAGATAAGTTAAGAGTTAGGATGGAGGATAGGCATGACAGGGACGAGAAGGAGAGTGTTCCGTCAGTTGCGACGTCGCCGGAAAAGAATGTAGAGAGACAGAAGTCGCGGCGGTTGTTGGGAGTAAGAAAGGTATCCGGAAAAAGGCAGTGTTTATCATATTTTTGAAGACAAATACTAACTGATTACAGTCTCTCACGGGTCTCCGTGTTCTTAACTCCAGCAGCCGGATATCCCAGGACTCTCGTCCGGCGACCCCAATGCCGACCTTGGTTGTAATGAATCCGACTCAAAGTAACACAAACTCAATTGATTCTGACTCGTACATTTCTAATGAAGTACTTGACTGCTCAGAAGGAGTATTGCGCTCGAAGAGAAGTTTCATTTCATCAGTTTTCCACCGCAAAGGTAAAGATGGGAAAGAAACTGAGTGAGGGGGACATGATAGGTAGTCCAACATTGACGTAATAATGGTCAATATTCAATTGATTGGTCACTATAAATGTGGATTCATTAAATGTATAATAATTAATCGAATAAAATTACTTTGTTAATATGTGAAAAACCCAAATTGAAATATACTCTTGTCATCGAAACATAATTTTCTAATAGTGGTATTAGTGAGAAATAGGAAATCCAAACAACCGAGGTAAGAACCTCAACCACCGAAAATGTGGGACCAATTTGACAACACATCATCATTCTGTTGAATGGTACAAACATTATAACTCCCACAACAAGCCCCTACCGCTACTTCTGCTATGATCATAGTGATTAGTAGTACCCCTATTCCTACCACCACTTCCACTACTATTCGTTGCCCCCACTAGATTCGCCGCTGTCGCTGCCAAGGACTTTTATTCTCCCCCCAACGCCGGATGCCTATCCACCGACCCCATATCCCCTTTATTATCGCTATGCTCATGATACTGTTGTCTATCCTGACCCTCGCCATCCGCCGGCAACTGCACAGGTTCCGGCCCCTGGATATTATAAATGTCGCCCGGCAACTCCACCGGGATCCCACTCTGTGCTGAAGCAAATGCACCATCCCGGTTAGCCTGGCCCCTAGGCGACGACGGCGATATACTGCTGCTGCCAGGGCTGATAGATGACCATTGGTGAATGGGCGGTTGCGGTTGGACATAGTGCATCATGGCCGGTGGCTGCGCGCGCATGCGGTTGTGGCGACGGCGGATTAGGCAGAAGGCGATGGCACCAATAATAACGAGGCCAGCGATTGCACCGATGACAATCCCGGCAATGACTCCGCCGGATAGATTAGAAGGGTCTGATCTAGAGGTTTCCGTAGATGTTCGGGTAGGAGTTGCAGCGATACGGGTTACGTAACTTGCGAGATCTTGGTTGTCGAAGCCCCCCGATGGCGACAAAAGGGTTGCAGAGCCCGAAGTGTCTCCACCGATGACAGATTGAATGATAGAGGGTACAGAGTAGACCGTCTTCGTCGGCACATACGTATACCATGGCGCATTATTCGGATTCTGAATTCCGGTATCCATGTTATGTGTTCCCCATTTGTCGGAAACGTCGCATTGGTCGGTATCAGGGAAGTAGCCACCGATGACAAGCATTTGAGCGCCGTTGCCGACCATATTACAAGTAGAGGAGTAGTGGCCGATGGTTCCGTTGACGGATTCGTAGAATTTGATCCATTTGAAGGAGGGTATGGAGAGGACGTAGGAGTCGTCGTAGGAAGGACCGGAGGGGTCAGTGCTTTGGCCACCGTAGAAGTAGCTGGGAGAAAGGTTGTTAGCTCATGGGTTCTCTGGAGTAAGACTTATGAGCTTTTTCAACTACTCACATGTTGTAGGAGGAACGGTCTTTGGCCCAAGTTACGTCCGCACAGAACCGTTTCCTATTGCTCGGGATGTCTCCCGAAGTCTTCTGTGTATACCATCGTGCATTCGATATATCATACAACAATACAGTACCCATATCCTGTGCCTCTGTCGTCCCATTCCCATATTTATCTATAATGCCTCCAAAGTACACCAACATCCCTGTATCACTCATCGGTACATAAACCATGACACCCTCAGCTCTCCCATACCCATCATCTGGCGCCGACGAATTCTGCCATGTCTGCGCATCCATATTGTAAACCAGAAGGTTTGGACTAGCAATCTGGCTATCCCCCTTCCATGACTCATCTGTTGCATTATTTTGCCAGCCGCCAAAATAATAGCCAAAGCCCGAAGCGGGTGGTGCTGCGGATGCACCATATGCCAGGCCTTTGGGCACAAGCGATTGCTGGTAGGAGATGAACGACCAATTATTGTGCGTAATGTCATAAGACCAAAGAGATGCTTGGGTCGGTGGTGGGTTGGAACTGGGATATTCCCCGCCGTAGAAATAGATTTTGTTGTTGGGTTCGTCAGGCCAGAGGGCGCCGCCGGCGGTTGAAGGGCGGATCCGGGTTTGGTAATATTGTTGTAAAGTTGGGGCATTCCGGATTGGGAAACGGAAAAAGCGGTTGGTTCAAGAAGAAGTTGTCTAGAAATATAGTAAGTATACATCAGCATGTCATCATAAGTCAAGGGAACTTGAGGTTTCAAATATACTAGTGATGTTGCTATCTTGCATGTTTGTGGAGGAGCCCGAAGGCCAGTTGAAGAGGCCACCGTCAATGTAGAGAACATTGTTAACGACGGCAGTGCGATGGCCCCACCGGCGACAGAAATTGGTGATGGGATCTTCATTGCCGAGGATAGTCCAATGAAGCCGACGACACTAACCGTCCAAAGTGTCTTCAAACGCATCGAGGAAGAGTTTCCGCGTGTAGATGATTTCCAATCAAAGTAAAAATTTGAGGTGCAAATGCCAAAGAAAGAGAAGATTGTGGAACGTTTAGATCATTGAGTAACTCCCTTCAGATCAAGAAAAGAGAACGGAAAACCTGCGGTATCACAACAGATATACACTCGGCATATATCACTGGTTTCAAAGTCTGCTCATACGAACAGAAGACTATATACAAAGGTACAAAAACCAACACAATACAAATAAAGAAAATAAGTCGGAAGAACAAATGAATAAGATCCAGTTCTAAAATGAGGGCCATGCCCACCAATATAAGACCCCTACAATCTGACAACCTCTTTCCCTCGTAAGAATGTGGCTGTTGTAATCGGTCTCCTCCGATCTTGAGCCTCGCCCAATCTAGCAATAGAGTCCGGGCATTTATTACCTATATATCCCGCCAGATGTATGTATCTATAATCCCCTCGTCACTTCGCAGACAAGAACGCTAAAAGGGGCGTATTCGCGGAAAGACGCCAAGGATATAGGGGAATGGAGTGCGCAAGTTATTCTCGAGAGTGCCTATTTGGGCGGACGGCAAAATTATGGATTTGCAGTGATTATATCCAGGTGAATATCCATACATATGTGCTTCGATATGCGTTTGATGCGTGTATATATGCAGAAGGAAGCCAGCGAGTCGATATCGCTATGTTCCCTCGTACCGAGATGGTACGGCAGGTTGTTTTCTTACCTGTCAACGAGTAGAGAGGAACTAGGGGCCAGAAGAGTTGAGACAGGCGGTTGGGTTCTCGTTTGTATCACGTTGAGGGTGGGTATTTTAGGTGAGGTGGGCTTGGTAAGGTATGTGGGTTTCTTGGAGACGGCATGTTTTGTATGCGGTGTTAATTAGAGTAATAATAAACAAGCAGGTTTGTGGATAGCCGTAGTACTCATAGTTTATCTAGGTAGGTCATCCAAATGGAATGAGTATTGCGAATAGAATATCCTTCTAGACAATATCACTCACAGTTTTGTATTCATCGCTTGATCTTAGTTCTAGAAGTATAGGTCAAAAATTCCGTTACTTTGAGTTCCGCAATATCTACTGGCTGGTACCAAAATGCATGAGGAATCCCACCGCATCAGCTTCAGCACACCATGCCAGTTATCAGAGCTCATAGCTATCAAATCAAGGCACAAGCCTGATACCAACCCAACATCTACACTATTCAAACACGGACGAACCTTTTCTATTGAATCAGTAACAGCTCGAATTCCTCATCTACGATATACCGGGTCCGTTCTCTGATGACGCCAACTTGTACCTAGATCAAATCATGAATTTTAAGTCTCCAAGAAGTACCATTCCTCAAAATTCCATCCCCGTCCAAGCCCAAATCCCTTGCAAACCATAACATCTATTGATATGCCGTGACCACAGCTCCCCGCTCATTAACCTCCACAAATCTAGCCTTTTTCATGTGAAACAGTAAGATTTTTGTTTTCCAAAACCACCCGCAGGAGTTAATTTATCTTTTTACTCCTCAAAACTCCGAAATGGAAAGAAAAATTCCATATTGATCTCATAGTGATCTTATATCGTCTCGAGTCCGTGATGCCCCTTCCATTCTGCGCACTCCTTCCCTTCGAAGCACCTAGTCAATCGCATTGTGTTACCACGGCCGTGCTTTCTTAATTTGAACACAATCTTTTAAAGTGTGAAGCATTTTCTTGATCTAATGATAATTTTTGATATCATAAATTATCATGAAATTAAACCATAATGTGACTATCGATGAAATCAGAGTATCATTCAAGAAATTTCCGATATACATCGAAAAGATTAAAAGCTTTAGTAGCATCACTGTTATCCATCTTCGGCAATTCCCCGTAAGCGAGCCTACCTTAATCGCCCAGTTCTATGCTCTAGAGATTCTCTAATCCACTGCGTGCTGTATAAAGCTTTGTGAAAGACCCCCCCAGTGGCTGAACCCCAGCTGAACATCGCTTTTTATCTTCCCAACAAGAGCAGATGCATCCCCCCTGGCGAAGAAAACAACAACATATCGATGCATCAATCCCATTGCCACCCATCCCAAACACCCAACGACGCCCCACATAACCACCAATCTCATCACCGACTCTAACACCCATATTATCCCCGTCGCCCAATGACGTCTGAGGTCACTAAAGATGAATGACACCACCCCTAACCTTTCTATACCAAAGAAGACAATCCCAAGAGACCAAAACAAGCCCAAGCTCCTGCCAAAGCTTGACTCCGGAGACATTTGCATCATTGGATTGAGATTTACAGGGGCTTTTCTTGGGCGTATCAGGAAGTATGGCGGGTAGTGAGTTAGGATCGTCGGGTTTTCATGCGGGCTGACGGAAGATAGGCGGTTGGCTTCAAAGGTAAAGTGTCCGAATCACATAGAAATTGCGTAGATGAGATTTCGGCTGATTAATGATGGAAAGCATTCGCAAGCACTTGTCTTGGAACTCTCTGTTTTGTATTCGGAGTTACTATCGTGATCTTTTACCTAGTTTCCTTTTCACAGACATCGACGCCTGCTAACCACCCTCGTCCCACCAGCCTCCAGTCCACAAATTCCCAAAACAGCCCTCGTGTCTCGGTAGCCTATTCGTATTTTTTTGTGTCCCCTTCTCGCAAATTGCCCAATCGTTATCTTCCGTGTCTGCAGTTTGTGGCCTCATCGCCCGACGGCGTCTCCACTAGGGACCATTGAGTGGTGAAAGATGGACCAGGTTTTGGTGGTGAATGTGAATGACTAAGGATAAAGTCTCGTGATCACCCGCGTTTACAAAGGTGAGTTGTGGAATCCTATTCGAATGTTGTGGTTGAGGCATCGGGTAAGTAGGAGATAGGCGGTAGGTGCAATGTGTTTTTAGTCAGTGAAGATGGTTAATTTTTGATGTTTTGATTTTGGAGCCTAAATATTCTTATACGATGTGATTAGTCGTTTTCAATAATTCTGACTTAAAGCAATATCTGGATAAATTCAATCTTTGTCTTTTCTTTTAAATATGCATAATTCATGTAAGTAAGTTAGGGTTAACTACTGATATTGTTAGGGTAAATATGGCAAATTAGCGGGTAATTGATCATAAGCTTAATGGCAATCGGGGCTGGATAATTTCTTGAGACATTTCTAAGCACATGCGCTAGCATAATCCAACACTGACAATTTATCGAAGTCCACATCCGAGCATCACAATCACAACCTTTGTTCAATATACTCCAGATTTTTAGAAACTTCCAAAATGACCCAAAAGTCTGAAGACAAGCCGCCCGTCAGTCCCAAGGCTACCGACTCTCCCTCTGAGTCCCTCGCCACTACCACCGTTGTCCCCTCCAAACCCCTCGACGCCAAAGCCCGTGCCGAAGCCCGCCGTGCAGCCTTCAAATCCCTCCAAGCGCGCACTAAAGCCTCCGCCGAAGACAACATGAAAGAGACCCTCCGCGAAGCCCAACGCGCCACCGTCGACCCTTCTACCCTCATTGCCATCCAGCGCAAACGCGATATTGCGAACCAGAAGTTGCTTAAGGCCGACATCGAGGAGTCCGGGGGTGACTTTGAGCGGAAGCGCGCGTGGGATTGGACAGTTGAGGAATCAGAGCGGTGGGATAAGAGGTTGAAGAAAAAGGCGACGGCGAGGGATAATAATGCGTTTAAAGATTTTCAGGCGGAAAGTTCGAAGACATATAAGAGGCAGTTACAGAACATTGAGGTGGATGTTGAAAAGTATCAGCGGGATAAGATGGCGGCGATCGAGAAGGCGGCGGCAGCGGGTGGCTTGGACATTGTGGAGACGGAGGATGGCGAGTTGATTGCGGTGGATAAGGATGGCTCGTTCTACTCGACGGCGGACTCGACAAATTTCGCAGGGAACAAGCCGGATAAGGCAGCGGTTGATAGGCTGGTAGCGGACATGAAGAGGGCGGAGGAGGTTCGGTTGAAGAAGCGGAGGGACCGGATAGCACAGAATGGAGACGATGGAGATGTTACGTACATCAACGAGAAGAACAAGCAGTTCAACCAGAAGCTAGCGAGATTCTATAACAAGTACACGAGCGAGATTCGTGACAGTTTTGAGCGCGGGACGATGATATAGAGAAAATAGAATGAAAAGGCTGGACGAGTGGTCGGTTGGAATAATGATACATAGATTACATAATAATGATACACTGCGATACTTTTTCATTCATTGGATCTTACACCATCGAGTTCCTCCAACCCTTATTCGCAAGTTCCTCGATGGCTTCAACTTCAATAGCACCCTTTGTACTCTCATCCCCAAGTCCCTCAACCACCGATAACGCTACCGTATCAACCAATAACGGCTTCGTCACCCCGGCCCTCAATAAGCTTCCTAGCATCCCCTTGGTGTAACTATCTACTAATCTCGCCGCCCCGTTTGCCGCTGCAATACCCATCGTGAACTTCCTTGACGGATCATACATAAACGGCGCTCTGATGAACAAACTACGGAGCGCTGGGAGGTCCCGGGAAATGGCGTGCTCAGCTTGGCGTTTGGTAGAGAGATAGCGAGAAGGAACACCCGGAGGTGATCCAGCAGCGGAAAGCAGAGCGAACGCCGAGACGTTGGAGTCAACGGCGGCATGTGCGAGATTGATGGCAGAGTCGCGGTTCATGATTTCATAGCTAAATGATGAGGCCCCGAGGACGCCAGGGCCGCAGAAATTTTATTGAAGGGGTTTCCAGTTTTCGAAGGGGACCCACCGACGCCAATTACCTTCTTAATAGCTGACAAAATATTGCCAGACCCCTTCACCAGATCTTTATAATCCATCTCCAAAAGGATCCCCAGGGTATGCACAACGTAATCCGCATCCTGAAGATACTTCTTGTAGGACGATGTCTCTAGTACATCAGCTCTCTGCCAATCTACCTTCTTCGCCCAAGTCGGTGCCGCCGGTGAATCCAACACAGACTCCCATTTCGGGGCACCGGAACGGCTACATGACAGCGGCGTTAGTGGGTGGAGATGGATATTAGGAAATACGTATCGGATGATACCTTAGTGATGTAACGTCCCAGCCGCGAGCAACGGCAAATTTGCAGATACGCGAGCCAACGAAGCCATTGCCGCCGCAGACGACGATTCTTTTGGTGGCCATGTTGATGTGATAAGTCGAAATAAGAGAGGCTTTTTTGAACGAAAAATGAGATCAAGTTGATGTAATGAGGCGATGATGGATTGTTTAAGTGGGATCATGACGACAAGGGAGCTCAGACAGCTGATAGCAGCTGCCAGAGCTCATATACTAGGGTTGTATGCACCACCAAGCGTTATCACATAGGAAAAGGCTGATGTGGGATGAAAATTTAAAATTCCATCGCAAGGCTGCATGTTGACTTTTGCGACAAGTTTGCGCCAATGTTACATTCACTTTGAATATCCACGATTCCGCAATTATTTGTTCCCTTGTGTTTGGCCTTCTTGTTTCCCCAATAAATTGACCATGGCGCCCCAAACTCAGCTGGGAAAGCGCATGAAGGGTGTCCAGGTGCATCGGCCCTTCATCTTTGGGACGACGGCTAAACCTTTGACGACAAGTACAATCCAAAGCCCCGGGGACCCCGATGACCATACACACTCATGGCAGGTGTTTATTAAGGGCGTTGAGGACACCGATATCACATATTGGCTTCGCCGTGTCCAGTTCAAGCTTCACGAGTCTATTCCTAATCACGTCCGCAGTATGTACCCGTCCCGCCTATGTCGTCATTGCATGATCGCCAGCTAACAAGGTCCCTTTTCTCCTCCTAGTGGTCGAAGGCGAATTTGGCAAACCGTTCACCGTCCAAGAAACCGGCTGGGGTGAATTTGAAATTACTCTCAAACTCTACTACGTCGCTGAGTCCGGCGAGAAACCCCAAACCATCTACCACCACCTTCGCCTCCACCCTTCGGCCGCACCGAAGCCGAAAAAGAAGCCATGCGTCGCCCCGATGGCGAAGTCAAAGCTTGGATGTACGAAGAACAACTTTTCAATGAGCCCTACGAATCATTCTATGACCTCTTAACACAAGCGGCGCACCCCAAGGGATTCACAGGCGGTGCCACGGCGGCATTGGCAGCAGCTCAAGTTGGTGAGAAACCCGGCATGAAAGGCAAAGGCAAAAACAAAGCATCTAGCACCCTCCCTCCCCTCCCAGACCCGCGCGCTGGCGTCGTCTGGGAACGTTCCGCGCTCCTCCCCGCCGCCATCAAATCCGGTGCCCCCTTCAGCCGCGAAGCCGAGCAACTAGAGATCAAAAAGCTCGATGCTGCAACTGTCCAAGCGCAAGAACTTACCAAGAAAATGCAAGCGGTGCTCAAAAAGAAGGAAAAGGAACTCGCTGCGTTGAAAGAAGAGAATGCGGCGGCGGCGGCAAAGGACGTGGGCAAGGCGTAGAGTGCTGAGCTGGCGGTCGGCACCGGAGCGAAGAATAATGGTAATATTAAGCGGCAGAGAACCAGGACGCAGAATAAGGAGAAGGGGGGTACGAAGGATATGGACTTCATACTCGATGGGGAAGCGGCGACTGTCTTGCCTTTTAAGACCCGAGTAAAGAACAAGAAGCAAAAGGAGTCGTCGACGGAGAAATCTACTGGCCTGGAAGAAATCCGGAGATCAAGTAGGTCAACAAAGGGGCAGAGACAGACGATCGACTTGGATGATGAAGAGGGATATCTGCCGACGTTTTCGGGCCGGTCAAGATCGGGATCGAGGCCGCTGTCTAAGGTTCTGTCTAGAACGCCGTCAGTGGATTTAAGGAAATCGGAGACGTAATGGAAATGAGTTAGTTGAATGTACGATATCATGAGAATAGAATATGGTGTTTGGGGTTATTGACATGACAAGATATTTAGATTTTAAGGATTACATAGAACTTAGAGATAATATAGCAAAATTTCACTTCAATAAAAGGACATAGCGTGGTAATTTATCATTGGATATGATATATTTAGTTGCGTTTTGGAGAGTAATAAACTAAGTGTATCTTATATGACAATACCACTGATATACCTTCGAAGACATCCGAAGAACATTACATCAACATCCTCGACAATCTTAACTCCTGAACTCATAATTTTGACCATAAAAACCCTAAAAGAACCAAAAGAAAGCCAGATATAACCCAGGTATCAAACGCCAAAAAACCCCAACATCGACAAGTCTCATCAAGACCCTCAGCCCGACTAACCATTGACCCCACACAGGAGCAAATAACAAACAAAGCGCAGAAAAACTAGATTTGGTAATAAAGAGACAAGAGCAAACATATGCAGCACACGCAGTGGTGCGTGAGTGAAAAGTGAGTTTAATGAGAGAAAAGATCGACGATTACTGTCGAGAGAAGATAGAGAACCGGTTCTCTGGCGACCAATGGACGGGAAAGACAGAACGGTAATGGCAAACAAATACCTAAACCCAAGAACGAAAAAACAAGAATAACGGATATGTCAACAGCTAATGTCAACTTTTACAAACAGACAAGAGTGATAGAAACAGGAATCAAGGGGAGTCGCCTAAATATGTACAAAAGAGCAACCCGTCACCTCATATCCCACCCCTTTATACCCTCGCCGTATAAGCCGGCGGCGGCCCATCTTCCCTCTCATTCCAAAAATCTTCACGTCGACTCTTCTCCTCATATACCCTCCTTGCAATCTCCCCTGCCATCTTCGCGATCCACGCCTGCTCCAAAATTGACGATGAGTTATCCCCCACATTCTTCTTCCGCTGTTGATGCTCCTTAATCGCCTCCGCCAACGAGGCAAATGGCGTCCCCGCGAGGGTCGCCTTTCCATCGATTGACGGGAAGATCGGTCTTGCGCTGGAGCTCGATGATGACTGCGATGGGGTCCCTTCGAAGCGGACCTTGGAGGCGTGGGCAGTGATAGATGTCAACAAAGGGGTGACTGGAGCCGTGGTCGCCGTTACCATGAGACGTTCAAGTTCAACAGGGTCCTCGGGTTCCTCGGCGATAGATGAGTTCATGAAAGCTTCGGACTCTGGAGCTTCAGACGACGTGATTTCGAGGGTTCTGGGGGTCATTTCGGAGGTGGAGTTGGAGGGGTCAATGGTAGAAGCATTGTTTTCTGAACGCGTGTGGCGTAGGTTGACGACGCGCTTCTTCTTTTGCGGCTCTGATAGGGGCGTGATGAGCGGCCAGCGCTGAGAGCGAATCCGGTGGTAGGGGACATCATGCCACCGGAGCGTGTGGATGTGGAGTAACCGTGAGTAGTAGACCCAGTGTCAGAGAATGTGTACGTTGTTGATTGGGTCGAGGTACCAGTCATAGTATCAGTGTATGAATTTTGTTTAGACAAAAGAGGCGTCATAGGCACTGACATTGTCCCATCAGACCGATCACGAAGACCGCCCCAGGCACGATAAAGCGTATCACTAATGCTCGGAGTGTGCAAGGACAGTGTCCGATGAGAATCCGACAGAGCGGCAAGACCCATAAGACTGTTTTGCGAGAAGAGCGACTGTATTGGTTGACCGTCATTTATAGAGAAGGCGGCAATTTCTTGAGGGTCAACAACGTTTCCGTTGGAGTCGACAGGGTCGATCGGCGGAGTAGCCAGAGGGTTTATGGCTGGCTCCTCAACCGAAGACTCGGTCTCTGTTGACTCGGCACCCTCGCCGAGGTCTTCCTTCGGTACTTGGTCTTTGCACCAGAGACGAAGAGATAATCTATGAATGATAGCAGGAAGTTCATCCATCATCAAGCTCCTAAGTTGACCCTCAATAGTTCGTTGCAGGTAGTCCCGAACAAACTGGATCGAGTCAAAGGTTGAAGAAACCTTGAGAGACTCAAGAGGATCATTGCGGAAGACAAGGGTCAGACCTTTTTGTCTAGAGAAGACCAAGATGATAAAAGCTGACAACTTGATCTCGGACAAGGTGATAGACAAAGGAATCGTCAACCCCGAAGCAGCAGCAAGCGGTTTCGGTGACGTAAAGCTTGGCTTGGACGAGAGGTATGTGTTGAGAGGGTTGGCCTATAAAGGTTATGTTAGTAATAATTGCATAGAATTGAGTATATGTAAGAGATTCAGTGGTATATCAGAGGAATGGATGTAGTGAGAGGTTGGTTATCCATCCGTCCTTTTAAAGGGATCAATACCCAACAGGGTGGGACGCAGTAAATATTGAATAATCTAGATTGATCTGATCCATTCTTAGAACTCTGCAGTGGCATGAGGTCACAACTAATGTGACCTGGCTGACTCATGTAAGCTCTAATATCTCAACTGACCTTTCATCCACTCACACCATTCTAACATGGTCCTCTCAAGCCTCATAGAGCCTCATCATTCAGCACCAGAGCATGTGACTCCAGCGCCTAGAATGAGAAGAATCTGGGCTACTGTGACAAGTGATGTGGGATGAGGGGAAAAGCAAGAGACAGGGATGCACATAACCAAGCAAAAACTCTCATAAGACAGCACTCGCTGCATTGAGACGATGCTTTACTCACTCACCAGAAACTTGTCAAGTATAAGCAATACTTCTGCTTGGTTAATTCGGCGCCCGTGCTTTTGAAAATACCAAGGGTTTGATGGGTAAAGGGAGAAGCATAATATGTCGAGCTTCCGAGGGTACACCCGGTAATTGCGGGGCATCCGGAAACCTGATTTTAAATTATGGCGGGGAATTATGATAGCTCGAAGCTGGGTAAAAGATAGTGCAGTAGGTTGATCGCAAGGCAAACACTGAGATCAGTGTGAACAAAAATGGTAACAAACTCGTCAGGAATGACAAACTCGATACACTTGTGTTACGCATCCAGGCTGCGGACGCTTCTATTCCTGCTTTTGTTGTTCCTCTAGTTACAAGCACCAAGCTCTCACGTACGTTCTTCTGTAAGGCAGGAAAATAGTTCGCAAAGCTTCGAGGGGATGAAAATTGGAGAATAACGGTAGTGGTAGCAGGAAATCCGGTATCAAGATAAGTCAGTGCGAGTGTACTATAGATAGCAAACACAGAGTCCTTTGGCAGAGGACACATGCAGCATTCACTGATTGACAAGCTGCAATGCTTGCAGGAAGCAGATCGAAAAAAATTAAGTTCATGTGGATGGAATTAGACGTCAATAGGGGCAGCACTAGCTGGAGACGATATAGGACGAATGGTTCAGGATGGTAGATGGACGGATGTTGTCGAGAAAGAATCTCTTTAGTGCTCGTGAAATTCATACCTGAACGCGGGTTCGTAGTGTCAGAAAGGCGTCACCAGAGTAACTCATCTTGAAGATACCACGGAAGCGATCTTCAGCAATATCACCGATTTCAAGAATCTCGAGATCCGGCGGGACAGAGCCGAGGTTCAGTTCCGTAACAAGGATATCATCAACGATTATTGGCGGCTTGGGCGACTTGTTCAAGGCGGTTGTGAGAAGGTCAGTGGCGCGGTTGTAGAAATTAGCATCCGCAGTTAGCGGAGACCAATTGAAGTTGAAAGCCATAATGTCAGAGGAGGCGGAGGGTATGGTTGAGGCCCGAAGGCACGGTGAAAGTGTCGAGTATTGAAAAGCCTAATGCCGAAGTCGATATCGGAGGCAAATGCGATGACAAAGAAGTGAGGTCCCAGGACCAATTGGGTAAAAAGATATTAAAAAGCAACCAGCTGATAACTCCCAGTGACCAATGATCATTGAATAGCTCAATATGGCGTGGTGGAATCAAAATCCCGTGATTAGCCCGGCAAAGACGGGTCACGAGATGGAATGTTCCGCGGACGGTCTAGCGGAGGATCCGGCACGAAGTGTTCGGTTTGACGGCTGCCCGCAAAACGAGAAACACGGGACAGCGAGCGCTAGAAGGACACGATAAATCAGTTCCTTCGTAGTCGTTGTGATGTCACGCGCACCAAATCGGTACAATGTGAGCGACCCGGAGAAGACGGATCGGATGTCTGGCGTCTTTGTCGGAGAGTAAGAGGGAAGAAAGAAGTCTGTGAGATTGATTTTTTGACTGCGTGAGAATTTGGTAGCGGGTTTCGCGGGTGGAAGACAGCCTGAGGGATAGTTAATGGTAGAGTGGGTGTGAGAGGCGCTAAGGACGCCTGGAGGAGATAACGAGGGAATATGCGGATGGACAATGTGAGGGAGAAAAAGAGTGAAAATTCAGCACTAGGACAGGCAAATATTGATAGTCCTAATGACGACTATGAGTCTCGGATGAGATTAAATCTCAAGAAAACAAGAGTAGGAATAAAAAAGTCTCAGAGTTCTCTATAAGAAACATCAGGGACAGAAATCCGGCAAGCGAGTCTATCCGAATCTCCTGACACCGATAATGCGTAGTCAAAGTGGTTCCCCCACCGGAAAAAGCACTCAAAGTGATGTTTCTTTTGCCTCTCGCGAACTGAGAAAAATACACTACAGCAATCCAATTTGTCACCAAAACGTTAAGCATAAACCAACCACAACCACAACCAACGACCCCGGAAAAAGCAAAGAAAAATCACAATTATTTGGTACTCTTCTCTCCAAAACCTCTCTTTTTCCGCTGGCGGTCAAAGCTCTTGTGAGCCACGGCTTTATGTAAATGCAATTGGTCGACTAACGATGAATGTCCAATCTGGTGGTGAGAGCCGTTCTTCTAGAAAACTTATGTCACGATTCCGAAAGGGAACCAGAGGATGACGCTTTTTTTGCTTGGGATTTTATCTCGTCTTCGGGCGAGCTTAATGGATTATGGGATCCCGCAGTCAAATCGAAAGTTTCGAAGTTATCAAGCTCAAGCTAGCAACTAAAAATTGCCAGACAAAAAAATCGACGAAAATCTTTCTATTAGCGTTCGTCCTAGTGTGAGCCGCCAGAACACCTTTGTACTATTTTCAAAGTGGAAAAGAGGCAAACGACAGTCTCTATAACCCGAAGTGGGCTGAGCAAATAGACGAACGCCGGTTACAAGGTAGCACCCAAGCAAATCCTGGCGTGACTGTGACGTACAAACTGACGATCAGAGTTAGAGCAGCGTAAATGGCCCCTGTGAGTTCAGACTGTCTCGGTACAAAATCCGATCGACTGAAGGTGAATTCAAGGGAAATGAATACCCAAAGATCTACCGAGTGTGGAGAAGGCAGATGAGGTTTGAGCGTATAGCGCTGAAGGTTGGATGGCGATGGTAGATGTTAGGGAGCGCAAATTGATAGATACAGTTGTGGTTGTTGACTTTTACTCAGATGTAGGTGGGGCAGTAGTATCAAGAAAGAAACAAAAAGAAACCTCGATTCCTGAAACGGGAAGAGGACTTTGTTGACAACAATGGTAGTTGACGGATCAATCAAACACTGGAACTCGATAATATAAAGGGATAACTTCCGATTAAATACACGATTCACCCCAAACAACAAAGATAACGAAATAATGTAATTCTGAAGAATGAAAACAAGTCTAATATCAATACAACACCCTTGCAAACTACCAATTCCAGTTTTAGCTACCCAACCGCCCCCGGACTCCACCCCGCTATATATACTCACCCATAAATCCTATCCCGTCAAAACTTCTACTCGCCCCTCCTTCTTCCCCGCCCTCACCATCACTAACCCGCCTATCAGCAGACTATCCAATGGCCACAATGCCTACCGAGTTAGAGGGCGTCGTGCTGCGTTGGTGTGGATGCGAGGCATGTGCGATGGGGTCGACAAAGAACTGCACGTCGCCTGGATGCACGGGGAGTTGTGTCTTTCGCGATGTCTACTGGTTGGCGGAGATGCAGGAAGGGTTCCGACGGTGGGGGTGAGTGGTGAGGAGTCATATTTGGAAGAGGTGGAGTGGAAAAGTATAGTGAAGATGGTAATAGAAATTAAGATGTTTAGATGGTGGTGATGTATATTGTTTGCATCAGGAAGGAGCCCACATTCCGTTGTTCCCCTGATTAACAGTACTATATCATGTCTCTGACAACTCCTCAAACTTAATCTTGTTATGTCTCTCCGTTCAAAGATACTCATCTCGTCCCATCCACCACAAAGCCTCCCATTTCTCTCTTCTCGCCGCCAACGCATCACCACTAGCACCACCACCCGCAACCCCCGAATCCCCACCCATCGCATAAACTCGATTATGTAACCACTCACCTATAAAACCATCTATAGTACCAAACTTCCACTCATTGTCCTCCTTAACACCGTCTCTTCAACCCTCGTCCTAACTCTCTTGACTTACAAAGCCATAGAATTTTCTCGTAGCCCCAGCCCTGTTTGTTTATGCGTCAGCGCAATTATCTCTGCACCTTCGTGTGACTCTACCGTTGCTGGTTATCAGGAATCCGAGGTTTCTCGTGGTTGATATTGTCAAGGGCTAGAGAGATTGAATCCGAGATGGTATATTAGGGTGGATTTGGGGTTTACCGCAGCCCAAGTTAGCTTAGTGAGGAATTCCAGATTAGCCCCACTATCACCTAATATGGATGTTCGGCTACCTATTTAGTGTAGGCCGACGAATAACAATAGATCGTGAGATCTAATATATCTATATAAACAACGAAATAAGACCATCTATTTCTTCTCAAATAAAATAAAAACTACTCAATTTTCACTAATTGGTACTTAATCTTTCCACCAAGGAATTATACATTTCTATATCAATACCAGCCCATCACCTCAAGATCCTTAGTGCTTGCATCTCCACCAACGCATTGTCAAAACTCCCCACGTAATTTACCCATCACCCAAGCGTTCATGCACCCACCATTTGTTTCTTAATGTTTCACCGGCACTGGTCTCTCCCCTCCTCTTTAGCATAACCCAATTTACCACCGCCCACCATCTCCGGTTCGCCAACCCGCTCATCAATGCACTATCCCCATCCGGCAGGTCGTCCACCATTTTCAATGCGCCACGCAATCAACCGGATCCCATACTCAAGCACAGGCTTCCGCACTGTCTTAAAATCTCCAACTGTCAAGATTGACTCCTTAGTTTCAACGGGAGAGGCGAGTAGTGATTAGTGGGGGGTGTCTTGGTATGGTGGTTGGGCAGATCTGCCGCCCCATCTTGAAGATGAAAAAGGTTAAGCGACTGTGTGGTTGTAATTTAGGGAGACTTGATAGGAGTTTAACAATATTAATGACTTCATTGGTTGTAGTTGTGTAGTCACGGTTCGCCTCATAATTATTCAGCACAAATAGCAGGGCGATCAATAACCCGGAGATAAGCTCGGTGATTTCGACATCCGGAATCAATCATAAAGAATAAATTGTCAATATGTAAATCACAATCAGACGTTCAAATAGAGGTAAACCACTAGGCTGGGCTAAACAAATAGAATCTTTCTAGATGAGCACGCTAAAAGCTATCTGGTACATAACTGACAAAAGACACTCCAACTGCAAAAAGAGACACTTATGGCTTGAAAGGATCACATTTCCAGTCGAACTGAAGCATCGGGAATTGAGCCCAATGCGGGGGTCGAACCCGCAACCTTGAGATTAAGAGTCTCACGCTCTACCGGTTGAGCTAACCGGGAAAGTTCAGGGATGAAGTTATGAGAATGAGGACTATGAGAGGTGGGGCACTTTAGGGAGAAAGGTATGGAAACCCTCTATTAAATGGATTGCTAATCTTGAGAGCAATAATTGTAAGCATTTACCTCTATGATATTATGTAGTTTGGAAAAACCCTTCTTATCTTATCACAAAATTGATCATCTTGTAGACCAGCAATCACTCAACATTATCAGATATTTTTATTCCCAAAAATTTCGATTACCAAAGAGGAATCCAATCTCACAGCTCCTCCCTTCCTCATCAGGCCTTGCTGCCCAACCACAATCCCCAACCTGCACAATGTCATCATAACCCGCCAAGCCCCTGCCCATGAGTAATACTCCCCATTCATTCATCAGCATATCCACTAGTCACGATGCCGACTGCATAGCATCCCATGACATGATAGTGCAGGACGACATTATACGGTGCAAATGGATGCATTGGAATATGCAGAAGAATGAGATGCAGGGCGAGGCGGGTGAGGTGAAGAAAGAAAGAATGACAGGAAAGTTAGAAGTATCGTGAAAATACTGCGGGGTTCCAGAGAATTAGTTATGATTTTCATAGGTAGCAAGATCACCAGGACACAGGGTCCCAGGTCTGATCATCCCTATGAAGCCTCCATCGTCTCATCGGCTTCCATTGCGACAGCCCCAGTATTACATGAATCCCATATGAGATGGTGTCGAGCTATCAAGTTGATATCTCATGCTTATTGGCTAAGCTTCCTTACACCCAAAACGGCCCCAAAAGTCCCCGGGATTCCACCCGCATCAAATCAACTCCCCAATGAAGCTATATCCACTGCATTATGACTCCACAGGTTCTTTGTGATGGCTAATGAAATGCCACCGCTCGACGTCCCATCTATAACACAAAGCAAGAAATCACAAAATGAGCAAGTAGTATGATAAGAAAATGTTCTCCAGAAGAGATTTGTAGTGCACTAGGGCAAATGAGTTATGTAGAAGTAGGTAAAAAGTAGATAGGAAACTGAAAACCAGCCGGCCAACCCAGCCCGTATACTGTAAACCAATATGCAAACCATCCAGCCAAGTCCATCCATGCCATGAGGAAGAGAAAAAGAGAAACAAGGGGATATAGATAAAAACAAGACGAGAATCGAAGGGGAAAGGGAATAGTATAATTCAAAAGTAAGAGTATGGTATCGAACAAGTACAAGTATTCCGTAGAATGAGAAAAGTAAAAGAAAAAAATGCAGTGGGTGAATAATGCCGATAAAAGGAGATTCGTGATGGACCTGCGTCCGGGTTCTAGTAGATGTAGATGTAGATGAGAAGAAAAATACCAAAGCTAAAGTTTTGGTAATCGAAAAAAAGAAAAAGAAAATCATAACAGCCATCAAGAGATTAAGAAATGATAAAGGATCAAAAAGAAAAAATGAAGCGAATATCAGATCAAAATATCATCACAATGCTCGCATCATGAAGAATACTTCAACCCACACGGATGGCCCAACTGGCAATCTTCCTCCGTATACGCACTCGGCAACAACTCTCTCTCCGTCCTCTCCCAATACGGCATCTTAGCAACCGCATTCTTCATATCAAGGTCGCCAACCTTGGCTGTGACCTTGGACTCTCCGGTACTCGGGTCCCGGACAACCTTGATAAGAACTGAGCAATCGCGCATAGTCATTGCCAACGGAAAATCTCCTCTGCCCTCCTTGAACGCCTGCGCAGCCTTAAGCGGTCCATCGCGGTCAAGGGAACCCTGGAGGTCCCGAAGGTGTTGCAGCAGTCTGTTGGGTTTCGAGTCAGGGACGCCGCCGGCCCACTGGAGGAGGGGGGCAACAAACCATTCGTCAGGCTCGACGGCGATGAGGAGTTGGGACATGAAGTCGCGGCGGCGTTCGTAGTGGTCAGAGAGGAGGAGAGGGCAGGGCCTGGGGCGGGTTTGCTTGGCGTTACCGCGGCGCGAGCGGTAGAGTTCGATAGCGCAGTTGCGGCAGCGGATGGCATTCTGGGGAGCTGATGCCGACTGGAGAAGCCACTTGGGCTTGATTTCGATAAGGACGCCATCTTCGTTGGGGCCTAATGCGATTTTGGTTAGTAATTAGTGCTTGAGGTCTATGATATCACAGCAAAAGTACATACCGACGCTCATATCTTCGACCAGCAGACCGAATTCGACAAAGGCAAGGTGCTGTCCAATAAACTGCTTCTTACGCTTCTTTATCTTATCGGCACCCAAGCGGTCGCGCCATTCCATGGGGAGGCATTCGCGGTGGATTCCAGCGGGCTCGCTGAGCATCTCGGGAGTGGGAGGGGCTTGGTGACGGGCAAGTTGGGGATCGGACATTTTGTCCATGAGGTTCAAGAGGCCGTGAACTTGCTCAATAATCCCCGGGCCACCAAGGGCCACGAGGTCATGGGAGATGAGGTCATCGATGTGGGGAAACAGAGGCTGAATGCGGGTGCGGAAGTACTCATGCTGGGTGGCATAAGGGAAAGGGCGGGTCTCATTGCTTCTGGAAGCTTTTTGAAGACGGAGGAGTTTACCTGGGACAATGGCGAGTTAGTATATGGAGGGTTTGTGTAAACATAAGATTTGATGAAAAACATACCAGCAAACTGAGAACGGGTACGGGGAGACGCATGAGGAGGAAGTTCAATGCGGACAACGACATTGGCAGATCCCTCACCAATGAACTCGGTCACACGGGTACCGGCAGGAATCTGAGCCATATCGCAGTCGTCATCACATGGTGTAGCAGGCCGCTGGTAGCGGCAGAAAGGGTCCATGATATAAGATGTTGTTGGTCGTAAGCGGCCTCAAAGTAAATTTGGAAATAGTTGAAAGTTTTCTCAGATATCAAAAAAAAAAAAAAAGATAGGGAAGGGGCTGACAAAGGAAAAGAAGACTAGTAAGAAGGGAAGGTACGGATTTATGTTAGGTCTCCATGAAGTAATAGGCGAGAGGATTTATAGAGACAAGTGGTGAACTTTGTTCAGATAGCGAAGACAAGCAATGTGGTAGTGACGTCGTTAGGGTAGATGACCAGTAAGATGAATCCAAGAATTAAGAAAATGTAGATAGTAGACTATAAATGACAGGCAGGAATAGCTGTTGGAGATATAACCAGATTTCCACAGATGTTGTCTAACAAGTCGAAGAAAGAACAAATGGAAGCCTTAGAGAAAATCCAAAAGAAACAAATAGTAAAGAATTGGACGAACCCTTGAGTTTATGGCAAGGTTCGTGGTGGTGGTCTGGGTTATTAAAAGGGCCAAATGCCGGGGCAGAATAAGGCGATTATAATAATCTGGAGTTGGTGTTCTCGTAGTGCTGGTAGATGCAGAGACAGACACGGGTACAGACCGAGATAGGGAGCCAGGTTCTCGGAAATCCCTTTGGTTGTAATAAAGGAAGATGAGGGGAGAGAAGGGATAAGTAGGCAATGTATGGGTCAGAAAAGCTTGGATGACGGGAACGACGTGGAGAAGGTCGAGAGGTAGGGGGATAGTTTGAGGGAGAGATGGGTTTATCAGGTGAGATTTTTAGATATTTTGGCTAAAGCTTGAAGTTGAGATCTGTGTCAATACGTGTGGTATGTTAATGTATGTGAGTGAAGAACAGAGATGGTAGTGATGTGTGGTCCAGATATACGGACGGATGAGATTGATATATAGCAAAGAACAAAGTTAGAAGTTGGAGAAGACGAGCTTTGAGTACAAGATTACAAAGCATCGAAATGATAGCAGGCAGGCAAGAAGCAAGTATGACTGGATAGAGATGATGTGGAACGAAAGATCGCGACAAGAGGTCATGGAGTGTGGGTTCTGTTCTGTTTATAAAAGAGAGAAGCGAATGGCTCATCGTACGTATGTAGCAGCCGGAAAGAATGAGGTTCCTTGACCGTGGGATTTCCAATGAGCTGGTAAGAGAAGAGATATATTATGTGCTTATGATGCTAGTGGTATTTTTCTCTTAGTCGTTTTTAGTTGAATTTTTCTCTATTTTCCCTGTGAGAGGGTCGATTATTAGTGAAAGAGAAGAAAGAAAGAAAAAGAACTCCAATCGAAAAAAAAGTTAATTGGAGTGGTGTTATCGATAAAAGGAGCAATTTTAAACCACATAAATACGGTTAAATTGCGCTAATTGATTGTCATGTTTGGAGCTGACATTAGCGGTGCCCTGAAATTTTGAAAATAAAATCACCCCAAAATAAATTCGCTTGTCTCAGTCGCCCAATACAGTTACCTGCGCGGACTAAACAGATGACATTGGCGTACCGCAAACCTCGTAAACCCGATGTAATTTCAGCGTCACGAAGCCCTAAAAACATGGCCTAGCTGCAGTAATTCACCACAAATAACTCGCCAAGCGGCAGCCCCAGAATTTGTAATCAGCACCTGAAGAACCCCTGACAGCGACGACGCGAGACGACAATGGGCGGTTGTGAGCAGCTCAAACAACACCTATCTGCAAGCATTAACTAACAATATTACGCCTTCAAGTAGGGGATTAGCCTGCTAAAGCCTCGTTTACAGGACCTTGCATATAGTGGTTTGCCTTCTATAAGCACTAGTAGACAAAGATTGTTTCCTGGGTGATTGATTGACTGATTGATTAACAGCCGTTGTCACTGTCATTATGTGTCAAACTTCAAATGATCCGCAATTCATCAGTTATCTGACAAAAGCGAGTCGCACTTTGATATAAGTTAAATTGTAAAAACATGTCGACAAACAGCTGTAATATCTAGAAGGTCCTCGCTTCCCATAGCTTCCGTCTCATCAAGCCTTGGCCGCCAATGTAAATCCGGGGGCACTGCCCTGGTCCCTTTGGATCTGATGATCCATCATTACTAGCAACAGCAACTGATAGAAAATGCCATCCCACTATCCTCATGGTGATATTGGCAGCGATCGCTCAATATCACGATAACCAGACTTATCATACCCCGCATCAATACTCCAATAACTCAACACAAATGTGACATTTTGAGGGAAACAACTACCACCTAATAAGCCGATTTCGCCTCCCTCATGAAAATTTAGCAGGAGAAACCTCAGATTCCATCCCATGACTCCGCTGCACCATTCCCAACCGGGATGATCGCTGCTTTCCCGGCCCTTTACAGGTCCACGTCGGAGAGACGCAGAATATTGAACCTTGATTGGCTAACGGTGATCACGATGTTGTGTTTTTGGCTATGTCTCTTGGGTTTCAGCCAATTAGTAGTAATATTGATTCCAGAGCTGCCCTGTCGTTTGTCATTTAGAATCATCATACAGATCAGAGCCCAACGGAAATTATATGGCCCTGTTATCACTTTGATATGCAGCATATATATAAAAGTCCCCGCTTTCATGTCCGGGCTGCCCAAAAATTCTGAGAGAACCGCAGAAAACTAAAGCTTCCTCTTACGACAACGGACATAGTCAATATGTAGTTATGCTATATCAACCATCACATATGATGACATCGTCATAACAATCGCTCCGCAATATGACAATCACCCTTCTCTTAATCTCCTCCGTCTCCCATTCGCCAACCAAAAATGACCTCCCTCACGATCCCCGGTTTCCTCCTGCTCTGCATATATCGCAGTTGCATCAATCATGTTCTTTGCCTGTAGGAAGTTACTATACCTGCAGCGTGGCTGCATGGCGCTACACGCCATCTCCTCTTTAATCCTCGGAGGCATTTAAAGGAAGTTTGCAGACATTAGTATTTGTGGAGTAGCAACTGGAATGAAGACTATGATTATCCCGTTCATCTGTTTGGCTGTAGGCGCTATTGATGTTCTTGGTAGAGAGCAAAGTCGATGCATTTGGCTGTCAGTGAACCAAGGGGTCGCGTGTGGTCATGTGAGATATCGGACGACTGGTCGCCCTGGCCTTTTGGCAATTGTTTCCTGAATCAGACGGCGGCCACTTGTACCTTTGACTATCTCGCCTATTATCTCATTCAGAATTCTCTTGTTAGTGTTTGTCCCCCATCATGCATTGCTTTATTGGCCCGAAATTCCATGCTGCTACGAAGTCCATAAGTTTCATCAGTTATCGTGCATATCATGAACCACAGCCCTCGTACTGCTGTGCATTTCCTTTTCCGTCGTTTTGCATCACGAAATCTAAAAACACTATTTCCCAGAAAAGCCACGTTTCCAGTTCTTGTCTATTGGGCATATTACATATGAATATCCAATCAACGCATAATCAACCGGCCGCAAATTCTGGCTTCGCACCACAAACCACCTGCTGCTACTTTGAGCCAGAGGCATCACAACATGTTTTCCAACTAGGTTATGAGCCCTTAACTTTCTATGATATTTAGACTTTTGGAACGGCGGGTAAATGTCAGCAAGCAGCGGACGGATTACTGGTAGCAGCCTCTCCGTCCGTAACCAAGATACAGTCAAAGCAAGACAGTCAATTGTTGCCGATAAGAACATCAGAGACAAGTCTGACGGCGCATGCGTGGTCCAAGGCACCAACAGCCACAGCCAATACCTTGCCGGTGCCCATCAATCCCGCATAATCAGTGCCCTGATCACATTCTAGAACGTCGGTTTGGAAAAGCGGAGGCAATCATTGAACATACACAAATGTGGGAACACTAATAACCAGACAGCCAGGTCCTCCTCTTTATTAAGCTTTGACGTCGATAATGGACGAGAGCAAGATTTGCAATATTCCATATGTGGCTGTGTTATTCTCGGTGGATTAAATATTGTGCAGTATTGTAGTATCTAACAAGTTATCAAAATTAGACAGAAGCACACAAATAAAACAGCCTAGTGTCCGTTGATTCCAACATGCAAAAGACTTTTCCTACTTAACAGCATCACGCAGCGCTTCAACATCGTTCCTTCAACCACCACCCTCAACAACCGAACGACAAATTTCATCTCCTTTGCAACTCATCTCCTGATGTAGAAATTATTGTCATCTCTCTGGAAATGGAAACATATTCTTTCTCTTTCCTTCATCCTTCTGTGTTCATTATATACAAAATATATGCGAGGATATCAGCCATCCAACCATCAAAGGAATCACTGCCAGCTGGCTGACCTTGCTATGCACGTCTTCAATTATCTGGCCAGTCATTCCCCAAGTGGCCAGCAGCGTATAGTAACATTTTCACACAATGTCAGCATACAACTTACATGTGCATATCGTTATCATAGGCTCCATATTGGAGCTACAGGAGCACCTTGATCGAACCCTGACATGACGATGAAGACCCTGATCGCTACCAAGAAACCCAGAATTTTCCCTCAGATGCCCAACACACCAAGACGAGAAAGCTCACTACTCTAGAGGTTTTGTAACTGAGGATCGCCTGCGGGGATCCGCAAAGCCATGAACCACTACTCGCCAGCCTGGCCACATCTCTTGCGCTTTACATCTTGGGCATCATGACAACAAAATGCCTTTTTTGTCCATGGATTCGCGGTCGGTAGTGCCTTAAGCCATCGGACAGGATAATGAGGTTGGCAGCTGAGCAGGCGATGGCCGCCAGCCTGTGGTTAGTTGGCAATGAACGAGGTTCAAATGAGATTATATAGGATAAGGTCACTTGGCTTTTCCCCTGGATAGACGTATTTTGTGTTCTTGTTGGGCTTGACGGAGCCAGATTAGCTGTCTGTTTGTCTTGGTGGCGATGACGAGACAGAAATTATAGAACTGTCAAGAAAGAAGGGGTAGGTGGTGCAGGGTGTTTCGGTGGTCCAAGGGATATCATATACCTGTGCTTGTCTCTGTATGTCGTTGGGCCTCAAGAGAGTATGCAGCCAGAAGTTGGATACATATATGTCGCAGGCTAGAAAGGGAGCTAACTTGATCGGGTGGCCAAGCACATGTTTTGGAATTGCCCTGGGGAGCATGTTGTTGATAAAGAAAGTCATTATTGGGCCTAGGGAGGGCTGGGCAGGGCTTTGTTGGTCACAAGATCATCTAGCGGTTGTGTGTTAGTGGCCAAATAAAGTGATAATGTCAAGCCTAACAAGGAGAAAGGGGCAGCGAAAAGAGTGAGCCGCAAATAAGAAGGAATTAGCCGGATGTGGATATTTTAGGTATGGCGGGATCAACAAGATGTGTCGATCAAACTGATTGATATTAGGGTTCTTTGTGATAGAAATAGTTGACGCTCGGTGACACGAACGGAGATTATAGAGACACTAGCGGAGACGCTAACATGTTCAATGGACCCTATTGATACACACTATCTAGTAATTAGGGTCAATGTCAGTGCGAAGGTCCGTTATGATTCACTCCTCGTCAATTGTTCAACTCTGCTTGATAACTGAATGCTACTCACTAATCTAATTTATATCGTCAAATATGATTCTACTCTGTAGAATACTGATACATCTCCCCAGAAATATCACAACCCTTACTAACCCTTCCGAATAACCCTCTCCATTAGAAGCCCTATTGTCACTCTATGCCGCTAAAGAGAGTGGCGAACCCCACAAACGGAACGACCATCTCCTATTAGGACTAGTTTTAGGAGTTTATCCGGACGGGAGGAGAGGGGAGACTTTGGGATTTTTGGGTGTCAATAAGGGAGTAACTATTCGTCACTGTGCGTCAATGTTGTGTTCCGCTTTTCACTCCAGTCTTGCCACGATCCTTATGCATGGAAGGTTACATGCTTGCTGCATTTATTTTATGCAAAATGCAAAGGTATAGAAGCTGCAGGGCTTCACTTAACCTTGATAATCACTAAAAGGCCAGAGAATCAAAGACACTAAGCGAGCTGGATCAAGAGAAGATCGTGAGCTGCAGAAATGTTGCTATGGCCTTGGGTTGAACCATGGGTTCATAGGGCCTGGTGTGATTGGTGATGGTCATGTTGGAAGATGAGAAATTGGAGATGTGTAATTTTGAGAAATCATGATAATGAGATTGAACACGTGATTTGATGGCATGTTAACAAAAGGTCGCTATTGTATGGGGTTAAACAATGATGTTTGACTTATCAAAAATTAATTAATATTTATTTGATATCCATTTATTTTAGTCACATTAACTTAATTTTGTGACTGGAAAATCATCCGTCTCGCCAACTGCAAAACATCCCAAAGCTATTACATACCGCTTACCGTCTAATAACAACACTTTCTGATCACAAAATTCTAATAGACACAATTCACTCACTAGTCTGAAGCTAATAAAGAACTCTAGGGTCTCAGGCGTTGCATTTCGTCATATCCTTCCTTTCCCCAGAACTCTTTCTTTCTCAAATGTCGCCATCAAATCCATCAAAGCCTGTCACCTGCACCCTCTTATCCCCAAGTCATCCGTCCCCAGCGCTCAATCCACCATTTTTTCCTCAGCAACCAGAAGCCCCTATAGGAAAAAAAAGTATAGTCTCAAAATGAACAAAAATTAAAAAGGCTCTCGATGCTCGATCCTATCTCTAGCAGCTGACAAGCTTGCGATGTCTTTGTAGGATCGACATCGACGGGGGTCGTTGGGCGTATTTCACTTTTTCGTCTTGAGTGCTCAAGGGCTGTTGGCGGCTAAGCTGTAGGATGACATCATGGGAATGACCACTACAGAACCTAAAAGGAAGCAAAAAAAAAAACACTATAGAATACTTGAGAAGACAACTATATATCAGATAGAGTCCACCACATCAATTCACCATACAAAATACTCAGCATTCCATGTGACTGTCGTGACAAGACGTTTACCCGCCATCATGAAACGGGGCCCTTCGGCTTCCTACAACTTTCCGGGATATCTCTTCACTGTAATTTAACAAAACATGAACACGCTGATATCATTATATACTAATTCCCAGGCTTCCAAGAGCTGAGAGGCTGAGAAGGAGGCCAAGCTATTAGCTCTTAGTCCCCAAACAGTCACGGGACTCGACAGAAACGAGACAAACATCTGTGCACCCACCCCATCACACAGAAAGATCTAGAGGAAAAATGGAATAAGGAAATGGGAACGGACATAGTCACAGATTCTCGAGGGAAACATACTACCCATCATCCCTCGTCCTTAATGACTTCCTCTTAGTTACAAGACCAGGGTATTATCGTCCAATCAACACCGCCGTTTCCCTCGCTGTGGCCCTTTCTTGTCCGTCGATATGCAGCAAAGTCTTCCTTGAGGCCTCTGTTGCCCTGAAAGGAGCAGTGGGAATATTACGGCTCGAAGTGCCGTGTGAGAAATAAAGGAAGATCTAGCGAGATTCACGAATGTGACAGTATACTTGCCAGCTGAATGACCGGAATTCTCTAGAGGGATCAGAAAGAAAGGGCTCGGGGATTCAACAAAGTGGGTTGGGGTTCGGAGAGAGTAATAGCGAGAGGGCATTGAAGAGGCATTGTCGAACGGCGGGTATTGTCTTGCATAGAAAACGAGAGAAAGGCCTCTATCACAGACGCAAGTGCGCAGTAAAAGGGACTGGGGAGTTATGGATACGCGATATACACACATACAGACAGATATAGATGGGCCTCATGTATGACAAAGGATTCAACAGACTGCAAAGACTTAGAGCACAATGCCTCGATTAGTGGGGCCTGTCTATAGTTAATACCTTTGGTTTTTATTTACCTTTTTGGGACATTGCCTTATCCGTGGTCACACGGAAGAGGGCCCTCTAGTGGAACCACATCTGTCAGTCAGCTACGACAACACTCCTCTTCTCATATGCTGAGTGCTTATGTGCGGGTCTAGGCAAGCGTATAGACACCCCGAGCGTTTCCCAGCCCCCTCCCTCGCACCACCAAATCCAAGAGCAAAGTTGCCCGTAAATAAATCTCCGTCTGAGTCACTATGGCGCCGTCCTCGAGGTTTTCCACACTGTTTTGTTTGACCGAAGAAAGAGATAACGACACGCAGCAAACAGGGAAAAGGAAGGCTCCTTTTCTAGTGGTTAGATCCATCGGTGATGGACAGATGCGAATTGCCCTCCTGATTGGCCAGATTTTGAAATTGGGAGTTGTGATTGCGAGAATGGCGGTGGACATTGGGTTGTGTGACTGGCAAGGTCGAAGGGATCTTGACAGGCAGTGGGTGGTGGGTTGGGGGAGGAAAGAGGGACAAAGAAATATTATTGGATGGTTTGGAGTGATCATGTGCCTGTGAGGAGACTTTATTTTCCTGTGGAGGGACAGCAACGGCTAATGGCCTGGCGAGAGTTGTGCAAGCCTTAGATATACCTATTGTCATCATGAAAACAGTGGCCACGGCAGCTCGGATGCCATATTCAGATAAAGAGCAGTTATCCCCTTTTCCAATCACAGGGGCAATAGAGTTACCAGGAAGTTGAAACGATCGCGTGAGGGTAGATGACATGAAACCACTACATCGGACAAAGGCACGACGCAAAAAAAAAAAAAACAATAAATTCGAAATAAATATCGGAATTTCCACAACCCAATCCTAAAATTCGCTACTTCTCTCTCTGTGCAACCCCACCTTTGCCCTCTCTGATTGGCTGGCTGGACTTCCCTCATCTCGATTGTCGGACTACACAGCGAAGGCAATAGTATTTGTTCCCGGAGAATATTGTATGGAGAGAGAATCATTTGTTTTTCTTTCCTTAACAAATGTGTCGGTGACAGGGACAAGTGTACTTTTTTATGTCTCTGGTTTTGGCCATCTGACCATGAAAATATTGGAATAAGAGATAAGAAAAGAGAAATATAATGAAGGCCTCAATAGGAGTTCACCGCCTGATCGGGGCGAGAAGTATAGCTTTATAATGTTAAGGCTAAGTGGTATTCAGTATGTGAATGGCTGTGGCCACCGTAGCTCGGTGCGTAATTTTCTATTTACGAGACAATGCATTTCCTCTTTTGTAGAGATATTCTTCGTCTCATCTTCTTTATTGGCTCATTGACCCTCAATCACCATCTGTCTGCCTTGCCAGCCCTTGACTTTCTCGCTCTTACACTGATGTCTAATAAAGACAATTCCCATGAGCTCACCTGCCTTCCATCCCCTGGCCAATTACCTCATCTCTATTACTCTGCCTTACGTCGATCCTCATCGATTCTTTAACCTTTGCCCATCATACAGAAACGAGGAGGTACTTGGTGATGGAGACAACAGGCCCTGTCTTTTGGCATAAGGGTATTTTGTGCTTTGGATGGAAATAATGGACTACGACGTATGGTGTATGCAGATGTACTGGACTCTATACAGTGCGTGCTGTAAGCCGCCAGTGACTGACAGATAGACCAATCAAAGTTTGTATTTGCCTTTTCTTTTTGGTCGAAATGTGCCTGGCCATACTTTGCTTGTCAGACCATAGTTTCTTTTCCTAAATGAGGACATATCTTCTTGGGGAATCTTCCGCAAGGGGCATGATTGTTGAATGTCTGTTTAGTTTACTTTCAACGGGGACTTATTTTCCTTTGTCTACTAATTCCGACGCAAGACGCGGGAACTAAATATTACTGACGGCCATAGCTTGTTCTATACGGACGTGAGATCATGCTCCCTTTTGTAATCACAAGAACCTCCGCACAAATCATATTTGATCCAAAACCCATGCTGATTCCATAGCCACACATCCATCTATATACAATATCCTGTGTTTCATAGAGCACGCAGACACACAGCTACAGAATTATTGTGGCTAGCTGGCAAGATGAGCACAAACAACCTTCCACAAATCTACACACTTCTCACCGTTCATTCAGTCAATTATTGTCCTTGACACGCGACCGCTTGCCTGCGTTTTTTTGGACCCCAAAGGACGGTAAGGACGGGCGTGGAATACAGGATGTTGTCGGTTTCTTTGGCCAACTATAGGTCTTTTACACCGATGACGTCACTGAAGGACTAACAAAATATCAGGCCATGTTGGCTGGTTTGGAGGGTTTGGAAAGCGTGGAGATGGGGTTGACAGTGGATGTGTTGACACGGAATAACAACAGCCCCTGTCTCTTAATCATAGGTTCTCCAATGAGGCGTTTTGATCACCATGAAGAATTTTTGCTTACATCCATTCTTAGATCCCCATCCAATCTAGGGCTACGTCTATCTTATCTCTCACGACAAACACCCCACAACATAGGCATCCGGTCCCTTCCGCCCCCTTTGTATCCCCGTGTAACTCCCAACCGCATCATATTCCTTATCATCACCACCACCCCATCTCACAATTCTCTCTGTCTTCCTCGTTTCCCACCAGTCTGTCCGATGCCATCCATTTACCTTGCAGAATCCCAAGTCTTGTATTCTTCATCTCCCCACAATAGCCCCATCTCCGTTTGCTTGTCAACGCATGATATCTCTGTTAGCGATCGAGGCGTCGTGTGGAGTGCAGTACAGGAGAGAGGGCTGATGATAAGCGATTGAGAGCGATGAGTGAGTGACAAGTGGCCGTAGGAGACGGGTGAGGCCAGAGGAGAGAGATAGATAGAGATGAGAAGGCGTCGTATAGAAGATGGTGATATAGGTTAGATTTGTTGGGCATAAGAGACGGTCAAGAGTAGATGGTGGTTGGTGGGGAGATGAATGACGGGGAGAGTAGGTGCATGAAAATACGATCGGTGTCCATATAAAGCAACATGTTTGTGTGGGTTTCAGTAATAGTCGGATTAAAAGGAACATTTACAAACACAATATAACTTCAAATAGTTGATCCTATTTGTCGATGGATTGTAGTTTGACTTATTACATTACAGCTTTCACTGAACACAGTTACAGGCTAGATCAATATTCATTTTACAATATCACATATTCCATAGATACCACTAGCAGCTGGTGCGGTGAAGCCCACACACAACTGTCATTTCATCCTCACTCTTCAGTTCAACCCTTCTCGTAGCAGAAAACGCCCCCAATATTACGACGTGCAGAGGTCACATTTGGAAATCGCCAATATTGATGCCGTGCATGAAGGAGGGTGACAACAGTGAAGATTTTGAAAGGTGAAAAAAGAATAGGTTGATTATTCACACAATGGTATCCAGCGTGGTGAGTGAGAGACGACGTTGTGATCATGTAATATAAAATGATGTGTATCAATGTGTATCGAAATGTAGATAGCATGTTACTAGCATGAATCATGAAAAGGAGTTACTGTAGGCCTTGATAGTACAAAAATATACATTTCGGTCGTTGCTACCATAGCAAAGATGAGGATAAAAATAGATGTTGACAAGAACGAGATTCGAACTCGCGCGGATTGCTCCACTGCGAAGTTTAGTAGGGACTAAACCTGAACACAGCGCCTTAGACCGCTCGGCCATCTTGCCCTAGGTTGTTGAAGGGGTCTGCCTTCAGCCCAATTCTCAACTTAGCGAGCGGCATCGTAGCCCAACGAGGCGGGCGAAGGTCTGGAGATGACAGGCGTCGGAGATAGCTAAATGCTGACATCAGGGATGATATGTATAAATGTCACTAAACAACGTTGGGCATCTTAAGAAAATACCTTAAGAAATCGATTAAATTAAATGCAGCAAAGTACGGGATGTCGGGTCAGATGGCTTCTTTGAGGTATGAGGCTTTGGGAACTTTCACATAGCCAAATATCGTGATATGAGGCTAGCCGACATCCCATAAAAAGCATGATCCTACCTTCACGATGATGTCAACAACCCGCCAGACAAAGATCCTTAAACCTCAGCTACCGACCCAACCCGCTCGCCTCATCGACGGCGGATTCCGCGCTAATAAGAAAATACAATCTCCCCAATAACATTCCCAACCTGCATATGCCCGTATCCATGATCTCCCTTGAACCATGATACCCATTGCTTGCCGTCCGTCAATATGTCTTAGAAGGCTATCGTCATTCTAAACTATGCAGAGAATATGATGTGTCATATAGGGCCAACGAGAACCCAGACAGGAGGATCACAGGTATTTGAGAGGTCTGACAAGAACGGGATGGATATTCAGAGAGCGGGGAAAGAAAAATGAGAGCATGAGCAAGCTGTAAGCGAAGTAGCTTCTTGATTAATTGGCAGTAAGGTGAGTTTGAAGATAGGATGAATAACTAGGGAGATCAAAAATAACGTTGACTTTCTGTCTCTGATTTGAGTTTTAGTGGCGAGTGAATAGTCGTCCCGAAGGGAAAGCAGTGGACCTTCGGATATGGGAGTCTCGGTCCACTCATTATTATACTTCTCTATATATGGACATGTCTATTCACAATATCAACAACAATTATAATAACAATAAGCCTCAACCTTCCAAAATCCATCCCTACCCAATATCCACATCCATCTGCATAGTACTTTCCCACTCTCCGCTCCAACACTCCTAGCCGCACATCGACCTTCCGAATCCCCCAACGTGCCCACTTCCTCTCTACCCCTCCCGTCTTCCGTCCCTGCAGAATAATTTCCCATCCACTCACGATATCCATTGTCAATCCGCCCGACCAAACGATCCTTCCCTTGACTTTGGGGTTGACGGAATGGGTTGCCACGTTGATGGACGGGAAAGATGACCTGAGGATTACGGTAGGAGGGGATGGGAAGAGTCAGGTGGGGAGAGGACTTCTCGCTAAATAGAGGAGGGGTGGAGGATGGGGTTGCACTGAGGTGACGAGATGACGTAGGTTGGTTAAAAGGAAATTATTAATCGAGTATAAAGATGTATATAGACGAGATAGGGTAGTGTAAGGAACCCTACTATAGAGGGATAAAACAAACATAACATAAGGTTGAGGACCGGGAACTATCATCAAAGAGGAAACAAAACTATACTAGAGCAGAAAATAACACCAAACTCCTATTGCGTGCAGATACCAAACACATGATAGCGGCTGTAATATCATAGACATCACAGCTCAAAGGCCAGCATGGCTTCAATATGTTATCTATGCCCCAGCAACTGTAAAACTCAAAACACTCCCCGTCGACAACCCCGCAACCAACGCTAACCCCATGAAACCGCCCGCCGCTTCCCTCTCATTCTCCTCCACGCAATCTCCCGAAGCTACCATGCAACAACTACACAGCCACCCATTCGTCAACCCAAACGGCAACTGAACCATGAATAAGTAGAAGAAATCACTCGAGATAGCCGCCCCGCGTCCTCCGATATTGCACAAAAAGTACAACGGGAGGAACCCCGCTCTTAGAATAGACACGAGGAACAGGAACTTGGGTCTTGAAGCACCCGGAATCGGCCACGCCGCGGATATACGCCCGAGGAAGTCACCGACGTTCCACATCAAGAAACCCAGCGGGATAAACGAAGCAGCCGCAAAGATCCCAGTGCCCTGACCATCGGTATCCCGCACCGATATTACCTTGCCTGTGAACACAGGGAAGAACATGGCAATAGCAAAGCACATGAATACGCTGGCACCTGGCCATCTGAGTTTCCACGCAAGTACGCCTAACGGGACGACCTTCCGCGCGGCCCGTTCGGCGTCAGCAATCGAGTGTTGGCTATCGGCGAAGCGTTCAACCATGCGGGATTCGATAAGGTGGTTGTGTCGGCGGATTAACGGGATGAGGGAAATTAGGGCAATATTGGAAACGAGGATAGCCGTAAGGAAAGGGAAGACAGCATTGGGAATAGCGGTGGCTTTGGCATCTGAAGGAGTCCTTGGAGCATCGGAAGGAGTCGCGAGCGATATGAGGACCTGGGAAATGGGCGGCAGAACACCGGCGATGCCTTGGCCGGTCATGAGGGCTTGGGTGTATTCGTGGCGGCCAAAGCTGGCGCAGAAAGCAAAGGAACCATTTTGGATGAGCCCAGTTGCCAAAGCGACTGTGGCAACCATGATGATTGTGAAGGCCAGGTATACTCCGGAGGAGACATCGAGGAAGACTACGGTCGAGATTCCAAGAAGGGCAAAAACGAAGGTATCAATGATGAAAGAAGCATTCATGCGGAAGGGGTATGAGGCTGATTGTTGAATCTTGGTAAGAATGAACATAGAAATCAAGTTGGTGAGAGTTGAGACGGTTAAGATGGCCGATTGGAAGTTTTGGAGAATAAACGGTGAATTAGAGAACCGAGCTTGGAAGTACGGCGCCAAAGAGAGGAACATGTTCCTATATAAATCACATTAGCATTCGGGTAGATCAACATTTTGCGAGTGAAGGACACTTACCAAGGCCACAGCATGGCCATCCCGATGATGGCAAACAGCCAATACTCAACCCATGAAAATGGAACCTCCTCATGAATAGCTTCATTATCATCATCCAGCGCCCTCGGCTCTTCATATAAAGGCTCATACTCTGAACCCGCTGCCCTCACGGTTCCCCCGACCTACTCCTTACAAATTGCGACAACCGATCAAACGCTTCATGAGCCTTCAAGCCCCCCACACCAGTCGTTGGGGCCATCTCTGATTGCCGGTATGATGACAATTATATGTGGTCGCGAAGTGTTATTGATGGCTGAGGGATTCAATTGTTGTCGTGAAGAGAAAGGCTATCACGCGACAGATACGATAGTGTGATGGGTGGTTGCGATGGTGTAATTTTAGAAATGGAAATTACAAAAAGTAGTGATGTCACTGACAGATCACTAATGAGTTGCGCGCCGCGCATAGAGCAAATACCCGTCTTTCTAAACGGAAGGATTGTCGAGCAGGGAAACGCTTATCGAGCATGAAATCGGGATTGAGTCGATAGAGATGCTGGCAGCGTGAATATATAGGCGCGAGAGAAAGTTGTGATCGTGATAATTCTTTCGCCGGATCAACATTGGGGATATTGCAACTCTTATGGTAGAGACATATTAATTGAGATTGATGATTGTTAAGCCATAATTGGGTAGTCCACAATTTGTGACAAGCACCGAGAGGTCACAAGTCCCACTAACCAGCTGATAATGTCAGTGATGCTTACCGCGTGAGTGATTATGCCCGCTAGTTGGATAGAAATTGAATGTTGACCGACTGAAATGTTTTGTTAGGAAATTTGATTTCATGTGACTTTCTACCTGTTTGTTTTATTAGAGTTTGCTGCTCTTATCGATATTGTTGGCTAGACAAGTCATAATGAAACCCTATAAGTAAACATATATTGTAAGGGTTGTCTGTGTATATTCAACCCCTCGTATCTGCTGTAAATTACCAACTGATGATGACAACATATATTGAGTCAAGACTATGTTCATCAATATATTCTGGATAAACATAAATTAATCAAGGCGTGATAGAGAAGATATCATCTCCAATGACTTTAGCAAGTTGATTTACAGAATACTGCCGCCTATACCACGACCGGGCATCGGAGGTGGCCGCAATTTATCGGGTATGAGTGAGACGCAAACCGGAACTTCCATTTCACTTTAAACCTAGTTCCAGCTTAATCTTTATATGCTGAAATTTGCAACATGCTCTTCTTACAATAAAGTCGAGTCAGCCTACATTGTCTAGACTTCATACATGTGGCACCATACCACAACTCCAACCCCATCACCCGAAAGTTTACCTGCTTTCTAGGTTCTGAACAGCCCAGACACCTCCAAACGCACCACCTTTCAAACGTATCAGTTCATCGAAAAACCAAGAGATTCCGAAGCCTTAGCGCCACAGCTACATCTCGGCCCGGGTACAGGTTTCGCAATGCTACACAGTATGCGAGTAGTGTAGTTGGACGGAGCTCCGAGGGTCTATGAAACATTGTAGTGGGAATAGTAAGTGCAAGTTAGTATTGATAGATTGGTGAGGGTTGAGTGATAGAGGTGAATTGAGGGATGATGGGGAGGATTAGGGAAGAGGGGTAGTTGAAGAGTTACAATGCAAGAGGGGAAATTGGTAATGGCGGTGGGGAGGGATGTTTTCTCGATGTGAAGACTTTTTGTATATTGGCGAGTTGAAAATGGAAGATCTAAGCTCACTTTTGACCTATTTGGGAATATATCTCTCCTTTCTATTACCTGTACAAAGTCTCCATCCACCAGCCCTTCACTCAAGCCACGCTTGCCTCATCATGTCCTCTCTGCTAATCTTCTGTCACCTCAACTACCTAGAATGATCTTTTTAGCTACAGACATATCTCCTTCATTCTGTCATGACTTTCCTGCAAATTCCATACCGTTCAGGTCCCAGCTAAGCCAAGGTACTCCCGGATAGACTCGGAATGACAACGGTCACAAGTAGAAGCAAACCAAGGAGCTGGGATTACGTTGGGTAGAAAGTGGGTATTGTCTTTTAGGAGGTTCGTCGGACTTGTAACCGAAGGGAAAGCGGAGAGTGGTATTGGGTAGTAGAATATGGGGTGGGTGGTGGTGTTGACCGCTGATTAAGATTGAACAGATGGGTTACAGCGATGGGGTGTTTTGCTAGTGAATATCACGGTAGAGAGTTTAGAGAGGTGTGGCGATGAAAATGTAATGCCAGACTTCGGATATAAGAATGGTAATAACAACGATAATATCCAAAATTACCTATCCGGAGGAACTCCGTCACTCTTAACTGGCCGGATTAGTATTGCCCCCTCACCAACCCGACACATTTCAAGCCTTTATCTACTATCTGTGCATCCATTTTCGTCCCTGCAATGACCCCGCTGTTCCATCGTAACTATAAAAGGAGATGTGATGTTGTATTGAAGTGGAGACATCAATGATGGAACTCTGTATTGGTGGCCACGTCTAGTGCATGCCATGGCTGTTATGAAGCCTGAAAGATGCCGGATGGGCAACATATCCAATGGATTAAAATTTCTTAGAATAGTGTGAAAACAACATTGGTTTGGGATTGTGATTATGATTGTAATAAAGATTGGACTCCAGAGGATAGAATCAGGATGAATACGGCCGTAATAGAAAATAATGACATTGATTGTGTTATCGACATATAAAAGGCTGAGAATAAAGTATCGCGAGATTTGTTTATTCTGCTATCTCAGTTTAACTAATACATGTTGTCGTTCTTGACCAGCTAGTTAACTAACAGATAAACCCTGACGGACTAGGTCGTCTCAAGGGCGTAAAGATCCCGGTTGGTCTACTAGTCATGGGCTGTTCGCGACTGACATAACCAGTTTTCAGGGTTTCCAACCCCAGCCACCAAAAGCTAAACTAAATTGCACAAGTTGAATTATGAGTTGAGTCTAGTCTGTACTCATAAATATCAACAATAAGGCTAAGAAACGTTAGCGAGGCATCTTGTAATAGAGATATCAGGGCCAGAATGCACACACTCTTAGGTCAGTAGATGCCCTCTTGTTGCGAATGCCGAGAAAGCCTAGTATATTCTGGGCAACAAATACTTGCTGAAGCGACGATGATCACTTCGTTTTCTGTACATGTACACTCCACGCACCAAAAAAGCATAAAGAAAAAGGGGTATTGTATTGCATTTGGCTAAAAACCCCTCTCCTCTGAGTTTTGACGTTTCTCCCGAATAGTGATGTTCAGGGACACATGGTATGGACATTGCCTTGAAGAATATACCAGGTTGTAATCCGTGATGATATCTTGGGGACATGGGGTTTGCTGTATGGCGAGGTAGTAGTTACTAGATGTGGTAAGCAAGGGTGGGTGATGGGGAATCTGGAAGCGATGGTACGCTATGAGGCAATATTGGAACTCGGTCTGCTGACCGGAATATCCCGCTGGCTATGCAGACGGCGTCCTGTAGGCTGAGCGATGTAGTCGAGATATGGTCTAGACTGTACAAGTCGACTAATATTGATCCCAAAGCTATAGCTGCGTTTAGATACCAACCATGTACGAATTTGAGTAAATGCAAGATGTACCTATTAATCTACCATATTTGGTCTACAACGCAGTAGGTAAACCTCAGACCCCAGATCATCTCGGTGAGAAGACTTAACAATCAGCCTCTTCTAAAGTCTAGCATCATCACCTTCACTCGCCACCTAAGATCAGATTCGGTCAACAACTCACCAGAAACTCCGAGTCTACTACCCATCCCAAGTGGCGCCTCCCATATTGTCTTTCTGCCATCCCATAGGAACATCGAATCTCCATTGCCAGTATGTAACCCGTATTCAGCTTTGCTCACTAATGTCACCAACTGTGGATGCGTAGGATCTTGGTACATAGCCTCTCGACTAGGGACCGTGGTTTTTAATACAAAATCACAGGAGACTTTGCTAGCGATGAAACGAGATCGATCAATGCCTCCTATCAGGATTCACTCTATGCTTGACGGAGATACGTCACCATATTTTAGTAGGGATTTGGGGATAAAAGTTTTCAAGTATAGTGATAGTGGGAGAAGGACTCGGTGAAGATTGAATAGACACAGGCTTCAGGAATGATGGCGGGAATGAAGATACGGATACAATATGTGGTAGCAATGACGGTGGCTGGCGCTAGTGGAAGGAGGTTAACGTCAATGGTCCCGAGGGTTTGTTTGACTATGGTGCCAATCCCACCTGTCATCGAGAGCTCGCTGGCAGTCCCCGGGTTGCAAGTGCCAAGTATTTGAAATTGCAGAGGCGAAGGAATGGAACTATGAGAGAAAACAGTTAATACCCGGGATATCGGATTGAGAATATGGTTGTTTTGGAGGTTGAAGATAATGAAAAGTAAGAAGCGTCGTGATAGGCCGAGATATGATGGGTTAGAGAGACCACGAAATTTCCCAAGTTACAGTTTTCACCATGTTACGTTTTACGCTAGCAGCAATTCTGTATGTATTCTACAGAATTCCAACACTGATAGGCAAGTCGGCAACCCTATTTCTAGACTTGACAACTTGATATGACAAATCCGATATCTGGCCAGGACAACTTATCAACTCCACTAGAACCATATAAAACAAAACTGTCGTCTATTCAGAATTTTCATGCCAAGATTAGGAATGGAACAACGCATAATAATGGGGCCCTGATTACACGTCCAAGTAAACGAACATCTGCGAGTAAAAATAAAGAATTAGTACTGAAAAGAAAAGAAAGCTTAGTGCCAATATCATCATAGCTCTCTCTTCCAGTCCCAAAGCTAAACCTCTTCCTTGGGTCAAGGCACTGGGGTAGTCACCAACAGATTGGGTCACTGATATAGTGCCATGTCTCAAGAAACGCCATAGCATCACTGCTGAAATCGTGACATTTTGTAAAGGTAATTAGGGTATCCACTTGGATATGTAGGCCAATACAAGTCAAAGCATGATATGAGCTTACGGTAGGTTTATGAAGAGTGTTTGTGTGGGCTAGATGGCTTCTCGATTGCGCTACCAAGAAGAGCTGTTGCTTAGGTAGTAAGAAGACGCTCATGACATGGAGATGATGGACTGTTTGAAAAGAATGGGAGCAAGATGACCCCCTTTTTTCTCTCATTGTTTTCAATGAATGTCTTATTATCACAATATACACAAACAATATCAATCATAACTCGTTCGGAGTCTCCGATATGTAAAACCCTCCGATCTGACCTAAACCTCAAGGTTCTTTATCTCACCCAGGTCTGATATCGATCGTCAGAATAAACCACCCTTCTTGAAAATCCCGTACGGATATTACACCAAGCTCGAGCTCCCTTCTCTCATCATTTTACTAGTGCAATGAAAAAGGAGCCCGCCAGTCTGGTAGACCGCTAGCCTGATTTTCCCATTCGTCAAAGAGTCTAACCAAGAATCGATCTAGTCAGGGAGTGGCGGGCCATGAACTGGACCGAGCTTTACGCAGATTTGGCCCCCGGAGAATAAATCGGGTAGTCAAGGAGGGTTGTTTGCTGGATAGTTGGTTGGAGCGTCCCGCGGTAGGCGAGCTTTGGGTGAGTGAGGTCATAGAGGTCTGAGGTTCCGAGAATTTGGTGACGAAGGGGATACGAAGATGAGCAGATCTCGACCCCGGAGAGTATTTATTGTGATTTATTTTGCGAAATGGAAAAATTAGACAACGAACCGTATGTTACACTCATGGTATTGATCCGGGATCGTCAAGTAAGACTTCCAAAAGGAAATATACGTGGGAAAGATAATGATTGTTTTTGCCTGCCGCTTGGCTTGATCTTATAAGAAGCCCTATATTTTCCCTATATGTTGCCATCCGGAAATAAAGCTACTGAAAATTCATACATTTCAACTTCGTCATTGATCACAATGAGCTTAGTCCATTCAACTACCCACCGACCCCTCTCCGCCCACTATACTCGCAACAAGCTCACTCTCTGTGTGTCTTAACTTCACTGTTGTCACTCATCGTTTTCGGATGAGTTCTAGAAAGAGGCCCGGCCCTCTGAATAGTCGACCCCGGTACCTAATCGATCGCCGCCCTGAGCCCATCGGCCGAGTTGAGCCAGAAGAGTGTTTCTAGGTTGATGTCATGAGCCAGATGCTCACTTGGTCAGGTACACACGCATGCTATTTGATTTTCCAGGATTTCGTCAGACATAGAGGGAATTGGCGGTGATGAAGACCGCAATTGTATGCGAGTAGAGAGAGGAGAATAAGATTTCCTGATTCGATTAATAGAATTTGGTTAGCTTTATTTTCTTTCTTTTCTTTTTCTTTGATTATCTTCAGTCCCTAACATTTGGGACCAGAGCCCAAAGAAAATTCCCAAGGTCATTTACAGTGACAAAGAAAATGGCTACTTTTGTGTGTGGAAGATGCTCCGTCGGCATGCGGATGCATTTGGCATCCGAGCTCTCGGGTCTGCGAAATGCAAATTTTGATTGCGGTGATGTGATATAACTACAGAACACTATGTACTATGAACAATGACACTAATTTAATAACAAAAAAGAATTATTGTTTTTTGAAATTTAAACAATATATATCGTATGCTGCTAATATCAGGGACTCACCTCTACCGCTCGCCTCTATTGATAACTATAAGGTATTTTGAACAAAATAATATCAGATTTCCAATTAGTCTAGTTCATCATGTTTCATATTATCTGTTACCAACTCTGCATACGAGTCACAAACAGCACTTTCGCCTTGTTAGAACGCTAACTTCATGTGACCCTTTCTGTCGGGTCTCTTTTCTTTTTTGGTTTTTCTAGCTGCGATGATTCCACATCCGGTAACTTCTCTCTTAGATCAGGACTGACAACAAGGACATCGACCATGGCTTTGGCTAGAGTCTTTTGGTCACATTGGGTGGTAACTGAACGTTTCAATAAAAGTGTGGTCACTATGGTGCGTGGAACTGCAGGTAGACAGACATCTCTCTAGATGGCGGCAGATTGAACTAAATGCTAGCGTTAGTAACCAACGATGGTAAAAGCGCTACTGGCCTCAATAATTTAGGGAGCGGTAACTGTCAAATTCTAGGGCGCTACTCTTTTCGGAAATGGGGTTCTGACATTGAAGTTGAATGATTGATACCTAATGGGCCATTAGTGTCCCGAGCAAAGGATTGATACACCAACAATCACGCATATTTTGATGCGACACACAATCACACCGAAAAGTTGGAACTAGCTACGTATCTTAGTTGCCATTATCTAGTTGATGTAGTCACCGCCACGACAGGATAATTTGGATCAAATTCATCACCTAAAGCAAGGAGGGGTGTGCCGTTCCTCAGTTCAGAAAGGCCAACTAGAAGGAGTAAGCAACCATCTGCAAGTACCGGGGTTGACTGACACATATTTTCATTTGTTGAACGAGACCCAATCTGTCATTTCGTGTTCTCGGTGTTTTTTTTTTTTTTTGCATACCAAGTGTTTACCAGGCTTGCTCACCGTAACTCACTGGGTGATATCATTGCGATAATTGACTTCCTTCCCACCATGCTACCAGCTCCTGCTACCACCACATGACCTGGACCAACCAATTGTCATGCCTTTGAAAATATAACCTATTGTAGGAAGGTGTCGACGTGGAGCATCACATGCTGAAGAAGCCAATCCCCATATATCTCATCTCACGAGGTAGTCATGTTCGAGTGTAGAAAAATGAAGTACTAAAATATAGGAAAGAACTTACAGGCAGAATTTGCAATCGTTTTCTTGGGTTCCCTCATCTTCTATTTTCTTGTAAACTCCGTTTTTCTACCTTTTTACTACCCATAATTATCGCTCACAGACCTTACGGCATTCAGTAGCTTTAGCACATCAACTTGATGTAACCATTTTAATACATATTTTTATCATCTATTAGATAGAAATCGTTGGGTTGCTACCTCTCCCTTTACCTCTAGCCTGGCCTGCCACGCTAGTTTTGGAGCTATAGATTCTTTTCTCGGCATTATTTCCTCTTACTCACTAATAGATTCGGCCAATTCTTGGCCTGACACCATTTTGTGCAATTCTTCTGTGTTGCTTCCTTACTCACACTCTCTCCATCTGTTCGTGCCTCACCCACTCATTTTCTCGATCGTCTGAGAAGCCCAGCCGACAAACAATCGAGTCTCGCCTCCAGATTTGGCCTGAGATCGTGCGTTTTCTAGCTCCCATACATAACCTTATGTTCCGGCCGTCTCTTGGCAGCCTTCATCTTGATCTAGACCCTAGTTTCCCAAAACTCCTACTCTGACTATTATTTTAACTTCTGCCGACTGCAACGGCATTTCTTCGTCCACATTATTAGCGTCTGCACCCCAACTGATAAGCAATCCGTTCTTGGTCAAGCAGCTGTAGCTCTCGCTCTGATTTCTCATTTCATTTCGGCACTTGCTCAGTATTTGACAAGCTTCGAATTAAGGCCCTAGAAGCTTAGCACTTTGCCACCCGTCCCAATTTTAAACTAGCCCGGTACTCATACTCTCACTCACACACCAGTCACACACGCCTTCTTTCGACGCACGTACGTTAAGAAGACACACCCCATCATTCTCACCTCAAACCCAAACAAGACCGGGGATTTCACTATTCACTGGTATTTCCTCCTACTAATCCGCCACACTGAACAAAGAGATCGGTTCCTCCCGCCGAATTATACCTCACGACCTTTACTCTTCTGTCTTTTCGTCTTTCTGTTTTTAACCTTTCTTCTTTCCAGAGCTCCGCATATTGCCTGACCAATTGCTCTTCTCCCTCTTGGTTTTGTCTTGTTTCATTGGAAATCACCTCTATATTTACATCTACCAGTCGTCGAGTCAGAATCCAGACATCGACTTTGGGATCACCACATGTCTATTAGTTGTTGAAGTTCAATATTAGATCTTCCACACACACATACATACACACATACTCTTAGCTCTACGATAACCTTGAAAGCTCCCGGAATTTCTGTGTTTGACTTGCCAGCTCTTGGACTTTATACCAACCCGACGGTAGCTATTCGTCAAACTTAGATCTGTTTAGTTCTATATCATACGGCTCGAAGAAGTTACTTGCTTGGCCTGAATACTTGATTGCATATCAACCTGGATTTTATATTTCTTGGTGGAGTTTTTCAGTGTCCCCGCATCTGTGGCCTGACCCCAACTTTTGTCGACCATCAGCCTGCAAAGCGACACAAAACGACAACACTAAAAGGAAAATTAAATAGTCTGAGTCCCGAACACTCGGAACGTCCTGCGCTATCGAGTCTCACAATCTCACCTTTTACTGAAGGCTGGTCATTCTTTGAAAATTGCTAGCCTCTGCTATTTCCATTTAGCTCTACACCTCCGTTGATATCACACACTCGCCATCTTTCCCCTTCGTGTGAAGCTCATTCCTACCAGCGATTATACGGACCCTCGCCACCCACGGACTAATTTGATACAAATCCGGGCCCTCGTCACATAAGTAGATCGAACCCCGAATAATTGCATTTACTTCATCCTATACCAATAATCGATTTTTCAGCCAATTTTCAACGACGTATCATGTCTTATCCCTCGGGGTCACCCTTCCCATCCGGCTCCGGACGCTCATCTTCGACTGCCGGTGGCACTTCTGGTGCTTTGAACCGCTCACCCCTCGCCTCGCTCACACACGCGGCTCACGCATCGCACGATTCGACCTCTTCTTTTGCTTCAAATACGACTAGCATCGCCGCACCCGATATCGACGTGGTGTGTACACCTTTTGTTTCTTCTGAAGCTGTGTGTCCCAAGTCAACTCCTAATCAACCTCAAAAAAGCCTTTGCACCTTCCCCTCGGAAAACTCTTATTATACCGGAATATCGCTTTGTCACCGCTCCAATACTATGGCCGTAGCCAAGCGTTTTCTACACTCTGCTCTGTCACCCCCAGTTTGTCATGTTTTATTCACGTCACTTCACAGTTTCCATTGAATTCCATGTACCATATATAACTTGGATGTACCTTTTGGAGTAGTGCTGTCTTGACGTCGTATACTGGAAAACCTCCGGATTCACGTACTAGATAGGCTCCCAAATAATTTCCCAGATATATACCCCCATTCTGATTTATTTTTGCCCTTCTCTCCTTCGCTGCAGCACTTTCACTCCCATCAAGAGTGATGTGATTCCGTGCTTCACTTTTTATTCTATGATGGACTCATGATTTTCTGACCGCTTTCTTTTGTTACGCTAGGACCCTTCGTACGAGAGCGATACTGACTCAGCAATTGCTAATGATCCGTAAGTGTTTCCACATTTTCCTACTTATCCCGTTCCGTGTCGATCTCTGGCCTTTTCAAGAAACCCCGCCCGGGGCGGGCATGTCGAGAAGCCCTGCTCTGTTTTCTCTCATTGTTAGGCAGGCGTTGTGTGTCGTCGGGGTCGGACTCGCTGTTAATTTCTAGCCCATTGCGGGATTGGAATTTCATGGATTTCTACTCTGCCCGGGCCTGAATGGCCCTTCCTCTTCTTGTTAGAGATGGGGAAAATCTCAGTCACAGAACACGCTTGCTCCGTGTTATATCCTTTGCTGCATCCCTCTCGCTTTGCCATCTTGTGTTGCGTTTCCGGTCTTGAGCCGCTCTCTCTCCGGGGTTATTTAGTGGCTGTAGCTCAAAGTGATGTCTGTGCCTCGTTGTCTCCATCATTCTTCTTGCGCTAGTTGACCGGGAATCGATGCCGTTGCATATGTTGGATTTAGATCCTCTATATGAAGCGGTAGCTATAGTCTTGTGCATATGCTAGCAGTTATTAGAGGTAGCGGGGTCCCTCTTCCTGTAGTTGTACTTTCAAGTCGGCGTGGGCGGGTATGGAAGGAGACTAAGCTTTGGAAGATTATGTGTCTATCAAGTCTTACCCGGAATCTAGTCTAGGTTTCCTGGTCCATTTATCTCCATCCTGGGCTCTACAGCCTCCGATTTTACCTTGATACAGCGACAGGGCAATGAAGATTATTAGGCCAAGCCTCCAAACATTTATGCAAGGAAGTGTCAGCTCTTCATACATGGTCTACATCTTGAACTGTGTACAGGGGATGAGATCACCTGTACCAATCTTAGCCAGCCAAATTCACCTCTGATCGTGGAAAGAATTCCTGACATTTAGTCTTCCCCTCCCTCAATAGAGATAACGAAGTGTCTTCGGGATGGACCCCTCATCTCACCAGAGGCAAACCCCACTCTCCACCAAGATTCCAAGCAATTGTTTTGCACCCAAGACCCATATTCAGGGGTCCCACATCCAGTAGGCTCCCGGTATGCAGGCTCAAAGTTCCGCTGGGAATTGGTGTGAATCTTATTATGGATCACTCCGCAGGAGAGCAAGAGAGGAATATCCCTGAAAGCAATAACGAACATGGCGATAAACAAAAATACGGCTACCAAGAAGCGAGCTATTTTTCTTGGAGTTGCAAAACAATGGGGTGACTCAGCCAGATCTCTTGAAGGTCAGATCCAGCAAACGCAGCGGGCGAGTGCCAACACTACATCACATATGGGGGTATCTGTGATAGGCGAATCTGGGCATGGGGGCATATGGCGTTGATGTCGCTCTGGCCCTCTGCTTCCCTTCCTTTTTGGAATTTGGTCACCTCTGGCAATGGATGGGGAACCGGGACTGGATTTTTGTATCTCTGGAATTTCTGGGATCCTAAGAGCAAATATGAGCCAGCCTGGGAATCTGCAACATGCAAAACAGCTTGCTTCTGCTGCTACTTTTGCTTCTTTTGCAACTGCGGACGGACACGAAGCTCATTGTATCTCCGAGGCTGGCCTGACGACTGCGGAGACAACATAACACGCATTAAAGATTCTAGCCCTCAGTTTCTTCTTTGGAAGAATCATCATCATACTAACTGTTTTTTCTTTTCCACAATCAATAGTGAGCGGACCACAGCTTCTTTGTCAAGCAGCATCATGAGTTTTAAGGAGATCAACGGCCGGACGTACCAGAGTTTTAGCGACAACTCTGATTACTGGTAAGTTGAAAATTTGCGCACTTTCACTCCGATCCCGAGGCTTTGGTAGACTTCTGCAATGTTAAATATCGTGAGGCGATGATTGCAATTTCCGACTCACTCTATCTTCTGAGTCACTGTGTGATTTGCAGCTTATTGCCGGTCTCACTAGTCGCTTTCGACGTCACTAAATTTCATTGTCCCGCTCTGTTTCTTTACACGTATTTTTGCCGAATTTTTATGCTGACAACTCCGCCTTGCGTGGGAATTCAGGGGCCCTAATGACGACAAGCAAAATGAAGGTCTCAACTTGACCCACAACATGCTGCAGGTTCTCATGGACGACCAACTCTTTAATGCGCCCATTTGCAAGAACCCGGAAAATGTGATTGACGTTGGCACTGGAACCGGTGTTTGGGCAATGTAAGTCATATTTCTCTTTACCCGTTTGCCGGGTCCTGTCTGCCTCTCGTTGGCCTTTACACATCTGTCACTATTATGTCAGAGGAAGCCGAAGAACCCGCATTGTGCTACCGAGCTTCCCACATCTTGGGGAATGGGTGGCTTTTGAGGGCATTTTTTGCTACTCTGAACGGTGCTTTTTGGTGGGTGGTGTGGTCGGGCCAGTTATCGTGGCATACTGAGGGAGGGGGGCGTGGCAGGTACGGTTCTGTGGCTTTAGGATTATCCGTGGACCCTAATCTATGGAGCGGGATCCCGCGTGCCATTACATCTATCATGGACTATGGCATTGTGGATCTTGGCCTACCCACTTATTCCTCAAGTCAAGACATCAGTTTTGGTTGATGACTTCATTATTAACCATAAATTGTAGTGAGTTTGCCGACCAGTTTTCTTCGGCCAACGTTATCGGTACTGATCTATCGCCTATCCAGCCTAGCTGGGTTCCTCCTAACCTGCGCTTCGAGCTCGACGATGCTCAAAAGCCGTGGGCATACCCCGACAACTACTTTGATTTTGTTCACGTTCGTGTTCTTCTCGGTTCTATTCGTGATTGGCCATCTCTGTATGCCGAGATCTTCCGTGTGTTGAAGCCCGGTGGTTACTTTGAGCATTTCGACTTTTCCTACGAGCCCAAGAGCGACGATGGCACTGTCAAACCTGGCAGTGGTTGGGTCGAGTACTCTGCCGCTTTAAGAGATGCTGGTGAGCGGATGGGCCAGACTTTCAACATTATTGACAACAGTCGGAATGTCGGATGGTTCAACGATGCTGGGTTTGAGGATGTCACCGAGATTCGCTATAAGGTTCCTGTTGGCGGTTGGCCAGCAGATGCCAAGTACAAGATGATTGGTTATTTGAACTACGTTGTAAACGATACTGATCTGGATGGTTACGGGGCGTATTTCTTCACTAAGGTTAATGGGTGGGGTCCGGAGAAGATCAACGAGATGGTGGAGAAGTGCCGCAGCGAACTACACGACCGGTCAGTGCACGTGTACTTTGACGGGTAAGTATCTTGATCATTTGTCGTACAATATCTACAATAAACACTAACATATTGCATAGTGCTACCGTGTACGGCCGCAAGCCCTATGTGGATACCAACAGCGCTGCCTCAACAGTCGAGTCCAACAGCGCGTAAGAAGAATGACATCTTCATTAGCTGCGTAGGCCACAAATAATACCACGGCCCGCTTTAGACTTACCACCACTCACGATGAACTACGACCGCATACGACTTTCCTAGCACGACACCTGGAGACGGATACCGGAAAAGGAGGAAACATTTATTCCGCCATATTACCACCTACTGCTACCATATACTATCCTACAGAGAAGCCCTGCACACCATGGGCTCTCTTGGTATTCTTATTTGCTTTTTCTTTGTTTTTTCATGTTCGACTGGGAGGGGATATAGAGATGCTTTTTGCAGAAATTTTGGTTTATTTTCTTTCTTATCTTTTGTTTATCTTTGTTGAATCAGTTACATTCATTTACATTGAGCGAGAGGACAGAAGCTTATACCGAGCTTCATAACATGTATGTTGTGGATGTCAATATTGGGGATTTGAAGTGGTTAAAAAATGAAAGTAGTAATTGGAAGTTCAAGTCAAGATATCAATCACGATTCATCGTTCACAGAATTGGCAAATGGCAGTGATTTGTAGATCGATATTTGAGTTGATACACAAGTTGAATTATCATGAGATATATAAAGGAATATCAAGACAATGATGGAAACAAGGAAACCCATACCGATGCTTCATGTTAATTAAACCAACCATCGAGCCCCAATGACCAAAGAAACAGTTCCTAACAAAAATCAACAACCCAATCCAAAACGCAATAACCAGAAAACACAATAAACTCAAAAAGTATCCAATCACCCATAAACTAGATTTTACCCTCCTCATTTCTTACTCCGCCCCTTGAATGACTTCAACGGATTCGCACTCCGCTTCTCAACCTTGAAGCTCCGCTTTCCCTTCCTGCTCTTCCGTCTCTCCTTACGATCCTGCTTATGGAATCCGACAAATCCAACCGACTTCGCCATTGCCTCAGCACCGCCACCGGGAATCAGATACTCAGGGACATGTCTCAAATGCGCCTGTGTTCTCGCCGCCCTCAGTTCGCCGTCGTGTCTAAGGTGGGCAAATTCTGTGGGGTTCTCCTCGAAATGTCTTTTTAATTTCTCGGATTTGAGGAGCTCAGCTTTCAGTTCGCGGGTACGGGCTTCGCGAATGGCGACACGAGTGACGGCACGGAGGGCATCATTCATACGGTAGCGGAAAGCCTCGATTTGAGACATGTCGAAAGCATACGGCTTGACCTCTTTGTTGAGTTTCGCTTGGTGCTTTTGAATGCGGGCTAGGATACGCTCGTCGTGCTCGGCGGTCTCAACAGTGGTCGGGAGATGCTTGCGGTACTTAGCAGTCGGGATGACAAAGGAAAGGGCCATGCCGCGTTTTCCGGCGCGTGCGGTACGCCCGATGCGGTGGGTGTAGGATTTGGAGGTGGTAGGAAGGTCGAAATTGAGGACGCAGGCGACATTTTTGAAGTCGATGCCACGGGAAATACCGTATTCTTTATCTTTGCGGTTGGAGTCCTTGAGCTTTTTGGACTTCTTGGAGGCGACGGTGGCGGTGGAGGTAGAGGCAACAGCTTCGAGGGAGGGGGCGACATGGGTGTCTTCTTCGTTGCCGAGGACTTCAGTTTCATCAGAGGCGATAATGATGTCATAGACGTTCTTGTTGAATTCTTCAACAATATGGATGCGCGAGTTGACGGGGAGTTCCGGGTTCAGGATACAGGAGCGGATGCCAAATTGTTCAAAGTAGAGCTTGAGCCGGTAGCAGCGGTTGACGTCAGAAACGAAGATGATGGTCTTGCCTTGGATGAGCTTGAGTTTGAAAATGACGTAAGCGAAGAGGAACTTGTCTTCCTCGGCGCACTTGACAACAAATTGTTCGACGCCCTCACCCACGGCTTCCTTTTCTTCGAGGTTGAGGACGACGGGCTTGACGCAGAAGAAACCTTTGAGAATGTTGACATCAGTCGTCAGGGTCGCAGACATCAGGACAGTCTGGATACCCTTAGGGATCTTTGCGGCGATGTTCTGGAGATCCTCATTATAACCGTAGCTGAGGATGAGATCGGCTTCATCGATAACGAGGTGGGTGAGCTTGTCAGTGGCGAAGGCATCGGAGGCAATGTTGGACCAGGCACGCGATGGGGTGGAGATGACGATGTCGGGGGAGGCAGAGAGGAGGGACCGTTGGACGGCATCGGTGACTTTGTCAGTGAGCTTTGTGGTCTGTATGTCTTTGGCAGCGAACGCGGAGAGGGCGTCGATGACTTTGTGGACTTGGTCAGCAAGTTCGCGGGTGGGGACAAGGATGAGGGCAGAGGTGAAAGCCGAGTTGTTGGTCTATAAGAGGAGGTTATGGTTAGCAATTTGTAGTGTAGTCATAAATTCATCCATATTTGTTCAAACATGCCTGCTTCCTCCGGATAATACTCTGTAATACTGGCAGCAGATACGCCGCCGTCTTCCCAGAACCAGTTTTGGCCTTAGCCAAAACATTTCTTCCTTCAAGCGCCAATGGAATCGCAGCGCGCTGAACCAACGTCGGCTCCTTGTAACCCTCTTTCGCAATACCCTGAAGCAATCTCGGGTCCAAACCAAAGTCTGTGAACGAAACGATCTTTGCAACCGGCTTCTTCTCGGCTGCGACATTAGCGGCGACTGCAGCGGCGGACTCCGCGGCGGTGGTGGCGGCGGCCTCGGTGTCATCCTTGCGCTTCATTGTATATGTGTTGAAAATATGTGAAGAGGTTCTTTGAAGTGTAAGAGAAACAAAATTAGGTATCGAACGAAATTTTGAATTGGTGGTGGGTTGGACAAATAGGTTCATTTGGGCCTACAAATGTTCACGATTGAGAATCAGATGCCGTCACTTGCTTTTAAGCGACTTGAACTTTTTGCATCGATAAGATTTTGCGGGGCCTTTATCGATAACATACACAGGGTATTAAGATATAGGGTATAACCCTTAATATAGGTCAGACTAGGAAAAGCTAGACTACAACTAAATTATGAATGTAGAGTTCATGTGTCGTTCAACGCATATTTAGATCAATACATTTGAGGAATTACACATAAGTTGAGTACTATTTATTACGTTTTTTCTTTAAAAATCCCAGTTTATATGAATAATGGTAGTATAAGGATATTTTCAATTATCTTGCTGATTCATACCTTTCATTTACAGCAATGAAGGAATGCTTCTACAACATATTTATTGCTACAAATTTGTAAATACCAAAAAGTTCAAATATATACAGCCGTTTGGAAATTAGAAAAAAAACTTGTTACACCACACTATACAGCACACTCTACTTAATACGACTGCTCCCTTCTTGTCCGTCTCGCCCTGCATCCGGTCTTCATCTTAGTCAGCATCGCAGTCGGCCCCACAACAGTTGAATTCGGAAAGAACCCCCTCAACATTGCAGTCACAGTTGCACTCGGCTTTGTCGTGACCGTCCTATTCCCCACCCCACTCTTCTTATCAACTGCCAAAATTACACTGGCGGGCTTCTCGGCGATGACCATGACAATTGCCTGGGTGTTCCTAGTAGGAAAATCGGGATGAATGAATGCATCGGTAATAAAGAAGTTGTCGGTTCCCCAAATGCGTGTGTCGGTATTGAAAACGGAGGTGCTGTCGTTGGCGGTGCCCATACGGGTGGAGGCGATGTAGTGGGAGCCGGTTACATAGTTGGCGATGAAGGATTCGACAGTGACGTTTGTGGAGAAGGAGAGGGTGGTGTTGAATTGCTCTATCCAAGAGATGAGGCGGTCCATAAAAGAAAGGATGGCCGATTTGTCATCGGCGGTGTTGAGGTAAGGTTGGGTGCTGAACTCGGTTGCACCGTCGGAAGCGATGGTAAGGGAGCTGGAGGTGAGGTCGTGTGTGAGAGTGAGGTAAACCTTGATCTGGACAGTATTGTTGGAGAGGGGGTTTACGGTTCCTTGGATATACTGGGTAGCATTATCGGAGCCAGTGACTGTTGTTCAGAAGTTCAGACGCTGGTCAGATTGCGCAAAGAGGCCAGAGTTCTTCGCGAAGATATCGACATTGGTCTCGTTGGGAGCAATGAAGGCGACCGAAGACAGCGACGACAAAGTGTTCTTGATAGTCAAATTCACGGTAAATATGAGGTGATCCATGATGTTGTCGCCGACAGGAAGATCGATCCACTCAGACTCGGAAGAGAGAGTCACTAAGGCACTGCTATTCTGAACAGTCTGGATCTGATCCTTAGGGCCAATTCTAGAGTTGAAAATGAGTTTCGGGGTTGACAGGATACTAGCAGTAAAAACAACAGCACCTTCGGAGTTGACGTTGATGATCTCGCGTTGGTTGGTGTCAGTCTCGATCTCAATTCCAGCCGCGGTACTGTTTGTGTAGATGACACGAACAACTTTGGTGTTCAGGCACATCTTGAAGTTGTCCATCTTCTGAGCAAGCAGTAGGTAATCACGGACGAGGCCATCGTGGAGGCCATCCTTGATCAACCACAGAAGGTGGAAGTAGACGTTGGTTTCCTTTTAACATCCCCAAGAGCATCGACCTCGGAGAAACCGTTGCCACTAAGGAAACCAGAAATGATATTATAAGCAGCTTAGTCATATTTCTTTCCATCAACACTAGCCTGAATCGTACTGGGCGTTTGCTCGTACAAAAATTAGTGCTATTCTTGACATCATCCCATTGTTACCCTTGAGGCTACTTTTCAAAGTCAGAAGATTGCGGCTTCACCCACAGCATGACATTGACCATACCTGAGCCATTAAGAATGCATCCAATCATAGATGCGGTATCCGTGCAATACTCGGAAGTCTCGGAGGCAGTCGACAGGTAGTAGGCCATGGCAAGGAGGTCGTACTTAGTAACCGATGAGTTCCAGTTGACGTAGGAAGGGCCACCAGTGAACACAGTCGAGACATTGCCGCACTCAATGAGTAGAACCGACTTGGCGGATTTGGTGAGACTCTTGGAGACAATGAGACTGGCGACACCGCTACCGGAAACGATATAATCGTAGGTTTCGTTGGATGTGGTCATGATCAGGTTGGCGGGGGTTCCAGTGACCATGGTTGAAGAGTTACCGCCCATGTTTGAAGAGGCGTTGACGAGAGCAGCGTAAGTCTCTTAAGAAGAGAAAGTTGCGTTATAAAACGGGACACCTCAAATGCCGAAGCCAGCGATGTGGTAATTGAGAGTGGCAGATGCTGAAGAAGGGTTGGAAAAAGCAGTGTTCAACATGGTCCAACCAATGGTCACAGTCGTCACAGAAGTCAGCCAGGACTGACTGTTGTTGGTGATCCGACCTTTGCACAGGACAATGTAAGTGAATGCAATATCATTGACTGAGATACCAGATTCACTGGGAAGTAACTCAAAAATTGAGTTGGTTGTCAAGATCTGAGGATTTGTATATTTCGAGGCAGTCCTCAACGACGAGACAACAGTGGATCCTGAGGGTTAGATAACAATGTTGTTGTTAGTTATGGAACTGCCGAGGGCAATGGCGCCGTAGCCGGCGGAGACGGAAACAGTTATTTGACTGACGAAGTTGGTCCCCATAGTCGTGGGCAGAGCCATGGCAAAGGCAAACGAGGTATTGGGATCAACATGACGGCCAAACGTGATGTTCATAAGGATATCAACAAAAGTATCCATGGTGTTCGCCACTGACACAGTGACGGCAGAAGCCAGGAGGGCCGTAGCTAAGATGTACTTGGTAGTCATTTTGGCAAAGAGTGTGGTTTGTGAGCAAAGTGACGAAGAAATGAATAAAAGGAAACAATGAATGTAAATCTCGAAAGTAAGTGAACAAAGAAGGTCATTGTGAATCTATTACGGAAAAGAAAGACAGCAGTAACTAGTGCTGATAAGATAACGTCAAGTTCCTAGAAGGAAAGAAGAAAGAAAGAAAATACAAAGAAAGGACGCTCACGCGAGAACACCACACAAACTTAATGATGACAATGATGAAAGTGAAAGAAGGTAAGAAAAGCTTAATGCTAAGGAGGCAACAACATGATTTATACTGCCATCCGATATCATGGTTTTGATATAAAGAACCACTGAAATCCTGGGGTATTACATTGTGAGCTGTTTGCTCGGTAGGTACTTTCCCATTATGTGGCGGTGAACCTCGGGCTATTCGAGAGTTGACGTGATGTTGCTTGGCAGCCGGCAGGTAAACAGCTAGGTGCCTGGGATATATTTGGCAGGTGGATTTCGGTGGGTTCCATCTTGACGGAGATAATTAACGAGGGTTATGCGGGATGGGAAAGTTGTGGCAATGTGAAAGGTGAAGAGTAGAGATTACAAGTGCAGATACTTGATGCATATCATTCTCGAATTTATCTGACATAATGAGTTGTATACTTTGCTAGTAAATCATGATATTTGGAATTTTGTGATCTGAATGCAAGTTTATTCCTGATGTTATCATACTATCTTTGTCCTACCACCAGAACAATACTATCCTAAAATAGTCTAAATTTGCTGATCACCCGCCAAATTTGCTGAATCTATCTCCCCCAACCCTATTCCCATCCATTATGTCGTCCCTTACCCACCTGTTTCACCAACTAACTAGAGAATATCAAATCAATTCACTCACTTCACTATGCCTTTTTACGGTCAACAAACCTAGCCCAACCGCCTAAGGATCCCTCTGTTGATCATGGTTCCCATCCATGCGCAACATACGACAAAAACCGCTTTCTAAAAGAATGCAAACAATCCCATCTTTAACAATCTTGGGATTTCAATTGGTGCGAGATCTCATTTGAGGGAAATGGTGAAAGGTGATTGGTTGGGGTCGAGTCGAGTTTATGCGTATGAAATATAGAGATATTGCTAAATTAGGAATGGTTTGGGCCAAGTTACACTTACACCCGGACGAACCCTATCCGGGAATGACTGTGCCGTTACATTGATTCACAACTTTAACACAACAGAACAAAAAGGGCGTTTGAGTGAAGCAAACAAAATATGATATATACAATTACTATAAAAGAAATGTCTACCTTTTTATATCCAACTTCCTTTAACCTACTGCAGCATGCTATCCAGGGGCTCACCGAGAACCTCCTCAATCTCAATAATCCATCTATGCGTTTCTCTCTCAACAATATCGTCATCATCCTCCTGCAGCTCGCCAATCGACGGCAACATCTCAGGTAACATAGCCAACCATTCCTCGCCGTGCGTCTTCGCCATCTTCTGCTCGGCCAAAACAGCCGCCAATCTAGTAGGCGCATTCTCGCTGCGAAGGTGCTTCAGCAAACCAGTGTTAATCTCCTTCTGGTGAACCTGGGAGTCCGCAGCACCCGCCAAGGCAACCGTCGCATCAATAAGGGCAACGGGCGGTTCAGTGGTGGATGAAGCCCGGGCGTACTGCGCGAGCAGGACGGGGGTAATGACCTTGAATTGCGTAGGGCCCTGCCAGAACTCGTCCGAATCGTTGGTGAAACAAGAGGCCAACACGCCCAGAACGGCATCACGAAGGGGAGTGTCATCACCAGTCTTGCTAGGAGCAGCCGACAGGATGCGGACAACATCGTCAACAATGTAGGCAGCGTAGCTCGTGACGATACCCTTGAGGGCATCAAAGAACACGCGGAGGAACCCGTAGACGGACAGCGAACGCAGAGTGCGACCAGAAACATCCATAGTAGGAAGGCCGGTAGCCGACCATTCGATTATGCGAGTGAACACAGGCTTAAAAATAGCATCGTTGAGCTTGTAAATGAGCCTCAAGATGACAGCGTTGATGGCCGCCTCCATCTCGGCGAACTTACCAGACGACAGGTCCGCAGTCTGGCCACGCGAATATGCGGTACGACGGGCATCCAGTGCCTCAAGAACGAACGCGGACAGAGGGGTAATGTTCTTGGAGATGACAGCCTTGGAGTGCTTATCGATACCGCGGCTAAGGAGGGCGAGGAGAGCGGAGGCGGAAATGATACCAGCAGACAGAGCACCATACCAGGCCTTGGCAAGGGCGGTGAACACAACCTTGGGGTCCAGGACGATGACGAGGGCGTCCAGGCACTCGGAGCGGGAAGAAGCAGTCTCAGTCGGGATGTCAATAGCAGCAAAAGAGGCATGGGAAATAAGGAAGATTTGATCTAGATGGGTAGACGAGACCATATAGGGCAGCTGCTGGGCGACCGAGAGGATGAGAGTGTAGCAGGCAGCATGAAGCTCGGCGGCATCGGCGTTCTTCGCGGAAATTTTGGCAGTTTCGCCCAGGTAGACAATAGTCTGCTTGATGGCCTGAGGGAGAACAGGAACAATGTGGTCCTCGAGAACATCAACAAGCGAAGACAGGCACAGAAGAGCCATGATCCGAAGGCGAGAATCAGAAGCACCCAGGCACGAAGGACTGGCGATGGTCTCGGCAGCGGCGACAACACCCTCGGGGTCCTTGCGACCGTACTTCTCGGCAAGCTTATCGATACAAGAAACCGCGGTGTACTTATATTTGACATCCTTGGCTTCACGCAGAGCAGCAATGAGCGTAGGTAGGAATGAGAGAAGAACAGTACGGGACAAGGAATCAGTGTTAGACTCGGATTCAATGCGGCTTTCAAGGGCCTGAAGGACGCGATGACGGAGAGAAGCATCGGTGTTATCGAGGAGACCCTCAACAGCCTTGATGAACTCACTGATAGAAAGAAGATTAAGGAGGCCAGCGAGGGCATCGCCGGTTTCAGAACAGAGAGCCTTATCACCCTTGAGCTTCTCGGAAAGGGTGAGGATATGCTTCAGAAGAGAAGAGTAGATCTCGCGGGCCTGGACAGCCTCCATGTCGTCCTTGGCCATAGCCTTGGCAGCCTGAGTCTTAAGCTTACGGGCAGTGAGGAGAGCAGTAACGACACGGAGCTGGTGGAGAACAATAGTGGAAAGAGATTGAACACCCTTGACGGAGTCACCGAGCAGGATAGAAGCCATGTTGGGGGAGAACCGAAAGACTCCTCGATGAGGCCAACGAGCTTTAGACAAGTGTCCAGCTGGACAGGAACGGTGTACTTGCGAGCCAGCTCACTAGCGAAGGCAGTGATAGCAGGCGAAGCCTCCTCCTTGTGAACCAGCATAGCAACAACGGCAAACAAGAACTCCTGGGGACCGAGAGTGTCAACCAGCGTAGTGAAAAGATGCTGGCGACGGTGAGCAGGAACGTGGCTGTACGAGGTAGTGAAGGCAACCAGAAGCTCAGCGGCGGACGAAACGGGGTTGCGCTTGCCGCGACGGAAAGAATCCAGCAGAGGGGGAACGACTTCACGGATAGTCTGGTTGACAACGTAGGCGGAGTAATCATCATTCTGGCGTAGGATCGAGGCACCGACGAAAGCGAAGACGGGCATGACGACATGAACGACGACCTCGGGGGCAGCGGTGGCCAGAGCGGCGATGACCAGAAGAGCGGAGTTCTGAACAACAGGGCTGACAGTGGGTGACTGAATGCAGTTGACAATCAGCTCACCGTGGCTCTGAGGAATGGTAAGGTTAAGCTCTTTGTTGTCACGGTAGACGGGGATGATGGCCAGTATACTCTGGAGGATAAGGTTTTGAAGGTAGCCCAGCTCGGAACCAACGACGCTGCGGAAGGAATGAAGCTGGCCGAGAACCTCGAACAGAGAAGACAGAATCTCAGGGTGTCTAGCAGGGCCAGCACCCTCAACAAGTTGGAGGACAAAGGTAGCACGGCGCAGAGCAGCAGAGGCAGCAGAGGCAGCGGGGCCATCAAGAGAAACATGGCGGCTTCTGTCAGTAGCAATGTCGGCGATGGGCATATCAAGAGTGGATAAGAAAGCCAGGAGAATTCCAGTGTCGAGCTGGACGTTGCGCAGAAGCTCGGAAGCTTCACTGCAGATGATCTCAGGGCTCTCTGGGGCCTGGCTGAGCTCAAGCATGGTGCCGGCAAGCGAAGAGCGGGTCCCGGTTTTCATGGCAGGCCACATGCTCTGGACACGGCTGAAAATGGCCTGGGTGAACGAGATGCGACCCTCAGAGTCGGCATCGGCCTCGGCGGTAGTCTTCTTGAGAATCTCAAGCAGAGACTCCAAGCCGGTAGCATCGTTAGGGACAATGACGTTAACAATGTGCTTGTTCAAAGTAGAGAGATCTATATTGTCACGCTCGCCAAGGCGAAGAGCCTCAGCGGACGAGAGCTGAGCCCACCATAAAAGAATGGGCAACAGTAGTTGAGTGCGGGTAGTCGAGCCAACGCCCTTGACACGGTTGATAGCAGAGAGAAGGCGGCTCTTGACAATAAGCGAAGGAGTAGCAAGGATCTGACCAGCCAAGAACTTGAGCAGAGAGAGACGAGCTGAAGACTTCATCAGTGAAGTTTTGCTCGAATCGAGAACGGCCTCGAGGGTGGAGCAGACGTGGTCGTGGCCCATGAGACACTCCTCAAGAGAAGGCATCAGAATATCACGGAGAGTGGCAGTAGCCATAGCAGTCGACAGCCACTCAAGTTTAGCACTGTCAATGTACAGATTAGCCTGACCCCAAATGGGCAGCTGAGGAGATTTAGAGGTCTTGGGATAAATGCCATCGATGACTACCAAAGATCAGAGGCAGCTTGGCGGACCTTCTTGGAAGGGTCGTTCAGAGCGGCCATGCAGTAAGGAAGCAATATCTGAAAGTCCTGGCCGGTGACATCTTTATCCTTGAGGCGATTCTTGACCATCTCGAGAGCGGCGGCGCGGGCAAGTGCGGGGTAGGCCCCGGAGATAATTCGGAGGAAGAAAGAAATGAAAGTGGTGTCAGAAACGGCAGACTTATAAGAAAGAGCAGGAAGTTTGCAGAAGTCCTCGATAACAGACTTGTCCTCACCCTGGGAGGAGACAATAAGCAGGAAAACACGGGTAAGAGTATCGAAGACAGCGCCGGCATCTGTAGAAAGGCAACCAGAAAGGCAGACCTTCTCAGTCTTAAGAGCAGTCAGGGTCTCGCGGACATCCTCTGTGACCTCCTCAACCTCAGGTTGCTCAGTCTCAGTGGGAGCAAGAGCCTTTTTGCAGCGAATAGACAGATCCAACTTCATCTCAAGAACATCCATATCAAAGTCAACATCCTCAATTGCGGTCTGAATGACGTCACCGCACTCGCCTTGGTCGTTGGAAAGGTCAATGAGAACGGTGCCGAGATCCTTACGGATATGGCCATCTTTATCGGACTCGTCATCCAGACGCATAGCAGTAACAAGCAGGACTTTGAACAGAACAAACAGTTGCTTCTTGGTCAAGATTCCAGCAGTCATAATGCCCTTGATAACACGGAGACCATGAGAATCGCCCTTCTTCAGCGAACGCTCAGCAAGGGCCAAGCAGAAGCCATTGGCAAGCTTGTCAATCTTCCACTCGCGGCCAATCTCGAGAAGATGCTTCTCAACATCTGCAACTTTGAGAAGGGCCTTGGCGACCTTGCTGGAGACCTGCTTGGCAGAGCGGTACTGGGAGAGAATGGCCATGCAGATAAGACCAGAGCGAACAGTCTCGGCAGTCCAGCCAGCGACAATTTGCTCCATGAAAACAGATACGGCGCTATCGCCAAGGTCACCCTTGGAAACAAAGACCGACAGAGCCATGTAGGCAGCAATTTGTAGCTGGGGAACCTTCTTTAGAACCAGAGCCTCGCCAAGAATAGGACCAACACGGTGAAGCAGAGACATGTCGTTGTCGGCCTGGATAGCAGAGCGACCAGACTTGGCCTTGTCAAGCTGGCCGTTGATGGCTTCAGTCATGATACCACCCCAGAAAGATATCTGGGCCTGGTATTGCTGTTGCTGGCGGCAGGACTCAAGGGTGTACTCAGAGATAAGGGCGAGGAAAGCGGGGGAGTTGATAGCCTGCAGGACAATAGCCGGGCGCAAGGGGTTCTGCGCGGAGCGGATGTAAGGCGATAGGAAGCGGTACTCGATGGGGATCTGTTTAGGCAAAATCGAAAACATAGTGACGAAGGCGGGGATCGAGTGGAACGGAAGGAAAGTAGTGATCATAAAGGCGGTGTTGTACTCGTGTATTCTGTAGAATGAAGTCATTAGTTTTGGTTCTTTGTTGATGGTGCACCATTGCTGTTACAACCTACCTGAACCGTCTAACCAACCACTCAACGGCCTTAATCCCAGGCATCAGGTGCAGTCTGCTAGCAACCAGACGCAGGAAGCTCTCAATCTTACGATCTAACTGCTGGTTCTCCTCTTCCGAAAGATTGGCCCGATCCTCCTCCTGACTCTGCTCGCTAAACAGGGTATTATTAAAGGGCACAAAGCGCGCATCGAGACCACAAAGATCCTCAAAACCACAGTAGCAAGCCTTAAAGACCGTAGCATAAGTCTGGGTAGCGGCGACCTTAGGTTCCCAAATTAGTGACTTAGAGTGCGCAGCCTTTTGGGCCTTGACGTCCAAGGAAGCCTTGGACTTGGCTGAGATCTGCGCAAGCTGCGCGGCCAGAGACGACATGATGGAGATAGTGTATTAGTGTGAAAAGGTAAGAAAACAACAAAAAAAGATGCAAATAATAAAAACAAAAACTTTTAGATGGACAGACTAGAGAGGAAGCAGCGGCAGGTGTGGGTTTGCTTCTGAACTCTCGTGAATGTCTGCTTGGTGATGGATGGTTGATGGCAAATCTCACTTTGGTGCATTTCGCAGGATATTTAGCAGGGGTTCCAAAAAAAAAAAGTTCGAGAAGTTAAGAGTGGGGCATACGATAAGAGTTTAACCAATCAAAATTTATACTGATAAGCGCATTAAGACAGGGGTTATGTTTGCCTTTAGGACTTGCATTTGAGATCCCTAATATATCTACCTTAGGTCATATATTTGAACCCTAACAAATATGATTGCGGAATTTACTTGCATTCTCGAGAATATTTTCACTGACCAGTCTTCAAATCTACAAAAGCCATGGTCTTTCAGCGAGCTAATAAGCGAATTAAAAGAGCAAAGAGCAAAATACATGCATTTCTTCAAAAAAGAAGAGAAAACGAAAGTAAAGTGGTTCATTGGTCGCCTCCACTGCTGTGTCTCGAATTACGAAGTCATGAGACTTGAGACACCGACAGTTAGTACCGTAATGCAAATCTTCATTATGAGGTTTGCATAAAGACCACGAAGGTTCCATTGTCAATGAATGTTGCTTTTTACCCCAGATAATCACTTTTAAGCCCTTGTCGATGATTCAAGTGCCAATGGATTTACTTTGTCCGGGACACCGGCGGCTGATGGCCTCGAGGAGCATTTGGGCTGTTTAGCACGAGTAAAAACCTGGGGAAGTTGAACTAGTGGTAATTATCATTACACATTAATTTCAAACCCCAACGATATGTTAAATGTGAGCCTGTAAGAAACGTCATAAAGCCGCCAATTTGTCTGCTGAAATGTTTAGATATGAAATGGACATGATCGACCCACAAGTCTATGCATAATCACCAGCAGAAAGTTGTTTATTATGTAATAAGATTACATCGGTTATCTTGTAAGTTGTAAATCTGGAGAAGCATCGTGACGTTAATATAACGCAGTAAAATGCTGATTATTTTGTTTCAGAATATTAGTTTCGATATTTCCTATATTACGAATTCGATATCTTGCACCAAATACCCGCAGCCGTGAATGACCATTCAAGTATTAAGGATCAGGGGTCACCATCTGCTATATGACCTCATTCTGGCGGTCCTTTAGCCATGAATAACCATTCAAATATTGAGGATCAGGGGTTACCATCTGCTATATGACCTCATTCTGGCAGCCCTTTAGCCGTAAGAACCCGTAGCTTTAAGCACACAAATTTACCCGCTCTTCTACGTCTGACGATCAGTCCGGCCTAGATGATGGAACACAGAGGCTCAGTGATACTTGAGATTCTACCAGAGTTTAGCAGCATAGCGCGGCATTTGGGAAACTACACATGCTAGAAGTCGCTGGAGAGCTTATGTTTTGATAGAGATAGGGCAGTCTCGGGCTTGGATGAGGGTTCGTGCGGGTCGTAGAGAGCGGAGTACGAGTTTTGGGGGTAATTTTAGGTTTGTTGGGTGGGTATTATCGGGTTTTGGGGAGTCTATGATCAAGGCGGAGGGTAAGGTTACAATGGGAATGAGGGAAAAATCAGAGATCTTCCACTGCAAATTCAATGTGGCGTCCAGGTTTTGATGTGGCTGACTTGATCTGGTGATAATTTTCAGGACGACGTTTTCTATATTTTGCTTATGCTCAATCGACCCTTGATATCTTGCATATATTCGATCATGATCCTTCGAAATTACGCCAAGACAACTCTTGATTTCTTGTATGACTACTATTTATCCTTTTAGTCACACAGTCATACACTATAAACTTATCACGAAACTCATCCAGCGACGGCGCTGCTTATCAGTGATGTGATGCAGCTATCAAATCTGTGCCACTTGTCAATAAATTTTTTTGGATTTTGTCTCTTGATTGTATGCCAGATAAAAATTATGCTACCATGATGCATATTTGAGACCACCCGTTTATTAGTGAACTTTAATTTGAGAGTGTGATGCCATTATTTGTGGTGGCACTCAGAAATGGATAGAATAGGTGATTCCATTGTCTTGAGTTATGGCAGCTAAGGATAGTCATAGTCAGTGGGAGAGAGCAGCGGTAGATTATGTCTTGTCTTGTCAAGGCCAAGACATACTAAATTTGCGCCGTCATGTGAGAAGTAGCCATTTCGGTCATCAAATCCCAAAATATTGATATAGAATATATCAGTGCACTGATTGGTAGTTGAGAGCTTCTAGCACACTAGTCATGTAACTATTCGTGTAGCTCATAGTTGTAGCTGCAAGAAAGCGGTGGAATGGAAATCAAAAGTTCATCTAGAAGATAAATGGATGCAAGGGAAGTCATGTACATCAAAAGTGTAGTTGTATCACAGAACATTCGCCACCACCCCGCCCGCATTAACATGATTAAATTCGACCAGCGAGTGTTCCCAACAACAAAGATAAGTAAAAGATAAGTGTATCAGATAGCTAAAACACTACATCAAATGCTTACCCAAAGAGGTATGGTCGATCTAGCTTTCAATCGGAGCGGTGGTCGGGGTGTAGTTCCTGTGGCGGGGAGAATTTGGGGAAAAATTACTCCATGTTATTAAGCCGAGTGAGTTTCTCCAGTTATTATTGTCTTCTCGTAGTTTTATATTCATATAAAGAGTTCTTTGTCCGAAAATCTTCTATTGTTACTTTGGTACCATAGGTCTTTCACAAAGTACTTTTTTTACCCTATATTATTGGCTCCTCACCTTTAGTTTCAGTAACAACGTGCCACACTTTCCGGATCCGGAACTCGAATCTTGGGTGGCAGAACTCTAGCTCTATATTGACGACACGCCGCTAGTGTTGGTTGAAATATATTCCTTTCCGACCACCTTTGTAGATATCTGCCTTTTACCATTGTTCATCACAAAATCGCCACAAACTCTTCAAAATGAGTCCCAAATCCGAAAAGGCTTCGCTGCCTATGTCTCGCCCGTCGACAGGTGAGGTCGATATTGAGAGCTCCTCTGTCATCGACCCCGAAAGTGATCTCTCTCTAGATGCTCAGCTTATTCGTGGGTTGAAGTCTCGCCACATTCAATTCTTGGCCCTGGGTAAGTGAATCAATACAAATCTCATGATTTTTATTAACATCTCGACTTTAGGTGGTGCCATCGGAACCGGTCTGTTCGTTGGCTCTGGGTCTATTCTCCACAAAACTGGCCCCGCTCCTCTTTTCATGTCTTACCTTTGCATGATGTTTCTCGTGTACTTTATCATGAACTCCATTGCTGAAATCGTTGTCTATCTCCCCATGAGGGGTATTACCATGCCTTACTTCACCAAGCGTTTTGTCGACCCCTCCTCGCTTTCGCCGCCGGATGGAACTACTGGTATGCCTACGCCATGCTAATGGCTGCCGAAGCCACCGCTGCCGGAATCATCATCAATTATTGGAACATTCCTGTCAACGTTGGCGTCTGGATCGCTATCATTCTCGTCATCATGCTCCTTCTCAACATCATCGCCGTCGCAGTCTTTGGTGAAGCTGAGTTCTGGTTCGCCAGTATCAAGCTCATCACTATCATGGGCCTCATTATTCTCGGTATTGTCATCTTCTTCGGTGGTGGGCCGAACCAGGATTCTGTTCGCGGTTTCCACTACTGGAATGACCCTGGTGCCTTTGCTGAGTATCAGGTCTCGGGAAACGCTGGCAAATTCCTCGCTTTCTGGCATGCGTTTGTCAGCGCTGGGTTCTCTTTCGTCACTTCTCCCGAGCTGATTGGTATTGCCGCTGGTGAATGTGATTCCCCTCGCCGTAACCTGCCCAAGGCCGCTCGCCGTTTTATCTGGCGTCTGGCCATTTTCTACGGCTGTGCTTCGCTGGTTATTGGTATCCTGGTTCCCTACAATGATAAACGTCTACTCGGTTCTGCTGATGCCTCGGCATCGCCTTTCGTTATTGGGATCCAGAGTGTTGGTATCCGTGGACTTAACCACGTTATCAATGCCGCTATTCTAACTTCGGCTTGGTCTGCTGGTAACTCGTTCTTGTACTCAGGGTCAAGAATTCTGTATTCTATGGGGCAGAACAACCAGGCGCCTGCTATTTTTGGCAAGACTATGTGGGGTGTTCCTGTCTGGGCCGTTCTCGGTACTTGGACTCCTGGTCTGCTTGCCTTCCTCAATGTCTCCACCTCCGGTTCCAAGGTCTTCTCGTGGTTCACTAACATTTCAACTATCTCTGGCTATATTGCCTGGATTGTTGTCCTGATAACCTACATTCGCTTCCGCAAGGCAATGATCATCAACAACATGCTTGATGCACTCCCTTTCAGGACTCCATTCCAACCCTATGGTGTTTGGTTTGCCCTCGTCATGATGATCCTCTTGACCATGACCAATGGTTTCCAAGTCTTTATCAAGAACAACTGGAACGTCTCTGATTTCCTCGCTGCTTATATCACTATCCCCATCTTTCTTGTTCTCTATCTTGGACACAAGATTTTCACTCGCACCTCTTGGTACATCCCTATAGAGGAGGTCGACATCATCACCGGAAAGAAAGAGATGGACGACCTTGAGGCGCTTGACCGCCCCCCAGTTGCTAAGAACTTCCTTGAGAAGATCTGGTTCTGGTTGGCTTAAGATAGTCTTTTAGTCAAGACCAAACCTGGCCATGCATCATCGAGATAAATACTGGAACCAGACAACAGATTCTCTCTCGGGACCGAGACGGGTTATATCTTCTCTAGTCATCACATGACCATAATAAGGAAATAAGAAGTACCTACAACAGTATTAGATAAGACCCCAGGATTCAATACAAGAAAGGAGCTAGACTCCATAATCAAACAAATAGGTTTTGATAATACATCCCGAACAACTATTTGCAAAATCCAGTGTATTCCTGCGTAATCTCGGCCACCGTCCAGATTGCTACTTCCTCAAGATCGTTGTGCCGCCGTTTATATGAATATTCTAACATTAGATCAGCCACTACCTGCCCCACATCCTCATCTCACCCGAAGCCTATCTCCCACTGTTTTCTCTCGTCAAACCCAATATTTTTCCTATGGACAAAGCGTGGTCGTGAAGATCCCAGCCAATATTTGGATGAACCCAAATCCGTGCTAAAACTCGTTAATCAACGTACCAGTTAACTCGGCCCCACATTCCCCGGTGCTACCCTGGAAATCGGCTACAGGACCCTGGTCTTGGCGGCCTGTGGTAGCCTTTGGATGTTCACCTCATCAGATATCGACAATCTTTATTGGCAAAGTGAATACCTCCCTTGCAAACCCACATGTCTATTCGCGCCTGAGTGGTTCCCAAAATAGCCACATCTTCAGGTATCGCTTGATAGTCCCTTTCAGCTCTTGTGACTCACTTGTTATGGTCTGATGCAACTTAATTACTCACTTGGATATTGAAGCCCATGTGTTTCATCAGCGACTCAAAGTACGTTAAAAAAAAAGAAGCAATCAACCAATATTGCAATCCCGCATACTTGGCTTACACTGCGCCCTCTTAGCAACGCTTGTGAACCCCGGCACGAATAAAAGTCTCCGCAGTGCTAATCGGATCTATTAATGACCTCCAACTCTTACTCTCCCAAAAGAAATATGTTGCGTGTAAAAAGTGTAAGTCCAAGATAAACCGGCCGCCATACCTATGTATGACCGGGGAATCCACCTCTAGCTGCATGTACCCAAATTACGTGAGGATCTTTTGGGAATTTCGTTTATTTTTGTTTCCTCTTTGCTGGAGCTTATTAGATGGGTGCTTTTGGGGTGTTCTGAGGGGCGAGACGATGCTAGCTGGAAGGCACAGCTCGTGGCGTTTAACGGTGGATATGGCGAATAGTGAAGGTTTTTGATGCCGAATGGGTTGATAAGATTCATGGAACTTGATGAGGATGCTGATGATGGTTTGTAAGAGAGATACATGACGAGCTAAACGGGGGGGAACACGCTAGAATGTGAAGGCTTCGGTGATGGATCACCGGAGTTTGGTTATGTGAACGGCAATGGAAGTTTCTATGATGCAAGTGGGTTTATTGGCCGGAAAAACATTGACCAGGAAGAATAACTTCCAGATTGAAGAAAGTTGGATTCTTCAGTGTTTGTTTGTCGATGTGTAATCCAGAAACAGCATCTTTGTACTACTTGTTCTTGTCTGTAACAAGTAACTTTCAAGATCAACAGTGGGCTTTGTTTGCCAAACATAACACCTTTCTCCATTTGTGATTTCAATACACACAGATAGTGTGATATGTATCTACAGTTTGCTCCACTTGTAGTTTGCTTCGACCTAGTCTCCACAAGAGAACGCCTGCTCAGCTTGAAAAACCTCTCATCAGCTACTACCACCACCCGCTCTCCTTTCTCATCGCCTTTCCATCAGCCACCACAAGGTTAAAAAGAAAAGAGAAAAAAAAACCCATCCACCAACCCCGGCTCTCCACCATGCTTACTCAATCACCATCAACCTCGCATTAAAGAGACAAGCCAAACGGCCCGGGAGACCAGGACTCCAATCCTCATGACGTCCAGCCCTTGCTCACATCGTCCCTCATATGCATTATATAACGATTGCTGCTCTTGCTATTAGATACAGCAACTCATACATCCTAGGGCTCTCTATTCTTGGAGAGGTGACTGTAAGAGGAAAACAGACAGCTATTAGATTGGCCTCGCACAAAGTCATACCGAAAACTATACGGGATTTCGTGGGAAAATAATCTGAGGTACATGGTGGCATTTAGTCATACCATTTTTGAACTATTTAATCCGTACTTCTACGGTACGGGTCTTCCTTTGCTGATCAATAAAAATGTTAGCATCTTAGCACTTGGCAAGATTGAAGACTCGAGAAAGACTCTGTATCTCAATCTCGTACAGCCTACTGTGGCTCGCTAGTCTCTTAGTTCATTCCCTCTCTCATCAGACTCTTCAACTCATCATTTTCTTCGGCTTCGATGTCACTATATGCATCTCTTGTCTCGAGGACTCCGTTATCCGCTACCAGTCAGTGAGCCAATACAACTATGGCCACTCGCTTGATAATCACAGCTCATTACCTGTTTGAGTGTGAAAATTGTGGTGGTGATACTCACATTGTCCTGTAGTTTCAGTGCAACCTTGTCAGCCAAGAGAATCCCACGTTCAGCATCGAGGACTCGCTCTCCAATTTAGTTGTGTGGTGAGACCTCTCCCGAGTGCTGTTAGTCACATTCATGTTCTAAATGGACATCAAATTTAATAATGTGTAACCACCAACAATTATTGTCTGTGAATGTCCAAAATAGACTGATCTTTCAAATGAGGAAGGCTAACTATGCAGAAAATTATTTCCTAGAAATCTCATATATTTCAGATAACTCACCTCATCAGTGGCAATAGGGACAGCTCATATACTTAGCTTCATCGGCTCTCTAGGAAGGTTGTTTGTTATATTCATAAATCAATAAATATATTGAAGGAGCCCTCAGCGAACTAAAGGAATCCTCGGCTCTCAGTAGAGCATCAGACTTGAATTGGTTAAAGCTGTAGTCTCGATACCGTTTTTAATGGATTTGATCTATGCCATCTTGAGAAGAAACAAAACGAATCCTATTGGGTCTTATGCCTGATCAGGAAATAATGAACATGGGATATGAGCGTGGCTGCTTTTGCTTCATTTCATCTAACTCCCGGTTCCCACTTGTCCACACAAAAGTGACGTGAGCTGTTTCCAGCCGGAAGATAATATCAAAAATAAATTGATAGAATTCATAACGTTCTTTCCTGATAATCCCACTCTAGCCATTTGTGCTTCCTGATTCCGGTATGACAACTAGCAAGTTCCTTCCCCCATAAAACCCCGTAAAGCAGAAAAACATCCCTTGATTCCATGATCCACTCTCATCCAACCGCCTCCAACACTATCACCCCCATTTCCTCTCCTATATCACATCGCTATCTTACTCTCCTTAAAGCTCTCTCTTCATGACTGTTGTCATTTTCCAATACTCGCCTACTGACTAGGAACATTGACAATTGCCCTCTCAGCCTGAAGCCTATATATCATCTTTAAGGTTTTGCCTGCTGAAAAACCCGAGTCATATCCTAGTCATTGATCTTCTGCCGGGCCCCGGCTTCAACCCTGTGCACATCAATGCAACCATCAAGTAATGTGCTTCTTGCGACAGGCATACGGGTATTATTGAGAACAGGACTCAGCACATAATTATGTTGGGAAATAGAAAAAGAGAGCTAGGCAACTTATCTCAATCTATCTAACGTGATCAACAAACGCCGACGGCATTCTTGAAATCGTTGCTACCACTTTCACCATCATCACCACTCATCATCAAAGCATACAAGCTTCGACCTTTAGATAGTACCGAATCGAGCGTGTATATCATTTCGTTTCGAGGCAAACCTCGACCCAAAAAGTATTAAACCCTCAATACTTTGCTTTGTATTTTGGGCTTCACTGTCAGGCTATACGCTGACATTAATATCCACCGAGTCCTCAAGTCAACTACCCTGAAAGCCTCCCTCTCAAAATCTTGATCTCCTCCGTTCAATACCCCCTGCTTGCTTCCTGCTTATCAATAATACCATCACTGCTACTCCACTCCATTCCCTCCCCAATACTCCCAGAGGCTTGCTCAAGCCTTAAACTCTCTCTTTTGTGTTATCCGACCCGTCATATTTCTTCAATTCTTCACCTTGTTTCTCTCTTTTCCATCCACCTGCTCGTTCATTCAAAATTACTTCATCAGCCAAGCTCGCCCTAGTCTGACTTCTCTCATCGTCAACATGCATTCCCGAGACGAGCCAATCATCAATTTCCGTACTTGCACACATCACAGTCAGCATTCAGAAATACCGAGCAAACAATTCTCGATCATAGACGAGGGTAACTTAACAAGCCTAAAGGTGTTCGATATATCCCGAAGAGACCCGTCACATCGCTTCAACCCTTTTCGGACCCGCCTACAGATCACTGGGGAGCCTAGTCCGTAGAAGATACATTCGTTGTGGTTTTTCGTCTCCACGTGCAAAGGTGTGAATATCAAGTAGAACCTGCCTCCCGTCATTTGTTCCACGCCAAGGAGAGTTGCTGAGAAGAGGGAGGGAGGGGTGGTTCAGTTTCCACTTAGCTCACTGAGGATCATTGTGACTAGCCAATGGTGGGTTGTTGTTAGGGCGAGTGGTTAGCCTTGATTAGCTGTTCTAGTCTTTTTGGGACAGACATCAACAAATGTATGCATGAGTGGGAGCTGTCGGGCAAGGTCAGCCTGTAGTCGTTATCTGTTATTAAAGGATACGACTTGTAGAGAAATCACAGGGTAGAATTAGGCGGGTATTTGGGCTCTAATCTTTTCAATAATATAAACTCTTAAAGCTCGAGATTGCCTGTGCTTATGTGATGAAGACCTCCTCTTCCTAGAACACAATACACGAGCCTTTTCTCCCTTGATTGTCTATTCTACCCCAAATCCAGATTTGATACTAAATACACTAGTTCCAAATCAGAATTTAGAAACCTCAGATTCTATTGTCTCAACCCGTTTTTGCATTCTAGTTGCTGTGGATAGAATGATAATATTGAAACATTTCTGGCTACACAGACTCTTCCGACCCGGAACTCTGGCCCTTTTAGATATATTCATCGTGTTGGGTGTTTCCGGATTCATATTAGTTTCTTACAGCATCACTCGATTTCATCATGAACCGTATGCCAACATACACTCTCGCCTTAGTAGGGTAAGTCTTTCATCCCATCGTGAACCAACCAACATCCTCTGCCATTCCTTGACCCTAGAATCTACCACATGGAGAATTTGTCATGATTCTTCATCAATTAACCTTGTCTTGGCTCGAGTATCGTTTAACATAATATAAAACAGTTCTAGGTCTTCCTCTAGTCATATTTAAGACTGGAACTTTATGAGAATTATCAACTAGGCCACCTGCGACCGATTCAATCCTCAAATCACAGATCATTACCCTCTTCCTTACTAAACCAACACTATCCTCTTCACCAACCGTTATCCCTACCCTTCATTCCACATCATCATTAAAAATCTTTTGATGAAGATGCAACTACCGGCCTAAAAGGACCCGCGAACTGTTCCGTACTGCAGACCCAAAAATCTACCGTTTAATTCTAGTCGACCTATTAGAACGTATTCGAAGTTTAGAAGCGATCAAAGCACCATTTGACGAGTTATTCCGGAACCCCTCACAGTTTTCCGAGCAGTTCGTACAAAAATCAGATACACAGTTCATACATTTGGCACTCAACTATAACTTCCAGACGAAGAAATGCGTCCATTAGAACTTGGAACATCACTTGGAAACTTGTCAAGACATTCAAGAAGAATTGGCGGTCTTTCAAATTGAGATAGGTGAGTTTCTATCATTAGATGAAGAAAAGATCGATGAAGTTACGGTTGGTTTCCCGATACAGTTACAGGAGAAGGCGAGGAGTCCTGATTGGAGATGAGGTCTTGCTAGCAAAGAGAATGATTCTCCGCTTAATCCTGGGGGGGCAATGCTTGCGATGGTGTTGATATTTGTACTCCTGGTGGGTAGTGTGACAAGTGGAAGAGGGATGTGAATGGAGATTGTGATATTCGTGGTATCTAGGTGGTATGGTCGTTTTAAGGGCACTACGTTGAGATCTAGACAATTCTTAAGTCTTCTTAAGAAAAGTTTCTATATACATCATTGCGTCAAATATTCTCCATGGACAAATATCGGTGTATGTAAATTCATCCAAATCACAGTATTTGTTAACTGAATGAAGTTTTTCACGGTGTTATTGAAAAGCACTCTAACCATATTGGGTAATGGTTAGGGACATGCACATAACCCTACTAAATGTATGAGATGTTCGTTAGCCCTACTGTCCGTATACATCACTTTCACGGAGGCTGACCTAGTGTCTAGTGTTTAATGATTTCTTGATATGATAAGGTTTGAGCTAATCTGTAGTATTCATAAGCTGCTTCACTCTATTCACGACTGCACGTTGTCGAAACTACTTCAAAAAATCTTTAGCTTATACACGGACTTAGGGTGCACACTAGGAACTGGGGCAACAAATGGAAATATGCACACATTTCAATTTAGAGATCTGTGAACTGCCACATCACGAGAACAGTTAAAATTTGTAGTGATTTTGGGTAGTTCGAATATGATCGTTGATAAGGGCCATCACATAGTGACGGATCCCTACTGACTCTTTGTCTCCAACTGAAATGGTGATCTCGCTGTATTATTGCAGCATTAGCTCAAATATAATCAATGAGAAAAACACGTATCCGGCGTGTTTATTGGAGCTTCTGCGAACCTGCAATAACTAAATATCCCATTCAAATTTGGCATTAGTCTGAGTCTATTCAGTCATACTTAAAAATAAATATGTGTGTAAGCCCTGCCAGCCAATCGACTGCTGACTTTGGCTCTGTCCAACAAGCTTGACATGTCTCGAGGAAACGGCCGAGATGTCGCCTGAATGGTAAGGTATAGCCCATTGTTGGTTACTAATGATATTATGGAATGGGCTAATGCAAGCCATATGTAGGAGCAGTTATTTAGAGAATAATATGAACAGGCTCATGCAAGGAGTATCTGCCGACAGCAACTTGCAGCCGAAAAACGATGTCAATTCTATATGGGACGGATTCCGCGATCTTTGCACATTGGGGTTACGGGTCACGAAGGAATTTGTGGGAAATCGTAGCTTTGATAAAATACGGAGAGACATACCAATTCCCGTAAAATTGAATTAGTGGCCGCCGTAATAGCATTCGATAGTGACTACTGTCAATTGGGTTCTAAATCTGATGCGAGCTTCGTCTTTGAAGGGGCGATTGTGCACCGCCACAATTTCTCGGCTTATAAGATGAAGGGGCTCAGTTTCGGGGCGCTAACTGGAAGAAGACACGGGAGACGCGAGCTGACAATTAGGAGGAATCGCAAGTAGAGAGAAATGATAAATTAATTGATTTGGGATCCAAGGAAGAAAAAGAAGGAGGCTCGGAAACAAAAATAAGAACATACATACATTTTGGGCTGCAAGATGTCTGGCTATCTGGTTAATATCAGATTCCGTCATCGTATTGACTATCTTCCTCTTCATAATTACCAACAAAGAGTTTAAAAAGCTCAATAATTACGCTGGCGGGACGGTTAAGGAATCCAATTCTACGCATTACGGCTAAGGTGTGGGTGGAACGTTATGCAAGAGGTTACATGCCTTGGTGCTCTACCTAACTAAAAATCTTATCGCCATCTCTTATTGGCCAGGTGGTTGTTCCTAGACTCAAGGCATCCTAATTTCTATCTTGTCGTCTTCGAGAAGCACAAGATAGGGTCGTGGTGCCCGAATGACGCGTGGCCAATGGTTATGATCAACGCAGAGGATGGGGGCTCAAACTGAATGCAGTAGGAGGTCATGTGACGGAGTGTTTTATGGTCAAGTCGGAAGGAAGAAGGAATTCTATTGATTGAATAGACTAGTGTAAATGGTTAAGACTCCAATGAGTTGACGCCTAAAAGACAAAGAGAATGTATAAGCAGAGAGATCCATGGACGCTAGATGGATTGATGCTAAGGTTCCATCTTTGCCCACTTTACTACGATATCTCGGACCCATCGTTCATTCTGTATGATGGCGAAACTCAGTTCCCTGAGTGGATATTCTTATTTCTAGATAGACCTTGCGGTATCTGACAATGAAACTCTATTGCCAGCCCTGGTTCTATCCTTCTCCGTGCGTGCTGCTTCTACGAGCTTTGCACCTGCTATCTGATTACCCTTGAGGGTTCCCTCGGATTACGTCGTATCTCTGTCAGTGGTCAACCAGCCCTCAAATCTTCATCCACGTTCCACAGCTCGACATCACAATGGGAATCGCCGGGACCATGCCAATTTTAGCGTCAGGAATGCCTAGGGCTGCTGGTGCGTGCGAGAGACCCAGGCTTATCTGTGTCTCACTTGTCGGTCGGGGCTGATCAGATTGATAAATGCAAACTCTGTACTCTGTTTGATGGAGCAAAGGTGACTTCATAGGGACCGGGGCTTTGTCTCTATGCAGATGCATCGTCACGGGATGTTGAGTTGAAGGTGGTTTTGCATCTATCACGAAACCAAATGCTGTTATGAATATTCCACAGCACCATTTAGCTCGGCAGTGATACGGACGAGATGAAATCCAGGCACTTAATTATTGAGGACACCAAACTAATAAGGATAATTCCCGTACGAAGAGTCCCTTCATTCACCCTCATTATAGGGCACTACCCTCTAAACTTTACTGTCTAACATAAGGGCTAGGGTCTTGGAATCCTATTAATATATCACACCTACAGGCGGGCCATCCGCCATTGAGTCCATCCATTTCAGCACGCCATTACCTCAACCACTCAGCCTGCCAGCCTAATCAAAAGAAATCTAGATTCCTTTTTCCCCGCCAAGTGGACGACGTGGACAACTGAAGGAACAGATTCTTGACTCTTCCCAGATTGGGAATATATGCCCTTTGATTTTCTCCATCTTCTTGCTTCCTGCTATTCGATGGTGTTGGTTGACGATGTGGGTGCCCTTTCACGAAAGTTAATGTTGAACCGATGAATTGAGGGTGTATTTGGCCTTCCACATTGAGATTTATGGGTGAATTGATGAAAAGAAAGATGTTTACGTTGAAACATTGAAGAAAGTATAGACTAAGGCCCGTACGTGAATAGTCTTCGCTTTTTTTGCAGAAGACATGTCCGAGTTTGACCTCGTAGAAAATTGACAGCTTAAATTTCAATTTGGCATCGATTTTGACGCAATGACCATTATTCTTGAGGGTAACATGAATAATTTCTAAAACTTGAGTAATCTTGTTTGGTGTGCGTCGAATTAAGCATTTTCTCTTTCCTACTTACTACTTTTTTCTTGCCCTGAACTTTCGCCATTTGACGTAAATTCCTTCTTGTCTTTTGTCCTTGTCATTTCTTGCTTCCAGTAACAGCCCAGCACGAAAATCCCGCCTCAGTCCAACTCTGTCCCAATCGTCATCCTTCCCACCCATCAGTCGATGTTCTTCCTCTTAGAATTTTAGACGCTCTTTTTTCTTCGAGTTTTGATTTTCTTGTATTTTTTGACTTTTGATATCGACACGACAAGCCTGACGGCCACTACTATCGCAAGTTTATATTGTCACTACTCGGCGTGTTTGAAATAATATATTCTTTCTTCACGTACATTATATCACTCTTTTTGTTATTCTTGTATAGATAGATGGTTGCGTCCATTCGCTCGCTTTTCTCTTTAACCAACCCGCACATTGTCCTGTTCGATCACCACTATACACGCCAACATCCACCGCCATCACCGTCTCGCCCGTATCCCTCCGACTTCCCGACAATTCTGCCATTTAATAGTTGCCGCATATTTTTTTACAAGCTGCAGCTCGACAATATTCGTCTCTCGGGGTTCAGCTTTCGATTTATATACTCAAAATATCCTGCCGTGTTTTCTGGAGTCCCCTGGTGTAGTTTGCTGTTTCTGGCATAGTACTTCTAACCCGAACTATACGGCATAATCTAATGACAGCTTGATTCAGAGTTGACCTAGATTTTCAACTTTCTCATTGCTTCAATCCACACTAGTTACGCTGTTCACACCAGTTATTCAATATCGCCACTGGCGGCATCCGCCGACCACCCCACATTTGCATCACCAATACCCTCTAGGGCGCCTTTACAACTTGCGCCATCTCACCACGGATATATATCCTCACGCTTTGCCGCTAAACCCTCCGTGTCGCCGATCCGCCGGTTGAGACGTAATGCTGTCTCCAATACACTCTAAGAAGTTGTCCTCGTCCCAAGAAGACGAGGCTTCGATTGCAAACCGTGAACGGGAAATTATTGTCGAGGAAACTAAGAAAGAAGTCCCAGCCCAGTCAATTGTTACCCGAGTATCATCATTAGCCCAGAATTTTATCAATGAGAGAATCCTGCACAATCAACCATTATCATCATCCGCTAATGGGCGTCATATCCGGCTTGACCTTGACAAGATCTCACCTTTAGTCGATGATCGCAGAAATGGTCCCTTCATTGGGAATTCTATCCGCACCTCGCGGTATACAATCTTGAATTTCTTTCCCAAGCAGCTATTCTTCCAATTCAGTCGTGTTGGAAACTTTTACTTCCTATGTGTGGGTATCCCTCAAATGGTTCCCGGCCTGAGTACCACGGGTAACTACACTACGATTTTGCCATTGCTTTTCTTCGTGCTTGTTACTATGGCCAAGGAAGGATATGATGATTTACGGAGACATAAACTTGATACTATTGAAAACACGACTAAGGCCATGATTTTGAAAAAGTCTGATGGAAATAAGATCATCAAGGAAAAGCCCAAACTACGCTTGCCTTTCAAAAACGAAGGAGGCTCTGCCGGTGCGAGTGGCCGATGAAGAGTTCGACGGCTACCGGTGGGTACCGACTCAATGGAGCGACATTGCTATTGGTGATGTTGTTCGTCTTGAAAGAGACGAGTCGCTTCCTGCTGACCTTGTTCTGCTGCATTCCAACAACGAAGATAACCTGGCCTATATCGAAACTATGGCTCTTGACGGTGAAACTAACCTCAAGAATAAGGAGGTCTCCCCTGTGTTATCTAAGTGTTCTTCCATCGAAGGTATCCTGAAGTCTGAGATTGAGATTGTCTCTGAAGACCCAAACCCGGATCTGTTCAACTTTGAAGCTCGTGTAAGCTGCAATGGGAGACTATGCCACTGACAAATGCCAACATTGTGTATCGTGGGAGTATCTTGCGCAATACGGCATATGCGTATGGATTAATTATCAACACTGGCGAAGAGTGCAAAATTCGTAAGTTACACCTATTTCGCTGAATTCTCATGCCAGAGTGAAACATACGGGCGACCGCATGATGTAAATCAACTAACACACCCTCTCAGGTCTAAATGCGAACCAGCACCCCAAGGCTAAGAAACCCGCCATGGAAAGTATTGCTAACAAGATCGTGTGCATGCTTGCTTTCTATGTCATTATCCTATCTGTCGGTGTGTCTATGGGATATGTCATGTGGCAACGCGAGATTGAGCGCCACTCTTGGTATCTAGAAGGCGCCCGGGTCAAGTTCTATGAAATTATTATTGCGTATATCATTCAGTTCAACAATGTCATTCCGCTGTCGCTTTACGTCAGTTTGGAAATTGTCAAGGTTGGGCAAATGTTACTGATGAATTCGGACTTGGGTATGTACGACGATGAGTCCGATACTCCTGCTAAGTGTAACACCAACACTATCCTGGAAAATCTTGGTCAGGTCGGTTACATCTTTACCGACAAGACTGGTACCTTGACCGAAAATGTCATGAAGTTTCGTAAACTGAGTATTGCTGGTACCTCATGGCTTCATGAGACCGACCTCCCGGTTGACAAGGAGAATAAGTTCAACGCTCGCCAGTCCTTCCAGCTCACTCGTTTGTCCATGAGTGAAGAGCGTCCTGCTACGACTATTGCCGTCAATAACAACAAGCCCCCGTCTCCTGTCAACACCGAGAAGCCGGCCGAGATCATGTTTTCTCCTAGAAGGTCCATGATGTCTAACACACGTCCTTCATTCTCCGCCAACCGTGTGTCAATATCGGGGCCTCGGACCTCGATATCTGGCAATCGTCAATCGATGTCGGCCCCTCGGGTCTCTATGTCTGGCCGCCGCTCATCATCCCACTGGAAATCTAGTGGTCGCCCGGATCATGTGCAACCTGATGTTACTTCTCACGATTTGCTCGAGTACATCCGCCTGAAGCCGCACTCCCTCTTCGCTCGCAAGGCCAAGCAGTATATTCTCGCCATGGCTTTGTGCCACTCCTGCTTGCCTGAAATACGTGATGAAAAGCTCGAGTACCAAGCCGCTTCCCCTGATGAGCTTGCGTTGGTTACTGCTGCTAGCGAGATGGGTTACACGGTTGTTAATAGAACTTCCCAATCAGTCACCCTGCGGATCACTTCTACTTCCACTGATGATGAGGAGACTGAAGATCTTCAAACTTACGAGATCCTCGATGTCATTGAGTTCAGCAGTGTTCGCAAGCGCATGTCTATTATTATTCGTTTCCCCGATGGTCGAATTGCTGTCATCTGCAAGGGTGCCGACTCTATGATTCTCCCACGTTTGAAGATGGCTAATGTCGCCATGCAAGCGCACACTGAAGTCCGGAGATCTGCAGATATCGAGCATGAAATGCTCCGCCGTTCTTTGCATGAACCCACCCCGAACCTTCGCAAGAGTCTTACTATCAAGCGTAACCGCGCCGCTGAGATCGCTGAGTCGAGCCGTAACACGGGCGCTAGAAGTCGCTCGTTTGAGGCTAACCGTGTGGCCAACCGTGGTGAAGCTAAGCCTAGAATTTCTCTTGCTGTTCGTACTGCTTCTATGGATATTCCTGATCACATGCGCTCGCCCTTGATCCCACCCAATGCTCTGCCTGAAAAGTTTGCCTTCCTTGAAGAAGCTACTGTCTACGACGAAATGTCAACTTTCACCCGCTGCTTCAAGCACCTGGATGATTTCGCTACTGAAGGTCTCCGGACGCTAATTTACGCGCAAAGGTTTATCACTGAAGCTGATTATAAGACTTGGAAGAACATCTATCACGAAGCTACAACTAGTTTGGTCAATAGACAGGATATGATCGAGGCTGCTGGTGAGCTGATTGAACAGAACTTGGATCTTGTCGGTGCTTCAGCCATTGAGGATAAACTGCAAAAGGGCGTTCCCGAGACCATTGAGAAACTTCGTCGCGCTCACATCAAGATTTGGATGTTGACTGGTGACAAGCGCGAGACCGCTATCAACATTGCTCATTCCGCTCGTATCATCCAGCCTGGCTCTGATTTGTTCATCCTGGATATCACCAAAGGTAGCTTGGCCGAGCAGTTGGAGCACGTATCTACCGATGTCACCGAACAGTCTGCTCACAGTGTCGTTGTAATTGATGGCCAGACTCTTAGTATCGTCGAGCAATCTCCGGAGCTCACTGCCCTGTTCTACGAGGTCATGCCAAAGGTTGATTCCGTTATTTGCTGCCGTGCCTCTCCTGCGCAAAAGGCTCTCCTGGTTCGCACTATTCGCTCTCAACTGAAGAAACTGAAGGGTGATCCCAAGCAACACGGTTTGACTTTGGCTATCGGAGATGGTGCCAATGATCTTGCCATGATTTCCGCTTCGCATGTTGGTATCGGTATTTCAGGTAAAGAGGGTCTCCAGGCTGCGCGTGTCGCCGATTATTCCATTGCTCAGTTCCGTTTCTTGCAACGTCTTCTACTGCTTCATGGCCGCTGGAACTACTCGCGTGCCTCCAAGTTCATCGTTGGTACATTCTGGAAAGAGATGTTCTTCTATCTGCCGACTGCTATTTACCAACGGTACAATGGTTACACTGGTACCTCGCTCTACGAATATGCCTCGCTGACCGTCTTTAACACTCTGTTCACTTCTCTTTGCTGTATCTGTATGGGTATCTGGGATCAGGATCTGAGTGAAGATACGCTGTTGGCGATGCCTGAGCTCTACTCTTATGGTCAACGTAACAAAGGATTGAATCAGATCAAGTTCTTGCGCTGGATGCTGCTTGGTGCCTGTGAGGGCGTCATTGCATTCTTCGGTGTCTGGGCTGGGTATGGCCACTTCCTTATTGAGGGTGACAACAATCTGTTCGCCATGGGTAACTTGTCTTTCACTGTCGGTGTTTTATGGATCAACTGGAAGCTTATCATCTTTGAAACTCACTACAAGACAAAGTTCGTCCTCGGTGCCTTCTTTATTACTACTGCTGGGTGGTGGGGTTGGTGTGCTCTACTCTCCGCTGTCTACTCGCAATCAGCCGCCATCTACAACGTCAAGTATGGTTTCTGGGACCGCTACGGTTCCGACGCTTCTTGGTGGGCTACCCTCTTCATCACGCTTGGTATGCTCGGTCTCTTCGAGTTCTCCCTCAAAATTGCCAAGCGCAAACTCCTCGGTATTCGCCGTGTTACTGCTTGGACCGTCACATCTCCCTGGAAGACGATTACTGGTAAGAAACGTGAACGGAGACAGAGAGAGGAAGAAGAGGACGAGTATGGGTGGGATACTCCAGCCGAGGAGTGGAGACTGGAGATTTGGCAAGAGATGGAGCAAGATCCTGTGATTCGCAAGACACTGAAGAAGATGGCCCGGGACCCGTGGCTGGACAGTGAGGATGAGTTGAATGTTATTGATGAGGAGGATGAAGACGAGTATGAGGTTGAGACGCATGTTGCATAAAATTGGTGGGTTTGGTTAATTTGGTTTGTATTTCTCGTTTTATTGTTTTGAGTTGATTCATACCCTCACGAGTCTTATGTTTTGTTGGTATTGCATCGTGTGTGGGAGTGATCCCGCATCTTGTCTATTTCCAGAAATTGTTTTTTATCTTGATATTTTTGTTTGAACGGGGTTATAGGGATGGTTGCTTCGATAAATTGTACTTAGTATGTAAACACCGCATTTGGCATTGAAGTAGTAATATATAGAATAGCACGTGACTTTAATTGATGCTAATTGAGTAAATCATAAGTTCACCTTCAGTCTCGTAGGGCAGTAATCTCGTTAGATTTCTGATTTTTCTACCTACAAATCAGTAACGACGGGCAGATATATATCACCTAAGCAATCCATTCATACCCAATATCATCTGCCACACACCCAAACCAGCCCCCTTCGTATCAAGTCTTACCAAACCATTATGATACCCACTGTCTACATCAACTTAATATTCACAAAATTGCACTGTGTCGCACGGTACATATTCGTGCACATTGGTTAGCGAAATATTTATGTACAGTGTGAAAGGATATGGTACCCGGTGGTCTGGGCGCAACGTCGGAGAGCGGGGTATTCTGGCAGAATTTACAGTTAGTTGGGAATAGATAGGTTATGGAGAATGTTCTGTGATGAGGGAGGTTCTTGGGAGGGAAGGTAGATGTGATAATGGCGGGACATTATGGAAGTGGTGCCAGTGGAGGTCATAGGGATAATTGGACAAAGAGGAATCACGATGATGCATATTTCGATGAAATTGGGGATTGCTGATAGCGGAGATGGATCGGGTGGCTTAGGGATCCTTAGGAATTTCAATGGGCATTGGGTCGGGTTACAGAAAACGTTGTACTGATTGGGACTTGGTGCTGGGACATAACTCCTTTTTTTTGGGCAGTCGGCGGAGGGTTGTACTGGGGTATCTTCCTATAGCTCTAATTTAGTGGTAGCTGGCAGCGGATTTTGGGAAGTTGCACTGGAAGTTATTGGCTGCAGCTATTATTATCTACGATGATTTCATAGCCTTGAATTAACTTCTTCTATCGCAGAGCCATTGCGTTTCCCTCAGTTGTAACAAACCATTATATTTACCATAATCTCAACTAAGTTTTGTTCATAGCACCTCTCATTCTACTGGACTGATTATATATCCTATCTAATTCCTCGACATCCGCAACCTTTCAAGCTTCCATCGGCACCACTGGAAACCCCGCCACGGCACCCACACGCCAAAATGGCATCTTCACCACCACCCGCCTCTCCTTCTATAGCCCCCTCTATCCCCTCTACCCCCCCGCCCGCCCCAATGACCCTTCTAGAGCCTACCCCATATGTCGACCCTACCCCCGCCACCCCTCTCGCAAATTCTCCTGCTGCCCGCACTGCCCGTCGCTCCTCAGATATTGGCCTTTCACTTTCAACCGACGCCCTCGAACCCGATAATGATGATCCGGACCGCTCTGAACTTCAGAGCATCATGCTGCAATTTAGCGATAATGGCCCGCGGCCGACACCAGAGGAGGTTATGTCCCCGCGACTAGAGATCGCATCGCCTGTGTTTGGCGGCCCGCCAGCGGGATCACCATTTGGCGGTGGCCTTTATGATTCGGCAACGTCAGCCTCGTCAAATTCGAATAATCTTTCGGGGGCGCATCCGCATCCGCCACGGAAGTCATCCTTAAAACCATTATCGACTGGACAACTCCAAGTCCTCGGCTTATCATCGCCCATAAACCCGAAAACTAGCTCGACAACTGTGGACTCTGTATCTTCTGCATCTTTCCATACTCCCGATTACACGCCCATTCTCCAGCCCACGAGACCGCGCGATATCTCCTCAGCAAGCGACGATCTTGGGCCCCCGGTACCCCCAAAGGATGAAGATGAGGACTCACCGGCAAGCTCGGGGTCTGCATCTACCACGACTACGCAATTACCACCACCACTATCACCTATCGCAACCGGACAAAGTCAAGCATCGATTCAAACGCATCACCGTCCCCCACCACCAGAGGCTGACCCAGAGCCGGCCCTCCCTTTTGATTTCCAGAGATTTCTGGAACAACTGAGACATCGCAAGGCCGACCCGATTGCGCGGTATCTGAAGTCATTCCTTATGGAGTTTGGCAAGAAGCAGTGGATGGTGCATGAACAAGTGAAGATTATCAGTGATTTTCTGACGTTTATTGCAAACAAGATGGCAGTGTGTGATGTGTGGAGAGACGTCAGTGATGTGGAGTTTGATAATGCTAGGGAGGGGATGGAGAAGCTGGTGATGAACCGACTGTACTCGCAAACGTTTAGCCCAGTTATCCCGCCGCCACCGAAGCAGGGCAGGGGGCGAAAGGGGACTGGAGAGAGACAACAAGGACCGGGGAGACGAGGCCAACATCAGGAGGACATTGAGAGGGATGAGATCTTAACGCAAAAGATCAACATTTATAGTTGGATCAAGCCGGAGCATCTGGATATTCCAGCGATTGAAGACAGTGGGAAGAGATTCTTGAAATTGGCACAGGATGGTAAGTTAAGCCCTTAAACTCTCAGATGAATTGTACTTGCTGATGTTTTCTGGGGTAGAACTACTCAAGATCAAGACGTATCGCGCGCCAAGAGACAAAATCATTTGTGTCTTGAATTGCTGCAAAGTTATCTTTGGATTATTGAAGCATTCAAAGTCGGACTCTTCGGCAGACTCTTTCATGCCGATGCTTATCTATGTGGTGCTTCATAGCAACCCTGAACATCTAGTTTCCAACGTTCAATACATCTTGAGATTCCGTAACCAAGACAAACTGAGCGGTGAAGCCGGATACTATCTATCTTCATTGGTAAGTCAAGTTGCCATCGAAATCTCATAAGACCCGGCCTCTAATTATTCACACAGATGGGTGTGATTCAATTCATCGAAAACATGGATCGTACCACCCTGACCATCACCGACGAAGAATTCGAAAAGAACGTTGAAGATGCAGTTTCCGCCATCGCTGAGCGGCACCGACTCGAATCTCCGCTTCTTTCTCCTGTTCCAGTTCCTGCTTCGCTATCCGAAAAGGTCGCTATTGCAATTGCAGGATCTTCAGCAGCGGTTTCTTATCAGACAAATGGAGGGAGTCGTCGTCTTCTGCTGCAGCTCAATCACAGCAACAAAATTCAGTCCCCGAAACCCCATCCAACCCAGAATCACCCGCGTCTCCCGATGCTCCGGCACCCCTTACCACTCTTTTCCAGACTATCCAGAAGCCTTTGAGCACTATTGGGCGCATGTTCATTGAAGATCCGTCATCCCCGACATCCCCAATTTCTCCCCCTCCTCCGCAGATTCCCCCGCGTCCCGGTACTTTCAGGCCCCAGTTAGCCGAGGGACCAAGTCTAGAGATAGGATATGGTCAGGCAAAACATGGACTGAGTGCGGAAGAAGCGGCGGCTAGACAAGCGAATGCTGAAGCGGCAGAGGCCGAAAGATTGCGAAGTGAGCAGCACAAAGATGTTGTAGATACGTTGAAAGCGATGTTCCCAGATTTGGAGAGGGATTTGATTAGCGATGTGGTTCATCAACAACAGGGTCGGTAAGTTAAAAGTGGTAATGTCAGTGATGTTGGGTGGAATCTATGTTAACGATATTTCTTAGGGTTGGATTGGCTGTGGATGCTTGCTTAGCGCTTTCTTCTTAAGGGGATATAATACACTGAATTTGATTTAAGAATTTGAAGGGTAGATGAACGGATTGCATTTTATAAATACTAGACTATTTTTAACTCAATATGCTATTAATGAAGCAGACTATTAAAGGAAGTTCCTGTCGTTGGTTCCACTTTTCTATGTTACACCGTGATGGTAGCTTGGCTTGATGAAGTCCGGCATCTCAATATCGCCAGGTGGCATCAGCTGTCATTATGTTCAATCATAATTAGACAAAATACCATTGAATACGTTTTTTTGAATTAAATTGAGTTATTTCTCAACTATTATCAACCCTAACTATCCTATCATAAATACTTATAATTTCATGCAAACAAGAAAAGAAAACCCTATTTTACCAATAATTAACACCACATCGCTTTAAGCGAAGTGGGGTGTTGAGGGCTAAACCCATCAAGCAACCGCCGATAAGACCGGCAATGGGAATGGTCATAAACCAAGAGAAAACCAGCAGGAACACCCGCTTCCAGTTAACGGCTTTGTAAGTACCATTGCAAAGACCAACACCGACGGTAGCACCAGTAATGCACATGGAAGTAGAGACGGGGAGCTTGTACTGGGAGAAGACAAGGACAGTGATGGAGGCACCCATCTCCATGGATGAACCACGAGAAGGAGAGTGGTAAGTGATCTTGTTACCCATGACCTTCATGATGTTGTAACCGTAGGTGATGAAACCGATGCAGATAGTAGCACCAATAACACCAATTTGCCAAAGAGGGACGGGAGTCTCGGAGCCAATGGGGGAGCCAGTAGACCAGGCAGAGTACATGGCAGCCCAGACACCGACGGCATTGCCAACATCATTGGCGCCGTGAGCAAAAGAGGCAGTGCAGGCAGTTATAATCTGGACGAAAGAGTAGAGGTACTCGACCTCGTTGGGATACTTGATAGCAGAACCATAAACTTTCTCCATGCGGCGGCCCTCAGGGGTACCCTCAATACCAACCTGGGCGGTGTGGATATCGTAAGAAGTACCATAAAGGCAAGCAACGACAATCATGGCAGGAATTCTCTTAACAATGGCAATCAGGTTCTTAGTCTCATGAATGGAGCCGGCGCCCATGGGGTTGGCATGCAGAGTGCGCATAGCCCAGCCAAGGGGACCTTTCTGAGTGCGCAAGTTTGCGTGGTGGCGCTCCTCGGCATCCTTGAGCATCTTCTGGTAGGACTCAGTGGTAGCCTCAACTTTTACGAGACTCTTTTCGCCCATAGGGGCAATATCAGGGGAGGCGAGCTCCTTAATAGAAGTATCGGGGGACTCATGGATAGCAGTGGCAGGCGAAGGAGCCCTGATCTCACCGTGGTCGTGCTGGACAACAGCGTAGTTGGGCACCTTGACATCGACAGCATCGGCTGGGGCAGGGCGCCAGAAAAGAGCAGGCCCCATGAGGGCATGGTGCCACTTGAGACTGTAGTCCTTCTTGATAACCTTGGCGTAGACAAAAGGAAGGAAGAAGAGGGCAGAGGCAAGAGCGAGGGCAGCACCGGTACCGACGGTGACACCGGCGATCCAGTTGGCAGATTTCTTGTTGAGGCCAAGACGGGGGGAACCTTTGTAGACAATGGAAAGAGTGCAAATAGTACCAGCAATCAAGAAGAAGAAGGGAGAAGTCCAAACAGCCCAGCGGACGGGATTCTGGCGGATGTGGACGCCATACTTGATCAGCAGGAAAATAATAGCACCGAAGCAACCGGAGATTACGGGCGCCATACCCAGACCGGCAAAAATGGCACCGAGACCCTGGCCATCGTTCCAGCCCCACTGGACACTACCAGCACCAACAGTAGCAATACCGACACCAGCAAGCGAAGAGATCAGAGAGTAAGTAGATGAGACATGAGCATTATGCTGAGTGCACCACATGACCCAAGTTGAGGCACCGGCGGAGGCACAGGCAAAAGCAAGAAGTTGGACACCGGCATTGCCGTTGAAAGCAGAGATGGGGATAATACCGTTCTTGATGGTGGAGGCGGTGCGGGCACCAACGGCGAGGGCGCCGGTCATTTCAAAGATGATGCAAAGGATCATAGCCTGGCGGTAGGTAACAGAGCGTGAGGAGACCGAAGTGGCCCAGGCGTTGGCGACATCGTCTGATGGAGAGAGTATGCTGTTAGTATTGGGGCTGATGATAGGATGTGACGGAGTGGATGAAAGCGGGGAGACGTACTAGCACCATTGTTGTAGGCTTCGAGCAATGCGAAGCATGTGCCGAGGGCAAAGACGTAAGTATACTCGTGGAGAACCATCTTATTTATTGTGCGACTCTAATCGTGATCTGGTCGATGAAGAATAGAAAAAGAAGGTAGAAGTTGTGAAATAAAGACGGAAGGCTAAGTTTTTATATGATAAAGGAATTTGGAAACTGAAGACTTAATTACGGAGAGGAAGGACTGAAGTTCTCTAGTGCTCTAGCTTGCAAGAGACGAATAGGGTAACTGGAGATGGACAATGAAGGTGTCTTTATACGGGGGTTGACCGAGAGAAACGGCGACTCTGCCACTACATGTAAGATATAATTAATAGCAATATAACACTTAATGTTCATTTTTGTATTTGAGTTAAATTTCCATCCCATAAAACAGTTGTAGAAGGTCACTAGCAAATACCTATGTATCTTTATTATGTAATTAGTGCTAACTGGCTGAGCTCTCTCTTAGTTCCCGCCATTCACTCACGACTACCTTAGTATACCGACAACTGTCTTGGCACTTACACGCAACAAAAAAGACTAAACAGGAAATCATCTTCATCCACTCATCGTCCCCACGAGGTTCCATACTCGCTTCTTACTGGATATTTTATCTCTTAATGACATCTCCCCATGCCGTCCTCTTTTCTCTGCAGATGCCAAGCCATAAGACAAGAGCCATGTCCAGAGCTACTCAATCATCTGTATCAGCTAATATGTCTCTGGCTGTCGTGACTGGCTAGCCAAGAAATAGCCAGGCAAGGCCCTTATTTGAGTAAGTGAGGTACTGCGACAAGAGGATGGCTGCATGGCCTAGGTGGGGGCACGCTGGGGGTGCGCTGTGGTGGGGGATGATCAGTGATGGTACTAATGGTTTTCTGGGGCCATATGTCGCTAGAGCCGGGCGTTGACATGTGCAATACGACAGGATAGACAATAGGAGGACGCTCATAGTGTGAAGGAGTAACTGTTAGTGGTCACGAAGAAGATGGGGAAATTAAATAGTTGTATTCTTCTTGCTGGAATTACTCACCGAACTTCATTGCCACGCTTAAGGGCTTCTTTCTAATCTGGGCAACTCCCACGCCGGTTTACAACTGTTGTTTCCCGCTACTACTCGAGTTCCGTCCATAATTAGACAATGTCCCTGCAACTCAAATGCCCCAGTGTTAATTAGAACAGAAGATCCACAGACCAGGTTTAGGCTTCTGCGGCCAATGGTCAGCCGCTAAAAAGTTCATGATTTCCTCGGATTTCACTTCCCATTACACATGCAAAAGATCAAGAAATAATGAATATGTATGCCGCATTAGAGCTGTAAGTTCTTGCCCTCGTGCCAAATTTCTCTTTCCGAAAGAAAAGCGATGTTCAAGAAAGTTCATCAAACAACAATCCGTAATAAAAATTCTTAATCCCAACGACACATCGTCAACGGCGTGCATCGTGAGCAAATATCACCATTCGAATCAATCTTGGCTCTTTTTTTCTTCTCTTAGTTTTCTTGGCATGAAGCCCACGTTTTCTGGTTGTCGTCTCATTGTCAACATCTTTTTTCTCTGTTTTGCTTTTTTTCGCTTATCGTCTCATTAGCCTGGGTGCCAAGTTGCCAAGATTCTTGGCTTTCCCTCTTAGTAGGATCACGGTCAAGAATCGAGCGACGAAGGGTGAACTCAATGATTGTTTCTTAGTAGCAGGCAAAGAGAACTTGATGTAACTGGCGATGATGATGCTTGGTGAGGTTATAGTGTTTGTAAATATCTGGTGTTATTTTGACGTCGAAACATAAAACAGTGGACAATTTCAATGTTCTCCGACGGGAGGTATGCCGGGCAGTTTGTCATGAAGCCACAATGGGAGAATTTTCTCGGGATGGCAAGAATAAGAAAATCAGATGCACATTTTTAAGAAGTTAAGCTCCAGCCAAGCACTTGGCAACGTGTGTCATTGTGCATACAACCCTCATACCTAAAATATCGTCAGATTCAAAGCCTGTCAACCAACTCTTACCTCCCGATTCCATGACACCGTCTCACATCTCACACATCAATCTACAAAATCAATCACTGGCGTCTCCTCCGGCCACCCTCTTCTTGCCCGACGCCACCTCATCCTTAATCTCCCATCGACTGACTGACTCCCCCCAATAATCCCAAATACTCACTCGCTTCTATTAGAATCTTCTTAGTCACGTCGCATCACCACCGTTAGCCTCGTCATCGCCAAGTCCCAAAATATCCAACATTGAGATAACCTCCAGATATCAAACAACATTAACGACATGCCTCTCTAGTCACAGCTAATGTCTCTAGCCAATCAGCGATCGAGAAGGCACAGCGTGTCATCTCTGAGGGCCATTCCCGTGCTAGAAAGCTTCGCCCGAGAGATTTCTTGATTGAGGAGACAGTGCATCGATAGAGGAATACGCGAGACTTAGCATTTGGGAAGCCATGAGTTGGTCTATATAATTTGATAATGCTTATTAACAGATGCAAGTCTCTCAAGCTGCAAATGAGCACGGAATCCAAATTAGCATTAACTTGTTGGTCTGCAAAGGCGGGTAAGACTTGGAGTTACCCTATTCCTTGCTAGCCTGAGTCCTTTATAGATTTCCATCTCAAGACACCACCAAAACCAGCACAATATTGGAATCCTCCCGCCAGTCCACCTCCCTACGTTTTTATCTACGCCAATAAAATCACAGCATCTCATCCAATGTAGACTATATCGCCTTAATTGATCCCTCTCCACAATTCCACTTACCCCTCCGCCTGCGCCGGATCCCCGACACCGTTTTAGAACAAATGACTACACATAAAACAATTGGAATAGTTATGATGCGATCAAGTGATTCGCAATGCAAATCTACGAGGCTCCGCCACGTTGCGCTGGTTCTTGGGATTGTTTCCCTGGGTTGATGATGCCTGGTGGGGATATCAGGGGCCCGGTGGGATAGCCCGGGGAGTGCTCTTTCCAAAGGACAAATTTTAAATCGGTAGCACGTGTGCGTTAGCCCAAAGGGCTCGATTCCAGGAATTTGGGAGCTTTAAACCCATTTTTGATCCAATTAGCAAAGGCTGGTTTCTATGATCTATGACCCTTTTATATTTATACAATACCTACTTATTTAGAAAGGTTTATCGTATACTAATTTATTAGAACATTTTCTTATTACAAGGTGAATTGTACCGTCATCCAATTCAATGAAAGGTCACCTATAGGGTTATATGTAAATATCTTAAACCAACCCTGACGATTTGGCCCCACTTCGATAACCGTAAAAGGGTCAGCTTTACAACTCCATTGTTTCCAATTTTAGATCATGTCCGCTACCCACTACCCCCGTCCGTCAAAACCCTACCACTACTTTGATACCGTCCATTGTCTTAATTCCTTTAACGACCTATTACCATCACGATAAATCACTTACACTCCTACAATGCGTCTAATTGAGCAAGTTTCGCAACACAAACAAGGGTATCATGAAATTCTCGAACCCCGATGACGTTTCACAAATCACCACGACAGTATTCGTCCCAGAAGGTCCTGCAAAAACAAAGGTTACTAAGCAATAACCATTAATTCATGGAACCTGCTGCTAATTCTGGAAACAAACCAATTTTGCTTCGGAAGATAGAATAGGTACAAAACATAATATACCTTAGCATCTTGACACGCGGAGGGCCTCCGCGCCGCACACAGACAGCATCTGTAGTCTATGACCAAATAATCAACATCATGATGTTACCACAGCTGACCATCCTCCATATACTCGGGAGTAAAACCTGCTCAGATCCACGCAACCCCTACCCACCACCATCTAAACCTGCTCACCGTCAACCGTCCCAGACTTTATATAAACTCATCCAGTTCCCTTCGATACCCGTAACTCTCCCGTAATTCACATACCAACCCTTATTTTCTCTCCATCTTGAACCACCAGCACGATGAGGTCCTTGTCCACACTCCCCGCAGGTACTGACCCCTCGCTCTACGCCGGGGAGATCTGCATGTCCATCTTAACAATCGGTAATACCACCGACCTTCCGCTTTCCGATATTCTCTGTAACACGGTCGCATGCAACGCCTTTGCATCTGCCAAAGCGATTTCTCAAGCCACAGTTCCCTACACAGCACAACTTGAATATGCAAAATACGTGGTGTATTTTTACATTTGTGTTATTAGTATCGCGATCGTTAGTTACGGATGTCTGCTGTTCCGGAATCATAGGGCCCGGAAAACGATGAATCTGTCAACATCTGTCTCGGCTCATGACAAGGCAACCGCCGTCTACAGAACTCTCCGCTACAGGATACCGTCGGGAACCTTCCTTAGGAAACTTGGCCTCCCAAGCTACACCCTCCTCGCCTTCATGCTCTTCACCCTTGCCTTCACCCTCGCCATCAGCCTCTACGCAACTCCTTACTACCGGGCGCGCCGCGGCTACGGATCACCGCCGTTAGCTGTTCGCACCGGGATGATGTCTTTAGCCCTGACACCGTTGCTAGTTGGTCTTGGCGGGAAAGTGAATATTATCACAATGCTCACTGGTATTAGTCATGAACGGTTGAATATCATGCACCAATGGGTTTCATGGTTGACATTCCTGCTTGCATTTATTCATACAATCCCCTTCTTCTACATTGCCGTATCCCGCTGCGGTTCCGCCGGCCTCAAAGCCCAATTCTACAAATCCGGCTCCTACGAAGTAAGTTTTCACCCTGTCTGCCCTTATTCCTCTTCTAAGTCTGACACTTCTAGTACACCGGCGTCCCCCCCTTCGCCATGCTCATCGGCCTCTGTTTCCTCTCCCTTCCGATAATCCGCCGCAACTTCTATACCTTCTTCTTCCGCACGCACATCTCCCTCTACATTGCCTACCTCGCCACTATGTTCTGGCACACCGGGTCCGCCGACTACTGGCCATACCTCTGGGCTACACTTGCCGCCTACCTGCTTTCTACGCTTTTCCGTTTGTTCACACGGTGGCAGACGTTCCATATTCACCGTAATTGGCTACAAGGGATGCCCGCCAACTTCTCGGCACTGCCGGGTAACATGACGAAAGTTATATTGACAGTGCCTACCGACCTGACCTGGCGTCCTGGGCAATACGTCTGGCTTAGGATCCCTGGGATCTCTTTACTGCAAAACCACCCTTTCACTATCGCGAACATTCCCATAAGATCCCCCGACTCCTTCACCACCCAAGAGATGACCTTTTACATCCGTGCGCAATCCGGCCTCACTCGGCAACTCCACGCTATCACTACTACCGACGAAAAGCAACTAGTCACCGCCCACGTTGATGGGCCATACGGCGGCATCGCTGAAGAATATTCAGCTATGTATGGCAAGGGAATCTTTATCGGTGGGGGTTCCGGAGTTGCCGCATGTACGCCCCATATGCTTTCCATTGCCCAGAGACTATGTGGCAAGTCAACAACTATAAGTTCCGTTGAGTTGATTTGGATAGTCAGGTCGGTCGAGTGTGCGGAATGGATTCAACTGGAACTGGAACAGATAATCTCAACTATGCCTGAGGACTCAGTGAAGGTTGATGTATACGTTACTGGGGGACAGGGTATCCTTGGGATGTCAGAGATCCATAGTGATGGGTCGGGGTCGAATGTTGAAAAGAAGCAGAAAGTACAGAAGCCTAATGGATATGTAATCACGACCCACTACGGGAAGCCTGTGATTGGTGATGTTTTAGCGAAGAGATGGGATATGCAGAGGACCTTTGTATTTGGTAAATTAGTATTATATTTCTTGCTTTGTCAGATTGATTACTAACCTTCGCTTATAGGCTGTGGTCCCGAAGCTCTCACTCAGGATCTGAGCAACGCCGTAGCTACCGCCCAACATCTAGTCTTGCAAGGCAAGGCCTTGGAGATCGCTCTCCACACAGAAACATTTGGCTGGTAAAGAAAACGTGTTATAAATTGAAATTTAACAGTTATACGATAAGAAAGTAACAAATGATGTAATCGATTTAATGAATCCATACCCTTTAACCTTATGCGTGCTCTATCCCAAAAGAAAATGCAAGATATCATGCTATGAAGCAAACGTCACAGCCATGCCCATCCAAAATGGGAAACCTAGAAACTACTTTGAGAACCAGACATCATGCCTACGATCGGCATAGCTCTTCTATCACATTGGCATCTCACCCCATCTCATTCCACCGTGAATACCAGCCCCGCCAGGTCCAACACCAGTGTGCTGCATATTGTTCAAGAATGCATCAATCTCATTCATACCCTCATGCTCCAGCACATCCATAAGCTCCATCTGCTGTTCCTGGTTAAGACTGCCGTGTCTCTCTACAGAGAATGCTACCTGGGATGGGCCGCCAGCCAGATCAACACCCATGTGACCAAGATCAATACCAAAGTCCATGTCAAGATCGATCGTGTGCGCGCCTGCAGGAGGGCTGATGGTGGGAAGCCATCGAGCAACATCGGGGCTGAAGTGACACCAGACGAAGAAGGGAAGAACTGTCCGCTAGGGTTGGATCCACTAACAGGAATGTAGTTCTGGTTGAATTGAGGTGAGAACATAATCGGGGATTGGTTAAACCACTCCGGGTTCGAGTTAGTAGGAGGAACTTGCGGGAGGGCCCGTTGATGTTGCATGCCCATCATGTTCATACCGAACTGTTGTTGCTGCTGCTGTTGTTGAGGTCCCCTGTTAGGGAGAGGCACTGAATGAGGGCCTGCGCCCATCATCTGGGGTGGCTGCATGGCGGCTTCTGGAATTCCTTGAGATGGTGTCCCCATCGTCACTCTCAGTTGAGTAGGTGCTTGTACAGCTGTAGACCGGTTAAGGACCGGTGAAGACTCTTGCTTGACAGGGAATGACCCGATCGTACTAGGAGGGGACATCGCATTGTTGAGACCCATTCCATCAATGATTTGCTGCGTGGCACCTCCAAATTGCGGGGAACTGTACATGGGGGCATCTCATCAGCTGAGTCTGGAGGGAAGAACGAATTACGTCTACCACCTTCTGACGATGGGTTGTGAAAAATCGAGTTGGATCTGAAGGTCGGATGCGGCGGGAAGTTCTCGTCAAATATGACCTGCGGCGCACTGCCCTCGCTAACACCGAATCCAAATTCTTGCTTAAAGGGATTATTGAAGCCACTCTCATTACTGCTTTGTTGAGACAATTGCTTTTGGTTGCTGGATTCTGAAGCAGCAGCAGGGAGCTTATCTGTTGATTGGATCCCGGCGTAAAGGGGTTCTGGCTAGTGTTATCCTTGGAATCATAGCTTGAGAGAATGGTCTTGCCGAGAACAGAATACATCTGGGACGCTGTCTGTGTTCCAGGCCATCTCTCAGCACAACGATCAAGGATATCAAGTGCGATGTTGATCTTTTCATCAACGTCTTCGCGTGCGTGTTGTTGTCGGGTGGCGGGGTACGACACAGACCATAGCAGAGTGTTGATTGCTGTATAAAGCGAGAGCATAAAAACCCAAGTTACATCGACAGCAGCTTGCTCCATCTGTTGACGAGCCAAATCTATGATGTGATTGGCCGACTCGTGACAGAGGCCAACAGCCCGAAGTGACGGAGAGGGAACTTGAGGAGTCGGCCGATACAGGAAAATGCGCAACTTATGGAATTCGCCGGTAAACCAAGCCTTTGACCATGACGGCTTCTCAGGCGAGGCGTTAAGCCAATCCTCCATCTGAACTAGCATCTGCTCGAACCATGGATGTCCATCATCTCTAATCTCGTCACGTTGATTTTCGTACAGAGTTCTGCTGATCTCTGCCATTAAGACGCGCATCTTGAAAAAGTGAATAGCCAAGACCTTGCGCTCATCCGACTCGCCATTCTCGTTAATGCCCTCGGCAGTGATATCCTTGTCATGGATTGTCAAGAAGAATTCAACATCTATAAGATTACCCAACTTGGCAATGCCGTTGGGACGGCCCATAGTTAAACTCAACCCGAACTCCATGGCAGTAACAGCCCAGCCTAGTCTCCGTCTCATGTCAAGAGTCCGAGGATTTGTGTTGGTGCCCCGAAGCCATTGATAGTCTTCTCATCCAAAAGCCCTTCCTGCTGCGAGATACGAACAGCTAGACCCACCGAAAAGTAGACTGCAGTGCGAGTGGGGGTCAAGAGTGAGTACTGCGCAAGTAGAAGAAGGCATTGTAAGGTCCGCAGATCCTTGGCCCGCACAACATCTTCCAATTCTTGCATGGCCGCCAAGTAGTAACTGTCAGCCAGCCCAGCATACTGGCTGTCCATCATTTGCAAACTCATGGCAAACACCATCCGAACAATAAAGTTACGATGGGCATCCATATTGTCACCCTCGTAGACCTTCTCGAGATCTTCAGCAAACTCAACTTCATGGAGGATAGGCCAAAAAGTTGGCCTGAAGATAGTTGTTAGTATCTTCCTGTAATCAGGGTTCTCAGTAATGTGACTAACCTTTTAGGAAATACATCTCAACGAGCTTGTCCGCGGCAGGTCTAGTGGGTAGAGTCTTGGCGGGATGTGCACTAATCATGGGATAACTTTTCTTACGAATCGGCGCATTTGTCATGATGATTGATTGCATGCGCGCTTGCCGCCGAGCCCGAACTTCGGGAATGACATCTGAAATACGTTGCTTGTCGGCATATGTCTTCGCCTGCTCCATCACGAGACGACTCATAGCGATGCCACTACTAGGGCCCAGATACCGAGGTGTCTCGTCGCTTTCGTTTAGCTTCACCATGCCACCACGGCGGACGACATCTTCACTATCTCGGGGATACTCAGCGTCCTCATCCGTAAATTGATTGAGCTCAGCTTCCAAAGCACGCACGCGATCTTGAAGACGGATGACGTAGTATCTGTTGATTTTGCGTCCTTTGCTAGCGTCGAAATATTCGCAAACTGAGTTCGAGCGCTCACATGGTGTGCAGCGGGAAGGGTTGGATCGCAGCGGGTTTTTCTCTACACAATAGCAGTTAGCGGACCGAAACATGTCTTGACAAATGTTCAAGTGCATGCACTACTTACCTGGCGGCATCGACAGCATGCTGTCAGGGTATGTGCAACACGACCGGAAGCTGTTTCATCCACTGGTTCATTCGGGTTCGTGGGCTGTAAGCGCGGCGGGGCACGTTGTATCGGCATGCGAAACCCAGGGTTTTGAAGCATCATGGGCATGGCCGACTGCATGTGTAGTGGTAAATCCATCTGTTGGTGCATTGGATAGCCCATTGGTATTTGTTGTGGGTGCGGTGGGTGTTGCTGGGACATTATCTGCTGCGGATGAAGTTGGAATTGCGCTTGCAGTGGCATGGGGATCGGGACTCCGGGCTGATGCGGAAATGGGTATGGTACTTGGAATGGATACTGCGGATATTGAAAAGGCTGTTGTTGGCGCTGGGGCATTGCCTCCAGACCCTGCCGAAAGACATCGGCGGCGTCCATAGTCGTTGATTATTGGAGGCTCTCAAAGGTAACAAGTGTAAATCAGTGGTGATGTTATGTCTCCAGAGTTAGAGCAATGATTGCGGTGCTCTTGCAAGGGTAGACGAAAGCGCAGTGGTGTGCACCGAGCAGGGCTTGCAGACAGACACTATGTGTGTATGCAAGAGCTAAGTGAGCGGGTAGGGTTGATGCACAGTTTGCCAAGTTTAGTGAATGGCTTGGAGAGATGCAAATATTGGAGACGAACAAATTCTTAGATATCCCAGATAGGTAGTTGTGATGGTTGGTCGTGATTGTGGTGAAGTTGCTATCAAGAGAACGATATGTAGTATCACGGGTCCTGCACTGCCGAAACTGGATTATGTGGGAATAAAAATGTGAAAACAGAGCAAGACGAGCGACTGGAAGAAGCTCTAGACGCAGCTTAAAGGTACTAGTTGTGTTAAGGGCGTTATCGACCCTATTAGTAGATAGGTTGTTGGCCTGCTAAACTCGTTTGAGTTGGTTCGGCTAGCCTCACAAACTAATGTCAAGATCTTGAGGGCTAGACGTCGGCCGTTGAACGTGGTTCCTGGGATATGGATCAGAATCGGGATAACCTCGCTATCGTAGTCGTAGTGGCGGGAAATGACGGTGGGTGAATAAAAGAAGGGTGAACTGGTATTCTGCAGAGGAAATTACGAATGGGAAAAAAGTGGCAATAAGTTTAGTGCAGTGTTGTGTAATGTAGTACTCAAGTAGTGTGTGGATTATCTAGGTTAATGAGCTAGAGAGAAGGATAGCGCTAGAATGCGTCAGTAGAAATACCCAGGTATGGATGACTTCATAGTAGGTGGTAGCTTGAAGCCGACGCACTGATTGGAGCAAATAGACAACCAGTAGTTCTAAGGATGGCAGGATAGTGGTAACTTACCAATTTGAACAGAACTAAAATTGCAGAAGTAGTCTCAACAGAATATTTGATTGAACTGTAGACTCTTGGTGATACTAGAGATACAAATAAATGTAAAGAGCCCAGCAAATAGTAACCAGCAGTAAAGAAATGAGCAAGAGAACACAGTCAGCGAAAATAATTGCTCAGAAGGAAATTGTTCTCTTCCACGGCAGTGGTCACTCAGCTTGACTACCCAATGCGGAAGGGACCTGAGGCTTTGAAACTTGATGACAGAATGAGAAAGAACAGTCAAAAGGAGGAAGAGCAAACGAGACCAGGGCGGCTGGTCTGGGTGGGGAGAAGAGTAGAGAGGAGACAATGCAAGATCATAAAAAGATGCACATATTGGTCCTATTGAATATATGGTATATTGATGAGATAAATGCACGATCGTGTGCGGTACTTATATTAATGTGATACTAGTGCTCAACATGACGTGCTATCGACTGAGGCGAACTTTGTCATAATGTGGTCATGTCATACGTAACGCCCTCGGATACGCTTATAATCTGTGGACTGTAATTTCTAAAAGTGCTGTCCATTTTGACTTAAAGATTCGATAGCATACGCAGACTCAAGCGGATGTATGCTATGCACTTACTTCTTGGATGGCTCTGGGTCCACAAGTGCGGCGGGGAGGGCGCAATACCATTCTTTAGGTGGATAGTTTGTCGAATATCACGCTGTATCTGTATTAGCAACTGGCAAGCACATGGTCAAAGCTATGAGTAACTAACGAACACTAAGTGCAGTACTCATCAAAAATTAATGTTAGCTCTGAAAAGCGCACTACTGCGTTTCAAATTCTGCGAGGTGATCGATTCCGGGGCCCATAGACGTGTGGCATAGTTGTGTTGCTACGACATATATAACAGTCGTTATAGCGGCAGAGCCTGACTCCTAATAGTGCTGACAATGAGGGTTCTTTGCACATGCCATGTAAGCGAGATCCTCGAAGTTGCTATGAAGTAGAATTTGATATGGCTGATTTATAGAATTTAATGACGCATATCCAAAGATTACGAGTGTCTTGGCCTTGGCAGTGATCGTGGTAGTGAACCTTACCATTGTCTGAGCTGTGATCACCACTATCCCGCAGCCATCAGAGTTACATTAGGGTTTCTATCGGGTATACTCAGCAGTGGGACAAATTGGTATGGGTATGGTCTTACCTATAACCAATCTTGTGACTCCCTGATGTCTCACGATTCATTAGGAGGTAAAAGGTATCGGTCGCATAGGCGCAGCATTTATCAGGGTACGGACCATCCGGCTCACTTGGAGCCAAAAGTTACAATATCACAGCCATAAAGATTAATAGTGTGATGAACCCGCCGCTTTGATAAATGAAGAGTGTGCAACCATGAATAGCCGCTAGCAGCATGCAAACAAGACGTCGTTGAGCAAACTACTAAGAACAGTCAAGTTTGCTGAAGTTTGCCACATCGTGAGGCTTTATTGAGATCTAACATCTGTGAACTACGCAATTGTCTTTTATTATCAACTTCCCCATAAAACTCTTACCTCCGGTCTAGATTTTCACGATTTTGCTTAGCCCTGTTATCATAAACCTTCGGTCGGTATCCGTCTCATAAAGCCATCAACTATGTTGAATTCCAAACTTAATCGAACCCGCATATTCCAATCGCCCAGCAAACAGAAAACTCCATCCTTGTCTTCAAGTTCCCTGTTTGTTTGGCAGCTTGCAAACGGCAGTGCAACAAGACAGATAGCGAACAAGTCGCGAGCGGGCCCTAGCATCTACATCGCCCTAGATATGTGAAGACTATGAGTTCGGAATCGCCATGGATTTGATCTTGGTCGAGTTGAGGGGCCGCCGGTTTGGGTGGGATGGAGCAATAGGTAAGGCGTACTTTGGGTGGTCGATGTATCAGATGTAAGTTTGTAGTCATATCTATGAGATTGAGGATGGTAGACTGAAGTCAGAGATAAACGACCCTTACTGAAGACTATGGGCAGACGCTTGGTCCTCATGGTGGTCTCCGGGATCTGAAACTTTGGAAGCAGAGAAGAACATATGGTCGGGATCCTTTGAGTGAACAGTGGCGCTTACAGACACATGGCTTCGAAAACATCAAGAGACACTATAGCGCAGTTGGTACGGGCTCAGGGCTCAGTCACAGATGCAGTATCGGCAACGGGACCTCCGTGTTTGCGCGGGTCCCGGCAGGCAACTCAGAGGTTGGAATCGGGATCGTTGGAGTTGATATATATATGGAGGTTGAAGTGAATTAATGCATTAAAAACTAATATTATGGTCTTAAAGCTAGTTTGATATTGAAAAATATAGGGTTAGTCATCATATATCCAAAGATTACGCGGGTAGCACCCGAAAGTGACGCTAAGATAGAACAGGTTTCACTTGGGTGCAATCCTTTGATAAAGCAAAGCTGTTGATTGATTTTTGATGGTATATCCGAAGTTTGATATTAAGGAGAAAGGGGTTATGTTCATGGATTATTACCATAATAATGTCGTTTGATATATCGCTGGTCAATGTCATTTGCTAGAAGATGTGTTCAACCTGAATGTGGCCTGCTTCTTTCAGTTGAATTTCGGTGATGTTTGTATGATTGGCAGCAGTGTATCCTAAAGAGGAAGTAAATATCGTATCCGAGGAATGTGAATATCGTCTAATTGTATTTTCGACGTCATTTCACGCATCTTCACATCAAAGACAATAAACTCAATAATACCGTCATCTCACCATCGCCAATGCCACTGTTTTCAACGGAAGGAATGAAGCTGCATGAGAGGCAAACGCACTCCATGGGCCATAGCCCCGCATTCGTAGAAACTGGGCAGTCACATCTGAAGCAGTTTTATAACAAAATACTAGTTTTTATGGTCCAGATCACAGGCTAAAATTGAAAACGGCAGTATCTAATAACTTATTGACATTTTAATCCTTTATTTGCACATAGTTGATAGTAATAATCATCAAGGTTCTGGAGTTATTTGTCAAGTTCATTAGCGTCTTGACATTAGAGTTGGGAACACCTTCCAGGTTCGTTTGGGGTCACGCAGGAATAGAAACTAACTGATTGATCCCTTGTCACAAGCGGTTGTCAGTGATTTAGGTCTCTTCCTAGAACCAGAGCTCTGCCGTTATCATTGAGAAACTGCAGCTAAGTACCAAATCCAGCTAATCAGCCTCGTCGGTTCGATGAAGCTGAAGTCAATCCAGAGACCGTTTTAATCATTATTGTGGACTTTTACCTCTACATATAATTCATTTTCCACATATTATTGTTCAACCCACTTAGTTTTGTTACCAATCAAAATAAGACTCCATATACACACTTAAACAGCATTTCTTCATTTCATATAGCTTCTCATCTCTAGCATCAAGCCGCTTCGGTATCAAAATTAAGATCGATGCACTCACAGCAAGCGTCCCGAAAGCAGCTTCCGCGGTCGAGTTTCTCCCACAGTCCTTTGCTCCGCGTCTCACGGCCAGTAAGCGCTTGTTCAAGATGTAAGCTGTAATTTCTATCGATTTATTGAATGATGCCTAACTTCGTATCTAGGTCGCTCGGCCAAGGTCAAGGTTTGTACCATGATATGACGTCACTGACTAGACTATTCGATATACTGACTAGCTCACCCTAGTGTGATGGCAAACTCCCCGCATGCACAGCTTGTGAGAAGGCGGGGCGTGAAGCCGAATGCTCTAGTGCCAATGACCAATTTGCCCGCGGAAAAGAGCGGAGGTAAGTCAGGTCGTGATCCGTCACTTTCAGTGACGTCTAGGACTATGCTAATGAGTGTCACAGTTATGTTGCTGCCTTGGAACTTCGTATCGAGAAACTGGAGAAGACTAGCATTTGCTCGCTCTCGCAAGGGCTCAATAAATTTCCCTGATGACACTCATGAAGGTGATCGCAAGGGATCGTTGGCTGTAATTCAAGAGGCCATGAGCAGAAAGGCTGAAAGACAGAGAGAGAACTCCGATGTCAACTCATTAGTCTCCGACTTTGGTTTCTTGTAAGCGAATCACCCTGGCTATTTTTTGAAAAGTCTCCGCTAACCTACATCTACTAGGTCTGTTAATGCGACAACGAGAGATTTTGAGGTCACCGCCACCAATATGACGTTTGCCCGTTTAGTCCTGGCTGCTGCCACGAACGAGTTTATCCACCCGCCGGAGAACCCAGATCTTCCTCCCAAGGAATTTCTTATTGACAGTCTCAACTTTTACCTGCGCAACATATTCTGCCTTTTCCTTGTTGCCCCGAGCAACTTCTCAAGGACACTCTTGAAGATCTGGCAGAAGAAGATGGACGCATCATCAAAGATGCTGACTGCTTCATGTTCTGGATTGCTGTTGGTCTGGGAGCTTCTGCTCAAAGTCAAAATGCGGGCGATGAGGCTTATCGTCGCGGTGTTGACTTTGTGGCCCGAGGTTTGCCGTACGCCGACAAATCGATGACTCCTGGTTATGTCGGACAGATTCAATCGTTGATTCTGCTGACGCAATATGCTATGATGGATCCCACCCACTTCGACGCCTGGCAGTTGATAGGTTTTGCTAGTCGGGCTGCCGTTGATTTGGGATATCATCAAGATCCCGCACAAACCGGCCCGGGGAGAAAGAGAAGCTCGCTCTTCGGAGACGTATCTTCTACTGTGTTTATGCACTAGATCGAGCTATTAGTATGGTCCATGCTCGTGCATTCTCTTTCACTGATGACTCTATTCATGTTGATGTTCCAAAGGCTATCATCAATAAAAAGAAACATTTGTCAAGGAAGGCGCACCCCGAGTGGTCCTCCGCCGCCCGTGTTAATTCACCCGGCCCAGTTCTTGTTTCAACTTCGCAAGATCCAGTCAGAGTGGTATCAAACTCTCTTCCAGTCAGACGACCAGGATCTTCCTGACCCGCCGTCATTCATCTGGAAGAAATGTCATGAGATGAAGGACTGGACGGTTGGTCTCCCAAACACCATTCCTCTCTATGTTGCCGAGCTTTTCGACCTCGAGACCCGGTACAGTTATGTGTACTGTATTGCGCCGTCTGCTAGAGCTCCAGAAATAACGGATTACGGACGTGTTCTTATCTTCGAGCATACTACGGCCTACCTTGAGACCATTCACCGTGTTGCCAACACCTCTGCTAATGCTGCTTTTTACACTTATCACGATGCTCTGAAGGTTTATTTTATGGCCAGTCAGTTCCTTGCGGTGTTGCGCCATGCTTCAGATATGCTCCTCATGGGCATTCCCGTCCCAGTTCCAGTAGTTGCGCGGGGCTGTCCGCCTCCATTGCCCCTTCCATCTCGTGTTTACCTTCGTGGTCAGGATGAGACCAACTTGGACCGGGGGCTTCGGGTCCTCCAGTTGGTTAGTGCGACGTTGGACATTATGGGTCAGAGGTGGACTGACGCACAGAGTCTGAATGAGAATTTTCGGATGATGTCGGAGGCAGTTGTTGAGAATTTGCAGAACCAGAAGAGGGAAAGAGATCAACAGCAACAGCAAAGTGGTCAAGGTCAAGATCTGCCTCCTCCAAGATTGGATGGACAGGAACAACCTCAGATTAAGAACGAGCAACAGAGTCCGCCGTGGTGGGCTGGGGTGAACATCAATCAGATGATCCACAGAAATCCTCAGAATTAGGATAGCATAAATTAATATATCATGTTACGCTACAGTCAGATATCCAGTGTCTACACCACTCTCCGAGTTTTCCTAGTCTTAACTTCGTAAATTCATCCACTGATAGCTACATTCTTGGCAATCACCGGCGTCTTCTTTAGAAACTCAACGTCTTCCTTGACCGCCATTTCTAGATCCAGAAAGGCCCAGAAGTCCAAATCACGCTTCTTCAGCTCCGAAATTGCGGGGCCACCAAGCGTCTTATTGATAATCATGTATGCATCATCATTCTTAAATGTCAGCATTCCACAACCCGTATGCTTGATCAACGGACTCTCCATCCCCAACAAATGGCTCGAAATCAAGATGCTGCGCAGGAATCTTCAGCAGATGCTCCAGCCTTTTGATAAGGTATGATTCATAGATTAGCAGGTATGATATGTGGGAGGTTCAGTGTGATTATAGGGGATCTTTCTTACGTTGCGGATAACGTGGGAAGCACCGAGGAGAATGGAGAAGGAGGCAGTGGGGTCTATGCGGGCATCCATGCAGGTGAGAATTAGGTATTTTTGAGAAGGGGGGAGGGTTAGGTGACTAGAAATGAAGGTGGAGTAGGTGGTGGAGGCGGCGGCTAGCCGGTTTTGATGGGGAGTGGTAATGATGATGATTTGACAAGTAGTTTTTGATGGAGTTTAAGGGTTAAGGTTTTATGATATCATGGCTGATCACGGTCACTGTTACTGGGTTTTTTACAAATTGTGAGTTGGAGATCAAGACATCAGCTCATGATATTGTGAGATGAGGAGTGTGAAGCAGGATTGTGATCATCATGATGGGTGTCTGGCGTTTTATACAACATTTATGTCACCATACGTTAACTCTACTTCTTTTAACCCTATAATATATTTTATATCAATTGAGATACTGTCAATTCATACATGCAGAAAGGATTCCAGGTTTGACTTAATCGAATCGCTCATATAGAAACAAAGTATTATCCTAGGTAGATACAGATATGATTGTTTACACCGCATTCATCAAGGGTTATCGGGTCAGCATGTCTCCGAGATGTGCAAATATTTTAGGGGTGACAACATATATTGGTTGTTGGGAAAAGATTTGCACATCTGACTCAATTGAGCGGTCTTGGAATATTCTCACCACTAGTCACTATCATAATTGAAGATTTCAAAGCTATAATTCCACTAAGTTGTGGATCATCTGGAGGGAGATATTAAGTGTTCTGTCCTGTATGCCTTGGCCACCTAAGTCTCATTAGGCATCACAATAACTTGAACCCATTGCCACTATTCTCATCATGATGTCACTACACAAGGCGCATTAACCAACCGGGAGTTTAAACACATTCCACCAAATATCATCGTTAAACATCACTCATTAGGATCTCCATTCCCAACCCAGCCGGAACCTACGGCTGCCCACTAAAATTAAAGTTGATTTCTCCCATCACTAAATTACCCCCACCGCAACGCCATGTGCCCCCCTTCCCCATCTCCTCGCCCTATCCACGGTCCATAAAACCTCTTCTTACCAACAAACGCACCACTTATGCCTAGTTTCATCAATACTTATTTTCGGGATGATCAGGGGATGTGTCGCCATGGCCTACCACCTTTCTTACACGCGGGAATGTGGGCGGCGGGGGTATTTTTTTGGCAATATTTGGCAGGAGGGGCAAACGGGAATGGATAGTCAGCGGGATTGTTGGTGGCTATAACGATGGGAATATTGAGATCGAGGGATTTGAGGAGAGACAAACGAATCTTCGGGATTTGGGATAGGATTGCGATCATGAGGTTGGTGAAAGGGAGTTAGTGGCTGTGGTGGAGATGCTTGACAAGTATGTAGTAATAGTGATTGAGGGCAGGTGGGTAGCTGGGCAGGTACTGATTAACTTGTAGTTTCCTAAATGACTCGATGATGACTAGTATTCTTGCCTTTGCGCCTTTTGCTTCGGGACATGTGAAGTCATTGAAATCATGACAACACTTTGCAGTCAATACGAGCTTGATCCGAGATCATGCCTCCTAGAAACTCAATATGTCCAACTCAGGAAGCACTACAACCCACCCGCAGTCACTTGTTCTTTGCGCTACGCTGATGTTTTGTCTTGGCAGGGAGTATTCTCGAATGTAGTAGTAGAAAGGCCCGAGGGGGTGTAGAGGAGGTCTAGTCGGGGTTTCACACGGTGCACGGGCGGTGGGAGATGACAAGGAGGATATATACTTGAGTGGAGAAGGGGATCATTTGGTAATACTGGATTCAGGGCCCGATTTTTGTATAAGAGAGATGGAACATCCCTCTCCTTACCGTCAAATTCGGTTTAATCTCATCACCATTATTTTCAACAACTGGTTGTTTCCTGTCTTTGCTTCTCAAGTTTGCTGGCCCTTCTGTTTTTCCATCATTATATTAACTCCGATCTCACTTACTAATAACTCTAAACCTTTTTTTCCAAACCTACTTACATAACTATCACCATGCGCGTCTCTACTTCTCTCCTCGCCACTGCGGTCACCGTCTCCGCCATCGCCGCTCCCCACCCCATGATTACCCCTGCCCCCCTCGCCGCCCGCGACCTGTTCGATGGCCTCCACTCCTTCATCTCTGCCGCAGACTCCGTGGTTTCTGCCGCAGCCTCCTTCAACGACGGTATTGCCTCTGACGTCTCTATCATCGACAGCGCTACCTCCATTGGTGGTGCCATCGTCAGCAGCGCTACTTCGATTGGTGGACAGCTCGTTAGCGGTGCCAAGTCAGTTGCGAGCTCTCTGGAAACCGCTGGAAGTGCTGCGGCCACCAGTGTCTTCTCCAATTTCGCTGAGGCTAGCACTTGTGCTTCACTTGCTTCTAGGATTGTCGACTCAGACCCCCCGGAGGCCACCGGTGACCTCGAGAATGCCATTGGGTCCATCTCCGCTTCGGCCACGATCGCCGACAACTGCATTGGATCGTTGATCCCATCATCTCTCTCCTCTTCTTTCGCCGCCCTCGAAACCTCGTCAGCTTCTTGGTACTCTTCGTACTCGGCGGTTCTGTCCTCGTATAGCAGCACGTGCCCCACTGCCAGTGGCTTCGACCTGAAGGCTGTCATCCCTTGCTCGACTGTGTTGGCCAAGGTCACTGTTACTGGCGTGGCCTCGGCGACCGGGTCGACTTCCGGGAACTCGACTGGCTCTTCGTCGACGACTTCTAGGGCTTCCTCGATGAGCCGTGGGGTCGCTGTTGGTGTCCTGATTAGTCTCGTTGGTGCTGTTTCTTTATTCTGAGTGGTTAACTGAAAGTGTCGTGGGATGTTGTGGGTGTTTATTTTCTCTATTTTTATGATTCATTAAGCTGCTGGATTTGGTTTTCACTGTAACGAACCGGCTTTGGGATTTATTTCTGTTTTTATTGTATTTTTGTCTGTATTTTTGGTGCTTTCTTCCCTCCACTTTCCTGCATGATGTTACCTTTTCACTGCTCTCGTGATCCATGTTTAACTTTATTCAAATCATCAAACTCAAATCCAACAATCACGCTCGTCTAACTCAGCAGATCACCAACACAACACCCCTTGTCACCTGTCAGTCTGAACCCCGAATTCCTCAGACTATCCCCTGTTCCAAGTTCCAATAAAATAATAACTGAGTTCCAGCTTAAATCTAACATCGCACTATGTCCAAACTCGCTGGTTGGAGGCCGCTGTTCTGGCATATTGCATTGCGAGGGAAATTGTCTATGTTTCAGCATACTAACTGATCTCTCGTTAGAAATTATTATGTTCAGTCAAGAGTAGATAATAGAATCTGAGCGTTATAAAATGAGAGGCTTCTAAGGTCTGACATGTCATGATACCATTGACAAGGGATGTAAACGGACAAAGATCCCGGTGGCAATTATTGAGTTGCAGTATGACCCCATCAACGCGTCGCTGGGACATCGCTAAATCGGGCAATCTACACTACAGCTAATATGCTTATATAATCACAATTCTAATAACCTCAAGCAACCCTTGAAACACCACATCACCGAAACTTCACCCCACCAGCCTTGCCTCCGAAACGCCGTTTTCGACCGCGCTATCAATCCTCCATAGCCCTGAAATGCCTAACTACAAAATTACCACAATCCCCAACCGCGGCCGCGGCCTCAAGACCACCGCAGCCTTCTCCCCTGGCGCCCCCATCGCCCACTTCTCTACCCCCGTCCTTGCCATCCCGTCCACTCCTGTTCTCGGCACCACCTGTGCCGCCTGTCTCCGCACCGATCGGCCCATCCGCTTTTGCACTGGGTGCCGGGTACTTGGGTATTGCAGCACTGCTTGCCAACGAACTGCCTGGAAATTGGACAATGGTGGGGCTGCGGGGCACAAGAAGGAGTGCTCGGTGTTGAAGATGGCGTTGGCGAGAGGGAATGGAGAGGTGTTGCCGACGCCGATGAGAGCGTTATTGGCGGTGATGTTGGGGGGGAAGGAAGCGGAGGGGAGGTTAAAAGACCTGGAAGGGAACTTGGAGGAGTTTAAGAAAGAGGCGAAGGCTTGGGAGGATATTAGGTTGCAGGCGTATATGGCGTTGGCGTACACGAAGATTGCGGGACCGGATAAGACGGAGCATTATGCGAATATTATGTGCAAGGTGAGTGGTTGTGAAACCTAGAAATAATGGGCGATGAGCCAAGAGACCAACATTGTGTAGATTTTGACGAATGCCTTTAATGCTTATGACCCGGACCTCGGCGAGTCCACTGTGTTCCTCGATCCTGGACTCTCCATGGCCAACCATTCCTGCCTCCCCAATGCTACCGTTCAAATCTACGGTCGCCAAGCCGTCCTCATCGCCGAACGTGATATTGCCCTCGGTGATGAAATTCTCATCTCTTATATCGGTATGTCTCCTTAGTCTCCATTTCAATCTTAACATCTTACTGACCCTCGCCAGACCCCTCCAACACCCTCATGCGCCGCCGCGAGGACCTTCGCCAATACCACTTCACCTGCACCTGCCCCCGCTGCACCTTTGACCTCGACCTCTACACCGTAACCTCCTCCCTTCCCGACTCCATCCTCTCCCTTAACAACTTCTCCCTGGCCACCCCTGCCTTCCTCAAATCTCCCCCCATCGACACCATCATGCGCGACGCCCTCAAATCCATCCAAGCTCCCATCCAACTCCAATATACCACCCTATCTCCTCCCGCCTCTGGTATTACCCGGGAGCATCTCGTCACCGAATTTAACCTCATAAAACCAATGATCGCCGCCAACATGTGGGCTGCTTCGCCCGTCCCTTGGTTCCTCAACGACTGTCTCGGCTACTGGTGTGACCCCGCCCATCAATATTTCGTCGCTGCCCTCGCTGTCATATGTCTTTTGGCCTCCCGGGTTGCCCCGATCACCCACCCGCTCCCCTGGTCTTCGTACCGCCTTAAAAACGCCTTAGGTCTTTGCCGTGCGTTGCCTAATGCGATCGTTAGCCCCGAGGCTTTCCGTAGCCAGATTATCTCCCTTTGTGAAAGGATCAAGTTGGACAAGAAGCAGCAGAAGGCGTTGGAGAGCATTGATGCGGTTGCTATGTGCCGCATGATTCTTACGATGATGGACATCTATAAAGAGAATGCTCACCTGGATACTTGGAGCGTTACTGTCGAAGCGACTGAAATGCTGGAGCAGATTCGTTCGCTGCCTGAGATGGAGGGTGCTGACTACGGAGCTACTCTGGAGTTGTGGGAGAATAACAAAGATCGGACTGGGCCATGGTTGGAGTTCTGGAAGAACATGGTTGTTGAGATCGTTGATGCTTTCGCCGAGATTGGTGCCAGATTGATCATTGCGGAGTTCGAAAAATAGATTTTCATAATGTAATTTATATAAATTTAATCTTCTGTTTACCCTTGGAATTAAATTTGTACTTCTTACACTTGGAATCTAGTCGGCCGTCTCTGGTTGCGACGGCGCGGCTGCTGCAGTTCTGACAAGTCGTTTTCACCATTAGATTCCTGACAGAAAAGACGAGACGTAGAATTGACGTTGAGACCTTCGATATCCTCTTGAAAAAGATGTGTCATAGAACCGGATTTGGCACCCATAGCAGCTGACTGCAGCTCTTCGTCTTTGAACACTTCCGCCCTCTTTCTCTTTTGCTTGGCCGTAGTCTCTAGTTGTACTTCTTCCTCATCTTCCTCATCTTCCTCATTCAGCCCACCAATTCCAACCTTGTCAACTCTTGGGACCTCTCTCAACCGCAATAGATTACGACAGGTGTTATCCCAATCGTAGGCTGAGGCTGCTTCCTCTATATTTGAATCCTGCTTGGCTTCCATCGCCTCTTCTAATCTCTTCACCTTTTCCTTGAGCAACCGGAACTCTATCATCATCCCCTCCATCCTAAATACCTTCCCTCCAATACTGATCAATTCATCAGTCAATATATCCATCTGAGAAGACTGACTAACGGCCTTTGACTGTTGAAAACTCACACCAAGCTGATAATCACCCGCTCTGCTTCCAAGTGACTGAATCTTCATCTCGAAACTTTGAATCTTCTGCGTCTGCTTTTCGAGAATCGAAACCGTGTGTTCATGATTTTGAAGTAAGGCGGTGATTTCGGCGTTGACACTATCCAAGTCTGGAACAGACTTCACAGAGCTATCGGGAAGGCGCGTACCAGTAGATCCACTTGAGTCCTGCAGTTCAGAAACAGAGTTACGCAGTTCTTGAATTTCATATTCGTTTTTCTTGGTTGTCTGATCAAGTTTCTCGAGGTCTCCAGCAAAGAGCAGTAACTGAAAATTCGTCTCTTTGGCTGCGGTCTTGAGATGTTTGGTCATAGTTTGGCCCTGGTGTACGTGCAAGATCTAGTGTGGATCTTCCTAACATCTTCTTGGACCGTCAAAACATTTTCCTTCAATTCATTCATGTCATTCTTCAACTTATCCGAGTCCATTTGCATCTGTCTAACCTCCATATCTAATCGCTCGACATCGTCAATAGGTTTATTCTCCTCGATGGCCGGCTCCTCCATATGCTCTAATTTCTGAAGTATATCCGATTTAACTTCTATCATCGTATCCTCCAAGTTGATGGTGAATTAATGGGCTGACCAGGTTTCCTGGGCTTCGTCAAGTTTTGTCTTGAGTTCGGGTATATCTCTGGTATTTTTGTTCGGGGTGGAAGAGACCTGTCTATCGGAGATTCTTTGAGTGAGTTGACTCAGAAGGATTTTGTCATCGTCAAGTTCGGAGATGAAACGGATATGGTTCTGGCCATGAGTCTGAGTATCGGGTGGTGTCATCAGAAGATGATTGTTGACTTAGAAAAGATGAAGCAAACAACCTAAAAGTATCTGAACCAAGGACTAATAATAAAAAAATGAAACAAAAGACGTAGGAATGGAGATCAATGTTATCATCATTATCAAGGTGCTATATCTACAAGACGCAGAGGTTCTTTCCATTTGCCACCTATTGTTCTTACCGAACTTAACTGCAAGTTAAAAATATTTGCTTCATCCAATCAAAGATAAAAAGAATATTCCGAGCTTAGCATGGGGAAAAAACATATGAATAGTTTCGTATCACTATCATATCACATGATAATCTCACCTCACAATTCAATCAGCGATATTTTGTTTTAAATACAATGTTGAATTAATTGTCATGACAGAAGAGCTCTAAGCGAAATACATGAGCAAATAAATAAAACCAAACACACAAGAAAGATCTCACTCTCTTGACCCACAAGCTTTGTTTGACTTGGGTATTCTCTGAACCATTACCTGTCGCATCCTCCTCTCCGGTGCTCTCAGTCATTAGCCGGCTTCTTTTGGCCACAAGCCTTTGGCTTGCTTCATGCGCCACCAACTCCTCGCTGGATTTCTTTTCACTATTCCCGGCGCCATCATTGTCAATATCTTTATTCCCTTCAACATTCCCCGCCATCGCTTTTTCCAGCGAACTCTACTCGCTCTCGCAGCAATTTGTTCTCATCTTAAACTTGATCCAATTTTTCCAGTTGCTTATTCCATTCCACCATGATTTTTGTGGATATTTCCCATCGGAGCTCCTAAACCTCCTGCTTGCCAGGGCCCGCCTCTTCTAGAACGCAAATATCCTGGCAAGAGACACTTATGATTTTGTTCCTAAGTAGCGTTACAGATTTTCGTGTGACATTGCCTGTTTGCGGACGAGAAAAACGAAGGACTACTGAGCCTGTCTGATCCGGTCATCAAGCTTTGCTGCCATCTCTTCATCGTCAGAGTCGAATGTGTCTTTGAGTAGCTCACAGGCAGAATCGTCAAAATCCGAGCAGGAGCCCAAGCCAGAGTCTGAGGAGGAATCCAAATTGCCGCCCTTGAGACTTGTGATTCTATCAGCGTTGAATTGGAGCTGGTTCTGAGTATCTGCTTGGAACCCATCAAACCTGTAACTGTTATGCTCGATATCTTCCCTCAGTTCAGCAAATTTCTCCCTAGTAGCCTGGCTAAACGTCTTGAGAGCAGCATCGACTCTACCAACTTGGCATTGGATGGTCTCGTTTTGGTCAAAATCCTTATCAAGCAAAGTATGTAACATGGCTTCTAACTGATCCCAAAGCTCGCTCATAAGAACCTGTCCTTCTTTCCACTAGACCAGGCTATCGATGATACCCTGCATTGCAGACATGTCCCGATCAGCCTTCTTCAAGAACCAGGCTGAGTTGTTCGAAGATCTTGGAGATGAAGATCCACTATCTGAGGATCTGGGGTAGCTATTATCAATGTCGACTGCGGGAGGGTTGCTGTGAAGTCTTAGGCGAGCAACAAACGAAGAACCAATAGGCGCCCTCATATTGAGAGTGTCTGGGTCAAAGTGTAGTTTCGCAGAGTTGTGGGGGGGAGGCTAGGTATTGATGCAGATAGTATAGTAGGTTATACTCTCTGAGACGGCTGCGACAGTATATCGACTTCTCGGTTGAGAACTGGGGTAAACGGCTGCAGGTCGTATCTCTGACCACGGAAAGTAGAATTATATCTATGAGACATGAGGAAAGTCTAACCAAAGATACAATAGAGGTAGTTGTACAATAAATTATTAGGAGAAAATCAAAAATTGCAAGAAGTATGTATGACAATAGTGATGATAAATCAGGAAAAAACAAGTTGAATAATGTGTAATATGAATAGAAGAAGGGAATAGGAGTAGCTTTATGATAAAAGTGGGAGTATTTATAGTGAGTACCTGTATGTGGGTCTAGAAATAATATTTGTCCAGTGTTTTTCACTTCATCACTTCTGTGAGTGGTGATAATGATGGGCTTCTATAACGTCAGATGAAGTGTTTTCGCTGAGATTTACGCTGCCATTCTCCTCAACACCTTCCTGGTGGGGCTGTTCATATGACTGGTTTCTCTGCTCTAGAACTCTCTTAGCAGCTAAGATCTCAACCTCTGAAACCTACTTATTGATATCTTTCATGGTTACTATCTTCAACTGAGCCACTTTTTCCCAAAGCAATTTCACTTTCACCTACAATATTTCCGTGCTCGCCACCCTCCCACTCAACATCTTTAGAGTTCCCATCATAATATCCCATTCGGTTCCACCTGTGCTAATTCCTCTTTGTCAATATGTGCTAGGTCGGTCATCTTCTATCAAATAACTGCCCCCGCTCGCTTGTACCCTGGGTAAACCCATAAAGTCGGTTTGTAGCATCAAGACCTCATGTACCCGTTTTTGGAGGCTCCAGTTTATATCCTCGTGCGTCATTCCAAAGGATTTGATCTCCTCATCGAATACCTTGATCTTTTTAGCAGATGTACTCTTCTCATTTTCCAATTTCAAAACTCTTGGTGGAAATTTATGTTCTTCTACAGCAGAAATCCTGTTACTAACGTCATGGAAACCATTTCGGATTTTTGAATAAGGTTACATAAATCTAGTTTTATAGTCCTGATCTAAGTACCAAGTTCCTCCATGCTATTCTTATTTACATCATGCAGAGAATAGAATGGATGTCTAAGTCCGACTATTTGGTCCAGAAAGTATCCTTTGGTAACATTGGTAGATACTTCACCCTGAACGTTGGTCAAGGAGGCCAAGATATTTATAATACTTTGATCGTGCCTAACAACTTGATCCTTTCAGTATCCTGTGTACATTGAATACCTCCACGATCTTGGCATTCATCTGGGTGAAGGCTTGACTAAAATCAGATATCACGAAAGCATTTGGAGGGTCAACAATTGCAAGGGATTGACTTCTGTTCAGATTTTGACCATTGTTAATCTACGGTTGCCAATAAGAGCGGGCTGAAGGATCTATTATGCCATTGATGTCGCCTTAGCCTCCTTATATCTCGCTTTAGACGTCGTGTAGGGCCGTGAAACAGAAACATACTCGAGAAGAGACTAGTTAACTACTAGTATTGTTATTGAGTGAGTGGAAGAGTCCAAAGTCTGATTCGGCTAAGACAACATGAAGTCCTCTTTTCTTAAAATATGGGTAAATGGCGGTGGCAAGATGTCGTCTGTTTCAGTGAGAGGTCGACGGGTCTCGTTCATGGTAATACCAAAGTTTCATAATTAGTACACAAATAAATTGGTTAAACGCAGATAAAATAACCAAACGCATTAATTTAGATGGTGAGATAGAACTTACCCTGTGATCTGTTGTTTCAATCAATGATCACCCCACTCAATTCAGAAACGAGCAGACTGGATGTGCGTAGGGGCGGAAAAGAAACAAAATCTGAGCATGAAAATAATCTGGATTTTACTGTCATTTGATGAATGGTTGGACCAATTCGGTAGTCATATTTTTGAATAGTGCATACAGTTATCAATCATAAAGGTACAAAACTGATATATCATCATCAGTTTGTATCATTATAATTTTAAGGGCATTTGTTTTAGTTTAATAATTAAAAGAAAAAGCTCTTTGAAGATATTGAATAATTGTACTACTGAACTTAAACTTTTATAGTCTATTGATTTGTGGCTGTAATTCACTGTCCAGTGATAAACCATCATGACGGTTGTTACACTAAGCAAACTGTAATTATCGTCATGTTGCACAATAGGAAGTAAATATATATTTCCCCGATGACTAAACATCATTATTTTCTTCCTCATCTATATCTGCCTTAAGCCCACACCCCTGCACCCAGTTTCCAAGACATCCCAAATTTACCTACTTTAAGGCGGGACCCACTAAAAAGTTCAATTCAAGCATCAAGTCTCATTCTCGTTCGCGAACTTATCTTCGATCATCAATTTAGTTGCCAGCATCAATCAACCTTCATAATATTGTTCATTAAAGCTGCTTAATCTCTGCTTTTCTTATATCCTAAGTTTTAGTCCTGTGACCCCGACCCTCCACGTCCTCGACATCCCAATTACTCGCGACCTAACTGAAATTATGGGCAAGAAGGCCAAGAAACAAGCCAATGCCAGCATGGCACTCACTCTCCAAAAAGCCTACATCGCCGAGAAATCTGCTACCGCCACTGCCGATCCTTCTATCGCCTCCCTCTCGCCGACGTCTTCTGGTAGCCGCAAGCGCTCTGCCCCCAAAGACTCAGACTCTGATGCCCCCATCGGTAATCCTGAAGGCTCCTCCGACTGGGTTGTCTTCTCGAACAAGCGCAAGAAGCTTAAGGTCCCCTCGACTGCCTCCTCGAATTACCCATCGATAACTACATTGAAGAACTCGCGGTTGCAAAGCAAGGTCAACTTGGATGCGTGGAGAGATTTGGTGCTATACATTTTTGCTGATGGGACTGCGCCGCAGTGGGTGTCAGTTAGCAACCGGAGTCAGATTCGCAAAATTGTCACGGTCATGGTTCCCGGCTTGGAGGAGATCATGTTCTGCAAGAACATTGACTATAGAGTATATGACCAAGTCGTTTCTAGTGAACGGGAAGCACTGTCGTCCGGTGCCACTATCGTGTTATCGAATGACTTCATGCCCAAGAACCTGGAGCGCTCTAATCTGCCTGAAGCTGTCGCTCCATTAGCTGATATCTTTCCTATGCTCTGGCCCGTCAGAGCACCCGGTGATGACCGCTACAGCAAACTCCACTCTCCCATGGGGACCTTCCTGACTGCGCCTGCGCCCAAGAATAAAGATGCCAGCAAGGGAAAGAATGAGTGGAAGAATAAGCGCACGCGCATCACTGAGTTCCTTGCTACCGAGGACGAACTTACTAATAATGGTTATGTTGTCCACCCCGCTCTCTTGTCGAGCCCCAAGGAGAAGGAAGATTTTAAGCTGCAGGAAGGCTGGGTCATGACCGATATCGAATCCATTGACATTGGTGTTGTCCCGGAATCCGAAATCGAATCTGGGAGTGTAACCGCTGGCCGCGAGATCCTCGCCCTCGATTGTGAAATGGTCATGACTGGCCCTGAAGAAATGTCCCTCGCACGTATTTCCGTCATTAATTGGTCTGGCGAAGTCATCCTCGACTCCTTCGTCAAGCCCTCCAAGCCCATTATCGACTACGTCACCCAATACTCCGGTATGACCGCCGAGAAGCTCGACCCCATCACCACCACCCTGTCTGACATCCAAGAAACTCTCCTCAAGCTCATCACCCCGAAAACCATCCTCCTCGGTCACTCCCTTGATTCCGACCTCAAGGCTCTCCAGCTTACGCACCCCTTCATCATCGACACCGCTCTCATCTTCCCGCACCCCCGTGGACCCCCTTAAAGCAATCCCTCCGCTATGTCACGCAAAAATACCTCTCCCGCGAAATCCAAAAGGGCGGGGTCAACGGCCATAACTCCATTGAAGATGCCCGTGCCTGCCTTGACCTTGCCCGTCAAAAGTGTGAAAAGGGCAAGTCTTGGGGTCTTCCTGAAGGTCAAGGCGAGAATCTGTTCTCCCGTCTTGCGCGCACCGGTACGACGTATAAAGCCCAAGGTGGTTCTGCAGCTGTTGGTGGAATGACAACGGGGAAAACATCAGCGATGGTAGATTGGGGAAACCCCAAGAAAGGCCTTGGCGGGAGAGCGACGTACACCATTGGGTGTAAGAATGATGAAGAAGTTGTTGAGGGTGTTATTAGAGCGATTAAGGGTGATGATGATGGTATGGAGATTCCTGGCGGTGGTGTTGATTTTGTCTGGGGTCGTTTTAGAGAACTTGAGGCCCTCCGCGGCTGGTGGAATAACCCCCGCGATATTGCCGCCGGTCTCATTCCCCAGTTTGGCCCGCTACCTGCCGACTCACCGTTTGAATCTCTACTGGAGACCCAGTTGGCAAAAGTTGTCAGTCATATTCAGAAGATTCATGATGCGTTGCCGGCGTGCTCGGTGTTGATGGTGATCTCGGGGAGTGGTGATCCCAGGGAGCTGGCGAAGTTGCAAGCGATGCATACACAATGGAAGAAGGAATATAATATGCCAAGATCGAAGTGGGATCAGTTGAGTGTGAAGTGGACGGATACGGAGGAGCAGGCGATGAGAAGGGAAGTGAAGGTTGCTAGGGCGGGCATGGGATTTGTCGTGGTGAAATAAAGAGATAGTTGAATAATGTGTAATTTGTCAACTTAGTGGTAAGTATCTTTGTTCAAGAAGACAGTTTTAAGAGATAGTGAGATATCACATCATTATCATCGTATCAAAAAAGACATGAATTGTGAGCACCAATGAATAAAATGATTATATATATGCCAAACGTAACCAACAATTAAATCATCAACTAGCATCATCACAGCACCCGCACATAACTAAACCTCCCAAAGCTATTTCTTCGACCATTACTACATTCCCCCTCTCTCTTCATCTTGGAAACATCATTTCTTGTACGGAATATCCTTCATAAACGTCTCCGGATCCACTCCATTTCTCACTCTATCCGCCAAATCCGGCCTATTCATCTGAGTAAACACTCTCCTCAACGTATCATACAACGTCGTACTCTGGTTCATCGCCGTCATCCTATTCAACTTCTCATCAATCAAGCCCCTCCCATCATCGCCCGCGCCATCACCTAGAATTTCATAGGCCTTGTTCCTCCCTTCCTTCTCAATCGATTTATGCATATCGAGAGCAAGCAGGAAGTGCTGCGCCGCCTCTTCGAGACACCCCATATTGATGCAGCTAACACCAAGATTGTAACGGGCGCGAACAAAGTTGGGCTGGGCACGCAGGGCGTTCTGGTAAGCTTGAATGGCGTCTTCGGAGCGGCCGCTGTTGGCGAGGGTAGCACCGAGACGATTCCAGAGAAGGTGGGTTTGCTCCTCCTTGAGATAAGACGACCCAACTTCGACGGATGCCAACGCAGCGGAGAAGCAGTCAATAGCCTTGGTGAAGTCATCAGCACCGTAGAACAGGACACCGAGACCAACCTGGACATCGGGGTCCATGTGCTCGCCATCAGGAGACAGGCGGGCTGCTTTGATAAATAATGAGGTAATAGCCTTGTGCAATTCGTCGCGCTCAGTATAACTGATAGCTTGTGCCTGGTGCAACTGGTCGGGAGAGACGACCTGGGGATACTTGACCGAAAGCCATCTCTCCAAAGTGCGGTACGCGGTCGATTCGTAACCCTCATTGATGTAAGAAACGGCGAGGCCCATAAGGGCAGTCAGGTTACTGGAGTCGAGTTTCAGCGCCTGTTCGTGCGCGCGGATGGCGGGGCTCTCCTTTTCGTTCTGGGCCTGAGCAGTGCCGAGATACACCCAGGCAGCGACATTCTTGGGATCCTGCTGAACCGCAGCCTCAAAGGCCAGCGCAGCCAGGGACAAGTTGCCACCCTCCTTCATGATCTTGACACCCTCTTCGAAGGCGTTGGTCTTGCCGGCAAACAGGTTGTCCTGCTCGAACAGGTATTCCTCGACGGCGGGATCGCCCATAGCGTAATGGCTCCAGTCGCCGCCAAAGTCGACGAAATCGCCGTAGCCAGCATCGGCATTGTCTTGGGTTTTGTCTGTTGCGTTTTTCGCATTTAGCTGATCGCGCATTCTCTCCGCCGCTGCCATCTTCTCAGCCTGGATTCCTTGCCAAATCGACTCGAAGTCGCCATAGTTTGTCTCAGACTCTTGGTGGGCCGTACCTTTGTCAAGTTCTTCTAGCTCGCGCTCATGCTCTTCCACCTCGCGCTGTGCTGCCGCCTCCCGTTCTTGTAAATCGATCGCATTGAACATGTCAATCCACTGTTCGTCGTCGATCGCCTTGCCCTTTCCCTTGATGTCTACCGTCGCCATCTCTGCTGCTGCGGGTGTCATTGCCGGTTGTTGCTGCATCATCGGCATTATTGAGTGCATAGGCATCTGGCCCATCTGACCCATCCGGCCCATAGCCATAGAGTTCATGGCCATTGGTGATGTCATCATCATTGGTTGCTGCTGCATTATCGGTCCCGGGGCGGATACCGTAGGCAGTTGTTGAGCGTGTGTCCCCGGTGCTTGGCTCTGGTTGAACTGCGCGAACTCCGCCGCGCTAAATCCAGGAGCTGCCTGCACCATGTTGGGCGCCATGGCCATCGGGGCCGCACCCATCGGTTGCATCTGTTGAGGGTTGAATTGCAACATCCCGCCAGTCATCAGAAGGCCAGGCGCCATGCCGGGTTGTTGGTTCAGGAAGCCATTGACCATCTATAACGAACCGGTGGCAGCGCATTATTGCGCAAATTGTTAGCCATTCGATCAATGTATGTCGCTGGACCTCACATGTTGACGATTTCTCCCTGCGAGCCCGCCTGCAGGATCATGACCAGGAATTTGAAAGAATCCAGTACTAGGAGAAAGGTCGTTGGCCCACGTGCCTACCTACCTCATCTTGAGTCTCACCAAGACCTCCAGTATTACGGAAGCCCTGGCCGGCAGCAGCAGGCCCGCGAGCAGCGAGACGGTCATTCTGCATAGAAGTATCGCCCTGCACATGCTTCTGGAACTGTGCCAAGGGATTTGCTCCCGTCGAACATTCAGCACCGCCAAAAGACATGGTGAAAAAGTAGATATAGATATATGAAGGGTTCGATTTCGTCGTAAAACAAGAGTTGGGGCAACAGAATGCGTGCTGCGTCTGTTCGACTCCGAGTACTAAAGTTTGTTCTCAGAAGGATGTCCACTTGAGCGATTCGGAGGGTCGCAAGGTCGTCGGTATATTGCATATAGCGTCACAAATGAATGCACTAGATCGTCGTGTTGGCGGTTGATGACTTTTTCCAGTATGTAAAGTGAAGCTCAAGCTTAGAAATACAAACAAGATCACCGCGGGGTCAACAAATCGCAATAACTGACCAAGTTCAAAGGCGACTATAAAGAGAATTCTATGATAAAATCAAAGGACAAACTAATAAAAAGGAATAAGAAAAAAAGACAAGGCTGCGATGCAAACTTGGGCAAGAACAGGTAAAATTCAAGGAAAGAGCTTCAAATTGAAAATCACGTAGGCGCTACTTCCAATATATACGAATTCTAAGACAATATTGGTCAAACTGAAAAATTCAACGAAAAATACACATAAGTCACTACATCCAATTTCCAAAGTAACCGATCACAAGCCAAACACAAAATTCCAGGAGCCATACAATCATCAGCCCAAAGCATGCAACTTTGTTTACCCTCCACCCACTCTTCTCATCTCTCATCTACGTCAATTGTCTCCTCCCGTCAAATCTATCTACTGGAAGGCCTCCATTTGCCCCCTACAACACCACTACTACTCTCCCAACACTTTGTTTGGGCAGCGACCCCCGAACAAAGGTGGGTTATCGCTTAGCATTAGTTTGGAAGCCGCGGTACTCGGAATCAATGATTAGGTGTGATAGCTGACAGGGGGCAGTGACAGCTGGCAAAAAGTAGATGGGAAGGAGGAATGGAGGGCTTGCCGAGGTTTAACAGTTAGCTACTGAAATTTACAGGTGACACAAGATGAGGTTAGCTGTTCTTAGATCTCCAACTTGAAAGTTGCAAAGGGTTCTACAGAACATACAGACATTCTAAAGGAAGTTTAAAGGAATTAACGGCATTTCCTTCACGCGCAATCACATAGGAGCCATGATATCATGGTTCAAACTTCATTTAAACAACAGATAAATCGTAACACTTATACAAATATGGTAAGGGTAGTAGTAGCTAATATACACAGACAACGGGTATTACCGCGCCTCAGGGAGATCACTGACCCCCATCAAACGATTTCAAAACGCACACAACCCCGAATTTTGCAAAATAACATGTATATCCTGTGACTTAACGCCATCTAGTTACCCTGAGCGGAGTTCTCTTCGTTTCTCTGAGCGAAGTTCTCTTCATTTCTCTGAGCGGAGTTCTCTTCGTTTCTCTGGCGGGTAGCGAAGTTGACCCTGAGAGTTCTATCGCCAAACTCACTGGAGTCCAAGGAATTGATAGCCTCCTGGGCCTGGTCAATGGATGCGAGACGGACATGAGCATAACCACGGCCAAGACCGTCACGGTCGCTAACCGGGATACGGACCTCTAGAGCACCACCGAAAGGCTTAACAAGATCAATAATATCCTGCTCGGAAGTGGTGTAGGGAAGATTGCCAACGTAGATGGTATCATTGGGCTGGTTACTGCGGTTCTCGCGGCGAGGGGGAGTCACAGACCACTCAGTAGAAGCAAGGCGGATGAGCATGCGGCGGCGGTGGAAGATAGTGTCATTCAGGCCCTGAATAGCCTTTTCAATGGAAGCGACATTGGTGTAGTGAATAAAGCAAGCACTAGAAATAAATTAGTCAATTTAATTCGAAATCATTAATAGTATTCTGGATTGTCATTTACCCAGGTCTCATGAACTTGACACGTTCAACCTCACCGTAGTACCCGAAGGTGCGGAAGACATCCTCCCAGCGAGTCTCATAGGGAAGATTAGAAACATAAAGGACACGACCCTCGGCACGAGCGACCTCGATGGGTGTAGCCTCAGCAGAAGCGAACTGGTTGGTGATGTCCATGGGGAGTCTCTGGCGAGGACCGTTGTTACTGCGGCCATTGTTTCTGTAGCCGTTGTCACGGGCACCCTCGAAAGCACTATCAAAGGAAGCGTGGGTGGCAGAGGCAGAGAAGAAACGCTGAATAGCAATGCCGACGGGAACAACGGGGGTCTTAGCAGCGACAACGGCGGCGAGAGCCGCAGAGCGGGGACGCTGGGTGAGGGTACGGAGAGAGAACCTATGGCATTGCGTATTAGATTTACCTAATTTCAGGAGAAAAATGCTGCGAAGTACATAATTCCTTGTGTTTACTTACATCTTAATGTATGAAGTGTGGGTTGATGGTAAGAAATTTGAAGCGAGATTCTAGATTTTGACTAAAACATTTTCTTCTATTTGAAAAAACTTCCCAGCGATTTCGTGGGATTCATATCAATTAACCTCAGATTAGCCGTTTGACCCAATCATTACACAAATAATACATCAGTTGCTTAACCTAACATATATAGGAGAACAGGGTGCTAGCTCGTTCGCTAGTCTTAGCATTAGTCTACGAAATTGTATACTTCCTTTATAGCATCAAGGTTATCACGCATTCATAGAACATGCAGAAAGTCAAATATGACAAAATTCGAAAACATAGTTGTAGATACACAATAATATGTCAATTTGAGAACCCAAAAATCACAAACACACAACTCCACACACCCCGAAGACCGGTTCACAAAGTTGTTGCCATGCATCCGAATGCTATAATAAGCATTAACATCAAGCAGCCAACTCACTACTAGGTGTCTAAATAAAACCATACAAAAAGAGACACCCAGAGTTAAATAGCAAAACCAAGAGAAATAATAGGAAATAAAAGGACCAAAACCCAGGTGTTAATCCTATGATGTAAACCCAACCAAACCCCATCAGGAACCCTTTGTTTAAAATGAAATATGAAATGATGGATAAAAGATAGAAGAAAAACGAGTGCATCCGACAGAGCCTGTTCTGCCGAGTTGATGGAATTTGAAATATGAATAATAAGAAAGGTAATGATATCATAATATCACATGCTTTTGATGTCGTTACTGATCTAAGGAGATCACCAGCGAATAGGAACAGAACCGAGAGCCGAAACTCTTGGTCATCAGAACAAATCAAGATGAATTCGAATAAGGAGACTGATAGCTGTACGCAAATGTCCATCCGATCTCATTCTAGTAAGGGGACGGTGGTTGTCGTACTGCACACCAGTCATGGAGTCGGAACCGGAAGGGTGAGGAAGACCGCCGCTGATGGCTCTGAGAGGCGGCAATTCAGGGCGAGTCTCGCGTGGCGCATTATTGTAGTCAGAGCCACCGTAGTGGGCATTAGACGGAGGGTTACCGGGGTGGAGCAATTGGTTCGGGTGACCATTGGAGTGAGGACTGGGGTGGCCAGGAGCACCGTGGGAGAGAGTAGAGCTACCAATGCTGAGTGAGTTAAGCTTAGCACGCAGTTCGGCATTCTCCATTTGGAGGCTATGAATATCACGGCGGTGACTCTCAATCTCGTTGATAGCGCTGTTGTAATGTATCGACGTATTCCGGATCTGATCGTTCAAACGCTTGATCTCAGTGATGGCTGGAGTTGTTAGATATGAAATATAGTCATCTATGGAAAATTGGTACATACCCTTGGTGAGAATTTCCCACTTGGAGGCCTTGGATCCACGGTCTTGGGGCATGAGCTCACGGAGTTGCTCAAATAACTCCTTCATCTCCGTACGGCGTTTCCGCTCCGCAAGCTTGTGACTTTGTCTCAGTTCAGGCGTTCTGCTGTACGGCTGACTACCGGCCGATCCTCTACCCTCATCTTGCAAGTCGCTGATCTTCTTGTGCTGGAGAGTGTGAGACATGCCAACATATTCATGCGACGTGCTCGAAAGACGGTGACTATCCATACTCTGAGATTCCAGACGCATTTGACCCGCAGGCAAGCGCGACTCCGTAGTGAACTGGCTGCTATTGATGGAATCGGCTAAACTACTACGGCGGGATTCGGTGCAACTACCAGCGGCAGTAGACCCGCGGTTTTCATCTTCGGGAAAAGCCCAAGCCTGACCCTTCGTAGGCTCAGCAGCCCGGGCGATTATGCCTTGAGTTGGACCAGTAATAGTGGGGGCAATTCGTGAGGCTCTATGGTCTATTCTAGGATCGATAGGGTTCCTTTCCGTCGAAGGAGCGTAGCTATTTGACATACGATTTGACAAAGTATCAATTCGTGATCTAGATGGAGGGATGCGCTGAGAGGCAGCGTTGTACTGCATCGAATTCGAATATGGTGACTGAGAGTTGGAAATTCCATTGTTCAAGCGCATGTCACCAAACCCTTGGTTCATACGACTGTCGACACTATCGCGGCGGTCGTCGACACCATCCAGGTGAGCAGGACGGTGTGATTCGTAAGATGCCCTGCTGTAGCGGTGGGTTTCATGACTCGAGGATGTAGGAGAGACGATGGAAGCAACGCTCATGCTCGTAGTTGTGGGTGATATAACGGATTGAGGAGCAAGATGTCCAGAGGTAGGTGATGGGGTGGCTTTGTCCCGGCTCATGGGCTGAGAATAGCCGCCGTGAGGCCCGAAAGAAGTACCAGAGTTGTCTGCAGGAGGGGCGGTAACCGTCAGCCATCCCGTACCATGAGGACTCGGAGAAGACTGGGGAGTTTCATTTTCCATACGCTTACTGGACGATTCGCTGGGTGTACTGTAGTAAGCGGAATCATGGCGATCAGATGGGTTGTTCAGTACATCCCGAAGTCCAAGATGCCCACTACCACTGGTGGAAGGGGATCAGTGTGTGCAGACATTATGGAAATGGGGATTGGAATTAAAAATTTAATGAATATCCAGAGTCGAAAACGCCAAGCAAGAGGGACTCGAGCAAAAGGCGGGAATTAAAATATTAGGTAGAATATAGACTAGAGTCTGAAGAGGTCGTAAAACACGTGAGTAGGAGAACGATAGTCGTTCTAGGTCAGGTTGAAAGTCGTGGAAAAGGTTGTCGTCATGAGCTAGGAGAGTTGGAGCGGGAAAGAGGAGCCAAAAGACGGAAAAGCGACAGGTTTGGAATTCCAAGATAAAGTCAAACGAATGAATCAAGTATCAATATCAACAATCTTGAGGACTGGAGATGTTTGGATGCTTGTAAAGTGAATCTGACAGGCGCAGAAGCTAGTAGTAAAGATCAAGCAACCAGTGCAGGTGATAGAGATGGCGATAAATGTGATTTACCAAGAGCCACGCTTGGAAAGAAATTCTATTGTCAAAAGAAAGGGAGCAAATAAAGCTCCAGGCCCGAAGTCAAGACTATGATGCAATAGAAGTTGACCTTTTCGCTGTGAAGATTGAAGATGGTACGACAATCAGACGTGAGAAATGCGGGGTTTGAGGTAGAGGGCCCAAAACAAGACAGATGGAAAACTTAGGTTGTAGGAAAGTATCGTCGAGAAGGGTAGAGAAAGCTTGTGCAAGCAAATCCAAATGGACAACTAGGCAAGTTAGGACTCTCTGCAACAATTGTTTTGAATCAAAATGCGTGGTGTTGATTGTTTGCGTCCTTAGTCTCTGATGTCAAGGAATCAAAAACGCCTGGACGCAGCTTTTTCGACACAGGAAGTAATTCGACCTCACTAGCAACGGAACGGCGAGTAAATGCAGCAGTAGCTAGGTGTGCAAGCCAACAAGAGGGGAAGAGGGAATGCTCACTTGCTGGCCAAAGCAAGAACAGGAAAATGAAAGAAAACTTGAGGTCTGGAGCTCGTGATCCGAGATCTTCTGATAAGAATTAAGTCGCTGCAAAAATCAACTAGTGAGTAGCAGACAACCAGAGAGGGAGCAAAGCAAAGGGAAGGGAGAAGAGAAACGTGAGGGTAAAATGGAGGAGGAAACGGTGAAAATAAAAAGAAGGGCCTGTGAACGGGACCTGAAAACAAAAAAAAAAAAAAAAAAGAAAGAAAAAGTGCCACAGTAAATTTGGTGTATTGCACGGGTGACTGCCCATGTAGGCCTGGTAGTTCAGTCTGTTCCTTCTAGTTTTCGAGGGGATTGAAGCCTGCTACTGAGTTCCTAGAAAAAGACGCCTGTCACTAGGATTTTTTTCGGGGCCCTGGTTCGGGATGTGAAGAGCACTAGAGAGCCTGGAGGAAAAGTGTAATCTTGGTCTCGGTCTCAAAAACACATGGTCTTTTTAGTTCCCGACGACAATTAGCATAATCATGACGATTAATCTTCATCTTGTTTAACTCGTATTTTATTGGATTTTTATGGTGGAGCCTTTTCTATTCTTGTTCATGCGCTTTCCTGTTTCGTTTCGTCGCGACGGGCGCATCACTGTGCCATTAAAACAACTACTAGGCATCTGGTGGTGGCTGTAACTTCTCTCTCCTACTCAACCAGGTCATGAACGAGATAATCATCATGGTTCGTAGGGGAGCCGATTGCCGAGAATAAAGTATGGCATATGTGTTTGGAGTGCCGCTACATCAACGGCTAAATTCGATAAGTGTCGGGCCCGAAATCAAGACCTGTGGATGTTACAATATTTATCGAAATATCAGAAGCACATGAACAATCCCCTTCTGACTTGCAAACGACACGCTCCCCAAAAAAAAAAATACTCGTGGCAGGTGTGGAGTAAACAAGTTTCAGTAGCTGACTATGGGCTAGCTCGGGGTGTAGGATTATCAATTTTTACACACACATACATACACACACAAATTCCTTTTCTCGTTGCAGGGAGTAAAAGCTTTGACAAGACGTTCGAATGAACGACTACATCAACCATAGATAACACAATAATTGATCTATCTTAACAATTAACTATTCACAGTTAAATTAAGTCTTTCAAATTCCAACAGAGTTGGTCATCACTAGTATGCACTAATCGCAATCACAGCCAGCGATACCCTCGTGATTCCCTTCCTGTCTTCTACCCTCATAGAATATCCCCGGTGGAAACGAGTGGCGTCTTTTCCTTCCAGCCCTCGCCCGTTACAAAAATCCATCTCTCATCCAGACTAACCGGGTCTCCCACTTAACAGCTTGTGGCAAGCCCAACAGGAGACCAAAAATGAACTATTTGAAGGTCCCTCGTAGACAAGGTGCCAATCATGGCTCATTCAGGAAGTTTGGCTTAACTGGTCTGGGTGTCTGGGTTAAACAGAAAATTTAGTGGGAGGACAGACTAGTGGATTGATGGAGGGACAAAGACGCCTAAAGAACGATGGCAGGGAATAGATCTTAGTTTTATGTAGAAATGATATACATCTAGCCAACAAAGCAGTAGGAGAATTAAACCTGAAACCTGGAAGCCAATTTTATGAGTGGGGGTGCAACTGCCTGCGGACCAGCGCGGACTACGATGTTCACTTCGATTCCATTCACGAATTCTAGCAAAGATAAAAGAAGGAAGGGGCGGCTGTAACAGGGACTTGACATGGAGTGCCTCTTAACAACTCAAATAAATGGCAAGCGCGTACGCAACCTTAGTGATCGCCGTCTGCTGCAACACAATGGGGACAAGAAGTAACTCCACGTGAGAATCCAATCTGAAAAAAGGCACTAGCCACGCACTTTTTAATTGGGGCTTACATACATCGGCTGGTTAACCATTTTTCCGTACTTTGCATTCATAGTGAAGCAGGTACCGGAGCCACTTGTGCACTGTAAAGGCAAGAACGAAACCATCGTACCGCATCAGCAACTGTCGTCTACTTGGGCACAATGGCTGATAATTTTGTGCAATGTATGATGATGATCTCGAGTCCCTCATTATATGCACCTTTTCCCAGAAATTCACAACAAGAATGCAAAGGGTTCAATCATTCAATAGCAAATCTCAATCTCTTCCCTAAATTTGGCCATAAGTTTCAATCGCTTTTCTTTTCATCATGCAGGTTCTTCACCGAGTTTCTGCAATAGCAAGTACTGTCCTCAAAGACTTCTATTTTGAGAAAAATGTAAGAGGCATGAGAATTCCTTACATATCGCATAGAGGCCGTAAAGTGTAGAGCCAGGAGATGTGAATGAAATTTGTTTATAACTATCACGCCAAGACGTCTGTCTATTTGGTTGTCAGAAACAAAGTCTCGAATTGGTAATTGTTCTGACTTGTTACATTCAAGGGAAACTCCAAACTTTAGAATATAGAACTAAACTTCTTGTACAAAACACACTAGGGTGTATGCAGAAACATACTTACAAGCCAAGCATTCTCTAACCCGATTAAATTCGGAGGGCTGTATTTGCCAAACTGCTCATAAAAATGAGAAACAACTGGGTCTTGAGGGAGAAATAAGTCTGTGAATAGTATCATCATATCCAAAAACAACCATTAATGAACCCCTTAGCCCATGGCAATTTCTCTTTCGTCATTGTCTGTCAAATGTTATCAGCTCGCTGGTATTTCTTTTCCACATTAAGCTATCCATCCAATTGATTCACCGCCACCCGCGCCCAGCCTTCTCAACTTAACGGTGAAAAATTAATCGATAAATATTTGCTTTAATATTTGAATATTGAAGTCTCCGGTATACTGTGGTGATTAAGTCGTAGTCTGTGCAGTTGAGTTGTAAGGCCAATAGCAAATATGGAGTCGGGCTAGCATTAGATGACCGTCAACAGATAGCATGTTTCAGAAAGGATAAAAGGTCCTCTGGTGGGATCCTGTTCCCCAGAGGAATAATAGGAATGATAATAGTCGGAGTTGGCGCACATGGCATTTTGAAGAATATATCTGTTTTAGGGATACGCCGAGAGGGATTATTTGAGATTTAGTACCAATTCTATAATTCATATTAGACGATGCTCCTAGACTGGCGGCCCTACTCGTGTTCTAGCCAAAACAAAAAAATCATATTGTCAAAAGCTCCTAATTGTCTAACTATCCGGCAATTCGTGCGGCTTGGAGCTGTTAATTCTAGATGTAAGCGATCACGATTGATATTCCCAAGTCGGTACTTGCAACGCCCTCTCTTCCAACAAATCTGACGCCTCAACGTGGATATAGGAGAGATCATTTCCCACTCTACCCACCACGAGCTCAGCCCATCCACACCGTCTGACACCTACCAAAAGCAAAAGTGCGCTGATTCTATCTTCCCTGCCGAAAATCCCGCTCATCTCGACTGAACCTCATCGAGAACGTGGACTTTTGTAGAATTAATTCAGCACAACATTCGACCGCCGCCCTGTCCCCCATCGCCGCCCCCATCATCGCATCAACAAATCATATCATCAACCTAACTAATCACCCGCCCGTCCACCCACCAACCCGATTCACTCATTGCCCTGTCCTCTTTCCGTCCCATCAAACCGCGTGGTCGAAGTGCCGTTTGTTCCCTCTTCAGCTCAATGCACTGCCAGATGTAGTCTCCAATGTCACGATAGCATGCGCCCAGCTCCAAAAGCCCGTGGTGCTCTCAGCACTAGACAGGTCACCCGCTGTTCAGGGGGGAGGGGGGAGCCAGGGCACTAATGGGGGATCAGCGTAGCTTATAGGGGTTAAAAGCCTGTAACGAGTCTCTCGTACCGCCCATGGATAACAAAATGGGCAGACAGGGGACTTTATATTTGGTTAAATGAAAAGGTTTACTTCTTTAGTAGGTTTCTCTTCACAAAAGTGGAAGGAGGTAAGGATTCTCGGTTTATTTAATTGGGAATGGGACCCTTTAGAGAGTTTTGAGAGGAAGAAACGAGTTACTCAAGGCTCCACTTAGAACTGATAATGTAGCAAACACTCAGTCAGAGTAATTTTTCGCGACTTAGAAAATAGGTTGGCTAATCTGAGATTACCAACTAGAATTTTCCTGACCAAACGATGATAAGAACCAGCTTAATGTATTTTTTTTTTTTTGGGGGGTCTGACCACTTAAAGTTATAGTTATAGCTATAAAATTGTACAATGATTTTATTTGTCTATATATTTATTGCTCCTGCTGCCATTGGTTTGGTTATTGACGACCAAACATATATGGAGGAGATGAGACGACGGCATGTTAAGAGATGGACGGATGTCCGAAAGTATTTGAGACTTGTCTTTGTGGTATGATGTTTGACTTACTGATACTTTGTAGAAGGTAAGTACCTGATTAGCAGAATATGAGCTGAAAGTGTAGTTTATGGTCAGACTGTTGAGTTTGAGATTGTAATTGTGGATTGTCTAATGAGATGGGGAAGACAGGGGTTACAGGTTATATTTGGGTGACAATATACGAATTAAATCCCCGAATCGACGGTCGCAGAGATAAATGACTATAACCAAAAAATAATAATCAATGTGACTACTCATGAGTTCTCTTGATATTTTTATCAGGTTGAATACGAATTTAAATAGGGTTGCCTTTGTATATATAGTCCCTAACAACGAAATTTAATGTAAGTCATACTAATATAATTATAAAATACTTCTCTGTAATATCATACCTAAAAACTCTTATAGACTGATTTCATGGCCCAGCGCCATGTGAGACGTCATGTCGTGACATGTTATGTAGATGTCTAACCTGTCGCTCGACAATTCAATAACTTCCCAGCTGACCGAAAAGGCCAACAAAAGCCCACCATCCACGATATCCATGCATTGATACATTCCATCTGTCGTCTCATTCCATGACGGGGCATTTCAGACTAGGCGGGCTTGTCATCTTATGATAGGGTAGTTGTCCAACCTCGCGAGACATGTAGGTATTTTAGGGGATACAGAAGATAAAGAGGACATGTAACTTGGGTGAGTGGGTGGATGGAAAGGGTTGGGTTGAAGGTACAGGTGCTTCATCCTTAGATACATGAATCCCGGGTGGAACCGTTAGCTAGGTTGTCAGAGTAGAAGACATTATTAAAGACTGGAGCAGGAGTTGAAAAATAAAGTAGGTATTTATTCAAAACTGTACACTTTAGACATCACATTCCGCTTATACAAAGAAAAAATAACTGAATCATATCACACAACACTACACCACACAAACAAACTCCATAGCCGACTTCCTTCTCTATAATTCAACCGCCATATTCACTACTATAGATCTTTGTGCTGACTATCACTTGTCTCTCATGGATGCCACGCTTTGATACCCGGCATTTCACAGCTCCCATCCGAGTTGCAGTCATCCACGTTTCATGCTGTGATTATTCCCTAGCTGTCCAATCTGCCCACCGCAGACACACTGCAGCGCTCAGATATATCTTCAGCTTTCATTGAAGAGCCCCATTGTCATTATCCACTTTGGGAGCTTATGGGGCATCAATGTACACCGCTGCTTGCACTAATAAGCTCAACAAAAGCCCGGAGAGTCTGGGCGTTGTGATGTTTGCATATTTATCTCGTTTATATGTGAAATAGTTGTTATTATAACCAAATACAAAATATGGTCTGACATCACGTCGTGTTGGAACTTGGTGGAATACTAACACTCGGAAAATGCCACTGGCTACAATTACCTTTTAATCACTCAACTGCCCCCATTAGTCTTCTGAACCTCCGGGCGCCCCATAGTATGCCGCACCGTCGGCTACGGATGACCACACGGCGTTCGTATCGATATTCCATATGCCAATATAAGCCGGGTGGTGCAGAAGAAGGTACTACATCGTGTCATATGTGTTCTAAGATGAGCCGTCGAGAAGACAGCCGAAGCCTCTTGATTTTGGGGAAGTGGATGCTCATGGATGCGAGTAGCCGTGCTCAGCTGGTGGATAATCAATGTTGTAGATAAGGGTACTTTGACAGATGGGGAGGTTAAGTTGCTTTTAGAAATGTAGACTCAAAATTATCTGGCAAGGGAGATATTGTCACATTAATTTAATATTATTACAAGAGACAATCACCTGGAATATGTCAATATGCTATGTTGCTGACTTTAAAACGTGAGATTATCACCATTTCAACTTTCCTCAGCGCGTCAACTCTCCTGATATGATTATTGTTTGCCCGACCCTTGGAGTTGGGGTGTCATCTATAACTGGCAGCATCCAAAATGGCAATTGGCGCCCGCAGGACTCAGCTACCATTATTTTGAGTCTGGCGGTTGGTGATACTCCGGCAATTAAACATGGACAAATCGAAAAAAAGCATACATAGAAAAATCAAATTAGTAGCTTATAGTGGGATATATGTCCCCGTTATTAGTGACGTGACGTTATTCATGTAAATAAACAAGCAATAGGACAATATTGTGGGCTAATTTCCAGACCGCTGATTATCTATCAAGAGCGAGGCCCCGGATGAAACAGTATGCTACATCATGCACACCGAAGTAAATTTGTCATTTTTAATACTATTTATCTCTTACAGAAAACCGAGCACGTGAGCCGCACACACACTCACGAGGCGAGCGTCAGCAATCAAAACACACGCACCCACGTTCACTCCAAAGTAAACAATGGCACGAGCATCGCCGCTTAGAGACTGCCGTCGTGTTGCATGTAGTGACGTCTGATCTGCCCTTTATCAGAGCGGCGCTATAGATGGAGAGGGATTTGGCGACAATGAAAATTCTCCGAAGGGACGCCCAGACTGTGGAGTAGTCAGAGGTGGCAAGTAGTTTGGGCGGGGAGTGGGTAGGGAAAGGGCGGAGGAACACCGCAGTGAGGAGGGGTTATTATAGGGAAGAGGGTATTAATGGATAGTAAATTACCTGTAATGAGGCCCTGTATTTTGGTCACAGTGATAATATAATGTGATATCTAACCTTGCTCTATGTAAGGAGTTGAGGAATTTGGTCAACCCACAACACCTGTTGTCAATATCTTCATCTCCTAACTGAATATAACTATCCGCCAAGTAATATTCACCAGTATAAACAACCATCCCACTAAATATTAGGCTCTTTTGCCACTTCTCCTTGCCTAAGTTCTACTCCTTTATGCACCGCCCGACGACTCCATATGATTCCAGAAGCCCTCCCACACACACCAAGCCCAACTGACAAGAACGAAATCTTTACACCGCCGCGTGCCCTCCACGCTTGATGCAGTAAGAGCATGACATTGGGAGGAGGAGGATCTGAGGTAGATTGTGCAAGTGGGCCATAGAAGGAGATGTGTACATGTTTACTCGGGGAGAATTACAGATACATGGGCGATCATGGTAAGGCTCATGTAAACGTAGTGGATCGGATAAACATGACCAATAGCGATTTATAGTGCTTGTTAGGCGACGGCAGACGGAATTTATAGAAGTGTTTTTCGGTCTTGAGTTGTGTGTGTCCGGTTTCGCTAGGAAGGAACCATAGTCCGTAGACACGTGGACTCGGATTTCCTTCCGTGTTGCACGAGTTCCTCAAATTCCATATTCTAACTAAATAATCCCAAATCTTACATCAACGGTAGTTATTCTACTGAAATTCTAGAGGCTAAGACTAACAATCACTAGTCGTCCATGAAATACAGAGCCCGTCTTTTTCAATGTGTAAATTCCTTGCACCCCTACTCACTAACACACTTACTCGCACTCGCCTGGGTTTCCTGATGTGCAACAAGGACTAGCATGCAACATCTTTTTCTTCTATTTTAATTACCATTTGAAACACCAACCGCTATCAGCCGCCTCGCAGTCGGCACTTGACCTGCCAATTTGACCAAATCCTCAGCTGCTTGGCACGTGTTTATCGTTCCAACTAAAAAAATAACAAACAAAGCAGGCTTATATCTCACTAACATAAACTGCCTGGATAATCACCTCTAGAATCCCGTTTTCCGCCGAAATATGATTTAATATGGCCGAATATATTCTCCAGATATGCCTCAATCCAACGGCATGCTCCGTATCTAAACAGATCCACGAAATACATCCATCACACACTACTGGTACTTCTGGGGGATCTGGGGTCTACTATTGGGAGAGAATATCTCAAATACCCTAAAAAAGAAAGTGTGCCGAGCCTGCCTCAGGGGGATGGGCAATCACACAGCTGAAGGGTGATATTGGGCGTGGTCACATGACCCTGATAAAGGGTTGAGGTTCATGGGATATGTAGATCGCCATCTCCTTAGAGACACACCCACGACAGTGAGGTTATGGTGAGAGGGTGTCATGGCGAAGGGAATATGAGAAATATTAAGTTCCAAATATTGATCGAGGTCAATCCGAATTTTATATTCGATCTCATGAGTCTTTTCTTTTCATAATGTTTGGACTTAAATGATTCGTTCACAAGTCCAATCACCTCCCTTCATTTTTCACCCTTTTCGGCTTTTACAAGGGAGCCCCAAACCATCTCCTTGCCATGTGATTCCAAATTTAGTCTCCATGCCACGCCATGCCATTGCCACGGCCTGCCATGATCTAATCCCAGATTTAACACAAGATGTTTGTCCGGCGTCACATCACCTAAATTCACTCTGAATCACAGAAAGAAAAAAAAAAGAAAGACGCATTATCATCACACAGGCTCCGACAGGTCCTTCGCGCACCCCGAGTTCATGAAGCTAAAACTGCATATATATATAACACAATGTCACAATTGTGTTGCGATAATAAAGGATAAGAGTAAATCTGATACGCAAACCTTCAGCGCTTCTGCATAGTCTTTTATGCTAGCCATGGATATCCTGCAGATTTGAGCCACCCGAAGTCGCAGAATGGGTATATTTGCACATCATATACCTGTCGTAATTGCAGCTCCGGATATCCGCTAGCCAGTACCTGAGACCTGCCAGCTGTGTCCTGTTGATTAGGCTTGCCCTCTGGAGTTTTTTTTTTTTTTTGAAAATCATGGGGAGTCGTGGTTCGGCTGGCAGTGTCTGAATTTTGTAGAGAGTGAGAGAAGCTGTAGAGAATTCTGCGATGCGGGGACCTTTGGAATAATTAGTGGAGGGGATTGGAGAGTAACTATTGATTTGTAGCCGGCTGACATTTTGTTTGGCAACTATTGTTAAATGTGAGTTCTACTGTTGATGTCGTATTGGGTTGGATGAGAGGATTTGGGCTACATCTTTGTTCGTCTTGTTGTCTCTTAAGAGGGAATGTGCGATGATGGACTTACGGTCTGGCAGCATCATGGATTTGACAATCCCGAGGTCTACAACGCATCTTATGTTAAGGCTACATTTATAAAAGCAATACAGTTGCTTTTCACAAACTTTGTACAACAAACTTGTGGCTCGTCTTCTAACCTATCTTCATCACGAAAAAGCTAACTTCAATTCCATCCATCTTCTGTGTCCCCCATCCGCACCCAATCCAGTCACAATTCCCGACTCTACCACCCTCACCAAATATTCCCACTCACCATGTCGTCGTAATTGAGAATCACAATTCATTATCTCCTCCTGATTATCTCCACTCAGTATGGATTCTCGGGTCCATTGATAAAACAAAAGTGGCCCCAGCCTCCCGCTTGTATTCACTTTAGGCCGTAATGCTGTAATGCCGTCATTGCGCACCGCCCACTTGGCGATGCCATCAAACTACTAAGAGACTCGTGGCTATCTCCGGTCTCTCCTATGCTTTCCCTATCCAGTCTTGGATACCGATTTCTCCGAGAATACATGTGGATTAACCACCACTTGTATCTATATCTTGATGTGTCATTGCAGGCTGCTTGAGGACTAGCTGATGGGGACCGATCTGGTCTGCTCTATGGATAGTGGAGTATTTGGTTTGAATTGGGTAGAGAGGAGCAATGGTTAATTGCCGAGTATTGACTCCGGGGTTGGGGTGGGGGCGAGTGGTTCATGTGGCTTCCACGTGGTGGAAGGCAATAGAAATTGATCGGAGGGTCCACATCATGGAAATGGGTCGAGTGAAATCAATACTCGAAAATAATTATTCAACTAGCTGTGATTTGAAAATTAGTTCGTGATACTTTGATTCCATGCACTGGTTCACTACCTTCTCTCAACTCCGCCACTCCTCCAGTAAATCAAATCCAACTTGCAAAGTCGTCATTTTGTGAGAAACTCTACATCTTGCGCCGCTATATAACTGTTTGATTCAACCACGGATGGTAGAAGGTTACGGAGATGGATAGCTTGATGTGTGGTGAAAACTCGGATCATTGAGAGCGGGGATGAACATATAAGCGCTGTGATGTTTACGCAATGTGTTTTAATGTTACATAAATGGACTGTCTTGTAAATTGATTCGAGTAGACCAAGGAAGTGTGAAAAGTGTGAGGATTGAGGTGAATAGCAGAATATGAAACAACTAATTGGTCAGTGGATTCTTGATTAGATATTTAACTCTGATATCACAGTACTTCGAGTTACCAGATAATGATTCTGTTCATACTACGGCTGCGATGATGAAAAGATCCCAATAGCACCGACACGTAGAAGTAAGACCAATTATTATATACAACCAAACTGGACGATGAACTCCGTGGCTTATATATTTAACAGAAGCTTGACGTGAGAAAGTAAGGTTTATCTAGATGATATCAGTTCCTGCCCAACAATGCTCGTCATGATTGTCATCGAAACTCTCATACCATTGTAGAGACCATATCGATGGCTTTCAATCAACATTGACAAAAAGAAATAACTAGTCAAAATGTAATTGTAGCCACGATCAGAGTATCCAAAAAAAAACAGACCAAACTTCTTGGTGAACAACAAAGAAAACATTCGCCCAAGGTTTGAATTTCCAGTCAAACCGAAGCATCGGGAATTGAGCCCAATGCGGGGGTCGAACCCGCAACCTTGAGATTAAGAGTCTCACGCTCTACCGATTGAGCTAACCGGGCGGTAGTCTGGGTGTTTGTTGAAAGGCTGTCTGCAAGCATACTACAGACAGTCTATAACCCAATTGTTTGCCACTTCCGTGAACTCCCTAAGCCGACGTCAAGGCCTCCCGGAACCCTCCTTGAAAAGGTGGAGCCGATTCCGGAGCTCAGTAAGCATGCGTCATTGGTTGGTTAGATGGTTGCCCTGTTTGTGTGAGGATTGTAACTGTGGTTAATTTATAGGTCAGCAGACTAAAGAATATATCTAAATAAATCTAGTACATTTTTATACTCATTTAATATTAATCTCAACGCATTATACACTAGGGTTACCGGTGAGTATAGGGTCCAATGGATGTAAATCATGTCAAACTCCGTCAAACTCCGCAAAGATAGTGTCCTCGTGATCTTAATGAACAACCTTGGATTCTGTAGGGTCAGTAAGATGCGTTCAATTGGGGGTTGTAATTGGTGGATGGGTAAACGAGGACAGCAAAAGAAAAGTAAGGCAGAGAATTCAGGAGCGAATTTCAAGATTGTGAGATGAGACGTTAATGATTATCATCATCAAAAAGTGAATGGTTGGTAGTATATTATGTTTACAAAAGTATTTATTTATCATCGTGTGATTTCTCATCAAAGTTACCCAAGCGAACTCTTAGTCACTCTAACATTTACATCATTATTGGCGATCCATAATTAGTCTTCCTGCCAAAACTCACATCGAATTATCTTCATAATTTTATCCATCTATTCACATACCATGCCACTTGCCACCCGCCAAAAGCTGCGACGCCTGCGTACGCTCCAAACGCCGTTGCGACAAATCTTATCCCCACTGCTCCCGCTGCCTCTCCCGCCACCTCCCCTGCGTCTACCAACGGCTCCCCCCCGCCGCCTACCGCTCGCGCCCCTCCATTTCCATGTCCACAGCTTCCCCCGACCTCTCCAGGTCTTTCCTGGGTGCCCCATTGGTACTATCAGAGTATAATTCGTCGGGGACACTATACTCGTCGAGCGCGCCGACGACGGCAGAGGCGACGGATTGTACGGATTCGTCGGTACAAGTTAGCTCGGTGGAAAGTTCGAGGCAGGTGTCGAGAGCGGGGAGTCCAGTGAGGGGTATAACTAATGAAATTGACTGGATGACGAAGGTTTGTGAGGGGTTGGAAGAATGTAGAGAGTTTGATAATGGTATGAGTTTGGATATGGATATTGACGTTGATTTGGGGTTTGGTGGGGTGGGGTTTATGGGGGCGGCGACGGAGGCGGAGGAGCCGAGGGTCGGAGGAGTGTATAGAGAATTTTTGCCGACAGTACATGAGTATAGAAGTGGGGAGGAAGTGAAGTATGAGGCAGATGTTATTACGTGGGAAGTTCCGAGTGCTACAGCGATACCTTTGGTTGACGGAACGATGACAGTGATATGTGGGGAATTATTCACAGAGCTAGTAAGAGAGCACATACCACAGCCAAGCAATGTAAGCATCATTGAGATCATAAAGATGTACAGTTACTAATGACTTGAAAAGGACAACCATTTGTCATGTATCATCCACAATCCCGCTTTCCACATAGAACTTCTGAGTGGCTTTCTCCGCGGAATCCCCTCTACGTTTGCCACCGATCACCATACAGTCTTCAGCCACCACTCTCTCTATCAATCTCCTTCTACAACACCTCCTCTCATCCAAACCTGCTTTGCTGTCTGTACTCTCTACGCCACTAGAACCCCAAGCAATATTGACTGGGTCCTCTCCTTCATGGCTTCCCAAATCGACACAGCCATGCAAGCCATAATCTTAGGAGATGTCAAAACTAGGAGAGACAAGCTGGCGGCGGTTCAAGCTATGATTGTTTATGTTTGTTTGACAATTTTTGATGGGGAATTAGGAAAACTTGTCAAGATGGACGAGATGCTGAATGTATTGATGAGATGTATGGAGATCCTTAGTGAATCAAAGATGCGATGTGAAGGTGACGTGCCAGCTAGTGTTGTGAAAGCGATGACAAGACCTCGCACTTGGATAGTAAGTTTAAGTTTCCTATTCACTTCACTATACAGACTGCTGATTTTGACGCTTTAGGATTGGACTTTCCGAGAGTCCCGTCGTCGGACTATTATCACAAGTCATGCCATCCAAACTCTCCACTCTCTCCGCAACCACTCCAATATTTCCTCGATCATCGCGACATGGTCTGCCGGATTCCCTACACAAAATCCAGGTATCTCTGGGATGCCCCGATGCTGAGAACTTCTTCGACGCATGGGATGGATTGCCACACGTAGTGATGAGAGCCAGTATCTTGCCAGAAGAGAGTACAGATCCCCAGATCGGGCTACCGTATGGAGATTGGGATGAGTTTGGGAAGATCATGGCGAGGATGAGAGGACAGAGGGTAGGTGACGGTCTGTAGGATGAGAGTAAGCCGTGATGATATAGGACCTGTGTATTATTAAGCAGCCAACTCCTTGACGCCGTATTGAAGAAATGTAGATAATAGAAGAAAATCCCAACACCTTTGGTGATGACATATCACCACCAACCCGATATAACGCACCAGAGACTACCTTAATCCGTGTATCCACCATACTACCCTTACATATTATGCCACACCAAATTTCTTAAGCCATCCCAACTTCCCGCATTCCTGTAGATGTAAACCATACTATTCCTCATACTTCCCTGCAACTCTTCCGGATACCACCTAAATAGATACATGACCATTCCCCAACTCAAACTCGCGAAAACCGGCCATCCGTAAATCGCCGCAATACCGGCCACCATTTTATCACCTAGTACCGGCACTCCATTCCCCTCTCTTACCGTCATTTTCGCCAACGCAAGCACAACTCTCGCCGCCACATACATGACAATCTGCTGTGAGACGGCGGAAACCTGCCCAGTCTTGGGCGATGTGTGGCCGAAGACTAAGTAGCCGCCAATGAGGCCGGCGAGCAGGGAATCGAGGGGAAGTTCCTTTTGGACGGGGCGCATACGGCGGAGGATGACGAGGGTTGTTTGGTAGATGGAGGCAAAAATGGCAAGTTTGCGCGCATGGATTTTGGTGACGTGAAGGACCTCTTGGGTTTTTTCTTGGAGGCTAGGGAGGTGTTAGAAATGCAAGAGCAACTTTGGGATAGGTGAGAGTAGCTTACGTTCCGCTGCGGAAGAGAAATGTCATTCTAGAAGATAATATTAGTATATGATGGATCGTAATTGACGGGGAGACGGAGACCGGACTTACATAAGGGCATGTGGGAATCGGATTTTCGTCCCATAGACGGCACCATTACGTGCGGCTTTGGCAATTGATAATAAATCATGGTATTTTGGATCCATGATATGTTTCTCAATAATGGTCTATACCTCATTAGCATTCATCCAAGCTCGCCCTATCTATCCACCAACTCACCTTCAAGACCTCCACTTGCTTCGCAACCGCCATCTTGGTTAATAAATGCGTATATGTAAATTATGTATATGCAATCTCAATCACATGCAGCCTAAAAGGAACACAAAAATGCCAAAACAGCATTAAATACAACAGCAAGCAAGCGTCTTTCTTATTGCCAAAATAATCCTAAATTAATCGGCTATTCCCCAATCCTATCTCCAAAATTTCCCATTGCAAGCAGTTGGCTGATTGATTAGCTGAATCGAATAGGCGCATAAAGACTCCAACGACGTTACAGCCGCGAATTGTCTCACAAATAGGATTCCTGTCGTGGCAGCAAGAAATGATAAGCGGAATTGGGATAATCTGGCGCAATCAAGCAATTAAAAGATGTAAACCAAGAAGTTTCCGATTAATTCAAATGGAAATATCAATTAATTTCTAATGATCGCAATGCATCCAATATAGAGATACCCAGACCACAACAACTAACATCAGAGCTTCTTCCCTCCATCTGAACTTCAGCCTCATTACTTTTCCCAGGAATCGCGTCAAACATGGGAGCGCTCGTCGGGATCCACTCATTAGTGACCCAGTCGCTTCCCGCGCCAACCGTCATCTGCATTCTCCTATTCACGTGATGCATCACGTGTAATTTACAGATTCCAATCTCGGGGTATCCTTGCTTTGGCGGGTTTGGGTAGAAGGAAATAACCGCAATTGGTAGCTAACACACATGAAGGATGGGTGTTTAGTGAAAGTTGGAGATGGGGCTTGGCAGCATGTGAAATTGATAGTCGGTTGTATAAGATTGGATTATTGGAGAAACATATTAAGCATTAAAATATAATGTGAAGAAAGGAAATAACGTATAAATGAATAAAACAAGTAAATATATTATCAAAAGACAGATTAGCTGAAAGGCTATCTGTATACAGAGAGGGTAACCACAAGTTGATACCATACAGGATAGCAACATACCTCACAAATAAGTGAAGCGTTCTGTAGCGCCTTCAAACACCGAAATCATCAGATCATACCTTTCACTGACAGTTGTCCTTGATGTCACCGCTTTCCGCCCCTAGAGAGATTACAATCTAGGAGTGTTACCTCAGCACATATTATTTCTAAGATCATGCCTAAACCCATTACTACTTCTCGTCTATCACGTGTTTCCCATGCTTGATAGGTCGTTGACTCATCTGCACAGAACTTCCCTTCACAACCCCACGCAAGCCTACCTGCTCCTTGTCGTTTCTCAAGTTCTTGATTGTCTTATCTATCAAATCTTTCCGTAACTCAACATTGCTCTTGATAAGCTTCAGCATTTTGTTTTCCGCTGGATCACCGCAATTAGTCTTCCTGGTCTGCAGTCGTGAGAGATTGGCAAATCTCTCCCCAAACCATGCTCGCTCGCTTTTTTTGGCTGTTGTGATATTTGCGGGATCCCTGTCACTACCTTTCTTGCCAGTGTCATTATGTCCTTCCGATCAACTGCGTTGGCCGAGGATATTTGGATAGACCCTCTCTTCTCAGAAATGTCTAAGACCACAACAACAGAGTCGGAAGGGCAGTCTTTTTCAGAAGCCTGGACGCTTCTCTGTAGAGTATCCAGAGCAGACGTCTTTAGTGATGAAGTCGTTTTAGTAGTCGTGAATTAGGTTGTATAGATCTTGGTGAACCGTTGGGGGTAGTCGATAGATTCATGAGATGTCGCAGGGGTCTCTTAATCGGAAGGTTCGGTCGTGTACTGGGATGAAGTCGGGGACTTTTTGGCTTGATCGAGTTCGGGAAGCAGTGCCCTGTCAGAAATAGCGCCAGTGCAAATTGATTCCCATTCGCTGGTAAGAACTAAAGGCTGGCAAGCATCGACGTTCAGATTTCCCGTAAATCCAATTCCCGAGGTCTCAATGGAAAGCTCGATTGGATTTTTGGGATATCCGGATAGCTCAACTGGCGGGTAGACTTGTCGTTGGGATGGACGGAAACGAGGGGGTGGTCAGGTTTATTGGATGCCTTGTCGTCAGTGCTAATTGAATGGATTCCATGACCGGATGAGCTCTAGGTCGAGGTAGCCTCCGGAAGTTCAAATGATTCGCTAGTATCCTCTGGTTTTGGCGTACGGTTGGGCTGGAGACGTAGGTTCTGATGAGGAAATACATGATGCTTTCGGATGTCAAATATGGGTGGCCTGTGGGGAAGTTGATCAACGATTTCCCAGTGGATGGGAGCAGGCATTTTGCGGGAACCAGCGGCAAGTTTTTCAATGATGTGTTCGGGGACTTTGCCATACCGGTGCTCCGTTCCCTTGATCATGTCTTTGCCTTTTCCAATGAAAAAGTGGAAAGTCCCGAAACCTTCCTAGCTTGGAAATATGACTAGTTTCAAAGCCTGTGGACTTGTGGTGCATCCAGCGATGAGCTCTGTCATATCCCTAATCCGAAGAACAATCAGGATATGGCATCTTGGAACCAGGCGGTGTCGTGCCAAACTTCACTTTCTGAATGCGAACAGCTATACGAATGGCTATGTTCTTGTTGCAGTGAGGATACTGGACTTGGTTGTTGGAAAGAGTCTCGATATAGCGACTCTGATGATTGAAGAAGTGGTCGCAACGAGACGAGACATGGTAAATGAGAGATGTGATGAGCTGTAGTTGATGAGCGTTCTGATAGTGGAATGCTCCCTTGCGCTGCTTTTCGACAAAGATTTGGTTCTGACGGCTCAAAGTATTGAATGAGAACGGGCCTCCCCATTACCATAAGACATGAGGATGACGATACTGGAGACTTAAAAAGTTAGCTGATTTGAAATAATCTAGTTGTTTGGAAAAACATACTATAGACTAAGCAGCTAAGAAGATCAGAAAGATCGGGAATAATGAACTTGAACTCAGGGTGAGCCATCAGGAATTGACTGAGAGGGCCCTCGGGAAAACCGTTTTCCTTGACTCGGGTAGCATGAGCCTTGGCCTATTCTATGATGGTCTTGGTGTAGCAGCCAATTTTGTTAAAAGAGGTAATATTATCGCTCGCCATCTTGTTAGCTCTCTTGGAATTGAGGGCGCGGGGAATGATCTGGTCGGCTTTGGTGGTAATTTGGTCAATATAATCCTGGGCCGCTTTCGGACTCATGTCACGTTCCTCGATTGGAATCGGGGCCATATGACAATGGTGCGGAGCGATGATAGAATTGACGAAAGACATGTTGGCGTCGGGAGAGTTGTTGAGCCATAGTGCTAGTTTTCTGGTGAGATCTGAGGTCATGTGAAATCGCCTGAAGCAAGTTGTGGAACGATATCGTTAGACTATAAGGAAATGGAAATTTCAAAAGTTCATCACAGGGAAATAAGGAAGGGCCAAGCATGTTTGTATATATAAGACAGAAAGTTCCAATCCTTAAATCTACGGACCCTCCATTTGTTACCACAAAATTTCCATTCTCATTTGAAAATAAAACGGTGTTTCTGTCTGCTGATTGGCTGGGGCCTGCAGTCTCTTACATCTAGGTGTCCAAAGGTATAAATACACATATGCGGAGAAAAGAATGTTCGTTGGCAAGCCTGCTCAATGCGATGGTGAACGCACCCAGAGCAAGAACAACAAGTATTAGTGCCCGGCCTCAAAGGCAAATCAATTGGGCACAGAAAGCCACTCGGTTAAACATTACAAATTAGCGAGCCCGCGGCGAGTTCAGGCCGATCAACTTTTCGTTAGGTAGCGACGTTTGCGGGAAAGGTCAAGAAGGCGGGATGATACAATTAGTCAAGGACTTAGGTAGTTTGGATAGGGTAGGGAGAGTTTACACGTTGGAACGAGACTAATAAGTGATGAGAAAGACCAAGGCTACTGGTGATGTTAGACTTGTAAACATCAGCTAATGGGCTATTAAGCAGTCATCCTGCGGCTTTTTTTCTGTGCAACTAGAAAGGGTCATCACCGAATATAATCTAACGTCAGGCGACATGTAGGCTGAAAAGTCCTTCCTGATCATATCATCATGATATGTCGACTGGGCTTAGGGAGGCCTAATTTAACACGATAATCTTATTTTCCCGAGCTAAAATAACCTCGATAGTCAACAGCCTGTACTGAGATCATACACTTGAACAATTAGACGAGTCGGCTTTTTAAGATTGACTGGGACTATGAGGATACTACATGTGAAAGACCCTGAAATGCTCTTTTCTACATTTGATCCAGAATGCAAGACTCGACCACAGATGTTTTCCAGTCCGCCTAGTCATCTTCGATTGAAAATTTGTGAGCTTTTGGAGATCAATGAGAAGTATGAAGTAGATGATTACAAAAAGAACAAAGCTCGAGCTACCTGCAAGTTGAAAGAGAATGACATCATCTATCAACTATAATAGTAAGAACCTGTGTAGCCCCCATATATGTATATAAACCTAACCCTATTCATAGTTCAATGCCACTTAAAAACTCCTCCGGACAGGCTTGAACTGTCAACCTCCTGATTGCTGGGGATTCAAAGATAATCGTAACAGTCAGACGCGCTAGCCAATTGCGCCACAGAGGATTTGCTAATCACAATCGTCTAATCTATCTTCATCAAGTCCTAAGACCTAACGACACAGGTTAATTTCAGTGTTATTTCGTCTAAAGACAATCTTTGAAACGGTGATTAAATAACAGGTGGTAAAATGGATAGAAACAATTAGACATCCCAAAAGACCAACACAAGCAGGTTGCGATGCATAGTTTAGAATTGGATATGGACGATGTATGATGTTGAGTAAAAAGTTGGTTTTAGAACATGCCACAAGGTGTTATATGTGTCCAATATCAACCCGATAGGTTTCACAAAATTATTTTGATTTTTATGCCTTTGGAACATTTTACTTTGTAGCTTAATGTTGTGACAAGTGTGTTTCTATATGGACTAATCAGAGCCCATATGTTGTTGAAAAGTATAAACGAAAAATGCCAACCTAAATAGTATGATATATCTAACTCATTATTGTGTTGGAACCGACCATTAGTCATAACCCCTCAAATCCCATCATCACCACCACTCCTAAACCACAACCGTCAATACCTAGAAACTCTTAACAGCCTCCTCTGCGCTACTCTCTTCCCTCACACCTTCTCACTGCCTGACCTCTTCTTCACCTCATTGCTACCATTAGCCCCCGTAGCCTGCGACGCCGGCTCAACCCTCCCAACGATTTCGTTACCATGGAAGAAAATACACACCGCCATCAACGAAGCAATACCCAAACCAAAATTCACATACGACGCCGCGTGCAAACCCTTCAGCGAAGCGGCATCCCAAGGGATTGTGGCGCCTGCATTCTTTACCGAGACGCTGCGTTCCCGGGCCATGACGGCAGTTTGGGCGGCAGTGGCAAGGGCAAGGCCGATAGAGCGGCCAATTTGCCCGGCAGAGTTGACGAGGGCGCCGCCGAGGGCTTGGTCTTCAGAGGGGAGGGACTTAGAGACAAAGAGGGTGAGGGAGGGCCAGGTGGTATCGGCACCAAAGACGGAGAGAATCATGGCGATAAAGCCATAGGCAAAATAGGTGATATGAGGGTCAATGGGAACGGCGAAAAGGAGGGAGGCAGTACTATTGCAAATGTTGCCGAAGAGAAGAAGATAAAAGGTTGGGACCCACGAAAGCATGCGCGAGACAATGAAAGCAACTATGAGACCCATGATACCAGTGGGAAGGAAACGGTAGGTAGTCTGGAGAGTCGAGAGATCCTGGTAGTCTTGAAAGTAGATGGTAGCAATAACGAGGAAATTATTGAAACTCGAGAAGAAGAGACCCATGATCAAGATGCAAGCAGCAAACTTGCCATTCTTGAAAACGGAAACTTTCATCAAAGGAGGTCTGGATTTACCACCGGACTCTTCGAGTTTCCTCTCAAGTTTAGTTTGCCACCACACGAAGACGCCGATGAGAATGAAAGAGACCACGATCAAGACAGGAACCCATGGAGTTTGCCACCCAACAACATTTCCTTCAGTAAGGGCAAACAGCAAAACGAAGAGAGCCAGCGTGATCAACACACCACCAAACCAATCGACAAGTGCAAGACCAACACGGTCGTCCTCAACTTGTATTCTTGCAGGAGTTGGAGGGACAGTGAAATAAGCTGCCACAGTGATGATTCCAGAAAAGATTCCCATGGCCCCAAACACCCATCTCCACGGCGCATACTGAGAAATCAAACCAGCAACCAAGTTGCCAATCACACTTCCAATAGGGGCACCAGCAGCGTACGCACTGAAAGCGTAGTTCTTGGCCCCCCCGGGTTTGAAGACAGTCCCCAGGATACCAATGGCAGTGGGCACATTAGCAGCGGCTCCCAAACCCTGCAAGCCACGGAAAAGATCGAAGCCAATTTCATTGGAAATGAATGGGTTGACGATGAGCATAGTAGTGAACCAGGCGGTCCCAAGAAGGAACATGATCCGCTTTCCATAGATATCAGCAATACGGCCCATCAGAAGTAAGAAACAACCAAAGGTAAGCGTATACGCCGAAAGAACCCATTGCTGCCGGCTCTGGGGAATACCGATATCATCGCCAATAGTGGGGAGAATGATTACACAAGCCTGTGCACTGAAGGTCTATAACGAGGAGTTAGTATTAGCCTTACACAGAACATGCGTCCAAAACTGGTATATACTGGCCGCACGTCTCAGATGATAAGGTAAAAGTTATTGTTTCCTATTGGGCTCTTGATCCATGTATCTGGCTATGTTTCCCACACCTACTCTGCTTTATTTAGCTCAAAGTATGTTGAATGTGCGGTTACGTTTTGGACACACATGCATAAATGATATCCGCATGCAAGTGAACAACCATAATCGACCCCGCGCGGCCCATGAACCTACGACCATCATATCGGGATTTGTAGGTAAGCCGGAGATATCTGCTTGCAAATACCTTGGCATTTGCAGCCAACAATCTTGCACAGGTTACCCTGCTTACAAGTTCAAAACAGCCAGGGACCTTTGTTTTGTCACGGTAGAGTCTAGGAGACTACATCCTTTGATACGTACCACGGATGCCCCAGCACCGTGGTGGGCATGACTCAGTGTCAGTAGTAATGGAAATCTGACAGGTATTCCCGCATATGAGGGATAAGGTGGACTGTCTGGCACTGTGAGACGGAGGTCCGGGTAATAGACGAAATGAGTTAAAAAGACTGAGTGCCTTCATATGCGGATGCGGCTGATGTCTGGCGGATTGCTCATAGCGTAGAGAATCTGTACGCTGATGAACGATCGAATAGGGATAGATGATCGAATACGGAGAAGGTGGGCGCCCTGATATCACAGAAGATCACACGTATTTTAAATTGAGCTGACGGGCCTTTCATTGGGCAGTGAAGGGCAGGAGACTTCTCAACGAAGCCGGACACAAAAGTGCTTAAGAAAGTGGCAATGAGGAGACAAGAAAAAAACAAAGTATTGTACTTACATTCAAAAAACTAGCACCAACAAGAGTAGCCACCAATGCTATACACCGCCCTTTACTAAATGGAAGCTCAGAGTGGTCGGCATCCTCAACACTGGAGTTGTCTGTTTCAGCAACGGTATCATCTGAGAAGTCACGTCCATCCTTCTCTTTCTCAGGTATGGACGGTGAAGTAGGGAATGCCGGAGCAACCTCCAAAGAAGCCCGAGGTGCCATGGTAATTTAGAGCTGTGTAGGTAACTGACGATTGTAATGGAAGCCGGACACAGATGACTTGATGAACGGCTAAAGGGGGATAGGAGACAAAAGATGATTGGTAGACTAAGGAAGAAACTACTAAGAAGAAACACCAGGAATTTGCGGTTCTTATGAATCGCTCACGGCGAGTTTTCCGTTCGTGATTGCAGTTAAAAGACGAGAGAACAGTTATGGATAATGCACTCCTCAGGATCGGAGACGGAGACATTAAACGCCGTTGCTCTCAGTGTCTATTAGCTCAGATTAAGACAATTATAAGGCAGATGAAGCAAATTTCACCAGCGAAACGAACGAATAACAATACCAAACTAATGGAAGGTCTGGCATGAGGGTGTATGTGTGAGAATGAATCTCCGGCAGACCACCTTCAATGAGGGCTGTGTGTCGTGGTGGTGTAAAGATGAGGGAGTAAGAGCTAAGGAATGGATGTAAGTCGAAATCTTGTCAGATCTGAGATACTAGCCAGACAAGACGGATTGTTTCTAATAAGTCGAAACGAAGTGCCAAGATTAGCACGAATATAATGCATAAGATGCAATCAACCGATGAAGAATTGCCCGAGTCTTTTACTATGCGATGAAGTTATCGACACCTCAGGGTAAGAAACTAAAGGTAAAGCAAGAACCTGTGTAACGAAACGACTTCAATGAGGAAAGAACCCACAAACAAACAGGTAATGAAGGGAACCTCAGGATACGACGAAGACGAGCTCCAAGCGTCGACATCAAGCTGTTTAAATGTCAGTGTCTTTTCATTATATTTTCATACTTTTCTCCTTCGTTGGCTGTACAAGATATTCGATCATATGTATTTTGTTTCGCTGCTCCATTCCTTCGGGTGGACTACAACGCTAACGTGTGAGAGACAACTAAAAGGAAAGTTTGTGGTGACTACGAGAATATCGTAGTCATGAGCTACTAGGCCAGGTCCCAGCAAACCGACCGACGGAGATGTGCTTGTTGTCATTGGCGGGCGACAGGGTTGTGGAGGCTCTAGGTGATGTTGTCTATCGAAACATTGTGGGAGGGAATTGTGGAATAATTGCGCGATGTGATGGGGCAGGAGATGCAGAAGAATATGCTGTTTGATATCACAAGATTGAAGAGAAGCCATGGTTGGGCATGGACCACGGACGGAAATGCTGGGTGTCAAGGAGGATGCGGTACACATGAAGAGGGTGAAGTGAATGTGGGGAGTGAACTTAGTATCGTTTTTTCATAATGGGAGGTGCTTTTGGAGAAAATAGACACAATTTGTAACTATTGTCAAGATAACTCTTAACCTCACGCTAGTAAACATTATTTGGATTCCACTAATAGAATCTCCGTATTTCGCCATCCTAGTTGTTTTGACTTTCCACATCGCCCACGAGGAAGTGCTGATATTACATGACAGTTGCCTAGTTTATACTTGTCCTTCTGAATAACACACCATGGTTTTGAGTTGGACATATTTCTCAGTCCAAATTTCTACGTTATCAATCTGGCCTCGGACCGTTGGTTCTTTTTCTCGTTTTCTTTGCCGTTCTGGTGTCGCTGCGCCGGTTGTCAAGTACCGCATGACAAATCGAACATTCCCAATTCCACAATGTGCATCGGATTTCCCTTCTAAACTATCGCCACTAGCCACCAGCAGCTGTATTAGTGTACCTTTCTAATTTAACAAATTCATAATAAAATAATAATAAAATGTAAAAAGCATCACTCACTCACCTGCATACTCTTATTCCATTCCTGTGTCTCCCTTACACACAAACCACTCACATCGCATACCCGCCAATCGCTCATAGAACCACCACAGAAACCCATAATCACATTCTACTGAAAAATGAACACGGGCTTGACACCCACTTTCTCGCACCATTTCCCACTAGATTTTCTTTCATATTTTTTCCTTCTTTAGTTCTACCATTCCCTGTCTTGACTGCATCAACAGTTAGCTTCGGCATTTACACGGAAATTCTCTTCTAAGAAGTTGGCCAGTCTTGGCAACGTTTAATCACTCTAACGACAAGGAAGTGATCCTGTGGCCTCGCCGGGTGCTCCTTGGCCCCGCTACAATCGCAAATTGAACAACATGTCGTGATTAGGATAGAACAGCATCTTCCTTTGGCTTTGTCATCAGGGCCGTGAGTCTCGTTAGAGAAGAGCTAGAGTGTTGCTGCTGAAGGGAGCATGTTCAAAGTGTGAAATATGATGTACGTTGAGTGACTTTTTCTCGCAGCTTCTATTCAGGTTCGTAAAGGTCTGGTGATTCACTCTTATTTCTAGTAGCTGCTAAGTGTCTTGGTGGCCACATTATGGGCTGCGAGAGCATGGTTGATATTCTTTATCGTTTCTTTTAGTTTGACAGTTCCGGGACATGCTGGCAGATAGAACAACAGGTGTCTACTTGTACTACAGTTTGACTAAATGAATTCTAGAAGTACTCTTTAGTTTTGTAAGATGGAATAAACAATAGTCAAAACAAAGTTCCGATTATGCAAACGGAAATTCAGGGTTAGCAATCATTTGGAAGTAACCCTATTCTTATTCCTCATCCTTTATCGATAATGTTTAGTGAATATGATTTCTTTTTTTATTTACGATGGCCCCGTTATAGACCGCCATTGTGATACCCACCATTAAACATCTAATATGATTATACTTAAAACATGTGGAATATTTGATTTTCTGTTATAATCTGCTTTATTTGACCTGCATTCTTTCTACAAGAAAACCTACCAGCTGGCTGTGTCCCACCATCAAGTGTACGGCTTATACCATCATCCACTTTCGACATCCCACCCTTTTATACTTACCCTCGGGACTTGCCGCCCTGAGCCTGCATTATAGAGCCTTCCTCCAGCCTCTCCTTTCCATTTGCCTCAACACCCCACGCCACGACAGTTATCCACCATGGATTCGTTCACGTCTTACCCGTGGGTCTCCCGCTCCGAGTTCACCGAATGCTGCCACCATCTGGAGGCTAGATATTGCCGTGCGACTCTTGGGCCATTGAGACGGCGATGGAAACTTAGAACGGTCACATCATTGGATATGAATAGTTTTGATGATGGGTATATTACATATATTCAAATCATCCGGCCATTAGAGGTCTCACTGGACTCTGGGGGCCTGGCGGCTGAGGTCGAAAAGTTGGGTATGGGCTTAGCAGCTTGGGGAATGCAAAAGGATGACATGTTAGATGAGGAGATGATACGAGACGAAAAAGGCGACGAGGTGCGTGTTTGAATGAGTATCAGGTGAAACAGTGAACATACTTACTGAGTGACTACGTAGGCCGCGCTAAGAAATGACGACAACGATGAGATGGCAGATGTTGGTAGAGTTACATACGAGATTCATCTGCACCCTACGTATCGTGTCCCTTGTCTCTGGTTTATTCTGGAAGGGCTTCCCGCCGATGAGCCGGAATTTGACGTTGAGACTGTCTTTCGGAGACTGGTCCCAGACGAGTTCAAGGCCAGTCTACGGTCATTAGGCCACATGGGAGGTATCTCTATGGATGTAAGTAAACATCTTGATCTCAGTCACATCGCCTTAATCTTCACATCGAACAACTTTTTATCTTTATCGTCACATAGAGGAAGAATTGTTGGCATTCAATACCCATTGGATCTATCTGGGTTTCCCCAAAAATATATGATCAAATGCTAGTGGATATATAAAACGAAGCATGAAGAAACAAACACAAAATAAGAGAAAAAATAGCCAAGGTCGAAAACAAGCAAATGACAAACCCCGAACCCCAATAAGAAACCGAGATTATGAGACAAAAGAACCGTCCAGATACCTACATCAGCCTCATGATCCACGTCATACCGCCCACACTCCAGGCCAACCTCATAGAAAAGATCACAGAGCTAATTATTACCCTCGTTGTGCCCTGAAAATAGCACCATCCAGTGACCGGCGTTCCCTCCTTCTTCATACACCCGTGTCTTCTCGGAGACGCCATGAAGAGCTTTACCGATACCTGCACCAAGCACAATTACCTGATGCTATGGATGGGTCTGGTTGGTGGCTGTGTAGGCTTGTGGATACCACCCGAGGTGGCGAAGGTCCAGATCTGAATAAAAATAAAAACATGGCGACAAAACTGAGGAGTCGAAATGTCCACTAGGAGGAAGGTGACATATGGTAAGTATTGAAAAAGATGAGGCTCCTCGCATATGCGCAAGCAGATAGAGACCATCTGCCATCTACGTGAAATTATAAATCTGTTTCATCTGTGTCATCATCTAATCGTCATCACTGTCCTCCTCCATGGCGACGTCGCTATCACTGTCATCCGATACTTCCTCGCGCGCTCTCTTTTGACCGCCGGCCGCTGTTGAATCGGTAATTGTACTCGGAGTAATAATAGGTTTTGCTTCCGAGGGCTTCGTTCCAGGCGCGGGGGCGTTAAAAATGCTAGCTTGCAGTTCGGTGACGGCGACCTCGACGGCACCTTTGGTGGATCCGGGCATCTTGAATGTTCCGTCGAGCTTGGAGATGAAGTGAGATTTGGATTTGGCGTATTGGATATTCTGGAGACCAGAGAATCACTGTTAGTATAAAGACTAGAAATAAAAGTTCTTGATTTTGTCCACTTACCAATTCCATACCAAAGAATTCGAAGTTCTGGAGGGCATGCATGGCTTGTGTCGCAGTGTGAATGTCGCGGAAAACAATGTGCGCTTGGCCGCGCATTTTCATGGTCTTGAGAGCAACGACATCGAGAACCGCACCGTATGTAGAAAAAAGAAGGTAGAGGGCCGTCCGCAGGTCGGGCTTGGTGATTTTGGAGGAGGGAATATTGGTAACGTAGAGACTATGGAACAATCGTTAGATCTAATGTTGGAGATGGGTGGAAAACCGGTGATACTTACGTCTGGTTGGGGACAACGGCCACGGGCTTTCTACCGTTTCCACCCTGTGTGGGCTTCACAGACGCGAGGAGGGCCATTTTCGTGATGTTGTTAGATATGCAATAGCCTTGCGAAAGAAGGCTGAGGGTACAAAAAATATGATAGGAATCGTGAGATTGAATTCGAAGTTGGAAATTACTGGAGGGTGACTGCAGACCAGAGGCAAAAACGAGTTATTGAGGTAGATAGAGAACAAGAAATATAGGACAACAGATTCTGGGGCACTTCGGGTTCCTTCAAACGGGCAATGGCTGCTATCATTCTTTTCACATGCTTGCTTGTAAGTGAAACATCATGATGAATGTGAAAATCGATAGGAATATTCTGGCAGCTGTTATATTACTAAGCAAACACCACACTAGAGACTGGGCAGCTGTCTGGCGCAGTTACAGGGATAGGCCTGACATTTCCAACGTCATTCATTTGAGAGCTTAAGGAAGCTCTATGAAGCTTAACAATTGTCGCATTGAATCGCATAGCTGTTGTTAAATACATCTAGTAGTAGTAGAGAGCTCCTCCTATTATATTGTACCTATATTTGCTTTTAATTTCACTGTATCACGTCTCAATCCCAAATCCATCCAATTTCCCCATTATGTCTGGCCCCGAAGTCCACCACCTCTTCCACAACCCCATTGCCGATCACTCGTTCTCGGCCGACCGCCGTCTCTTGGCCGTCGCACGGGATTCTACTATCGCTCTCTACGGTAAGGCCGCCAACTCTTTCCGCCAGGTCGATGAGCTTAAGGGTCATGACAAAACTGTCACCAGCATCGACATTGCCCCCAACTCTGGCCGTATCGTTACCTGCTCACAAGGTTAGTGCACTCCTATCCCTAAGCGCCCGGTACATCAGTCCTCAATACACCGGGCATCACTATCCAATCGGATTTTCCCAATTGATTCTGGAAACTGACCCGGTATCTTTACCTGATAGATCGTAACGCCTTAGTCTGGGAGCCGTCGCCCAATGGCTACAAACCTACCCTCGTCCTTCTTCGCATTGCTCGCGCCGCCACCTTTGTCCGCTGGTCCCCCTCTGAGACCAAGTTTGCCGTTGGCTCTGGCGACCGCGTCATCGCTGTCTGTTACTTTGAGGAAGAGAACGACTGGTGGGTCTCCAAGCACCTGAAGAAGCCCATTCGCAGCACCATCACAACCGTCGCCTGGCACCCTAACAGTGTTCTTTTGGCCGCTGGCTCGACCGATGCGCACGCACGTGTCTTTTCGGCGTTTATCAAGGGCGTTGATCAGAAACCCCCGGCTTCTGCCTGGGGTGAGCGTCTCCCGTTCAATACTGTCTGTGGAGAGTACCTGAACAACAGTGCTGGCTGGGTGCACGCCGTGTCTTTCTCGCTTAGCGGTAACGCTCTTGCTTTTGCCGCGCACGACTCGTCGATCACCATTGTGTACCCCTCTGCTCCTGATCAGCCCCCCCGTGCCGTCGTGACCATCCCAACTTCTCTTCTGCCCTTTCAATCGCTGATTTGGAGTGGTGAGGACGAGTTGATTGCTGCTGGTTACGATTGCGAGGCTTTTCGCTTCCGTGGCGGTGAGCAGGGCTGGGAGCTGGCTGAGTCGCTGGAGGCCAAGAGCACCGGAGGCCAGGTCGACCAGGAGGAGAGCGCACTGAACATGTTCAAGCAGATGGACCTGAAGGGTAAGGTCAAGGATGACACGCAACTGAAGACTGTGCACCAGAACACAATCTCCACTATCCGGATCTACGAGACATCTGGAGGACGGGTTACCAAGATCTCATGTAAGTTTCAGATTGGAAGGGAAGAGATCTTGGTCCATAGGAGGGCGTATGGAATGGTTGACTGACACATGCATATTTTAGCGAGTGGTGTTGATGGCCGGGTTGTCATCTGGAATGTCTAAGTAATTTACCCTTTTCAGCCATGAACCCGATATATTTACGAACCTTTCATTGGGCTTCGCTGACATTTACTTTTAAAGAGAGTATTTACTGGGGTTGGTATGACATACGCTTTGCCATAATAACACGTAGAGAGAAGAAGTTTCATGGGAAACCAGGCGGACTCAGCTGAATATAATGAAAGACTTGATGTATCATAATGCGCCTGGGTTTCTTTGAGGATATGCTTTCAGGTACTTTCCAGCTGGTCAATGGGGCTTCTATTGATTCTAAATCCTACAAATCATCCGCCTGATGTGATTGTTCTTTGTTGTTCCGCTCATTAATGACCATCTTCACAGCTCCTTTATAACCAGACCTTCCTCCATTTAAAAGAGTATTCTCCATCATCCTTTCTCTCTAGCATGTCACAATCTATCAACACTAATTCTTATACTTGAAATGGGAAACTCCAACAATAACCACCACTTGAACCCAGTGTTCCGGTGTCCCGCCTGGTCTACCACCAACCCCTCATCCTTCTCTCCCCTCTCCCCTTCCGAACCGATATCCCCCATGACCATTGCCTACCACACCCTCCGCGTCTCTGCTAACGGCTCCATCAGCAACACCGATGCTCTCTGCATGGCCAGTACTTCATCTGATCCGCCGACTGCCCCTTTATCGACTCACCGCGGCCGCATTAACTCTATTTACTGGCTCCTAACTGCCCCCGATGGGGTCAGGAGACTGTCGAATGCTTATATTAGACAGGATGGTCATGGTGATCCAGTCTTACATCTGCAGCATAGAGTGTCGATTAGCCCGGTAGACGTTGAGCCGTCAGGGAGTGTCACAGCCAACCGTGATCAATTTTTTGAAATTGAAGAGGTTGATGTTGATGATAAGATGAATATAGCTGATTGTAATCAGCATCTTTCAGCGACTCCGGAGGTTTCCCCTTCAACTGAGGTCACCATGCACATGTCGCCTCAGTCTTCCACACCAACGATGTCTCCCGTGCTCCGCTCCACCACAGCGCCTTCGACAACCTCAATCCTCGACACGATCAGTCAAATCCACGACATCACTGTCCACGCCACCCGAACTTACCTCCTTTTCCAAATGGTCTCCTCATACATGCGCGATCCCTCAACCACAACCCCTTACTCCCGCCGTCGCTCCCTCTCTCCAACCTCCCGGCTCCCCACATCCTCATCGGGCACAGAGCGCTCTCACTACCGGCAACGCGATCGCAGTTCCCGTGGATACCAGGGCACCAGTTCAATGGGACAGGCGAACGTTTCGTGGAATCTGTCGACGAATGTTAGTTCAATGTGTACTTTAGCATGGACACATGCGGAGAGGGCGCGCCTGAGTAATGTAAGGGCAGAGAGGATGGCAGTGGCTAATATGGAAGTCTTGTTGGAATGGGGGGAGAAGATTGTTGATGCCGAGCGGGAGATTTGGGCAAAGAGAAGAGTACTTGAGTACCATAGGAAGGCAGAAGAAAGTGAAGAGGACTTGATGGAAAAAGTGAGGGATATGGAGTGGAATGTGTTGGCTGGGGTGGCGTCGGCAGCAGCAAACTTGTGTGCTTATATGGGAGACTGGACGGCGCAGAATAGCGTGGAGCGCATGATGTTTGGTTAGATTATTGTTGGGAGCGCTTTGTTTCACTTATGGGTCACCTGATAGATTTACTCCCTTTTTTTGTTAAATATACTACATTTAATTATACATGCATGCACTTAAGCAAGGGCAATAGCCTCAATCTCAACGCGGACATCCTTGGGAGGGTCTTGACGGCGACGCACGAACGAGCGGGCTTGTGGGCGAACCACTTCTCGTACTCAACGTTGAGGTCCTAATGGCGATGTTAGTTCACAATATTGTATGCCTAAAGTGCATATGTCACTTACAGCGAAGTCAGTCATGTCAGCAAGGAAGATGTTGACCTTAACGACCTTCTCCATGGAGGAACCGGCCTCCTTGAGGACAGCAGCCAGGTTCTTACAGCATTGCTCAGTGAGCTGGCCGATGGGGAGGTTTTGGTCGAGGAGGGTACCCCCAGCAGTCAGGGGATCTGGCCAGAGCAATAGATGGTGGTGGGGGTCTTGATGGCCTGGGACTATACCATGAGAGGACGTATTAGTATGACGAATGATGCCATTGAAACAAGTATATCGTGGGAATCTCATACGTAAGGGCCGACGGCTAGAGATGGAATTATTAGCGGTTGTTGCAGAAATAGTTGATATAAGTATGAAGATATAAACTTACCAGCCGGGGCATCCTTAGTGTAAATATATTCGAAGCCAGTCATTTTGAAAGGTTGAGTCGAAAAGCAACGAGTTGACGATATCGATACAGGTAAACAATAAGCACAAAGCAAAGTCGAGACACGACGGACAAACATAGGCATTTATACTACCCGGCGAATTGTAAAGGATGTATCACAAGAAAACAAGGCTAAACCACTGCTGGAAATTGAGATATAGCTCCTAAAATTAGCTAGAATCAAGCTGACTAAAGTACTGGTCGTTGCGGAGCTCCAATTGCGGGACTCGGGGGCTAGATGCTGGTGGTGACAAGATCCATCTAGCTCAAATAGGAAATAGTGTAAACATATGGGTTGAATGTGATGCTATGATTGGTGGACAGATGTGGGTTGCTCCGGTCCGGCGATAGGGTCGTGGCGGGGTAGGAAGAGTTTAAGGTGACTGACACTTGGTAGCAGCTGTCGCAATCAACATCCTAAAGTAGTTCAATATGAAAGGTGAACATCGACATATCAACTCAGAGACTATTAAAATGATAAAAACATAGCTCAATTGTTCAATTATATCATACATTTCCGTGGAAAACTATCTAATATTACAATGTCTTATTCAATCGGGTTACATTGACCCAACTGAAGATCGGGTAGTATCGGCACCAAATTTCTTGGGCACCAAACAATCTGCCATCTCGATAGCACTCTCAAAGTCTTCTTTATACAACAAGAACAAACCCTGGATGGAAGCCATACTAGTTTGCTTCTTGATGTCATCCGAGAACAAACCAAGCTTGTCCAACTTGTCCACGAATCTCTTCTGGCCACTTCCGTCAACATCCACATCTCTATAAAATCTCGCAAAGATAGTAGCTGCTTGGAACTTGGTGGCATTACCCACATAGATCATCTGATCGATACGACCCGGACGGATGAGAGCGTCGTCAAGATGTTCAATAAAGTTTGTAGTGAGGAAGGCTATCCGCTCGTCCTTGGCAGCAAGACCATCGAGAGCATTGAGCAGTCCGGAGAAGGTAACTGTGGCGCCAGCATAGCCTTCACTATCAGTTGCCATACGGTTGGCAAATGCAACATCGGCATCTTCCAGCAGCAATAGTGACTTTGGTGGTAACTTGGTCATGAGATATGCCAACTTATCATTTGTCATGCCGATCTCGCCCAGATTAATCATGGCAATGTTATAATCCAGCTCGCCAGCCAACGCCTGAATATAACTACTCTTTCCACTCCCCGGAGGCCCATATAAGAGGTAACCCCGACGATACGGAATCCCTCTATCTGTATACCACTGTTGTCTCGCCATAAAGTCCTTCACGTCCCTCTCAATACTCTCTGCCACATGCTCGTCTAAAATCACTGATTTCAACGGCCTCTTCCTTCTCGCCTCTCCCAACGGCACCCAATCCATCCCCCTTACCGCGAACACCGTAGTTTTCCCCTCCGCCGCCCTCAAAGCCAAAGCATGCGCCTCCGCAAAAACATGCTCGAACACCCCTCTTGATGACCATAGCGTAGTCATCACAACCGTCTCATGCGGCTCCCCTGTATTCATATTTGCCGTACTCTGCCGTTCTCTCTCCACTGCAATATACGCTCCGTGTGCCCGAATTATATGCCTCCCATACCCTGGCTGCAACGAAAAGTGCGCCGTGCCGGTCCCACCGTCGCCGATCGCTCAATATTTGTCGCCACAGACAAATTGTGAATACGGGTAAGCCGGGACGCGATGAATTCTGTAGCTTCAGCGCGCGGTTGCCCAAGCCAGGCGAGAACCCAGGGGTAGGAAGGGTCGGTGCGGGAAATTTCGACATTTACTAGGAGACGTTTTCGTAGGGAATGGGCAGTGAAGACAATACAGCGGCGGGAAAATGCGGCAAGGGTGCCGAGACCGGCGAGACCGACGCCGCCGGCGAAGACGGGGTTGTCGAAGAGATGGTCTAGCGTGAAGAGAGAGGAGGCTGGGGGGACAGGAGTTGACAGTGTTGGTGTGAAGGCCATTATTGGTGAGAAATTGTGAGTTTGTTGTAAGCGAAGGGAGTTCCGATGGTGAGTTCGGGAGCTTAAGACTAATGAGATGAGGCATGGATAATCAAGGGTCGACTGTCGAAAAGTGGATTAGGGTTTGATTTGTAAGCTGATCCATATTAATGATGTTACAAACAGAAAGAGCGGAGCCGTGTAAGCCGGACTCCAGGGACCTGGATAAAATGGATAAACCTGGATTAAGAGTCTTAGTACTCTATTAATTTAACTTTCAAATCAGAGTTGTTTTATTCATCTATAATAATCGGGATTGTTCACCTTCCTTGACAACACCTCCGGAATAGTCACCGCCATAGTTATCATGATCAGCATGATACCCGCTATAACCTAAAATATCTTCGGGGCCGCCAATTCACCACTAGACTATTCCGTGATGATGATTTCGATGGCACTATTTCCCTCCGCATTATCTGAAGTTTGCCTCTTGTTCAATTGGTATCAGCCATCTTTTTGGTGAAGCTTCCTGTCATGGGAGTGCTGATGATGGTTGATGATATGATCCGGGGCTAGACCAAGGTGGGTGAGGGAGATGGAATATGAGACTCCGAGGATGTCGCTTTTTCCATGTTACCGTTTATCGGGGCGGAGAACTAAGTCCACTGAGAGTTGGGTAGTCCGAAAATGGTAAGGATGCGTTTGTGTCAGTTGATGATGAATGAGTGTACTGAGAAGGCGCTATGCTTGACCGCTTTGTAGAGTTGACAAAGTGCAAATTCTGGTCGATGTTGCTTAGGTTTATTTTCTGTTTCTTTGGCATTCCACTTAGAGAAATATCCTATCGTGAAGCCTTTAATGACCCATCAGCTAGCACAGGAACCTATAAAGTCCCAGGAACCTCCACTGGAAGAGAGTCAACGATATTAGGATGATTATTGGTGATTGTGAACCTCTTTAGATGAGATTTTAGCTCTGCAGGAGTTCCAATAGAAGTTAAAGGTCTCTGATAATGAGTGGTAGAGAAAGGTGGAGGCTTCTACTGTGCAGCAGGTAGGCGATTTTTCGCGAGTTTTGTATCCAGAGTTGGAGTAGAGCTTGAGTTTGCTGCTCGTTTGTTCTATTTCGTCTGCTGCTTCTTCGTGCTCTCCTTTAGATTCAATCTGCCGAACTTCCTCAAGCCCTTACTGCTGAATTTATTCTTTAACAACCTCATAGCGGCAACTTGTTCTGCAAATTTGAGTCTTGTGGAGCTCTTTTGTGTCCCAGTGTCTGGAAGTCTCGGGATATATCAATTCCTCTTTGTACTTCCCTTTCACAAACCTCTAACACCATCTCGGTACCAAATTCCGCCAGCCCCATCTCCATCTTTCTACCAGAAACCTGCAATATTCCCAATCTGTTCTATCCAGCGCCGCTAACCAACGTTAGCAGTCCCTCTGGATTTCCGGTTTGTACCATGTGTTTGTTAGCGATAACGAAGAACACTTGGTTAGCCAAGGGTCGAGTGAAGAGTACCGCAGATGATGCAGTAGTTGTGGGTTTTCATTTGTGAGATGGGAGAATTGGTCAGGTAGAAGTCTTGGCTGAAATTCTTGTTAGTTGGGGCTTTCGTTTGGTGAGTAGCTGTACGGCAGTTGAGCATGTGGGAAACCGGTGGAGTCGAGGCGATATGAGAAGGGATGGAACTGAGGGAGTGCTTATGGGATCCGAGATAAATCAAAATATGAATTCGAGTACTATTGTCTTGCTTATTGGTTGGTTTAGTAGCATATATAGATTATTTAATCAAGAATGTTTGTTACTAGTTGATATTTGAGGTTAGTCATGGGGAGTATATGAAGTGTAGTTAGTATTCTTTAAACCCTAATGTATTATATAACCCTATATTTGACCACATCTAGTATCGTGACGTTAATCAGTGATAACCAACTGAGTTTAAGTCTAATGTATGAGGAGCCTTAGTTTTAGTATTCAAATCCTGTACCAAATCATGATGTTCCCTTACAACTTCTATGGCCATTCACTTTCATGGTCATACCTAATCGCATCCAGATAATCACCCAACGGCTACTTGTCTACCTCACCTCAATGCCACAGCTGACTACCTTAATTGTCATCCATAAGGCCAGCGGCCAACCGCCAGGCTTGAACCCCAAGGAGCCGGAGACCCCACACTACAGATCCCCACAGAGATTCCTTTGCCACTGTCGTCAACATCAACACATGTTGATGCCCAAGGTGCATCGCGGGGCTCGTTGCCCAAGATGGCAGGCAGTTAACCAGAGATTGGGAGACTTTGGGTAGAGTTAGGATGAAATGAGGGAATGGGGTGGATTTTAGTGGAATGTGTTGGTGGCGTTACAATGCATATATAGTTCGTATATTGAATGACAATATTTATAATACGTGAGATAGAGGCAAGATAGTAATGACTTGCGTATGAAATGTGATGTTCCCATTTCTGCTGTTGGTCGATTCGATCCGTGGACAAAGTACATTTCATGTTCCGACCGTCCGTCTGTCTGTCAGCCAACTCGTTCTCAGGAGCCTGGTGATGGAAAAGCAATATTATAGCATTGTCGGGAGTCTGGGTCAGTTTCATTATGTACGGAGAGTACAGACAGACTGTAGACTGTAACAGCAGCATATGGCTTGTCTCGATTGTTGTCTCTTTCCTCATCTATGGGATATTTTATTTTAGGAATATTTGATTTAACTGTATGGGTGATGTGTCTCATATTTCAGAGTGATGTTTGAAGTGAGAAGATGTTGTGATTTTTATATTGTTGATTATTTCTAGTTTGACTTTCAAGAAGAAATCCCTTTGACTTGACCCTATAGCTTCAATATCTTTAAATGTCTCGTTTCGTTTGGCGACAGGCGTTCTGATTAGGGCTAACTAGGGTTATATGTCTAAATGCAGAGGCTCCAAAACCAAGAAATTCAAGTCGGGATATTGACTCTAGCTTCGGGATAAGTGTCGATGATAGGGCTTCATGTAAGGCTTTCAATAGGCCAATAATACCTGAAGGTTATCATATACAGATCAAAATACATATGTAGCACTTTCTCTTAGCCGTAGATAACCTCAATAATTACCGTACACAGAAGGCCTCCACAGATTATTCCCCCTTAACTTGCATGGCTCTCACCAATATCTCTCGCCAATAATCATATCAAAACCTCATTTCCTGCGTCTCCCTTCACTTAGTGCCTCCAGCTCACCACTGTCCTGGCAACACAATATTGGCTTCCCGACTAATGGCACTCCCTTTACCTACACAGGAAGCTGTAGCCCGGACGTGTTCAGCCTGGTCTCAGCCATAGCCGTTACCGACCACCGACTTAGGTGCGTAGCGGCCATGACACTTGGTCCAGTCCCTGCAGATGTACCGATATATCGATATTAGTAGATTACTAGCAAGGTGCGTAATGCACGTTGACGGGATGGGAAAGGGTTTTTGATGGCCTGGGCGGTTACCGACTCTATACCTAGCCTTTTTCATAATGCGGTCCAGAAAGAACAAGACGTTGCAGAGGTATTCCTGGTTGGGGAATTATGATATTTTGAGGCGAACGCTGACGAGGATTCTGTGGGAAGGTCTGGACCAGTCGGTTCAGTTGTCATGGATTGGTTCTGGAAGATGAGACTTACTGGGACATGATGGCAAAGGAAACAAGATGGTCTTCCGAAGAGCAGAGGAATGGAACCTGTCGTACTGGACCCGATGTTGGTGGTGGTACTGAGGATATTATAGGGTTAATTCAAGGCAACCTAACCCTATATATCCGCAGAGATGATTCTCGCCACGACGACTCATGTCAAGTTGGTATAAAACTGGGAATAACATTGTGATAAATAAACATTAATTTAGATAGCTTCAAGGACACGAAAGTAAAAAAATAGCAAATATTCAGCTCATTTATTACTCGCAGATTTCCAGTGAAGCTACTACAATTAGCTTATCCAATTATATACGAGACATTGTGCAATATATGTATACTGACTGATGTTGTCGTACATTCATGAATTCGACCTTACGCCGAGTCATGAGACAGTATCAATTGGCTTCACATTTTACGGCTTTAACCTCTAAGCTACAATAAGGAACAAAGCTTCTAGCGTTTATACCTTCTTTCCCTGGATTTTACGCCAACCTCACTTTAAATTTACACTTCATCATCCCCCTTCCTCTGTTCTCAAATTCCGTAAGCCATAGGAACCATCCGCGATATCTCAATTTTGAGGCCTAAAGCTCCACCACACAGACGCAGGTGCTGATAGAAGGAACCACTTTGAGCCAGGGCCTTGTGAGGGATAGATTCATCAGACCCTCGGATTACACGAGAAATCACCAATTCTAGATTAGAGACCGCTATCAAAAGCCTGTGATCTTTACTGTGACATTGTCTTGCACCAAGAAAACCTCATCTGCTCACCGCATTCTTTACCCTAGACCTTAATCGCTTCCTCTGACTAATTCTTTGGCGTTGTGCCTGCGTCTCTAGTGAATCTCCGTCTTTACTGGTCGTCTCAATCGGATCGTCGGTTTTGAGATACATTCACCGGCGACTTCCTCCTCCATCTCCACTCATAAATTTGGACTGCCTAAAGCTAGTCCTTGAATTTCTGGGTTCGCTGTCCCACACATCAATATTTTATCTTGGGTTTCGCCCTAGCCGGCCTTGTCTCCAATGCCCAGTGTAGTTTGGCGTAGATTCATGTGAATTAGCCGCACTTGACACGGACGCCCTGTCTCTGGTTGCCATCAACTGCTAGTGATTCCTGTCACATAATTTCCACCAGGTAATCCTGACTCGCAGTCTCAAGTCACTATTATAAACATAATCCTCGCTAGCCCTATTTCCTCAGCTCATCTTGATACAAACCATTATTGGCATCTACTTGTTTTGATCTCTGTCTGTATTCCGTCTCTGGCCCTACGACACCACGGACCGCTGCACCCCCAGTAACAACACAGACAGCGGTGAACCTTTGATTTACTGGGCCGTATTCCTTCTAGATGGTTTGCGCCACTAGCCTGCCTCTTATTATACCACCTTAAGACTAACTTGGATACAACACCATTATCCTCAAGAGTTGTCTCTTTTGTTTCCCAGTACTACCAACTGTTGTATCTGGCACATAGTTGTATTATCTTCAAAGAAATTATCACAATATTTCTTTGACAGAAGACTCCCATGCCACTTTGTGGATTCCTATTCTATTAATCTTATCTGAAAACGGTTCTCTGGCGGTTGCGCCTCCTGCCATTCTCTTTTTATATGGGGTGTTTTGTTGTACAGGACAATCACTAAGTCAGCAGCTACGCTTGTTTCATATTTATTTTCTACCCTGCGGGTCCTTACTGTGCCTACCCACTTTCGATCTCGTTTCCTGGCCCACATCTTCAATATAGCAAGAACCGCCGCAAGCCAATACATTGATTCTTGACGTCGCTGTCGGGCAGCCCACTTCATTCTCCGACAAACCACCAAACGTCTCCATTTGCCTTCAACATCGTCATAATTATTTGTTTCTTTTTCTGCTTCTATTACACGATACTACGAGCCCGTTATATTATAATCTCCAGCCTAATTGCTTTTTTACTCTTTTCAAAGAGCTGTTTAAATCGACGCTAGCTGATTAAACCCAGCTCTCCACACCCAACATAACGCTATCTCAATTGCGAAAAGATCGATGTCAACTTCCCTCACCTGGGCAGCCAATTTACTACGACTGTACTATTTCTGCTAGCTTGAACAACATCTCAATTTGTGCCATTGATACGCCCGCACCAATTATCAAGCAACGCTTATCTGGTTACTGGATCCAGAAGAACCTCTCTAACATCCAGTGATCTAGCTAGCGCTGATTAGGGGATTTCGACGCCGCTTGCTCGCATATTACATCTGATACCACCTCTCGAGGCCCACGGAATACTGGAAACGAGCTATCGAGTCTAGCCCGTGGATACCACATCTAGCTTTGCTACACACACTCCCAACATGGGCGACTCGAAGGTCGATATCGCGACTCTTCTAGAGAAGGGCTCGTTCTCAACCCACCGCACGGGGAGATCACGCAGTCCTAATCCGTAAGTGTATATCCTCGCTCTGTTATACCCTTATATACACCTACTATATCAGTGTTCCATTCCTGTGCCGTGCATGGCCTCTTTGAACCTACCCGTTCTTTGCTGTGTTTGCCTCCACTCTCAATCCATACCCTAAAGCATTAATATCTTTGCTACTGTTGTGGTTGTTTTATTTCCTGCTTCTTTTGCATTTGATCTTTTGATCTTTTAAATCGTTATATCTGCGTTTCATTCGTCTAACACTGTCCTGCGCACTTGCGCCTCGCTTCTTTTAGATATATTTCACGTCAGTCGTCTAACTCACCGCCTATGCATTCCCATTCATCCTCCCACCACACTTCTAATTCATCTTCTCCTCCCACCCACTACGAAAACTCGAACATCTCGCAATCATCATACAACACAACTTACTCCTCATATCCGTCGGGCCGCGAGGTCCATGAGCGGAATTCGAGAGGCCGCCACTCGACCTACCCCCCGGTCCAAGACAACCAGTCCTCATACCCGGTATCATATTCACAATCGCCAGCATACCGGGAATCGCCACAAGACTCTACCTATGGTAGAGACCGCGACTACCCCCGAGAATCTTCACATGACCGGGAGACCCCTCCGCCTCACAGGGGCGGCCAGTCTAAGGCATACACAGTTTCCTATAACAATGTGAGGAAACCAACAGTCCCTCCTCCCCCGCCGCCGTCTTGTGAGGATGAGGTGGTTTCTTTGTCCCGCGAGCACCGCCCAAGACGACCAAAAGATGAATACCATGGCGTTGTTCGCGGTGATCCCGAGCAGCATCCAGTAATGATAAAAAATGAAGATTACATCCTAACATTCGTCCCTGACGTCATAACCGACCATATTAAGCCTTCCACCCCGCAAACTCCTGCCAATACCCGCCGTCACAGCCCGCCTCGTCCGTTGACAAATGGATTTGTTCTTGTTAGCGATCCAAATGCTTCATCACCCAGAGTTCAACACAAGACCGCCGCAGAAGCTCGTCGTGAGCGTGACAGAGACCGTCCTCGCGAGGCTCAACCACCTCCGCTGACCCGTTCACCTGTCAAGGAAAGAGATGTTCGCTACCGTGAACGAGACTTACCGCCAACTCCGAGCCTGCACTCGCCCATTCAACCGATGACACCGCCAAGCCCCGTGAGGGAGAGGGAACGCGACCGCGATACATCGTATTCATCACAACCGCTCCGCGGAAAGCGTAGCAAGTTTGATCTTCGTAGACGGGAGGATGATGAAGCTTTGAGTACTGTGCAATCATCTACATCATATGCTTATTCCCCTCATGCCTATACGACTGTTAACCCTTCACCTTCGGCGCCTGCGGTTAAGGACGGTAACTACACCTATCGCCGCCGTGATGAGCAACGCAGATCTCCGTCTGCGAATATGGGAGCTAGCAGTCGGGTCTACCGTGAAGAACAAAGATCCGCGTCTAGCAACCCTGGATACGAATATCCTTCGTCATCGGCTCCGAGACTGTTTGGCCCCAAGCCTGAACCACCCACTAGGTCATCTAATGAAAGACTTCCTGAGGTTCCCAGACATCGGACAGAGTACTCGCAAACCCCGGACCTTCGTCCACATGCTGGCGGCGGATCTGACCGCAACAACCGAGGATCTCCTGTCAGGAACAACATTCGCGATTTTGACGATGAGCCACTTGCTCGGCCCAAGTCATCAGGTAATAGACGTAGGGGTTCAATCGTGATACAAGATGAGATACCGATTAGGACATCTGCTCCTCGAAGTTCTGAGTCCCACGTAAGAATAGGATCGCGGGGCCCTGGCTCTTCAGCTGTGTTGGCCTCATCGCCGATGTCTGCCACACACTCTGCACGCGATCTTCCCAGTGAACTTCGCTCCGCGTCGACTCCGTACCCTGAGGATGATGATTTGCCAGATGTCATGTCTCGAAACCACCCTGCCTATCTTACCAGCAACTCGCGGGCCAACTCTCGGGGTACTCGCCCGAAGTACTCATCACCGAGTCCCTACGCTCCTTCGGTACCTTCTGGGCCTGCTGGTCCCCGTAACATTCAGCAGCAATTCTCTTCTACTAGGCGTTCGGAAGCATCTCTACTTTTGAACCACGGCAGTCCCAAGTCTGGTCAACTCTTGCGTCTTAACGAGACCTTCCCTCCTAACCCTTCGGTTGGGGCTTATCGCCGCTACCTAGAGGATCCGGAGAAGTATGGTCTGTCACCGCCACCAATGTGCCACTTTGCAGCGAATTCGGCTGATATGCGTGCTGTGACTTTCATGACTTTGCCTGAGCTTCCGGACTTTGACATTTGCATGCCTTGCTTCAAGGGCGTATTTTACAATAGTCCATATAGACATCAATTTGTGGAGTCTAACAAACCTGTACAGATGGGTGTTAAGAGAGTCCGCTGTGACTTTGGTACAATCCCGTGGTTCCAGATCGGCTGGATCATGGCGCTTAAGCGTCGTGAGGCAGACATCAGTGATATGTTCATGAAGATAAACAACACGGTCCACCATCAGTCACTGACTTGCACCAACAAGCGCGAAACCCTATACATGTTCACTTTGAGAAACCAATGGGTGGCGACCAGCAACTTGTTGCCAGACTTTGCGATCTGTCCTAGGTGTATGGAGTGCATCTACCATTTGCTCCCAAACATTCAATCTGGGCAGCTCTTCATGGAGGTCAAGCCGGCTCCTGGCCAGAAGTGTGCATTTAACATTAGCCACGATAGGATTAGTGAGAGGTCAATGAACATCTTCGATTGCCTAGAGGTTTGCTCTGACCGTGGCGTGATCTGGAACCGCCCGCCGGATGGGCCCAAGTTGGTTGATGAACTTGCCGATATTGTCCCTTTTGCTCAGTGTACCGCTCACACTGCCCCAAAGACCGACCAACTCTGGTATGTGATCGAGCCACTTGAGGATTTAACCTTGTGCGGCGATTGCTACTACACAGTCGTGAAGCCATTCCGGCACTACGAAGGTGGCAAGAAGCTGGCCCCAATCAAGGTTCAAAAGCCGTTAGCGACATGTGAGTTGCATTCAGATCGGATGAAGAGAATGCTGGGGATGTCTTTCAATACGGCGGATCACAGTTCGATGAGAAAGGATATCTGGGTGCAGAGACGAGCGACGTCAGAGGGTGTAGCGCAGATGATGGAGAGTACTCAGGGCCGTCGGTTCTGAGACTGGCGTGAGTAGATGGTCGATGTTGGATTAATGATAATTTATGGTTAGCTTGTTTTGTTTTGATCCGATTTGTTGCGTACTGCCATTTGTTAATGGACGGGCGATTATGTTTATTCTATTAATTGTATCTATATAACTTGTTTATGATGTGCGGTAATGCCATCGATTATGTAAACGAATACTTTCAGAGTTGGTCGAATTTTGTCCATTTGATGCTTGTTAATGACTGATGTAATTTAGAGGTGATGTTGAAGCTCTAGGCCTCGATAAGATAAGTGACACCAATTCTCTCAAGTTTGCACACCTAAAAGTGGGCCAATTAACCTCAGTACAATCGAATAAATTTATCACAAACTCCAATGCCGTCAATCCCCCAAACGATCCCGCCGTGTCGAGCGAAACGCCCGCCCTTTCCCCCCAATTACCACCGGAGTTTGTTTCTAGCCGCACTCACGGGCCCAGCGATACAAATTTTACCAACTCGGCGAATCACTATTCAACTTATCCCGAAGCCTCGACAAAAACTCACAATCTGGTCTCCACATTCAACACATTACGAAATGGTCTCCAGTGCACAATTCCGCTCGATGGTCAGCAGATTTTCCGTGCTCTCGATGCAGTTTGGGGTTGCTAAGTCGATGATAGGGGCGATTGCCCCAGTGGCTGTGCAGGTGCGGTTTGCCAGTCAGAAGGCGAAGGGGAAGGGGTCGAAGGAGGCGTCTGCGAAGGAAAAGAAGAAACTTTCGAAGGACTTTAAAGTGTATGATCCGACCAAATATCCCCAGTTTTCGCTGTGCGATGCTATTAGGTAAGAAATTGGTGGCTACCCGGGGTTGTGAGAGTGACATTCGATATACTAATGAGGTTCTTTGTAGATATTTGAGAGCAGCTGAGGTTGGCTGCGTTGGTTCGACGACAAAGTATGAGGTGCACATCCGCCTGCGCACCGCACGTAATGGCCCCGTCGTCCGCAACACCATCAAGCTCCCCCACCCTGTGCGCACCACTGCGAAATTCGGCGTCATCTGCCCCGAGAACAGCAAAGTTGCCGAGGAGGCTCTCCTCGCTGGTGCCGTCGTCATTGGCCAGGAGTCTCTGTTTGAGCGTATTCGCGCGGGGGACATCACGTTCGACCGGTTGATTTGCCACGAGGATTCAGAGAAGGCGTTGCTGCAGGCGAACTTGGGGAGGATTTTAGGGCCCAAGGGATTGATGCCGAGTCGGAAGTTGGGGACAGTGACAAAGAATTTGAAAAGGTCAATGCAGGCGGGTTCGGATGAGTACAGGGAGAGGATGGGTGTTGTGAGGATGGCAGTGGGACAGTTGGGTTTCTCGCCCAAGATGTTGGCAGATAATATCAAGGCGTTTATAGCGCAGGTGAAGAAGGAGTGTGCGGCGTTAGAGGAGATGACATTCAAGGAGGTGAGGGAGGTTGTTTTGAGTACATCAAAGGGTCCTGGACTGAGCTTGAACGGTAAGTTCAACTCGACGGATCCAGCTGTTTCGGACCAGCACCTAATTGGAGTGATGTAAAATACTAGAACTATGAGGAGATGGTCGTATTGGGGTTCTGTTTGAGTATTGTATATTATGGAGATGGGTTTGGGCTTTGGAGGGTGGTCAGAGGACGTCACTTTTGTATGATCAGTTGATATATATCTTGGGAGAGTTATGGACTTTTTCATGTATCATAACTATGTTTGTAAAAATTCAAAATTCCCGTCATTTAAGTTGAGTCGTTTTGTGTATCATTATCATTAATCTTAATATACTATGTGGTATCTTAAAGAGTAGTAACATCATTTCCCCTTCAACACCTTCACTGCCTCGGTAGAAGCACCCAACTTGCTATACAGGCCCATATACTCAAGTAGCCGGCCTTGACCCTTGGCTCCAGCTCTCTTAGCTTCTTTTGTCGCATTATTCAGATCCAACATGAGCGTATTGTAACATCTGATCCTTCTTTCTTGTGTCTTGATAACAAACGGCATATCTTTACCAAGAATTTTCACCAACTTTTCCGCTTTCAGAATCATATCGACGTGAGACTGAAGCTTGGCTGGACTAGCACAAACCATGCCTTCATCCTGTGCTGTAAGATCCTCATCTGAATCCGAAAACCATCCAGAGTCGTCCACAGTAGGTGTTTTCGGTCCTGCACTGAGTGGCGTCTTGGGCGTCACTGGCGGCAGACTATCAATTTCCAACTTCTCTTCCAGTTCTTTCAATGTTTCATCAAGCTCAATCATCTTCCATCCAATCTCTACATCATCTCTGACCCCCTTCAACTCTATATTCAACTCTTCCACTTTGGTCCCCTTGGTACCAACCTTCCCCTTCATATCCTCCAATGTCCTCCGGAACCCCAACAAAGACATCTTGACATCGGCCACCTTTTCATCGCCGCCTTGTAGATCATTTCCTAGTGACAGAAACGCCGTATAATTTGCATTTACCAACTCGAGCAACTCAGTGCTGATAGCCCGGCTGCGATCACGGAGATCGGAGCGGAGATCTTCGAGGGTCTGGTGGCGGGAGGTGAGATTAGAAAGATAGGTAGCGGGGTCAAAATTGGGGGTGAGAAAGTCTGAGCGAGAAAGTGGTTCTGGAAAGGGGAGGGGAGTGTCTTCATCGTCAGATGATGAGGTAGACATGAAAGCAATGCTGTTTTTGCGGGAGGGAGAGTAGTTGGAGGTGGCTTGTGAGCCAGAGAGAGTTCGTAGAGGTAGGCTCGGGCTCGACATTATTTTGTAAGGGTATAGGATGAGAAGTACCAAAGTAATGAGATACAAAGTTGAAAGTTGCTAGGAAAATTGATGATATTAGTGACTTGACGTAATTCATGAAACTCATCAGGACAGCTGTGCCAGCTCTCGGTGAGAAAGCTATTACATAACCCTTACCATCTATACAACCCTAAAATATGTGAATATTCTAACCCTAATAAATATGCATCTGGCAAGTCCCTCAATCAGAAAAGAGTCGATCCCTGCAATAATCACCCCGCCGTGGTGCCATAGAATTTACCAACGACTGAGTCAAACAGTCAAAGTGTAATGAGAACCACTTTACAGCGGACCTGCTAAGCATATCCGATTAGTATCCCTGGTTGCCGAATCTTAACTTTCTTTCTTCTCGAGCTCTCTTCCCGATCTCAAATCCCGTCAACCTCCCACTCACACACATCTACCATGACTCCTGACGAGCTCACAGCTGTCTCCCCCAAGCTGACGGGCGACTTCAAGAGCATTGATGTTCACCTTCGCGACCTTGATAAGTACCTGACTGTGCGCTCTTATCTTGTTGGCTATGAGCTGAGCTCTGTCGATGCCGACATCTGGAAGACTCTGCGTGCCAACCGCGCTGCTATTGCTTTCATCCGCAAGGGTCCTCTTGCCAACCTTGCCCGCTGGTTCAACTTTATTGAGGCTACCCACCCCGAGCTGCAGGAGGCTATCAAGGCTTCTGAGGATGCTGCTCGCGAGAAGAAGGTTGCCGCTTCCAAGGGTGGTAACTACAACATTGCCCTCCAGGAGACTGAGAAGGGCGTTGTTACCCGTTTCCTTCCCGAGCCTTCGTACGTACACTTTTTGTCGAGTAATACGCCAACGTATCGCACGCTAACATATTGATCTTATATAGGGGCTACCTTCACATCGGTCATGCCAAGGCCGCCCTTCTTTGCGACTACTTCGCTCATCAGCAGTATGACGGCAAGCTGAAACTCCGTCTTGACGACACCAATCCTTCCAAGGAGAAGCAAGAGTTTCAGGATGCTATCGTCGAGGATCTCTCCATGATGGGCATCAAGGCCGATAGCTTGTCCTACACCTCCGACTATTTCGACTACCTCTACGATATGTGCAAGCGCATGATCACCGAGGGTTTTGCTTACGCTGATGACACTGACGGCAAGACTATGCAGGATGAACGTTTCAACGGTATCGCTTCCAAGTGCCGCGAGCGCCCCACCGAGGAGTCGCTCAAGATCTTCGAAGAGGAAATGAAGAACGGTACCGAGGAGGGTCTCCGCAACTGCATTCGCGCCAAGCTCTCTTTCGATAACCCGAACAAGGCTCTCCGTGACCCTGTCATCTACCGCTGCAACGTCGCCGACGCCCACCACCGCACTGGTACCAAGTGGAAGATGTACCCCATGTACGACTTTGCCTGTCCTGTTGTCGACTCCTACGAGGGCATCACCCACGCCCTGCGCTCAACCGAGTACACTGACCGCAACCCCCAGTACCTGTGGTTCCAGAAGACCCTGAACCTCCGCAAGGTCTATATGTGGGATTTCTCCCGTCTCAACTTCTCCCGCACTTTTCTGTCCAAGCGTAAGTTGGCTAAGCTGGTTGATGCCAAGAAGGTCTGGGGTTGGGACGACCCACGTATGCCTACTGTCCGTGGTATCCGTCGCCGCGGTATGACCATTGAAGCTCTCCGTGACTTCATTCTGAAGCAGGGTCCTTCTCGTAACATCTCCCTCATGGACTGGACTACTATCTGGGCCGGTAACAAGAAGGTCATTGACCCTATTGTTGCCCGCCATACTGCCATCTCGGTCAAAGATGTTGTCAAGGTTAGGCTTTCCGGTGCCGAAGCTCCTGCTGTTCCCTTCTCGGAGGACAAGCCAAAGCACCCCAAGAACCCTTCTGTTGGCCTCAAGAAGGTTGTCTTCGCGTCGGAGCTGATTATTGACCAGGTCGATGCTGTTTCTTTCAAGGACAACGAGGAAGTCACCCTCATGACGTGGGGTAACGCCATTGTCCGCAAGTCGCAGAAGTCTGGCGATGCCATCTCTACCATGGAACTTGAGCTCAACCTCAAGGGTGATTTCAAGGCCACTGAGAAGAAGATCACTTGGTTGTCTAGCGCCGGCACCACTCTGGTCCCCGCTGAGTTGTGGGAGTTCGACTACCTTATCACCAAGGACAAGCTTGAGGAAGACGACAATCTAGAAGACTGCCTCAACCCCAAGACGGCATGGTCTGAGGATGTTCTGTGCGACGAAAATGTTGGCTTGTTGAAGGCGGATGACATCATTCAGCTGGAGCGCCGTGGGTACTTCCGTGTTGATAAGGGTCTGAACGACTGGAAGAACGGTGAGGAGGGCAAGAAGGGCAAGCGTGTTGTCATGTTCTCGATCCCTACCGGAAAAGCTGCCAAATAAATTAGCTGATTAGCTGGTTGTTTAGTGATGGTTATGGATGCTTTACTGGTGTGTTTGTTGGAGTGCGGAGGTCATGTGACTTGGGAATGGTGCATGAAAAATGAGATATCAAGCGAGTTTAGTTATGTCAATCAAGAAAGTTAATCTATTTAGTGGGTTTTCATGTGACAGTGGTTGAATGGGTTGAGTAATTTCTTTGTATTTTGAAGTATTTTTCTTCCACATTACTATCATGACGTTGCATGCTCCTTATTTTACTAACATGTCGCTATCTAAAATATTAACTCTAGTGACTCTCAGTGCTTTCGTTGGAATCCTTGGGCTCAACTGCTGCACCCTCGGTCAGAGTACTGGTATCTGTCGACTTCTTGATATCAGTCATATCATACACAACAAGATTACCCATTCTCATAACCGCCAAAATACACGAAAGGACCAAAGCAACAATTCCTCTATCGGTGAATACCCCGAGAATCCACCCAGGCTGCTTGTTCTGACCCTTTAAGTTCAAGTAATCCATAATGTTATCCACAGTTAACCTCGGTCCCCACATTTGCTGCCTTACACACAACCAAATGGTCATCAGGGATGGTGAGGGCCTTTTGCAGATCATCGGGAGCCTCAATGAGCAGCATGGAGAGACCAGACAAATGCCAGTCGATGGGGCAGTGGAAGATCCAGACACCCGGGTTGTCAGTAACGAACCGAAGGACAACGTAGCCCTGAGGCAATAAGACAACGTCACGACGCGGCGGGTACGTGGGGAAGTCTGTGTGGTTGTTGGCGTCAAAGGGGATGGGGTCGCCGTTGTTCAGGGTGATTTGGACAACTTGGCCCGGCCTTGTTGAGAGCGGCGGAGTTGTTGTACACAGGCCAATTGGTCTGGTTGGGTTGCAGATCTGAGGGGATGATGTCTATCAAGTTTGAGTCGGCTATAGTCACGATGCTGTAGTTGATGTCGGTCGAGTTTTTGGTGCAGAGGAGCACCGAGTACCGTTGGGTAATGCCGATGAAGAGTATACTAACGTTCTGAGGCTCCGTGTACACACTGTCGATCTCAACGATCTCAAATTCGTAATTTTCCATGTAGAAGAACTGATTGACGAAAGCACCGATATTGATGATCCAGAGAAAATACGTTTTGTCGAGCTCAATGAGAATCTGCATGTTCTAAGTATTTTTGAACAAAAATGAGTTCGGCACAGGCTCGGCACCACTTGGGTTGTAAACGCTCATGAACTCGCCGCTCAGATTATTTTTCATATCGTGATACCAATCCGAGATAGTGATGGAAATTTAACTGTCAATCTCGTCAGCGTAGAAAGCATCCTTGTTGTGGACAAGCAAGGCCTGGTGGTACCTATCATCAGGGTAGCAATGGTCAGTATGGCAATGGTACCAGCACGTTTCAGACTGGTTAACCGTAAAGTTGTAGATAATAAAGCTGCTTGTGGGGACCGGGCACTGGGTAACCATAGACGGGCCATCAATGTGATTAGTTTCGTTTTGGAACATCCCGTGGAAATGGATGGAAGCACTAAGGTCAAGGTTATTCTTCATGTAGATAATTAGTTGATCGCCCTTGTCAACCTCAATCATAGGTAATGGCCATCAGCCATTGATAGATACTCACGGCGTGACATGTGAACTTCGTCAAGGCAGCCAAATTAAATAGAAACTAGGGCTAACGAAAGCTTAATAAGACGACTGAACATCATTTGATAAAATGTCAAGCGTAAGCGAAAAAGAAAATAATAAGTATACAGTGGTTTTGAAGCTTCTTTTTCTTATCTGATTCCAAGAGCAACACAATAGAAAGCAGAGAAAAATTTTTGATAAGACAATTTTTGCCTGCTGATACACAAGTTGGCAAGTAATTACGACAGACAAAAAAGTTTCACAAAGTCTCACGAAGAAGCAAAAATAAAAATAAAAAGAGGAAAAATAAACCAAGTCCATACTCACACCATCACTTCCTACCGAAGCAGTCACCTGCCATGTTCTTATATGCCCACTAGATTTTCTATTTTTCCGCTATCAATCAGTCCTCGGTCGTCAGGTAACGTTTTGTCTTTTTCATCTTTCCTTTCGAGAAACGCCCTCCTGAGGTAGGCTAAAGTGAGGGGGGTGTGGACAGTGAGAGAGCGGCCACAGGGGTTGGCACTAGGCTAGCTCAGATTAGCACGAATTATAGAAATGAGTTCGGAGTCCGATCGTCACAGCAACTTCAAATGGAAACGGTACATCTCTAGATACCTTTATTTGTGCCACTAGTCACTACCGTGTTGTGAATTCTCATGGCTCATTGGCTAGAAGGAGGTCTCTGTTCACTTGCCTCCATCAGATAAAGCCTTGATATCTTTAACAAATTTTAATATCCGCCAAAGGCAGGTGATATCCTCTCCATAGACACCTATCATTGCCATCATCCAACCTTGACGTCTCCTGGAATTCCACCTTCCGGAGGAACTCTCTGATTAGCCCTCTGAATCTAAGTGGCTTGTCCTATCCCCATCGTCCTCCCAAGCTCCTCTCCTGGTAGATCTATCCCTCCTGAGTGAAAATTTCCCTCTGAATTCATTCCCCTTCGTCTTTTCATGATCTCAGTTTCCTCTTCTTACTATTACTCCATTAATCATCTGTTAACCTCCCCCTCAGTGTTACTATTCCTTCTTCATTCGATAGAATCTCAAAGAAGCGCATTCCCTAGTTATTTTTTCCAAATTTTCTTAGTAGTATTTTTTTAAAAAATTCATAACTTTAAGTTTTTCTTTTCTACACACTCCTCCAGGTCTAAAGATGATTAATAACTAGAATGATGATTTAGGATTATCTCATCTTCTTTTAAAATAATCAACCGGTTCAGTACGCTTCTTTTTATCAGATTATTTCCCACTTTTTCGTATCTTAAGATACATGGCTATGGATCTTTTTATATCTGTCTCACCTACTCTAATATTCTTATCTTCTTCCTGGTGAATTATCTTTATACCTTACATCATCACTTCATTATCCAAATTATGCACCGCCGAAGGTCTTGCCCACCATAATCTTTGCCATGTAAATCTTTTTCATCGTCTTTTAGAGTCTTAAAGCCGCCATCGTCATCTCTGTCCTCCTTTCTTCCCTTAAGCAATGTTTCGGCTAACCCGATCAGGACCCTGTCTTCTACAAGAGTCTCATCCATCAAGTTTGGGTTGGCTCGGCCACTGATTTGATCATTGCCCTTTCCATCGGCGGTGCCTTCATCGGTGTTTTCTACGGTCTTGTCAAAGATTTGTGGACCAATACTGAGGATCTTTGAGAAGGTATTTTCTACTTGATCGCTGCCATTATCGTCTCTGTCATGAGTATTACCTTTCTCCGGATCAACGAAATGCAAGAGAAGTGGAAGCTCAAGATCGCGGAGGTTCTTTCTCCCCGGACTGGTACTGTCAGGTGGACTAAGTGGCTCGACGAATAGGGTCATAGAAACGTCATGCTTATCCTGCCCCTCATTACCGTTCTCCACGAAAGTCTCGAGGCCGTCGTCTTCGTCAACAGTGTCTCCCTTTTTCTCCCCGCCAAGAGCTTCCCTCTCCCCGTTTTCTGCGGTTGCATTCCCGGTCTTGTTGGTGGCTTCTTCCTCTACCACGGAGGCAACTTTATGTCCATTAAACTCTTCCTCATTGTCTCTACCTGTGTTTTATATCTCATTGGCGCCAGTATATTCTCCTGGGCTGTCTGGAAATTCAAAAATTATGACTGTCCACAAGGTTGGCTCTGACGTCTCCGAGACTGGTTTTGGCACTGGCTCCTACAACATTCTTGAGAGCGTCTGACATGTCAACTGCTGTAACCCTGAAACCAGCAATGGTTAGGATGTCTTAAACACTCTTCTAGAATGGCAAAACAGCGCTACGATAGTGTTTTGTCTTAGAACTTGTATCAGATTGCGTTGATGGTCACTATTTTCATGCTCATGTACGAGGAGCACACTGGGACTTTCCCTGGAAAGGTCAAGACTCTTACGACTCTAGGCAAGGTTCCGGGGCTCAAGAAGTGGTTACAGAAGAAATTGCAGAAGAGTGAGGTAGACGGAGATGCTGCATTGCGCCAAGCTGCGGAAGACCATGTCAATGTTCTCCAGGCTTCTTGAAGATATTTATGAGATTTGGAGTCAAGAATAGTACAAGGTCTTTTGGCATAAAGATCATAATCAGATAGTGGACGTTGAAGTTATCTGATAATCTAAATCTAATTTATATGGTGCGAGAGGTACCGAAAAAGATAGCGTGGATGGATTGGGGATGGAAAGCACACGAATGACTCCGGAGCTGGTGGATGTGAACAGTCTTGATCGTCTTAGCGTAAAGATTGTACACAATACATGACCAAGATAAAATATGTTGATAATTTGCATATTATTTTCTCAATATCCGTGAGCCCAGCTGCAAACCCTAATCCCACATCCGATATGGTGTCACTTGAATATAAGACTTTCCTATTTCCCAATAACACATCCTACTAATTCGACATAAATCGTCCGTCTTTTGGTCATTCGAAGCGGGAAAAATCCCACCCTGAGCACTCCAGGAACCTACGGCCCCAAAAAGTCCCTGGATCTTCACCCACATTTCTCATTAACACTTGACACAAGCGTGACCAACTACGACTCTATGTCCTTCCGATATCCCCCACCATTTTCCGCCCATTTCCCTTGGCCACCGAGAATCTCAACCAGCGCCGAAGTTGTCTTCGTTAACGTTGTAGATAGCTCGTGATACTTTGTGCGCACTGGCCAAAGGTTGGTGATGACGAATTAGCTCTTAGTCTTGAATCATCAATGTTCCTATGCTCCTGTTTGGTTGGGGATGGAAATTTGCTTCCTAAATCCTAGTTCTTTCCGCTAATACTGAAATCGAGTCTAGATCAGATAAAATCAAGAAAGCAGTCCATGTGCTCGTTAATAAAATAGGGTGGTGGGAATGGTACCTATTCCACTACAGATGGTTTTATGTATGAGTTGAAGGCTAAGAGCTTCTGTTCTGTAATCCAGGCTAAGAGAATGATAGTCAGGCTTTGGATGTAGCCTTAAAACCCCACCAGATTCTATTCTCAATTGCTCGGAAAATATCAAGAGTTAAATTGACATAAACATCTCTTTACCCACTAATAATTAGCACCATCTAATCTTGTCTATCAACAGACATGACGTCCAAGATGCTGGCTGAATCAAAGTTCTCTCGCTTACCCATGATCCGTGGCGGGTAAAATAACGTGTTATCTTGGAACTGAAAGCTTGTTTCCCACTAGCCGGGTCAAGATTGTAGTGGGAATGAGCGTTCCCCGACTCATTAGTGGGCAGGGAGAAACAATTTTGAATGTCATGATTCTGGGGATTTATGAACGTAGCACGTTATAGTTAATTTTTACCTTGAAGCTGGTGGTTTGTCAGTGGTGTAGATGTATTAGAGGACAAGGGCATCCCAAGGGCTGGGGATTTTATTGGGCGTTGGTCTTGGCTAAGTAGGGACTGCGAGCGATCAAAATGAAAATGTCTCGGAGTTACCAGTGTGTCATGAACCGGAATGGGAGTGGCTGTTCGGAATCCACAGCGTGAGTCGGAAAGCACACACAGTATACAACATAAATATCATGGGGTAAAGTTACAGTTGTCTCCTCCCGGCCGGTCTTCTAAACACGAACAATTCACCCTCATCTCACTTGTTACCGCTGAGGCTCTATCTTGTCAATTATTCTCCCAGTCAATCTCCATTATAACTTCCTACTTTGTTCGCTCCACTCGGTTTTCAATACCTGAAACTATCAACTAATCTAATCTGTCGATCTAACTACCCACTCATGCTATTTTGTCATATTGTCAGACCTTCTCTCCATCTAATCATATTTAATCTGCCATCATCTTACCACTCCATAATATCGATCTTTTCATTGGATCCAAGTCTTCTCGTCGTCCCACCTCGTTACGCATAAGTCATTCCGTTAGCCAAAATGGAGCAAACGGATATCGATTATTGATGCTTCGTTTGGCGTGAGCGAGCGGTTTCTAGGTTCAGAGCTGGGTACTCACGCGAAGAATACGAGTGGGTTGAGATGCGACAATTTAGAAATTGAGAGACGGCGATTAGTCAGGGATCGGGCGGTAGGTGGTGCTAGGTGAGTGGCGTTAAGGTGATAGCAGGTTTGATGCAGATATCGATTATCAGAGTGACACATTTTCTGACTGGGTCGAGATAACATAATCGAGATGGTCTAACAGTAACGTGGTGGGACATGTTCTAAATGAATCGATAAGACATGATAATGTGTTCAGCAGAAAAGATAAATCATATAGAGAGTATTGTTTGGAGTTCTAGAGATATATATAGGGTTGGAATCAATACAAATAAACTAACATTGCTCCAGAAGATCCAAAACTCTCAATTATAACATGTTCAGTCCCTATATCACCATAAGTTCCCTCAGTTTTTCGGCTTCTTCCTCACCGCTGTCAACATATTCACCACCGGCTCCAACGGTTTAACCACCTCCGAATCCTGTCTCTTCCGTTTCACCAACCCCGACAGGTTATTCACCGTCAATACATTAACCTTTGGGATGTCTTCACTCTCCTTAGTAGCCGGTATCTCTGCCTCACCCTCCACGACAGCCCCCAGGGCTTACCGAGGTTAACCTCCGAGATCCATTTGACTGTACTCGTCATGGCAAGCTCCTGCTTAGAAAAGTCTAAGCGGAGAAGAAGATCGTGAGCTTGTTTGTATCCAGTGGCATCGACAAGGATTTCACCGCGAGTGTCGGCGGGCCATTTATAGTACTTCGTGAGAACGGGTTTCCGCAGAAGATTCTGCTTGCGGTCTGACTTGATTCTGGGTTCTCTGTAGGGGATGGGTCCAGTGAGCTTGATCCGTCTCTTCTTGAGGTCATCCTTTTTGGACTTCTTGATGGGAACAAAATTAGGACGGTGTTTGTTATGCTCCCAGTCAAAGACAATCCAGAGAAACCCGGTCATCCGGCCACTAGAACACTCATTGCGGAAAGCCATCATTTCCCAGAATTGGTCAATGGTATGGACGCTTTTCCAGAGGCTGGCCTTTTTGAACTTGGTGAGTTTGTGAGCTTCGTCGTCTAGCTCGTCGCGGAACCGGCACTTGGGATCATCAGGATATGAGGGAATGAGACATCTAGGAGGTAACTTGGTTTCATCGCGGCCTTTGAACTGAGTCAACTTTGATAACGGATGTTTGAAAGACCACAAACTTGTCGTCGCTGGTACCCTGGGGATAAATGCGCGTCGTTCATAATGATCAAGGCCTGGAACCACTAAATACCCCTTTGTGGAAGCCCAGGGTGTCTCTAACGGACCTGATGGGGGCGACTCTAGCAGCGGGTTAATGACCCGGGCCCACCATTTAATCAACCCGCGGTCATCAAGGATATGCTTCTTGCTGTTATCGGCACTTCCAGGGAATAGATATTGGTCTTGTGCGCGAGCGAACAAGCTGACGACAAATTGAACATCTTTCCGACAGCGAGTCTCGACAAGAAATTCGACGAATGCGGCGCTGATTGTGCGAATAGGCGATGGGGTTCCCTTGGGAAGATCCAAGAGCTGGACATATCCTGTAGAATCGGCCTTCGAGACGAATAGGGTCGTAGTATAGATGGTCGTATAAATGAAGATTTCAAGCGCGAGAATGAAGACGGGCTTGGTAGTTCCATCGCCGGCAGTCGAATCAATAGAGATGGAAAGGAATTGAGTTTCACAGAAACATTTGTCAGGTTCTTGTCCTGGAGGGGCAGCGTAGAGCGGATCTTGAAGTAACGGGGGAGTCGAGATATGGTAGATGCCAAACTTGTGCCCTTTGGGAAGCACGGCGGTGAGTTTTTTTAGCAACAAAATGCTGGGTTTGCGGTCCCCTGTTGATTGTGAGTGAGTCATAATATAATTGAATCTTCCAGCTGATGAATTTGATGTCAAAATTGAAAAAGTTTAATATAAAGGTATTGTTGATGATTAAGTCTAAGTTGCGACAACTCAATCCAAATTCGCTTTGCGACAGCTCTTAGAACTACCCTGACGTCGACATGATCCCTGTTTTCGAGTTAAATTACAACCCCCAGAACTAAGTCTCTGGATAATCCCTATCAACTACAACCCGAGAAAAAAGCTCCACCAAATTTCGTAACACGTGACCTGATTAGCGGGTCGAAAAGTTAGTTTCGTGATCTTTGCAAAATCACATTCGCCGGCCTATGACGAAACAGCAGCACTGGCTTAGCAACCAATTCGAGCACCATTCACCCTATTCTTCTAAACTCACCCCCTAGCAACACACTCACTCAATACCATAAAGGCTACCTACAAGCCTGCGTTTTACTCCCTTCTTCCTCCATAATATACCCCCACCGTCGTCGACTTTATACCCCCGCCATGGCTTCCCGCACGATTTCCCGTCGCACATTTTTCCTGTGTCGAGGTGCCAATGCTCAGAATTCTGCAGTGCACACCTTTTCGAGCTCAGTCGTTTGCAGAGAGAAGGACATATCGGTTGAGAAACCGGAGCATGTGCGGAACACACCGCGCTGGGCGGTCACTCCTAAGGCGATGAAGGCACCGTTTTCGCCACACGTAACCAAGTTCCCGGAACGGTCAAACTGGGCGGTCAATGAAGATCCGGAGGCATTGAATGCTATGTACTCTAAACTGCTAGGGCGTGATGGTGCGCGGATGTTACCAGAGGAGTTGAAGTGGTTGGCGGTGACACACAAGACGTTTGACCAGGCGAGACGAGGACTGAATGATAAATTATCGTACCTGGGTGAGTTGGAATTGATTGAAGATAGGTCTGTGAGAATGGTGTGCTAATATTGGGTTTCTAGGTCGCATGGCTATCACGCACGAGTGCGCTAAGCTTATCGCTACCAGCCCGGGAAATAATGCCACCGCCTCCGTAGATGAGTTCGGCCGTGTCCCATTCAAGAACCCCCAGCTGGCGTCTCTCGATAACCTCACCGACAAGCAGCCCCAACATGTTATCAGTGTCAAAGCGTTGCACCGTGTGGCACTTGAGGTTGGCCTTCTGAAGGTACTCCGGTGGAAGCCCCACAACGTAAGTCCTTGATATCCTGTCTTTTTTGCTGGTATACCTAACATGTCACTAACTCTCTCAACAGCCCGCAGATCTTGAGGCCTCTGGTGCCTCGACGGTGTTAGTAGGTGCTATTCAGGCCATTTTTGGTGCCGTATTACTTCAACACGGCTCCGAGGTGGCGAGCAAGCTGATCCGTGAGCGTATCCTTGCCCGCGTCAAATTAGCCCAATAAATGACATGTTATTCTATTGTGTTTTCATCGGCTTCGGATATTTCCAAGTCAACAAAAAGTCAACTAATACCCCTTATGAACTTGCAACTTTAGAATAGGCGTTAATCATACCATGTATCACCACCTTCCTACCCCCGACGTCGACCTCTACAATGTTTCAACCCTTTCAAACCTCCTTACGCTACCATTTATCTGTCTTATCTTTTTGTTTCCCTGGTTGACAGACGCCACTCGAGGGATGTTGTGTCTGTATTACTACCATTTGTTTTATTGTTGATATACTGGCGCACAAAATTTGGTTGTTAGACCTAAAGCTAGAGAGGAAATTCACATAGTGGACTAAGATATGATGTGACAAGTGAAAATGTATGTATTCGTGGACCAAACAAAAAAACAAAAAAAGCACGCTGATTATTCAAGTGAGATAACTGTAAAGTGTCATTAGTGGAAACAAGATGGACTAGACATGATCAAAAACAGATAGGCTGATGAGAACCATAACGCCTGCCATGATAATGCGACAGAGGGAAGGTGAAATCCAACCCAATAAGAGAGAACATAACAAACAATGAAAAAATACAAAAGCAAAGGACAATATCTCAAAGGAAACCACTATACGATACAATTGTTTAGCCGACCAAATATCGGCCATCACCCGGACACTATGCCTCTTGCAGGTCATTCCGCGTCCTCTATCCGGATTGGGTCTTTGGCGTGATGATGTCCCTGGAACTTAATTAATCTCCCACCAGTCCAGCCATCAGAAACCTCCCAAGTCATCTCCAGCCCGGCTGTACAGTTAAAGTGGCCAACCCCACTCATATTCTTCTGTAAAGGAATAACATGAGCTTGAATCGTTGTTAACTTCTTGTAAGTCCATGGATGCAACAAGCTCTGCAGGTTCTTCTTCTGTAGCCCATTGAAGATACTCGAAATGCTATCCAGCAACATCTCATCGCGCATCTGACCCAAATAGCCATCCCGGAACCCCAAAGCCTTCCGGTCAAACCGGCCGTGAACATTCATCCACGTTTTTAAGCACATAGTTCCCTCAGAAACATTAAGGAGGTTGTGGTTGATAAAGCTGGCCATTCCAATGCGCCCATGAAAGTTTTGTAGAGTACCGAAGTGGTGGGCACCCTCAACCCAGTCGTCAAACGCAGCGATATCGTTCAGTAAGGCGACTTCGGGGACCCGGTGGCTCTCGTTATGATAAAGGATCATGTCCCACTCCGGGTGCATATACATGGTTTCCATGACGGGGTTGACATTAAGCTCAACGTATGGACAAGATCGAAGAGGACCCAAAGGCAGCTCAATGCGATAAAATCTAAAAGCTTCTTCCCGGGCTTCCCGGCAGACCTGCATGATTGCTGGGGATTCGTTCAACGTGTACCAGCGAGTCGATGTGCAATACTGTCCTGTTTTCTCACACCGGCCTAACGGCAACCCTTCCTCGCCCTGCGCTCCGCATATTATGACAATGCGCGGTTGCATTAAATGCATTTGCCAAATCTGTGACCTGATTTCGCCCGGCAACATCATGAACTGGGGAATTCATGCAACGCGCTGTCTTGACTTCGGTGAACCGCCTTGATCATATGGGTTTCCTCGGCGGTGGGCCGGGGAATATACTGGTTGCGCGGAACCCTTCCCGGGAAAACAGCGGCAGGTGCAGGGTCCTCAATATAGAGTACTGGGGCGTCCAGTCAGTAATATCGAATCCTTTGGACGTTTCGAAATCCGTAAGGTGCGGGTGGGCCCAGAATACTGACTTGGACGGCATAAAGGGTTCCATTTTGGGCTTTTCCTTGAATATATTCTCCATTTTGTGAATTCCAAAGCCGAGATTTGCGGGGCCGCAATAGAACCGGGATGTCGATATGAGCATCGTGAAGAAAAAAAAGAGGTGGACTGGGTAGTGGATGGGTAGTCTTTTATAGAGTTTTTTTTAGCCCGTTAGTGGCTTGAATATCCGTATATAGTGATTGGACAGTGGGTTTCCTGAGGGTGGGCAGAGCTGCAGCTTGCCAGTGTGATTTGTAGCTCGCTAAGATGAATGAAGGACAAGGTAAATGGTAGGATGACTGGTATTGGTGGTAATCTGTTTGAATTATGGGAAGACGGTGCTGCAAGGTCTCTGTAGATGCCTAGATTTGGTAGTGGTAGTGCAGCTCCAAGATGCAATTGTGTGATAGGGATATGTCGGTATCTGAGAGCAGGTGATAGTGATACCAACATAAGCGTGGATTTGCTAGATGGATACAATAATAGCAAGAGAGTGGGAATATGAGGACGAGAAAACAACAATGATGTATGCAGGTATAAAGAAATGACGATGCGATGCTATGCAGAAAAGAAGAAAAATATATAAAAGAATAACGTCAGAGTAAAGATCACCAAATAGCAGAAAGGGGGCCTTGACAACTGATATACGCCAGTCCACGACAAACAATCATCAATCTCACTGCCAAGAAGGCACAATATCAAACTCAAGCATCTCCAAGCTTCTCATCCAGGAACAGCCCGAGCACACTTTCTGCAGTCGTTCCAAAGCAAAGTAGCAAAATCGAGTAAGCGGAGAGTCTAGCGGTAGGGGTGAATCACAGATGCAGTTCCGAGCGTCTGTCGCACTAGTCGATCTTCTGGCGTTCAAACGGTGATTGAAGGTGTGGGATGGATGCTCTAGAACAGGCTAGATGTCTGGCGGTGGTGATATACAAAACAAGGGATTAAAGTGTTGAAACTGGAGGAACGAAGTATCGTGAGATTTGGATCTCTATTTATGTGGTGATATTCGATGAATGATGGATTTATAAAAATACTGTCGATCTCTGACAATTGCTTAATTGGGATAAAGAGCTATAGAGCTAGATTGAATTGATGACATGAGAAATGATGAATAATCGTATATTCGATCTTGAGGGGCAAAAAGAAGGAATAAAAGAGGATATCGCTAGTCTTATTAGATATTATTAAAAAATCAAAGTATACTTGATGTAAGAGACCAAATGGAAGAGTGAAAAGAGATTCATGTGAAGATATAAATAAAATGCATCAATTTGCTTCAGCCAATTTAATCTCGTCCTGCACGAGTCCATCATTAGTCCTGCTCTGGGGCACGTCTTCTATTTACATTCACACTCTGTTCTATGAAAAGACCAGATTCAAGGGCCTACAGGGTAAGATCCGAAGAAGAAAAAACCGGAATTAAATTCTAAAATTAATCCCTCTCCTTTCACCTACTCTTCTACTACCTTGGTCGATTGGAACCTTCAAGGAATCACACATGTGGATTTGACTCTATCAACGTGACATCAGTCTCCACCTCCAACGTTTTATTGCAGATATTCATCGGTTTTGGTGCTTGGGTAAGACGCTCTGCTCCCCGACATATCGTTCAGGTGTGAAATGCAGAGTTGGCATGTTGCCCCTGCCCAATATCAAGGACATGTCTAGCTGCTTGAGTCAGCCCGGCGATCCTAGGAGCTTCGAGTACTTGGAAATTACACTTTTGGTATATAATCTAGTAATGTTAGAATCCCTTGCCCAGAGGCGCTAGTTCTCTAGTCTGTTAATCACAAGCGAATCTTAGGCCATGTTAGATTCAAGTGTTGAAATACATTATTGACACCCTTTCAACGACATCCATCCGGGAATCCAACATACTGCTCTCTCTCATCTCTCTATCCCCATCACCATTATTTTCCACCTCAGAATATCTCCGTTGCCAGTTCGTGCGGGCATCAATTCCCCTGTACCCCGTTTCAACATCCACCCTCATATAGCCCTTCCAAACCCGCAACCATGTATGTCTACGTGTCTCCAGTTCACCCGCGCCGGTCATGCACATTTCCTAATTCCTAATTGCCATTTGCCGCATTGTGGAGTTGAGGATATATTGGACACATACACTTCATCAATGTAACCACCGTTTGCCATGCTTAGTTTTTTGTTGCTGGATAGTGGCCTTGACGGTGGGTTGCCGTAAATGAGGCTGTGGCAAAATGCGAGCTTCCCGTGGTATTTTGAGGGGTTACTTTATTTTTATTCTGTAATTTTTAATTGGATAGTATTGGTTTGTGCGGTTTCTTTTTGGTGATGTTATAATAGCCCAAATAAGGTGGTGGGAGCCCATCCCACATTGGATTGCAATATCCATATGATATCAGATTTTTCATCTATTCTCTAAAGTCATTGGTTTTCATTCATAACCAGCCAGTGATGATTCTCACCTTTCACATCTGCTTTTCCTCTGCCATACTTTATTGGCGATAACATTTATGGTTTTCCTACTCCAACCTTTGACATCATGCTGTGCTCCGTCTTTAATTCAAAAGCTCGACCTCTCTTCTCTTTTCTTTTCTTCTCTTGTTTGATTTAATGTTCTGTGACAATGCTCACCCCCTCGCTTCCATCCCTATCGTATTTCCCCAACATATTTACGTCTCAAGAGCACATCCTAAGCCCTATGTTAATGACTTGGTTATCATGTCTAAACTGTGTAGATATCGGCGCCCAATATACCTCAATCTAGCAAAGATATGCAAGTCAATTATAACGGCCCGCTGCTACCCATTCTACATGACAATCATCCCAAGGGCTCACCATAAGGCACCACTCTCCGTCTACCGCTAACCATTGACATCCGCAATCCTAAGCGTGAGCTTGTTCAGATCTTTTCCTAGATGGGAAGTCCACTGGGGCCTTAGTAACCACTCTATACGCCATATTGTCACCATACTGTTAGACATTCTCAACCCTACAAACTCACACAGATCAATTCTCCCTTCAATCTTCATTTATTTATCGCCCCAATAAACCGTCATGGTGCCAACAACGCAATTCAATCGAATCTGGAATGTCCCCATCATCACACCTGCCTCACCCCAAACCCCCCACCACCCCCATCAGGCGCCTTTGTTCCCACATTGTGCAGGGAACCCCGTCATGGATATGCCTTTGTTTCTTCACAAACTTCGCTAAAACGCTATTGGCATTTCACCGTCTTCTCCTATCCACGGATGGTGGAGTTGCGGTGATCAGAAAAGGCTGAATCAATTTGAAAAATGATGTGGGATTCGCGGTTTCCAACTTGGAACTATTAGTTGATTGTTTGTTTCTTGTGTAGGTATCCTTCCATCATTCGCCCGTGGCTCCACACGTACGTAACTCTCCCTCTTTACGAAGCCAGGCTTCATTTCCAGTTCAACCAAGTATCACCTTGGCCGACTTGGACTCGTACTCCTTTGGGCATCTTGCATCGGAAAGGCGCCTTTCCGATACTTACAGCTTCCGATATGTTATCTGCTCGCTTCTATCCCGTAAATGCAACATGTGTTTCATGAACCTTTTCGTGCTTAGGGATTCAATGAATTAGACTCACCGTCACTTTTCTGCATCGGTGAAGTTACAGTGAGACGCTCATGTAGATTTTCGGTCACATCTAGGCCGGTGAACCTTAGTGTCCGGCAGTAACTTACAATATTTCAGCCCAATACCGTAGTATTTCTAGACCAGGAATTCCTTCAGTTCCAATATACTATTCCAAGGAATAACAGTGAAGCATCAACCAAGTTGTTGAGGTGCTAACAAGTGGTTTTGTCTGACAAGTTAGGCTGTCTAATTGGATGTAAAATTATCTTCACGAATGGTTACCATAACCTCAACTTGCCAAGTCATCGCTAGCCCTACCACACCATAACATGGACCCATAGTTCCAACTGTCCGAGATACACTGAAAATATATGCTTCCCTTACTGTTAATATCGTGAAACAATAGGTCTCAACGCTACATTGTAATGTTACATCGTTATAGTATATCAACCACGACACTTAAGACTGTATCATATAACTCCAGTACCATAGTTCTCAATTATAAGGAACATATATCGAATATCTCGAAGCCCATTATTGCCACCTCATCACATTTTCCGGCCCTATACTACAATGCGTTACTCCCTCTTCTCCATCAACCAGTCCCATATCCTATCCCTATCTTGATTCCTTGCACACCAATCCGATGCCACCTGCGGATGTCTTCCCGCCAGGAAACGTGGAGCCATGGCTTGGCTCGAGGGAATTCTATTATTTCTATCATGCCTTCTAGGGACATGAATGCCCATTGCATAGAGCTTTTCTTAAGCGTCGGAGATTAACAGTTCGGCTCACGTCATGCCCCTCGTTCAGTTGTAACCATGTTTCATCGTAGGACTGAATAGCATGGAATAATTTATGTCATCGTCATCAACAAACTTATGATTTAGTCATCTTTTAAAACTTGTCTGGTTCATGTATCCTCCTACCCAAGTCTCGGACAATATATTAGTCTTCACTACACCGCTTTGTCACTATCGCGAGAAGTGTTAACAAATTCGTTAGCTCTTTATCTCACTCTATTCACCTCTTCCCACTCCTATATCTCTCCCTAGTGTAGTTGGGGCCATTTCTACTCATCCATGGGTCACTTGTTGGTCCGGGTTCCATATCAACGTAACCTCACCGGTGGCATTGTGTATACAATTTGTCCAAGGCCAAGGGTGCCAACGTCATTATGACGCCGGTGAGTCGCTTCTGTAACTCTGAAATATTCTTTTGGCGTTCCTTCTCAGAATCTATAAACGAGATGGAGTCAAAACTAGAAGATTAGGAAGGTATGAGCATGATGGTTTCGGCAGTGAAGTCCAACGTGAGGTGCAGTAGACGAGAAGTTAACACGATAGAGACTTGACGGTGTTAAAACTAGAATTGTAACAATCCACTATCTATTATAGTCTATTAAAGACTAGTTCTTTCACATATGACTATAGCCTGTGGAAAATATGGGGTCCCGTTTGTTCCCTAATAGTCAAGCCACGGAGTGCCGGATTAGTACTACGGTGGATGGCCACGTGGGAATATCCAGTGTTGTATGTTTTCCTTTGCTTTTTTTATAAGCATCATTGATGTCAGACTTCTTTTATTCTCTCTTTTCTTCAACTGAAAGTGTTTGCTATTTAGAACCAAGCATTCTTTCAGTTCTCATCTCATTTTTATTCGGAACTGAAATTGATTGATCGACTCATTTTTAGAAATTAGGGTTACTACATGTAACTGAAGGGTTCAGCTCTCTTGCCTAACTAGGTATACTAATAAATAGGCATTAACCATAGTTCACCCGCCCCGCAGTTCTAGGAAGTTCCTCTTAGTGCTGATTCATTAATCGATAAGGCCATAGGCGCAACCACCAAGTAAATGACATTGTGCAACATTGTGAACACATGAGTTCAGTTCGCAATACAGATATCTACTAAAGCCCATTTGTCCCAGTTTTGTTAGAGTAAAACAATTGTTTGTCCAAAGACCCAACTGTCTCACATATACCTTCAACATCACCCATTACCCCTCCCAATCACAATGAGTGGCGGCATCGACAAGATTGTCCTCCGCCTGGAATCTCGCATCGGTGAAGGCCAATACTACGAAGCTCAGCAGCAAGCTCGCGTTGTTGCCGCGCGCTACAGCAAGGCGCAAAAATGGGATGCGTCCATTGATCTACTGTCGCGGGTTGCACAGGCGCTGCTGAAAGCGAAGCAGGGTGGCTCAGGTGGTGATTTGTGTCTCTTGATGATGGACTCATTTGTTCAGGGGAAGCTAGTACCGGATGCAGGAAACAAGGCCAAGGTCTTGGCCTTGTTGAGATTGTTCGACGCGGATGAACCTTCGAGAAAGAAGTTTATTGGGGAGATTATCAGGTATGTTTTGGTTGGCGAGCTAGATTAGGCTATGAATGATGGTATAGTGACAGCTAGCGAAACGCTGTCTATAAGAGATACTGCCATCTTAAATTTTCCGCCGACCTCATCAAGACACTCCTATGAAGATTTAGCAACTAACAAACATATCACTCTAGCTGGTCCTCCAAATTCGGGGAGTTCCCCGCCGGTGACCCCGAACTCCATCACGTTGCCGGTACCTTGTACGCCGAAAACCATGACGCCTACGAGGCCGAACGTCATCTTGTTCTCGGCTCCAAAGAATCCGCCGACATCCTCGCCAAACTCGAATACAATTGGTACAAGCAAAGCGGCAGCCCTCATCAAGCTGCCCTATTTGCCTCTCGTGGCGTCATCCCCTACCTCCTTGTCGCTAACCTGCGTGGCGCCCACACCGTCTACCAGTCATTTACGATTGCCCTGTCGGCGGATAACCCGGGGTTGGCAGTCGAACATGTAGAGGCTGGCGGGTTTTTCGTGCCGATTTTCTCTTCATTGCCGTTGTTGAACTTTTTGGGATTGTTATTGGCTGTTGTGCAGACAGGGAATGTCGAGGCGTATAAGGGACTCTTAGCTAAGTACCAGGGCTTCGTCAAGGACGTGAGCAGTGCCTGGCAAGAGCCCCTAGACACTATTGGAGAGATGTACTTCAAGATTCAGAGACCGAGACAGAGCAATTCGTTGATGGATATGATGGGTAGCTTTTTGGGGGGTGGTGGCGGCGATGCGGCATCTAAGAGCAACCGGGTGCCGGTATCAAATCTGGTGGAGGCGCCGGCCGCAGAGGGGTTGGATTAAAATCATAGATTTATAATGTTTGTGATGAGTAATTAATGGCAATGGATGATTTAGCTAACTAATAATCTAATGCTGCCGTGGTGGTGGGTATCATTATTGGTGTCGAATATAACAAATTGATCCTCGTCATCTTAATTTAGAGGTTCTTGTTGGAAGCGAACATCCAATCATCTTCATCGAGAGCTGCGACTCGGGTTCTCAATCCCATCCTTATTTCACCGAGGAGCTCATCTATAACTTCATTAATAACTAGTTTATACACAAGACTTCAAGAAACTCACCGTCTAGCTGTGCCGTACCAACCGCACGCGTGACTTGATAATGTTTAACAGCATCCCGCAATCTGTGGTTTTCTCCTACGCAGCAGTCAGTAATCACATAATCCCATCCGATGTCATCCAGATTCTCATTTACTTACTCTCCTTCTCTCTCTTTTCTTGCAACTCCAAATCATCATCATCATCTACTAGAAATTCCGGCAAAAACAACTCCCCATTCCTATCCCTCACCACCAATTCTCTCAGCGCCCCCATTTCCGCGCCCCCGCCAAAAGCCTTCCGCGAGCCCGCGCTCCCCGTCGGCGCTACAGAGCCTGCCTGTACACCGCGGTCTTCAACCGATGATTGTGAGGACGGGGCGGCGCGCGGATCGCTGTGAGTAGATGATATTGTGGGGCGCCGGGCCATGGGAGCGCCAAAGAGAGTCCGGGAGATGCCAGAGGTGGTCATGGGGCGGGCGCGGGGGGGCCGGGGGCCACGGTCAGTCATGATAGAGGTGGAAGAGTGGATCTGAGTGGGTTGTTAGTTGAGGATTCAGGGGTGGGACGCGACGAAAGGGGACAAATAGATAGTGCATTCACTAGAATAAGTCAATTAAAGGAAAGAGTAGCAAGACTCCTCAAATTTAGGAATTGTTGGTTTGGAATTCACATGCTTTAAAGTCTTAATAGTACTCGGTCTAATGTGCAAGATGCCATGAGGTTGTCGGCCACCACTAGTATGTAAATAATGCTGACTCAGCAGATATCAACCCTGGCTCAGCAACCACTGATGTTATCCGCAAAGTCCCCAATGGGCCTGAAACATTCTCGACTAAGTAGTCACTGTGGTATAATTCACCCTCTTATAGAATAATAAAAAGCAAAGAAAAGAGCCGACGACATTTATTACAGCAAGTGAAAAGATCAGATATGTAGGTAACCTTTTCCATACTTGAATTGAAAGTGAACGCCGACACCTGTCAATCCAGGCGCGGATGGTGTAGCGGTAACATTAAAGCTTCCCATGCAAATGGTCTTGTAGTTCAACTCTAAGAAGAGAATTGCTTTAGCTCCGGGTTCGACTCCCGGTTCGCGCATATCTTTTTGCCTTTTGCCATCCAGTTTAATTCTTTTGAATTAAGTATAACTTTTTGGTATGCGAAACTATAAACTAACACTCAGCTTTACTTTTATCTTTTATTGCCAAATCAAAAATAGCGTTTTCATCACCATTCCTCAAGACGCTAGTGATGGCCGATTTTGTGTAACGCTTGTCGATTTCCTTAATAATTAGTCAGTGGAATGGGCTATAGCTGTATTTAGATCTTGATGTCAGGTTTTGACTTCCACATCTTGCAACTCTTCTCCTTCATTTATTTTTATATTACATCGGGACTTTGCCATGAACTATATCACCATGTTACCAAAATCTTCATGTAGACGAAGAACTATCAACATACTGCGTATGTTATCACTATGCTTGATCGAAATTCACTACATCCCCATGGGTTAGATCTGCTCTCATATTTTGTATCTCCCATTTAACGGGGTTTGAAGGGAATTTTTCAATTCTGAGGCTATTCAAGCTATGAAGCACACTGATAATAGTTATCAAAAGATAGACACTAGAACCGCCCAAGATACTTAGTAATAAATCTAGTAAATTCCATAATTTGCATCGCCCTGGTCTATACCACATTCATATCCCAAATATACTTATTCTTACATTAGATCATGGCTTTATGTGATTCTTCGTGGGATGTCCTTGATGTGTGATATCCATTCGGATCGTCATCCTTTAGATGGATCTCGCTGAGAATGAACGATGTATTCATAGTTCTGTCTAGCGATGTTCTAGTCAGCCATATTATAATCTACATATCCCAGTTCCTTTGCCGTAATGATAATGGGCGGAAAACATGATATTCTAATCTCGTAAAAGTGACAAGTGAAGATACGGTGACTGTCAGTCAACTTCATGTTCTCATATCAGTAACTTTAGGCTGTGATCCAGTAGTCTTGGCCGCACACTTATGGAACAACGAGTATCCATTCTCCATTCGAGGCTCTTCGAGAGTCGGATCAGCCCTTGGGTAAAATCATCTTAAACCCCTATGTGGCTAAAAAGATATGTCTAGTCAACAATTTTAATGGCCGCGGTTATTAATCCGTGATAGTCCTTTCCCAGTGATCTTTAATTAATGATCATTATTCCTTAACCTAAGCCAGGTCCATATCTGAATAGGACATTCAATGAAAAGATGCATTGATTCGCTGCAAACGCAATCCTTGGGAATACTGGGTCGGATACATGAACCAAATTAGAACCCCTGGTGATGTCGTTATAGGTGAGATAGTATTCCCAAGACAATTCTCTGCTTCATATATAGAACGACGGGCTTCCGTAACTCATCTGTAAACCTATCATCTTCCACCCCTAGACACACACGCCACATCTCGATTTCCCAAATTAGACAAATTTATTCAGACATCCGATGATTAGAGATTTACTCCGTCATAGGTGAACCAAGGATCTCGAGCCCCAAACCCCTGTCGCTTCACTCCATACTGGATCCCAACCCAGCGCAACCCAACCAAACTATGAAAATGACATCATTTAATAACAGGGGTTATTAATATAGTCTACGCCATCCTTTGAATGCACTTCTACAGCATTCCCCAGAACCATCCAGCGCTCAACATGGCTACCCACATGCACCAGCCTTTTATTATTGAGCCAAGAACAGAATCCCTTATTTTATCGCTTGCGTCAATAAAAATGGTAAATGAAGCAATGACTTTTGCCAGCCATCCTTAGTCACCCAAGAATCACATTGGTGTTAATTCTATCTCAACTTATGCATCTAACGCGGCTTACTAAATCCCTACGAATTTCCCAGATGGATGTAGTTGTGTGTTCATGTGGTCACTTTTGAGACACGGACTGCACCGCACTAATATGTTTAGTATGGAAATTTCCTAATCCTCTGACTGAGCGTCCTTTTTGCGGCTGAGCCAGGCGGGACTTTTGGAAGGCCCTAGCCATTCACAACGAGCGGAATGAAAAGGTTTCGGCTTAAACTCAAGGGTGAAACAAACAGGACTTGATTGTCTTTGCATCAATGACGTCAGATTTTCGGATCCGATTCTTTTTGTCAGTGTAGACATCATGGCATGCGAGGACATGGATTGATTGACTAGGAAAGGACTAGCAATCAACTTGATGTCACAGAGCCTCGATGTATTATATACTTAACCTTAGCAAATAAGCGTTTTTGTGGATAGCATATACGACATGACAGACTTGAGTGTGACCCATCTACAGACACTGAGCATCAGTACTCACCCGTAATTTAGTACTGAATACTGCGGGCTTTGTCAACGTTTCAATATAGCATCCTGTTCAAGATCAACGACAGCAAGACCAGATGAAACATCACAGAACTGTGTACCGCCAGATAATCAACTTTCGATGTTTTGTGCGATCTAGACTTAATATAATGTATAACTCTAGACTGTTTCTACGCTCCCAAGACATATTCCTCAAGCCGTTATGCTTGGGGTCTCGACTCGCATGTAAACCCCGGCGGGTTGAGGCCTGCATATCGAGGCCCATTTCCGACCTTACATACTATGATGACACATCTGAGGCAATACCCACCAATATTCCTACGTGTGGCAATGTGGCTAGTTTGATCATAAACTCTGTCACATTGGTGCTAGCATCTTCATTTCCCAAGTGCAGCTCTAAGCGCTGACCATGTCCCTGAGAAAATATCCAATGAGCGGTGGCGATATTCCATGAGGCGGTTCCCATATGGCGGCACCACTCCCAGGTCTCATCTGACGGTCTTGCCACCAACCGCTCATTCGTCAACTGGCCATCACCACTTCCGGTCCAAATTTGGAAATGATCATCTTCATAGGCCGGGTGTCCGTAGAATATTCCGTCCACCAATGATGATGATGATGTTGCCAGACTGGGCGATCTGCAGAATTGACGAGGACACCAGACGGAGGGAGACCCCCGATACGGTCTTTGGATGGTTGGTTGCATGAAGGAAGGAGCACGAGCTGGTGGGCACTGTGCAATAGTGAGAAAATGGAGGGGAGGGCTTTCTCTGCCAGACGTGGCTGTTGTCAGCTGCTCGGTTGCGTGTGTTATAGCTTGGGTTGGTCACATAAAGGAGATGATATCTTCCCGATTGGCAAGTTGGTCAATTGTGAGGCGACAGGTAGGAGGTCACGTACTGCGAGTTTTGCGAAGGGCTGCATGAAGTATACCACCCTTCAGGTAGGGGGGGCCAGGGCCAGCCACAATTTGGTTGTGTGATTATGGCAGATTCCAAGGGAAATCAAACAGCTAAGAATTGACCGAGATCGAGTTATAATGATCATGTTGCTGAGATTCCGGCAACGCCACCGTGATGTCCGTCTCAAGGACAGACCCATGTTTGGCTGCCACATAAACGCATGTCGAGATAGTGTGCGGTTCCTAGATACTAAGGATTCCCAATGAGCGGAATTCGCCAAAAACGCCTGTGCGTAACCATCATGACCAGATTCACATCAAAGAAAAGCCGTTCGTTGGATTCAGTACTTCGTTAGGTACTCAGGAATGTACCTACCGAAGATGCAGGGTAGGCAGCAAACTTGCAGCTGCAAACAAGCCTCGAGTTCGAGGGCTTCTCTCGATATTCATATCGCCAAGACCGTCCAATGGCGGACTCTAGCCAACCGTTCTCTTAAGTGGGTTCGCACGTACACACATATATGTATACGTACTCAATGTATCGGCGGTTCTTATTTTCTCTTTTGGCATTCCGTGTGGGGTCGTGAGCCTATCGCAACATCACCAATCCTTCGGTAGAAGATTGTAGAATGGCTTCAGATCAAGCGGGAAATTGTCCCCACTGCTCTAGATCAGTGTTCTCCGGTGATCATGGACACGCCACGCCAGAACTCACCGTTCTTGAATGCCCTCAATTTTGAGGTCAATCGCCCAGGGCATCATGCGGGGGTGTTTGCATAAGCGAAGAAGGCCTGGATCGACACTTAGTATTGATTGCCCATCCATATCCCACCTGTTCTCTCACTCTTTCAACAGTTCTGTTGTATCCTGTTTCGAAGATGTTTATTGCAAATCAGTGTCTCTTTATACGACCAAGTCCTATTCCACCGAATGCCCCACCTCTTACATCTCTCCGTTGTCAAGAGATGACCAGCAAACTTTCTTCGGAGTACCTTTCGGGTACACGCTCCTAAGTTATAGATATCAGCCTCAAGAAAGTACCCTGCAAGTAACATCTGACGACAGCAGCAGATCCCTGTTAATCCCTGTCTCAAATATGGTCACGAGGTGTCTAGTTGTTGGCATGAAAGTTCCCATAACAAGTATCACGTTGTTTAGCAGAAGTCGACTATGGCGGCTTGAGAACAATAACACACACAGCATGCTGCAAGATCACTCATCTTTCATATTAGAAATGTATTTGGGTCATGGGATTGTTAGGGGCTTATGTATATAGCCATCATAGATCTATTATTCTTCAAAGAGGAATCATGCATATAACAAGGGTTCTGTACATCTCTAACCCTATAATTTGATGTCAATGACGAAATCAAATCATGCTACCATATGTGAATAGACTTTATAGTGTAGGCATGGTGATCTGAGGCTTATGATTGGAAATTTGATACTATCTAACTACGCCTACAGGTTACACCTCGTGAAGCAGAATGAATACACCGATTAGCGGTTTAACATACAATCACTGAATAGAAATATTACCAATGAAACCCGTGAGAATAACTTTTCCCACTAAGAGGTCAAAGCCGACGATATTGTGGTTTGACCGGTGACCAGCTGACCTGAAAAATATCACACTGCCCCGCACCCATCCTTTCCCAATTCCGAAGCAGAAACGAAGCAGAAATGAACCAAGAATTCAGGAATGACAAACTAAAATTCGAACAGTCTGTTTAATTTTAGACCCAAAGATATAATTTTTTTAAAAAGAGAATGCTTTGTTTTGTCATGAATGGCTTGACCATTTAGGGGTGAACAACTGTTGATGAGAGACATAGTGTCTGGACCTGATGCCATGGTTAGACTTGAACGTGTGTTGAACGACATCTAAAACAACTAAAATAACAGCCCTACGCACTTTAGAGAACCAATGATGTATATTAAATCAAATATTAGATAATGCGGCTCATGTAGATGAAGTGAAATTTCACCACTCGAGGTCCCAGCTATTCCAGGTGTATATATGACCTGAAATATGAGATAATGTCTTCCAATGGTTACGGGCTCACACTAAGGTTCCAAATATAGTAATCTACTAAGGGGATAGGGTCCCAGATTTTGACGTGGACCATGTCTATCCCGACCATGATTAATTTGATGTTCAGGACCAGTACCACGCTACGCCGGATACTGCAATTAACAGTTAGTCAGTCAGAACAAAGATGACTTGACAAACGCCAACCTATGATAGCGACTCGTCAATGTCTAGTTTTCAAGCCCCGGTTACAATCAACCAATCCAAGGACAAATCCAATAGCCAACAAATGTCTCTCACTGGCACTTGCTGTTCGGCAACTGTACACCTCATTCTTTGTATTACCTTCCGCCTAAATGCATGAATGGATTTTGAGAAATTTCTGGGTCAGGTACCTTCCATTTCTTTCCTTTTTCCTTTCCTTCCCCTCTCACCTTGCTTATCGTCAACCTATTTTGTCTTTGTTTTCATTTTCCTGCTATTGCTGCACCTTGCCCTCGTAGCGCTTTACGACTCATGCCCTTACCCATTCTATAGCTGCTTTGTTTTACCCACATTTTTGGCCTGGCCAATTCTCTCTCCACTAGCTGCTGTCTTGAGCAAGCTCTCCCAGCCTGGCCTAACCTCGTGCAGCTCACAAACCCAGCTGTTCCTGGTCATTCTGACTATCCTCATTTAACCGGATACCCCGTTATAATCATTTCCCTCTCAACTCTCGCCCTCTCTTGGCCCGACGCCCTCAGTTACCCCTCTCGGACTATTGCACCAAGCCAACCATTCACAAAAATCATATACCATCGTCAATAATTTCTAGCATATCCATCTTTTTTGTTTAACAATTCTCACTCAAATATCGAATTACGTACCTTAATTATCCACCCATTCGCCTCATCACCCAACAAACTTTCAATTTCAACACATCCATCACCATGTCCGCCTCCCGGCCGGCCCCGTTTAGCAACTTGAGGATGGGTGGTAAGACGACTCTTCCGCTCTGAAAATGCCAATCGCAACCCTACGCCTGTCATTATATTGACTATTTGGATCGATTGCATGCATAAGACGTTATCAATTACAATGCTAATTAGTAATTTTGTCATTTTGTAGAGGTTGTCCGTGAGAAGGTTCAAGATGGAGTTACTGGCGAAACGCGCGATCTCCAGTACACGCAATGTAAGATTGTGGGTAACGGATCTTTGGAGTAGTGTTCCAAACAAAGCTCTCACCTGGAGGCGAAGATGCGGCGATCAAGAGAGTGCTCCAAGACAAGCGCTTCAAGGTAAGTTTTGGGATGTTATTCTCACCATAACCAATTCTCGCAATACATTAGTATGCGCTGAGCTATATCTATTGCTCACTAGTGACTGACCTTGATATTCCATTAATAGAACCGTGAACTTCAGATAATGCGCATTGTCCGCCATCCCAACATTGTCCAACTCAAGGCTTTCTTCTTCTCTAATGGTGATCGCGTATGTTACCCCTCGATTTCGAATTCCTCTATCTCCACTCATTAACTAACTGGGGTTCTTTTGTAGAAGGATGAAGTCTATCTGAACTTGGTCCAGGAATTTGTCCCTGAAACTGTCTACCGGGCTTCTAGATTTTTCACGAAAATGAAGACCACTATGCCCATTCTCGAGGTTAAGCTCTACACCTACCAGCTCTTCCGCGCCCTGGCCTACATCCACTCTCAAGGCATCTGCCATCGCGACATCAAGCCCCAAAACCTCCTTCTCGACCCTGCTACCGGTATTCTGAAGCTTTGTGACTTTGGGTCTGCGAAGATCCTTGTTGAGAACGAACCCAACGTCTCCTACATCTGCTCTAGATATTACCGCGCGCCAGAATTAATTTTCGGCGCCACAAACTACACGACTAAGATTGGTAAGACATCTGTATGTATACATTTGATTTGACTTTTGTACTGATTTTTGTTTACCAGATGTCTGGTCTACCGGTTGTGTTATGGCGGAGCTTATGTTAGGCCAACCGCTGTTCCCTGGAGAGTCGGGTATCGATCAATTAGTCGAGATCATCAAGGTTCTGGGGACGCCCACCCGGGAACAGATCCGCACGATGAACCCCAACTACATGGAGCACAAGTTCCCTCAGATCAAGCCACACCCGTTTAATAAGGTTTTCCGTAAGGCAGATGATGAGGCTATCAACTTGATTGAAAAGCTCCTGGAGTACACCCCGACTGAACGCAAGTCTGCTATTGACGCCATGGTCCACCCCTTCTTCGATGAGCTGCGCAAGTCTGAGACTAAGTTGCCCGACTCCCGTAACAACAGCGGCCAACTGCGCGACCTTCCTCCTCTTTTCAACTTCACCTTACACGGTACGATTCACAAGCTTATTACCAAAATTCTGCCTACAAGACTGACAAAATTATGCTATAGAACTTTCCATTGCCCCCATCTCAACCAGAAGCTTGTCCCCTTCACATCCGACCGGTTCTTCTGGAACAAAACCTCGACATCGATAACTTGACCCCGTTGACTAAGGAGGAGATGGCTGCCCGGCTGGACTGAAAATTCGACGATTGATTCTGCCTTGCTATACCCCTCTTGCTGTCATTACAACTAAGGAGAGTATCGACGGGACACATACAGGACTTGACACGACACTACCCAGCAAAAATCTATCTGATTGGTGTGATCTTGGGATTGGGGGAGCTATGGTGACCATGATACGTCACATATTCTCTAAAACCGTTTCTCAACACATGCTCTGAGAAATGCTTGATTCGCCATATAAGATTTGGACTGGAATACTGGGTTGGACAGCGCCAGGTGTGGTAGGGTTTGTTCATACTTAACCGGCACACACACAGAACGGCGATGTACGCACAACTTGTCTTGTCATATCATTTTTATGGTTAAGAATATTGTTCTCTTATGCCCCTGATATCTCTTTCGCAATACTATCTCTTGGTTTTCTTGGCATTCAGCAATGGAGATTGGAATATCATTCTATATGGGCCTGTATTGGCTTGCAGAATCTTCTCAGTACTCTTTTCTGGCTATCTATTTCTTCTCGGCGAAGCACTGCATGGGTCCGTCTATAGTTTTACCATCTTACTGGCTTGGACACATGTAACTGACTTGTGTTTGTTACATCTTTATCTTTATTGTCTGGGCGTATTTTGTATTGATCACTTTTTCTTTTCTCTTGGGTTTCTTTACGGCGACACATCAAATCGATGTTGGTAAACTTTCTTTTCCTTCGTTCTTGTTTTATCCTTTCTTTGCGGGGTTCTATGGTATTCTGTCAGGTGACAATTCACGAATAAAGATAGTCATGATATCATGTTTCGATTAGTGGCTGTTTCCCCGGGGCGTAAAATGATATGTGGAAGATTTAGGCTTTGGATGTACTTGTTACTTGAATATTAACGACAGGTGAGATATGGCCGATGTAGTTTCGCGTGATGTTATATTCGTATAAAATTGAAGTTATGCAGTACGATAGTTGAATGTTGAGTTTGAGATGTTTTACGGAGCCCATGTCTTTCATTTTGTGAGGAAGATGGGTGTGCTTTCACTGAGGATCAACAGATCATGGGGTATCTTTAGCTCTTGAGGTATCACTACTTTGTACTGAGGTATACACTGGCTGGCGATGGGTCTACCATATCCCATTTAGGAATATTTACCTTATCATTATCAAAGGTTACAGCATAGCTAGCTATCATAGGCATTTAACGGTAGATGATCAGATTAAATTGACGGTCAACATTCAGCTGGTTTTCACCAATATCCGTACATTGTGAAACCCAATGCACCTGCCATGGTACTCAGGTGAACGAGCCTGCTTTCTCTATACATGAACCCACTTAGTCATCAACGCGCTAAACCATTTTCGGCAGCACTCACGCCTTGTTGCACCTACAAGTGGCACTGACTGACTGAGCTTTCGCGTGACAAAGTAGGCGCATAGTGAGGTTCCTGCCGCGTCGAGGAAGGAATTAATGCTTTTTTTTTAATTTGTGGTTTGGGTGATCTTGGATGTATGCAACTGTAATCATTTCGACTTGATTGATTTGAGTCTATTATTTCTTTCTTGTTTCCAAAAGCCGACGAGAGACTATTCACTCGCTACATTGTTCAGCGATTGACAGTCCTGCGAGCATTCCATACGAGTTCGGTTCAACAAGTTTCTTTGGTGGAGAAGGAAATTCAAGGTTTACAGCATATTATTGCCAATTGAAAATCGACGGCCCATGACTTTCACTTGATTGACAACCCGCTTGAATAATCAGTTTCTACGGCAAAAGCTATCAAAATGTCTGACTATGACCGTCGTCCCCACCAGGGAAATTACAATAACAATCGGAAGAGAAGATTTAGAGGTTTGTAACGCACTACCCACCACCTCGCTCTGCGGAGCTCCACCCTAAGCCTAACACCACATTAACGCATAATGTCACTCTAGACGACGACGATAATGACCGCCGTGGACTGCCGCGCCGCCGTGCCGACACCGCGCCCCCCCACATCAAGCTTCGCCGCACCCTCATGAACATTGCTGATTCGTCGCACCACAGATGGCAGGATGACACGCGGAACATTGCCAACTTGGTTGGCGAGTATTACGAGGACTCTGTGGAAATCCGAACCACTTTCAATGAACTTTTGTTCGTGATATTGACGGAGCAGCCTATGAGGATTCCGTTTTTAGGGTACACTTTGTTGGTGATCAACACGAGCAAACCGACGGTTGTCGAAAAGGTGTTGGTGAGGTTAATGGATACAATTCAGGAGAAGCTGAAGGCTGGCGAGTGGCGGACGGTAAAGTTGGGCTTGCGGTTGATGGGGTGCTTGCAGCCAATTTTGAAGGGGGATGGTGTCTTTGCTCTGCTTGAAGAGTTGTTTGCCCGTGCTGGTGCTCTCCAGAGTGAGAGCTCTGATGATGTAAGTGACTTATTTGGGATGTTCAAAAGCGACATTGGTTAACATGTAAATTTAAGACTATCGGTACCGAGATTGTCAAGATCATTCTTATCACTATTCCATACATCATGGCATTCTCTCCCGATGCATGGAAGCAGAAGACTGCCGATTTAATGGAGAAGACCGACATTATTGCCAGCGAGCCTCACGCCCTGCAAGCTTTGATTGACCCCCTTCTTTCTGACGAGGGTACTGACACCGGTGTCGGCGCCAGCATGATCGCACTTCTCCAGAAACAGCTTCAGTTTGAGTCCGAAAATAACTGGCCTCTTTCGTTAATCCCCCGCCCATGGATCTCTTCTCACGGTGATAACGAAGTCCAGGTCAAGATCGAGGGCTCTGAGAAGCACACCCTTTCCGAAATTGTTATTCCCGAGAAGCTACTACAGGGCAAGAATGTCCTGTTCCCCGATATTTGGTTTTCGGTTTACAGCGGGCAGGAAATCGACACTGTCCCTCAGGTTCTCTCGATCGCTTCGACTCTGCTGCGTGATGTTTGCCTTGACACCATCAACAACATGGATTTCAACCGTTACCAGAGCGCTCGGTCAATCATTGAAATTGACAACTTCTTCAGTAGCGGGACCTTTGCTCCGCGTGAGTCCACCTACGATGACCTGCGCGAGTTTGGTGAGAGCCAGTCAACCTGGAAGCCCGAGGATGTTGTAGTCGATGCTGTTTTCTCCCAAATCTTTCAGCTCCCATGCCCTCAGCACAAACGCGTGTTCTACCACTCTGTGCTGACGGAGGCTTGCAAGATCACCCCCGCGGCAATCGCCCCTTCGCTGGGTCGTGCCATTCGTTACCTGTACCGTCACACCACCAACATGGATCTCGAATTGTCTCAGCGGTTAGTTGAGTGGTTTGCCCACCACGTCAGTAACTTTGGTTTTACCTGGAAGTGGCAGGAATGGGTTGGGGATGTCGAGTTTGCCGAATCCCACCCTCGTAAGTCTTTTATCATTGGTGCCATTGACCGAGAGATCCGTCTCTCTTTCTCTCAGCGTATCAAGGGTACTCTTCCCAATGTCTACCGTAGCCTTATCCACCGCGGTACTGAGATCGACGAGCCCGAGTTCAAGTATGCCAATGAAGAGGCACGTTTCTCGGCCGAGGGTCTCGACATGGCTGCTCTGCTCCGGAGGAAAACTGGCGAGGAGGATGCTTTCCAGCCCATTATTGAGAAGATCCAGTCTGTCGCCCTCGATAACAGGCTAGACCCTCTGGTTTCCAGCGTTGATGTCCTCATGACCGCCGTCTGCTTCGTCGGTTCCAAGTCGCTCAGTCACGGTATTGCCTGTATTGAGCGTGCCCGTGCAAAGCTTGCTGAATTCGCTTCGGCCTCTGAGGCTGCCCGGTTTCAGCTCATGTCCTCGATTGCCACCTACTGGAAGTATCACCCTGGAAACATTGTCGCTCTCATTGATCGTCTAATCAACGTGGCTGTACTTACTCCTGAGCATGTCGTCACTTGGGCTATCACCTCGCCATCTCTACGTCTCTCCAATGAGGACATTTCCTCGGCTAACCTGAACCGTTCTCTTGTTTTTGAGCTCGTGCTTAACACTGTTGAGCGTGTCATCCACCGCCTGCACTTCCCTCTCGAGAGCTCTGACCTAAAGCCCACCTCTAGAGATCTTGAATCTCTTCTTAAGACTATCCATGATCTTGTTGAGAGGGTCGAGGACTCTGATGACAAGGAGGGTGTCGAGGCTGCTAAGACTTGGAAGGCTCGGTGGACTCGGGTGTTTGAGCGGAAGGCAGTAGAGCAGAAAGCGATTGCGGCGGAGGCTAAGATGGCGGCGGAGTTAAAGGCGAAGGAGGAGGATTTTTTGTTGAAGGAGACTGAGGCGGATATTGCTAACCAAGAAGAGTAGACTTGAGTTTACTGGTAGCGTAGTTGAGTACATAGAAAGGATGGTGGTTTTTCAGGTTATATAGTTTTCCGGTGGTTATCTTGTTTAGCAACAGATGAGATCCGACTAGAGAGGCCATCAAGGTATTTATTGACTCTGGATTTGCTTGTTTTATCTGCGGGAGCTTGGCTGATTCTTCCTGTTCATGATTTTTTTGGTGGGGAGAGGGAGGGGTTATTGCATGAATATCACTTGTCGAATTGCACATCAAATTGATTATATATTTCATAATTTCATTACTACAAGCATCTTGTACATGTGTCTATTTTCCCTCATGCCGTAGTTATCGGTGGATCATACGCTGGAGGTGTTTGATTGCCACTTTTCTCTTCATTTCTTTTCCTCAAGATCTCCAAGTAATCGTTCAGTGGCACTGATCTCATGAATTTAGAAGAAGCACTAGGATCTAGAGCAATGTCCGTAGTGTACTTATTCCAGATCAGGTACAGATCCGGATCAATGCACATCGGCAACCCAGACCTTTTGGATTAAAAGAGTCTGAAGATGAAGTTTGAGGTTAAAGGCCCAGCGATGATCTTGCGGTCGCCTCCAGCCGGAGAGATATTATCTCAGCAAGAATATCTAGCCTCTGGGAAATACTCTGTACTCTTATCATAAGAGTAGACGTCAGTTTTCCTTGAAAAGCACCTAAGGAGAGCGCTAGCATTAAGCCATTTCCTGTCATGTTTGAGGAATATATTATCGAAAGAGTTTGGTGATTGGAGAGCAGGGCCATGGGTTGCAAGAGAAACGACGGCGGAAAGGTGGACGCAGAATATGATGATTACGGTGAGGATCCGGCGGTATGGTGTGTGAAGCGGAAGGAAAACCAGCGGGCGTATGTGCCAAATAAGGACAAGGTGCAGATGGAATAGGCGATGAAAGGGAGGTCACCATCAAGAATTCTGAGGTTTCTACCGATGGTAGAGAGACGATAGGCATTGATGAGGATCATGAAATTGTAGCTATGAGGTGTTAGAGTAAGTTTAGATATAGAGATATAGCCAAGTTAACTTACAATGTGACAACACAAGCTGAGAAGTAGTTGATATAATTTCTTATCAGCTAAGTGGTGATGGCTAGAATCACAAAAGATGGAAGAAACAACGAGAGACCAAGCCATACCAGTCACTACCCTTGTACATACAGAACGAGTACTTGCATATGTCTATATGCATTATGAAGTATCTAGAAGCTTAGTGACAGAGACTTTGCCATCTTAGCCACGACGCATTCAACAACTGCATTTTATATCCAACCCCTCTTCAAAACTATCACATTCTTATGATATCACGAACCATACTCTAGTTAGATTGCATTCTATAAGTCATCCTTTAGTCCTTATCGCCACTAAAGTCGGGCGTTTCTATCTTAAAAGCACTGATCTGTGTAATGAGTTATCCGCTCGACGACGCTTGAGAGCAGGCCTGTACCATTGCGGAATTGGACCGTAATATAGAGTTCCAACTGATTTACCCTAAAGACTACCAAATTTAGAAAATGACGGAGCATATGGACCGGATCATGGCAAAACGCCCTCGGTGCTAAATTGGCGATATTTGCTTTAGACAAAAATGATCTAGATACTGAGGGCCAAGTCCTGCGCCGAAAAGACAATAACAACTTCAAGTATTTGGGAAAAACATTATATTTTAGCCATCCATGTATAAACAACCAATTATAACCCATAATATGAACCTAATTATACAAAGCAGAATTCCAAAACTCCATACTCCAATGCTGATTGATATCGCCCAAACAGACACATCGCCCCTCCCCATGTTCGTCTTCTAATCTATCGTCTAGAAAACCCCGGCGGCGGAGCAAAACCAAGTGGCGCCGCCCCACCAAACCCGAGCGGTGCAGCAGTTCCTGTAGGCGCTCCTCCAGCCCCCAGAGCTCCCTCCAGCCCGGGTGATAGTCTGCCGGATTACTAAATTCCGCCTGGCCCGTCGGTGGTCTCGCCGGCAACCCAGACGGCGCCGGCGGCAAGGCGGGCATAGTCAAGCCCTGAGGGGCCGCCACAGCCGCCCGCGGCGCATATCCATTACGGTTGGGTGCGTTATGAGTAGGAGTAGCGGGGTATCCCGGTGGCAGCATTCCAATCGGGGCACCAGAAGCTCTAGACATATCGAACCCGGTAGGTATCCCCATGGGAACCACGGGGACATTCCGGGTATGCGCAGGGGTTTGGAGGGCGTTAGCACCAGTGAGGTGGACGCTATTTTGGAGAGCGGGGGCAGTTGAGAATCGGGCATAATGTTATGCTTTTTGGCTTGGGCGGCGAGGGCACGCTCTGCTTCGTCACCATGGCGTTCGTTCTTGCCGTCTTTCTTGAAGGCGTATTGGACAACGACTTGCTTGCTCAAGATGTATTGTCCATTCATGGTCTCGACGGCGGCGTCGGAGGACTCGAAGTCGCCGTAAGAAGCAAATCCGTAACCCTTGGACGAGCCGCTCTCGTCGCGAGCAACCTTGGGAAGACTGATAAGGGGGCCAAAACGAGAGAAGGTGTCGTAAAGCAATTTTTCGTCCACCATGATGTCGAGGTTACCGATATAGAGTTCAGCACCCACTTCGGCGGAGCGCGATTTGTCAGCAGAGGCTTTATTGACTCGGACGGATTTTCCGTAGAGCTTGACACCATTCATGACATTAGCAGCGTAGTCGGCGTCGGCGGGACTGCGGAACTCGACGAATCCGAAGCCTTGGTGGTTCTGGGTAACGCGGTCGCGGGGCATGTGGAGGTTGTGTATCGGTCCCATTTGGAGCATGATTTCGTAAACCATAGCGGGGGTCGCTCGCTCGTCGATGTTGCCTACATAGACAGTAGCATCTTTGTCTTGTTCCCTGCTCGAAAAGTGGTTAGCCACATGTCGGCAAGAGAGGTTTTCGCGAGGCTATGCCGTTTAAGTTACGCTTAAGAGGATTTATACTTACCAATGTCTACTTTGCGCCATTTTAATAAGGTATGGGAAACTTAAGAAAGTGAAAAATGTCAAAATTCCACTTTAATGGCAAAACTGCAAAAATTGGGGTTGTATTAAACTCAAATCGTCACTATGTGCTCTCGTCGCAAAGGGACCTAGAAATTTTGGTGATGCTTGCACAAGGCTGAACGCGTTGTCACGTGGAGAGCCAATACAGTACCCTAATATAACAAGCCTTTAGTTATAACCCTAAAGACCACCAGACAATCTGGAAGTTCCCATTTAGTTATATTCATCATGATGATTGTTTAGCAAATTATCTCAGCTGGTCGAAACACACAGACCTTTCATCAATAACTTATTATCCTAGTACCGTTATTAATAACTGTTTTGTACAACGTCAAATGATCATCAATGGTATACCAACATCATCGAATGGAAATCTGTCATAACCCGGACCCAGTTTTAGTGTAGTGTTATCTGTTAAGGGTTACAGATGTGTGTGAATAAAAACTGATGTCAAAATACATAATTCAAATTATCATCACCATAAACAGTAGTAGGCTTCACACTAGTCTTTGGAACTGACTTCCAAAACGAGGATATGGTGTCAATCAAAGTTGAATTAGCGTAAGTATGATTCCCTCACCTTGTTACAAAACAATGTTGAATTCTCAGGCATCATCGCCTATGGACTACCTGGGTCTGGCTTTCGTATTGGGAAATATCAAACGAATTCCGGCAAGTCGAGGCCCGTGATATGTTCCGATCTTCGACCATATCCGACGTCCCGTTATCGTATCATCATAATCTCATTTTCCCAGAGCCCCTCACCGTCATTTGCCAAGTATATTTATGTGTTGGCATAACGAGCCTCACATCTACGGGCTGCCACATGTAGATGTCAGATGAGCTTGTGAGATACTATACATAGACATATGCCCCAAATGATCCTATTTGCAATGATAAGGTGGATATATCTAGTGTTTGTATTATGATTTCTGGCTGCGGAAATCAACAAAGCATGATCCACTCTGGAGGTCTTCCGTCTGGTATTGAAGGTTCTTAATAGGGCAAGATGTTATATTGGGTAATCAACTTGATGTTAACTGACACCTCATCCCTAGCGGCGGCCTAGACCTCCTCTTCGAGAACCAGCCCAAGCTCTCCGTGGAACTGGCTTCAACTGGTACGGTAGATGGGAAACCTTGCATCACTGTCGGGAACCTCATCACTCATCTTAGCGAACATGTTATGAAAGACTCTCGTAGAGAACTCTTTGTTATCGACGGGCATATGTGAGTACCTCCGAATACTCCCCCACTTCGACATGCATTCACCCGCCTTGATCACACCGCAATATCTGCGTTCATCCCACGCACCCCACGGTGTCTGCAGTTATTGACCTTTCTCTAATGGCCAAGGTTGATATTCCGTTCTCGATTCAATATGATGCATAATAACTGCATATTCTCCATGCAGAATCTTGGAGTTAATGTGTTGTCAATACATGCCACTTCGCCTTGTTATCCGTCTTTACGTGATGAGTCATTGCTAACTACTGAGAGGGGCATCCCCAGACGACCGGGAATCATGGTGCTCATTAATGAGGCTGATTGGGAGTTGGAGGGTGAAGAGGATTGTCAGCTTGTCGCCGGAGACGAGGTCCTCTTTGTGTCTACGCTTCATGGTGGCTGATATATAACTAAATACTATATGAAAATATATCGTTCGTGGGCTCACCCCACTCTAAACTGAGGTTTTGTTTGGGTGAAAATAGGTACCAGGTCTTATTATCACGACCAAAATGACACTTGGCCCGATATCATCTATTCCCTCCTCGAATCCTGCGTCGGTCAAAGTTGTCTCGTCAAGCACCAAGAGTTACATGTGAATTATGTTAAGGTGGAGTGTGATTAAGCGTTTGAAACCTCTTCACAACCCTCCCAAGAGATACAATTAGTACTTGTTTTGATGTTGATCCAGCCACTTTTGAAGCGAAGTAGCATTTATGTGCCATGAATTACACCAATTTCAATATCACAATTTGTGACTATGCGGATAACACTAACTATTGAGAGGAATATCCTTCAATTTAGTCGTGACTTTAAGTGATCTAGACCTCAGTCTTTAGAAAACAGTGGGATATGTGACGTTTATCAAGACCAATTTATTGCTACGGGGCTATATATGACATTTTTGCATGATATCGCTAATAGTTTTCATGCCTATCTCTAAAGATACCAGATGTCAGTGTCTTCAGCCGGACGCGGCATAGGTGGGGTTATTAATACCGAGCTATAGAACAAAATTGTTGTGAACGATTGGGGTGGAATCTCGACCTCGGACCGCTAAGATATGAAATTGATATAGCCGCATTCACATCGTCTAATTACTACTTTGATACTATTCGACCTAATGTTTCGATTTTTAAAAGCTACCCCGCTGCTTATACTACACTTAAATAAGTATATTCCAACAAACTACGAATGCTTCATGTTTACATAATATCCCGATGATGGCTTGAATCCATTTTCTCCCCACTGAGAATCTGTGGCATGGACATTGTCAGTTCTACATCTCAAAATGTGATATAGGCTAGTCACGACAGTACATGGGGTTCCATTATACACAATATGGTCCAGATCGGCATGTTGACTTATTCTAAGGCTCCAGCTTTGAAGGTGGATTTCACGATTTTAAATTATAGGCCGAATTATCAGAAATGGGAAAGCCTTAAGCTAAACTTCTAGTAAAAGAAAAAGCCACCATTTAGACGACTGGTGAAGTGAGCTAGAGTATCTAAAATAGAAGACATTATCTGTAGTTTCAACAAAAAATCATGAAAAGACTCGGGATGGTGTTTGTAGATATCGCTATGTTTGCGGACTACCTCGTTACCGTCAAACTTGGGTATTTTCATGGAATTCCACAATGTACTGTAGAATTCATGCGGCCTGTAGACATCACTAATGGAATGATCTGTAAAGTGCACCAACAACATGAGCTGGCAAATTGTCAGACTCAATCTGCCAATACGGGTATTGTAGAGTTCCTCAACAATCTCCAGCACACCACTACGGGCTGTAAGACGTCAGCCACTAGTCGAAGATTTGCATGTTTGGATTAACAATTGAAAAAATGTAATAAATTTAGAGGGTCGAATCTACCTATGGCCTTTGCCAGGCGAACGGGATATTTGACCTTTTCGAGCTCATTCCCACTTCAGGTATGTAAGTGTTTGCTTAAAGAAACTCCGCACCATAACCAGTTTTCTGTGCCTGCGAGATAGAGCTCTTCTCTCTCTCTCCTACACATATGTACAATGGTATGTCACAACGTGATAGCTGTAATTGTTATCTCTTAGTGACAGCCAAAAGCGCTCCTATCTACACAAAGGATATAGGCAACTGCACGAGAGTGAGCCTGTAATTCACTTCCCCATGGTCCGCAATCCTCCAAATATCACCATGACATATTGCGCTCAAAACGGCAACGAAAAAACTCCCACTCCGACCTCGAGACTTCCCTTATTATTGTCCAGGGCACAAACAGAAACCAACAGTCCCGTTCTCTCTCCCTTTTTTCAACGTTTCGTCCTGGATTCCATATCCCTAGACCCGAATGTACCAGGTGGAGACATCGGAGATACATCGCACTTCTAATCAAGTTAATAGATCTCAACGCAAATGCGCCAATTGTTAGTGTACATTTCCCTTAATGTGCGTAGTCATCGGATGGATACTCTGCATGAATATTTGAGGAGCCAGGTTCGCTTGGAAGGGACCTGAAGCGAAGTGTGAGTGCAGATTTGGGTGATGTGATGGCTAGCTATAATAGGCTCCGAGTTCACAATAGAATTTGTCGGGGCCTGAGAGCGTCTTTAGGGAAAAGGATTAGAGAAGGAAGAAGAAAATGAGGTGATTGGCAGTGTTGTTTATGCAGTCACAAGTGATTAGGTGATGAAAAATTCACAGTTGCGAAACTAAAGAGTTAGATAAACGGACATGCAGTTAAGCACATATATATCTTGCCACTGATGAGCAATAAATGACAACCTTGTCTGCAGATTATCAGGGGTTGACTTCCTAGCATACTGACTAGGTGAGAAAATGACACCTCGGCTCGACAAGAGCAATTACGGTAATGGCTTCGCCTCTAGTAATTCTATTTTTTTAGTGTCAAGAAACAGGTTCCTCTTTTCCGCAGACTAACGGTGAAAATCACCTAGTGGAGACCCTCACCACCGTACAGAAAGCTATTACTACATATCACGGTGGCTAGAAAAGCAATATGCTAACACATCGTACCAAATAATACTATGTTCCCACTTCTGGCGCCAAAACCTACTCAATTGAGATGGAACCCACAACAGAAAGTCCTTCCCAGCCGTTTTGATAGCTTCACATCCTCAACATCATGCACCGGGGCTGCACACTCCACCGAAATTACGGGCCTTCAATGCTCCGGCGTGGAACAATTCTACGTGTAAAAGTGGCGGTAAGGCCTGTCTGACCGACCACGTTGCAATCGGCTCCCGAAATTGGTATTGATATCCTTTAGTGCCCTAAAAGTCCGGTATATCCGGAGCTCGTAGGACGGTCGACGGGCCCCGGCATAAGTTCGTAGCAATGTGACGCCAAGGTTAGATATGTAGATACCATAAATGATGTCTTGAAGGGATACTGGCTTATATATTGTCCGATATCGTTTTTCGGGATTTTGGCTTCATACTATAGCTCTACCGGCCGTGCGTTGATTCTTGGACCCAAGTGGAAAGAATAAGCCTTGAAGGGTGCACATGCCGCATAGGAACATGACTCCAGTCCGTGGGATATGCAAGTCAATTGGAACGCATCACTTCGTTCTTGAAACAGGTCTGTAGAATGTTTGGTAGTGGATTTAACTAGTGGATTGATTAGTCAATTACTAGGTTCTCGTATTTAGCATCTATAGATCTCACAATCACAATCTCGTTTGCCATAACATAGAATGGAAAATCCGCGAGCAGTGGCTCATTCGTAATGAAATAAACATTCCCTCTCCCACGCGTTAGCCATAAACCACGAATTCATGCATTGCAAAGAAACTGCTAATTACGTACTGCAGCATGTACTTACCACACCAAATAGATCAGACATCTGATGGAAATATCTCGATTGCCACATTTGGCAAGCTTAAGCAAGTGTTCTGCTACCAATCTATGGTCCGTCTGCAGGCATTTGAGCCCAATGAGTTGAATGTTTCATGACATGGTAAGGTAGGTACGAACTATTTGCGACGGATTGGTGCGATGTTAGATCATTATGGAGATGAAAAAGCGTAAAAGAGGAATTAGTGAAATCCGTTATGTTTCTTTGGGATGAGAACAAATCAAACTCATTCATATTTCTAGTCTTTAAACACATATGGTCGTGATACTTTACTAGCGATGCGCCTGAGGTAAGCTATCGTTCTTCACACCTGTGAAACTTTACTTTTCAGCCTGATCATACTCGAAGTCAAGGGCATTGGGCAGCCCACTTACATTAGTATTTGCAGGATTGTTGCATGCGTTCATTGCCACCAGTAACCACTTGAATATGGACTTCACTTTACCAATGTTCCTGTGTGAGTGGGGGTTTGGGGGCTTCAAAAACAGCCAAAATAAGTCAGTTAAATTTAGCTAGCAAGCATTCTTATACGTATACCAATTTGATCCTCGGCGTAGAATGACTATATTAAGGCTATATAAGCGATGGTGGATCTGCCGTCTAATAATGTCACTACGGCTGCAAGTCTTCATGCAACAGTGTTCTCTGTCATTATTAGGTCATTTGAAAAATTAAAAATAAAAAAACACCAATAAATTCGATGCAAACAGGAATCCAAAGATTTGGACTAACGAACCATTGCTATTGAGGTGTGTAGATGCGATGACGTTAGCCATGGTTTCCTAATTTGACAACGCTAGTCGTTAGTCTGGTTATACAAGGTAATCAACCATGTGTCGTGTAATCGATTTTAAGACTCAAGATCCATGTTTTAACCCAATTACGGTTAGGTGCGACTACTTTGTTTTCCGCGAAGGGCAACTACCAAGACACTCCCAGATACGAAAGGTGTGCTGGTATAGTATGAGTTGGTTGTTGCAGAGTCTAAATTATTCCAGAACATTTATAGTAATATTTTGAGTTGTCATGCAAGCAAATTTAGGACAACATATAATAAAATAATTGAATATCTAAAATTGAATAAGATATAAAGAAATAACAAAATACATAAAACACATTGGATATAGTAACAAATAAAGGAATAAAAAAAAACTCCCACAAACAGCCAAGCCATAACCAGAATAATGCAAAGAACAGTACTGTAAACTTCCTCAATAAAAATCGTCTACCATTAACAAATTTTCTAAAAGAAAACCAGAATCTAATTTTCCCACAGCACTCTTAAAAGTCTTTCGTTCTAATGCTGATGATCACGACAGTGATCATGAGAGTGGTCAGAACCCTCTTCGCGCGACCGCTTGTGGTTATCAAAAGACTGATAACCACGCATAGCAAGGTAAGCTGGAGCCCCATGAGGTAAAGGCAGTTCTCTCATCTGGGGATGGTGAGCCTCGGCCGGGGATATGGGAGGTATGAGAGAGACAGGAGTCATAGGATAAGACACACTAGCGCCATACGACACGTTTGAAGCCTGCTGCATAATGGGACCCGTAGGACCACCACCCACAACCTGAACCTTGCGCCCTTTACCGCGACCCTTGATACCCTTGTTAGAATTCTTGTAAAGACTCGCGAAGTAGATGAGCATCTCACGGTCATCAGGGTTCAAAGATGCGTAGTCCTTGGGTTTGATGCTCTTAAGGCGCTCAGTAAGTTGTGCAATGACGTTAGCGTGGAATTTGTTCTGGTGAGACTTGAGGTTGCCCAACTGGTTGAAAGTCTTGTTGCAAGTTTCTAGCTTGCACCAAAAGTTGCGGAGACCGCTATGGGTGAGCTTGTGGCTTCTGAGTTTGCCGTTAGCAGGGAAGGCCTTGTGGCATTGTTCGCAGACGTAGGGACGGATGCCAGTGTGGAGGCGCTCGTGGGTCTTTAAGGTGTTAGATGAAACTTTGCGACTGTTTTGAATAAATGAGTCTACTTACACGAAGGTTACCGAGCTGAGAGAAGCATCTACCGCAGCCTCCATAGGAGCAGGTCTGGATTGTGTTAGCTGAATAGACTCGAGTTTGCAAGAGGTAATACTTACATAGGGAGTCTCGCCGGTGTGGGCACGCATGTGGATGTCAAGATGAGACTGCTGAGTGAAGGCCCGAGTACAACCTTCAACGGTACACCGGTAGTCCTTTCTCCCCTTTGCTTTGGGCGAAGAACTACGATGCTCGCGAGATCTTCTGCGCTGGGCAACTCGAGTAGATCTCCGAGTAGTCTCGGAGGTAGTCTGCTGAATGACCTCAGTAGAGATAGGGTAGTTGCCATAGAAAGAGGATTGGGTCTTTTCCTCAGAGGTCGTGTAACGAGGCTGGATGTGGGGCAACTCCGGGGAGCCACTGTTGGCAGGAGTGGCAGGAGGGGTCATAACAGTGGTTGACTCCATAGTCGGGGAAGAAGTGCCATTCTCAATCTTAATAGTTTTCATGAGATCATCGATGGAAGTGTTGAACTCAACTTTCTTCTTGGGGTCCAAGACTTTGTTGGGAGTGACATTCTTAGAATGGGCGTTAGGAGCAATGGCAGCGGCTTGCGAAGGGGAGATAGAGGCAATAGTAACACCTGAGAAAGAGCTACGGCGAGAGTCACCATTTATAAGAGTTCCAACGCTGTTAGTGGGGCCGGGGTGGTAGTGTATAGAGCCCGACATAGGCGACATTCCCATGGGGGAGCTCATGGTAGAGGGACTAGGGCTCTCCATATGACGGTAGTAGCTCATGTCAACCGGTCTGCTCTGACCGTGAGGGAGAGAGTAGTTGTAGTTGACAGGAGCTTGAGGGTGCTCAGGATACCCAGCGTAGGAATTACCATACGATTGAGGGTACGGGGACTGAAGCTGGTGGTGAGATTGATATTGAGGGTAGTTAGGAGACGAAGCATAGTGAGGCATCCGATCCATAGAAGGGTGCGCCGCATATGAAGCGGACTGGACTTGAGGCATGGTGTGGTAGATGGATTGTTGGGGAGGGGGGAGAGTCTGAGGATTTTGGTGGCCAGGATACTGGGCCCATTCACCAGAGGTGTGTTGATGCGGGCGAGGCGAAGACATAATGAATTCAACAAAATAATTAAGTGAAAGTTGTAGATGTGAGTATGAAAGTCAAGTGAAACTTGAAGTAAAATCAAGTTTGACTGGGCTGATGATATCAAAGTCAAGAAGTATGTGTCATGAGATCTGTAGATATGAACCGTTGGTGATCCTTTCGATGTTCAATTCACGAGGGAGAGATAGCGGATACTTATACAACACATTAATATCCTTAAGACATCAATATCAGTCAAGATATAAATTTTGTGAAGATGAAGAGGGTGTAGTCACAATCACAACCTCAAACGTTCAATAAATTCAGCATTTTATATCCCAGCCACCAATAGGTACCATATTTTGATAAACTACTTGATTTATTGTCGGCCCCTACTATGCCTACTTTTAGCTACGTATCCTATAGTTTGAACAGCTAACAAATGACGGAATTTAAAATCTTCCTAAAATTTCCAGGATTTGAGGATACAATATGAAAAACTCTACAATCCATGATTAACTATACCATAGAACAGCACTAATATTAGATACAACTCTAGGCAAACTGCTCCAAGTTGAAGGCCTGGATATCATAATAGTATACAATATATGAAGTTACATTGTGATCTGGTATAGTCATCATTGCCATAAACTCTAGCTACTTTCGCTCTCGTGAGTTCAAGTATATAATATAAATTAAGCATTGAATTCAACTTCGCTGCTATTTCAGCAGGGTGTAAATTCTCACCCCTAGAGGTGTGCATAGAAGCTCCCGTTCTCCAGCCAGCTGGGTTCACTCTAATAAATTATCGAAATTTTTAGATCGTGAGAACCTCAATAGTGATACCATCAATTCTATAGTTACCATGATTGACTTCAAGTTCTACATGGTTGATGCGTATTCAATAGTGCCTTCATTTCATGTTACCGTTCTTTTGAGCTACTGGCAGCCTCAAATGTCAAGTTCCTTTAGAACCTTAACCATATCCCATCAGTACTCTGAATTTTCACTATTCATGTTCAACCGCGCCCAAATACAGTTGGATTCCCCATTATTATCCTAGCTTTAATTCGTAACAATATCAATATCTCCTACCTCGGTCAAACCGACTCAAACTTGCCACTTTTCAACACAGTACGGACATCGGATTGACGTGGTATTGTCGTAGTCCCTAATTAATTTCTCATGCAGCACCTATGTTGCAACATGTTCCCTCCTCTCTCCTTCCAGCTCGCGTTCAGTATTCAGGGTATCTCCTGACCATCGCGGAAGCTAGTAGGCTGCCCCGTGCCGTTTCTCTCATTATGTTTCATTGCCAGGTATTCAGCCCGGAGCTATGCGGGTTTGTGAGAAGTTTTGACCCACCTAATGGTGTTATCAATGATTAACGTTGGATATTTTCGATATTATGAGATTTCATGATGAGTGATCAATATCATTGAAATCGATATACCTAATTTCTCTCCGATGAGAGATCCTAGATTATAGATATAAGGTCAAGAAAACTTAACAGTTAGCTCCTTCGGTCATGACTTTTCTTACCTGACCCATGAGATTAGAACACATGGCTTAATATAGGTTGGTAGGTTTTAATAACCCTAGCAAGCAATAGTAGATGAAAGTATTCTAAAGCGAACGTTAGGATATAGTTTTAAAAAGCAACTCCTAGTAGTATGAACGATTACTGACAGATAACATGTGTACCTACTTGTCAATCTTGTAGCAGAGATGGACAGGCTTCATCTGCTGAAGATAAGGCTTCCAGCCTAGAAGCACTGTCACCTAAGCGTCACGGGTCCTCCCTCACGCATAGTTTTTCTTTCCAAGCTTAATCCCAACAGCGAAGTGCAAGCTGTCAAGTGGCAGCACTCAATAAGGCGGATTCAACTCGTTTACTAAGTACAGAATGTTCCGCTTGTTCTTTGATATCAAGTGGAGAGTAGTTTGTCGTATATATGAGGTCTCCACTTCAATTGCCTCTCATCTTAATAAACCACAGTGGTTGAGGTATTGTTTGGCAGAGAATCAGGTTCCCAAGTGTATAAGGTCTACTGCAGAGAATAGCCTTGCTGGTTCCATGAATCGAGGGCACGGTGTAGCAGCGGGTTACATTGGCCATTTTGAAATGATACTCTGGGTTACATGTCTAACCCTACACGCAATAGGGATCAAGATGTTGATCACAGGACTATCGCTTCATGTTCTAAGTCATGTCTGGTACCGAGTTTTAATATTTGTAGAGTAATGCGGAATTGATATTCAGAAGCGCAATATTGAATTTTGGTACAATTAGTTTAGAGAATGACTCGCAGTTACTCTTGAATTCGTCATTACCGAATCTATGATAGACCTCTTCTTCCAACCCAAGCCCTACAAACAATGCCGTGGCTAGTTTCCTGAAAACCGGGGTTCCCTACGGGGTAATAGATGTAACGTAGTTCGGAACCGAGACCCGGTCCTCATCGGAAATGTTAAGTTCCCTACCCGATATTCCGAAGAGTGGCAGGATGCAAAGAAGTAAGCACATGTCTGCTGGTTTGCGATAGTATTTGGGATACTGTAGAATCTTGAAACTAGGGCCCTTTGACTCATCCTTTGGCAGCAGTGGAGAGTGTAACCTTTGAGCAAGTTTGAATGTCGTGACAGTCTTGGAGAGAATTTGGCAGGATTGCAAAACAATCTTTAAAGGCGATATACTGAAGACTAGATGATACAGCATGGGTAGAAAATGACTTATGCACCTGATGTCAAGTTTGATATGTTATGGCGTATAGTGGTAGGATATTGTTTGAGGTGGTTTATATACGACACGAGATGATCAAAAGTTGCATGTTTAAGATGCATGTTTGTTTTGTTAATTATTGCGAGGAGCAAAGTGGGGTCATCCTTAGTGCTTACCTCGGGGCAGCCAGTAATGCTTGGAAGATCAGGTACTGGGCATTACTGCAATTATATATTATTAATTACGTGAAGTAGACTCGAGAATTTAAAATCTGGATAGTCACGCTCATACTAAATCCTTAGATAAGAAATTTAACGACAATTCACGATATTGAAACAAATATCAAGACCCTGTGCTCGACTTTCTATAGCCTACTCAGCCGCAGCAATCACATCCCTCGATTTTGAGCTCCTGCCAAGTCCCAGGTCATTGCCGGTATCAATATTGTATCCGTGCTAACGGCACTTCGTCCCCTCCCTTCTTGGCCTGACCGTCAATGTTGTCTCCCAGTCATATTTCTGTCTCCTCTTTTAACCACCATATATGACTGCAACCAATACAATGACACTTTGCTCACCTCACCTCACAGTCATGAAGCACCTGGGCACACAACTGGGAACCTTCTTGCACTGGTATCTACTTCCGGGAAATCAGGGGCTCGATTCAGGAACGGATCTTTTTGTGGATCGTTGACAAGCCGCGCGATAGTGATTGGGAACTCGGGACATGGTAATGCGCAGTTGATTGGGAAGGAACAAGATCACAGATAGTCGTCGTTTGCCTAAATGAGTATGCTAGTCTGTAGCAAATCTGCATGGGCCTAGGACTGGTCAAACCACTCTGATCTTTCTTCAAGTTTCCGGAAATTCGGGTTAACTGGTGACTAAAGATGTTAGAAAGCAAAAGTATGTGTGTGTATTTATACAAGAGTGGAGATGTTGATATTTTTAGTGACACTTTTAATGACAAATCTGACCATAACATGGTAATGAGATGTGCAACTAGATACTCCAGTAGTTCTAGAATGTTGAGTGTCGAATTATCTTCATACTCTGGATCTGACAGAAAAATGATAGAAATTTCTACAATGTTCGAAGATCATCTATGACAACATACCAACTTACCCAAAGTTCTCACATAATCATTTCCGCTAATCCCAATAGCTAAGTCCCGTATCGCACCATTACGATCCCTTCGTCCGTCCAACTTTGGCCGTCTCAAAGAGCCCTAGGTGCACCGTGAACATGCGGACCGAGTCCTGGGGTCACGGGGATCACAGTAGCAATTACCACAAAAGTGTTATCGCCGACCACTGAGCCTAGAATTGCCCTAATATCTACTACAACCTACTGGGTGCCGAGGGCGTTGGAGTTTGGTCTTTGGAACCGGGTGGGTACTTGGGCAGTTTGTTCCGTGCCAACTGGCTGGGTTAATGGGAAAATGACGGGTGGAGATGGTAGATCTTTAGGCACAGAACCTGGTTATTGTCATACAGCGACTAATGCTGGGTTCAGGGTCCGTTTGTGGTCTTGCCTATTCTCAAACATGTTGGGATAATCCCTAATTACCCAGAAACCGACCTACCAAGAACTTTGGTGGTCGCAGTGACTATTGTTAAGTAACCCCGCAGTCGTATTTCACGTATGGTGAAACATGGCATCTACTAAGATTATTGACATAATAGTATCAGAAATGTGTCCTCCTGTCATGTAGAGGAACAGTATGTGCTGAAATCATGTGATGAATAGCAGAAACTGAAAAGAATATTGATTCCTGAACAGCGTTGCCCAATTTGTCAAGGCACATAAAAGGGAACATGCCACAATTTATTGGATCTTCAAACATGACAATTCAAACTTTCTGTATGGAATCTTATTTCACAGTCCAGGCTATAAATACTGTATACATGCCAGTAAGCCATAATTACTAATAACGGGAATATTTCATAAATGCCACCGGGGCCAATGCTTTCCTTCACTTACTATCGTCCTCCAGGTAGCGTTACACCCCATGTCAATGGCTAAGGAAGAGGCTTCCGCTGGATCCATGATCCTAGTCACTTCGATACAACAATCAACACGTCCAGCTCGTAGGTCCCTCAGTTCTCTTACCATGTAGACCTTTAGTGACTAGTCAAGAGCTTCACAGCTAATATCCTTAATAACTCTGGAGACGCTCCCCATTTCTATCCAGGGCGATTGCCCTGCCATGATCATCCACTGGTCTATGTTTGTCAATTATTCGCTATTGTAATGAAGTGGGTTATTAGTGGAATTAATATGCATACAAACACGCAGAATTTGACCTGAAGCTGGAAAGCAAAGCCAAGGGAGCGTTACACTATTATTATAAAAGATGGCTGGAGACGATTTATGACACTTAAGAGTAGCATTGAGAACTGCAGATAATTGACTAGAGGTACCTTGATACGCCTTCACGCGGCATCTGGAACGGCAAAGGCCCAGATCATTGGTCGTTTGTAAGTCTTCTGCGTGGCTTCATGTTTTATTTAGGTCCCAATATAGAGGGCAGACGCGAATGTCACCAGACAAACAGCAGATGGGATTACCATTAGAATAGAGGTTTTGAAGGTGCGTGAAGATTTAACCGTTACGAATGTCTATATACTGATTAACCAAAATATTGGGTAGATGGTATTTTGGTGTTCAGTGTTACATTTCTGCACATTAAACGAGGGTAGTTGAGCCAGGTAATAAAATAATCGGGCTATATAAAGGTGGAGTTCCGCAGTCACTAAGGAACACCACCTTTCAATAGTTAGACCCTTGGTTACCCAAGGGCTGGTTCCTACAGTAATTTGGCTGCTTAGGCTAGTAAATTGTAAGAGAGAGAAGGAGGAAATATTTCCACGAGTTCTTTCAAGTTTCCAGTTACTGGAATCACAAGATGATTTAAACTCAGCCCACCAAGATAGACCAATTCAATGATGTCTTGATTCAGCGGGCTTTAGAACAATGTAAAGGAATAGACTGGCACGAAACAACTGCTAGAAATGGAATAAAAATATATATATATATTTTTTAATTATATAACATAACAAGTATTTCTTGACAAGAGACACTCTAACTACTATGCATTCCCTAGCAATGTTTGCAATCTCTAATGCGTGTAAGTTGAACCCTTATAGTAGTAGCCCTAAAATTTTGCGTTTGTTGTTGCGCACAGCCTCTAAAAGCTAAGGTCAACCATACTGTACGATGTCTTTTAGGTAACTTTCTCTTCAAGGTACCTCCTGAGGATTAGCACCCACAACAAGTCACGACTCAATAGTTGATATGCGGGTGCAGGAACCCAAATCCCAGTTTCATGTTCTCCCCACAAAATTCCCAGATCCATAACATGATGTCACCGCCGTGGTCACTTCCAAGCAGCATAATGCTTATTTTATGAGATTTTAAGGAAATTGGATGATTCGCCAATGAATTTTACGCTAGCTATCAGGGGTATATACGTTAGACTGGGGATTTTCGATTGGGAAAGTTATCTTAATCTCGGAAACCGTGAATTTTGTTTATTTTGTATAAGGACACATGCCTATTTCTTATAAGTTGGACGGCTAGGCCCACAACTAGTTTACCCTCAAGACACAACATGGCTCCTGCATAGGGTTTTCTATATGGGACACACTGTCTTGTCATTGTCTCGTAAAAACAAGGTTCTCTTGGAGTTTTGTGAGTGGAGGATGACAACAAAGTAATACAGATAACATAGATAGACAGGATGAAAAAGTAGATTTTTGTGAATGAAATGTCCGGCTTGGTGGTGTTGAATATTGGTAGAGTGGAGAGAGTAGGGTTGGAGATCTCCGTGATCATCTGAGGATGAGAAAAGAGCGGATGAGAATTAAAGAGTGTAAGAGACCGGGGATTATCCGGATCGGTTCCGTATTTGGTTTCAGCAGAAAGAGGATTGGAGGCTCCGAGAAAAAGGGATATGAAAAGGGTAGTAACGTTGGTTGCATCTGATTGCTATCGTAAAAAGAATTCAACTCTTTTCCTTTTAGAAAGCTCCACAAAAATTAAGCGTAGTTAGAGTTCATATTCGGCGTTTATTTGGATTGATAACCTAAAGGATGGTCAGATTCAATCTTCTTTACCAAACTATCATCAAAACTCACTCAAAACTGCCCATATTAACTCGGACTTATCTAAGTCCACCTTTCCCCCCACGAATCCCTCTATCCCTTCACTAACATGAGTTCATGAACGATTCCGCCCTTTAACTTCCCGCCACACCACTTCCCACTCTTTCGTCACCAACCCCATTAAAAACCAATGAGCGCCACAATTTCCATCCCTGACCTCCATCACCCCTCAACTATTTCCCAGCCGGCCCCCATGCCTCCTCCCTCGCTGAGCGGAGATTTCAGAGCTGAAGTGATTCTATTCAATAATTTGCTCCTGTTTCTATCTGTATAGTAATATTGGCCCACTTTGGTTTCTTTTGACGGACAAATAGCCTCACTATGAAGGGTATCTCTCCCTTCGCTGTAGGATTTGTCGGCGAGTGGTTGGCGACCAACAGGCATGTTGTTTGCCTGGAGAAGCTGAATGTATTTGAGTTACGAGAGGGATGGCGAACAATAGCGACTCAATGGGTATGGGCTTCACTAAGGCTTCGAGACAAGTGAAGATTAAAGCAAAAGGTTGGTCATTTGGATACCACAGGAAAATTTCACGCTAGAGAGTCATAGTGATGTGACGGGTATCTTTGAGGCTAGCGATTCTCCGAAAATAGTGACTTGGGGACGGCCCGTGGCTTGTAAATCGGTAGGACAGTTGATCAAGACTAACGCTAGAAGCGGCTATGGGACTGATGTATTATGTTCTGATTCGATTTAGTGACGGGTAAAGTCTGATTTGATGGCTTGAGGGTTTCTATTGAGATTAAGTTATGAAGGATACCGCTTATTCCGAGCATAAAACTACGAGGTGCAGCCAATGTTAAGACTTTAACAACGTAAATCCTGTTACTTGTAATTCTTTCGTGAGGATATCAATATCCCTTTTCGGTGGAGACCGTGTATATACGCTCTTCCAGTAAGTAGACCCGTCAATATGCAGGTTGAAAAAGGCGATATATATTTTTTCTATTCTGTTGTTTCTAGAATAATCTAATATCACGAGATAACTATTAATTTTCCATTGAAACAGCTGTCAAAGATACACTATTTATTTGATTCAATTTATTGCAATATAAAATTCTTCATTTCGGTTCTGGAACCCTCTCATGACAAGAGCCCTCGCGCTCTTTTGGTGTATTTTGATATTATTTTTCTGGGCGATTCTTGTCGGCTAGCCATTGTCAATCACTTACCTAGAGTATTTATCTCTTTATATTCCACCCACTAGGGATTTTAATATCAACTTCTCACTCACTTCATTCACATGATCAGCTTCTCTCGACCCTGTTCTCGTGTCTAACAGCTGAGTGAAGTACTTTTCTTGTGGCGTTGAGACATCTTTGAAAGGCGGCTCGTAGTTTGCATTATTAACTAAAGCTGAGTCAATATTTGACCAAACAGTATGAAATGGGATTCTCGAAAGGATAAATCATAATTATTGTCATAATGTCGCTTGAAATTTCAGCTCATGTCACAGTACAATCTCGATGTTTCCAAATTTTCAGAAGTGATGCATGTAAGTGGAGATCTATTTTAGCGTCTTTGCCTTGAGGTGGTTCCAGTTTGATGGATTCAGTCATTTCTCGGTTGATATGGCGATAAAGCTGAGTATTGGAATCGAGTTTTATTACCCGCTTTAGAGATGCCTCAGAGTCGGCTATAAACGAGTTCTTTTGATCAACATCCGTTCCCAAAACTTCAGCAGATATAATCTCGAGTTTTGACAATAGTTCCGCAGCAGGCCACCACCCTTAAATGACACTTTCGTGACACAAACTCCCCCTCCAAACACACCCATTCATTCTCTTCATGTTAAGTAACCATCGCGACAGTTCCTTTTATGCCAGACAGCTCCTAACTCTCCGAGTTAGACCAAGCCACAAACCGTTAGACTGTCATCTTGCATCAAGATAATTTCTTCTTGGACCCACTGTCAAGCCCCGAGTATCTGGGCCACCAGGAATCGATCTAAAGAAAATGATCATCCGATCTGCTCCCATAAATCCCTATCCATGTGCATGCCGCTCGATGACTTGTAGCACAACGTTTAGCAAAAGAAAACCTCCAGATCAAGGTTTGACGGGCGCCGTCCAAGCCACTAACAAGGACTTTCCCAACTCCCCTCGAATAAGTTTATTGATTAGTTCCAGCCACGCAAACATCCAGAACGCAAAATTTCCAACTAGGCATATTAAGTTCCCACAAAAAGCCAACTCCTCATGCTGAACTGCTACACTTATCTCAAACGCGGTACATTGTCTGTAGATAACCCTTCTAGGATGTCCTAAGACCCCTATTTTTGTCAGGACTCTCCATGCTCTCTTGAATCGTCTCGCTTCTTGTCTCAGTCATCCCACAAACTCATGCCTTCTCTCTTAGTTTATCTCCCAATGGGGCTCTGTGATGCCCATGACATATTCAAAGGGAGTATCGCTTCTCGCAGCCCCCAGGCGTCAAAATACAAACCACTCCAGTCCTCGTCTTGTGTCACTAACGAGATTATTTCAAATACCATCTTATCATAGTCAACATTACCAAGTTGTCGGAAGCTAACTTAATAATGACGATGAATCATAAAGAACTGAGCCACAGCTGTGTTGAGTCATTGCTGGTGGAAAAAGGCAAAATTCTCCGAGCTAGTGTGTTTCTTTTAGACAGATTGAGCGCTGTTGAAGGGATGGAAGTGTGATAAATCACATTCATTGTGACTATTTGAGAAAATTTGTGGTTAGAACGGGATTGGCCTCTTTAAAGAGACGTCATCCCTTGGGAACTACTCGTTCAAGTGCCTGGGTTCTTAGAGGGAAAAACTTGAGTTGAAGAAAATCGAAGTTGTTATGTCACTAACCCATATATGACGTTGACAATGTTGGATTTAATTCATGGTTTTAAAATCACGCCGATAAAGATAATTTCTTTCACGAAAACCAGCTAGAAATCTGCTAGAAGCCTTAAATTAATTAAAATTGTTCTAGTGCATTTCAATTGTCTTTCATTCAAAGCCAACGTCATAGACTACGCCTCAACCAAGGATAAACCCTCCTCAACACGACTCCTTCGAATGTTGACATTTGAACTTTTCAGGAATTTGTTATTACGCAGGATTAGGGTAAAAACTCATCCTCAGTCATCAATAGTCATTGCGATCTAAATCTAAGGCGTGCCACTAGATACAAGCCCCAAATGCTGACATCAAATTAACAAAGATATTACTCTATTTGTCCAGACTTCCCACTATATTTAACCTCAATTGAATAACGGAACAAACAACCTGGTTTCCGGCTCAGTGGCTTGCCCTGTTTTAACCCTAGCAAGTGAAGCTTAATGGATAGTGAAGGGGTTGGGTAAAGGGATAAAAACATAGTCAGGTTTTTGCATCCGACGATCCGGAGTGGTTGTGAGGCCATAATTCCGGGGATTTGACGTGAAACATGAAAGGCTACTACAGTGCATGTCATGGACTGGGCGTCTGTTATCGATTTATCCCTGAACTCAAGTGACGTTTTGGAGAGACTAGTCTGCCCTTAACTTCTCTCAGGGTTTTTAACTGTGCTCTCCCACATGTCTGAATGGAAACACTCTAGGACTATTCTGACATGCGCCATCCGACCCTCTGCAAGGTAGACCTCAATGGATGCATTAGATGCACCTAAAATCACTTACAAGGGTTCCATATGTACAAACTAGTTCGATACTTAAGTGATCTATTGAGAACCCATTAACGAGTTCCTCAATGCATCATATCCGGAGGCATGTCCTGGTACTACGTACTCAAGCCCGGATTTTCGGAGGTAAGAAGTACCCCTAGTCAGGTATAAATCTGGAATACGACCCTTTTAGACCTCAGCACTTACACCACCGGCGAATCCCTGTCGTTAAGCTATGATGATACGGAAGCATGAAAGTTAGGGCGGAACACTCCAATTTACGAATCGGTTTCTATGTTTATCCCAATGTAATTTTTTCATAAGATTAGATTTGTGACTTTCTCTGAGAGAAACACATACATACTTTTCTTATCGTCGATGAGTTGTCTGTTCGTTGAGATTTTCCTTCCTCGCTACGTCAGGGACCCATTTTCCATATCCGCCTTACCTCTACTCAATGCTATCAGAAGATATTCCCTTGAACTCATACGAAACAATCCCCTCTCAAATGTCAATCCATCGTCCCTTGGAGTCTCCATATTTCACACCTCTCTTTTTGGCCATTGCTTGACCAAAGGGTTTTTGTTCTCCGGGCCGTTTCCCGGGTCATCTTCCCGTTTTGAAGGGGTCTAGTTCTGTTTAATAGTTGTGTATTGTCAGTACTTTGGCAAATCAGAAGTTGGAAAAATAGAGCGCAGCAACGGCCATGGTGATTCGGAGAAGGGATTACTCCTTCTCGTGGGTGTGATTGACATCCTGCGAAGGCAACAAACATGTTTCTGACTTTCTAGGTATCGTAAAATACTACACTGTGACGGCATTGTTAGATTTGTTGAATGGGTATCAGATTGTTCAACAGAGGGTATGACAGCAAAACAAAGCACTGAATTCAGCAAACTGTAGGTAGTACCAGTTTACTGGAAAACTATGACTTCACAATTAGTCCACTAATTCCCTATGACCACCTCGTTTATTTCCCATTTATTCTTTTTCCCATCACTGTTTCATTTGCCATCATCCCCCTCGTCTAGGTTCCTAGTCACGAAGTAGAGGCTGATCTACCACTTTTCTTACTACACCACACCTCGACCTATTTACTCTATCACACAAACCTGACACTGAAAATTGTGACTTCCGACCCACCCACTACAGCCTCAGCCTGTGGATCTGTCTTCCGGCACTCACCCTACCACCCGAACCCTCGCCGCCACCAGGGTCCTTCCTCTTTTCAGAACGCCCACGAATGCCCTTTGGACCCACATTCACCCCCAAAGCTGAGCAGCAGATTTACAAAGAGGGAAGTCGCAGATCCCTCCAATATGACGTTGAGCAGCCTCAGGTTCTTGAATCACACGCAATCACCAGCCTGCAAACCATGATTTCTATCCACCAAGCTAGTTCTGCGCTATCAGGGTGATCAAGAAATACTCAGACACGCACGCAATATATTTTGGAATCACTCAGCCGGAAGATTTCGTTGCAATGCGGAGGAGTTGCCGTTGATTAGGAAATGATTGATGCGTAGGGAGACCAAGGGCGAAAGGCCGAGGAGAAAGTCAGGGAAAAAGCTGAAGAGGTCTTGGCTTTCGGAGAAAGTGGATTTGCTGGACTAGCTGTTTAAATTTCGAAGTTAGAAGTGGCCTTTCGATGATGTATCATTTTCGGCCCTGAAAAGCAATTTAGGACAGCGAGGGGCATACCGAAGTGGTCGTTGAAGGGCCGTTTTCACTGGGCTTTGACTAAGTTGAACCACGTTCCATGTGGTCGTTATTTTGAGTCGAGCAATGATTATGGGTTGGAATGTGGTAGAATTTATACAAGGAACGGTTAGATGAAAGCTGAGTCTAAGCACGGGACTTCTACCATTTTTAGAAAAGAGGTGCGGTGTTTTAAGGGTTATCGTGGAATTGAGATGGTCGTACAGTCTAGCTCGGACTCGGTATTGAACGTTGCAACGATACATTTTAGATGTCAATGACTGGCCTAAAGATTTGAAGTCACCGGAGAGTCGTTTCATGTACTTTCTGGTTATCTTTTTTTCAAGAAGCAATAAGTGATTGTTTGGTTTGTAACAAAATAAACCTTGCTGACTTGAGGTGACAAATTCTTTTCTAAACCCAGCGTACTTTGAATACAGTGTCCAGTGCCTTGGGTATCAGGACTATAGCCACCCAAGTAATTACTAATCCCGAAGCCGCGAGTGTCACTATTTTTATCTCAAGATATCCTTAAAGATATGAGAAAGTTACGTTCAAGGACAACAAAAACTAACATAGTTTTCTAAGCCCCGGATACCGGCTGCAGACGCATGGATACGCAGACTAGGAGGCCTTCGACGCGATAATCTCTAAAAAAGCTATCTTTTTGTTGAGTTATTTGCCACCTATGGATGTAAATGTGTGCTGTCTTATGAGGTTATGTGCCGTGACACTTGTTTCTATAGAATAGCCTCGTCGTCAATATGCATCTGCATTCTCCTGTATCCTCTCCGGGAACATTGGGGCCCGAAGAGCGCATATATGTGTGCACAGTTCTATTGCCGGACGCGATGGGGCCTTCAGGCAGCTATATGCGAGGAACTGACATGAGGGCTTGCAATGGATATCCTCTTTCGAGAACGGCTCGGTTTACGTTATTCGTTGTGTACGTAGATACATTGGCCGGAAGTACATGGGTGTTAGACTATTAGATGTTCTCGCTTGAGATATCCTTGCTTTTTTTCCTTTTTTTTTCGCTTGAAGGTATAAGTCAAACCCTGATCTTTACCAAAGAAGGACTTTCAGCGGTTATAGGCACTCAAATCAAATCGAGGTATAATTATAAGTGGCAAGAGATTGAGATCAAGATGAGATATGTCCGTGTTGTAGCTATAGCAGAGTGACATTCGCTATGGAATTCTAGTCATGATCCCATATATCCCACGATATATCTTATTGGCGGTAGCGGGCCTAATGTGCTGTACTTATCTTTGGATCCAGTAAAAAGCAACAACAGGTACAGATACTATATTTTAGTAGGAACGCGGCCCAATAATCTTGCCATTCCCTAGCCTTACCTCACGATTAATGATCTTTATACATTCAATCTTCTGTCTGTCAACACTGAGGGCTTTCACCTGAGCTACATCTCCCAAGCAGTAAGGATTTGTCTATATCAGTCGATTAATCCAAGGGTATATTCATAAACACGCAGGTCAACATTCCAGTCGCCGTCCCACATCATTTCTGGGCTTCCCTCACGGGTAATCTCAGGGGACCCCGTGGGAATGGCTCTTCACAATACTTGGGTTCGAGATATTGTATGTAGGTACCTCGGAGTATTATAGTTGAAATGCACGAGGCTGGAAGGGGTCAACGACTAGCCAGTTACTGAATTGAGTATTTCGAATAATATCATTATGCTATTACATCAAACTTCCTTCAAATCAAACGCTCTATGTGACAAATAGCATTTGGGTCATAAAGGACCTAGCAAGATAATCGGTGGCACTGAGGGGTTAACCTGATTTCATCTTCTCATTGTTATTCCGAGGCAATAGAACTTTAGGCCCTTATGCCTCTGAACCAAGTTCTAGAGGCCACTAAACCCGGCGTCTCTAGAGACTTTGAGAATTTTACGAATGAGCTGGAAAATCCATAAAGGCCTCACTCGGATTCTCATCTCTATCACTCAGTTTACTCGATCCCTAGTAATTCACTCCCGCACACTAACAGCTCTTTTACAGTACCTAACTTATAAACCAATCCATTCTAAGGTCTTGTGTTGTCCTCTGAAACTAAGTAGAGTTTATCGAGCCCACTCAAGTAAACTTATGATCTCATGTTCCTTTCCCACGTAGTCTATCATCTGAAATCATAGATTGTTGACAGATGACAGCCAGTAATATATTGTCATGTTATTCATGTACTCTCCATCACTAGTCTGGAGTGAAGCAAAAGCAAAAATATCACTTGGTTCCTTGCAGATTTTAGTGTTGTCTTTAAAGGGTCCGTACTTGTTGGTCACTGAGTACTAGGGAATTTCGAATTCATAATATATCTCTACATCTAGTAAATTCTGACCACATAATACTTTAAAATCTTAAAAGAGAGATCTCGATACGCAATATTACTACCACAAGTCTTTATCATCTTGGGCTAAGGCTTATACTGACATCCCTCTTTACTATTCAGGTCACAAATTCTGAGTTCCAACAATTCACGTAACCTCATTCCCTTACTGTCTGCATATCTTACGGATATCTCTACGAGGGTTGCTCTACAACAAAACCCTCTGACAATTGCTATGTGTGAATGTCTGTTATAAGTAGCATCGGGCAAATGTTGAGGGCAAAGGAAAATCAACTACGATGGCAAAATGTTCAGCTGTGAGGAGTTTGTATATCAACTAGGTCCTGGGGATCTATTACCACTGAAGCTATATATGTTACTTGCGGTACGTAATTAACTGTAATTTGATGTTGTACTTTAGGTTGGATATCTACTGTTGGGTGCCCTCTTATTTGCGGCGAGGACCTATTCGTCTGACATCGGTCAAGAAGCGTTTATGATGATAACCGTTGGGCTGTGCTTGCTATATCTCTAAAAAAATACTACTGAATTTGAGCTACAACTCTCCTCCACTTCACTACGTCTAGACTTCCAGCTGTGCCAATCGGGCGAGAGTCTCCATGTCGAGGGGGTATCACATCTCGCTCAACATGGGACTCTTAGTCCACTCTCTCAAAACACCCTATCAAATGACCTCTGCCCTGAGTTATCTCTCCGGACCTTCTCAGTTAATACCGTGTTATGGGCGTGAGCCTAACTGATGAGGCAATGTTCCCCATTTAGGAATTTCCCAATACAGCCAGTAACAGGAGAGGGACAACCATAGTCTGGAAATGATGGTAGCAAACATGTCACTTCTCAATGTAAACACGGCGCTGCATTGACAACTGTTCACTTGCTTATCAAACCAGTCGAAGTTTTGTCAATAGCCAACAACATATCTTCGCTTCCGGATATCACAACTACTTCAATTTCTAACTAGCAATAAAGACGTGTATCCGCCCTGCTAACAACTCACAACCAACACCACCATCATGCATGATGATATCCTATCCCTTCCTTAGCTCACCGCTCACCGACTAAGTAGACCTTGAACGATCTCGGCGCCACATTAGATACTTAATTTAGTACTAAGGAATCCCTACGTCCAAAGCGCCATCTAATCCTACCGACACTGCTGACGGAAAGTCCTCAACGCGCCGTGGGGGTCGCTGTTTTGTCGAGGCAAGGACCTAGTGTATAGATGCCGTATCCAATATAGTGTCGACGATAGGGATCAGGTAGAGATATCAGGGATTTGTCTCGCAGTCTTCGATGAGAAGATTATCTATCTTGGGACTGTCGGCGCCGTAATTCTTACAGCCGTGTTGATAATTCCGAGTATCAAGGTTTCTATGAATAGTCATGTGTATCATAAACTATATGTGGTGTCCGTGGTGGTTTTTAATCCAAGATCACTATGCAGCTAGCACGGGAAGTTCGAGACATGTGTTGAGAAGAATCTCCCATCTAATATTACAAGCTAATGTACAAAATTATATACATCTATCCCCTCTTCTCTCCTCTCCTCGCTTCCGCAGGCAACACCTCCGTCTCACTGGCCAAGACATTATCATTGGATATCATGTTCCCGAGATCACCATCCAGGCTAATCAGCCTCCGAGCCGCCAACCTGCGCTGTACCCTACGTATCCTCTCTTTCTCATTGCACCCGGTTCAGGCCAAAAGTCCCCATCCGACGTCAAAACTATCACCATCGACTTCAGATCTCCTCCAACTGATGTTTGACATTCTCATACACCAAGAACGTCACCCAAGTCGCTGGCATCACCCTAAACACTGCCGGGCCTAAGCCTCTATAGAACCCCCTTACACCCTCTTCCATCCAAATACGACCCGCAACCCCCGTGATGCCTCTGCCAAAGCGTTTCTCCGAATCGTAATTCTGTAACCGCGCCCGGATGACTTGGTACGGATAGGTAGTAGCACCTGCGACCAGCTTCGCCACTGTTGAGATAGCCAAAGTGCCTTGGGTATCCAGACGCTGCCGCGTAGACCCAGGTAGTTGTGGGTGGGCAGCAAGATACATCTTCCTCAACGGTTCGTAGACAGCAAACTGGACAGCACCATGCGAAACACCAACCAAACTAACCAGCACGCCACGATAGAACCCTCGTATTCCCTCCTTGGCCCAAATCGTCTTCGTGCCATCCATCATACTACTGTATGCCCCCGACGCCGCTCTATCTGATGACAGCATCCTCGTCTTGAGAACCCAAATCGGATTTGTCAACATGGTTGTCGTCGCTCCAGCGCAAGCTGACGCTGCAAAATATTCATACGGTGTCAGACTTGATCGTTTCCTTCCAAAATGGCTTATTTGATCAATGGGTACTAGTCTCCCCGATGCTATCGATTTCTCATATTGGGCCTTGAAGAAGAAAAACTCGCCCACCCTGCAGCGTTCCCCGCTAAGTTTGGTGCCAACCCGCGATAAAATGCTCGCAACGGCGCATCTTGTGCGAATAAACCTCGTAATATGGCAATAGAAGTAAGACTTTCTTTGGACGCGACCGCGCTGCGATAGACTATGTGATGATTAGTAAGCCTGCTCAAATTGAAAGAATTTTGGGGGACTCACTTTGCATGCGGGTTTTCACGATATCAAGAGGATGGACAACAAGGGTGGTTATTGTGCCGGCGCTGAGGCCGGCGATAGACTCAATCGTGGAGTTCGATAAATGGTAATTTGGGATTTCCATGTTTGGTTGTGGTGACGAAGGTAGTTGAGATGAGAAATTGGTGAAAATTCAGCGTTCACGAAATCATGGCGCCATATTTGGGTGAATTATCAGTGGTGCAAGGAGGAATGAGAAAATTCGAATTAAAAGAGTACTAGAGTCAAGTCGAGAAATGAAGCTTTTGGTGTGTAAGAAGTTGTTAAAGAGATATTATATGCTACTTTTTCACATTTACTATCGTAGAGTCTGTGTCTGGGATCATGACCTCATCGATAATCTCGGGTCAAGACCACCATCTTGTCTTAAGCCGAAACTGCCGGAATTTAACAGTCACATATTTGCAGAGTGCTTCAAACTTCACATAGGCTCACACAATAAAGACAGTAGTTCAGAAATATTTAGAAAAGAGATTTTGATATCATTAACAAAACCAAATGAAAGCATGGCGCCCTTGCGCCCCTGCAAATATTGTAGTAGTTGTACAAAGAGCACAACAGCCGGCTCTCTACACGGCCGATACCGTTGGCTCATCCTCTGGCCTTGACATGATGGCTCGGATGTTATAGTAGTGTTACAGGTAAAAGAAATATTTGTGGGTGTGGTGTGATCGCGTGGTTTCCGCTCAGTTTGGTGGGTATCGGCAATACATTTAGGAGAGGGGAGAAAGAAGGCTAGGCGGTGTTAGTATAAGAGGATTTACAGAGTTTTATAGATTCAGTGGAGGCGTACCGGATGATCGAAGGGCGAGGGACGCTGCGTGTGAGACCTATTTCGATATTGGGTTAGATTTGCTGTCGGTGATCGGGAAATTCGAGGATTGCATGAGCAGAATTTGACCATACCGAGGTACAGAATGAAGGGAATGTAACCGCTAGAGTAATGTCAGTACAAGATCACAGATTAACAGACTCCGAGATCAACTCACTAGTGAACGACGACCCGCGACACGTCAATAAGACGACCGATACGCTCCTGCTTCATTGTTAATTCCAGCACTTCTGTAAGGTCGTGTTGTTAAATAGCCGTACCTTAGACTCTTCGGAAAGGGTAAACATTTTGAATATTAGTGTGTATCTACAAGAGAATTTAAAAAATAAACACCAGAATGTTGCCGCAAATATCGATCGCACCTAGCTTCACTGTCTCTAACAATACCACTATAGAACCCTTCCTCAACTTTTCCAGCCTTGTCCATAGTGGGGCTATTTGAGTTAATTAACGAGGGTTACAGTGAATGTGTAGACCCTAGGAACTTCAATCCACCAAGGCGCCAGTGTTTTCACAGCGCGGGGTTGTTTTGCAGGAAGTCATGACGCTTTGTGCAACCGTTCACAAAATTCATTTAAATGACGACAGTGCATTGGTGAATATTTAAAGCACGCCGTATTGGGAATAATAGAACGGTGATTGGAAAATCGGCGGTTTTTGATACCTGAGATTATGACGTCATTGGATATTCAGACGGAGTATATCTCCATTGGTGCTAATAGACATACGGCCATTGCTGACTGGAGTTTTCGTGGGACCCTGGCATTTGGTGCGGATGTTAACATTGCGCTTTGGGACCCCGATGTAAGAGGCCGTATCGTCATTAAATGATAAGTATGGTAAAAATCTAACTTTTATAATAGGCGAAAACTTCCCATGGTATCACTACTCTATTAAAAGGTCACAAAGACTTCGTTAATGCAGTCAAGTTCATTCCTTCCGTTGGTTATGGCAATTCTACGGAACAACTATTGATCTCCGGATCCGATGATAACTCCTTAAAACTTTGGTCCATCGACACCATCACCAACAAATATGAGTGCATCCAGACCGTTACCGACCATACAGCACCTATTCATTGCGTTACCATCTTAAAATCATTGTCATATTCTAAAGGTATATTCTTAGCATCAGGAAGTGCTGATGCCACCATAAAGATCTGGAAGCTTGAGAATAGACAACTATCACTCGTTCAGTCCATCACTACTGCACCTCGTTTCTTTTCTCTTGCCCTTGCACTCAGCTCTTTGGACACCTCAGATGACACCATTCTCCTCTCGGCAGCTGGTACCAAAACCTTCATCCAAGTTTTTGTCGCCGACCTCACCAACTCTTCTTCCATCAACTTCACTCTTCAGTCTACCCTCAGTGGTCACGAAGGATGGATCCGATCTCTTGAATTCGTCCGGGAGACTGAAGATCTTACTAGCGACCTCCTCATGTCTTCTGCCAGTCAAGACAAGTACATTCGTATCTGGCGCATTCACCAAGGAACTGACCTCCCTATCAAATCCACTAACGACGCTGACCTTCTCCGCAGCACCTATCTCCCTGGGAAATCCCCAGCAAACAAGGCCCATCGCTTAACATCCGGCACCAAGTCATTTTCCGTAACCTTTGAAGCCCTCCTTCTTGGCCACGAAGACTGGATTTACAGCGCCCAATGGCTTACTCGTCCCAACGAAAACCTTAGATTACTGTCCACATCTGCCGATAATACACTTGCCATCTGGGAGCCTGATACCGACTCGGGTATTTGGATCAGCATAGTCCGTCTCGGTGAAATCTCTCGTGAAAAGGGTGCCACCACCGCCACTGGCAGCACCGGCGGTTTCTGGACCGGCCTCTGGGCCCCCGACGGTACCTCTGTTGTTTGCCTTAGCCGCACCGGTTCTTGGCGCCGTTGGTCCTATGACGCCTCTACCGACTCCTGGAAGCAAGAAATTGGCATTTCGGGACACGTCCGTCCTGTCACTGGAATCACTTGGGCTAGGAACGGCAATTACCTTCTTTCTACTTCTACTGATCAAACAACCCGTCTCCATGCTCCGTGGACCAGTGTCGACACTACCGAGCATTCCGTTCCTTCTTGGCACGAAATGGCCCGTCCGCAAATTCACGGGTACGACCTCAACTGCATCGACAGTCTTGGCGATCACCAGTTTGTCTCCGGTGCTGACGAGAAGTTGATGAGAGTGTTCGCGGAACCCAAGGCCGTCGCCACACTTCTGAATAAACTTTCTGGGACAAGTGCTGCCGATGAATCGATGCCCGATGCTGCCAATATCCCCGTTCTTGGTCTTTCCAACAAGGCTGTTGGTGCCGAGGCTCCCACGGAGCAAACTAGTGGAGTTTCCGAAATTGATATCACCACCGGTGTCCGCAAGTCGGCCCTTGACATTGTGCACCCGCCGTTTGAAGATTCTCTATCAAGACACACCCTGTTCCCCGAAGTTGAAAAGCTTTACGGCCACGGTTACGAAATTTCGTGTCTAGCTAGTTCCCACGACGGTTCTTTGATCGCCAGTGCTTGCAAAGCGACATCAACTAACCATGCCGTGATACGTCTCTTTGAGACCACAAAGTGGACCGAGATTCGCCCTCCACTGACGGGCCATTCTCTTACTCCTACGCGTGTCCGGTTCTCTCGGGATGATAAGTATATCCTATCTGTTGGCCGTGATCGTCAATGGGCAGTTTTGAGCGCAAAGAGGCTTCCGAGTTTATTTTGAAGCAATCTAATCCTAAGGGTCACTCCCGTATGATTCTCGACGCTGCGTGGACAGAGTGCATGGATGTTCGGAGTTTCGCTACGGCGGGAAGAGACAAGAAGGTCAACTTGTGGGTAGAGAAGGAGGGTAGCTTCGTGCTTGGGACTTCAATTACGTTTGATAGTCCAGTGACATCGATTGACTTTGTGCAAAGCGTGGATGCGAAGAAGCAGGTGCTGGCTGTGGGTATTGAGACTGGGAAGGTATTCTTGTGTCTTGTGTCGTTTGACGAGACTGTTGAAGTTATTTCGAATACAGAGTTGGATGATAAGTAAGTTTGCTTTTGTTTGACAATTCATGAATCTGACTAACATGATATTCAGATATTGCTTGCCCAAGACCATCCTGCAGTTAGCCTGGCAACCATTTTCTGCGGAAATCAGCAGATATAGGTTGGCGACTGCTGGTGATGATAGTTCGTTAAGGCTGTACTCTATCCAGATTTAGATAGAATACACACCAAAAACAGTAAAAGTTCCAAAACCACAAAAAATTACATTAATAATATCACGGACCTCAACCTCAAACCTAAGTCATGGAAGACAACATTTTCATTTAGATAATTAGTTGCATTATTAAAAGCTCATACTATAAGAACCTATATTATAGAAATCGAATTGCTTCGCGGTCCGTCTCATGAGCCCTCCATCGTGGCGAGCTGTCAACCCATCGACATCTTCCATCCAGACGACTACGTATTTTCTATAAATGGTTGTGTGTTCATATCTCATATGATCCTTCTCTCTCCCGTTGAAACCCTCTTCCTGTTATAACTCTGACTTGGCAATATCCCCTGCCGCCGTCGTAGCCGCATTTGCCAGCGTTTGCGCCGCCGTCTTAGCCAACATCACGATATCCGAAGCGTCATCGCCATGTGCATAAAACCAAGCGCGCTGGACGAGGAATTTGATGTGCTGGGGAAGGTAGAGGAGGGTTCCGAGGCACCCGAGACTAACGAGGAGGAAAAGAATGGTGTCTATGGAGAAAGTAGTGAGTTAGCAAGGGGTTCGAAGACAGTGTTATGGTGAATTGTAGTGTGGATGGTCACATGCAGTAGCGAGAAGTTGATGATTAGGGAGCATGCGCAGGGTGTATAGATCTTCGGCAGTCGGGAATGAAGGGGATATGATGTGTGCGCTGTCTCAATCTCACGTACAGAAAAGAAAACGCTCAAACGGCGTGTACATATTCACCGCGAAGCTAACTTCGATCTGATAAACCTTGCGGTTAATTAACTTGATGAGAGGACTTTGCGTCATTGTTTCTATATGATATCGAGATCTTGAATACGAGTAAGTGGTCAAATTATCGTCGTCGTAGAGTGTCGCGTGATGATGAAATCGAATGAAGCAAAGAGGCACCCAATCAAAAGGGAACTGCAAAAAAATTAAAAAGATATAATGTGGAAATAAAAAAGAGCGTACTACGCAACCCAGAGAACGAACGGCTGCCAACTTTTTAAAATATAAAAACGAAGAAGAAAGGACTATCAACAACAGAAATCAGACAATTAATAAACGAAGAAACGGACAAACTGCGAGTTCCAAAGCAACCACATTCATGTGCTAAAATAGTACTATGACCATCACTTGCCAAAGATGCTTCAAGCAAACCCAAACCCTCAAGCGCGGTCTCACCGATATAACACCCCTGTCGTATCACCTTAAAATAAAAGGCTTTCATTGGTCAATTGCTTTCTTCACCAACAGTCACTGTTATACCTGCCACCAAACCCACTCCGATGCATCACCCATATCGCACGACATTACCCTCTGCGACCCCACTATCCCATCTCAACCACACTCTCCCGACCCTCCCGGAAATAACTACGCCATCCACTCTTCTCTCACCATGCTACCCCACCTTCTATTCTGCCGTCTCCCGACCTTCCTAAGGTCTCTCACCAGCGCATCACCACCACCCGTCGCATTCACAATCACCCGCCAACTAACAACCACCCCACTCCACCTTTCCAAAAACGCCAAATGCCCCCACGCCCCAAGCCACCCCGAAGACGAAATTGAAGAAAGCTTCCTCAAAGGCAGTGGCCCCGGTGGCCAAAAAATTGTGAGTTTCATCTCAAAGCCTTCCCTACCACTCTCAATAGCCACCCCATATCCCACTGATTCCAGCTAACACTTCCCTTTTATTGTCCTCCAGAATAAAACCAATTCCGCCGTCCAAATTAAACACATCCCTACTGGCATCGTCATCAAATCTCAAGCCACCCGCTCTCGTACGCAAAACCGACAAATTGCCCGCGAACTTCTTGCCCAACGGCTCGACGAACTATACAGCGGGACATTTAGTCGGACTCATATCGTCTCCATGATCAAGAAACAGCGGGCTGATTCTGCAGCAAAGAAGTCCCGTCGGAAATACAAGAGTCTAGAGGCGGAGAAGAAAAATGAGGGCTGGGGCCCCAAGTAGAAGAAACGGCGGAAGTGGCGGTTTCGTCAGGAGGCACTTCCGAACAAGAAATTGTAATTCCGTCTGCACCTGAGATCAGATCAAGACAAATTGATGATCCAGATCCGCATAAAAGCTGAACCTCTTCATACATATATACCAAGCATAAGGAATCACAGCACATAATTCAGCTAGCGGCACAGGTAGAAAAATACGGTAATCAAATAATAATATGGTACTCTATATAACCTAACAGAACGATATTTCGTGGCAAAAATGTAACTTCATCAGTTTAGACTAAAACAAAAGACATCGAGAGTGATTCCTGGGTGTTTAAAATAACGCAAAAGCAGAAACGAAAAGAGTAATAAAAGTTGTAAAGAGAAAGTTCAACCTCCCAGACCAAAGCTTTTGAAAAAGAGGGAATGGTTCGTCATCATAATTAGGAAATGTGCAAAGCGGAACGGTTTCATAGGGCGCACGAGAATCTCATACAAGCAGTAGTCGATCTTGAGCTGTCACATACTTGCCACTATCCTCAAAGACTACAGCAAACAAATGACTTCAACTCAACATTAGTACCACCGCCGTCATGAACAAGCAGAGGACCCCAGTCAAAATACGCAGGTAAGGCTCTATGAGAGTCGAAGTCTGAAAGAAAAGGAAATGGTGTGGTTGGAAATTTGTATTGTTGCGCTGCAAACGACCAGGGCCCTCCTGTTAGCCCTCCAGATTACTCTATATAACCCCCCTAAAGAACCAATTACACACCTTAGAAGCACTTGCGGTGAACGATCGAAGGACCACTCTCATCATACTCCTGCTTGGAGATCCACATCTGCTGGAAAGTGGACAGCGAAGCCAAAATGGAACCACCAATCCAGACGGAGTACTTGCGCTCCGGGGGAGCGATGATCTTGACCTTCATAGAAGAAGGAGCAAGAGAGGAGATCTCCTTCTGCATACGGTCAGAGAGACCGGGGTACATGGTGGTACCACCAGACATGACGATGTTGCCGTACAGATCCTTACGGACATCAACATCGCACTTCATGATCGACTGCCAAGTAGTAACATGGATACCACCAGATTCAAGACCCAGGACAGATGGCTGGAACAGAGCCTCGGGGGCGCGGAAACGCTCGTTGCCAATGGTGATGACCTGACCGTCAGGAAGCTCATAGGACTTCTCGAGCGAAGAAGAGTTGGCGGCAGTCTGGATCTCCTGGTCAAAGTCAAGAGCAACGTAGCAGAGCTTCTCCTTGATGTCACGAACAATTTCACGCTCGGCAGTGGTGGAGAAAGAGTAACCACGCTCAGCAAGAATCTTCATGAGGTAGTCAGTCAGGTCACGACCAGCCATGTCAACACGGGCAATGGCCTGGGGAAGGGCAAAACCCTCGTAGATGGGGACAACATGGGTGACACCATCACCGGAATCCAGAACAATACCGGTGGTACGACCGGAGGCGTACAGGGACAGAACGGCCTGAATGGAGACGTAGAAGGCGGGGGCGTTGAAGGTTTCAAAGACAATCTGAGTCATCTTCTCACGGTTGGACTTAGGGTTGATGGGAGCCTCGGTGAGCAGGACAGGGTGCTCCTCGGGGGCGACACGGAGCTCGTTGTAGAATGTGTGATGCCAAATCTTCTCCATGTCATCCCAGTTAGTGACGACACCGTGCTCGATGGGGTAGCGTAGGGTAAGAATACCACGCTTGGACTGAGCCTCATCACCAACGTAGGAATCCTTCTGACCCATACCAATCATGATACTGCATTGCGGAATTATGTTAGTGGCGAGAGCTTGACGTTGCGTTGGACCGGGGAGCTTCTCCAGAAGGCAGACAGGGTAACCTGGGGTGGAGCGCATTGTGCAAGCAAGCTGGGGCTGCTGGAGCTGAAAAGGGGGCCAAAAGAACTCACCCATGGTGTCTGGGACGACCAACGATCGAGGCTATATGAAAATGGTTAGTAATTGATTGCGATACGTTGGTTGATCACTAGTTAACGGACGGGCGTATTGCGGATAAACCCGATTGACAAGCGAACGAGATAAGTGTGCGAAACAAGGCGGGGTAGCTACTTACGGAAAACGGCACGAGGGCATCATCACCGGCGAAACCGGCCTTGCACATACCGGAACTATTACCGTAATGTCAGAAAACGTCAAAAAAAAAACATGCCCATTGCAGTTATCGTAGGGATTTATCGCAATTGGGCTGTGAAGCTTCGTTGTCGAACAATGGCCGAATCTATAGGGGCAGATGCGGGGGTGGCGGAAGTTTGTGTCGGTAAGGACAGCAAGCTATAATCTCGGTGGAATCCTGTCTTACCCGTTATCGATGACGAGGGCAGCGACTTCCTCTGTATGATAAGAGGATAATTGTTAGCCATGTTCGAGATTAATTGGGCATTAGAAGATGTTATTCCAATGTTTTTGTGGTATTGCGACTCTATCACGAGCTCCAAAACGCGTATTGTGGTAGCCATGTGGGGGGCTCGCAAGGTGGCAGAATCCAGGAGAGGGGCATCATGAACTAACCTTCCATGGTGGCGATTGTGTCGGGTTGAATGTAAGATGTAAAAAAAGAGACAAAGTATTAAAAACGCTCACACGATATCCTGATCGAACAAGCTAAAGAAAAAGATGCGGTGATATGGAGACGAGGCTATTTACAAGCTTGAGGTGGAGAAGAGAGAAAGAAGAAGGTATCTGTTGGTTTGGGCGGTGGCAGGAGAACTAAGAAAGGAATGGATTGGGGTGGTCCAAATTTATCTAGTGGAGAGGCCAACGGAGACGAGAGCATATGCTCCCAGTATCCGTGCCTGTACGGAAGCTCAAGTACCTGATTTCAGTGCATCCCAGCGAAAAGGGAGACTCAACATATCGCACTGTATAAATACATGCCCGCCAGTAAGCCCCTGAATCAGGGCTGCTGGTTAGGTCAAGGCTAAGGCCCCCGAGTGAGAGCAAGAGTGGTGAACCGAGTATATGGTTGACTCTTCACAGGGGATGACCCCACTTCCGCTTCAATTTTAGATGTACACAGTGCGATGGTGGCTGGGAACTTGTACCAGCAGCCAAAACCCCTGGAGAAGCTCTGGCGGGGGCGATTTCAAGCAGTCGGTAGATTGGCACAGTACTGACCATTGATACTAAGAGATGGCTGTAAATAGCACTGAGATAGCTGTAGAAGTTCTGAGTTGGCGGGCCCCGCTGTTCTATGCTACCGAAACGAGAAGATAGAAGGCAGCGTAACAGCTCCTACGATAGTGACTAGAGCTTCTCTAAAAGCGTTCCTGTCAACTAGCTTCCTGCTATCCTACCATGCGGATCTAAGCGTAGACAACAAATAAAAATGACACGATGGCCAACACTAGCCAAGACGACTACGACCAGTTCGGGTCGTCCAAAAGAATGGCATCAGCCAGCCATAGCATTCCGGGGTTAGGCACAAGGAAACAAATAAGGGACAGGCGGGTCCTGATCTTGAGGGTGCAGCCATACTACCGGAGCCAGGAACGAATGAAGCCGTGCATCGGGAACAAGTGCGAGCTTGATGAAGGCCGCGAATCTACTCAGTTGTCTTCGCTATGAGAAGAGTAGTCTATGGCTGGTGATTGCTAGTGCAGGAGCCATAATGCAGAATAGCAGCCATTGGGTCGTGATCTAGTGAGATTCCCACACGTAACCTCGATAAAACTAACATCCAAATAATTTCTAGTGTTTTGGTGTGTATTTACAGCTTGGCGATGAGATTACCTGCTGTCTACTAATGGTTGTCCTGAAATGATGAGGTTGAAACTTGGTGCAACTAGTGGAGGGGTAGCTCAAGGCAGTAATTTAGCAGCTTACCCTAAAAATGACCATGTCCAGCTTCTAGCCACCATCAATTAGAATCACATTTAGTCTTAATAGATCTTGTATTCAAGTTTCTAAAACCTAAAGATAGTACTCATGTGCCACAATGACTGACGTCTGTACCATACGAATGGGTGTACGAGGTCTTCGCCCAATGTCGAGCCTGACTCTAATGTTGTGATAGCCCAGCGAATATCAAGATGTGGGGGGCTACGTAATAAGTGCGTTGTTGGAGACATCGATATCCGCGTTCGTATCCCCATATGTTGGCTCCGTGTTGAATCCGCGGTGAGAACGCTGGAGACCGCAACAGTAGAGTCGCGCGAAGCTATCGTTATCCAATTGATAGAACAACTGGGTGGTGATCCTCCACAGCAACAGCGAGAACAAACTCAGGTTCCTTTCAGTTTCGTTTACAAAGGTCTCCAGCATGCACTCCCACCGCCCGTTTCTCCTGCATGTGCTTATGTGCGATGTGTTCCTGAGCCAGATACGCCCCACAAATCAATCTGCAGGTTCTCGTTCAGAAAATCCCGCCAACACCACAAGATTAATTTCGACAAGGCTCTTTGGCGTATTGCGCCTGTACAACGCAATGGGCATGTTATGCTTCTTGGTTGTAGAGAAGATAAAAGACCATAAGGAATGGAATGGGGCCGCCAGCCATCGCCACTAGGGATTATCCGTCCTCATTTAACAGCTGCATATAGGTGCGTTATTACGCTGCCAGCCCTCCCGCCTCTGATTTCGGCGCAACGAGATAGCTGATGAGCGAAATGAATCGCCATCTCCCTTTCTTTTCCCCTTGTCGGGGCCTGCGAGGTCTGGATTCGGAACCACGGCCTTGACATAGGGCGATCGCTCGCGTACAAAGGAGATGCAGTTGGCAGACGGTGCAACCACTTCGAGACGGCTGTTGTCGAGGTCGGTCCGGTCACAGATCTTGTAGGACTAGGTACTGCGATGCCCCCTTCTCAACTCCCTAGAAAATATTTATGTCCAGATAGATGCAAGAGCCTCGGTTCATAGTAGTTTGTCTATAAATACTGATGCCTGGTCTCGGCCTTACCTCCCACTATACGAAATTTCAAAGTAACGGTAAACCCCATCTCCGAATTAAGTTTGTTAAAAATCCGGACCTCTCGGGACGTCAGCGTCGGGATGCAGATGACTGATGGTCCCCGTCAGATCTAACTGGTGTGGCTATGCTCTCTTTTAACCCGGACTTATGCAGCCCTCCAAACTGTGCGAGAGCATCGCACAGCAGCTGACATTCCTGGTGGAGTAAGCCTGACATCAAGGGAAAATATTACGGATACTACTCGCCCAAATACTAGAGCCAAGTCCCGTTCCTAAATCAAGACATAATCGAGGTTGGTAGTGATTATCATCTGTTTTTGCTAACCCTCCATATCGCTCACAGGTCTGTGGTTCAGCGTAGGTTCAGCCTCATGAATTAACTGTCAGTGTAAAGGCAAAGTGGTTGATCGGGCCGCAGGGTTGGGTAGAGGGGCTGTCTAGCATGTACATAAAGCACAGGTTATACTGAGCGATCATAAGGTGTTTCATAACCTACTAGAACATAAACTAAACCCAGCACGTATGGAAAAACATAGTCAAAAAAACATTGCTTACTTAACCCGCGGTGTGGAGAGCGGGGATTCGTCTGTAATTAAATCCGGACCTGCAAGTATTTCCAGGGTTAACAGGACTAAGCAGTGCATGTAGAAGGGTTACGTGAAAATATCAGCTTTACCTTGATTCAGCACAAATAAAGCATTCGTGAAGATTCCAGAAGTGAAACTAGCCTCACTTTTGTGGAACCTATTTTTCTTGCTCTAGTGAGATGTCACTCATGTTCAACTCAAGTTATAAATAGTCTAGATTTCCAATCACAAACTTGATTCAGACAAGCTACAATAAATTGAACATTTACTTAACACATTTACACACCCACCTTAATCAATAATTTCCACACTTCAATTCTCACAATGGGCGACAAGAACCTGAACCATCTTCTCAAGTGGAGTATCGAGAACTCCGGCCCCGAAATTCCGGCAGAGCAGCGGACCCAGCTAACACCCGAGATAATCACCTCCCTCATGGGTGGCCCTAGTGAGGCCGAGCTCATGAAAGCCGCTATGGAGCTCGTCACCTCTAGCGACCCTGAAGTCACCTTGGATGCCAAGATCACTGCTATGGACAACTTTGAGCAGATGATCGAGAATTTGGACAATGCCAATAACATGGTCAACCTCAAGCTCTGGGACCCCCTTCTGTCTATTTTGGAGTCTCCCGAAGCTGAGCTGCGCCGGATGACCGCTTGGTGCATTGGTACCGCTATTCAAAATAATGTTAAGAGTCAGGAGGCTTTTCTGATGACCCCTGGGATCTCTAAGTTGGTTGTCATGGCTCTGGATGAGAAGGAGGAGAAAGTTGTTCGCAAGAAAGCTGTCTACGCTCTGAGCTCTTCGTGCCGCAACTTCCAGCCTGCTATGGACAAGATTGTAGAGGAATTGGCTAAGTTCGACAAGGTCTACGGCCACATCGATGCGAAGGATATGAACCAGATCGACACTGTCATTGTTCCTCTAAAGGAAGCTATCTAAGCTGCTGGACAGCGAAGCTTGGAAGATGTTGGATGAATATTATAACATTATGGGCGTTTGGGAGTTTGATTTGCTTTTTGCTTTGGTCTAAGTTGATATCACGGAATATCACATGGAATATAGAAGACATAGCGGGTGTGAACGTATCAAAAAAAGGAAATAAATTGAATATGTTGTACAAAACTGCTACTGTTTTACCAAACCCATATTCGTACATGGTGTGATATACAAAGATATCCTGGAGCTGAGACTAGTATATTTGGAAGCTCAGGATAACAACCTCAACAAACACCCTACCCACTACAACTCTTCACTTCTTAAAACTTCCCGGTCATGGGAATACCAAACATCTGCATCAACAATCTGGCTTGACGATCCGACTTGGCAGTGGTGCGGACCATGACATGCATACCAGGAATCATCTTAGAGGGTACATCTGATTGATTGTTAGTAATAGTTTTTAGTGTGGTGCTGGAGATGGAAGTTTTACGTCGTAGTTCACACCGATTTCGGGGAAATGGGCCATATCTGTCGGATTCAGACCGAAAGTGATGGCACCACTGCCATCGCCCTCACCACGGATACCCGGCCAATCCTTGATTTTGGGGAAGACAAGAGTAGAAAGCTTGTCAAGAAACTCGTAAGCCTGATCACCAAAAATGGTAGTCTTGCAACCACTCAGATCACCCTTCTTGATCTTCCACTGTGATACTTGGTTCTTGATCCAAGTAACCTTCGGCATACGACCACTGATAGCCATAACAATAGCACGGGACACAGCCAGGTACTGAGGATCAGCGCCAGCCTGGGGCTGGAAGCAGTGAATGTGAATAGACTTGATCTCCGGAATAGTGTTATGCTTTATGTCCTCCTCGATCAGCGGGAGAGTGCCGGCACCACGGGGGGCACGCAGAGGACGGTTGATGTGGTAGGGCGAAGAGTCGTCCCATTTGCGAAGACGCTCACGTTCGGGCTTCTTGGGAGTACCGGGAATGACGTGGTTGTAGGTCATTGTCAGGATATCGGAGGAGAAGGTGTGGTTGTAGGTTTCCCGGAGGCGAGGATTGTTGAAGGGTCCGGGAAGGAAGTTGCGGGCAGTGGGGTCGGAAGCCTCGGGGCTCTGGACAGGGTGGAGGGGACCACGGTCATACTTGGGGGGGTGAAACTGGTAGCTATTCAGGGTAATTATCAGATATCGTGTTTTTGTGGAATGTGCAGTGATATCACCGGCCGGGAAAGCCAATGATATTGACGTTGGCAGGGTCTTACCGTTTCCCGGGAAGTTCAGTGTTGCGGTTCGCAGCGCGATTAATTTGCTTGAACTTGTTGACGATATCCTAATCGGGGAAGGGAGTAGCCATAGAACTATTGGACTCAATGTTGATGACCGGCTTGTCGGATTGTAATCTGGAAGTGGTAGAAATACATTTTCTGCTAGCGATCAATTGAGACCTGAAAGCGCCACGTATGAGACTGTGTGAGGCTATGATACCTTCGGAAGCCATAGTCCCGATGTTAGGGTCAATATTGGTGGGTGGACACTGATAACACCTTATTTCTATTACTTGGGCTATCTGACATCATGAATATCGTCGATTTTTGCGCCATATCAAGTCATTATAACGCCACAAACAAGATGTGGCTCCAAACAGCGCCACAACAATAACAACCTTATAGAATCTGTTAATGAACCCTTATGCATGTCTAATTAAACGACGATTTGAAACTACCGCATATATACAACAGCATTTGGGGATGTGATTTTTATCACTCGACCTTAAAGCCATTGCCAAGAAGAATCATCAGAGGTTTCATAGATCGCAATACTTTTCAACATCACACGAATACCTCAAAACACATGACTACACCAAAGGAAGACTTACTATGTGCCATATAACGTATTAGTAGGTCTAGATACTTTTGATCTACTAGAGTTGAGTAAACTGAAGGCGAGAGCTCTTTCTAGCTACTGGGAGCGATCACTCCAAATGTTACCAATCAGACATTAAAACATTTTTCCCAAGCCTTTCTTTAAAAAATAACTCCATCTTTATCATTTCAATACGTCTTTCGCAACTTTCGTAAACGCCTCTGAACGGGCATCCAAATTGCCATTTTGAAATCGGCACTTTAATAGCTAATACTCGAAATTCTATTAGTCGCCTAAATAGCTTTGATTCTGCTTCTTTTCAACCATTCAGCGTCTTTTTCCATTTTCAGACGCTTCCACCAGCTCGCGAACAGCCATTATCCATTTTGCTTAAAATCCTCAAGCATTTTAAGTACTGGATTTTCTAAAACCCTCACAGGCCCATTAACTACATCGCCCCCACTATACGCAACCTAGGCGGTCCACATACTACACCCCGCATTCCAGCACATCACGTTGTGTGGTACTAAGAATAGCTGCGCCTGGACAGTGACTATTGCCCAATTATCTTTAATTGGTTCCTGAGTATATCTAGTTACAAATCTGCTGCGACTGCACTTTGCTCATTTGCCTTTGGCGCGACCATTTTCACCGCTAAGACCAGGGTTGAATTTAAGCGGTCATCACTTTACGCAGCTTGAAGTCCAACACTGTGTCCCTCCATCTCCATCTCTCGATCGACTCGACGAGGTGCAACTATATATTGGATACATCGTTGGCGATTGTGAACAACTTCGCTACTCTGCAAAAATGAAGAGCCTTTTCGGATTCAAGTCCGACAAGAAGGCCGAGAAGACTCAGGTCGATTTTGAACGAGAGGAGGTTGAACAAAATTGCACCCCACGACCACCTCAACCGGTAAGATTCATCTTTCAGCTATCAGATAATCATGCCCTTTTATCGCCCCTGTAACTGATCCGATCTAAATGCTTTGTGTCACGATTTAATTACTAACAGCTTGATAGGTGGTCTTCCCTTCAGGGAAAAGTCCATATGGCAAAATGGTCAATGTGGATGGAAAGGATAAGAAAGGTCGAGTCTCAAAAGTTCCCATTAACACTGAAGGAGATGCACTAGTGGTATATATTCCGTTTTGGCCATTCTTTAATTCCGATTATCAATTGAACTGACTTTATATAGATTTGCCGTACTCGTGAATGCCTCCAAAAGTTCAACGTGCCAATTCCCAGCGATGACATCATCTGGCAAGCCGTCAAGTCACCAGAAGGCCGCTACAACTATGCAATCGCAGCCCAATATCTGAGAGCTCAATATGTTGCCATGAAAGGAACTGTTCTACCCATTAATCCTTCTCGGAGATTGTTTGGCGGGAGGAATCAGAATGGTGTGACATGTTACATGGATTCCTTACTGTTTGCCATGTTTGGGAGACTCCAAGCTTTCGATTTCATGATTGAAAGAGAGTATGAAGATGCTAACAAGAATAAGCTGGCTCTCATTTTACGGACGTGGGTCAACATGTTGCGTGATGCAGTAGCCATCGATGCTGATATGGTAAGCAAAAAAAAACGTCATTTCTTAAACGTGGGCGACATAACTCTAATATACGTGCAGGTGAATTGGCTCCAGATCGCCCTTCGGGACTGTGGCTGGGATCGTGAGTTCAACCAGCAGCAGGACACTACAGAACTTTTCGCTTTTATTACGGAATGTCTCGCCCTTCCTTTATTGCAATTACAAGTTGATGTCTGGCATTGGGGTGCATCGGAAAAGGCCGACCATAGACTTGTACAGGAACGCCTGGTAAATGTCGCCGTCCCTCAAGGAATGGCGAGAAGGTTAAGCTCGAAGATTGCCTTGCCTCTTATTTCGATTCCAACATACGAGTAGAGAGAGTTGTGTCCGATGGGAAAGACTACTCAGAAGTACAAGAACACTTGCTGCCCGTCACTAGTGTCCAGTCCGATGATCCCACCTCAAAGCAACCAGACGCCAATGCCAATGCTAGCCCTGACCCCCAGGGAACCCTTCAATGGCTACAAAAGACGATACTACCCCCTTATCACGCGGTCAAAGACAGATTTGCTGTCGAGAGCATCCCTAAATTTGTCGGAGTATCCTATTTCTGCGATTAAGCGTAGCCAGACTCTTCCGTTCGACGAGGGTGAAGCTGGTCCATCTTTGAAAAGATATTCGACCAGCTTTTTCCAAAAGGTTCTTGTCGACAAAGACGGAGCCGTTTCTCCTGTCCCTCCTGGCAAAGATAGCAATGATGTTAATGTCGGTCGGGCCATGTCATTCCCTGCTTATCAGGTTTTCAGATGGATTCCATGGTTCTCAGATGAACAAACCGCGCCAAGCAATGACGATGAGCTTATCAGAAGCTTCCAGCGGAGGCCAGTTATTGGTCTGTGTTTGTCCCGGTATGAATGGAACAGCCAGACTCAAAGTTGGAATAAGAACAATACTGAAGTGGATATCCCCGAAGCTATGAGACTTCCTCACATTATCGCAGACGATGGAAGCCTTGGGGATAACATGGTGCAGTCTGGCTTCAAGTTGGCCTTGCAGTCTATCGTTAGCCATCGTGGCAAGAACCCCTCAGAGGGTCATTACGTGTCTTTTGTTCGTACAGAGCCCAAGGTTCTGAGGGCCAATCGCCGCAGTGAACATGACGATGACCCACCTCCAGACTATGAAGACTCGCAGTGGGTCAAGTTTGATGATCTGGTTGATCCTCACGTCAAGCCCGTCGACAATCTCCAGGAGGCTTTGCGGCAGGAAGACCCTTATCTCCTCTTTTACCAAATTGTCCCCTGATGGACAGCGGTAACTCGACGGCAGCTCCACCCTCATATACGGATTCACGGCCGGTATCATCTCATGTGGAACCCGGGCCTTTTGTGGCGCCTAGGGTGTCATCCCAGTCTGTTTTGGACTTGAGTGATGTTCCTTCCTCCCCCCCAGTTCTTCCGGCTCCCGAGAGACCAGCTGCGGAAATCAATGATAGCAGAATCTCCGTGAGCATTGACCAGGCTCCTACACTCCCGGTCGAGGCGATGCCTAACTCGCCGACCAACAGCCAAAACCCTTCTTATCTCCTCCTCCCAGAACACTTCGCCCATGATATACGGGCAATCTATTGATTACCTTCCTATGTTGTATGAAAGGGTTGCTGCACAAAGAGCCCGAGAGATTGAGATTGGCATTGTCTCAATTCTGTCGTCACCCCAGCGGTCTCAGCACGTCTCACCCCGTACTTCTGTAGAGGGCCGAAGACCTCGTGCCAGTCAAGATGGTCAGGATAACGGAGATGGCTCTAGACCAGTAACCAGTGGCCAGAATCTCGATGTCAAGGACCTGGAACGGTCGAACGGAGGAAGAACAGCATTCGGACGTGCTGTTGCTCGGTTTTCTCGTAGTGCTTCGCGTCAAAGACGTTCTAGTAGCCATGGAGGTCTTACGGAAGACTTCGAGAAACCGGAGAAGAGTAGCGGGCTTTTGGAAACCCGCAAATCAATTTCGCTGTCGAATCTTGCCCGGGGGCTCACGGGTAAGGAGCACAAGGAGCCGTCGGGGTCTTCTAATCTCGCTGAGGCATTGCCTATCAGACCCGGCGATCTCAACAATAGGAATCAGGGGCAGCCTAATGTGGTTAATGCTGATGGGCCGATTGGCGAAACCGTCGTCAGAACTCTGGCTCTGGGGTCTATCGTCAACACCGGAAATTCACCATTACAGCCGATCACTGGGGTTTCTGATGTCCCGGGACCCAAGGATGCCGTGAGCGACCCTGAGGGCCTTGAACTTGACCTTGAGGGGTCGAAAAAGAAGAAGCGTCGCGGGAAGAAGAAGTCTGACGGTAATGGCTCGGAGCTAGAGAGGCAGTGCAGTGTGATGTAGTGGGGATCTACCAGGAAAAGCCAGCTTTTCCTAGATATATTGATATGATTGATTTTTGTTTGTTATTGTCTTTGATTTTAGTCTTGGGATTGCTTTGGGATATACACCTGGACGGAGATTCATCAGGATTAGCGACTTCGTGACTTGTTAGATTTAGATATCGATACCTTGGACATGATTGCCGAATGGATAGCGTTATTGCTTTTTATTGTTGAGATTTATTTGCTCGGTATTTAGAAAGGCTTTTCAAGTGGTTAGCTAGACAATGAATATCTGCCGCGTGAGGCGGGCACATGAATTTACTCTTGAGTTCACAAATTCAATTTCGGGTTACAAAATTGATGATTTTATTCTCCAAATACAGTGACTACCCCTGATAAACCTCCAGCGCAGAACTGATTTCCCCAACCATTGTCTCTCCAAGCCATACAGCTGATAACATTCTTGCGATTCTTGGGCTTGCCATCACTACCAATAACTTTCTTCTTTGGATCAATGGGACCCCACGGAACTAAGATCTTCTTGACAACTCTCCCCGAAAGTAAGTCCCACGCCCAGATCACCCCTTCCTCTTGATCCCCCTGCCCCAACTCATCGCCCGAAATAATATACTTCTCTTTACCTCCAAGTATCGCTTGCACTCTCAGTTCTTTGTTCACCCTTCCTACCCCCTCATACACCTTCAAACAAGATCCCTTTTCCCTGTCCATTAATCGAATCTTCCCATCCAACGACGCTGTCAACACCCCATTTCCATCCTTCGTAACGTCCAAACTCGTCACTGGGGCACCCACTGTATCCACAACACACTGTCCCATCCGAATATCATACCTTCGTATCCGCCCGTCGACACTCCCCGCCCATATCTCGGCACCACGGACGTTAACACTAATGACTGCGTCGCGCGCCTCGGTGAGTACTTGGATGGGTTTGGCACTGGCAGGGCCTCGGAGGTCCCATAAGCGGACACTTGTGTCGAAGCTTCCGCTGACGAGTACAGAGTCTCCGGCACCTGCAAAGGCTACGGCGTTTACTCGCCCTGTGTGTCCCGAGGGCCCTCCTCCTAACCGTCTTAATGTCATCGCCGTCGCAACATCCCACAAAAACACCAAGCGGTCGCCACCTACCGAAGCAAATCGTTCGTTGTCAGAAGATACAGATAGCGAAAGGACTTCATAGCCGTGGGCGGAATACGTTTGGATTAGGCGGCCGGAGGGTATAGGGAGGGTGGTCGCGGCGGTTGTACGGGTGATGAAAGATAGATGGGAAGGGGTGTGACTGTGGTGGGAGGATAGAGGGTTGTATAGACGGATGGAGCGGTCGGCGGAGCCGGTGAGAATGTAGGTGCCAGGGTAGGCGGAGTAGGTGATGGCGTGGACGGGTCCTGAGAGTTTTAGGTGCTGGCTTTCTATAATTGGAGATGGTGAACTTACCGTTGGAGCCCAGGAGGTGGGAGACAAGACGGTCTGGGAAGGCCATTGATGTGGTGGGCTCAGATGGTCATGTTTGGTGAATAGAAGAATGAGCTTGGTGGTTGAGACTCTTCTAGTGCTCACGGGTGAAGAATCTGTGACAATGATTTACAGCATCCGAGATATACGAGTAGATATCGATGATTTATTCGATGGATTTGTGTGTCTATTGTGTAAGTGAGATGAACCGTAGTATCTTCATCACCGGGTTGCGTACTCGATCCTTGTCGCGACCGACACAGTGCATATTGTTCTAGAAAACAGTGTATGCATTCATATCTTGTGAAACTAGAAATGGGAAACAAATTACAACTCTGTACGTATTAACGAAATATGACTTTATAACTGCTATGCATATATACAATATGAGATGCCCTCTCCCATCATGACTGCTGAGCTCCTGATCCCGGAACTGTCTCTTTCAATTCATATAACTTCGTGATGCTACCCTTAGCACATATCCTTCCCGAGTCTTCCCAAGTCGCCTCATACACCACATAAAACTTCCCATCATAGGTTTTCGTCTCCCAAGTACAAAGTATCTTACAATCTGCCTCATCCCTTCCAAACTGCAATAGCGTCTCTAAGTTACCCTTTCTAAACGCATCCCGCACATTTACGGTACACCCGCTCATAGTAGATGCCCGTTTTCAGACTATAGCTGTCAGTAAGACTTGCCGACGTGTAGTACTTGGAACTAGCGTCTGATCTAAGGGACTCAAGAAGGCTGACCGATATCGACCAGATGTCTATGCAACGCCAAATCATGGAGCCTTTGACGCCGCCGCCGAGGATTTGTTGGGAGTCGGTGGCGAGACGACTGCTGACGGGGAGGATGCAGACGCTGGATTCGACTATGAGGTTTGTGAAGATGGTGCAAGTTGATGAGCAAAGACCGTCCGTCAAGATAAGGATGCTCTTGATATCGAAAAGGGGCATCTAGTTGTTAGTGTCAGGAACAGACTTCTTCGTTGTCCAGTAGCTGCCGAGGTTGGAATATGTCTGAATATATGACGTAAATTTGTCTCCATAAAGTTCAATGATTTAAGAAGGCCAGCGGTGGAGTCTGTAGAAGCTCCGAAGGGAATGAAGAGAAATGAAGAGCCGGATTCGGATTCGGGTCTGAGGATGAGGTTGAAGTCATTGTCAATAGATGACGCCCAAGCTTTCTGGGCATCACTAAACGAATTGGACAACTTGGAGTAAGCATTGGGGGCGTACATAATCTCGGAGATACTATTACTCATTCGTATGTTTTCGGCGAAATATCCCGCGGTATCGGCCATCGACCGGGAGAACAATAAACGACCGGCGTAAACATAGTCACCGTTGTTTGCTCTTAAGTCGATGATGAGCCTTTTTGACTTATTGATTTTAGTTTGGTTGAGAAAACTCTCGATGGCCCTCTCATAGTTTTCAAGCCAAGTCTGGGCGGGCAGTGACCTTGAACTAAACGTGCCAATATTCAACACTGCCGTCTCCACCGCGTCACTGTCTTTGAGGAAAATCCCGCAAAATGAGTTTTCCGCCCTGATAACTGCACAGTCCAGTCCTGTCGGGCTCAAGACAACATTTACCGCTGCTACAATAGACTCGGGCATCGGACTTCTCTTTGCTATAGCTGCGGTCATTGCTGCCGCCTTTGCATCTATATCTATTATGGCATCATAAGGATCCTCGTTATCCGCGAATTTTCTCAAAATTGCATCGTTGACATGCGCTGTTATGGGCGATATTTTCTTCGTGCCATTAGCAAATGTAAAGGTGATGGTAGAAGTAATTTCCTGGTTGTTGATCTTGACGATATTGTTTCGGGATTCAGAGTTAAGGTCGGATAGTTAGTGGCTAGTCGAGAACATGTGATAATGGGAAGTTATGTGAGTTCTTACTAGCAAGGTATATCAGAGGTAAGCTGGTTCCGTCAGGCAAAACACTGACTAGTTCATTCATAAGGTCATTACTGAAGGTGAAGAACTTCATGATATCTTTCTTAAAGGCTAAGTGGCCATCATTGGCTTTGAAGATGGTCTTCTTAATGTCATTTTGAAACTTCCACTCTTCCGAGTATTCTCCGAGTAAATCAACGCCTTCAAACTGATATACACTCGGGGGATCCTTCAACCATGTCATGATACTCTGGAAGCTCACGTAACTAATGAGACTGTCAATAAGCTTGAGAGCGTCATCCTTGATGATTCGGATCTCGTCCCAGATAGCAAGTGCTTGGTTCAAAGGAATTTTACCATTTTGGTTGGTAGAAGAATTTTTGAACAAATGGTGGGAGAGTTCGAACGAGGGAAGACTGAGAAGTAGAATGGAGCAGCAAAGGCTCCAGAAGCTAAAGAAAAGAGGGTGATCTGAGACCGCATGATGGACAGAAGGAAATATGAAGGTCAACAAAAACACGAGAAACCCCGATGGTTTGATAATCCTGAAAACCCGAATCATTTTGACTGGTGATAGACTCTCCCTATTTAACCAAACTACGCGAGTCATGTTTCCAACTACCATTCTCATCGTTCTCACCTCCGTAAAGTACCAAATCCTCGATTCGGATTGTGGCACAGTAGCAAAACATAGCATCATAACAAAAAAAATACTTCAACTAGCTACCACTTCCAACAAAGTACTGCAAACCTTGCTTTCACATACGCTCCTGCCTTTCGCCCCTAAGCTCACTCTCTCCAAGTCTCAGCTATCGACTGCAGAGTGACTATTCGATGTAGCATGTACAAGCTGATTTCTATGAGACAACCTCTTATATTGGCAGTTTTCATCATTTACCTACACAAAATAGCATATGACATGCAACTACTAAATACCTCAGTCCATTCCTGGGACAAAGAAAACAGTACTTGGAGGATGATGGATTCAACATACCTGCAGTTAATGCAACGTCAAATAAATAATAATAACCATATTCTGGAATGCAAAGTGAGGTGCTTGTAGGTCTTGGGGGTTAATATATATCATATCGATAAGATACATCGGCCAATCTCAGGCATATCTTCCGGCCGGTGACGACACTTACTTCATGTACGACACAGCCGCCATCGCATTCCAACAGTTTCTTTCTACCCTACTGTTCATTGTAAGATTCATATCATATTATTCAGATTACTTATCGCCAAATACTCTACAACCTAGAACTTACTTTTGCTCCACAACATCAATTCATCCCGTCTCCCCTGTCTCAACCGCGCACCCATCCAACCATCGCAAACCTACAACGCGGCAGTATCGCCTAATCCAATAATCTCTTGACGTTCACCTCATCAGCGGACTCCAACCCTACTTTACATCATTGCAATTAATCTCAACTCCTACTACATTCTGTCAATATCTAAACTGCAAACAAAATCTTCCACTCGTGCTATGCATTCCCAGGATTTTTGATAGACTTTCCCTTGGCTTATCTATATTCCCTGGTTAGGCTAGAATCATTAACTTGCTTTCTGGAGCTAGCCACGCGTGCCAGTGAAGCAAGCATCCAGAACTAGAGAGGATGAATATTGGATCTTGTGACGATCTGATTGACGAAAAATTCATAAGTGGTTGTCAAGCCCATCTCATGAGCGCCGCCTTGTTTTACACTCTGTTGGGTTCGTGATCAGTTTGTTGTGTCTACTAGTGCATGTGACTCAAGCAATCATTTCTATCTTTGTTCCAATAATTTTCTTGTAGGCGTCTGACAGTTTGTTCCTTGTTTGATTTACCTTCCAACAATAATTCCACATTCTCGAACTTGTTTAATACTGCTATAGTCTCCTCCATGACCCCTTACATCTCCTCAGACCTCACACAATTAATCAACTAACTAACCATCTACACAATGGACGATCCGCCTACTTTTCCCTCTAGCTTCCTCATTCCCTGGGCTGAAACTCTCCACGCCCACCAATCCTCAACCGCCAGCGACTTCCCCGACTACCACCACGCCTCTCCCACCTCTACCCTCGTAACAACTTGCCGCCCCCACTCCATAACCACCGGGACTGGCGCCTCCATATTCGAAGAGACACTCCTCCCCGCCTTCGCCCTCGCTCACTCCGAAATCATCCTCGTCACCTGCTTCTGGTCCGATTCCCAAACCCTCACATCGCTCCGTGAGACTCTCGAGAACCTCGCTGTGCGCCGCGCAACCGAACGGAAAGGCTGGGATTCACCCCGCAAAGATAACCCCGCAAACAAACTTCGAGTCTCCCTTTGCTTCTCAAGCAGCGGCGTCCTGCAGAAACTATTACATCCCCAGTCGACTCGTGGCCACACATATTCTCCCAAGGAATGGCCGGCGCTCAGATTGCCAAGTGCAGAGCTATTAGCCAATGGCGGTATTGCTCTTACAGTCAAAAGTCTCTTCTTCCTACCATTCAGTGTCATGCACCCCAAATTCCTCCTAATCGACCGGGAGCGCGCCTGGATGCCCTCATGCAATGTTTCATGGGAAAGCTGGTTTGAAACATGCATTGAGTTTTCCGGACCTGTTGTGGATTCCCTCTTTGCCTTCTACAGAGCAACATGGGATTCTCACGATGCTACGTCTACAAGCAACTACCCGCTTCCGAACCTCGATGGGGAAAACGGACGGGGATCGGATGCGAGTATTACCGCGGCCAGCAATCAGTACGAGAGCTTTACTCTGGGGACACCGGCGAAGAACAGACTGGACTTTGAACCGTCGATACCGTGTCCGGCGATTATCTTGCCGTCGGCGCACCATGTAAGGCCGTGGTTTAGCTTGTGGCCGTTTGGCGGGGGTGTGGCGGCCCCGGCAACCCCGTTGAATGTTGCGCTGTTGACATTGTTCGGGAATGCGCAAAGGGAAATCGAGATTATGACGCCGAATTTGACGAGCGAGCCGGCGATCAAGGGCTTGTTAGAGGCATTGGAGAGGGGTGTGAACGTTACAGTGAGGACAAGTAGGAATATGATGGTTGTGGAGCAGCTTGTGACGGCCGGGACAACGACAGCGTGGAAGTTGAGGGGTTTGTTTGCGCGGTATGAGAAGATGGTGGAGCACCGGAGATTGGTGGATGATCCGGAGAGAGCCGAGGGAGGGGTGGGCAAATTGCGGGTTTACTATTATCGGGCGAACAATCAGGCGTCGGCGTCACCAAGTCATGATGAGCCAGTGTTGGCGCATGCGAAAATGGTGTTGGTTGATGGGGAGTATCTGATTTTAGGATCGGGGAATATGGATCGGGCGAGTTGGTTTACAAGTCAGGAGTTGGGGATTCTATTATATGTGCCTGGTTTCAGTCCGGATGTGTGGAGGACGCCTTTGAAGAGTCGGCAGGATAGAGTGTATCCCCGGAGGTTTAGTAGCTTTGTTTATCGGGATTGTTTCGAGCTGGCGTTTGGGGTTTATGTTTTAGATTGGATACATGTACATACTTAACACTGCTGTGATTCGTTTATACATTCACTTTTCCATGTTTAGCACCATTCTTCGAGACGCAGTCCTATGAATTTGCCACTCAGTGTGTCACTCACAGCAAACTATTTGTCGTGAGAATCCATCTTGTACGCCTGTGCGTCGTCGGTCAACCTTTGATATCCCTGATCGTCAAAGTGGAGAACGGAAGGATGATTGTGGATATCGACTTAAAGTCAACTTGAGATGGAAACTTGGCAGTGATTGAAGTCAAGCATCAAGAGTGAACCCGCTGGTTGATCAACTACATTCAATGTGTACATACATACCGACGACTATGTAACCTGTGAAGGTCACGAGAATATTCGCATCTCGCCTGCCTTATTCATGCCGGCTTCCAACGGTCCTCCTAGACTGCATAGTATTCGCATCGTCTTACCTAATTTGATGTTGGCTGTAAATTTGCACCCAAGTTTCCCATTCAACGTTACAGCACATCTGCCAAGACCACCCTGTTCCCCCGTTTTTCCATATTGATCCCCAGACAGCCAATACGATGCAGCGCTAAGACGATAGGTTGCGATGCCATGCATGGCCGTATGGAGAGAGAAGGTCTATGCTGTCACGGAAATCTTTGGGAATAATCGGGCTTTGTTTGACTGACTGTCATGGCGTGTCAAGTTGTGGGCGGAATTATTGGGAGGTGATAGTGGTTCCGGGGGCGGAGACATTAGTCATGGGAATTAGAATGCGGAAAGAAGGAATATGAGTGGCTAGTAGGTTAATCTTCGATTACAGGGATATCTACAATGTACTGGGAATTTTCGCGGCTATCTCTGATTACATGACGTCGCTCTCACTAACTTGACTCGCTAAGATATCTTTGTCTACAAGCTGAATCTCCTTCAATTTCCCTCTTGTCATCACTAACCCACTCAACGCCCGCCGCCTTTGTCACAAAATACCATCGGACTGCACAAACACCAAAGCCCACTGCTTTTGAATCCTCTTATCTTGATATACCGACATAGGCGTGTGTGTATCACTTGATATCAGTGCACGGGCCAGGAATCTGCTGCGGATGGTTGTGATATGGGCACACCGGGCAGATGGTGGATGAGAATTGGGAGATTGCGTGATGATGTTTATTGAGGGGAAGAAGAAGAAGGGAGAATAAAGAGGGGTGATGGGGGGCTTGATGGGAGATGGTGAAAATGTGGCAAGTGGTCGTGGTAAATGGAGTGCGGAGTCAGGGTTAGTTGTGGGTTGGGCGATACTGTGGAAGAGAGGCTCATGATCTTATTGTTATTAAGAGGCTGATGTCCGAGTTGGATAGCGTATTCCTAATTAAAAGGAAGAAATTGTCTTTATAAATGTGAACTCAAAATTAAAAACCAAACTTATGAACATCGGCCTTGATGTCACCAGTGGTACCATCGTCTTTTTATACTCCCTCCCCTCCCCATTACGCCCGCAACTCGCCAATTACTCACCCAAACTCTCCTTCTCGAACCACCTTCCACTCACCACCATCACCAAATTGTCTGATCTCGCCCCAACCCACTGGATAATCTCTAGGGCTCTACGGGAGTCCTCTCGACCTTTTTATGATATCTCAAGTGCCATGTATGCAAGTAAGGCACATACGTGATTCATCTCCACATTAGTCAGTGATTTTCCTACGATGGCCACGGCTATACATCAAGGCCGCCTGTCCGTCATGTTGGATGGGTGCGAAGGTACAGAGGATTAAGGCATATACTGTGTTATGGATTGTAGAAGATGGCGATATGCGGAAGAATATGATGAAAGGAAGTTGGTGGAGACATGGATACATAAGGAGGGGATCATGAAGTAGGGGTTGCGATAGCAATATTGCTTGGGGTGAGGAGTGTTGCTATGAAGGTTCTAGGTGGTGCTTTCTGGACGTACCATCGAAGGAGGAGCTCACAAGAAGCTGTCAGAATGTTCGATTTATGTTGAAGTAAGCTTTGGAGAGGAGAAGAGACTCAAGAGCCCTCTCACGAGTTCAACGCTAATTGAAGAAACTTCATGGTATCGTTTTAAAACTATTGGATATATTTTGCAGTGTAAATTATAGGATATAACAAAGGTGAATACAAATCCACGAACAACGAACAAACAAAGCACATCTATGTACTCTCTCCCATTCTATCTCTACAGATCATCCCCACAGTTTTCTCCCTTTCAACTTACAACATTAAGTGTCCAATCTTCAGTTCTTTAAACAATCTTCTCAGCGGCAGTACTGCCAGCCGATGAACCAGGACCCGCAGCAATAGTGCGGGTAATCTCCACGTAGTCGTAGGCAAACTCACCGAGTTGAGAGTCATCAAGACCCATCTCCTCCTCGGCATCAGTAACGCGCAGAGACAGACCGGGAATCAAGTTCATGACATAAAGTATAATGCAAGTAACGGTGAAGCACCAGCCAAAGATGGCCATGCTGCCAGCCAACTGCCAACCAAGCTGAATAAAGTGCCCCTCAACCCAACCACCGGCAATCTCGGTACCATCAAGGGCGGCCATCTGCTTGTCGGCGAAGATACCGGTCATGATGTTGCCAGCAAACCCACCGATGCCGTGAAGGGCAAAAACATCAAGAGCATCGTCGATGCCAACCAGGAACTTGACCTTAGTCCCAAAGTTGCAGACAATGGCACCAACAATACCGAAGATGAAGGCAGCCCAAGGGGTAACGAAACCAGCAGCAGGGGTGATAGCAACGAGACCGGCAACGATACCGGAGCAAAACCCAACACACGACCACTTCTTCTCGAGACGAAGATCAAGAAGGCACCAGGTGATACCACCAACGCCAGCAGCCAAGTTAGTGGTGAAGCAAGCCATAATGGAGCGGAGGTTGCTAGCCAGAGCCGAACCACCGTTGAAACCGAACCAACCCACCCACAGGAGAACGGTGCCCAGCATGATATGGGTGACATTGTGTGGGCGGTAGGGAAGTCCGTGCATCTTGGAGTAGCCATTGCGATGGCCTAGCATAAGGGAGTAGGCGAGAGCAGCAATACCGGAGGTCATATGCACAGGACCACCTCCGGCAAAATCGAGAGAGCCGTAAGTGGCCATCCAACCCTTAGCGTTCCAGGTCCAGTAGGCAATGGGGTCATAGACAACAGTGCACCAGATAAAGGTAAAAACAATGGCGGGTAGGACGCGACCACGGTCAGTAATGGCACCAATGGCAAGCGCAGGACTATGGGGAGATGTGTGGTTAGCTGGCTATCCTTCAAGCCGTCGAATTAAAAGTCAAAACTTACGTAATCATAGCGAACATGCCCTGAAAAAGGGCGAACAGAATCTGAGGAACATGGCCAGTGGACATAGCAAGAACATCCTTGAAACCAAAGTTCTCAAGGTTACCAAGGAAAGCTGACCCATCGACGGCAAAGGTCAATGAGTAACCCCAGAAAAACCATTGGAAGCAAGCACCGCAAGCAACGAGCATGCAAGAGAAAAGAACATGCAGAGCAGATTTGCGACGAGCCAGACCAGCGTAAAAGAAGCCGACACCGGGAATCATGAGAAGGACCAGAGCTGAAGAAATCATGACCCAGGCCACATCAGCGCCCTAAACATCTCAAGAAAAAAAAGGTCAGCATAGGCACAAAATACGGCCAATCATCGACCATCGCCAATTTAACATACTTCATAGAAAAGGTTAAGATCAGTGACGCCAGTCGAATAACCAGCGTCAGCATGATCGGTGGTGCCGTTATATTCCAGCGCCATGGTTGTGTAATCGTATAAGTCGGGAGTTGTCGATGGGATCGTCCCGTGGGTGATTTCGAGTACGTAATAGTAACAACGTTAGGGACGAACAGGCGTATAGGATTGTCGGAAGCTTGCGCTTATGTATAAAAGATATCAAATGACGTCTAAAGATAATTCTATAACTTTGAATTGATGATACAATGGATCTACTACTACCCAAGTAGGTGACCTGTTGTATAGATGAGGATGGTAGTTTCCTTCAAGCGTGAGGGGAAAGCCTGCACGATCTTAAATTTATAAATGAAGAAAAGAAAACGACAACCAAGGTCAAGGCCGCTCAGACTCTTGGCTCAAATGGAAGAACACAACAACAAATAAGAAGAAAAGAAGAAGAGAGGAAAGAAAAACAATCTAGATCTTGAAAAGGGTAAGCAAACGAGATAAATAGAAGGAGTTGATACCAAAGATTGTGATAACGGAGAAGGCAAGAGCCTATACATACCGGTCAAACTTCTAGCAACTAGCGGCCTTCGGCACTCTCACCCCAGCTCACTCTATCAGCCGTTAAAGAATGGTGGTAGTTGCCTGGCAGGCTTCTTGATCATTCATCAATATAGACTGCACATTATGCCAGCTGCACGGTCAGCACAAGAGAAGCCCAGAAACAAGGGAAGCCCAGGACATGCTACGCTTTCTGGATGTATAGCCGATTTGTCTATCTAATATCGGAGAGGTGGCTTCTCTACTCTATTTTTATTATAGGAAGGATGTGCGGGTTTGTTTGAACCTCTGACTCTATCGGTGTGGAACTCATATTACAACAGCCAATAACTGGGTGGCAATAGCACTTGCCTGAACAGTAAAAGAGACCGGATCGTACACGCCCCTAGACCCCAAAGGACCATTTTGTCAGGGGATAGCTCCTTGGGAAAGAAGTTATCGTCCGTGATTATGCATTGAGATAGAGTGTTTAGATGGCTGTTTTAGTTTGCGAGGAAGGCACTGACGTTGTGGCAGCTAGACATGATCTCCTCCCCTAAAAAAAAAAAAAAATCGCAAGTGCGTATTACTCAGGAAAGAATCAACACTTTCATAAAGATATCAATTAATTCTCACACTTTTATCGTGACTATTTATAGAACAACAGGTTTTGGCTATCTTCCACAGTTCCTTTGATCTTATCCGTAGTCGACCGGCATCTTGATACGTTCATGATGACAAGGACCAGCTCTAAATATTCCCTATCGCCGTCAAATAAAACCCTGTCTAATATAGTTCATCCTTCTTCCTTCGAGTTTGTATTCCGCCCATGCTCCATTTTACTAGTTGGTTCTCTATCGAGCTTCGACATTGATCTTCCTAAATCAACAAAGTAGCCCGAGATTTCTAGGCCAGCCCAAACGTCCAACAACCGAAACCACAATACCAGTCTCCAGACTCCCAACAGTCGCTCTCTTTGTCAGCGAGGATCTACTTTCTGATAACCATCCGGTATCTCTTTACCCTCTATATCAAGATCCGTTAGTTAACGAAATATTTGCTGTCACTATCTCTACTATGTTCTTTCACATCCGTCTTACGGTATCACTTAGGCGTGCCTCTTCCTAGGTAGCGCCTAAACACCCCATGTCAAGATATTATTCCGTGCCAAGACCCCAACCAAGAAAGAAGCCCTGTTGCTGGTCCGACAGGTGAAGTGGGGTAGTGAACGGTCTCTTTGGGTAGCGTGTGGGTAGATAAGAAATCCAAGTACTCAAAAAGACTCAGAGCTTGCGGAAGCATACAGCGAGAACGAATTACTAAAGCACTATCCTCATGTCCTAGTGACAGGTTCATCGGTTCCCACTCTTTCACAATAATTATGATGCTGTTGAAATGATGCAGCCCTTCCACCCATGATTTGCCGGAGTTCCCCATTGTTTGCGTGTTAGTCAACACAGTTAAATTCTGATAGATTACCTTCACGATAGCACAGATACAGATTCTACTTTTTAAACAACTATTTCCCTTCCCTGATCCGCTAGCCGATATCCCTTTCGAATAATCGTAACGCCAAATCGACCAACTTTTAGCCGACCATCCCCACGATAGGCCCCTAAAGGAAGCGACTAAGCAAATGATTCCGCTCCGCTTCTCCTCTACGCCCGAGTACAGTGGAATGTAGATTTGAGCCTCCCACGCTAGTCAGTGTTCCTAAATAGCTATGGAATTTGAAGGGGTTTCTATTTTTGGAGCCGAATGGTCTCTGAATTCCAGTAGACAGATGGACTATAGCAACAGTAGTGATTATCGTTACAGTGAATCGCGGATAATTTACCAAAGCGTGGGGACTCGCGGGCCTTGCTATGAATACAAATGGTGTAAAACAGTAGAGCTTGTGCTTAGCTATTTTGTGAGCTATTTAAGTACACTTTGGTCCTACGTTATACGGACGAAGACCCTCGGCTTCCTTTTCAATTACAAAGCTGTATTCATCACCACTCTGTAATCACCAAAAAAATAAAGTCTCCGAACTACATAAACGACCTTACTAGATGTTTCTTGTACTACTCAATCACTTTCAATTCCCCGATAACCCCAACTCTACCCATCCATTCATCCTCACAACTCACCGTCCCACATCCGTCTCTCCCTTCCTCACCTGCCAATGACCCCTCGGGTATCTGCGGAACCCTCCATCATCCCAATACCACCACTAGGTCTGTCCTTCCCAACCAATCACCAGATAAAAGCACCATCGTATTACCGTCCGTTGCTTCCCGAGGTTTGGGGGCCCCTTCGTTGTGCTTTTGATACGACGTATTTTGGGTTCGCTGGGCATCTTGGATGAGTGTAATGGACAGGTGAGTAGAGACAGCAGGAGAAGTGTATGGTTAGGATTGATGGAGGGGGCATTGACAAGAGGGAATAGTTGGACTAAGGAGGGGTGGGGATTAGGGGAAGAGATCTGGAATTATGTCGGTTGTCGTGTCATACGAATTGGCTTTGCTTTTGCTATCCAGATTCATGTGGCTGTACCCAAATCAGGAAATTTCCATTGACGCCCAAAATGTAAGCATGAATCCCGTCAAGTCATCCTGCTATCACGACCTCACTGCACTTTTTAATCCCATTCATCAGTCTGGTCAGATCTTTCGTTTCTAAATAAGTGATATCTTTTAAATGATTATCTCTCGACATTTGACCAGTTCAGCCTTCGTTCTTCAAAACCCACAAACTTCATGGTTGCCATCCCTTTCCGAGATAGCGATGGTAAACCCTATCACTTGGTATTATAACCCTCTGTTCTTAGTTGCTTGGCTGACGGAGATTATCACACTTCGTCGCCCGGTTCGGCAACGGCTTTATCAGGTGGGTGGCAGATGATGGATAGTTGGGTGGTGATAAAGGTTGACAGTAATGGACATGAGTATGGATATTTAATAGAGTGATAGGCATATTTATGAAGGGGTTGTTGGTCCGGACTTTGTTAAATATAAATTCAGCCATGTAGGATTCATTACTGACATATCATGCTCATTCATTTCGAATAATCGTAACCGATGCATGCTCTAGTATCAAAAGACCAAACAGTAGGGTTATATACATGTGCGAATTAGGGGTTTGTGTCACATTTATCGCTGTCATCACCATCGATCACCCTTACCTCTCTCATCACTACCTATCCACGCCTCACTCTTCCTAATTCCCACCGCATCCTCCCAATATAACCCCGTCGGGCACGTTTTCCTCTCCACTTACCATGTTGTCCACCCCCATCATGACCCCGTCCACTCCCAAGGGCGCCAACTGACGACTGTAGATTTCCCGATTTGTTTATGACCGATTGAAAAAGAATGACTATGCTGGATTAATGATAAGGAGATATCATCGTTAATCGATAAGGGAGGTTATGAAGTCATCACGAGATAGATACACGGGAAGATAGATGTTAGGAATTAGACAGTTGACATTTAGTAACGTTATATCATGACAAGCTATTATACAAAAATAGAGTAGATAGAGAAAAGGGAAACAAAGGTAAGTAACATGAAATACTCTCTTGCAAACTAGGAATCCATAAAGACAAGAAAAAGAAAACCCAATACATCGAGAAAGCAAAAACGACATAATCAAAACGAAGAAGCGACTTAGCCTAGATTAGAATACCATGATCCCATAGGCATAAAGACAAAGACAAAACCAGAAATAAATCAGAGCAGCATCCAGTAATACATTCTATGAACAATCAACCACTTCCACAAACCCCTCAAACAAAAATAAGTAAATATTGAAGATAATTAAAAAAGAAAAAGGAGAGGGTATTGCGAAAATCAACTCAACCACAACAAGCTAACCTAAACCCAAGGAACCAAGAAACACTCAAGCAACGGCAGCCACAGGCTCAACAACCGCCCCCACAGTCACCTGTGAAGCTGTTGCCGCTGCAACCGCCGTTCCCAAAACGTCTGACAACTTTGTTAGAGTCAGCATATTGCTGACTGGAAGCCCACCGAATCCCACTTCCCGCACAATGTTGTCCTCGGGGATACCAAAGTAATCAAGGACGGAGACCCACATGGCGCCAACGACCTGAGGGTACGTAGTGGCGAACATGGCAAAGGTCATGAGAACAAGCAGGGGGATCCAGACAAGCCACAAGTTACGGTCGGCACCGAGGCCGGTGTTCTTGGCATGGTAGACGCGGAGAATGGACTTTTGTTGCTCTACGGTGATGGCGTTCTTGGGTCCGATAGTGAGGACATCGGCGTCATTTTCAGCGTCGGTTTCGATGATAGTTTCCGTATCGATATCTACCAACTTTGTCTTCTCGTCGCCCTCAGTAGCCGCTTCAAGCTTCGGGATCTCAAGATCAGTAGCAGTCTGCTTGGCGCCACGGAACGCCTCCAAACGGGCTGTTGCCTCCTCGGCAGACTTGGGAGCCTTGGTTTCACTACCAGGGAAGATCTCATCATAAGCAGGAGGAGCTTCAACGCCGGCGCGAGGGGTGCCCGGTGCAGGGGCATCGGTCTCAACTGGCTCCGGACGAGCACCATAGATCATCTGAACTAATCTTTTGACGGCTTGGTTTTCGGAAAGGGCCATTTGGGGCATCTGAGGAACAGCAGGGAAGTTGGGCAACGTCGGGATGCCGGTGATAGAGGTGAAGTTGCGGAGCTGCATGGCAGAAGGCAAGTGCTCGGTCATGGGTTGGTGAATCCACTGTAGGCGAGTCGCGAGATTGGCGGTAACACTTGGTGATACGGGAGTGACGGAATCCTCTTCAGTGACTTCCTGCACAGGAGTATTGCTTTTAGTAATATCTCTGATGCTATGGCGGTGAGTGGGGGGGGTATGTGAGTTGAATTCTTGTTCATCTGAATCATCCTCCCGGTCAAGATCCAGGCTCGAGGCATCGAAATCATCCTTGAAACTAGAGCACTCGGTGCTAATTTGATCAACTGCATTAGAAGCGTGACCCATGATCATACGAGGAAGAGACTCAAGTGACTCTTCACTAGACGCGCGGTCTAGATGATGGGTGCTGACAGTTCTTCTCAGTTGGCTATGAGGAGAAAGAACATCGGTGATCCCACAGCTGGTAGTCATGTCGGTAGCGGTGTAGCCAGTAGCCGACTTGATCGCAACGTCAGCGCGGTTGATAATGAGGCGCTGGACAATCTCAAGGTTGTTATTCAGAGCAGCAAGATGAAGAGCAGTGTAGCCGGAACTATCGCAGAGGTTGGGGTTAGCACCACGAGCCAGAAGACCGGCAACAACTCTATTGTAACCTTGAGAAGCGGCAAGATGGAGCATAGTTTGACCAGAAGAACTTGGAGAGTCAAAGTGCGCAATGTGAGTAGTCGCGCACAGATCGATATTCTCGAGACACTTCATGACCATCCCCTCAACATCATCGAGAGCAGAGCGATTGTAGGAAACACCACCGCCGTGACCACCATGACGAGAGCTTCCGTTGTCCGTATTCTCGAGTCCGGAACCGGCGCTGTTAAACACCCGGCGGGCCACAGAGTCAGCATCCTCCATCTTACCATTCATCTTGTGGTTAAGAATGGTAAGGGCCATACGGATAAGTTGCTCGCCATCATCATCGAGATATTTAAAAGTAGCCTGACTAGAAGGCATGGTGCCTATAGAGCCGGGCTCTGGAGCAACAGTGACCTGCACAACTCCAGCGCACGCCGAAGGAGGCGCACGGCAGAGAAGAGTGTTTTCGCCCCAGTAGTTCGTTGTCGTAGATTCCCGATCACCAAACATGATACGCATGCCACGACGGAAATTAACACCTAAAACAGTGACTTCGCTACCGCCGCACTTGCTACCTTCACCGGGAACAACCTTCTGAATGAAAGGAGTAGGGGGCGATTGAGGAGCCACGGGGGAGACACCCATGAGGCCATGAGCATTTGCCACAGACGGACGGGGAGTTTGCATGAGACCGGGGCTAGTGTCACGACTTTGTCCTGCAGAGGATGTCGAATTGAATTGCATCATGTTTAGGGGGTCGAGAGCAGAAACATGAGTGTCGGGGGAGAAGAGGGGATCGTTCATGGGCGATTGGACGGAGAGACCGTGCATAGGAAGACCTTGAACTGGCGAAGCCAAGCCATCCGGACCAAATGGTAATTGTCCATTGGGAGTGAACGGAGAAACTGAAGGTTGCTGAGGAGCCATCGCAGAGGCCATGGGCCCAGAAGTGATGTTATTGGGAAGACCAACCATTGACATCTGCGTATTGGGAGGGAGAATATTCTGGGATTGAGGAGTATCGCCAGGCGTCATGTTCATACTCATAGGCATCGTGGGGAACCACCAGAAGACTTTCGGCGCTTGGTCAAAGGCTCCTCAGGGTCTTCTTGAATGAAGGACTTGGCATCGGGACTACTATCTGAGTCGTGACGAGAGCGGTTCTTGATGACGCCCGACGGTCCGACTACTGACTTGCGGTTGGTAGTGATCTGGCGGGGACGTGGTTGGCGCATGCGAACGGCGTTGCGAATGGCGGTCTTGCCAGCTTCAGTCACCTCAACGGGATGAGTCTTATGGTCGTCGGTGATCATGATGTTGTCGGTCATAGTTTGGGCTATGACATTGCCGACATGGTCCTTAATGGTCATGATGACACGGAAACCCTCCTTTTCGCCGTGGTGACGGCAGTAGCAGGCAATACGCATGGGGACGACCGCTTGCCATCTTCCCTGGAAATCAGCCTCTTCCATCTTGGTCCACTCAATAGTCTCGAAGGTGTTGAAGACGATGATTCTGCGACTCTCATTAATCGTCCATTGCTCATCTTCTTCAATATTCTTGATCTTCTTGCGGGCGGCACGCTTCCGCTCTCGTTGAATGCAACCAGAGCAGATGTGAACCTCTCCGCCATTTTTCGGATGGTTATCGTCGTTCTCAGCAAACTTCTCGTGAGGGTCCCGAGTTTCAGGATGACCAGACTTTGCGGCGCGGGCCATAACTTTTGCAAAACGTCGGGATTGTTGATGACACTGGAGCAGACTACCATACAATATAACTCCAATGATTCTGAGTGTGGTTTGTGGGGCGGTTTTGACATAAGCTTCGGCTTTGAAATGCAATGTGTTGGTAAATGAAGCTTGCTGACTTGTTCCGGCAACCGATTTAGTGACACGACGATATTGAGCTGAGTTTCGACTCGACTCTTGCTAGGCGCTGGGTGGATTATGAGTTGGTAAGGGTAGTTGTTGGCGATGGTCGTCCGTGGTGAAGGGTGGCTTTGTGGGGACATGGCGGCCATTCCCATGCCACCCATTGAGAAGAGGCTCATCGGGATCTGCGCCGAAGGGACCTGGAAGTTGACATTTTGTTCTGGAAGCCACGAAATGGAAGTCATATTGTTTATGACGTTAGGGCCGTTAAAGAAGCCATTTCCAGACGCAGCGTTCGCCATGGCCAACGAATTCTCGGTTTGCCGAGACCGTTTTTGTGATTGTTGAGGTTGAAACATGGCCTGCGAAATGGTTAGTGATTCGGCCCAGAAATTTAAATGATCTGAGTCGATTCGTTCGTGACGTACAGCGTGCGATGTCCCCATGGCGTTGTTAGAGCCATTAGTGCTCTCAAAGGCAGAAAAGTCAAACATGTCATCGGGCATCATATTGGAGTCATTCATCTTAATGTTTTGCTGGCCGAACATGTAGGGCGGGGTGTTCCAATCGAGAAGTGTATCACCGAGCGAATCAATATTCAGATGTTCGGCGTCAGAGGCCTTTTGCGGAGGGGTCCCAGTAGGTGACTGCCTGTGACCTGAACCCGAGTTTGAAGGGCTAGTCGAGTCGTCGTAAGATTCAGGGTCGGAATCGAGCGGCGAAATGCCGCGATGGTTCTGGGGAAGAGGACTGATACTGGAGGAGAAATTCTTAGCGTTGGAGATACGATCAGCTTCGGCAAGATCCATAGAATAATGAGCGTTAAAGGAAAGGTCGTCGAGAATTTCGATGTCGTCCATTATGAGAGGGCTTGCGGAATGCTGAGGGTTTGATGAGTCCATGGCGTGGATATCGGGAACAGCGGGATCACGCCCAGGCACAGCAAATGCCGTGGGCAATCGGGTCAAAGGGATGAAAAATTCGATTCTTGATCAATCGAGACGATGACAGGTGTGATTGTAGCTAGCCAGCAATGGAAATGCGCGGGTGACTGAAAGTTAGAGATTTGGGCGTATATGTGACTGTGTAGCGGTCAGAGATTAGAGAAAGAGGTTTCGTGTATTCAATGTTCGTAAGGCAGGATGAGAGGGCTTTGATTGATTCTGAAGATATCAAAACAAAGCGACCACTTGTATCTTGGTGATAGTCTTTTGTTGAGGGTTTCAGCGTAAAGTATAGATATGTAATGATACCGGTGACCAAAGCGAAAAAGACACACAGCAACGCCACAAAAAGGCTGACAACAGCTTAAAATCAAATAAAGAAGCTGCTGATAGTAAATTATTTGAGTAAGTATTTACAGAGTGAATAACGACGACAGTGACAACAGGCCAGCGAGGAAACGAGTAGCTGATTAGCGATTCAGCCGGGCTCGCACCAGAGAAAAATCAATCACAGTAATCAATCAATACAGGAATGCGAGTATGCTGGATAGACCAGCCGTGAGGAGAATAATAAATGATTACTATTGTCGAGCTGCAAGCAGCGCAAAGGCGATAGCAGTTGATTGATAGTGCGTGTGCATAGATAAGATGAAAGAAGAGAGCGCCCGACACGAAATTACCAAGAAAATCGGAGGTACAGATTAAGGACCGGGGTTATGTTGAGAGCCTAGACAAGCATAGTGTAGATGACCAGTAGTAGCGAGACCGAAAAATCAAGAGAAACGGCCACAATTTGTCCGTCAGCTATCCTCGTCCAGACGTCTCGCATGGCAGCAAAGAGATGAAACGGAAGCTCGAGGCAAACCAGCAACAAGTGGCAAAAGAGTCAAAGGCTTCCTGTTTGCAGAGACTATTTGTGGGCCTATGACTATGAGATCCCAAAACCATGGGTTTCTTTTTAGGGACTACAAATTGTTCGTTAAAGAATAGTACTGGCTCTGGAACGGTCACAAAATATGAACACGAATGTCAGCATAAATGTAATTGGAATGAGTGCACATTTTAGTGCAAAAGAAGCCGTTTAAAAATGTTTAGTGGTCAAAGGCGACAGCGTAAGACCATAGACAACCAGCGAAGTCTAGCGAGCCAGGATCATCAACGGAGCAATCTGGCTCACTTGCGAGTTTTGTTGTCCTGAAATTTAAATCGTTGAATTTGTTGGGAATATTTTCAAAGAGGGCGGCGCCTGGGTCCCCAAGCCCAGAAGGAAGAACCATAATCCGACTACTTTTCTGAATCCTAAAGCAATGATTCTGCGTTGCTGTATGATGAGATCATGTATCGCAAACCGATGGTAATGGACATGCACAATAAATATTTTCTAGGCATGGTAATATTATTTTGTAGCCTGAATAATATTCCATGTGGCATCATCGTAGAGCTTTCCGTACTTTTGTTCTTTCCTCCGTGATAATAGGGGCCGGTATTTTGAACGGTCTTCTTCTAGAGACTCTCAACCCTAGTCAGATGACTTCTAGTCATAAGTCTAGAAATGGTACCTTTACGACTTCAACAAAATTGTTAGAATAATGATCAGTCAGCTAGACCTAACTTATAAAAAGATCCACTTCATCTAGACTTCACGATATCATAAACAATGTGAAGGCTACATATCACAGCCTAGTTCGTAAGACGGTTACACTACAAGCCTCATTAGCCGTCATCCTGCTCCAGATTACCCATGGTCCGTTAATGCCATGGCGCACTAGGTACCAGAATTATTTCTGGCAGCAAAGTGACAGATAGGCGACTACCTTGCGATCCCCAAGGTCTGAGTTGAAACAGAAAATAAGATAGCTTCAAGCATCTACAGTGTCATGATGTGATTTTATTATTCTTATTAATTGTTGATAAAGACAACAAAATATGAAATTCTGTGATCCCGACTTTTCCACCAATGTGGTATTGGGTGAGTACACCCTATACCCTAATCATATGATTATTCAGCCACATAATAATCCCTCCTCAGCCACTGAGCTGATTCAGGACATTCCCTATTTTCATATAGCGCCACGCAACACACTGTGTTAGTTGTTGACTAAACTTGCCACAGGGACCTTATTAGCTATGAGTTTTGATCTTAGCGTCCAATTACAGAAACACTAGCCTTCCCTTTGAAAGATTGTAGTGCCCATGAGATTTGACTAGATGCCCTATAGAAGCAAGTTTGACATTAAAACAACCCTGTGAAAATTCTCGTCTTGTGGAGGGAACACACATGTGGGTTAACTTTGCATGCATTAAAGTGGCCATAAGTATAAAGACAGTAAGTCGTTATTGGAATTCAATCAGACAATTAGCGGGAGAGATCATCACACTAGTGATATCTCGAATTGGAGTTGACAGATAGCAAGATAAGATTATATCTCAGATTATCTTGCCTCATATTCCAGTTTGTCAACATAATTTTATGGAATAGTAACACAAAGCTTCGATGACGCTGATGGGTCTCAAATTCAACCCCATATATCTATCAATGTATAGATAGGTTAATATTATCCACCTCATTAATGCAACATTACCGCATGTCCCATACTCTGTAGTCTAATGGAGAAACATGTATATGTATACCTTGTAGCCCAAATAAGAAAATATACGAGTAAGGTAACAGGAGTCGACTTCGTCAGAAACACTACTGTTATTCCTTCACACTGTACTTATACTCTCTTTACGTCATACAATATCTGCTGCTAAAGCCGTGTCACTGCCTATCAGTTCGCACGATGTTCATCTGCAGGAGCTACCACGCCTAACTTCTAACCACAGGAAGTCTCCCTCTCTGTTCCAGCCCTTTTGGAAAGATTTCTTTTCTTATTTTTTATGGCCTTGGCCAGTTTTCTTGATCGGCGGGGAAAACAAGGGGCCTCGCAGGGCGACTTGGAGCCAGTAGGCGGGTGGAATTGGGGAGATCCGAGAGAAGCTAGGGAAAGGAAATACGGAGAATATTCTATGTAGAATGCAGTGAGTGCGAAGTCAATCGTGTTTTTTTCAGTATATATGTTAATCTCGATTCTCCGAAAATCATTAGGAGTTTGAGTCATTTTCTATGCTAATTACAGATAAAATTTATCCTTTGTCTCGTGAGTTTGAATAATATGAATGTTTCTATGATGATTTTATGGTACTAGAAATAAACTGAGTATCATGAAGACATCAGTAATATCCAGCCAGATAGCATCAACTTACTATGTCGCAGCCTCCGCCTTCTGTGATTCAATACAATTTCCGATCACGTGATCAGTATTAACAAAATTCATTACATTCCCAGTACCTTGATAGCTTCCCATTAATGTAACCTAGAGTGGACTCGTCCGTCTTCGGTAAAGCCCACATAATTTCAGTTTCATGGCACACAATCACGGCGGCTCATGCAGGTTGTCAGCGCTGGCCGTAAGACAAGGACTTTCAACAAATTCCACAAATATTATTTGTGCATTCCATAGATGCTACCACGGCCCCGCCCACACCTCACCTCCCAGTCTTACTTGTTCCGGAACGCTAGCTCTCTCAAAGACCCAAGACATGCATCCAATGGTCCGACATGTCACCGCCCAGCTTGACTATCCTCTTTAATTCGCTATCTCCCTTAGACAATCTCAGACAGCACTAAAGTGCCATCCACTCCCATAAAGCTTAACAACCAACACTTCTGTCTCACGCCCAATCATATACCTTATGTTCTTACTATGCGTGTCACAATCCCCACGTTTCTTGGAATATGATTATGACATCGAGAGATGCTTCATGCTGTGTCTGTTCTTCATCAAGATCTAGTTCTTCCCAGAGTTGCATGTCGTAGAGAATGACTTACACCGGAAATAGTGATGATTAAACCCAATCTGAGCCGTTGTCCGTAGGGTGTCCGGTCTAGCCAAAAGAGGAGGTTCATCCGAGAAAGGTACCCTGGGGCGAGATAGGACAGTACTTAGTGTAGATTTTTGGACTTGAACAATAAATATTGATTTGGAGTTAGAAAGTACTGATAAGTTGGCGAATTTTAGATTGGTTAGATTGATCGAAGCTAGAATTGAGCTGCGTCACTACAAGTTCCTCGGTTCATAATCTAGATGTACATCGCTTCCACCACAAGTAGAAGATGAGATATTCTTTTTTCTGTTCCTATAGATTTCTCTACTTTAGAACATATATCCAGCATATTTATCCCCAGATTTCTCTTCTGTATTTATTCGTCTCCCCCAATACCTCAATCTCTTCATAACTCCAGAACCTTCCTCGTAATCTCCAATCAATCAACCTTCGTAACAAGTCTCGGGTTACTCCATATTCCTCTTTATCCGCCCGCCACTCACTAAACCCCAGACTCGATAAACATCCTTCGCCATCCCATTCTCCCCATATGCATCCCTTTGAGGCCCCGACGCCACTTTGACATGTGAAAATGGGGAATATGGGGTTCGTCTGCATACCAAGAAACAAACATACGTCTATGGTATTAGGGACTCTGTCTGCTAGTAGTGAGTTGCATGTGGTCAAGAAAAGGACCTGATGCTATGGGATCAGATGCAGTTCATTAAAATGTTATAGGAATCAGGGACAGTTTCGTGAACATCTGCGGCATTGGCACGCTGTCACATGGTTTTGAGGTTACATGGCAGATCATAACGATATGCTATACAAACCTCAAAATACGTGTTTAGATGAGAACTCTCACTTATAATCAATTCATTCGAATTCAATACAAAATATCAACTAAAAACTGTCTAACCCAATCACCCAACTCGAAACCAGCCCGTCCAACTACCCCCTCTACACCATAAACTCCATCCTTTCCTACATCATAGCCCCCATAACTGCCAACTTATTCGCCCTGATATTCCCTAGCTCATCATTATGCCCCTTCACCCACTTAAAATTTGTGATACTCCCCGCAGCCTTTCTCAGCTCCATCTCCCTGATAATCTCCTTAATTAAATCCTGATTCTTAACCTCATCTCTCCTAGAGTTATGCCAGTTCTTCTCAGTCCAGCTTTCAGCCCACTTAGTGGCACAGTTAATCGCGTACTGAGAGTCCGTGATTATGAGGATCTTCTCATTGTGCGGTACTCTTTGAAGGGCCATGAGGATTGCCATCAGTTCAGCGCGTTGGTTGGTTTGGAGATCGCCCTTGAGTGGTTCCGATACATTTCTATATCAAATCATGGTAGCATTAGGTTCGAAAAAGTCAGTGCATTTTGTCCATCAACATACCTCGGATCTCCATCGCCAAACCAAACTCCCACTCCCGCAATCGCTTCCAGTGTCCCATTCCCTTCGAACTCCCACCCGTATAAACATGAATATGCTCCGCCTACTCATCGTCCCCCAGTCCCATCCTCTCATCTCCCATCCCTCCACCATATGTCTCCCCTCTCTCCGTATCTACTTTCGGCTTCACCGCCTCTTTATTTCCATTGCCCTTCGATGCCTCCGGCCCCACTGCAATATTCCCAGCCTCAATCTTCGAGATGGCTTCTAATGAAGCGAACTCTCGGATGAAATCCCTGGCTTCGTGTCTTGACGAGAACTTCTTGAACTTGGGCGCTCTGGCATTCTTGATAGCGGCGGACGCTTCGTCCCAAGTGTCGAAGATACCGGCAGTGTTTCCACGGGCAACGGCGTAGAACTTAGGAGACTTATCACTCTTCCTTTTCTTGGTAGCCATATCCGCAGCTAATGGCTCGACTTTAGGCTTGATATCAGCCATTTTCCACCCGTTCTTTATCTTAAGTTTGACTAAATATCGACTGAGGAACCTCGGGTTAAAATACCATAGTTGTATGGTGCTATGTAGATATGAAGGTGGTTGTCGAGCTTGTAAGTCGTAGGAAAATATGTAACAGTGAAGATATTCGATAGCACAAGCGAAGGAAAGGTAGGATTAGACGATGGAAGACGAGGCGTGGGTGGTCACGAAGTCTATAGAGTTTACACAATGCAAGCGGTTTGTCATCGGCAATCGATATTTATGTCGTTGTCGGGTCTGATGTTTTCATTCCGCCAAGAGAATACTGTTGTGGTTAGTTGATGTAATTTAACACCGGTTAGACTTGAAAAGCTAGGAATGGTAGCTAGTAACAAACCTCCACCCGTACAATCCTAATATAACTATAATAGAAAAGTCCGTGACGAGACTCAAAGAATACAACTCAGAATCAGACTACCTCTCACTCGATAGCCAATTGTCAGACTCAGATACTAACAAAAGAATAATTCCAAAAAAAAAAAGCAAAATGAACCTTGAACGAAAAAGCCATCAACACCCATCACGCTCCAAACCATACAAAGGAATCCAAGGGAAACTCTTCGAAATTACCAAATATTAGGTCCCCTCCACATTGTGCCGACCAATCAACCAGCTCACCCAGCTCAACTTCCCCCAGTCAACCCAAAAGGAAAAAACTTCCCCTGTACCTCAGCACCATTTAGGCCCCAAAGCGCCTGTAGGACTTCTGTAATAACATGAAGCATGAAGCCTTTTACAGGAAGTGGCCTGCTTGCAATGAATCTTGCGAATGATGGCAATAGTAAGAGATTATAGATGGGATCGGGAATTGGGGATATGACGAAGAGAATAGACGATGCCATCTGATGAGTTGACCAAAAGATACCAGAAATATCGCCATTACTATTCTTGGAAAGTCGCGAAGCTCTACTGATCATCTTAAGACTCAAGATCACTCATATAAATCACGTCTCGTCAGTCAAACACTTGTCTTTCCCGCCTCTCCCTCTCTCTTTCACCCAAACCCGGAAAATAATTCCGCAGCAAATCCCATCAACTTGCCAATTTCGCCCCAATAATCAAGTATCAAGAAAGAATTTTTAAAAAAATACCAATAACGACCCTCCTCACAACTCACCTCAAGTAAAATTTTCACAAAAATAATACAAGGGAAAAGAAAGGGAAGTAGTTGTCTAGAGCTAACAGTAGTAAGGAGAGGACAAGACCACATATAGAGAAAGAAGAGAGGGAGGGGTTCTTTTGGAAAAACGGATGAGTTCGCTTCATTTCTATCTTATCCACCACTTTTCCTTAGGTCCCAATATTATCCTTGTTAATCACCCCATTTGAGACATACACACACACACAATCTATTGTATGCATCCAAACCAAACCAACCGCCTCCATTCCGTGTTTCATGAATTGTCATTAATAATCATCCCAAGAAAAATCCAAGAAAATATCTCATGTCATCGTCACCGTTCAACTCTCAAGTTAATCGTGAATATTCAATCTTTCATTTAGAATGCTAATCCATGTATAGAAATATGCAAATTTCCAATCTAGAAATATCATCCTTCGCATCAAACTTCGAACCATGCATCTCAACACTATCATATCATCAATGCAAACCAGTCTACCTCATCGCCCTTAAGAACCTCTTATCGAGTAAATGCCATGACACAAGAGGACCAACAACACCCAACATACAAACTCGGAACCTCTCCTTTACAAACCATAACCAATGCCAAATAACGAGAACAAAAAAAGAAAAATAGACAAGAATAGCAGATAGAAACAACAAATAGAATTCCAATGATGAACTCAACGCCAAAGAAAAAGCACATGAGTGACACGAAACCTTGCCTCGAAACTCCTAACCCTCCATATCGAAAGGCAGCTGAGGAAGAGGCTTGACGTCGCGCGGGCACTCCCACTCCCAGCAAAGAAGTGACCAGTTGAGTTCCTTGCGCCAGAAAAGACCTAAACCCGACCCGTTCTGCTCCGTCTCCAGCTCCGGGCGGCCATCGCTGCGATCTTCCGAGCACATCCCGCCAGTAAGAGGCATGCGGTTGCAGTAGATGACCTTGCCCATGCGAGAGTGGAGAATCCCCATAGAACACTGGATGCAAGGCTCGTGAGTTGTGTAGAGTTCGAGTCCGTGGCAGAGGTACCCGTTCGGCGTTGGGTGTTCATCTTCAAAAACAATATTTTCCTCCAGCAGAAAAGGGGCGTCCTGGAAGGGGTCAAACGAAAGGTCACGCTCAAGAGGAGGCAGACCCTTCTCGGCCCGCTCGACCCGGACAAGCTTCTGAGCCACCATGCTGATCGCACGCATCGACGCATGAGCCATGCAATTACCACGCTCGTTGCGGATTGGAATGTTGCGCCAGCGAGCATCTCCAGCAACACCCACAACCATAGCCTTACCGTTGTCTCTCCAGACAATCACCGTACCAATGGGTTCACCGGCGCCAGACTCTTGTGCACTACGCGCAACTCTGTGAGCCAGGTTCATCCAAATGGCAGCATCAGAATAAATCTCCTGCGTAGCCCGAGTCACCAAACTAGGATGGGGCCCGAGAGGGTTGTTCTTGCGGTAGACGGTAGGCCAAAACTGTGAGGTCCACATAGCAGCTTGGACTTGCGAAGTAGGCGGGTTTTGGGGACAGTAACGCTTGCGACAAAGCCATCATCAACTCCAGCGACCCTGAGGATCGCCTCGGAGAGAACAGGCTGCTCGACTTGGTGTATCTCACTGACAATGATATATATAAAATTCGATTTTCCGGTATGAGCAATACGTCCAGTGCTAGACTCGTTCATGAACTTCATCTTAAGGTGCGAGGGTAGATCGCCGGGCTTAGCGCAACGGCGGAGGTGAAGATACGGCAGAGTTTCCAAACCAAGCAACTCCTTAATGGCTCTGTAGTATAAAATATCATTAGTCGAGTCTATCATCAAATATCACCGTCAAAACCATAGGGGTTAAGACTTACTGGAGGGTACCATCAGTACACTTTGTAGGCACACGGGTGATCCACACGTTCAGGACGGCATGCTTCTGGTGAATTTCGAGCGTAGTCTTCTGTGGAACAAGAACACCAGGCTTAGGCTTGGAGTCGGCGATCTCCTGTGTCAAAGCATTATGAATGATTTTACAAGGCTTAGGAGGATCAGCTCTATCATAATGGCCGTTGGAGACACGACGTTCTTTATCCTGGTCGTCATCGGGAGACTGTTCTCCATCAGAACCAGAAAGCGAGTCTTTCTTTGGGGCCGGGTAAGAAGCGGGATTGGTAGGCTTGGCGAGCTTCGTAGTGGTAGCAGCTTCAGTCTTAGGATTGAGTAGTGAATCAACGACAGGTGCCATGGTCACGACAGATGGGGTGGTAGGCGTGATGATTGTTTGGACCTCAGGGCCAGTGGCCACGGGAGCGGTTCCGGTGTCCATATCGCGGGACCAAAGTTATCAGATAAAGGACTGAGGATAGGTGAATGAATAGAAAAGCAGTGATTATCTCAATTAAAACAACAAAAAGTAACAACGCTTAAGCAAGAAGAAAGCGGCGGTAATGGGCCGGCAAAATGCGAGTAATGTTGATGATGGTGGTTCGGAGAAGGTCAAAGCCATGAATATGAATATCGAGCGATGATCAAAAACTTGATGGGGTACGTTTTTTTTCCTTATGTTAGGGAAGGTACTTACGCAGATATCAAAAATGGAGTTTTTGGTCGAACGGCAGTTACCTGGAGTGCAAACTCCACTCTGTGCCGTTCCGAGGAAGTATAGGAATAATAACTGCGATCTAGAAAACGCTACCGAACAGTCGGACTTTATGAACCCGATAATTTCTGATTAACTGATAGTAGCTAGATTGTCGTCTCGTAATTGATGGTATTACGAAAGTGATAGATATTGAAAACACTTAAGTACTTTGATGCGATTTCCGAAGGGTTAGTGACACCCGGATGGCTACATATTTGAGTTAGAAATGGAATCTGAAAAAGAACCTGCGTCATAAAATACTCACAAAAGTGGCCTAATGGAAGGTATGTCGACTAGTTCCAGAGTAGACGTTCAAGAAGACATGCACAAGAGAAGGCCATGGCAGAATCTGGAAGATGGCAAGAATTAAAGGACTATGTCTCGGGTTGTCTTACTTGATTTTGGTAACAAATTACTTAAGCTCTATAATACACAAATGTCAGCACTGTGATTTGTGAGTTATACAGGATGCCAATAAATGTATGTCAAGTTTGCTTCAATATTCATGCCAGAATGGATGAAACGGTTGGGCAGGACAACCTCGAGAGTTGTCTGTGTGGAGTGTGGTTCCACGTACAATATAATTACGTCAAGATTTTGTGAATCTTGTCATGTAAAAATGAGATTTTCTAGAATAAAAGCTAATATATAAAATTCGGAGCATAAGGTCTGTTACAACACTACTGCTATCTCAGTACACCTGCCAAAGTCTATGTAGTGATTGGTTGTGCTAATGAAAATTCGATTAGTCGTTGTTTCACAGGCGCCACACGTTCTGTCGGCGTCATGAATTTTGACCCAACGCCACATGTTACTTGTCAATCCCCGTCTCTAAGTATTACCACCGCCAGACACCACCTCCAAAAGTACTCTTCCCCGCCTACCTGCAATACTATCTGCTCCTGGCGCTCTTCCTAATTGGGAAGGACCCCTCAATCCTACTCAGCGTCCTACAGCAACTTCATGCACTCAAGTGAGCTTGCGCCGGTCTCGAATTGGAGGATTGACGATTGATTGCGATGGTTCCATTGGAAAATTTCTTGGTAAAAAAAGCTCACAGTAATCAGTTTGTCAGAAAGACAGTTGGGTTAGCTGGTCTGGTGTAGTAATAATTATATGTCAGAGGTGACGGCGATGTAATAAACAGATGGGTGTATCAATCATAGATGATATATTGGTGATTAGAATCATGTGCCATACGTCCTGACAACGCCATGCATATTGGTGTTTGCTATATAGGCTTCTCTTCTGCATCTGGCCGGTTGTCCGTCAAGTGTCGGATCTACTGTTATTTTTTGGAAGGTGGAGATGTGAAGGAAAGACCAAGAAACGCCGGGGTCTGGCCAATGATACGTGCAGATTGGAGATGGCAGTGGTAATATCATTCATGGACATAGTGATATCCAATGTATGGGCGATGAGAAACTTAAATTTAAGGATGGAAACATAAGAGCGTGATGTTCGGTCGGGCCGTCTTTTTCTTCTTGGAGTGACCAGCAGGAGAGTAGCGAGGACAACAAATCTGTACGTCTGCGATTGACAGGTCATGATATTTCTAAGATAGATCAAATCCTAATGGATACACAGAAGCGGGCCAGTAATCAGATGCAAATCACGATGGTGGTTAGGAAATCAAATAATTCAGTTATAGATTATGCACTAGGCATTATATATTGACAAATAGACACTAAACTCAAACCAGAGTAGTGAAAACTAGAAAATAAAATCAGAAAACTTATATCAAAAGAATGTAGTGTCACTATGTATGCTACTAGAATCTACAGCGATGGCAGACAGAGTATGATTGTGATAGGGAATCTTGCACCGAATAAACCCGAACAAGCAAGACAAAGGAAATAAAATGACAGAAAAAGCAAATGAGGGGATATAATGCCCTTAAAGATGGCAATCCAAGGAAATGAATGAGAAAACCGAAAACGCCGTGCCGGTCTGATGTAATCTGAAATGCAAAAAGTAAAAGGGTATAGAGAACATATGTACAAGGAATCATAGAATGACAACTTAAGTCATGATGGCAAAAGCCCATGCTGATGTATGGGTTTTATTGGAATTTTTTTATTCTGTTGCAAATCAAATCAGATCCAGACAGGCGCAGGTCTTACGCCGCCAATGGGAATGGAATCAGGGAAGAAGGATAATCTAATGGCGCGGACGTCTTTGACGTAAATTTCGGGAGCCAGCTTGCGCAGGCCTTTGGCAGTGAGCTCACGCTCCTCTTCATCGATGACCTCAAGCTTGTGCTTAACACCGAAGTCCTCGGCAAGCTCAACAACCTGAGCCAGCTCTTGACCGAAGGGAGACTCATAAGAGCGGGAATAGCTTTCGGGAGCAGTCATGGAGCGGGAAGGAACGACTGGGGATTTCATGCTAGCGAATGAGCCAGAAAAAATGGAAGTGGTGGCAGTATTGGTAAAGTTGACCGAATTGCCTGAAGTCATGCTCGGCTTGCTGACAACGGAACGGCTAGGGGAGGGAGGAACCACGGCAATAGGAGACTGGGTGAACGAGCCGGAGCGGTGGCAGGCAGCGTCGATCGAAGCCTTCTTGGTGTGAGAAGGGGCACGATGAGGAATGGTTGGGGGTTGCGACTCGTAGGAGACGGTCCGGCTGCGCTGGGGGGACCGGATACCGGGAAAGATATCAAACATCTCGGGGGTGGTAGGACGCTCGCAGATAGAAGCCTCGGGGCTAGTGGGAGGAGAGGTGGAGGTGGAGGCTGGGCTAGCTAGAGAGTCGGAGTCGGACTTGACAGAGCTATGGCTGGAAGAGGGCAAACAGCGCTGAGCCTCAATATCAGGGGCGTTGTAGGAGAGCATGTTAGTGGTGTGAACCAGCTGGACGGGACCCGAGATCTTGGGGCGGATGATGCTATTGGTTTTGGTGGACTCTCTGCGAGTAAGGAACTCCTTAGTCTCCTTAAGATCTAAGCCAAGCTTGACCCGGCGGGTGGTGAAGGCGCGCGAAAGGGAGGATGACATTGTGGTGAATGGTATGTGGTTGTTGACGGTGGTTATAGTAATAGTAGATAGGTGGACAGGGAGGGAGTAAGGTCAAGTGTGTAAATGGATTGTCAGATAGAGATAAAAGCTCTGATGGTAGACACAAAACTCAGTCGCAGACGAGGTAGCAAAAGAATGAAGCAATGACTGGCACTGCTAGAGAAAGGAAGGCTTTGAGATGTGACGAAAAGTCAGAGATGATTCAAGATGAAAGAGTAAGAGGAAGCTCAAACTGTAGCCAAAGCAAGTTGCGCGGCAAGATGGCAATAGATAAGTCAATGTGGACTGAAGAGTAGCAATTGGTTGAAGCCGGAGATCCCAGTTAATGACCCTAGTTGAGTGACTTTGACTTGTTTGGAACGCTTTGGCGTAGCGCACTTTGAGGATGGGGGATCAGTGGGATTGCGAGGCCTGGCCTAGGAGCAAAAAGAACGCAATTGAAAACCTAGAACAGACAAAAAGTCCGACCGAGAGGAAGTTGGATTCTGATGGGAACAGGCCACAAAGGCGTACAAAGCAGAGTTGCACGGGAACAAGGGCCGAAAGGAAAAAAATAAAATACTCAGGATATATCCATAATATGATGTATCGTGAATATTGGAGACTGAAGTGATATAAAGTTGTGCAGATATCCGGTGATAGTGTGGGGTTGAGCCAGAAAGAAGAGGTTACTGATTAGATAGCAGAAATGTTGGTAATGAGGGACGATGTTAGATGGGCGACAGGAGATCGGTCCTGAAAAAGCGGAAGCGTCAACGGGTTTATTTTAACGGTTATGATAAGCGGTGTTGCGGCGACTCCGTAGGACAAATGTAGCCAAGCAAGTCAATTTATGGTGAAATGAAATCAGATGTAGGACAGAGTATATAAATTGATGGCAATAGAGTCCGGAATGTAAGGTCTTATTGTTGATATGATTTATAGTGGTGTTCCGTCTGGTGATTATAAGCTGCGTCAAGCAAAGTGGGATGGATGGATGTGTGAATGCAAGTGAGCGTGGATGCAAGTGGGCTTGGGAGCCAATTTAATGGTACTTGGTAGTATAAATGAGCGTGCGATCTGAACGTAGTGAATGAGCGATGATCAATGATCAATGAGAATCTCTTCAAATTGGGTCTTGCTGACAATGTCGATAGATGATGAATGAGAAAGGGGAGGGAAAGAAGAGAGGAAAGCTAACGAAATTAGAGGAGAAGGGATCGGGGACATCAAATAAGACCCCGGAGGTGGAAGCCAGGAAACGCTAATATTTACTAAGCTCAGATTAAAAGAGGTTGAAAGCACGCGGCGGTCGCCTAACTACTTTTATGCGCTTGGATCACCAGCAGAAACAAAATTGGTAAAAATTAGTGATAAACATAGGGATTAAATCAGGATTTTCCCTTTTTTTAATTTAACTTGACGCTGTTTTGTCCATTGCGCAGTGATATATTTTCTTTTTTGGGACATTTGGCGAGCAATTCGATGCAAGAGAGATATCGTGGTGCCCTGACGTCTTCTGTCTCCTATGCTCATGGACTAAGCTAGTTACTGCTGACCAAGCTAGCTCTTATGTCCGCTCTGCTATGGAAACCGGCACTCGGAACGTCGTCAACGTCTGGTTCACAGTCAATGACGGCATGGAGAATAGGGCAGAGCCATGGCGATGACGATAGTGTTCCGCTGACCGATTGTCTCTGGTCATTCCGTCGTGTGACGTCCTCTATAACCGCCAATATCGACGATGGCTATGATTGGTTATTTGGCTCTAATACAATAGCAGATCATATATCTTGTCTAATGGATCTACCGACCCAAAAGGCTTCACCGGATGCACCCTTTGGTGTCTTCCCATGTCCAACATTATGTCTAGCTCGGCGGGCGCCAAACAAGAAATGGATCTTGGTCAGCCCAAAAACATCACACCATACGGGATAGGTTCCTCCTTCCATTCGTGGCCCGTCTTAACGCCTATGTGTCAAGTAACGGTGATATATATGATTGGATTGTAGAAAATGCGTTCTAGCGCTAATGCGATATGTTGAGTTCCAGTCCCTCTGGCTATCTGCAGAGTCCTGTCAGGGGTCGCTCCTGCTCCTACCACTGGAGTTCCGTCCTATCCGTTTTCCACTTAGTACTTTTGGGCGACAGAAGGCAGTTATTAACTCTTATTGGTGAGAAGTGCTGCGTCTGGCGAAACAGGGAAGCTACAGCTGTAGATAATGGCTCCTTCCTCCATGATTAGAGGGACCGCCAGCCACTAGTGCAGCCAGGACTTAAGTGGGTTTTCCAGAGAACATGGAGTAGGTGGATGGACCCCTGCATACAATAGATAGAAAATGGGGTCTTTTCGTAGAATCAGAGATTCAATTTGTTATTACTTGGCTATGAAGAGGAATATCTTCAGGTACGATCGTAATAATTCAAGTCGAAACAATTGAATTTTACTTAATCAAGAACATCATGAAATGGCCAACCTGCAAACAGGTCGAGTACAGAAAATCGGCAAAATCATGGCCTGATCCACAATCCTGTAAGAAATCCCTTCCAATATTGAGAATACTACTGTTCAACAAAATCCGTCACCAGTGAACCCACCATCACGGTGAGCATGGGACGCCTGACTGACATCTCAGGTTTCATGTGATTTCTCTGGCTCCGGCCCAGGATCTCCACTCGAGAGAGAATCCATTGAATCCTAGACCACTTATCGCCGCTTGTAAGATGTTGGTTTCTTGGTTCCAGACCCTGACAGGAACGTTAGTATGGGCCTAGATAGAGCTTCCAAGCTGAAGCAGATCACCAAACCCATGGCTTGACTGGCAATCTTAAACAATAACTTACACAGTTGTCAGCCAGACATTCTGATGAACAACAATTCCAGTATCACGATCAAGCCCGAGATCCCATTGTCTCGATCAAATTTCCCCTCTTGTCTCCAACTCTGCTGAGCACTGGCCGACCACTTTGTCTAGTGACATCGTCATCATCAGAAGGCACAGTCACATATAGCAAACCAGTCAATCCCAAAGAAGCAACTCGTAATCCAGCGTAGCAAAGCGCCCAAAGAGTCTCTGGCAACATCACACAGCAACGCTCTCACGCAACTACGCAACCCATGAATTCATCCATGACGCTCAGTCCCCCTCTAATAAGAGCAACCCTCAGTCACTTTGTGTCCGGCTTCCCCTCTTTTACTTTCCCGACCTCCCGATTCAATTACCAAGCGCACTTCCTAGCTCGATCTATCCAGGTAACCAGGCGTGAGGTTCTCTGCAAGTATCGTGGGATGTTGATTTTATGGACGGAGAAGTGAACTCCCCCCAGTGGGTGTTTCACGCTAGGGACTTCCAGGTGAACGACTCAATACTTCCGCTAATGCGCTTAATAAAGCAAATGGTACTTGCACGTTAGCCTGAAGTGTGTAGACTTGCATACAAGAGCTGAACAACTCGGGAATCGGGGGCAGTAATGTTGGTGTCTATGATTGAGGGTGTCCATCACAGCTGTGCGTTTCATGTTGGATGCTACATGGTAACTCGGGAAATGAACCGCGAGAAAGTCACTTCGCTAACACGTCATGGTTGTAGGCGCATTGTTGGCGATACACAAGCTTGCGTTGTCCCGCTCCCTGTGGAAATAACATCACTGTTAGGAATATACATCCTTTAGCCGACTCCTGTCGATGGCGTCAAGCAAGCCATCAAGCCCCTCGTTTCGTGATACTCCCTATTTTCGTAAGATCACATTGCTCGAGCGTGACAACCCGCATCTACTGTTGTCCAAGCGCAACTGCATGGTGGTGGCGCATCAAAGTAACATATTGATACTGAATTGCGAGATACGCTATAAACGATGACTTAAGTATGGAATATTCCTTAGTTGCTTCCAAAACCTGTACTTTATTATGCGCATAGATGATGTTGGCGTTGACAACGATCCTTTCATAATGATAAATGCAGGAAACTATGCATAGCGGAATCTAAACTTCAAACATGTTTCGTAGGTCATCCCCTGATCTACCACTGACGGAAAGGGCAATATGGCAGATCTCAGCCCATTGAAGTATGCTATGTTTGGAATATCGAGATAACCTTCAACGTCACTATTGTTAACTAATAGATGTCACCAACTTCCAACCTCCCAGCGCTCGTATCCCTTTTCAGCCCACCGACCAATCGTATGCAGATCTACATGTAATGATTGTTTCCCTCCAATGAACGCCTTGAGCATCAATGTTCCTGCAGCTGCATTCGCTTTCATTCAGTCGGTGGCTTACGTCGACTCTCTATAATTCTCTCGTCAATGTAGCCCGAATCTGCAAAGAAACCTCATTTCCAACCTCGCGATCGCCTCCCCTACCAAAGCACCAACTTGCACCACGAATCCATCCCGAATTATCGTACAGACAGCCCTCCGTCTTCGCCTATTTAGTACCTCACCTGCAGACTGCACGGTAGGCATTGTGGGACCTAAGCAGACATTCAATGGCCACTTGGCGTGGCGAATGGTGCAAGGCTGCCGGGCGGGGAGCTTGAGCCTTGTCTTTGTGGGTATTTTTAGTGGTGATCGACTCACCTCGTCCAGTTCGCCGACCGATATACCGAGTCTAGGAGACAATATGGACTAGGCAATCTGCTGCGATGGAACATAATGGCGGGAGAATGGTATCGGATGGAGATAGGGATTGTACCAAGCCACTGACGTCGGTGGCGGTGAGGAGTAATGATGGTCTGGGGTAGAGGAAGTTTGTGGATGCCTATTATCATTGGGGGAAGCTCCAGGGGATATTATTAGAAGAGATAGTGAACAAGGCTTAGAGCATCGTGGATTTCGGATGTGTTGACAATGGTAGGGCTCGTATGGGATGCTAGTTGACGAGGCGGCAGTTGACGATTGGGATTTGTGCGGCATAGCTGAGCCGTGGTGATTTAGCCAAGTGTCTTATATCCCATTTTGTTTTTCGGATAAGTCGCAAATTGCAAAATGACAAGGATCTCAATGTCATGGTTCAAGATAATATTGGGATAAAAAGCAAGACATTAAAGCAGAGATAGACATAATAAGTGGTCTACTTTCACTATAATCGTAAATTAGCCTCAAATGGCATATAATGAAGGACTTCAGGAGTTTACGTGATTTATGATGACACCCTGCTCCTACCTTCAACTCCTAGTCATAAGATATTGTAGAATAAAAAGTATTAAATTCTATGCTCGAGCCGACCACAGCCTGCACTACTTCGAAATAAATACAAAAGGTTAAAGTGAGTTACCGCGAGGGGACCCAGGAGAGCCGATCAATTCTGCAAAGGCTAGGTTGGGATTCACAGCTCCCCAGCCTATCAGACAAGTAGAACCAAGTCGATAACATAAAACTTGGAACACCAGACGCCTTCCAAAAGTTCTGTACCTTCATCATGAAATCTCATTAATGCTGTACCTGGGGATGCGAAGCGACAAGAAGAGGCAGTGATGATCATCTTTGTATATGCTATATCGTGACTTGTTTGTGCATATTCTCTTGTTTCTTGATTGTGAACAAACAAATTTGGCAGCTGCCAGTGCCTGTTTTGCAGTTTTATGACATAAATTAATTTTGTTTTATGCACCAAAACACCAAGAAGCCATTGTAACTACCATTCCATCCAAACTATCCGGCTCTTTCTGAATAATCCCATTCGTATTATTCTGTTCATCTCTCTGTTAGCTACCTCACCCATATCCTCTTGGATATGTGTTTCACATCTTCAGATACTGGCCCTTATAGATTTTTTTAGTGAAATATTCCGATGGCTTTTTGGGACAAGACTAGGCCATTGACTAAGGTCTTCTCACAATATTCCACGTTTAAGAAGAACCGGCTAAGAAGAGGGAGGGCCCGCATTGAAAAAAGGGTTTAGTATCTACAGGCTTTTGTTGTCTCCAGTCAATTAGCGAGGTTAAGACGGAGAGGGGAGAATAGGGATAATTGGAAATTTCAGAGAATTACCATTGTATGCTGTCAAAAACAAAGAAAATAGCTCTTTTATGAGACTTATTTTGTGAGGCTGAGAGGTTGTTTCGGGATAGAGATCGCCGTCATAGGAAACACGGCAGCATGAAAGACTACGAAATAAGAAACCCTAAATAGGGTTCACGACATTTACACATTAATCCCTCACGAGTTTCAGTGCGATTCGAAGTTGAAGATTCTAGAGATTATGATAAGAACTTCGAGAGAACATCTCAGGTTCATGCAATGAAAATCCAGAAACAAGTGTCAAGACAACCTTAAGAACTCTATCTTTCCATTGAACATCGAGTCACCTAGATAATAACTTAAAGTGTTAACAATATCAAACCAGATAACTTTTCATATGCAGACAAGACGGGATACTATTATCCCCATATATATTCTACAATACTAAAACAGAGCAACAGGTACCGCCACTATAACTAAAGATCGTGACAAAAACAAAAAGGAAATCCGTAATTAAAATCATGCCTCGAACGCCCAACCAAAACAAATCGTCCATCTTTTTAAACCACCCACTTAATCCTCACACATAAAGCCATCATCCTCTTCATCATCCTCATCGCTCTCGCTGTCGGGCTCCTCTATAACCCTAACGAGACGATCCTCAACCTCGATAATGGACTCGGGAACACGACCGGCGAACGCCTTGCGAACCGAAGCGTTGGTGGAGGTATCCCAAACCTGCAAGTTACCGGCAGAACCAGCAACTGCCAACCGGAAAGCAACCTCTGGATCCGGCGCAAACAAAGTAGAGAAAATCTTACCGACATCCAGGTTCCGGGAGACAACCATGCTAGGCCCGCTGGCCTGAACGTTCCAGAGTTTCACAGTCTTATCAGAAGAACCGGTGGCGATAAAACCGGGAATGACGGGGTTAATGTCGAAAGATGACAAGGACTCGTCGTGAGCCTGGAGAGTCCAAACAGCCTTGGTGGCCGACGGAGTCGCGGGCGCATTGCGAACGTCATGGTAGTGGAGGACACCGTTCTCGGTAGAGATGTAGAAGTAGTTGGGGTCATGGGGGTTCCAGCGGACGGCCTCAACATCGGACTCGACACCCCAGCGGGGAGCCTTGGCCTCGGGGGCGCGCATGTCGGAGGCGACGACAGTCCGGTCATAGGAACCGGAGAGCAGAACGGTCGCCTCGGTAGGGTGCCATGTGAGCGAGCAGACCTTATCGGTGTGGAAAGAGTAAGACTTGGCGCATTTAGCGATGTTGAGATCCCAAAGCTTGGCGGTTTTGTCGGCGGAGGCGGAAGCAAGCAGGTTGCGGTGCTGATTGTTGTGCGCAAGAGCAAGGACGGCATCGGTGTGGTACTCGCCGTTGGTCTTCTTGGCCTTCTTCTTGCGCTTCTCTCTGGCAAAGGTAAGGTCGGAGCCTTGGCCCAAGATGGCGTTGGGATAGGTGGAGTCGATGGCGTCGAGATCCCAGATCTCGATATCGGGGTCCATGGTACCGATGGCGACGAAGTTGGCGCGCTTAGTGGGGTCGGCGTCGGCCTTGTTGACGGGATAGTTGATCCACTCCAGGGCCAGGGGGATGGCAGGGAGCATGATGTCATGGTGGACATACATATTGTCGGCGGAATCCTCGTAGACGTAGACCTCGAGCTGAGCGATCTCATCCTCGATGCTGGCGGCAAGAATTAGATTGTCAGACTTAAGTATCTGGAGATCCTCACACTCATCATCGTCCTCCTGGGCAGCCTTGTCGTCTGGAAGGGTGATGTAGGGGTCGTCCTGGTTGTTCTTATAGTAGGCAAGTGACTTGATATTGCTGAAAATGGCCATGGCCTCACCCTCACCGGTGTTGTCTTCATCGTCGTAGGTCTCAAGATTGTACTCCTTCAAGTCGTCATCGTTGATGTCGATGCCCCTATGACAATGAGAGTTAGACGTAGCCCCAAAAAATTAGTTGGATTCACATTTTGCAAACTTACTTGTCCATGTCGTCATCACTCTCCTCAGCAGCGACGAAAGCGTTGGGACTGGGACTATTAGAAAGCTTAACACCACCATCTACCTCCTCCCCATTCTCCTCGCCGTCTGAGCCGCGATAGGTAGCGGTGAGATCATCCTGGGCATCCTCAAGCTTAAGCTTGGCTATCTGAGCGATGCGATCCATTTCGTCTTCGTCCATCTCGTACTTGGTGGGGAACTGAGCGGCGTACCCGCGGGGCACCCACTTGGTAGCGGTAATCATAGAGCCAGACATTTTGGGCAAGTCTGATGATAGTCAAGCCTGCCTAAACTGAATGGTAAATCGAAGAAACTAAAAACTTCAAGAATTTCTAACAAAAGAAATTTGGTTGAAAGTTACTGGCAAAATTGTTGTCTACGGCTACTAGGCCATTGCGTTCCTACGGTCCTTCCTAGTATTTCACTTATATCTATAAAGATTAGATATTTAATCAAAAATTTTGGGTGAGGTGGGGACCCTAATCTTATCGATAATATGATAATGAGGCTTGATAAGTTGCCATGCTTCCTTTTGGGAAATAGGTAACCTGGTTGCACGGAAAGTGTCGGCCAGCCTTGTTAGTTTAGCAGTAGGAAGTCGCGACAACTTGCGCCTAGAGTAAGTAACGTCTAAATTTGCTACCTGAACCTTATAAACACATCAATTTTCTACACGACTACTCTATGAACGAAGAATACACTGGCGCAGCCCCCAAGCGCCGTCGAGTCGACATCAATCGTCGTAATAACCGCAATCGTTATGAACCCGACCGCAATGGTCCCGCCCATCGGGGCCGCTACAACGACTTGAACCGCAACCGCAACCGCACACCGACACCCCCACCGCCCGAAACTGAGGATGACCAAAAGGCATTAGACCGTGACTGGTATGGTGGCGATGAAATGGGCGGTCATGTCTTTGGTGACGAATCGCATAACCCGTTTGCTTCATACGAAACTACTTGGGAAACCCAGAAGAACTATGCTGCTGCTGCCGAGCGTGCTACACAACGATACGATTCGAGACGAGAACAAAGGAATAGGGAGAATGATGCATGGGAGGCTAATCGTATGGTTGTTTCTGGTGTGGCGCAACGGAGAGATCTCGCGTCAGACTTTGATGATGAGGAGGGGGTCAGAGTACATTTGCTAGTTCACGAGCTGCGACCGCCGTTCCTTGATGGGCGTACTATCTTCACAAAACAACTAGAGCCTATTCCGGCAGTCAGAGATTATCAAAGTGATATGGCGGTTTTCTCACGGAAAGGCAGCAAGGTCGTTAAGGAAGCCAGACAACAACGAGAGCGTGAGCGACAAGCTCAGGCAGCTACTTCCATGGCTGGAACTACACTCGGTAATATCATGGGAGTTAAAGAAGAGGATGGTGGTAGTGCAATGGCTGCTCCGGCTGAAAAGGACGTTAAAAAAGAGGAGGCCACGGCCAAGAAGGAGGAGACACCCGACTTGAAATTGAAAGATGGCAACAAGTTCAGTCAACATATGAAGAAAAGCGATGGTGCTAGCAATTTCAGTCAGGAGAAGACGTTACGAGAACAGCGGCAATTTTTGCCAGCGTTTGCCGTTCGTGAGGACCTTCTGCGCGTCATCCGAGAGAACCAAGTCATCATTGTTGTCGGTGAAACCGGTTCTGGTAAGACGACACAATTGGCTCAGTTCTTACATGAAGATGGCTACGGTAACATGGGAATGATCGGCTGTACTCAGCCCAGACGTGTGGCTGCCATGAGTGTAGCCAAGCGTGTGGCCGAAGAGATGGAATGTTCTTTGGGCGGAACTGTTGGTTACGCTATTCGTTTCGAAGACTGTACGAGCAAAGACACTGTAATCAAGTACATGACTGATGGTGTGTTGCTTCGTGAGTCGTTAAATGAGCCTGATTTGGACAAATACTCATGTGTCATCATGGACGAGGCCCATGAACGTGCTTTGAATACTGATATTCTGATGGGACTCTTCAGAAAGATTTTGCAGAGACGCCGTGATATCAAATTAATTATCACTTCTGCTACGATGAACTCAAAGCGCTTCTCGGATTTCTTCGGCAACGCACCCGAGTTCACTATTCCGGGAAGAACCTTTCCCGTTGATATTCTCTTCCATCGGTCACCAGTCGAGGATTATGTCGATCAAGCTGTCCACCAGGTGCTTTCTATACATGTATCCATGGATGCTGGTGATATCTTGGTCTTCATGACTGGCCAAGAAGATATTGAGATCACTTGCGAACAGATTCAGAAGAGACTCAATGCTCTCAACGACCCCCAAACTTAGTATCCTACCTATTTACAGTCAGATGCCTGCTGATCTTCAAGCCAAGATCTTCGATCGTGCGGAGGCAGGTGTAAGGAAGTGCATTGTTGCCACCAACATCGCCGAGACCAGTTTGACAGTCGACGGTATCAAGTACGTCGTGGACAGTGGTTACTCCAAGATGAAGGTGTATAACTCGAATATGGGCATGGACACTTTGCAAATCACGCCGATTTCCCAAGCTAACGCTTCCCAACGTTCCGGTCGTGCCGGAAGAACGGGCCCCGGTAAAGCCTTCCGTCTGTTTACAGAGAAGGCTTTCCATGATGAGCTCTACATTCAGACTATCCCTGAAATCCAACGGACGAATCTGGCCAACACTGTCCTTATGCTGAAGTCACTCGGTGTCAAGGATTTACTCGACTTTGCCTTCATGGATCCTCCCCGCAGGAAACTATCGCTACCTCCATGTTCGACCTGTGGGCCCTTGGAGCCCTCGACAACATGGGCGAACTCACCGATCTCGGGCACAAAATGAGCGCCTTCCCTATGGATCCCTCCCTTTCCAAACTCCTTATCACCTCCGTCCAATACGGCTGTAGCGAAGAAATGATTACCATCGTCTCCATGCTCTCCGTCCCTAATGTCTTCTACCGCCCAAAAGAACGCCAAGAAGAAGCCGACACTCAACGTGAAAAGTTCTGGGTTCATGAATCCGACCACCTTACTTATCTCCAAGTCTACCGCTCTTGGCAAGTCCAGCGGTTCTCCGAATCTTGGTGTATCAAGCACTTCCTCCACGGCAAATCCCTCCGGCGCGCCAAGGAAATTCGCGACCAACTCACTGACATCATGAAGATGCAAAAATGGAATTGATTTCTTGCGGTATGGACTGGGACATTGTCCGCAAATGTATCTGCTCTGGTTATTACCACCAAGCTGCCAAGTACAAAGGTTCCGGCGAGTATATTAACCTCCGCACTAACGTTGCCGTCCAACTCCACCCTACCAGTTCTCTCTACGCCGGACACCCCCCCGACTACGTCGTCTACCACGAGCTCGTCCTTACATCAAAGGTCTACGTATCAACCGTTACTGCCGTAGATCCCCATTGGCTTGCGGATCTCGGTGGTGTCTTCTACTCTGTGAAGGAGAAGGGATACTCCGCGTACCAGAAAAATTCACGGAAACGGAATTCAACAGGAAGATGGAGATTGAAGCGCAGATGGCACGTGATAAGAAGGCAGCTGAAGATAAGAAGGCCGCCGAGGAAGAAAAAAGAAAAATAAGCCTACTATCGTGTCCAGCGGAAGTGCTGCCAAGAAGGTCGTGCAAAGAGGGGCCGTCCGGAAGCCAGTGACAAAGAAGAAGTTCGGCCGGCCTTTTGATACACATTAAAATGATAATGTTAATATAATGATTTCATTTTTGTTACGATAGACCACAAATACATAATACATTAAATACGTATATTCGGTTCATCCTCTACAGATCAAACTCCTCAACCAAGGTCCGGAATCCCTGTTCCAGATCAGCCTTGAGATCCTCAAACGCCTCGATACCAATACTAACCCTCAGCAACTCAAGCGGCGCATGAAGATCCGACATGGCTCTCCACTCAATCAAACTCTCTACACCACCCAAGCTCGTCGCATGGTAAAAGAAGTTCAACTTGCTCGGTAGCGTCTTCGCCAGCTTCTCGCTCTTCAAAATAACCGAGAACACGGGGCCGTACCCTCTCGGCATTTGCTCCAAAACCCAAGCATTCTCCGGTTCGCGCGCTTGCAAACTGGCGTGGCGAACCTTTTTAACAACCTTGCTCACAACACTTGATGGATCCAATGCAACATCCGCCAACCAAGTCGCCAGCTTCGTCGCCGTCTCTGATTGTCTCATGACACGCAACTCCATGGTCCGAATACTCCGGAGACCCAACCAGCCCTCAAGAGATCCCAGGACCGCACCAGTGATCAGCCGGTCTTCGAGCATGCGGTGTTTCCAGCAGTTCTTGATGTCAACGGTGGGGGCGGTATGTCGGGGGGCGATAGCGACGACACCGCAAAGCATGTCGGAGTGGCCGCCAATATACTTGGTGCCCGAGTGCATAATGAGGTCGGCGCCGTACAAGAAAGGGTCTTGCAGAGGGGGCGGGGCAAAGGTGGCGTCAACGGTCAGGTAAGCACCGGTACGCTTAGCTTTCTCGGCATAGTAAGCGAGCGAACGGGCTTCACCGACGGGGTTCAAAGGGGTTTCGACGTGAATGACATCACCGGGGCCAAGTAGGGAATCGTCACAGTCAAGAGGGACTTGCTTGAGGCCACTGAGGCGACTCATGAGCTCGACAACGCCGTGGCAGCCGTGGTACCCGTCGGTGATAGCGATGGTTTTAGGGTTGAGGTGGATCATCATGGCGTGGAAGACGGAAAGACCAGAGGCAAAGGTGAGGGAGGGGCCTTTGAGGAGGGAGGTCAAGACGGCTTCGAGGCGGGTAGTGTTGGGGGCGGAGTGGCGGGAGTAAACGTGGGAGTCGGCGGGGGCATTAGGCTAGACAGGTGAAGGAACAGGTTAGGAAAGAAACTTGGTGGGTGGAAGAAGAGAATAGGCTTACGTCAATGTTCACGTCGTAGACCAGGTCGTTGGGGTCGTCACTATAGCGGAAGGTAGTCGAGACGTGGATTGCGGGGGCGATGGCACGGTGACTGCTGATGTCCTCATCGGCATGGATGGCCCGAGTGGAGATCTTGGCGGCATTCTTAACGGCTTCTTTGAAGGACATATTGGGGATATAGAACTTATGACAAAGATTGGGTGTATAGCTTGGTATGTATCTGATATTTATATCTCAATATTATAAGAAAAGTAGATATGACAGACACTAAGACATGAAAATTTACTTGGATGAACCTCCTCTTTATATACCGATTTATTTTTAATGTCCTGCATCCGCTCACAGTAATTAGACAATTGTCACTGATCTAGCTACCTGACTTCTACCCATAACACAACACCACACCAATCAAATCACAGAACTCATCGGCCGATTTCTCAATTCGTCACTACCCAAATCCATTTAACCCCACACTATGGGGATATTGCCAAACTAGGATTATGTAATCCATTGGATCCCGTCTCCATGCTAATATCCAACAGTCATCACCATCTTTAATCATAATGTAAGTGAATGATCCTCCCCATTGTCATCTCCTCATCATCGATCCCATCGGTCCCCAAAACGCCGCCGCCCTCCCTGACGAAGATATCACAACATACACCCTCATCCTTCCCCGTCCTTCCGTATCTACTAATGCTGACCATATGCTCGGATATCCATATATATTTCAGCTAAAGGGCGTAATGACACCGCGAACATCCTAGGGATCCATTAGCGAGAAAAGCGTACCGACAACTTCGATAACTTATAACGTCCATTACCCGCGCGGGATCGCCGCTTCGTCACCATCGTGTACTGAGCAAATCTATAACAGATTAGTTAGCCTTGTCAAGACTGTCAGATGGCAGAGCTAATTTTTCCGTCTATACATGCTGCATCAGTAGCCTTTACAGTGTCAAGGGCCTTATACTATCTGTCATGGTAATCCTGTGGTGTCACTATCCCTTATCTTCATTTCCATGCAATCGGCGATCGTTATGACAATTACCTGGTGGCCTCCATGGTCGATAAATGATCAATAAAGCGGATACAAATGATAAAACCCGACATTCAAGATGCACCATATGGAACTCTCTTCGTAAAATCCTATTGATAAAATACTCATTAGTTAAACTGAGCTAGCGAGGTCATAAAGATTTGACAACAATTTGACCGACACTCTTCAGTGACAGATGGGTGGGAATCCCTCAACGGAGGAGGTACCCGGTCCCTCGGACCCCAAAGCTAAGGCTTAGTTTCTCTTATTCACAACTATATCCTATCAGGTGTCGGAATTTGTATGACATTAATATTGTGAAGCTATTTGCCTAGATGCCTTGTTATCATTTAGTTCATCATTACGTCACAAACTATAGTTAATGTTGTTCAAAAGGCACAGCCAAAATCAAAGGTATATTGCAAAGATTTATCGCCAGATCCAAAACGTAGCAACTCTAAAGATATAAACAGATAAAAGAAACCCACCACCTCATCTCATGATGGTATCTAGATTGAAAAATACCAAAGCAAGTAGACATTATATGAAGAACACAAAAGACTAGACAAAACGGCAATCAACAATGGGATAACAAAGAAAAACAGAAAATCGATAATAAAAGACCAATCATGTGATCGTACGCGCAATTATGGTATCATGCGAATGAAATAAAAAGACAAAATATGAAAAACACGAACGCCCCCTCAAAAAAGAGACCAAAAAGTTCAATCCTCCCGTCCAGAAACACCTACACACTTCTTCTAACAACGCCATCTTCATTCTAGAATCTCCATCTCGGCTTTGGCGGCTCCTTTGTTTCAGTTGTTTTGCGCATCCCAAGTCTCGAGCTTCCACCGTGGAGCTGGGGACTCGAACGCCCATCAGCACTTCCAGCCCGAGATCGGTTTAGCGACGGCAGCGACAAGATACTCGAACGGCGAGGGTTGAATGCCATTGAAGATGCTGGCCGCGACGGCGACGACCCAAGATTGGAAACACTTTGGCCCATACGAGGTTGATAAGACGCCCGGCGCATCTCTTTACTAGTGGATGAATCGCCAGATTGTGAGTTGGCCCGGGTCTTCTGCAACTTTTGCTGCGAATAAGGGCCAGGACCAGCAGCCGCGATGCGCTCACGGAATGACAGACGAGACTGACTAGTTCTAGTAGGAGTATCATCCATCGAGACCGGGGATGAAGTGCTCGATCTAGGAGACACCGAGAAATTCCGCAGCGTAGGCAAGCGAGAATTTGAGTTGGGTGACAAGTTGCTGGAACGCGTGGCTCCAGAAGTGATAGAGGTGGGTCTCTTGACGTAAGGGCTCGGCGTAGTCAGCGTCATTGGCACAAAGTTGTGGCCCAAGTCTAAATCTTTGGTATTGATTGAATGGTTCCATTTGGGCCGAAGATCGGACGTCGACGGAGGCCGGCATAGCCTGTTCGGGGTTTTAGTCTGGTTAGGCTGGGCCAGAACAGAGAGACGGTTGACACTAGCTTTGCGCATAATTGTAGGTTGCGACGTAGGAGGTAGCGATGAATACCTCCGAGTTTGCGGCATGACAGCACCGGCGGTAACGGAGCGATTGCGCTTGCCACCGGAAAGTGGGGTCTTCGGAGCCATGCCAATTGATGACATGATAACGGATGAAGGAGGTGAGCTACCGGGAATTTCGTGACCACCACCGACGTTTGAGCCTCGGTCATTAGACATGAGACTAGAAATAGAATCGCGAAGCTGTCGGGTCTTGAGTTCGGTCTGAATTTCTTCCAACTGAACATCCATATCTGCAATCTCTTGCTTTAGTTCGGCCCACTTCGACTGCGTTTCAGCATGGAGACGCAAGATCTCACCATTAACCGTCAGTTTATCCTTAACACCCTGATCAATGATAGAAAAGATACGCTCAATAGCAGTCCCATAGTGTTTCTTCTTGGCCTCGTAGCTTTCAATCTTCTTAGAAATGATAGGTTGATTGGTCAAATGATACCCGCTCTCAACCGCCTCACGAAGCTTATCCACAGAGTGGTGCACCGACTCATACATCTCCTGAGCTTGTCTTCTAGTGTTCTGGAAGACCGCAACCCATCTGTCTTCACCCAGTTCTTTTCTAAGAGACTCGGCATCCTTCTCCAACTTCTTGTAACTACCATCCAGAGCTGTCTGTCTCATCTCGAGCTCATCACAAGCGGTCGGGAAAGCAGTTGACGCACGATTCACAAAGACCGATAGTCTCATAGGCAAAAAGTCAAGCGATGCGCGCAAAGGTTGCATGCGAGCAAATAGGGCGAGTAAAGAGTCATCCAGGGTCAGGGTCGGAGTGCCCGGAGAGCCAGGGCTCATTGGGAATGGAGGCAAACTGAAGCGGTTCTGGGCCCCAAGGTGAGTAGGGTTTGGGGCTTCCTCGACAATGGTCTCTAAGTTGTCAATATCAACGCCGTCAGAAGTCATAAGTGACTTGTGGCGACGCTCTTCCATCTCGAACACAAGTCGGCTAAGATCGTCTATCTCATCCTGGATGTCGCCCAGAACATTATTCCAAAGCTCTTCCCATTCTATGGCGATCTCGACTTGCTCTTTCACGACCTGGAGAGATTTACGGATCTTGAGCCATTCCGCAAGAATAGCATCCATCTGAACAACAGCCTTCTGGAGGTCGTTAGGAGAAACATCGCTGATATCATTGCGCCGTTGAAGATCCTCAATTGCGGACACATAGATGTTGATGAGCTCTTCGAACCTAGCAATGGCTTGCTCAACTTCTTCCAAACCCTCCCGCCTACCAGCAGCAGCCCATTCAACATCATCGTCACTGTCAAGTCCCTCAATGACCTCGGAAGCCTTGAAAATCCATCCTCTAATCTCTTCAGCAGCATTAATGAGGGCATTGTTGGCGGAATGGGCTGTCGGAATAGCAGCTACTCGGCTGGATAGTGAGTCTGAGTCAGGAAGTTGGAGAGACGTGAGCTGGGCGAGTTGGTTGGTGAATGACGCTCTAGACAGAGTGTAAATCGAGCCCGCACGATCGTGGCGTGAGACAAAGTACTCACTGTTGGTAGAACTAACAGTTGCAGAAGATTTGGCAGACTGCAACAGTGGGATGTCCTTTGGCGGTGGAGGTGTTCCTACGCATTGGTCTTCTGGCATCTCGATCGGTTGGATTAACTCCAAAGGCGGAGGCGTCGCAGCACGTTCAATATGCTTGTTGTGGATATCTAGATGGACTTTGACTCCGGCGTCGTTGGTGTGGTCCGGAAGAATATACTTGTTGGTATCCATATTCAGCGGCTCCACAAGCTCAATCTCGGGTAACAGTGACGGAGAATGAGGTGGGGCCAATAAGCTAGAAGAAACTGAGGCTGGTGACGCAAGACCCGTAAACTCGTATTGAGTCGGGCTTTGGAGAAGAATAGACCCGCAGTCCGAAGTTGATTTTGTGGACTTGAAAGACTCGAAAGAAGCTTTTCTAGAAATAACGTTATGCACGGCACCTGATAATCCCTTCCACGGACGGCCACGTTTCTCAACAGATAGTGTTGTGGAAGATCCCGCGTAGTGACTCTCGTCCAGTTGGCGGGCCTGGTTTTGAACCAGACCGCCGTGACAGTCAAAAAGAACAGAGGATGAAGATGAAAACTTCTTGCTCACTGCTGAGCCGAATCCTAGAGCTTTGAGACGAGCTGCAAGACCAGGCGAAGGCTTGCGAGGTTGGTGAATGAGAGGTGGCGGAGGAGTGGTCTTGACTGCAGCAATTGAATTTGATCTAAGCACACGAAAAGAGAGAGAATTCGGGGTAGTATGCGAAGAAGCGGGCGACTGTGACAGCGCCGGAGTAAGAGATGGGGATGAAGGTTGCGACAGACGCGCACCGTAGTTATCGCTTGAATCTGCCAGAAATGTCGAATTGGTCTGTTGCAGAGGCGTTCCAACCGCCACTTCGTTATCGGGAATAGTTGAGTCGTCAGTGTCGATAGCAATAGCAACCTTTAGATAGTTTCTAGAGATGGTTGAAGAGATGATAGTTGTAGAGTTTAGTTCAACTTCTCCAGGTTTGGACTCGAAGCTGTCGCCAGAGTGTGAAATTTCCGGTAATGAGCTGTCGGAAATCTGATTTTCACAGGCACCAATCCCGGACTGTGGTTTGTCGGTTATTGGCGGTTGTAAATAGACTGTGCCGTCAGATGCAGTTATTCCAGTCGCTCGATCAAGGTCTTTCGTAGAAAAGATTGGTTGGCTATGCGAAGAGTCGGGATGTGTGTGTTGACTATCGCGGCCTAGACTACCGGTCGAAGTACTGGGAGATTCTGGTAGTTCTTGGTTATGGTGGCTGGCAGAGGAGGAACAGGATGAGATGGCACTGAAAGCTCCTGTTTGCGTGGATAACACGCTGCTGTCGTCGCCAGTCTGCATCATGGCTCTGGGTGCCGTTGGCTGACCCACAACAAATGGGAGGGACTGGGGTGTAGATTTGGAAGGCAATTGAGACCCGGGCCAGGGAATCGTAGGTCACTAAAGCCACTGACTGACGCGCACCACAAAGTAACGCACCGAACTGTCACCTATGCGCCCCTATTGCAAAGAACAAGCTTGATTCCCTGTATAGAAATGGATCAGGGCAATAGAAACGATGACAGGACGATCCTGACCAAAGAGATGAAAACACTCGTCGGGAATGCTGTCAATATGAGATGCTCGAGTCGTCTTTTTCTCGTGTGGTTGGTAAGGAGAATTCAGGTAGCCACCAAAGGCAAGCGCGAACAGGGAGGCTTGGCAGAAAAATAATGACAATTGGTATATCGAGACGACTTGGGACGTGAACGGGCCTGTCGAAAATAGCAGTCTAGAGTTTGGTCTGCGAAACAAAATAGCAAATTAGAACAAGGTTAGCAAAGTCATTCCCGACATGAACATATTAAATTCAGAGTATAGGAACTAGACAGGCTTACATATCACGTTGAAGATAGATTTTGATATCTCTAGACCGACTGTTCAGCCTCAGAACATACAAAACAATGGTTCCCAGGGCCCGAAGGTCTGAAGTGCAGAAACGAAAGTGTCTGGATTGTAGAATGAGGGTCCTGCAGGATGATGGATGGTACGGCGTGACTACGATTCGGTGATGAATGAATGCAGAACTTGTAGTAGGAGATTTTATGTGGTTTGTTGGTTCATAAGGTTGATGCGCTTGTAAACAGGCCAAAAAGGTATGGTGGGACCGTTTTCCAACACTCAGAACCGAAATCCAGAGAATTCAACGTCCAATTACCATGCAGAAGGAGCGTATCAATCAATGCAAGTTCGATAGAAAGAAAAATACAAATGCTTGTCTGTCTGTGGAGTAAATGTCTTGTAACGACAATATGAGAATTAGTGAGGTTTGAAGCCAGAAGATGTGAGGGGTAAACTGGGAATGTCAAGGCGGAGAAATAACTGGTTTGCAAAAGGAAAAGTGAGGCTGTCAAATTCTGACAAGATATCGGGATGCCTAGAATCTTGATTATTACATCAGGTGAAACTTTAGGAAAGAAAAAGAGTGCCCCCTTCCATGGGCTACTTAGAATCATCCAGAACTACTACTAGTAGACGGAAATTGGGTAGTTATAGATGACTGAAACTTCCTCAACGGGGAATGAATGCGTATTGTACACTAAAAGGAAAGAAAGGAGAAGAACTCCAGCCTTTTTATTTTGAACCAGTCTCCAGCTTTCGCTATGCTGATTTCTAGTCAGACAGCGACAGAGCTTCACTGTGTCTCCAAAACAACGCTGAGAAGCAATGCAACAGTAGTCTAAAACGTCTAAACAAACTGTAACTCTTTTTGTTTGGGGTTGGAATAGGCGACGGGAGCCAAAGCGAGAGTTTGAATTTGGCGAACGAAAACTGGGGCTTGAAGTCACGAGGTTGGACTGCTAGGTATTGAGACGAGATATCGAGTGAATTTAGAAAAGTGGGGATAAAAGGAACAGATTAGATTCAGTTGGGGTACATGAGAAGAGCAAAGGAATGAATTGGACCTCCAATGGATTGATCATCAGAAATAAAAGAAAGTATAAGTCGGAGTAATATAATACACCAACCACGCCACGCAAACCCATGGATCGCAATGAAACTATAACAGCACAATTACCAAGAGATGGAAACAGTTCTGTTCGACATCTCGGATTAATATAGCCAGACATGTGCAATATATCACAGCCCCCAATAATGCACCTACATATACGCAGTACTCCGATCAACAGCGAACTTAAAGTTGCGAATTAAAGATATAACACCAACAACGATATCAATGTTCCTTTGGAAATGGTTACCCACTCTCGGCTCGTCAATTCATGTCACAAATTCATAGACTAAATTGCAAGGGATGTATTCCTAGATTGAGATGTCTGTAGATTAACATACATTAGTTCTGATTGTTGATGTCTCCATGAAGACCCACAATCTCCATAGTTTATGCGTGGTACTTTGGGAAATCCAAGATATCTTGATCACTTGTGGGTTGCAGCTGATATCAGGTGTTCCTATAGCTATGATCTGACATTGTGGTGGTATTGAGCCTGAAGTATCATAGTCAAAAGAACATCAGCATTCTGCAATACAACACAGTTTAATTTATTCTTCTTATGGTACTATGGCAGTCAAACCGATTGCTAAGGAGTTTTATAGAGATAGCTAGAAGGTTGTGGGGAGATGAAAGAAAGATATGCGTAGCCCTCATACCATAATGGCTTTATATGTTAAATGTGCTAGAGTTGACTTGGACTATGGCATCACAGGGTTTTATGATGTCGGATCTATTAGTATGGCTAGACTGTTGTTACCAATTTTGAACATCAATTTATACTTTAGCAGAAAAATATATTGGTAGGATTGTTTTGATGAACTGGATTAACAATATTTGTAGCCATGACCACAAGCGTTGTTCTCAGTCAGCTATCTTCGTACTACTAATTCATATAGTACACAAACCTTTGCCAAAATTGTCAATTACCACAGATGTTGTCTATTTATCAAATTAGTACCACTCGTTATGAACTATAATTCCCTATTTTATGATTATGAGGAATATGCATAGATTTATTAATTTATTTTGTGCTATAGCTAGGTTTACATGAACATTATTCCTTTTGCTGCAAAGACCATCTGATGAACCCGTGCGTCACGCTTAAATCACAAGGGTTTAAATTGACTAACCAGGGTTTACTGGACTTTATTTCATCTCTTGGCTGTCGGATCGGGAAATAGAGTATCTAATAAACCCGATGGGAGTAGGCCGGGCCAAGAAGCTTCTTAACACGGACATTGCGATTCCGGCCATCCGATACATACCAAATTTTGGCGGAAAAGGGGTCGGATGAAGAGCTCGCGGGCGATCATTAGTGTGATTGTATAGGGAAGATGACGAATTACCGGGCTGGTCTTCGAGGACTCGTGTCACTCGTGGCAATTTAGATGTGGAATGAAATGTATTCAGGTGGTACGCAGGTATGTGCTGATTTCTAGTGTAGCTATCATTGATATCATCTGGAAATTTCATTCCCATTTAGTCTTACATTTGATATTGAATTACTCATTGGTTATTATAAATTGGAGACACGGGAAGTTGGCCCCTGAATGTGATAATTATCACATTGTACAGGAATCATCTTGAATAAAGAGTGTACAAACATGTTGTAAATCCTTCGGAGCTTGTGTCATTATTGTGCAAGCTGTTATTGAACTAACTTGGTTCCTGACTATAACTTTTTGATCAATCAGAAAGCTTCTAGCGGCTCAACATTAATTTGTTATTTGGTTCCTACAAAATAATCTCCAATTGCCTTATTATCAAAATACCACAACCGAGGTGATACTGCTTTATTCCGGAGATATATCATAATGTGATACAGCATATACCCACTTTGACAGTTAATGCATGCCTCAGAAGCAATGGGATTCGACTTCTCTAATCTTGAGTAATGGGTTTCCTTCACAATACCTTTTCTCTCGTCACGTTTACTAAAACCACGTCATTCCACTGGAAATCCATCCCACCTTTCCATCTCATCATCCGAACTGTAGGAAGCCCTCCTGCAGCCCACCTTGTCGAGTCTTGACTCTACATAATGGAGGCTACATCGTCTAGTCCTAATTTGCACTTGATTGTATTTGTATACTGTAATTCGCTTGGATTCTTTGCCGTTCGGCGTCCTGCTGAGTCGCCTGTTCTCGCCTGCGTAGAACCAGTAGCAAGCGCAATTTCTCATGCATAGGTGAGGTCTGGTTCCAGGGTTGAGATCCATGACCCGAGACTTAATCTTCTCACTTGTGGCAAAGTATTGGGGCTTTTCCAGTATGGGATTTGGAGATTTGGTGACTCAAAGATGCAATGGTTCTTTCGGAAGTTACATTATGAGCAACGGGACTGGTGATACGCAACAAGCCGTGGCTCAACAATATGATCATAATCATCAGCGTCTTTCTCATGGGACAACCAGCGTGATTGCCAGGTGACTGGAGATAGAGGCCAGTGCTCCGTATTTTCACCCGGGAGCTTGTTATAGCTATATCGTGTCCCTCGCTAAAATGCTGAGGTGGCGGGCAGGGCAGTTCAGGGTAAATTGGGTCGATGCTTTGGTTTCTGGGTGATGACATGCAGGCACTTTATGAAATAGGTTTCCCGATCGACACGCCTGAGCTAGGTGGTTCCATTCCAGGATAACGGGAAGGATACAAATTCATATTGAATGTAAGGAGAAGGGCTATCTCGAAGTTTCCGAGGATGATGACACCTAACATCTCACGAGAATTTGCACACGATGCAATTCTAGAATCTGTTTGGCCTTTGTCTTATTCGTCACAGGACTCGCCAAACATGTAGACATCTAACATCTGGATGCACATCATAGTTGCATTTGTAACTTTCCTAGACCTTTATGAGGGTACCCTGGTCCAAAATTGCTCCTTTACACCCCTGGTCACATACCCATCAATCTAGGGGTCTCAGACGTCACCAGAACAGAACAACCTGGACTCTTTTACTACCATTTAGCTCGACAATCCATCCTCCCCTCTATGTTCCAGCGCATTTATGCAAGAGAATTTTGTCCATCAGTACTAGGATAGGCATAATCTGCGACAGCTTTCTAACCCGTTGCTCCAGATCCAGCGTTGCTTGTCCAAGTTATTGGGAGGTTGTTTACTTTGATCGTGGGATTCATAAAGTCCGCTGAATTTCGAATTGTTTATTTAGAAAGTTGTTGGCCGGGCTTCCTTCCTTTATAGAGCAACGTAGATTCTCAAGTTTCCCTTCTTAAACAAAGGCCAACTTGCGTTAAAATCACCCATTGGACCTTCTTTTAGTGGCTTCATGTCATCAAAAAAAAGATCATACGTCATCGTGGAATTTGTAAAGCTCAAAGTTCGCCTCTCCTGAATTGTGGATAACTCTAAGTGGCGTACTTCACTGCCATTCATCTGCATACAATTTCCAATTGTGCATATAACCAGTGTCATCGATTTTTAAGCTACTTATATTCATTATTCATCTTTCCCTATTTCTCCTTGTCTTTCGTGTTCTTGGCTAGCCTTGCTTGTCTATCTCCATCTCCCTCGCTGGCCTCTTGAACTCTGCCTTCGCTAGTGCTGCTAGACCTGATCATCATTCATTTGTCTTGTCTGACTCGCGATCCTCCATTTCCGCTAATCCGCCCATCCAGCCAGTGCCCTTTGCGCTTTCTAGCACAAGCTATACAAGAGCCATCATCGTGTGCTTGTGAGCCCCAACTGACCTGTGCGCAGCTACCATTCTCTTGTCTCGTCTGGACCTTGTCTTTTTTCTGATTGGATTGTTGATTACAGTATTACTATCGAGCAGTCCTTCGGTCCTATTGGTTGACAAAGGGAACAATACATTAGCTAGTGGTTGCTTCATTGCAAGAAGGAGACCCAAAATTCGAAACACGGCCTCTGAAGCACCGCTCAAGACCATTGACAACCACCCCTCGTCTGTTGGCCTGGCTAATCTAGGCGCTGCAATTATTACCGTCATTACCCATTAACTCCCTTTCCTCTCTCGCATTGCAACTACCACTCAACCGGAGTTTAGTTTTGCCATATCTTTCTTCCTGATTCCTATATACGAAGCTTTATCCTATTATCCAATCAAGGGAGTCTACTTATGATGACTTCATCATCTAAAGCTCCGCCGCCTGCTGTCCGCTGTGCATCTCCATCTACTATCTTAAATCTTGACAATACCCTCGACATCAAGACACCCACCTCTCCCGCCCTCCAGAGTGCTGCCGCTTCCCTGGCTATGTCGCGTAGTCTTTCTGAGGCTTCACTGATCTCCGCCGCAGAGCAAGCTGCTGTTGCCAACGCTGCAATCAACCTGAGCCGACAGTCTGCCGAAAGCTTCCAGTCCTCCCACATTAGTGACATAAGCTTCAACACATCCACTTCTCTCAACAGCCAACTCACCTCCGATTCCGTTCTTCCCGAAAGCAACGACGAGGATACTGAACCTTTCCCTACAACCGAAGACTACTCTATAAACCTAAGTGAGGAAGATCCCGAGGCTGATTGCGACGCCGACAAAACCATGATGGGCCCTGATGGCAAGCGCATTCCGAAGCGTTGCGGGTACATGCGGCCTCAGGGTACCAACTTCGCTGCCAGTGCTCGTCACCGTGAAAGTGTTTTAGGCCTTGGTAGCATTGCGCATATTCAACATTACTTTGCGAGAACTGGCTTGTTAGATGGGAAGGGTGCACAGTTTGCGCGCAAGAATAAACACCAGAGGGCAACTCTTGATATGTCTGGGCTCATGTCGCCGTTACGCAGTCCGAGCTTGGAGGCTTTGGATGATGACGGTGCTAAGACTCGTCACCTTAGTATGATGTTTGGTGGTTCGACAGAACAGCAGATGTATATGGGGTCTCCTATGCCAGAACGGTATCTAGAGGAGTCATTAATTCGGACCTCTTCTAGCATGCGCCGCTCAGAGTCTCGGGCATCCTGGACGTCCTCTAACTGTTCTGATTCGGACAATGAAGACGGCGAAGAGACTTCTATTATCTACTCTGAGGATTACGACGAGGATGGCGAGATGCTTCCCCGACTGTCAGTACTTTTAAGGCTACTGAGAAGCATATTGCGCCACCACCTACAATTGCTCAGCTTAAGTACGATCTCCGCCTAGCGTTGAATGCCGCCACTACTGCTCTTGAGGACGTCCTCGCTCATAAGACTGGCGGTTCTCCCCGCAAGAACAGTATCACAGCAACCACACCTGCCCGAGTTGACTCCCAAAGCTGGTACGAAGTCCAAGGAATCCACATTCTCGATGTTATGACTATGGCCATCCGTGCTGCCAAGGTCTATTACATCTCTCATGAACATCCTGAACGTCTGGATATCATCCGCCCAGAGCGTGAAGTTCGGACGGAACTCTTGTCAGTCATGGAGTGTCTTCGTCAAATGGCTACTCGAGAATTCAAGGGTGGTATTAAGGAGACTGAGTTAGGTGTGCTTGCCGGGTGGATCGCCGGGGTCTCTGCAATGCTGAGGCGCGATGAGCAGCTCGAGGCCGCCGAGCGCGCCGAACAACGCAGTTGGGCTTGGCTCAACGCGCCAGCGTCTGAATGGGAGGGCCGCGAAGTCGAAAGAGAACTTGCTTTCTTAAACAGCCTTTGCCCCGAGGCCACTGCAGAGCTCCCGCCATACACACCATTACCTGAAGACTTGTCAACGCTCACAATGCCGACGGCATTTTTGGAAGCGTTCCAGAATGGGTTGAAGTTGGTGCAGTTTCACAATGCGGCAGTGCGGATGAGTCGGAGGCGATTTGGGGCAATTGCGGCGTATCATAAGGATACCCAAAAGCCATATCGGGCCGCTGATAACATTCGATTTTGGGCTAAGGCTTCAGAGCTGAGATGGGAGTTGCTATTGAAGGTTGATGCGTTGGCGGTTGTTTACAACTCGGAACCCGAGGCGTGGAGGGCATTCCACGATGCGATATTTGCGTGGTGTAGGAGGGTACGGGAGGAAATCACTATGGATTTGAGGGATGAACCAGAGATTTCTATTAATTAGATATTGGGGAGGTCAATCTTGAGTTCTTACTACTATAAGGCGTTGGGGAGAGCGATGTCGTATTGTGGCGTTGATCGTTCATCTGATGGTTGGTGGTTACACATACAGACATCAGTAACTACTCGCTTCCCCATGTACACCACATCCTCCATAACCCCCTGGATGATCCTCATATCATAACATACACCCCCCCTCCGCTTTGGCATCAGCCCGCCAAACCTTGTAACGATTAATGTCCTATTGCCATTTACCATCACCTCATCCGCCCATCATTAATTTGAACGCCACCACGGACCGGACATTCCCGCCCGTGACCGTCCCACCAATCATCTATCGTCATTATCACCCGCATTATTAGGAAATACCCTGCCATCTATTTTGTCTCGTTTTTCTTCTTCCTTAATACCCATTGCTTTGATATCGACTATACTAATCTATGTCCATTACATGACTTGTCAGTTGATTGAATTAGCCTCATTTAATTGTATTGGATTCTCTTTTGTCATCTGGACGGTTCTATATATCATCGTTATATCTCCTTTATCAAGTTTTGTTTGATATTGGGTTTAGGGGTTTCTTGATTCGTTTCTTTGTATATAGCATCGTCGTCATATCTCCCATTTAATCACTTTATTTCCTTTCTTTTTCATTTTGTCGAGATTCATATAATTTAGCTAGTAGTTTAGTTAGGTATCTGTTGGCCAAAAGGCTTTGATAGTCAATCAATTGATCCATTTTTATCGATATAAAATAATTTTAATCAATGTAACATAGTATAGGTTGACGCAGGCTGAAGAATCTAATATTAATTGATATCAAGATAAGCTGTATGTCAATCAAAATAGAAATATCATACCCTGAGGTATCTTGCCGTCAAACTATCATCAGAAAATTAAAAACACCATAGCTCCCAACTATCTACATCGGCATAGCCTGAATACCACCGCCACCTACCGTTCCTCCTGATCGTTCCCCCTCGACCCTCCAAAACTCTTCCGCCTCGCACCACCTGCACCACTGCTACTCATTTTACTAATCCTTGCACTACTTGCTTTCCTAGAGCGGCCGCCTTTTGCCCTCCCCTTGAGCCCCCCTGACTTTCCACGGTACCCACTACTTCGAGTTGACGAAGTGCCAGCCTGGGAAGATCTGGCGCCCGTGTTGTTCGATCGGCTGTCAAGTTTGGAGTAGAAAGCGGCGACGGCAGGGTCGAGGGTGCGTTCAACGGGTGGCGGCGACGGCGATTGTGTGGCTTTTTGGAAGAATTTGGAATCTTCTCCAGTGTCTTCGTAGTCATCATCGCTGATGAGGTCTACTATCCCACTAGAGACGACGGGGTCGATGCCACCCATCATTTCGCGGTATCGTTGGTGATATTGGCGGAGGAGACTGAGAAAATTCGTGCCGTAGTTCTTCACTTTGGATAACTCGATGCCAGGGATCTGCTCCATGAGGTCGAGAGAAATGGTCCATTTGGAGGCCATTTCGCGGAAGATCACTTCCTTGAAGACGGGGCGTTTGAGACCTTTTTGTTGACGGATTTCCTCTTCTAAACTTTGTGCTTCGCGAATAAAGGTAGTGATGACATCTTCGTGAATAGGGTCGACGTCAGTGAACTGAATAGTTGATAGTTGGTCCTTGCGAGAGCGAGGATGTGATTCGAAGTCATCATCATCGACCACGAAGTTATCGCGGGCATAGCCATGCTTGGTACGCTTGATGCTGAGATCTTCATCCTCGTCCCCACTCATAAACATCCAATCGGTAGATCCGGGCTTAGGCTTCCCTTTGCCCTTTCCGCGGATCGGGGAAGAGATGAGTGTTGAAGTTGGTGCCTCTTGGCGGAAGTGACTCTTGTTCTTGCCGGGACCGGGCCATTGATCTATTTGACCATTGTTGTTATTATTGTTGTTGTTGCCATCCAAAGAAATCATGAGCTTCTTCTTGCCGGTAGTGAATGCCGCGGCGTTTGGCCCAGGCTATAGATGGGAAGTTAGTTATTGCGTGGATACACTCGACGATACACGTAGAACTTACAATAAGATGATCGATAACAAAACCAGCGGCCTGATCTAATTGTTGGGTGATAACCAAAGCCCTCTCAGCCGTTAACTTGTCGATGATACGCTCAACATCTGTCTTCTTCATGTCTTCTGCAATCTTGTCATACTTCTCGATGGCCCGACAGTCGCCCAACCTATCGAGCTTACCACGCCATCCTTTCAAGAAGTCAGCGCACTGGGCAATCGTCAACGCATTCGGTTTGGCCTTAATAATGTTAATGGCGGCAATAGCAATGCCACTAAAATCATTTTGGACCGCATCCGGTCTGTTCATACGACAGTTATCACAATTGCCGCGACAATTTGCTCGATCGAACTCTTCGTCAAAGTATCGGAGTACTTCTACACGACGGCAGTCAGTTGTGTTCTCGCAATAGCTGATGACTCGGTTCAACATGGCTATTTGTCGGTCAATTTGCTCTTGTGGGGGTTTCGGTTTGTTATCACGATTGCCTCGACCAGGAGGACCAACAAGCTCTCCCTTGATCATCTTCCGCATCGTAACTGCATCAGACTTGCCATAGAAACAATAGCACTTAGAAGGTTTGCCATCACGGCCCGCACGACCAGTCTCTTGGTAATAACCCTCCAAACTCTTCGGGATCGCATAATGGATGACGAAGCGAACATCAGGTTTGTCGATACCCATACCAAACGCAATAGTAGCGACAACAATATCAACCTTGCCATTCTGCCAATCACGCTGAATTTGAACCTTATCTTGAGCCTCAATCGCAGCGTGGTAGTGACTCGCTGAGATACCAGCTTTCCGTAGCTTCTCAGCCTGTTCTTCTGCACTTCGTTTGGAAAGGCAATAGATGATTCCAGACTGGCCACGATGTTCACTGACAATCTGGATCATATCATCCAAAATCGTCTTATAGCTCTTTTTCCGCACTTCGTAGTACAAGTTAGTGCGGTTGAAACTCTGAGCAAAGGTAGGGCAGTCAGGAGGTAGGCGCAGGTTGTGCTTGATGTCCATGATAACATTACTGGTTGCAGTGGCAGTCAGCGCAATGAATGGAACACCAGGATATTCATGGCGAGTGTTTCCTATCACCTTGTAGTCTGGACGGAAATCATGACCCCATTGACTGACACAATGCGCCTCGTCAATAACAAACCGAGCCAGCTTGCCACAACGGTGAAGATTCTTCAATGCCGATTTGAACCGAGGGCTCATATTAAGCATTTCAGGCGTGCTGTAGAGAATCTCGATAAAGTGGTCCGGATTCCGTTCCTGAAGTTGATTCAAGACTTCTTCCTTGCTATCTTTATCAAGATCCCCACTGAACTTCACGGCCAAGATATTCAACTTGCGCAAATGATCGACCTGATCGTGCATCAAACTCAATAGAGGCGAAATGACCACTGTAATACCTTTCGTCTTGCCACTTTTGATCATGGCAGGCAATTGGTAGCACAATGATTTGCCACCACCAGTAGGCATCAGAACGAAGGCATCTTTGCCAGCCAATGTAGCATTGATAGTTTCCAGCTGGTTCGACCGGAACGACCGCATTCGAAAGCGTTCTTTCAACGTTTTCTTGACCTCTGCAGACCACGGGTAACACATTTGTTCTGGTGGCCAAGGGTTCTCCTTTTGTTCCATTGCAGCTTTTCGCTTCTCTAGTTTTCCGGGGGTTTGTGAAGGCCGAAGGGGGGGTTGCGAGTTACCGGACCTTGACTTTAAGGCATTCCGGGCTGGCGGCGCCATGTTGATTTCGAAGTCATCAACCAGGCCAATCAGATCATCATCCAAAGCATCGTCAATGTCTTCGAATGGCTCATAATTTGGGATGCAAGGAGCTGGGTTATTAAATGAAATGGGCGTCTGAACCTTGAGAGCTTGTGATACGGGCTTGTTGAATGAAGCTGAAGCTGACATAGGCATCGCTGAAGTAGATCGAGACAATGAGATTGCCTCTTGCTCGTCAAGGTGTTGAAACAACGCAGAGTCGTCTATGTCATCACTGAGAGCAATTGGTGACGAAAACCGCGATTTAATGGGTTTTGCTGGTTCATTGCGAGTAGACATTACGGTAGGTTTCAGTAAAGGTTTCGTCTGTGAAGATACTACAGACCGCGGGATAGGGGTCAGCAACTCGGGGGGGGACTCGAGGAGCATTATAGGCTTCCGGTTCTCAGCAGGCGGAAGAGTCGAATCCACAATCATGCTCTTCTGAAGACGAGCCTCAACCTCCCGCATGTCGCCTTCAGTAATACAGCTCTTTGACACAGCCGAGCAGAACTCCGTTTTGATAACCTCTAAGCCTTCCTCTAACTCATCCAGTCTAGCTTCATCTTCATCCGTAGTAATACCCTCAGCAAAGGCCTTGCTCACTTGTTGGAGTAAATGCTCATGTTCATCTACAATAGCCTTATGCCTGCTCAGTATAGCAAAGAGGTTGTCGACCTCAGCGGCCTGGCTGTTGAGTTTAGTCCGCTCAGTCTTGAGTTTCTCACGAGCCGTCTTCGGATCAATTGTAGACTTTCCGTTTCGGCGCAGAATTAGTTCATACTCCTTACTTAGACAGGAAAGAGAATCCTTCAGTCGGTCTTTCAGTATTTTCAATAACTCAGGGTTCTCGAGGATCATAGTACCGACATTGCCACTGGATGTTAATATCGGTTTTCCAATGCCGTCTGCTCTGGAGGGAATACAAGGATTCATAGGAATCATCGACGATGATATCGCCGCTGTAGATACTGATGCCGTCTTGGGAATTGATACATCTTCCATAATGCTATCATCTATCGATATATCATATAGGCTGATATGCGATGTATCAGGTACCATCATGGCCTGTGATTCTGATAATGATATCGGCCTTGAGGGACTCGTTGTAGAAAATGCAGATAATGACCGCAGAGCACTATTCGGAATCACAAAACTGTCGTCATCTTCGTCTTCCGAATCCTTAATAACTTGAGATGGCGGTCGTGAAGCTAGTGATAACTGAGAAACTCTTGGAGCCTCGTCAGTGATCTCTGTGAAAGCCTTTGGTAATGAAACTCTATCGGGTGTGGCCAAGCGTTTCCTGCTCGGACTAGAAGAGGTGGCGAGCTTGAGGTTAAGTGGAGTTTTCAAAGCCTGATCTAATCGAACCTTGGATTGAGATGGTGTGGCTTCCATGTCGGCCTTGCATTGAACAAGTCTGGATCGTTTGCCGCTACGGATAGAGCTAGATTGAGTGATCTCAGGTTTGATAGCAACCGAAGGGAATGCCTTGATAGAGCGAGATGATGGCGGCTCGGTACCGAGAACATCATAGACATCCGGGAATTCCTCGTCATCAGAATCTTTGATAGCAATCTGGCTAATATCCCGACTCTTCCGCTTTTTATATGTTGAAGCAGATAGCTCAAGTTTGGTTTTGGATCTAGCTTCGTCTCGGGTATCTTAATCGGTTGTAGGGGCGGCAGTTGTGATGCATGAACTTCGTCCCATAGTTGTTGTTCTTCGTCAAAGTCAAACTCCTCATCGGAGGGTGGGAAGTCGTCGAGAGCTATTTCAAAATCATCTTCATCATTAAATTTGGAGGGTTGTTTCGGTGGCGGTAGCTTTTGATTCGCTTTTGATGATGCTATAAGATGTTAGACAGACTCAAGGGACCTGCATGGATTTTACATGGCGGGGTAGTCACAACATACAATTTGTATTAGATGCAGCCTGTGTCACAAACGCCTGGCCAAACTGTCCCATGGCCACTGATGGTCGAGTATTTGATTTAGGCTTCGACTCGAAAGAACTCCGAAATCGGGGTAATACCGAAGGGGTCTGATAGGATACCACAGATGTCGATCGTTCCAATTTCCGTGGCGATAGTCTTGTCGGTAGGTTGTGTATTAGAGCCAAATCTTCATCAGTGATGCCGTATTCATCTTCTTCATACAGATTTGGCGGGGTCGCAGAAATGGTCTGAGTAGTACCACGAGTCAATACCGGAGGGGCATGACTCGGTACGAACTGTGCTTGTCTAGGCGGTGATTGAACTAAGCTAGACGTATGCGAAGAGGCCGGGGCGGTAAAGTCGGAGGGTATAGGCGGGGCGAATGCGGTACCGAGCTCAGGGAGGACACAGCGGGGGTTCTGCTTTAACCACTTGAGTTGTGCGTTGAGGTTGTTTTTAGTCATCGAGTTTTAGTCAGCCATAGAGGTCGGAATTAGGATGGTCGAAGGTTTGATCTGTTTAAAGATATCAAATTTACAGACTATACGATATCTTCAGCGTAAGATGAATTGTTCCATAAGTTCGATCCAGTCCGTCATGAATAGCGGGATGATGGGTCGGTCAAGGCGACAGCGGCGGTAACAGCAAAATTAGTATTATGAGGTTACGCATAAAAGTAGCAAGAACTTATGTGATGCACTTCATGATAATCGGAGATTTTGGTAACTACGGCATGAATTTCGGCAAATTATTACCTATCACTAAACAGACTCACTCATCCATCACAAATTATTGACGATGATCGCTAACCCTAGTCCGTCACTGGCGCGCAGTGGCGCGTCGTTCAAGTGAAATTGGTTAAAGCGAAAAATGAATACACGTGATATCGCGCTAAGGTTCGATTAACTGTCGACTTAGGGTACAGATAAATAAGTAATTAGAAAGAGTGTTTGGAGGAATATTCTTCCCGTGGTCCTCGTCTCACGGAACCCTTTAGATACGAGAGATCGCGAATCCAGAAACCATGATACGAGATACGTGATGAACCACACCCTAATTGTGGTCTACCATAGTTGACGTCAGATCGCTTTTTGATGAATTTGGGATTTGGTGCCATTCAGAAAGTTGTCAGTTATGATAACCAATGTCATTATGTGACTACGGAATATTTATCGTGTCAATTAAGATCAAGCATACACAAGCTTATATTATCCAAACTCGAATCTCTGAAAAGCGACAAGCGAACTATCAGACACACTTTCGGCACTTCGTGTAACACACAGCTCAATGGCTAATTGTATGTACAAGGCTGACTCAATTAAGTATGAATACCGCATAGAATGACCGCTATTTCGGAGATTTACGTTCAAGTATCACTATGTGACCACCACTTTAATTATACTTCGAAGCACTGATTTGGACACAGGAGCCAAGGTCATGTCGATGGCATGTTCTATACTCTTATCACGAATAAAGCAACAACATTGCTACACAATACATCATTGAGCGACAAAATCAAGACCACCGAACACAAAATAGCAACCTCTGCTCCGAACCATAGATAACGGTGCCCTTCCGAAATATGTCTATAAAAAGATACTTGTCCGTCTAAAAGAGGTAGCTGACGAGATCTTCGCCATGGAACAACGCATCTAACCAGCATCATCAACTTTGGCTGGATTCTAACTATGACGTCGAGAGCACAAAGCCTTTCTGTGACGAAGAAACTCCTGTAGACTGAATGCATGTGTTGTGCTATGCACCTGCGGCTAGGGTTTGGGGAATTTTGATAGACAGATACATGGAGGGCCATACCTAGGATCACGACGAATAAAAACGAGTAACTTGCATCATATTTTTGGAAGAAGTGTCTTTATTACTAGGTGAAGCGCAGTATTTAATTTGTGATATTTTCTCGATTTGAGATCTCAAGATGTGGGCGGAGCTTCGATTCTGCCAAGATACGGACGATGGGACATTCTACTCAGTGGTGAAGCTAATGGAAATAGGTCATGATCTGTTACTCAAGTCCACACCCATAGCTACATAGCTATGGTACAGAAGCTGGTGGGAAGCCGTTGTCAAACTGTCAGTCGGCACCCATCCCACCACTAACTTGATGGTGTGGATGTTATAATACGCCGCCACCTACTACTAAACACCATGCAGGATTCCTTCTTCGAATAGAAACATCCTTTGGAGTTATTATTTTAGCTCAATTGGATACTTGGCTGGCTGATGCAGGGACGGATCGCTTGATTCTGGGAGCCACCAAGAATATTCTGGGCTGGGAACTAAAAGCAAGTGAGACGGCTCCCTTGATGAGGAACGCCCTTATATTGGGTTTGAGGAGTAAAAAATGTCATTTTGTGTTTGAGGCGTCTAAGAGCCCGGGGTCGCCTGTAGACCAAGTGTTAATGGGAGGAGGGATTCGTTAAAGGGGTCACATTATCTTGTTTTGAGGCAAACCAATCACTGCCTCAAAACACCTGTAATTTTACGGACTATATGTGGCCAGTCCGTCAATTAGCCTTTGGGAGAAACGTGAGTTAGACATATAGGAATATGATGCGAGATTTCATTTGGTACCTGTATGAGGAGGCACTGTAACCCCGCCACATAATTTGCCACATCGGCCGATATGTTTTTGAGGCATTCTAATTACAATAACAACAGAAATGGACTAAATTCAAAAGATAGCGCCCTTCATTACATGAATCAGGCTCCATGTTTTACATATTGTCAAAATCTTGTCACTGTAGCAAATACAGTATCTTGTGACACATCAATGTAGCCGTCCGGAAGTGTGGGATTCAAGTAAATAAATCTACATCCAACCGCATGGCATGTCCAGAATCCAGAAACGACCGGGCCGTCTTGGAAACTAAAACCTAAAACTCTATATCTGATCTGTCGATCATTGAACACTCCATGAAATAGATGTGGGTGACATTACAGACGGGTCACATCTAAACATACCAAGCAACAGACAACAAGGTCCGACAAAGGGTCTTGATACATATTACGAAGTCCCGAAAATAGGAAACTTAAGAGTACGTGTTTCACAACAGCATGGAAAGTTTGGGGGAGGATGGACACCACCTTCAAACACAAAAGGGTTTCAACATCTGAGCACTTGGGAACTCATTGACACAATCACATCAATATGAAACAAAGTTTAGAGTAAATGTTAATTACGAAATACAGACAAAACGATTTCTAAATCATGAGAATCAAGGGGACATTTCAAACAATAACCAAGCAAATAGGGCCAATTATAATCCTCTAGATATCGCTAAGATACCACTAACCAGTTACTGTGACAAGTCCTAGAGAAATTTACTCAGATGCAAGCAGAATGATTATAAGCACAACGAAATGTATAATAAAAATATCGAAAATATTCAATCATCACAATACGTTTAGAAAGCAAGAGCGACAGCACCGGCTAGAAGAGCTAGGGGAACAGCGAAGCCAGCGGCGCCAGCGGTGACGGTAGAGTTTCCGGCAGTAGTGACGGTAGCAGAGCCAGTAGCCTTGGCGGTAGAGAGGGTGCTCTTAGCACCGGTGGCCGAAGCAGTGCCGGAGATGGGCTCAGTGAGGTCGGTGTTGGTAATATTGGCGAAGGGGACGGACAAAGTCGGTGCAACAGTGGAAGAAATTTCCTCAATGGAAACAGAAGAGGCAGCAGCAGTGGTGGCAACGACTGAGGTGGTATCGGCAGCGGAAGTGACAGCGACCAAAGTGGAAGAGGCAGCTGAAGTGGAAGAGGCACCGAAGGTAATGGAGAAGGGATTGGAATATTGGAAGATGGAGGAGTCAGAGTCAAGGGTCAGCTTGAAGCCGTAGGTGTTGGCCCGCTCCAGAGAGGAGGGGATGGACCATTGGTAAGCACCGGCAGAAGACTTGACAGAGGCTGTGAAGAGAGTACTGGTTAGGAACATGCAGACTCAAAGAAACATGAATATCGGGAATTAACTTACTAGCAATAACAGAAGAAATCTGAAGGGTAGTGTTGCTGGTACCAGCAAGAATCTGGATGGTGACGGTTTTGTCATCATAGGTGGTGTCGGGAGTCCAGGTGATCTGGTAGGTAGAGCCAGCAGTTAGGACTTCATCACGAACGGGAGCAGTGATAGTGTCGAAACCCCAAGTTTGGGCCATAGCAGCTCCAACAAGGGCGAAGAGAGTCATGAGAGAGAACTGCATCTTGAAGATTGGTTGGTTGGTAATATGAATATTAAAAAAAGGGTTTGTTATTACTGAGTAAAGAACGAAATTTAGAAAGTTCAAATGAGTGACTAGAAGATAGTTATCAATCTTTAGAAGATGCGGAACACAATATATCGGATAGAGAAAGAGAGTGATTAATACGGAAATTGAAGCAGGAATTGGCCTTCTTTTAAATATATCAAATACCAGTGGCACAGGAAGTGGACTTCAAGAACATCCCCAAGACCAAACTGGCAACCCACGCGCCCCAGGGGACTGGCAACATGAAGCCGAATGAGCATCTTCCTGGGCGGGGAATGAGCCATAGACCAAGGCTAGCCAAGGGTACCCGGAGCCAAGTCTCTCTTAGATTTCTGTCTGAGCAACGCTCAGAGAACACACAAAGCACGCGAGGTGTAATAGGGTGAGAAAACAAATTAGAAAAGACAGGGATGGGCTTACATTCTACACGCCCTCAGACACTCCCGTCGGTTGCCTTCCTCCGGTTCAATGTCCATACACAGCCGTAATCGACATGGCTGTTGAATAATAAATACTATGCATGGGAATAATATCATCATACCGCCAGAATCAACATGCAATGATGTGACCATCCCAAATAATATTCAGATATAAATGTTATAGAAGGGTGACACCGGCAGAAATCAACAATCGATTTAGAAGACACTAGTTCCCAAACTGGTGATTTTTTTATCAAATGCATAGACTTCGCAAATTATAAGGATCGTGATTGACTTGGACAGTTGTATGGTTAATGGATTCCAACGAGACACATATTGGACAAGCAAACTGAGTTGCTTTAATATCGATGTGAGAATCTACGTTTCACACAATAGCCAAAGTAGACCGATCTGGAAGGTACGGTTGGAAGATCAATTTGTTAAGGTGCAAAAATTAGACTTTGCCGTCTTTAGTTTAGCGGCTATCCAATGACATTTGTAGTACGTGGTGACGTTCGATAGTGTAATTTGCATGCCGCACAAAGGATTGTTTAACTGCTGGGTGTTAGTTGCTTGTTTTGGTGGGTTTTTTCTTTCTGAATGTCAACCAATTTCGTGACTTTTTAGCGACAATCCAACCGTCTAGAATTAAAATATACTAATACTTAACTCTAGTCCCACTATAGCTTTAATCAAGATATCCGATTGGTCACTGGTATATAAATTTAAGCTGCGACTAACAGGGTTGGGGGCAACCCGGGAACATTGTTCCACATTCTAGTTCTGGGCGACAAGTGAAAGGGCCCACTTTATCCTGCATTGACTCCTGGGGCTAAGCCTGAAAGAGCATGAAGTTGGAATTCTCACAGTTAATAGCTAGACTTGTACCTTTTGGTGAAAACTAGTCGATGCGGTACTTTGAGAGATATGAATTCTCTTAACGTAATCACTAGAGGCGGCGGCTGTGGCAAAGGTTAAACCATGAGGGCTCATGAGCTGGGATAGTTATCATTATGTTGGCGATTTCGATGGACAGGAGATTGGCAATATTCGCGATGAGCCTAATTGATCAAAACTGCATCCATGAGCTGTTCATCACGGGTAGATGCAACATTTAGACAAAAATAATCAATACCCAGGAGAGAAGTACATCTCAACTTTTATCCGGAAATAAACAACTATTCATCGAATCACACGTTTGATTATGACCAATTCTACTTTCACTGTCCCCACATGCTGACAGAATCCACCATCGCAACGTTAAAACTTATTCGTCCTGCAGAAATACATACCCTCAAAGAAGGCCACTGTCTCTAATATGTTTGTTCCAACAATAGAAGATTCACGTCTTTTCTAGCTACGCTTTCAGTTCCTCATCTTGATTGGGCACATTAACTGGACATAATCATCTCATCTTTTTACTGCCTAAATCACATTTCTAGCCGCCATACTTTTCTCTGGCTCCGCCTCTTTCGACGTTGTATTTCGCACCATATTTCCAGATGAAGCTAGATTCGTTTTACAGAGTGCAACAATTTGCCTCTTGCTTGACTGTTCTCCCGGAACTTAATGTGATGGATTGGCAGGGAATATATTATGGTGAGAAGGCTGTTTTCCTTGGTGACTTATAGCAAAATGGTTCTCTGGTGTGGTCAGACTAGTCGAGCGAAGAACTGGACGCGGAGGGTTGAGTAAAAAACAATGGAAGCCGTGAATCATGAATTATGGAGATTATTGGCTGAATTCAAAACATAACCTCGAAGCTAAATTAAATTAGACTTTGGGGTACCGAACATGTGGGCTAATGTTATGGATGTTTAGGACACTGTAGTCTGAGCGGCGGTACTTCCAGAATATACGATTATTAGTTGTTTTTTTCTTTGATAGGGACACCAAGAAGAAAGCTGAAGAAGACTGGAGTTGTTATATCGACAAAAATAGGGTGCAGCTATTTAACCATTCAGTTGCCTTGGACTTCAACTTCTGGGGTTTTTCTCATTACAGTCACGATGCAAATTGGAACCGCTAAAGTACCTGATACCCCACTACTTGGAGAAATAAGAGCCAGGATCAACTTAGGTACTCTGGATTATGCATATCAGATTAACCAAGTGGATTTTGTATACTTGACAGCTCCTATAAGGTTCTAACAATGAAGCATGTGGAGTTTCCATCACATAATTATCATGCACCACTGCGCTTACAATAGGCAAGGAATAAGTTCCCAGAATGCAAATTTTCAAATTTTCAGCACCGAGTCATGCATCTGCATACCAGTCAACGCACAAAAATGGTGATATATGGCGAGTAGCAATCACACAATACAATAACAAAATGGCATAGCAACCCACCGACTTGTTTTCCCAAAGCGCCAATCCCCAGGCAATTCTCGAGTTTTGCACATGTAACTTCTGACATTTCCTTTTTGGTCCGGTTAAGACAATCTGCTGCAGAGTATCCCTTCATCGGTGCATTCGTGGCCCCCAGACCATGCCGCTCTAATCTCGAGGGATCTGACCTCCGAACAAACTTCCCTATCTTCAAGAATCTTGGCTCACCAGCCGATAAGCCTTGGAACCCGCGAGGCGGTACGTTGGAGGGTGGTCAATGCCTTTGGATTTGCCGAACAAACCTTGACTTTGTATGAGAAATCACTGGATAGACTCTAGATGGGGCTATTGGGATCGGAACTTGGACGATCGAGTAGCGTCTGGTAAATTTTATGGAAGAATAACTATGTCTTAGCTTTTGGGGAATAATATCGTGCTCGCTGATTCCATGTCTTCTGACCACTGGGAATAGTGTATCTTTACAAACTACATTGTCTTCTTGGCCTTTGGAAAATACACAATGTTGTGTCGCGATGTTGTGAAGTGGAATGTGGATTGACCATACCAGCAACTCTCCTGCTGATGACACCCTTGGGTCTAGCTCGTGCTATGCATTCCATGGTAGTCAAGAAGCTCACTATACCCATTGCTAGCATAGCAAATTAGTCACAGACCGAGAGATTCCCTTTCGTTACTTGTCACCTGCGATCAAAGAATAACCTAACTTCCTGCACTTTGTTTCGAGGCCCTATACCATTAGTTGTTTGTATGGTTTCCTGATCGGACGGAGGTCGCTCGCTATTGCCGTTCACCGACTAAACTTGACAAATGTGGAAATTGTGTTTGCTATCTGCAACATCGACGAACACATTATTCTATGTAGGGGCCTTTGGTCAATCTCTCTTATTCCTACTCTGATTTTCTCTTGTCATGACCTTGTTCGTGATGGGATGAGAGTGTGATTCCATATCTAGCCCCTGGATTACTGGTCATGGGATATCAGGGTTGGAAGTTCTCAGTTGACTGCACATCATTTGCTGAGTATACGCTGGTGATCTGATTCAGTGAATACTAATTACATAGGTTAAATTCAATGACGTCTTCTGTCTACGAGATAACCGTCTCTTACTACGCTGGTGGCTCTAAAGATCAAGCTACATGAAAACTCTGCTTTGCATAATGACCTTCCCGATATACCCTTTCTACCGTCATGTTCGCCTTGCCTACGTAGCATGCATGGGCTAACTTGTTACCTCTGAAATATGAACCCAAAGGGTGGGGCATGCGGTGGTCTGTTCTGAAAGCTCGATATTGTCTATGGAGGGTGTAGCTAGATTGCATGGACAGACCAAGTTCTGAACTCACCGCTGGATAATAAAAGGATGAGACGAAGAGGGGCTATGAGTGAATAGTAAGGTTGGAGGTTTTTGTATAAGCGGTGATAGTTGGAACTGATTGACAGACTTGCGTACTAAGAATACATGTTATTTATAAGCGAAGTAAATACTGAAAGATCGTTACGGACTGTTGATTGGATGACCTTGGTGGGCGACTCAGTATTTTTAATTGATAGACCGTCCATAAAGGGTGGCTAACTATTAGAATTAAGAACATAATCCCATGCCTTTACCCTCTTAAATTTCACACCATATCACACCCCACGATACAGCCTCAAGAACCATTTATCCCGATCCCCAATTTGTATTGTCCGACCAAGTTAATTTTCAGGACAGTAACTACCAAAGTCACATTCTCTTATGCACACAGGAACGAAGCAACATTACCACCCACCCGCGCAATTTTTGATTTCTAGCACGTCTGTTTCCCATGGTTCAACCGAGCGGAATGGAACATTCGAAGAATTTTTTTGGAATTGTATCAAGTTCTGTTCCGTCTTATATGCTACGAAGTGTGGTGAAATATGTGTAGATATAGTCCAAGCGGTGGGAGGATATATTGGCTGTGTTTTATTGAAACTTTGGTACCATATGATTTAATATTAGAGGAGATATGGATGGATGTAAACAACACGAGAGGTACGGATATTAATTGTTTGTGAAAATGTGAGGGAGGATAGCTAGACAATGGTTGGAGCTAGAGAGAAGAGATGACTTGGACCGGTAGTTTTGGGTTCATGAGCCTGTGTCAGAGCTGGATGTGGAAATGTGAAATTGTATTCATAAAGCGGGGTGATAACCCTTATGTGGTTAATTTGAAGTGAGTGTGGGGTTTCGTGATAATTCTTTGAATAAGTCGCGTGTAACTTGACAATAAATTTTATAATACTACCCTCACGTATCTATAATTACCCAAAAGTTTCCGTCAAACCTCTGTATAGTATTTACTGTATAAGCCATATGTTGTATAACCGTCATGTAATCCATCTTCCCAATGGCAACTCAACCCAGCATCGTGGCATTGCATATATCAATCTCATTAATTCGTGTGAGCTATACGAAATTTACAGTTGAACCATAACAGCTACGGCGTGTTTTCTCATTTCAACTTACACCATGAACCCGAGAAATTCAATGTATTATCTCACGGACTAGTCGGATATTTAACATCTCATATCTGCAGAAGCTATGGAACTGATGGATATCTATTTGACAAATGTGAGCAGGGTTGAGTGAGATACTGTAGAGTACGGAGCAGGTTATTGTGGGATCGATCGGACCGAAGGAAAGAAATAGAAAACCCATGATAGTGATGGAAATGTTGTGATCGTCATGAAAATGTTATTCTCGTTGTAATGGATGGAGGGATCATACGCAGACAGGAAGGCAGATTCTGCATCTCACGTACTGGGGCACTTCCCAGATAGAAAATGTCTACATAGCAGGAAATAGTAGTTAGATCTTGATAGAAAAGTACAGTAACAGTATTAATCTCGCATGCCAGTTTCTCTATCTCATCGCCGGGAATCTTGCACATGTGATAGAGTGACGAAAGTAGTGGCTCCGGATTCCGGACCAAATTCTCTTGGTCATGTAAATGTGAAGATCTTGGACATAGCCAAAATTGATATGGATTAAAATTGGGACTAGGGAAGGATATAAAAATCTAATGGAGTGAATACTAAGGCTACGCAGCCTTGGATATCTCGATAATAAATGCCGCATGTGATATTGATCTTGTAGCTTACGAATAACTGAAATAGATATATATCAACCTGACTATGCATCGCTAGTACATAACTGGCCTTCATAGCTCAGTTGGCAGAGCGCGACACTAGTAATGTCGAGGTCAGCGGTTCAAATCCGCTTGAAGGCATCTTTTTGTTGCTTGGACCTCCGACGTTCCACAATGGTGACACGAGATCTTAGTTGACAGCAGTATTATTTTACTCGACGATGAGTTGTCTCGATCACGTAGCCACTATGTTATCTTGCCCTTGCCTATAGTTTTGTAATAATTGAGCTAAAGCACTGCGAGGCTGTATTGAAGTTGACTCAAATTATGACCGTACTCAATTCACCGTAACACAACAAGATATGGGCAAGTGACCTTGGTATATATAATGGTACATATACGAAAAGTCCACGTTTTAACTACATCACAAAGTTCTACTACAGATGTTATTGTGAGTTTTAGTTGATGGTAGTAAGAAATATATCACCATTTAGTTCAGGACTTAGCCGAGTATCCTAAACCACCTAATACTTCATTTAGGAAGAATCATCCGGACACCACCTCCGAGACAAAAATTCAAGATTTGAAACTACCCTAAACCGTTGGGCAAATATCAGATCTTGTGGTATGATTCTCGTTTAGGGCCTACCCCAATGCGCAACATGTGAGAGATCCCGTGTTCGATCCACGGCAAGACTCCGTTTTGTTTTATTTTAGCATTGGCCGATATACCCTGCCTTCTATACGTCGATTCCATAGATGATTTGATTGTGCAAAACGACGAGGAAGTTTTAGCGATGATGTTAACTGTCACTTGAAAGTTACTATAGCTGCCATGGATTTATGAAGATATGATAGATATACTCGCCATGTACTACACTCTATTTCCCAACGAGCACCGTGGAACTGGTAAAAGCTAGGAGGATTTCCTACAAAATACTAGTAAATAAGAAGTTGTCATCGTCTCTCCTCGACGTGAGTCAGGAAATTCCTATATCATTAATCATATAGATTTTGATATTTGTCATGATTGACGGTTTGGAACTCTAATTATGACCATTATAAATATCTTTAAGAATTGGCCAATACCGAATGTTCAGACTATGAACTTCATCTCGTACATATGTAATTTCGTGATTGATGTGATTGTACAGTATTGTTTATGACATCATACTTATGCAAACAAGGATTTGGCGTCAATCTATTTTACCATTATCATATGTACGGGGGACGATGATCTTACCAGACTGATATCCGATACTCCGACAGACCACGTGCCCATGTCATCATAAATGTCATTCCGCTCAATGTGGTACAAAACACCATAGACTCTGCTTCATACCTCATCAAGCATCTACAGTCACCCCCAACCACTTCAACTTCACATGTAGTCTAAACCTACTGGATTAGGTAACCCTCCAATCACAACATAGTGATAGCGGTATATATCGGCTACTTCCTCATTGCGTGACCATCCCATCATTAGTAGCTTGGCACTCACCTCGCTTCTAGACCCCATACCTAGGGTCTTGTAACAACGAATGTCCCCAAGTTGTCTTTCACCCAGACAAGAGTACCGCCTATATCCCAAGAATGTGACTTGACGGCAATTTATGAACTCTGCCCCGTCAAAAAAAAGTAATCAAAAGCCATATGGCATCTCCGTGACCCAAGGGATGCAAAAGAAGTACCCGACATCGTTTGATATCACCAGAATTTGTTTTAAAATAGAAAAATAAAAATATATAGAAATTCAAAGATCTCCCCGATCCCCGTTCAAAAGATGACATCCTAGTTAGGCAAACTTCCTACTTTCTCACGCGCCCGCCACCATTCCGCTCGCGGAAACGACTTCTTGATTCTGGAAGATGTCCGATTACCTCCAACGTTGATTCTCGGCCACCCAATAAGCAGCCATGCCGGTGGCTTCAATTTTCGCGTGTTTGTCTCATGTGCAGATGTAGGTAGTCGGAGCATGGAAGTGAGGTGTAAGGAGAAATGGGAAGCAGCAGATGGGTTGCTCTGTATGATTAGTGGTGAGTTACCATGTCATGTGAGATTTTAGTGGTCGGATTGAGGCTGAAGTTCCAAAAGCACTATTAGAACCTATTAAGTATGTTGTAGTTGTGACTTTGGGACAGAGACATCATACGATTCAGTGGTATGTCTCGTAGAATTCGTAGCTCTAGAATACTGGGGAAATAGAAGGGGAAACCCTTATACCACGTACTCTACGATCAACAATAAGTTAGCAAGCAAACAAAACCTTGGCCAATGATGTAAACATCCAATATTGATGTTTGTAGACGCACAATCGCTTATTTTCGAGTCTATCGAAATTCCATCAATTTTTTTTTAAAAAGAATCAAGTAAATTTCTGATTGTGCTATGAACTTTCTACTAGAGGGTTAGATGATATGGAATTGGGGTGCAGGATAGCGGCGGCGCTCTCTCAAGTCATCGTATCATACTCGTTGATATTGCTATCGCTAAGACTATGATAATGCGTAGAGAGCTGCCAAAACAGTCAGCTGCATTGGAACTACAACATACAATAGGATAATATAATCTTTAATGGGCAAAGATGCAAGACACACGAGTAAGATTACAGAGTCACACTCGAAACACGATAGAAGGTGTCTATGGTGGCATGGAAGGAATAGAAGACCTGGGCACGTCCTTTTAGAACCATGGGGGATCTACTGGTTGCGCCTGGGCTTTGCATGTTTCATTTTGGTAGGCCGTATTGTTACGGGTGTTCAGGAGATGCCAATATTGAAATGGCGCGTGACTGTTAGATGTGTTTCAAAGAAAGCAAAGTATGGGGCTGAAATGTGAATGATTCTGAGGCGATGGTGGGAATGTGATAGTTGATGATGGATGGATATAATGAGGCTAGTCAACTACAAATTTGAGTTATTCTGACAGCTCATATACGGCGAGAAACATTGACTAGATAGGAGAGTCAAGTGTCGACTAGCACTGAAACTAGTCACATATGAAGGCTGTGAGGAGTAACATGTGTTAAGGAATAAAAGGAGTCTCTGAAATGGTCTACGATCAAGGAGCTGGCTAATCATGATGCAATAATATGGTGGTCAAAGAGGTACCGATCTCGACAACCCAAGATACTATCGACGACTTGAATATCCACTCATAGTCGATAAATGGGTATGCACATGAAGATTCTGCAACGGTCATGTCCGGAGCCGCCAATCAAGAGCAACCAGCCCGGCTATAAATCTTCATGTCAGAGACTAGCAGAACCTGGGAAGAGCAGACGATCGCCTTTTGGCCTTCGACTTTTGCCTTGTACCAGTGACATCCCAGCCGTGGTAGCGGAGCGATGCACAAAAGGGGAAATGAGAATCCGGGGGCGGAGACTGAGGAGTCCTGGTCAGCCTTTGATATCCTGGCGGAATATTGCAGTGGATGCTGGTGGTGGTGATGATGATGGACAGGTTTGGCAGCGAAAGAGGGGCAAGGGGGAAAATTGATGATTTAGCAGTATTGCCAGGAAGCCAGCAGAATTCTCAGCTCCAACTAGCTACAAACAGTGAAGGGAACAAAGGTTTCCATGAGGAAAAGTCATTGGGGTGGGCTTGACAATCCAACCGATTTGTAGCTGCTATAGATTTGGCTGGCGATGTGCCCCACTGAATGTCATCGTGAAAATAAAAATATTCTGGTTAGTGCAGCACGCTGACCGACCGCTTTGAACCTATGTGGATATTGTCCGGGGTTGGAGGGGTAGTGATGGATGAATTCCACGAGCCACCCAACGATTAACATTGAGAATCGGCGCCTGGACGCAATATATTGCCGTGTACATCTGTTTGACCTTCGTACATTGTTGTAATTGATTGTTAGAGTGGGATTTTTTTTCCGAATGATATCCATTGATGCCACAATGATACTCGTTCAGCTGCAGCAGGGCGTCTCCATAAGAGTGGATACTCAGTGACAGCTCTGCACGTGGAAATCTTGATGTTGCTAGAGCCGAATCATTGTGACTTCCTTAGTGAAGATACCAAGAGTCTGTCACTTGAAGATTTTCTTGCCTTCTGCTGTCTATCTTAGGATCGTCCTCTAAGGCTTGGGGATTAAGCTGTCCCCACCAATACCAACTTGATCTTTATTGTCTATTCTTGAATAACTCTTGTCGCAAGCATGGACTGTTCGGCCGATGAGGATTCAGTCGGTTGTTTACGGATGGGATATCAGGGTCCTCGTATGTGCCGATTATATGTTACTTCATAATATCGCCTATGTAGGGCTTGTCACCGGATTCTCAGGAACCCGCTATATCACAGTCGCATCGGTTTCGTCCACACGGCGAATGTAACTCGATACACGACTCAGGCTAATTAGTCTATTTAACACCACTTAGCTACTTGCAGGAAGAAGCAGGATTTCTGACTGCTACACTAACGACGAGGTAGTTTTCGGAATTTGTACATCTTATCAACTAGAACTGTTTCTAGTTTGCTGTTTGCGCGTGTTTATTCGTGACCAACCATGCCGAGGAAACGCTTTGATGTTTGGATCGCTCTTGTGACAGGCTTCTGGTGTTTTTCTTTTACAGGTCAAGGATTCAGTGCAGATGGTTCTTTCGCGCTTGACACGAGCGTAAGTCTGTTGAAAAACTTCATTGATAACGACCAGGTAATGCAAGATTATAAATATGAGTGAACTATGCTTAAAGATAGAGAGACTAAAGAATCATATTTTTCACACGCGAGACTTGGTTCTGCCGTTCTGGCTGATTGACTCTAAGAGACTAAACTGTTTCCTCATTTTCCTGCCTCAGTTGAGACTCAAAAATGTAACTCAAAAGACAAAAGCAAGCAGTTACAAAAGCACCTACCCACTGCAACTGTCACGACAACACGTTTGTCTCCACTATATCGTACTAACTGGAAACGGGGTATTGAGCCTTTGTTAATGAACTATGAGGACTTCCGCCGCTGGCCAACGGCCAATGTGATGAAGTCAGCCAGTATTTGATTGAATGATAGACGATCTGGGCACAGAGCAGGCTTGTCGTTTGTTTCTTTTATTCCCTGCCTTGAGCTATTGGAAGCCTGTTTCCAGAAGATCCTACGCTAAATTAGCACCTGAACTTATCGTCATTCCCGAACGCCAGCGCTTTCCTGGCATCTAGTTTTCTTGTTTCTCGACATTTGGCGGCCAGCTCCTCCTTCATTTTGGTAGGACTATCTTCTCTCTTCTGGTCGTGCTCGCAAAATTTTCTCATTTTGGCCTTTTTTCCTTCTTTTTCCTTCTTTATGCAGGCAATCCCTGGAAAGGCTCTTGGAATAATTATTACCTTTGTCCTTTAAGAACAGCCCACCGGCCAACCAACCACACCCACATAATTCTCTTGTTCCTTATTTTTGCTCCTCATTTTGTAGCATAATCGACTGTTTTATTTCATAGGGTCACCAAGATACTTACTATATGCTTTCGCACAACAAATCTTTGCTGTTAATTCTATAGAGTATTTGTTCAGGCCATATTTTTTTGCTCGACTTAATAAACTATTGTCATTGCTGAACCCACTGCTGACATCGGTTGACATCTATCTATTCTATTTACAGCACACTGAGTACTTGTACTGTGCCGACAAACTCGCAGTCCTTGACAGCGGATCTTGCAACCTATATTGCATATCTATATTTGAGTCTTCAACGATAACATCACATTGCCTACGCCACATCTCCATCTCTAGAGCCTTATTTTTAACCATTGGTGTGATATCCCAATACTTGTCCATACGTTTTATCCGTCAGTTTTTAATATTAGTGATATCTTGACGACCCCATCTCGCTGCTGCTTTAGTATATATATCTGTCGAAACGAACCCCCACAGCCTACTACAAGCAAAGTTACGCCTACCACACCCATAGTCTGGTTTATGCACTATCATTTTAGCTCTTTGTTTTCCCACAACACACCTTTTGTACATACGACCACACATATTCAAAGCCCATTATGGGTAACAGTCAAGGAAAAATCACCGACCTGGACGGTGAGGTCAGTTTGAATCACTTCCGGTTGATGCGAGTTGTTGGTAGAGGTGCTTTTGGTAAAGTCCGTATTGTTGAGCGTAAAGATACTGGTCTGTCGTTTGCGTTAAAGTATATCCGCAAGGATGAAGGTAAGTTTTCCCGACATCAACGATCATCATAATCAAAAAGAACTGGTATCTAACTCGTCATTCTTCACAGTTGTACGATCAGAGAGCGTGCGCAACATTATCCGAGAACGACGCATGCTGGAGCATGTGAACCACCCGTTTATTTGCAACTTGCGCTACAGTTTCCAAGATGTCGAATACATGTACCTAGTTGTTGATCTTATGAGTGGCGGTGATCTGCGTTTCCATATTTCCAGAAAGACCTTCACCGAGGAAGCTGTCAGATTCTGGATTGCCGAGCTTGGTTGTGCTCTTCGTTATGTTCATAGCCAAGGCATCATTCACCGTGACGTTAAGCCTGATAATGTTTTGTTGGATGCTGATGGCCACGTCCATTTGACTGATTTTGTGAGTTACTCCTGATTCTCATTTCCTTCCAACATCTGCAAGCCGTTTGAATATGTTATGGTGCGACAACAAAATCTGCTGCAAATTACAACCGTCATGTGTATACAGTCCCCTACCTTGCCACACTGGGACTTGAGAGAATGCGGCGAATGGGTGTGTTTATGTGCGTGTGGCGCATGGACGAGAGTCTTACAGAACAAAATCACCAAAGTACCGCCTGAATGTTTTCGCTAATTCACCAACCTGCAGAATGTCGCCTCGGATGTTATTCCTGGCCGGCTCCTTACAAGCAAATCCGGAACCCTGGCCTACCTCGCTCCTGAGGTTTATGCCGGTAAGGGTTATGATATACGCGCTGACTGGTGGTCTCTCGGTGTCGTTTTCTATGAGTGCATTTACAATAAGCGGCCGTTTGAGGGCAACTCAGAGAGCTCTCTGAGCCAAGCCGTGCAAAACGGTCGGCCGAGATTCCCATCACACAACCCCAGTTTCAGTGCCATGCATGTATGCCATGACTGTAGCCCTTGACTTGAACCCCGACAACCGTCTCGGCCACAACTGGGAGAGCTTCACCCAAAGTGAATTCTTCTCGGCTATTGACTTCGAGGCGCTTGAGCAAAAATATCTGGAGCCTGTTTTCGTTCCTTCCTCCGAAAAAACCAATTTTGATGCAACATACGATCTGGAGGAGTTGCTATTGGAGGAGGCCCTCTGGAAGCCCGCGCTCGTCGCCAAAAGCCTCGCGAACGCCTTAAGGAAGATGCAACTGAGAAGGAGATCCGCGAGGACGAGCTTTACCGTATGATTGATGTCGAATTCAAGAACTTTGATTACACGGTTGCTGCCCTCCGCAAACTTGGTATCGAGGCTCCCGGCAAGCAACCTGGTAAACTGCCACAGGGTATTGTTCCCGGAGCTCCTATGGCTATTACGACTGACGAAGCCACACCCGCCCCCACCCACTTGCAACAACCCCACACATGCAGCGTGTCCCCAGTTCCAGCGCCCAAAGCCAAAGAAGTGGCACTATACCTAGCAAAATGGCCAAGTTACTCCTGTTATTGCCAACAATGCCGATATTATGCGCAGAAACATGATGGGCAAGAGAATTCAGAGCGCTTCTGGTGGTGTGCAACTGACGCTTGACGGCCACGGCAGTTGGTCTGATTTAGCGCGTCAGGATGCGACGCTGCCTACGGATGCTGGTGGCAGTGGCGATAAGAAGGAGGGCAGCAGCATGTTTGGCGGTCTCTTCTCACGAAAGAAGGGCCGTACCCACAGTCCGAAGCCCCGAGAACGCGGTGTCCTTGGAAAGGAGGGTGCCCGCCAAGTTATTGGCTAAGCGGTTGTATTGCTAGTCTTCTATCGTCAGTTTCTTTCGTCATTGACAACAACTAGACGGGGAGCTGCAAACTGAATGTGGAGGCATTATTGACTCAAAGGAGTACATGTACCCCACTGCTTTTTGTCTCTGCTTCTCATTTCAGGTACAGCAGACCAGATTCGGCTTATTCTTTTGGCTAAAATTTGCTGTTACTTCCTGGACCTGGCAGCGGTACAGAATTACCGTATTCGGCAATATCCCCGGGATCTGGACCTGAGCCTGCCGTCTTGATCACTTTCTCTCTTTGATCTCCTCTCGTTTACGTCGTGTGGCCACTGACAGTCTAGCTTTCATCCTGCAGAAGTAACTGTAAAGACCTACAGGCGTGGATATCCTTATATCTGGCGCATAAGCCGTCACTATTTTCACTACCATGTGATGGCCGGACAACACTCCAACTCCTCCACTAGCCGCCCTGCTTGAGCGATGATGTCACCAAAAATTTATTACTAGTGGCCGGATCATCTGCCTCTAGGCTTCTCGATACTCGTTTTATTGGGAATTCATAACATTGCATACGCTTTATTTGATTGCATTTTGTTGAGGTGCAGTTTAGTTCCCCTCTGTCCTGATTTTTTTACTCTCCGTTTCTCTATTTGTTGGATATAGTGAAGGTTTTCCAGTTGTCAATTTCCTTTTCTGTTTTTCTTGTCTTTGTATTTGCTTGTCTCGTGTTTTGGAATTCTGATACCTCACCGTCCATCTTATCTTTGTTCCCTTGTCATTCATTTTCTCTGGTTATCTCTTTCCCTTATCAAGTCGAGAGCATCAGAGTTGATTCCTGGTGTTTTTCATGTGCCATTTTACACTGCATTTCCTGTGCGATTATAATTAGTTATTCTCCCATCCATAGGTTCCATTTTGTGATATTTACGAACTGTTTCAATGAAGTCATATTTTACTCTAATTGTTGCTGTCCAATATATTTCGAGTCTTATCTCATCTACGTATCGGCGAATTGAGGCCATCGTGCCTACAACTGACGTGATACACTACGATGATTCATATGGTTCTGTGCGGTGCACCTGTCAGCACGGGGCCCAGAGTTTCTACGTATACTTCGGTACCCAGGGTTTGTTTAGGGTCATGATATTGCGGACCAATCACTGACTCCAAGCGGATGTCGTGGATATTTAAATTGTGGGGCGACTATGGAAAAATAGGGTAGGAGGGGCCTAACTTTTCACCCCTCATTTGGCTGTGAGATATAAGATTTCGAGAATGGAATTCTAGGTTTTGAAGTGCATTCAGTTTGATATTTTCATTTAGAAACGAACTTCAAAATGGCCTCTCTTCCCACTACCTTCGACCGTGAGTATAAATCTGAGGATTCCTGATATGGACACCAAACTTACAATTCTCCAGGCCCCGTCCGCATCGCCGTCATCGGTGGTACCGGTCTCTCCAAGATTGACGGCTTCGAGCCCGTTGCCACTGTTAACCCCACAACTCCCTGGGGCTTCCCATCCTCCCCCATCCAAATCTGTCTGCACAAGAACGTCCCCGTCGCCTTCCTCGCCCGCCACGGCATCAACCACCAATTTGCCCCCCATGAGGTCCCCGCGCGCGCCAATATTGCGGCGCTGAGATCGATTGGTGTACGGTCAATTATTGCGTTTTCGGCGGTTGGGTCGCTACAGGAGAAAATTAAGCCGATGGACTTTTGTGTGCCGGATCAGGTTATTGATCGGACTAAGGGGATTAGACCGTTTACTTTCTTTGAGGGGGGTGTTGTGGGGCATGTTGGGTTTGCGGATCCATTTGATGCGGGGTTGGCGAAGGTTGTCAAAGAGTGTGCTTCGGCTATGGTTGGGGACAATGTCGTCATGCACAATGAGGGCACTATCATCTGCATGGGTAAGTGATATCCAGGCATTTTCCTACGATGATACGACACGAAACTAACCTATAAACAGAAGGTCCTGCATTCTCCACCCGCGCCGAGAGCAACATGTATCGCTCGTGGGGCGGCTCCGTCATTAACATGTCCGCCCTCCCCGAATCCAAACTTGCTCGTGAAGCTGAAATCGCCTACCAGATGATCTGCATGGCCACCGACTATGACTGCTGGCATAGTACTGAAGACGTCAATGTCGAGATGGTCATTAAGTGCATGACACACAACGGGATGAATGCACGCAACCTTATTGGTGCTGTGCTGAACAGATTGACTGCTGAGGTTGACGGTGAAGTTGTTATGGCGAAGAAGTGGGAGGGGTCAGTGCAGGGAGCGGTTAAGTTTATGACCAAGCCAGAGGGGAGAAACCCGGAGGTGATGAAGAATGTCGAGTTCTTGTTTCCTAATTTCTGGGAGGACTAAGAATCAGATCGTAACTTTTAATAAACTATAAATGAATAAATAAAAGTAAAAACTGTACAAATAACTATGAAAGCGAATAATGGTATTTTATAAGGACACAATGACAAAATGCATGCTAAGAAACAGAAGTTTGAAGAATTCACCCAATCCAACACCAAAAATATCAAAATTCTCTCTACATCAATGCATAAAGCGTCTTTACACTTTTCTCCGCCGCCGCAACATGCCACGGCCTCACATCCCACTGCCCTGTAACCCCCCTCGCCCTTGCCAGCGTCCCCAGTCCCCTAAACTCCTTCAACATCTCTCTCAACATCGGATCCACCCCTCTCGCCACACCGTCTACCCCAATCAAGTTTACCTCGAGAACTGACGGCAGATCCTCGCAACGCGACCCACCCCGTTTCACAAGGTATCCGGATGCCATTGCAAAATTTTGTCGCGCGGGAGTCATGGAATTGTTTAGGCGGTGAGATAAAACAACGCCCCAGGTTTGTTCAGCTACGTCAACGAGCACACCATCACCATCAGGTCCGCGGCAGCGTCTACATGGGCGGATCCTGAGGCAGTAGGGGTTGTAGCAGTTTGCGGGGTGGGACCGTCAAACCCACGAGGGGTCCCAACGAACTCCGAAGGCGTGGATGCTTGTGGGGTCCCAATGGGGGTGGCGTAAGACCCAGCTGTTTGAATGGTGGAGCTAAATTGGACGGAGCGAGGGAGAAGCTGGAGAGATGGCGAAGAATCAATGGAAAGTAGAACGACGTAAAGAGACGCTTTGGTCTCATTTTGTGCGCGTTGAGCCCAGAAGTCAGCCTCAGTTGGATCCATCGGGCCACATTTGCTGATCACAACGCGCCAGCGAACCTTCCAAACGGCCATGAGCTCGATTGTGTTCTTCCAGATATCAAAGGCAACTTCGCTCCAAGGGGTTGGCGGTGACCGAGAGCCCTTACGCTGGAGACAGTAGGAGGCGGTTTGCTGTTGGAGACCACGGCTGTCGGTCCAGGCAACGCTGACCCACCGGTTGTCTAGAGAGCGAGCGTAGGCTACATGGATGCTGGAGTTCTCATGGAGAATAGAGGCACTAGGAGCAGAAGTTTTAAACTCGATGCTACTCCGTTGGATGGGCTCGTCAAGGACGATGGCAGGGGCGGGCATGGGGTGATCAAAGATGGTGCAACGATCGTACATTTCAATGGAAAGACGGGAGAGATCCTGAGGCGATGGAATGATAATCCCAGAGGAGGCTGAGATGAGGTCAATGGGAACCAGTTGTAAGACCAACTCGTTGTCAAGAACATCTCGTTGAGGGTGACGATAGAAGGCATCAGATATACGGTGGAAGGCATGGCAAGCCTCTACAATAGAGACAGGGTGTTGGGGCCAGTAAACCATCAGGATGACAAAGTTTTTCTCAGACTCAGTGTACGAGTTGAAAGCATTGCAAATTTCCGTGGTTCTATCAGCCAAACCAGAGCACAGGTTTGGGTAGATATTTGGTGGTAGGATACTCTCAGGCTCATAACTAACTAATCCACTCTCAACGTCTGGTGAAACCGTCATTTTTTCAAACGAACCCAGCTTCAAAGACTCGTACACAATCTTCAGCCGGTCCATAAACAATGCTACATCGTCGGCTAGCCCATTAAGTTCCGGGAATACAGTCAATGCCTGTACGTCCTTCTCTCCCTTGAACGGACCCAGCCCCAAGCTCTCCCAGAACGTGATAGCTGTAGGGAGAATTGACAATCTATGTTCGCCACGCTTCATCTCAAGATGGTATGGCATAACAGTGAAAATCATAGGAGGCTTATCCGGTTCGCGCGTAGACATCTGTCTGCTGTTCCGTTGTTGCTGGGCTTGTTGGGCGTTGACTTGAGCTTGCGCTTGTTGGGCTTGTTGAACAAAGGTAAGGTCCGGAGTATCCACCAAAGCCTTGAGTGAAAGTTGGTTTGGAGCGCGAAATGACTTAGGGAAGACGCGTGATAGCGTTTGAACAGCCTGGCGGGCCAGCAACGCTGTGAGGCGGTTGATTTCCTGGATAGGAGTGGGACCTTGAGAAGAATTGGCGTCCGTGTAGAGTTTGAGGGATCCGGTGGCGGCCTGCTCTGTAATCAACTGGGCAACAGCGATAAGAACTTCTCCGGAGAGATTAGGGGCAAAGGGGAAAGGCTCGGCCTCAGAAAGAAACTTCGAAATCATCCAACTGGGGGTTTGAGGCTTACTCAAACTAGGATTCTCCATGAGGTTCGAAGCCTCGTGTTCCTCCTGATCTCTAACTGGCGTGTCTCGGGTCGATGACTCATCTCCTAGTCGGCGAACACTCGGGGCCTTATAAGCAGAGACACCCTCATTAACAGACTCGTCCTCTGAGATATCGCTAATGTCGTCGGCATCTGACTCTACTTCGTCTTCACCGCCCTCAAGTTTGATTGGTGATATCGTTATTGAACCAATTTCCGGTTGAATGTTGATGACAGAGGAGTTTGGTTGGAGAGGCGCCCGGACAGCCACTCCCGGGCCCGATATTCCGTCAGTTTTCGATTTCCGCCTGTTCTTTCCGTGCGTCTTGAGGTAGCTCGTCAATAGAGCAGTACCAGTCTCACTAACACTGCGCTTGCTCGGGATGTAGTCAACGGAGTATATACCACCCTGGGCATACTTACTGTTGACAACAGGAGGGCCACCATCGAATGACACCTTATCAAAAACCATGCCCTTACGTACTTTGGCCGGATGTAGGGGAAGAGAAGTCTGAGGCTTAATGCGGATCTTCTTGTACACAGTATCGGGATTAAATGGGCTAGCACCTCTCTTAAGACGGTTGGTGGAATTTTGGGACATCGATGCTGTGCGGAATCTATTTCTGACAGAATTCTGGTGCACGTTGTCGCCCATACTTCTAGCATGCCGTAACTCAGGCTTAGCGAACACAAAGGAGTCCGAATCTGTTTCCTGCTTCTTAATTGGAAAATTCGGTGGGGGCATGGCCAAGGTTGACGGGTCGGTGACCTGTAATAACTGAGGTTGGAAGTTGAGTGGCAACGGTGGCGGTTGCATCTGGCCGGATCCGAAGCCACTGTTGAAAGCGGGCGATGACTCTGAACCATCCTGCTTATCGAACAGCCCAAGATCAAGTTCACCAATGTCACTGTGGGCCATGGGGTGATCGATACTCAACACGGACTCTGAACCAGCACCGTTGGGGTCGAAGAGGCTAGAAGTTGACCCCGCGCTAAGGGGCCACGGATCTTGAATTCCGTGGGTGAGTATGGTTGTGGTAGAAGCGGCCGTTGATAACCCTGGACTTGACATGGCCTCCTCTGTAGTGGGCATCAAAAAACCCAAGTTAGAGGTTTGGATACCATCGGGTGGCGTAGGGTACATAGCGTTGACACCAGACCTCCCCAGACCAATGTTAATTGGTGACTGAGCAGCACCCATAGCTCTTTGATTAGACATTGGTTGTTGGAGAGAAGATGGGCCAACATGTGATGTCAAGACAGGATTTTGCTGTTGAAGGGGTAGGGTGGTGTGTCGTTGTAGCGGTTTTGTGTCCGAATCTGTGGAGTTGTTGATCTCAGCTTTCTTCCTGGCAATTTGTTCGGCTCTATTGCTTGCTGTCAACAACCAATTCTTGGCGGTGACAAGACTGTCATAATCGCCGGTACTGTAAACCTGGGCGTTATAGCTGATGTTACACCGTCGAATGCAAAGTTTCACGGGCCACTGAAGGCTTAGGCCAGATCGAGTCACACTTTTGGGATCCAGAGGTCCACCATTCATGTTTACATCGACCCATGATCCAGTGTCTAACTCTTTTGACGGAATCCCTTTAACTCGTAATAACATCGATAGAATCTGTCGTCTTTTGGATGCTTTGTCAACGGCAGATTTCAAAACTGGGGTGTAAGGTGTCTGTGTAACAGGATCAAGACCGAAATCTGGCGATCTAAGCCGGGCGGCGTATCCAAATGGTGCAAGAAGAAGGGAAGTGTCGATGAGATCGGTGTTCGAGGCCATCACCTTGTCTAGGAGGCGCAGACCCTCATGTACTCGTAATGATGTACTGGCAAGCAGATTCCCCATACTATTTAACAACACATTAATGGTCACAGTAGCGGCTGAGAAGGCCTGTGACTCGTATATTGAACTCTTGTCCACCGGCAACAGTAATGTCCGATCATTCAATGGAATAGCTCCAACTCTCGTAACAAACCCCGCCATGAATGACGCTTGCAAAGCTGAAAGAAATAATGAGTTGGCTTCCAGTGGTGTAATGCTAGGCCCAGTATTTGGATCGACTGGTCTACCATCTATCGTTTGAAGACCGGCCCCGGGTGCTATGTTGCCTGCTGTCCAGTTCTTAGCCAGGAAGCTCGGCTCGTAGCTCCCGGAGGCCCGAGGAGTCAAGATAAACGGCGATAGATTGAGAGATACAAATGGCGTCGAGTCTGCCGGTGGTGAAATCGAGTTGAGATCATCTTTGAATATCGGCATAAAGTACCATAGCGCTCTTCGTCTAGCGTCAATTAAAACTACATGACCATTGTCGCGGAGTTTCTTCTCGATCGTCTGGAAATTGGCATGGCTGGGGCGTTTTGAGTCGTTGCTGATCGAATATAGACGGTAGGAAACGGACGAGATATTCTCCTACAAAGCCAAGGGAGGTCAAGTCAATATCTTTCCCTGAGTAGGAAAGTGGTTCATGTACTTACCACCACTAATTTATTCGTAGCATAGTCTCCAGTCTCCATGTTGGGTGAGTGTGGCGTATACTACAGTCCAGTCAAATCAACTCTATGGATGTGGCCACCCCAATGCCAACGGTCCAAGAGGAAATATCACGGCCACAGCGAACGAGGGTATCGTAGACTATTATCGTAGTCGTGGGATTGGAAATTGGTGATAAAGTCGAGGGTAGATGACGCGTGAAAAATAAAGCCGTGTTTGATTCGGGACTTGTAATATGAAGTGATGCTCAATGCGATTCTATGTATATTGGAGTAACTGTATTGCGGGATCACAGGTATCGGGAACTCGTGATGCGATAGGTGCTTCCTGTGTAGTTCTGAGGCGCAAGATGACCTGCTAGGCACAGACGATGTTAGAATGATGAAAGAAAATCCTCCGTTGAGTAACTCAACAAGAAACTGCCGATGATTTCCGAGTGAAATTAGGAGGATTGAGTCCTATTGTGGGTTTGCGATATGTCCAAAAGTGCGCCAGGTCTAGGGAAGTCGATGATCCAGCAAGAGCGTATAATTAACGGTTTTGGTAGGTGCGCCGGCCAATGAAGCCTTGTGCTTTCCGTTCGTCATCCACAAATTTCGAGGTTCATTCAGTTCAGCCAAGGCCAAAGGAGCGCTACTAGTCCCTGGAGACCAGGTTTGGTATTATTGTCAGCTCACTACAGCTGTCAGATGTTTGGCAACAAGTGGCAATAGTGAATTCCATGGTTCTAGCGTCGAGGGCAGAATTACTAAATCGGGAAGGAAGAATTTAATCACAAAATTCATATTGAAGGCATCAGGTATCATAATTACTAAACAAAAACTATACAAATTATCAAGTATCCTCATGAAGCACCACCCTGAGACTCCTAGCGGACATTCTTGCAATCCTTACTCAGTTTAACTCTTGACAAAACCAACAACTAAGCAAACGCTGTATCACCAACATTACCATCCCCGGTCTTGCGAACCATAGACAAGACTAACTCTCTGTCCGCCAAATCTACCTACCGACCCCACTTCATGATCTTCTTCTTCGCCTTTACTTCATTCAAGCCCTTCTCTAGATCATCAGGTCTAAGACGAGGGGTCGGTGGGATCTCATCAAACTTATCGTGGCTATACATCTGTGACTTTGAGGGCTTCCTTCCTTGACAGAGCGGGGAACTCGCTGCGGCGGGGTGTAAGAACGTTGACAACTTTTCTAGCTGATTTCCGGATGCTTTCCCGGACTTTCCATTCTCTCTTTTTGGCAATAAAGAACAAGATAGCCCCCGCGACTAAATAAGCAGATGTGTCAGTGGATGCTTTAGTGTTAATTCCATCAAGAGCAATGTATAATATATGTTTACCTCCGATGATTGTGGCAACAACGACAACAATAATGATAGAAATCATTCCTCCTGATGAGATGCCACTGTTTGATGAAGAGTTTCCGGAAGCTCCAAGCTCAGTTCCATCGACATAGTCACTACCGGCCCCCGAGTCTTGCCCGGCCAGCGGGAATGTTGAGTTTGCAGTCATAGTCGTGTGTATGTGTGGTATTTGTCGATGTAGCTCGAGATTATGCTGTTTATGACGTCTTGGAATATATTAAAAGAATAATAAATGAGACTAAATGAAGTTTGATCTAAAGATTGTGGGATTATTTTCAGTAGAAAACGGGCGATGATAAGAAAACAAAATCAATGAGTAAACAAACAAAAAGTGACCGACAGACGGCCTCCCTACTTTTGTATAAGCATTAATCGGTCATAGAAATAAGACTCTGTTACTGTTTCTGCTAGTGCTCATCCATCTGTGGCCTCCCGTTGTGTCTTCACCCCATACTCATCTGCTCCGGTAACCGCCCTCACGTAAAATCACGGTCGAGATTAATCTTGGCAGAAGATACTAAGGTTTTCTTTGTAACATTTAGACTATATTCATCTTGTCTCTATAGCCAAATAGTAGTAGATGTGCATAACCCCAGATAATTTTATGTCCATGAGGCTCCTTATCACCTGCGATGCTCCCTCTGAGACGTTCGGATATGCAAGCCGGTCGAGGTTGTATCGGCATCGAGCTGTCATTGGCTGGTTACCATTCTGCAAGCGCTGAGCTCAAGCGCCGAAAAGGGCCATGCCAGGGACTAGGTCCAGGAAAATCCGGCCAATCACATGTCAGCAATGGACTTTAGATATCACAATAAAACCTTGTCGGTATCTTCAACACCAAACTTTAAAGTGACATTGAAGAGTTGAAGTATCATGATTTTCGACTGTTGTTGGTGGTATTAGTAAGAGAGACGTGGTTCACGATGTCTCTAGTCACTATCACAGTCTCGTTAGTAATCCATCACGTGCAACCATAAAATCCATACAAAAGTGATAAATCAACAAAATTGTGTTGTGTAGAAGGATCACAATGATTAAAGAGGTTTCAGTGAAGAGAAATATTCGAAATAAATACTACATCTTACCCGTATTTCAATAAGACGCAAAAGCTGAAGGGACTTATGGGCACTTTCACAATGTCATGAGATAATGTTTGTCAAATAGGGTTATATATAAAACCTCATTTAATTGATACCTTCCATTATCACATGACTTTAATTCCCCACTAGCATATCCTTCCTCTTATGTCGCCCTCCCATGCAGCTTGCTGCAGGCTTTGCGTACTCTAACCTTTTCGAGCCGACATAAGTATCATCACATAGCAATCGTCATCGATTTTCTGCATATAACTAGTGACCGAAACAATCTCGGGACAACCCCACTTTTCCAAATTTAATCGCATTTTTACTTAAATTCCAAACTACACAAAACTTGAGTCCTCGTCCATCTGTCGTCAAAACATATTATCATGGCACACCGTCCAGCAGATGCGGATATCCCGATGCCGTTGCGGCCGTCAAATACTAATGTCGTCGACCGCGGCCCGAGCGAAGACACTATTGAAGAGTGTCGTTTCCTGAGTGCCTTATCGAATCTAGATGGTCATTTTATGGAAACCCCACTATGGGGCCTAACACTGCTCGAAAGGTTGAGGGTATAATCGAAGAACTTTCTCGGCGAGTGATCAAGGACAATAGCATCAGGTGTGTAACTTAGGGAATTTAGGTGTTATATATTAGTCAAATCTTCTAACTCCCGCGGAACAGAACTATTTTCAGCAAGAATGTGCAAATTTGGCTTTCATTGACTCGGGTGTTTGGTACGGCAGTCTCAGAACTTGCGAATAGATCCCTTGGCCCCCTCCGTCTTTGAATGATCAGGATCGTCGGATCCCCTCAGGAAAGCAATGCCCTAATTATATCTAATTTTGCTACCCTCAAGTATGATCTCGAATGCTTGAACAAACTCATGTACATTGCACGTGCTTTAATGGCTGTGGAAGTGCCTGAGATTCCTCAAGACATCTGCGCCGCTGTTCATTTCGACCAAAGTGTGTATCAGATCATCCTTCTTTGTATCAATGTTGCTAGTAAGGGCAGTGATGGAGAGATGTTGGACGAGGTCTCACAGAACCAACTTATCGAAATTAATGATCTTTGTAAGCACGCGTACATTCCGTAAATGATGATCTTTATTAACAGCCTCTATAGTTAAGCGTCTTCTGATGTTGTCTTTGCAGCATGCTCACAACTGGACCGTGAAGAGTGACAGGAACAAGATGTCATTCTGGCTTGATGTCTTATTTGACTACGACATTGGAGCCCTTGCTCCCCCGTCATCCGGGCCACCACCCTTCTGCCCCCATGATGCAAACCCCGAAACTCATGACAACTTCCGTGTCGACTACGCCCGCTCTCAAGTCCGGCAGTGGCTTGAAACTCATTCTAAGTTACATCCCGAGGCTCGAGCCCTTCTATATAAGCACAGCATCAACCATCCTGAGGAGGAGGCCGGTGGTCTTGTCGGTAGCAGCAGTTATCTTCACAGAAACTGGACCGAAAATGTTCATCCCCTCAAGATCGAAGATCTAGAGAGTCGTAGTTTTGAAGAGTCGACCGATCCTGTGGTCTCCAAGGAAATTGAGAACTGGTACCACAAGCATCGTGCTGAAAACTACGTTGGCCGTAGCATGACTACAATCGAGAACGCCAAGGAACAGATTGAGAACTGCAAGCAACAGCGTCTTAACCGGTGCTGTGCCCATAGATCCCCACCAATCCCTACGCCGGTACTGGCGCGCACTGCTACCTCTGCCGAAGGCTCTACTGATGTTGGATCCGAATATGCGGACGATTATGGAGATGATGACCTAGACGAAGATGACGGCTTGTTGGCTGGTATTCTCACTGAGATTCCCAATATTCTGGACCCCCAACAAATTGAAGCTCTGCACCTGCTTGTCAAGTCTTCTATAGTTGACATTCCCTGCTGTAACTCTACACTCGACACTTTGGCACTGCAAAGAACTAGATGCAAGATTTTCCTTGCTTTGGATTGTGGTAAAAGTCTGCTTCGGGAAATGCTTGTCTTTCTGGCTGTTTGGGAACTTGATGAAAACAACTTGATCTTCAGTCTCACTCGGGACATCGTTGAGGCTATCCACGCTACAGCCCTTGTTCCTTATGCTTGGCAGAGTCTTCGTATTCCGAAGGACATCATGTCTCCAGCCCAGACTGTTCTTCTTCGTGTCGTCTTCCACATGCTACTTAAGAAACGTGAGACATACAGCATCAAACTAAAGGAAATCCCCAATTTCTGTAAAACCGAGGAGTACCAGAACGACCTCAAACTCATGCACTTCCTCTTCCATATCTTCAGATGGGAGGTTATGCCCGAGTGTCTGGCTTTGCTTCATGTGCAGTTCTTGGTCAAAGACGGTAAGATGGATCCTTTATACTTCCCTGTCGATCTTTGGGATATGGACAGGGCGAAGGAGGGCCTTCTTCTCTTTCTAGAGCTGTTTATGCTTTTGCTACTTGCCCCGAAGGTCCCGAACTCCTCATAGAGTGGGAGATTATCTTTGACCTCGTTGCTCTGCTCAGTGGTCTGGACGCCAGTGTTGCCAAGAAGCCTTTGGTTTCGCTTCCCACCAGGTCTAGAGGACCCGATAGTACGCCGGCTATTAACCACCCTTACGATCCTAACAACGGCCCTATGCATGTCACACAGGAGCCCGCCTACAAATACCCCTGGGCCGGTATCAAGGGGCAAATCTTCACCATCATGGCTCACCTGCTCCAGCCTCTCAATGGGCGCAGCAGCCCTGGCAACCCGGTCGTTCAACAACAAATCGTGCGAAATAGTGGCATTGTACCTTTGTTGAACAGCTGCTCTTATGATGATCATAACCCGTACGCTAAGGAACGAGTTACCGTTTGTCTGAAGTGGCTTTTGGACGGTTGTGATGCGGCAAATAACTTTTTTCGTGAGCTCATCAGTCTTGCACCGAGCGCTATGGGTGGACGGGCTAATTCGAATAGCAAAGAGATGCCGGCAAGGGCTCCTGGGGTGACCTGTGCGTCTGGAAGCGGGGTTCAAGATGAGGCTTTCAGCAATCCGGTTCTAGTCCCGGAGACGACGAGGATCAGGGTGGATGGCATTGATGGTGAGATCAATGTGGAAGTGCGGAAGAAGAATAGTAAAGGGAAGCACCCGGTGAGGAGGGAGGTTGGGCAAGGCATAGAAAACCTGAGTCTGAATTCTAACGGGAATACGGATATGGAAAATGACTTCATGTCTTGAGATTTGAGGTTTGAAGTTGGGAGTCGGCTTGGGTTATCATGGTTATTGGATTGCATCACAGGTTGGCGTTTCGGTATTTGAAAAGTAGTCTGCATTTTTATCATCTGGGGATAGTAATGAATAGATCTATCTTTGTATAGGTGGACTGAATTTAATGCATTATTACATTCAGTTTTTCTGTAATGTTATGTTTATGGTAACACGGATCCTTATGTTCGGCAGCGGGGAAAGTGGGGCAATGCATACCGCCCCAGGATCCTTAGCGTGATATTAGTGGATCCTATTTCGCCAATCCTACCAACTAACGAAAATCCGCCAATATGATAAACCATTGACTGAAACAGTATCTAATGCCGATGTATATATAAATCGTCATATTCGCAGTGTGCAAATAAGTACACATTCGGGTAAAGTAGGATAGTGGGCCATGGATGGTTTTAACCGCGGTGCATAATGAAGGCAATATGGGCTGGGCTGGAGAAGGGGAGGGAACTGATATGGAGATGGAGGTGGAGATAATCGGGGGACGGGAATACTGAGGTTTGTATTAATATTGTTTAAGCAAAGCGTGAGGTTACGAGCTGAGGGAGCGATAGTTGGAGAAGCTGGGGAAAGTACCGACGAAGACAAGAAGTAACAAACACTATGGCTTCGTCAAGATCATCGTTCTATTATATCTCAAGGTTATAATTAATTCAACAGATTATACACCATAAATATGGGATTGATCATCAAAACGCCGCGGGATGTAAGTGTTTATGAGTCGTTGGAGGTTAAAAGATATACCCTAACCATCAAACCCTGAATAGGTCGCCTCTAAAGCCATATCCCTCCTCCGAACCGTCCAATATACCCATCCACCGAGCTGCCCATGCCACTCGAACCCCAACCATCATCAAACGCCAAAGTCTATTGCGAGCAGATGGATGACCAACTCCCAGCCTCTCAAGGAATATGCCTTTGAAATGGCTACGTCAGCCATCCGCTTCGGGGATGGTGTCACGCAAGAGATCGGCATGGATCTCAAGAACTTCAAGGCTAAGAAGGTCTGCGTTGTGACGGATCCGACGGTTGATAAGTTGTTTCCGATGCAGCAGGTTCGCGAGAGTTTGGATAGGAGGGTATCAACTATATAGTCTTCAATAAAGTGAAGATTGAACCCAAAGATTACTCGTATGTCACATCATGCCATATGATTGGTCGCCTATCACTTTCCAAGCTAACATTATATAGGATTCGGGAGGCCATTGATTGGGCCCGGCCCTTCCAAACCGATGCTTATGTCGCCGTGGGTGGCGGTTCCGTCATAGACACCGCGAAAATGATGAACCTCCATTGCCAATATCCCGATGCCGACCTTCTAACCTTCATTGCTGCGCCATCCGGTACGGGCCGTCCTATTGATAAGACACTGGCTCCGCTCATCGCAATTCCCACGACGGCTGGCACAGGATCTGAAACGACAGGAACCGCCATTTTCGACCTAAGTGCCCAAAGAGCTAAGACCGGCGTAGCCCACAGAAACCTAAAGCCGATGCTAGGACTTTGTGACCCATTGAACACACGCAGCATGCCCGCGGCTGTCAAGGCGAGTTCTGGCTTGGATGTTCTTTGTCATTCGCTGGAATCGTGGACGGCCATTCCGTATACTGAGCGGATGCCCAGGCCGACTAACCCGCTGTTAAGACCAACGTACCAAGGAGCAAATCCGATAAGTGACGTATTTAGCTTGCATGCGCTGCAACGGACAGTCAAGTATCTGCCACGGGCCATTCGGGACCCCGACGACTTCGAGGCGCAGAGAGAAATGATGTTGGCAGCTACTTTGGCGGGTGTGGGGTTCGGCAATGCGGGAGTCCATTTGTGTCACGGTGAGTCTAATGTCGGCGAGTGATGATGTGGGCAGAAAATAGATCTTGTAAGACGGGAAATTAACTGAGGTATTAACTTGTTCTCTAGGCATGTCTTACCCGATTGCCAGCCAAAACCCTGGCGAGTACAAACATAATGGGTATCACGTGGGATCTCCGATAATCCCGCATGGCGTGTCGGTGGCAGTTACAGCGCCAGCGGTCTTCCGGTTCACCGGGCCGTCAAATCCGGAACGCCATTTGCAGGCAGCGGAGGCTTTTGGCGTTGATATCAGTAATGTGAGGCGAGCCAGCGCAGGTGAGATTCTCAGCGATGCGATTCGAAGGTTCCTCGATGACTTGGGTGATCAGCCATCGGGCTTACGCGAGTTAGGGTTTTGTGAGTCAAATATTGAGGGGCTGGTTGAAGGTACATTGCCTCAGGCGAGGGTGTTAAAGTTGGCGCCCGGTTTACAACAGGAGGTTGAGTCGGAGAAGGAACAACTTCGGAATTTATTTGAAGCGTCACTATGAATTATTCGATCATGGGATATGGGGCACCGGTTTAAGCCCGGTATAGCCGGCAACCGACAGAGCGTTGTTGAGACGAAGGAGAAACCGGTATCGGAATAATGTAGCTAATCTCCATTTATCTTTCAATTAATGACACTAATGATTGTATGTGAAATGAATTTTTGGGTCCTCAGACTTTTACTTAAGATATACTCATACATATTCACGTATGCACGATGTTTTACTGGTGCATATCAGCCAATGATGTGACGATGCTCTCCTGCAAATATCTGGCTTTAGGGGCACGTTCCTGAGTGGGACTTCTCCACACGTTCCATGCCATGGGATTAGATGTAACTAGGCTAGCGCTAGAATCGGCTTAGAGATCTTTATGCGGTTGCCAACCGGCGTATCTTCAAACCGGTAGTCAGCGAAAGAGACCCGTCCGGGTGCCTGGGACAAGGGCCTGGCATAGAGCATGGTCAGGGACTGAAGTAAGGAAAACACCACAAGCATTGAGATATGGTAGACAGACTGTAGTCTGGAGTTTAGGCAGGCTGGTGATTGCCTAGTAATGCTCACTTGTTTATTGAATTCGGTTGCAATGAGTCTCGGGGTGTGTAGCTGAGAGATACTATACATCATTATATGATATCACAGGCCAGTAGTCCGAATATGCGAATTGTGGAAAGTCAAAGCGGTTAAAAGAACATCACTGGAGGTAATTGAACCTTATCTAACAAGAAGGGACATGGCGTCATCAGTCATCTGCCTGTGGGTTACCGGCTTACAACCAACTTGTCCAAAAACAATCTTAGATGGCATCGTGAAGCAAGGACCGTAGTGCTGAAATTCCAGATTGATCGGAAGTTTCTATCATGATTCTGGATGGTTCCATATTTGCACTTGGTGAACCCCGTCCTAATTACGCCCAGTGACTCTACAGGATGATGGATTCATCGGTCCCCTTCCACCTTCACTGGCTAGGCTTCTAGCGTAAGACCCTACAGTGCTAACTGGTATCCATCAAGATTTTGACAAGGCCCTTAAGGCCGAAATTGGCACACCCCCAAAACCTCCGACTTGCTTTGTTTGTTTGGACATCTGCTGACAAATTAACAAAGCAGATATCTCCACTTTTCTGTCAAACTACAGCAATTAGGCGGGCGGCGACCATTTCCACACTGAATAGACAGTACTACAAGCGAGAATTACGGCCAAATGTCAGGGAAAGAACGAGGGAAAGTTGAGATTTCAATGACGAGGGCATTATTGGCTTTACATACTTTCTCATCAGACCAGAATCTCACTCGTTTTCTTTCTCCTAGGTCACAAACTCCGCTTTCTCGCATTCTGACACAGGCTACTTTCTATCCTTGACACAGCCATCTACATGCACACCCACTTACTATCAGAAACGGTTGATATCATTCTCATCCCGCACTACGAGCCGAATTAAATCATCTGCTTTGGGAAATCCTCCAACTCTAGCTCACCTCACTGCTGGTCTCAATTAACTTCCTCTGATTCAACCGAACTTTTGGCCATTTAGTCACTGATACAGTTCCGCTGTTATCCCTGGTTCGGTTGTTAAGTCTGTTTCCAGGACGGTACTATCCATTTTTTTTCTTCCTTCATCATCACAATCGCAACTGTTCCGCAATTCCGTCACCATACAGTATCTTTGTAGAGTGCAAATCTCCGTTTCCTTCACTAGGGTGATATTTTTAGCTTCTAATAAACAGGACTAAACAGTTTCTTGTTCATGTTGTTGAACGTCAATATCTGCCTCAACCATTCCACCATTGTCCTTTGAACCAACTCGAGACATCGTTTACGTCATACCATAGTGGTCTACCCACCATTATATCATATCTGGAGCTCGACACCTCTCTAGGCTTCGCACGCCATCAACATGAGCAACCAAAACTATAACAGCAACAATAGCGATATCGACCCCAACAACTTTATTCTGACGGCCACCCAGCAAAACCAACTCATGAACGCTCTCAATATACCAAACCCGATGCTAAACCAGCAGACGGTTGGCCAACTTCAAACTACCCAGGTCACGGGCGTAGATTCTATGAGCCTCTTTGACTACAGTTTCAACCCAGACAACAGTTTTGATTTTGATCTCTCTGGCGAAGGCGCTACCATCCTTGGCGATCAATCCCTTATCTCCAGCCCTTCAGATGGCGAAGGAGACGAGTCATCCACTCTCGAGACGCATGAAAAACGCTCTCTCCCCGATGATGTTGCCGAAGATGGCGATGCGTCCAAGTCTGCGTCTAAGAAGCGCGAAACCGCCAAACCCGAAAAGGTCCCCAAGAAGCCTGGTCGTAAGCCACTGACTGAGGAACCGACAACTGTATGTGATACCCCACCACGGGCAGTCTTGCATAGTCTCGTCTTACTAACCTTCTCACCCCACATGCAGAAACGCAAGGCCCAAAACAGAGCTGCCCAGCGGGCTTTCCGCGAGAGAAAAGAGAAGCACGTCAAAGACCTTGAAATCAAGGTTGAGGAGCTTGAGAAGGCTTCCGCTAAGACTGTCACCGAAAACTCCGCCCTCAAATCGCAAATAGAACGCTTGACGAGTGAGCTGGAGACTTACAAGAAGGCTCTGCAAACCCAGAATTCTACTCATAGACCCAGAGGGTTCGGTGCATCAGTTCTCAGCAATCTCCCGGACATCAACTTCCAGTTTGATTTTCCTCGTTTCGGCTCTCTTCCCGGCTCTTCATCTACCCCGCACTCGCGCAGCCGATCACAGTCCAATGACATGAGACTCTACATGCAACAACAACAACAACAACAACAACAACAACAACAACAACAACAACAACAACAACAATTACATCAGTCAGATTCTGCCTCTTTGGTCACTGCCAAAAGCACCCAGTCCAAAAGCGGCGACCAGTCGCAACAGCAAAATTTAGATAACGCGGCACAAGCTCAGCAGGATCTTGCCAAGTTCTCAAATGTTTTCAGTCCTTCTGGCTCGCTTCAGAGCCAGAGCAAGTCGCCTAGCGGATCGGTGGGGAATTTTGCCTACGGAATAACTAGCTCACCTTCTGCCTCTTCGCACTCTAACAACGGTACAATTTCGTCTTCTGGCACCTCCCCCGAACCTTTTAATCAGTCACCCATGAGCCTCAACAAGCCCATGGCGACCATTGGGGAGGAGAGCCCTCCCATTACTTTGTCTGGTCCTGGTATGGTTGATAACTCTCTGGAAGAGGTCACGTTCATGATCCTTGGATCAGCATCGCGGTCTCATCCCTTCGTGAATCACATGCTAACATTTATGATGGCTTAGGGCTGAGTGGATTTCCAGCCCTCGATATGAACCTCGACTGGCTGTCTCACCAAAATGGCGGTCAATTTGACCCTCAGCTGTTCGGTGATTACAGAGAACCGCAAGAGAACATCATCAACTACGGACTCGATGATAAGGCGCTTTTTGACAGCCTCAACAATGTCGACTTCTTGGCGCCTTACAATCAGCCTCCTGTCATGCCTCAGTTTTCCTATAAGCCAAATGATCTATTGGCCAAGATTGATGCCCAGAAGGAGTTTGATGAGTCGGTGTTATCCAGCGACGATAACAAAAAGCTTCCTTGCAATCAATTATGGTACGACATCTCGTCATCTTCCTCCTACTCATCGCCTAATTCATCAGTTTGAATGGGGTGATGAGACGACTTACGACTTCATGACTTTTGTTATTGCTTTCTCAATACTTTTCAACTAACGATTTGATAGGGATACTTTGCAAAAATGCCCCAAGGTTCAAGCCGGCGAGTTCGATCTTGACTCCTATGCAACGAACTGCAAAGAAGGCCACCTGTGGCGGCAAAGGCCCTGCCGTGGCCCAGGTTGACTTCAATACAGTCCTGGAGAAGTATCTGGGAAAGAAATATGCTCAAGGGTTTAGAGAGAAGCAAAAGGAGATGGAGCAACAGCAGAAGATCAACAAAGGGATGTAATCATCTGTGATCTTTTCTGCCGTTGGCTCTTTGTTTCTTCGTTCCTTTTTGTCCGCCACAGACTTAAATTTGATACCCTCTCCGCTTTCTGATTGTTATCTTCTACCCTTCCTGCTTACCATATTTTTACATTACCTTACTGATACACCTCTCCAGAGACTTGCTGCTGGTCGTTGCAGTTGCAAAGCGGCTATGCCTCTCGGTTCTTTGTTGTCTTTCTCAATTTCATCTGGACGGTCAATTGTCCGGTATCCACTTAGGCTGAGCATCTATGATGTTTCGTGTGTTTTTTGTTCTTTGTTATCTTTCTGTTTATCGTGAGATTAGTCACGGAGTTAGTCATTTACATCGGCATTCCGTTTTCATAAATCGTTACTGGTTCAATCTTCGGAGCGGCCGGACTTCCTTAAGGCCGGGTTCTTTGATGACAGTGCCGGTGTTCAAAGTGGCTGGTTATTATTGTGCTCGAGTTTTGGATTGTTTTTAAATATTGGTGTTTGGGATTCTATTAATGTTATGTTTTTTTTGGTTATTAGTTAGTGTACTTTTATCAAATCTTTTGGCATTATTTTGAGGGCGACGTGTTCTCGTAAGCTAGATTGATGTACTTTTATTTTATTATTTATATATACCATTCTTTTGCAACATTTGCGAATGACATCGTTGCCGGCCGGATCAAGATCAGCAGATAATCTGTGATGTTATGCATCTAGCCCATGTTAATACTCCCGCTCATATTTATGAACCCTAAGCGATATTCAATTGTTTCCCATAGAAAGTTGGTTAACCAATGAAGAATATAAACGTAGACTATCTCTAAAAGAAAGACAACGTCCTTGTACATGAAGTCCTTGCCGACAATATGTCATTAGAAGTTTCGTCTCCAACGACTGATCAGGATGATTTAATTGCCAAAACTTACCTATATAGAATTAAAATACCAAAAAATAATTATTCTTTTTCAACATAAACTCTGCTAAGTGAGTCTGCTCATATATACGACCATAACCTGTGGAAAATACAGGGTCCTGTCTATTCCCCAATAGGCAGGCCACAGAGCGCCGGATTAGTACTATGGTGGGTGACCACGCGGGAATACCCGGTGTTGTATGTTTTGGTCTTTCTATTTTTGGTATAGGTAGTGTTCCCTTTAACGGTAAACAAGTTGATAACCCAAAGTGTCAGGAGATTTCATGATATCATTGATCTGTTGCAGAGATTGAGAATTGACTTTCCGTGATTTTATTAATCACCTAGCCACCATTAATGCCAAGAACAAACACTAAGTAGATCGGAAACAAACAACGCCCATTAGAAAATATCCCAACATCTATTAATCCCATTATATAACACCTACATAACCATCTCAATATCCCCATCCAACACCATATCTACCGTTGCCGGGACCCTCACTAACTCAAAAAACCCTGGCGGCGCTTGCGGATTCGGCGCCTGATTCGCCACATTTGCAAACTGCCCTAAAATCCTCAACCCCTCTAATAACGTCTTCGTCCTCGACCAATTCCCGCAGCACGTCGCCACCTCGTACGCTTGACAATACAACACCGACAGCGAAACTAGGTCATTCAAATACTCCTTGCGCTCATCAATGAGAGCCCGTAGGGCGTTGCGGCGGCGCAAAATGTCAGGGACTTGGCGCTTGATGTAGATGACTTCGTTTTGAGCGAGGGTAATGGGGCTGTATTCGGAGCGGGGGAGACAGCGTTGGTAGAGGGTTTTGGCGCGTTGAATTTCGTCGTTGTGGTCAATGTGACGGCGTTTGTAGTCAATTACAATCTCAATACTTTCGTCGCAAGTGGGATGTTGGCGCATTTTGGTGAGGTAGCGGAGGAGACGGGCATCACCGTTGTACCAATCGCAGCCATCGACGGCGCGGTAGACACTGACGAGGTCTTCAAGTATTGCGGGGAGAGAGTCGAATTTGGGGAAGACGATATCAGAGGGATCAATCATATCATAGAATTTCATAAGGTCGTCGTCGTCAAAGTTGGTTTCGTGGTAGAGGTCGTCCATTTCCTGGAGGCGGGTACGGGCATCTTTGAGGTTTGCGAACAGAAGGTAGAGGCTATCAGTGCGACGGAAACGGGACTCTTCCAAATGACCGGCAATGAAATGTTGGTACAGGCGCCACATGCGACTGAAGAACGTTTGAGTGTCTCTGAAGGCGTTGCAAGTTTCGGTGCTGATGGGAAGAGATCCGGAGTCGAGACCATGGAGGGCAATAAGGCACTCAAGGGCCTGCTCGGTCTCTTGGAAAATACCATAATGCAAGCGCCACGCCCGCAGACCTTGGATAGTCACGATAGTTTCGTAGAGTTCATCCTTATCCAGTTCTTCACATTGGACACCGTTCTCACCACAGGAAACCAGAGAAATCCAGATTTTGTTTAGAATATGGTGAACCTGGACGACTTTCTTTTCTGCAACGTGTGTCATGAGGATCTCGTTGTAGAAGTCTTGGACACCGAGGATGGCCTCGTGGGCACCATCCTCTGGAAGGATAGGTTCCTGAACGGACCATTTACAATCCTTCAGGAGTTTCATAAGTCCCTTGGTCTCCTCAGTACGATGGAAGAATTGACGAGCGGTTGACAAACTGTCGAGATACGTTTGAGTAGCAAAAGCCGCTCTGGAGTACTCTATCCACCCTGCGCGATCACCCTTTTCGGGCGTAAACCGCTTAAGTACTTGAAGCGCATGGTGCCAGTTGAGCCACGGCTTCTTTTGCATGTCTTTGCGGTTCATACTGTCAAGATACTCGAGAGCTTCTTGGTCAATAGAGAACTGGGCTTTGGGTTCGGAGTCAGCAAGGAAAGCACGCATGGCGACAACGCCGTTAACGGGCTGGTCGTTCATAATAAAAGACCGATCTAGAATGTCACTGTCATGAGTGATGTCATGAGACCAGGTCAAGTATTCGTGAGCGAGGCCACATTTGCACTGGAATACTAGCTGCTTCTGAGTTACGTAGATTTGACGAGGACAAAGGCTCTGCTCCGGAGGAGCCCAGACACCGGGGCCAGTGAGAATAGCGGCCTTGGGGTCATATATGGAATCGTAAGAATGGAGAAGATCAGATCCAAAGCTGCCGCGCCTGATGTCCACGCCATTTTGCCAGCTGCGTTTTTGCTTATAGCCTGGAAGTGGCTGTCCTTGTTTCCCAATGGGACACACCAGAGTCCACGCGGCCGATTTGTAGACATCGGAGAGGTAAGCACTGTATGATTTTTCTCGCCATGGTTGGTGGGGGTGTAGTACATGCACAGATTTTCGATCCACAAGTACTTCTCTCCCAATTCAGAGCAGAGGTCAATACTGTCTCTGATATCTTGAGGGATGCTTGGTTGGTAAAGACTACCAGGATCGGCATACTCGTCTTCAGCGACTGGACCCTTTGGCCATTCTCCTAACCGAGAATTGCAGACGACAAACCGGATACCAGCAAGATCAGTAGGTGTGACAAGATTCTTGGTCTCTAGGTCGATCACTCGGAAGCCTTCGGGCATAGTGGCTGTAGGAGGGGTTAGTTAATAATATATCCATGTCTAGTAGGCAGAACATTGTGATATTGCGCTCTGTACGCATATCGATCCATTATATGGTGATACTTACTTGGAGGTGATGAGAATGTCTTCTCCTTTTCGTGGATTCCGTTGCACATTTGGAACCAATGTTGAATTAAGCTCAAGTCGAAATGCGGCTTGGTGAATGGCACCACATCTACTAGTTGGTAATGGTTTCCGGGAAGTGGCAGGTATCGCGCCTCGATGTGAAGATACATGCTGAAATGCACGTTATCGATGAAAAGTGAGGACCGCCAAATTTTCTCGCCACTCTCAGTCAATGGTAAAGAGTCTAGAATTTGACGAATATCACGAGTGACGTACCCAGTCAATGTATAATCGAAAGGTACAACTTGAACATCAGAGCCAGGAGGAGGGATCCAGCCCTTGGTACTTGGCATAGACTCGACGATCTTGTTGATAATTTTGCAACCAATGCATGGTGACCGAGATAGATATTCATGGCTGTAGTGAACGTGATGGCGTTTGAGGAGGGGAGAGACGAATATTTGGCGGCGGCAGAGAGCTTTGCCCTCGAGCAACCAGTGCTCGCAGTTGACACAAAGAATTTTAAGACTACAGGGCGGCTTAGGCGTGAGTCTCTCCGGAGCAGTACCGTAGTCGGGCTTGAATTCATTGGCGATAGAAGCATTGGTATAATCAGTTCGGAACAAGGATTGTGTATGGGGGCAGGTCGGAATGTGGCCTGAGTGGCCGTGCCGGCCCGCACCATTGTAGCCGTAGATGGGGCCATGGTAACTATCGAATGGATGAAAGAGAAAAGATGAGATGAGTGAATAACACAATGGGTATCGTGCGAGCCTAGGCTTGGAAAATGACAAAGTATCGATGAATTAGGGAAACCTGTGTACTAGGTGAGAATTGAGATGGATGGATATCACGTGTGATGTACAGAATTAAAGTAACAAAGATAAAGAACAAGATAGCTCTCATCTAAAAATTACAAGCCCTAGAAGACGAGAAATCTATCGGCTTTTAAATATGTGAGAGCAACACAACCAAATGTTCGATCCACGTATCCCAGAAAAGGAATCAAAAAAGCAGTAACCCGGTAAGTTATAGTTTCCAAGCGACCCTCATCCGCTAGTTCTTCCTTGTTCTTTGCTACCCTAATAAGAAGGGACACATCCATCCTCCTCTCGTCGATGCTGTATCCGACCACCACGACCAGTCGAAGTTGATAGTTATCGACGTGCCCTTGTCCCCTTACCTGCGTACTATCTCATCTAGCTGGGCCGCAATCGCTTATATTGGAAATTGCTTCTATTCACTATTATATCAAAGCTAAGATCATTATCGTCCTACTGACTGCACAAATGTGGAGTTAAGAAGCTCACATTCATGTGTACATAGCTATTGGACAATGACGATGAGCGCTAGTTAGTGTGTAGGCCAAGTTTTCTGCTGCATATTACCAAGTACTCTGCATTATCAGTTATGATTCCGATGACCCCGAGCACCAGAAAAATAAATTATTTTATGGGCTGTTTAGTCCTGCCAATCACGGGTGAAATGGTCAATACTGGCTGTTTCAATGCAGGGAGGCAATGGACAGTGTTCCTTTGGGGGATTTCAGGTGGTTGATCAGTGGAGGAGGCTCCATTTGACTAGCTGCCCCCCTGAGCTACCAGACGAGTAAGAGGATGAATCAAAGATATTGGTTTTGTTTGGGTTGCAATCCAGAAATGCAGATAGGATTGAGTCGTAGCAGACATAATAGCGGGGGAATGTAATAACTACAAAGGGTCCTCTGGAGCCGATTGAAGTTGAAATGGTTTGCCACCGAATGCATAATGAAGGCTATATTGACCATGAGGGGACCCAGCGATCACCATTGCGAATTGTGGAGGAAGGGCCCGAGCGTTGTGTGACCAGCATAGTTTGGCTGGTCTAGTGATGTCATTAGTGCTAGCGCCCCAGCGAAATGAATTGTTTTCTGTCAATTTGGCATATTTACTGCCAACCGTGTTTCATGCCGATTGACACTAGATGAAACGGAACGCCAGTGCGAATATACCACCATGAACTATGCCACAGTGGAACACAGAAAGGATGATGCTATGACGTTGGTGACCGAGTGCTTTGGAGACCACATACTATGTGCATGGATTGTAACGCAGCTTATCTGGACTAAACGGGTTGAACCACCTCCAACACCATACCGTACTTCAGAGAAAATAATTCTCGAAGAGAAAAGTCTCGAGGGTAGGATAGAGAGACGAGTGTGTGGGGAACATTTTGAGAGTGGGAGATACCTCCAACACGGGATGAGGTTGGGTGAAATTTCACCAGACAATGTGGAGAATTAGGTGCAAAAATGACACGCTAAAAATTATGGATTTGAATGGTAGAAGCGTGCAATGTTGGTGAAAAGGGAGATCGGTCTGACGTCGGATTATCGCTGTTACGGACGGAACCAATCTCGTCGATAAAGATGTTCTATTTACAGATCATTTTCAATGATTAGTTTGGGGCTCAATGAATACTTGGATTGCAACTTGACTTCAGTGCTGTTATCCTGTAGTTTAATTATTATATACCATCACACTCCACACAGCCCAACCCTCCATTTGACCAACTGCATGAAAAACCCCTTACCGCATTCTTCACACATTCAGCTCAGTGACTACAAGCGCTTTCGTGGGATGCATCGTTCTGGTAGTAGTCAAAAATCCATATTTTTGTGCAAATATCAAGACCTTCAAGATGCAAAAACTCAAAATACAAACACCGTACGCTAAGTCACATGTCTACCCAATAACCACCACTTACTCAGCCTAAATCTTCGCTATCAATACATCTCAAAGACATTCATCGTCTTGAGCCCCAAATTCCATCTTTCCCAACACTCGAGCTGTCTTCGGCCTCCCCATGACTAAAAAAGGAAGAAAACACACAGTATTAATCCAATATTACAAAACGAATGCATTGCCACTTCACACTTGATTGGCCCCTTTCTATGTCGTCACAGCGACTGGAACTCTCCATCCGACCCTTTGTCCAAATCCAAGGAATCCCGAATCCTGCACCGTCTGTGGTCTTTGAAGCCGAGAGATCCTTTCACTCATCCCGCGCCACCCTCGTCTTTGGGCTACCAAAACCAAACATGGCTAGAAAACAAGGAGGAAGAAGGACCGGAGTTTCCTTCCGAGGCTTTAACGGAGATGGCCTGGAGTCAATAGACGCTTCGCTCTTCTGCGGAGTCGAGAAACTAGTAGAGGTCTGGTTCTTCAGGGAGAACTTGGGAGCTTTGTGACGATGAGCTAACAAAGTAGCCGGAACCAAGGACGTCGAGGGAGCCGTTGTAAAGATTTGCGACTCCTCGCTATTTAAGCACGCTGTTGGAGAGGAAATGTGGATGTTAGTAATCGGTTGAAGTTTCGTGGATTTGATGCGATCGATATTTGGTGTGCTCTTGCGAATGGCGCTGGCCTCCTTAGCTTGCAGCATCTTGGGAGTATTTACAGTTTTCGCAGTTTTCGTAACTGAAGACATCTTCTTAGGCGACTGCCAGGATAACCTGCGGTGGGCGTCAACTAACGTCTTTGAAGAGTTAGGCTTCTCAGTTGTACAGTCACTTGAACTGGCAGCGAGACCCTTCGATTTCTTCGGAGTGCCCCTGAGTGTGACACACTTGCTAGCGGCTTGCAGAACAATAGGTGGGAGAATTGGTTGAGTGGTGTGGACCTTGCCCATCACAACGCTCGTGGGTTTGTCAACGGTTTTTGAAGCCTTGAGAATTTTCTTGGGCGGAGTAGAAACCGGAGTTTCGGGAGCAAGTACCTCTTTCTTAGATTTTTTCTTTCTTCTCCTTTTTCTCCTTCTTTTCCTTCTTCTTAGGCTCCACGGCGCTATTTGGAACAATAGGCACCGGAATTGGTGTCTCCTTTGCAAGACTGGTAATACTCTTCTCCTTCCTTTTTTCTTCGGGTTCTCTTCATCACCAGCAACATGCTTGCGCTTCTTGGGAGATGGGGAGGTAACAGTCTCCTCATCGGAAGTGTCGTAGCAGAGACGACCCATTTCGTGGTTCTCGTTGATACCGATAGGACGGAAGCGAGTTTTGAGGCCGGTAGGTTGAGTACGATAAGTCTTGGCGATCGGTTGATTGTTAAGGGTTTTGAGGGCGTCAGCGGGGGGGATACGGCGAAGGTTAAAGATCTTGTCGACGCGGCGAATGCCTATTTGGATGTTAGTTTGGATACGAAAGCAATAACTCATTGGGGGCTGGTTAACATACCACACTTGTACTGGGACTCCCCTTGCCAGCGGGGAGCATGAGAGCTAATTTCCGGTCACCACTGATAGTATCAACTTCTAGAGAGAATTGCTCATCGCCCTGCTTGAAGACGGCCTCTCCAGAAATCGAGGCGTCGTCCACGGAATTTGCATGTTCTCAATGACCTCGACAGGAATATCGGCGGGCGCAGTGAAGTACCACAGCTGCTTGCCATTGGTAGTGGTGTCCTTGAACAACTTCGCGAGCTTGTCACCGTCGGCGTGACCAACATTCTTATGTAGGACGAAGTCAGTGATGGTATCCGGGGGCGCACCAGCAGCCTGAATGTCCTTCTCAGACAAGGCATTGCCCTCTTCTTCATCTTCTGATTCCTGTCCCTCCTCAGGCTCAGCCATCTCGACATCAGGCTCCTCTTTCTCCTCACTCTCACTGCTAGATTCGGGTTCTGATGCAGGCGCGGATGTCTCCTTTGTGGATTTGAGAGTCTTGGCCTTGACAGGCTCGGGCTTCTTGATCGGTGTTGGGATGGGAATAGCCCTCTTCTTGGTCTCAGGTTTGCTTTCCGATTCCGATTCGGAGCTCTCCTCCTCAGACGAAGTATCAACAGTCTCAGCGCTCTTAGACCTGGGGAAGAGAGACTTGACCTTGGAAGGGGTCTTGACCTTCTCGGCCTTAAGCTTTTCGGCTTCGCGCTTCCTAGCAGCCTGGGACTCAGTCTTTGTGTGGGAGGGCAGGTCGGTCTTGGTGGTCTTCTTTGGAGTGACGATTTGCTTCATGAGGGTGCTTTCGCCATCGGAATCGGAGTCACTGGACGAGCTAGAATCAGAATCGCTATTGTCCGCGCGCCGGGAGATAAGGATGCTCTTGACCTGGTTCTTTTCGGCTTTTTTAGACCTTGAGGTTTTTGTCGTAGATTTAGTCATAGTTAGCAGTGCAATTGGTATTAAGTCGAGAAAAGGAAAGGTGATTGTTTTGTTGTGTGTAGGTCGAGATGGGTATCAATAATTAGTGGGTGTAAGTTCAAAAGTAAAAGATATCTGACTTTTTGGGGTAGACGGGAGAAGATCAGAAGTGTTATTTGTTTTCTGATGAGATCTCGAGGGTGTTGTCAGAAAACCACAATGATCAATCGGACCAACCGCAGGCGTTGACTCAGTGTTTACAGGCATTATTGGTGATGAGGTTTGCGAACTACTCTGTTTTGCGATTCAAATTTTTCTGGTGGGCGGTGAATTTTGTGGGTGTGGCTTCTGGACTCGAGGGAGTTGGAATAGAATTGAAGGTGGGGCTTCTGTTGAATTGAGCCAATGAAAAGCACTATTCATCATCGGACCCACCTTGAACAGAGACCGCTTTCTTTCTTGGGAAAGTTCTGCCATTGAACTTTTGCATTTTCCCAACGGACTGGGGTGTACCTAAATTAGTGTGGGTCAGAATGGCGCTCAAAAAGCAACTTAACCTTTATTCTGTCGGTCAAATTATTTACCGCCCATCTCTTCAACCATCAGCATCCTCCAGTCGCATTGGACCTCCAATCATCTAGATCACGATAGTTGCAATCACTTGGCGTGGAAATCTTGGGTGCTTTCTTCAGTTGCTGTTTTCTGCGCGTATTTCCTAGCCCTATCTTCCACGTATATTCACCACTAGGAGCGCAAACTCCATTGTGTCTACCATACCTCATCGTGTTACCGACCCCGAATCGTGTCAAATGTCGGCGCCAAACAAGAAGCGCAAGGTGCTTCCGACCCAAGCTAGTTCGCAATCTGCAGGCTCTGTGTGTATGTCCGAATTTTTGTATTTTTTCGTATATAGTCTCAAGTCTGTAAGCTGATCGTAGTATAGTCAATGCCCTGGCCGCGATACAGAGCCAGCCGGCTCCGTCTCCACCTTTATCTGCTGCAGCGGTTATGAGAGCCCGTAGAAGTGGGTCTACAGCTAGTCCGTCGTCGTCTCAAAATACCGGTTCTTCTGTTACTGGCGAAGGAGAGACAGTTAGTCTAGAAAGGAAATCCAAAAGATTAGCAAAGAGAACATCATTTGGTGGAACTCCTGGATCACAATCGTCAGCAGTCCAGTCATCGGCGGGTAACAATGTTGAAAGTGAAATCTCAAGAGTGTAAGTTTTCCAAAGGGAATATGTTTCCTTTTCACTTGAGATGAAATAAATATGAAGCCTAACTCAATGGTTAGGCAATCACCTGCAAGTATCCCTGTAGTCTCACCTGGCCGCCAGCCTGGGTTCAATGTGCAGATGAGCACATATATACAATCATTAGGTAATTGGACTGAACAGAATGGCTACACATGTCTGAATCTAGACACGGATGAGGTAGACAACCAGTGAATCTAGATCAACTGTCAGATTACTAACCACTCGACAGCGGTTCGCTATCATTGGAAGCTACGGACTACGAGTGAATCACGGAGAAGTCAAGATCGCAGGTGCTGTCCTGCAACCAAACCCCAGAGTCCACTGGATCTGCGCTCCATTATGTCACGCTGTGCCCATCGTCAGATGTTACCGAGACGCTAATGTCGATATCTTCCCCGACCCAAGCTTACAGCAACTTCGAACTTTAGAGTCGCTTTCTCCATTATACAGGGACATGTGGCCTGTCAAGACGGACAAAACATACCAAATTGTAAGTTTATTTCTTGGTTCTTATTGGTAAAACATTATCCTGACATCTACCAGCTTTATAGCCCTACTGATATTCCGAAACAGTCAAATTTCCAGCCACTTGTTTGTCCGCCTGAGTGGAACAAGAAACTAGCAGAAATCTCTGAAGGTGACTTGTCAAAGAATCCAGTCTTCTTTGTTTGTGGTCCAAAAGGGGCCGGGAAGTCTACGTTCACTCGGATTCTCAGTAACAAGCTAGTTTCTATGCAGCTTTCCAAGTTTAACTCGACGACACGGAAAGTCAATATTAGAGGCGTCAATATCATCGATATCGACCCTGGCCAGGCCGAATACACGCCGCCTGGACTTTTGTCACTAGTAAACGTCAAGCAACTCAACATAGTTCCCACATTTGGCCACCCGTGGCCCGATAGTGGGGTTGCCACTGAGTTGATTCACAGTCATGTATTCGGTAGTCTGACGCCCGGCGCAGATCCTGATCTATATCTCAACCTCGCCTTTGACCTCTGTAGTCGTTCCAAAGGTGCCCCGGCCATCATTAATACCCCGGGTTGGATCCAAGGGACTGGTTTAGACTTACTTGTGTCCTTGATATCTCGTGTTCACCCTACTGAAGTTATCTACATGTCGGAGGGAGGTCCAGTTGAGACGGTTGAGGCGTTGAAGACCGTAAGCAAGAAGTCGTTTTACCCGTTAACCTCTCAACCATCGGACGTTTCACCAAGAACAGCGGCGCAACTACGCGCTATGCAAACAATGTCATATTTCCATTGGAAACCGAGCACGGAGCCTTCGGGGCGGCCATCTTGGGATCCGAGGCCGTTGACGGATAGAGCGCCGTTAGTGGTTTTGCACAAAGGGCGGAATCGGGGTTCCTGGGTGTCTTGTCATATGGGGCCCAGACGCCGGCAAAATTATTGGTGGAGTCTCTGAACGGGATGATTGTGGCAGTTGTAAGAGTTCAGGATGCAAAGGCGTTTAAGGGCTTTCGTCAGGTTACAAAGACTGAAGACAGGGATCACATGGATGTTGAAAGCAGTGCAAATTCGTCACACTCTGAATTTGACTCAGTTGAGATATCACATTCGCCAGAAGGGTTGCCGTACATTGCCAATCCCGACAATCAGGCTCTAGATTCACAGTATTCTTGCACCATCGGCCTTGCGCTGATCCGAGGCATCGATTTCAAGAGCTCCAAGTTGCACCTCATCACGCCCATTCCCCTTGAAGCTATACAAGCCCTTCATGAAAATGGCCAACGTCTCGTCCTCCTACACGGTCAATTCGACTCACCCACCTGGGCCTATACAGAAAGCGTCTACAAGAAGTCTCTCGCATTCGCCAAATGTGGTTCGGAAGTAGAGGCATCGTTTTCCTATGGGGCTGTCCAAATAGGGACTTTTGATGGAACTGAAGCCGAAGAGGGCAGTGTAGTGAGTGCAGCAAGTGACGATGAGACGGGCGATGCCAAAATTCCGTGGGTCGATGTGTTGCATGGGAATAGTAAGCGACCTAAGGGTTCACAGGCATGGAGAGTTCGGCGAGATTTGGGACGTCGTGGTGGTGATTAATCGTCATGGTGGTGACTTGACGGGCGTGATGGTGTTGCAGGGTTTTTGGAAATATCGGGGAAATTACAACTACATCTGCCATATGCTCGCTTATACTCATGGAGAATATCCCCGCAACCAATTATCTTATGATCTCACTACCACCGCTCCAACTACCGAAAATTTATAATTTCTGCTACAAGATTATCAACATATTTTATAATCTTTAATGTCGCTTTTCTTCCAATCACGCCGTCCTAATCATACGCTACATCCCAAAACATGACTTCAACATCATCGCGTGACCTACTCGGCCCTCCCCTATACGTTTCTCAAACTCATATAAGCTATATTTTGTTCCTTAGATTTCTTGATAAATCCTTATGTCATCGTCTGTGTCTCGATATTCTCAGCTAGCTTGTCGGGAAATGGGCGTCTAAACTACGTGAGTGGTCCGGGGCTAGCCGACATATGTAGCTGCGAATGTCACCGTGATGTTGTCCATTTTAGTAATCTTTTCTGTATTTTTTTCTTTTTCTTTTTCTCTAGATTAGTTTTATTCGATTCGTCTCGGCACTTTGAGTCTGAGCACGCAGTAGAGTCGGCATGAGTCGAGGACGTGCAGGAGTAGGAGGAATGGTTTACTGTGGGTTTCTGTATGGATTTGTGGAGATTTACGAGGATAATGAGGTTTGTTATGGTACGTAGAAAGGCATAGCCCTTTAGGGATTCATGGGGAGAATTATGATTTATTTGGATGTAGCCATTTTGTGTAGAAGACTCAATCTGCGATTGAGCGGGTGGGCATCATGCATGCATGAAGAATTAGGACTTATATGATGTTTACACTGTAATTTCCTATAGCAGTTGTGTGTGTATAGACTGTACTAGTCGTACGGTATATACTGTGTATTAACCTGTGACTTGCGAAAAGATGGCTAGATGTTGGAGCACTCGCACTGTGGGTGGTGATGACTTGAGGCTTATAAAAACGCTTACCAAAAGATTAGAAGTTATCCAAGTGCGACGCAAGGGCGTCTGCATCTTCCATCAGCACTACCTACAGCGTCGCTTGAGGAAGGAGGGTAGCTCCCATGCGCCTGCATCCTCATCCATGAACGCCCCTCCTACAATTTTATAATAGATTATTGACGATGAATAAGCCCGAAATAGTCATTTAGAGGACGGGGTAGACGGCGGTTGTACTCTATATTGTCACAGTCGAGGAGTGTGTAGTCAGCCATGACAAGACATGCAGCGTCTGTTCTTGAGGGTAGTCCTAGTAGTTTTGGATAGACCCGGGCCTCGATTGCCATAGTATAGCGTATTTGTTATTTCGAGAGAACCCATGGATGGCTACAGTCAAAGCAAAAGGAATGACGGGGGCTCTTATAAATATAGACTTCCCGTAGACTCCTTTAATGGTGTTTACTTGTCTTGTGTCCCTATCATCATCTGTCATTCTTGCTACTCCGCTTTGGTACATAAATCTCCTACATATATCATTTCCATTTCCCCACAATGGCTGTCAAGGAAAACAAGTGCGATGTTTTGATTGTCGGTGCTGGCCCGGCCGGCATGATGCTGGCGGTGTGGTTGGCCAGACTAAGCGTGAATGCCCGGATTGTCGATAAGCGGTCTCACAAGATCTTTTCAGGTCAGGCTGATGGTGTCCAGGCTCGGACGCTTGAGATCTTTGACTCATTTGGTATCGGTGAAATCGCATGGAAGGAATGCTTCCGCATTTATGGTAAGTTCCATCCCGCTTGTAGCTGCTCCGATGTACTTCAAGGGTTTAATAGGACCCACTTGGTAGCCCCTTAACTTGGTCACTAACATGACGCTTTCTTGATACAGAAGTTTGCTTCTGGAACCCTGACTCTGCTGGAACTATCCAACGTGATGGCCATGCCCTCAATTATGTTCCAGGACTCTCCAGATTCCATGAGGCTGTCCTTCACCAAGGTCGTGTTGAGCAACTCTGCCTTGACGCTATCAAGGCCTCGTACTCTTCTAATGAGAAGCCCATTACCGTCGAACGCAGCGTGATGCCTGCGTCCCTCGAGATCGACGAGTCCTCAGTCAACGACCCCGAGGCCTACCCTGTCACTGTCACTCTTCGTCACATTGGTGAAATGAATGGTGCCGAGAGTCTCGGTAGTGAGAATGTTCGGAATGGCATGTTTAGAAGTAACTTGACTGCTGATGATAATCAGAAGATTCTTGACTCGGTGGTTGGTGGTAACTCCAGAGAAGAAGTCGTCAAGGCTAAGTACGTCGTGGGTTGTGACGGTGCCCATTCATGGACTCGGAAGTCACTTGGTGACGAGTACAAGATGGTTGGAGAGTCTACTGACTATATCTGGTAAGTGACACATCCCATTATGGTCGCTATGTCAGAATTTATTACTAACAAATATACTCAGGGTGTTATGGATATCGTCCCCATTACCAACTTCCGCAAGTCTCCCGTGTATTTCGCTTCGATCCTTGTGTCGCATATCTAACCTCAGCCTTTTATAGCCGATATTCGCAAGCGCTGCGTTATCCACAGCGAGAACGATGGCACCGTCATGATCATTCCTCGTGAACACCGTATGGTTCGCCTCTACATTCAGTTGAACGAAATTTCGGCCCAAGCCAAGGACGGTGGCCGGGTTGATCGGTCTAATATTACAGCCGAGATCATCATCAACGCTGCGCGGAAGATCCTCAAGCCTTACAAGCTAGAGTACCACTACTGTGATTGGTTGGTTACAACATAATTCTCATTACTTACGAGTATGACACTAACATTATCTCTAGGTGGACTGCCTACCAGATCGGCCAAAGAGTCGGCCCTCACTTCAGCAAAGATGAACGCGTATTCCTTGCCGGAGGTAAGCACTTGATGTTTACTCTATTCCCAACTTCTAAAGCTAACAACCGCAGATGCCGTCCACACACACTCCCCCAAAGCCGGTCAAGGCATGAACGTCTCCATGCAAGACACCTTCAACCTCGGCTGGAAACTCGGCCTCGTCTGCAAAAACCTCGCCCCCCGCTCTATTCTCACTACCTACGAGCTCGAACGCAAAGACATCGCCAATCAACTCATCGACTTTGACCACAAATTCTCCAAACTCTTCACTGGGAAGCCTGCCAAGGACATCTCGGACGAAACGGGCATCTCCAAGGAGGAAATAGCCCAGGCGTTCCATCAGAGTCACATGTTCACGACAGGGACAGGCATTAATTATGCGGCGAGCGCGGTAACGTTGAAAAATACGGTGACGCAGACGAAGTTGGTGCCGGGGATGCGGCTGCAATCGGTGCAGATTCTGAATCAGTTTGATGCGCATCCGTGGCAGTTGCATCACCGGATGCCATCAGATGGGCGGTTTAGAGTGCTTGTGTTCGGTGGTAATATCACGGGGTCTCCTGAGATGCTCATGAAGAGTAATGAGTTTGGTTCTTTCATTTCCAAAGAAATCCTTCCTCGGTATGGCAGAATTACTTTGAGTGCTGTCCAGGATCCTCACGCAATTACTGACCGGTTTATTGAGCGAGAGAAGGGTACTTCGATTGTTGAGGCTTTCCTGATTCACTCCGGCGATCGTATGGCTTTGGATCCTCTGACGCAAATCGACGAGGTCTATAGGCAGTATGACGACATACTGGGCTGGGACTACGATCACATCTTGGTCGATGGCCCCAATGTCGAGGGAATCCACGGCAAGGCATATGAGACTTTCGGTATCCCTGAAACTGGAGCTGCGGTTGTTGTCCGGCCCGACGGGTACATTGGTACTATAGTTGAGCTCATTATTAGCGGACAGGAGACTATGAAGCAGTACTTAGACAATGTGCTGGTTCGGGTATGAATCAGTGGTATCTAAAATCAGGGGTTAGTGAAGTTTCCTGTATACGGCATCAAAAATTGAGTAATGAAGATATGGCAATCGGACTTGTTTTGTTGGTTGAACTTCTCGAAAATGCTGTAGTATTCTTTGCTGTAAGGTACAATTCAATCCACAAAGTTATGCACATATTCCCCATCAGCATCACATGTACATCCAGGATCACCGTAATCGCTTGCGCCGAGACCTCCCACCCGATCTGCCGTCTACTACATCACCAACATATCACGTACTCCAATCTGAAAAAAAAAAATAAACCCTTTCCCCGAACCCTCGCCCCCCATCACGTAATTAGGCCGTCGCGCCCTATATCGCTAATATTAGGTTGGGTATGAATACGGCTTGCATTGTGCATATGTATGGCCACAAAACCCTCCATCTCTTTTCTCATTAGCCCAACTTCTTACTCACATGTCCTCGGTCCTGCTAGACGTCCGGTCTCTTTAATTAGTTGCTCAGATATTAAAGGACGGTCCGTCAGACCGGGTAGCTGCAGGGCAGTTTTCGCTTTTATCTTTTACAATCCAATCAATGTGGATGCCAGCGTGGACGGGATGAGAATGCTAGTGGATGGGTTGATAGTGGGGAGTCGTATGCGTCGAAGTGGACAGGATTGGAGAAGGCAACGGGAAAAAGTAAGGCTGTAGTGCTGTTGCGGCCTAATACCTGACTTTGGGGATGTTATTTGCGTTTGGGGAAATTGTTTGGGGCAAAGTGCTTTGTGATTTGGTATAGGGAAACGAAGAAGTGCTAGGTTGGATGGAGAATGATTTTCAATGTTGAGGTTTCAGCGATGTGGGCTGCATGAGGCGGTCTATCGAGGCAGAGTCAAGTTGAGGGAAGAAACTACATTTCAATCATATTAAAAACAGCTTTGGGTTGATACAATCAAGTGGGTGATATCTAAAGGTTAAGAATAGAGCTGTCTTTAGTGGCAGGAATCAACTATGTATGTCTCCAGGGTCAGAACCCTACATGTAACTATTAACCAAAACTAATATTGATAATTATTCACCCACGTCCCACATAGACTTCGCTTTTACATGTTCATCATTCTAGGCAATGCATCAAACTATCATTTTGCAGATTGGATGCTTGTTTGCAAATACAGAGTTCATTGAAATACAAATTCAATCATTAAAAGCGGGGAATTGTCAAGAAAAGAGATGAGATTGGTTTTCAATGAGACTTTTTGATGATCCTGTAGACAAGACTGCACAGTCATTCGGCTATTTTGAGGGAAGGAATACGATTAGAAGACTGAAAATGATGAAAAATGGGGTTCAGAGAATCTAGGTCAGATTTGTACTATGGGAAGAATAGTGACGGTAGAAGAGCAATTACAGTCAAGCTAACATGATATTGATGATATATGTATACCATATGGACAAATTTATAAATCCAAGGCCACAGTGACGAATCGTGCCATAATAACTGACAGATTTAATACTGCTTGCTTATAGTTCCAGTTCACCAATCGACCGCCAAATTACCTATGCCATTGTTATAGAACCTAACCAAGTCGGCGATAAATAACCATAAAAGTCAAGTACTGATCAAAACATACAGTTGTTTGAGAGCTGCGTTTCCCCGATGCTGTGCGCCCAGTAACATTGTCACCTCCACATTACGATGTCTCGACTAAAAAAAAGTCGGCGGTTGCTGGTGAAGCGTTTCGTTTAAGCGTGGGGTTCACGATGGCTGGGATTTAATAGATATTGGGCTTGGACTAATGGTTATAGGTAGTGAAGTTCGGTAGCGTGGAAGCGTTGAAAAAGTGCCTGGGAAAATAGAGGCCGAGGAATTGACTAGGGACTGAAGTCAGATGTCGTGACAATAACGCTACGAAAATAAATAAATAAAATTTTGAGACAGGTATATATATCAAGCGATCCGTGAGGACAACCATCTTCCGATTAAAGTGGCAAAGATGTGTGATTGAGATAAGAAATACTGTGTGTAGAGGAGTGACTAGGATTTTCAATTGAAGCCTAATCACATCTTTTAGAACCTAAAGTCACTGGCTCACTGCAACCTGAATTTATCTGATTTTGCAGCACACATCTTTTGTTAGGCTGGGTCGTACGACTCAGGAAAACTGGTACTTAACACATGACATCGTCTTGTCCACTTGCATGCTTCCGTTTTAAATAGTAATTGGCATTCTGTAGAGAGCCAGCAGATAGCTATAAAACTGTGATATGCAGTACGAAATTTCATGTTTGAGTCTCATACGCAAATAATCAAGAGAGTGCTCACTGTGGATCACATACATCAGTTCCAAGCCAATGCTTCAAGTAACCTATTAGTCTTTGTCGTATGTCCCTAGATCCCCCGCCATGAATTGCCACCATGTTTCCCCCGGCTCTCAACCCCAAATTAACCAGGCTCTCCCCATCGTTGTCCAGCAAGCGGCAAGCCTCTGATATACAAGCAAGCCAGTAATAGAACTCAATGGTTTGTTGCCGCGTGATATGCTGCAAAGGCCATAGCCAACCAATTCCAACGACAATTGGCATCTGCAGCTGCAGGCTGGATTCTAATAGGTAATGAACCAGTTAGAATCAAAAGACAGTGGGTAATGGAGGCAGGATGAGCAAGAGAGTCAGGCTTTTTGACGATAAAATGAATAAAATTCTTGGGAACAGCGATGACGGACAGCTAGGGTGCATCCTATGGGTGCTATTTCTGCACTCTGCGTTGGCCATTTTGCCGACTAGCGCAATAAGGATGTAATGTAAGGTGCAGGACGCTGGATGAGCAGGAAGAGACAGCTACAAAAGTCACTAATTTCATTGAAGTGAGACAAATATAAGACACCGTTGTTGTCCACTTCGTGTTCCATGATCCTGTCTCTATTCTCGCTTTTGTTCTTTGTCTCACTTCATACTTATTGTAACCTGTTGATTATCCAATATACAAATCGAGATATTCATTATTATACCACAGCAACCACCTTGAACCTACCTTGACAATCCTAGTCCACTTGCCATAACTTCACATTTCAGAACCCCTCTAGTCCTCTTTGATATCTCTCTTGACTTCACTGGGACCCCTTGGACGCTCGAGCACCGTTCTAACAATCTGCGGAACCATTCTCTTGTCTCTGCATAAACTGGCATATCCCATCTCTTGTTCTATCACCTTCTGCCGGATCTTGTGGAGATAAAAAAACACATCCTCAGATACTGCTTCTTTGCCAAAATTGTAACTAGTCGGCCTCTATTTTCCCTACTATTTACTGTGCAATAAAGTACAGTACAAGTCGAATAAGCAACGGATATCTCGGTCTCCCGCTGCCTCTCCATTCTCGAATCGCTTAAAGCCTAAAACAGCACAAAGCATTGAACTCCTTTTCCAACCAGGGAGCCCAGCCATCTCACATCCTGCAGCTCAACAAGTTTGCAGAAAGCCACGACCAATCCGCAGCGAGCAAGGACTATTTACTTTGCCTCCAATCGAGAAAGTCAAGTGCTCCTTTTTAAACAAAACTCTTCCCTGATCAGTCGACAAACGTGAGTTTCTGGTTTTCTCGATTTCGTAAAAACCAATTTCGCTTCTTAGTCACTCATTCCTCGGTTGATTTTATACTTGACTTACACTCTGCTTCTATTGTTTGTTCTACCTTCCTTTTCCCCATTTCGTTTAGTTACTTCCATTTTCTCATTAAGCCCCTTCTGTTGAATACAATGGGTTTAGCTGATGAGGTCTCATCCAAACGGAGAATGGAGCTTCGCAGCTCCACTCGCCAGCCACAAAACGACAATGCCACACCTGAATCCCCCGCCACAGCACCCGTCTTCGCCGCCGTGCCGCCGCCAAGGCCACCCCGCTTACCCCATCCATCATCGCCTCCAAAGCATCGAAAAAGTTTCCGGGATCCCCCAGTAGATCCCGTAACGAAAACTTGAAGCCCGCCCGCATTGAAAAGAGACCGTCGTCCTCATCAGCTGGCCGCCCTTCTTCCGCCAAGACCCGCAATGTGCAGCGCTTGGCCCCCACTGCGGGATCCGGAAGGAGTTTGGCTAAGAGACGGAGAACAGTTGAGCCCCGGAGACATAGCCTCCCTGTGCGCGCGGAGTCTGAGCCGCTGAGCGGTGTCATTTCTTTTAAGCCACTACGTGCGGTCATCGAAGACCGTATGCGTCGCCGGATCAAGCGCAATGGTCTTAGCGAGGAGATGAATGCCATTGAGGCTGAGAACCGCCAACGGAAACGTCTTTTGCGTCAGCAATTGGCTGATCTCAAGAAGGAGCTTGAGTCCAAAGATTCCGAAATCGAGAATATGCGCAACATGTCGATGATGTCCACTACCCAAATGGAGGATCACGATCTCGCCCAGCGTGCTGCGCAGGAGCAGGTTTTGGCGCTACAGAGACAAATTGCGGATCTGAAGGACGAGTTGAGCCGTTCTAACATGACGACCCCGTTGACAGTTCCGCCTTCACCGATTGGTCTCAAATTTCTCAGTACCGGAATGACGATGCTTCCTCCGTCATTGACAGCCACAGTGGGATTGATTCTCAGTCTCGTAGCTCGCAGATTCACTTTGACGATGATCATTTTATGGCTGATGACGTCGTCAACGATGATGAGGAGTTTGGCGATGAGACTATTCAGGATCTTGAGAAGTGTGGCACTCCAAGAAGGTCGCCTAAGCCTGAGGCTCAGAGAAACCACAGCATGCTCACTCCTCCCAACGGCAGCTCCCCCGCTATTCCTGGTCAGGCCCCTACTGCTGCCATGATGGCCGCCCATGAAGACCTCATCGACCATGCTGCTGAACTCGAGCACGAAGTCTTGACTCTTCGTGCTCAGGCTGACGAGGCCGAGCTTGAGCTTGAGCTTTACTCCAAGTTCATGAAGACCATCCAGACTCGCCTTGGTGACTACCGAGTTGATCTTGATATGAACAGCATCAAGTCCAGTATCACTTCTAGCCTTGATACCCTTGAGCATAACCTTAGCGAGCGCCGTGATACTTTGGAGAACTTGACCAAGTCTCTCCGTGGTCTTGGTTTCGCCGGTAACACTCCCGATGATATTGTGGGTGCTATCCACAACTCGTTCCAGGGCGCCCGCTCCGAGATCTCCTTCCTCCCTCCCCACAACGTCGACCTCCCCGAGAGTGCTAACCCTGCCGACATCTTCGATATGGCGCTCACCCAGCTTCGTGATCTGTCACGCCGCATCCGCGAGGACGAGGAGATCATCGACCAAGCTCATGAGACGGAGAACCAGTTACGCCAGCAGCTGACTGACCGGTCAGCGTCTGGTGCTGTTGACCACAAACGTCTTGCTGAGGCTCACGCTGATATTGCTAACCAGCACACCACCATCCTCAACTTGGAGACCGAGATCAACTCTCTTCGTGCTGACGTGACTGGTCGTAACACTGAGGTTGAGAACCTTCAGCGCCAGGTCATGCGCCTTGAGCACGAGGGTACCTCCGCCCGCAACGCTATTGTTCAGCGTGAGGCCGTTATCATTGAGCTTGAGCAGAAGCTTGCTGGTCTCATTGCTGAGACTGAAGGTCTCCGTAATGACCTTCAGGATGCTCACACTGCCCACAGCCAGCGTCTGTCTACTCTTATGGAGGAGCAGGAAGTCGACCTATCTGCCATGCAGACGAAGCACCAACAAAGAGTCGCCTCCATCCAGGAGCGCCGCCTCAACGACATTGCCGCTCGCGACCACCAAATCGCCACTATCCTTGAGGAGAAGCAAACCGAGATCGACCACATCAACGCCGTCCACTCGTCCAAGCTTTCCCAACTCGAGGAGATCCTCCAGAATCGCATTGCTGGCATGCTTGCTGAGATTGAGCACCTCAAGAAGTCCAAGCAAGAAGAGATTGCTGGCATGCAAGATCGCTTCCGTGATGCCATGGCTGACCTTGAAGGTGACCACAGCACCGAGATCGATGAAATCCGCGAAGTCTATGATGCGCAGATCACCGCGTTCAAGCAGGAGGCCGAGGACGAGCTTGCGGCGTTGCAAGAACAACGTAATGCTGATGTTGCTGACCTCCGCATCTTGCACATGGATGCCCTGTCGGCGCTCGATGAGAAGCGGGGCGCTGAGATTGCCGAGCACAAGAGACAGATTGTGGAGTTGAGTGACGAGATTTCCCGGTTGACAGGAGATCTTGCGGAGGCGAATGCTACCATTGCGGCATTAAGAAATGAGAATGACGAGCTGAAGAGTGATCTGGAGGACCAGCGGATGCAGGCTAACACTATGATGGATGCTGTCCGTGAGGATCTCCAGAGAGCGCTCGTCCGCTCGCAAAAACTCCTGGAGCCCCGTATGCGTCAGGCTGCTAGCGCCATTGAGGCTGACATGTCTCAGAAGCATCGCATTAGACAGATGGCTGCCCAGAAGGATGGCCTTAACCGTCTTTTCACTGGTATCCAGCGTGAGGGTGCCGTTCTCTCCAAGCACACTCCCGATATTTTGACTTCAGACTCTGGGATTGGGTTCGAGGCTGATGGTGACATCACGTTGATTGGCGATGAGTAAATCAGTGGATTTGGGTGAGATACATTTTATGACCTTTCATATGACACGAGGCGTTGGTTTCTGGCTTATGTTCGGTTAGTTTTTGCGATTGGAGCATTTGTATATTTGGACGACTGGAAGGGTTTATTATTGGAAATATTGTTGGATTTACAAATTGTTTCTTTGTTAGAGGTCGTTGTCTGTTGATGAAAGCAGCGATGCTCATGATATACGTACAGATTATTTGGATTTATTTTCCTTTGTCTCTTACTACTCTTTTTGTATCTTTATTTCTTGTTTTCTTAAATTAATTCTCTCAATCATCATTTCTGGTAGCGTCTTGTTGAGACAGATGTTGGATGGCGTTGCTGCAAATAACATTTTGATATAAATTTTGGCACTCTACTGTACTTGTGTATATCCGTTATGGACTCTACTAGTAGTTTTATTTATAATCATGATAGGAATGATGTTGAGAGAATCTCTGTTATTGCTAGTTTATAAAATATCTTCAAAAAACTTGTGGTTGAACTGTAAATATGTGTCTGCATGTGTATACAGAAAGTAGAACTTTCTAAACCAATAACTTCCTATAGATGAGGGAACATATTAAGCCAAATAATTGCTCTCCTCAATAAGTATCAGCCTTCATAGCTCAGTTGGCAGAGCGCGACACTAGTAATGTCGAGGTCAGCGGTTCAAATCCGCTTGAAGGCATTAGCCTTTGTCCTTTTGAAGCTTCTTCCATAATGTTAGATTAGTATGATATCTTGACCTTCCACAGTTTTGATATTTCCGCTCAAACGGCCCGTACTGTTTTTTTAACCTCCGTAATACTGTAGCCCTATCTCCGAACCCCACCAATCTAGGGTTCTAGGCCGGACCGGGATCTGAATTAGCATGCAATCCTAAAGTGCTGTCACCCTGATGAGCTTAAATTGGCAAGATTCCGCGTGTAAATCTCATGTAAAAGCTGATGAACCTCCGTAATTTCAATTGATCGATCTCTCCATGCCCAAACTCATTGAATATTAATCGGTACTATCGCCGATATCGTAATCCCCGGATGTCGTAATTGGTGACTAATCAATCTTCATCGTGGCCATTGATTTCGCAATCGTTCCTTCTACATACTTAATGCCCCTCCTTCCTAGATACTTGAATTCGGACTTGTCTCGCTTTCTTTGCAATTGATGTGCATTGGATCACGACCTTGACCTCTTCTGCATCATCGCATTGTGGGGTTGAGTTAAACGTGAGTTTTTTCATCTTTTGCTGGTAACTCTGCTTGCCACTTTCGCGCTGTCGCTTTCGTGTGAACTGAAATTTCCGACCGCTAACATCACTATTTATCCCGCGCCTACAGTATTCTGCGCATGACAACCGTGACATGTGACAGCCAGTCATGTTCCGCCCTCTTCTCTCTCAATATACCAATACCCTCTGCAGGGTTCTATATTAGCGTGCCGGCAGCTGGCGGATCTTCGTCCCGCCGTGCCCCGTCTCGCACCTACTCAGTCATCGTTCAGAGTGCTGCGTGGCTCTGTGCAGATGTACGACAACCTCCAAGCTCGGTTCCTTTCCGATTCTGCAGCTCTTCAGACTCCAAATACTACGAAAACCGATAGCCCTGCGACAAAAGCGACGGCCAATGGCACTGGGGCAGAGGCTGATCGTAGCCGCGCGAAAGCGAATAATGGCAAGGACCCTCTCGCGGCCCTGGACCGGAGCAAGACAACCCAGGAACAGCGAAAGGCTGATTGGGCTATTGTGAAGGAAATGGCACATTACCTGTGGCCTAAAGATAGCCTAAGTACCAAGTTTCGTGTTGGGTTGGCAGTGTCTCTCCTGGTAGGGGCCAAGGTGTTGAACGTTCAGGTGCCGTTCTACTTCAAGAATATCGTGGATGCCATGAACATGGATTTTGCGTCAGTGGGTGGTACAGCCACGGCGGTTGCCGGATCCATGATTCTGGCGTATGGTACGACGAGGATTTGCGCAACGGTCTTCCAGGAGTTACGGAATGCTGTGTTCGCGTCGGTGGCTCAGAAGGCTATCAGAAAGGTTGCGGGGAATGTCTTCAACCACTTGCTCCACCTTGACTTGAACTTCCACTTGTCCAAGCAAACTGGCGGTCTTACGAGAGCGATTGATCGTGGTACCAAGGGTATTAGCTTCCTGCTTACGAGCATGTTGTTCCATGTCTTCCCCACTGCTCTCGAAATCGGCATGGTGTGCGCTATTTTGACGTACAGCTATGGCGGCAGCTTCGCAGCTATCACGGCCCTGACGATGACGGCGTATACTGGGTTCACCATCACTACAACCGCATGGCGTACCAAGTTCCGGAAGCAGGCAAATGCCGCCGATAACAAGGCTAGCACAGTTGCTGTGGACTCGTTGATCAACTACGAGGCCGTCAAGTACTTCAACAATGAGGCGTATGAAGTTGTGCGGTACGACAAGGCGCTTCAGCAGTATGAAAAGAACTCGATTAAGGTTGCTACTTCCCTGGCGTTCTTAAATAGCGGACAGAACATTCTTTTCTCTTCTGCACTTACGTCTATGATGTATCTTACTTGTAATGGTGTGGCTACTGGCAACCTGACGGTCGGGGATCTGGTCATGGTAAACCAGTTGGTCTTCCAGCTTAGTGTCCCTCTAAACTTTTTGGGCTCTGTTTACCGTGAACTCAGACAGTCGCTTCTAGACATGGAGACTTTGTTCAGTCTGCAGAAGGTCAACGTGACTATCACTAACAAGCCCGATGCCAAGGACCTTATTCTCACCCGTGGTGGTGAAATCCGGTTCGATAAGGTCTCTTTTGGATACCATGTTGATCGGCCTATTTTGAAGGAACTTGATCTTGTGATACCCGCTGGTAAGAAGGTTGCTATTGTCGGTCCTAGTGGTTGCGGAAAGTCGACGCTGCTGAAGTTGCTTTTCCGCTTCTATGATGTCGACAACGGTCGCATTGCCATTGATGGCCAGGATCTCCGCGATCTCCGTGTTAAATCTCTCCGTCAGGCCATCGGTGTCGTCCCTCAGGATACCCCGTTGTTCAACGATACTGTCGAGGCTAACATACGCTACGGAAACATGGCCGCTTCTCCTGAAGACATCCGCGCCGCTGCTAGCCGTGCTCACATTCACAACACAATCGAAAGCTTCCCCAATGGTTACGCCACCAAAGTTGGTGAGCGTGGTCTGATGATCTCAGGTGGTGAGAAGCAACGGTTGGCACTTAGCAGACTGCTTCTCAAGGACCCCCCACTGCTGTTTTTTGACGAGGCAACGAGTGCTCTGGATACGCACACGGAACGCGAAGTTATGGCCAACATCAACAGTATTCTCCGCGAGAAGGGCCGCACGAGTATTTTTGTTGCGCACAGATTGCGGACGATCTTCGATGCGGATTTGATTATCGTTTTGAAGGATGGGAAAGTTGAGGAGCAAGGTACGCATTACCAGTTGTTGGCGATGAATGGGATGTACTTTCAGTTGTGGACTGCCCAGGAGTCTATGTTTTTGGAGTCGGGGAAGGAGAAGGAAGAGACGGCTATTAATGTTGAGGGCATGGAGGCAACTTCTAAGAAGTAGTGATTGTGGGATATATTAGTGACATTTTGCATTTGTTTGTTTGATTTCCATAGAAAAATATCAGCTGGAGTTGGCAAGAAATTACTGTTTAATTTTCAATTATTTCTTCAAAAATATTTATAAATATCTATATATATGAAACTAATATCATCATGACATAACTGCGTATAAGAGCGTAACTATATGCTCTCATGGGCTCTTTTTCGACAATACTTACCTGCATGATCTCATACTTAACTAGACGTCACCTCAGCCAGCCGAGTTTGGTCAATGACCTCGTCAGTCTTTTCCCCATTCCGCTCAGCCTCAATTCTCTTCTCCTTCGTCACGGCCCTTTCCTGGTGTCTCCGGTACTTTTCTCTTGGTCTCGCCCTTGGCCTCCTCCTCTCTCACCTGCATCAAAATCGGACTATTGGCACGAATGCGGCCACCGTATCTCCAGAAAACAAAGGGGATAGGAATGAGGGCGACCTCAAGAAGACCGAGAAGGGTGCCAGCCCACTGAGGAGTTAATCGCCTGTACATGATGGGGCCAACCAAAGGAAGGACACCACCAAAGATACTACGGATAACAGCGTTACCGGCAAGGGCAGAGGCGGCATAGATGCTGTAAGCACTAGCTATGTAGTTGGACCCGTAAATGAAACTCAACGTGTTGCCAGCTCCAAAGAGAACACCAAAGCAGATGGGTAGCGCCCAGTGAATCGAAGTCGGCAAGCAGGTCCACGAAAACGCCAGCTGACCTATGGGAGTCAAGAAGGCGCCAATGGTCATAACGACAGCAGTGGCCTCGGGAAGCGTCTTACCAGTGATGGGGTCCTTGGACCTTGAGTTGATCAAACGACGGAAAAGCGGTTCGCAGGCAATGATAATGAGGGTGCCAGTTCCTATTCCCAAAAAGGACATACCTGAATGACCGGCATCCCAGCCACGGTACTGACGGAAGACAATGGGGTAGGCGATGAAGCAAAGATATAGAATGGCGTAGATAAGGGAAATCCAAATGTTGAAAAACCACAAAATAGGTTCAGTAGCCGACAGGATGAACGGGCGGCTTAGGTTGATTTTCAGCAGCTGTTTTGTTGTGATACGTTGGTCGTACTTGCACCAATAACGAGGGTCATCATGAAACTTGCGCAGATGCGCGGCCTTCTTTTTCAAGATAGCGGGGGGGTAGGTCTCCTTGACGGTGAACAAGCAGGCAATTGCGAAACCGTTGGCAATGAGGACAATCCATGCGCACCAGCGCCAGCCGAGGTACTGAAAGGTGAAGCCGCCGACAAGAGGACCGGTACTGGGACCGTTGAGAGGGCCAATGGACCAGAGGGACATGGCCAGGGCACGGGACTCTTCGTGAGAAATGTCAACGATAGATCCAGGAGCGTTTGCGATGAAGGCGGCTCCGAAGAGGGCACTAGGGTGGCGGGTTAATATCAGGAGCAAATCATCAATTTGCTAGGAGGGATAGATCGAATGTCTCGGGGTCTGGTTCTACTTACCCAAAGAAGCGAATGATGATCAGAGTCGAAATGGACTTGGCCAGACCGGCGGGAACGATGAGAATGGAAGCGATGATCATGCCACCAAGATAGACAGGCTGACGGCCGTAAATCTCTGAGAGAGGCGCAAGAACGAGAGTACCGCCGGCAAGACCGAGAAGATAGGTGGTCAGGCCGAGGGTAGCGATGGTAGTGTTGCTGTCAAAGTCCTCGACGAGACCGGGAATACTGGCGGTGTAACTGGTTGAATATAAGACAATCAACCAGGTGCTGAGAGATAGGACAAACATGGTCCATGAGCGGTACCAAAGAGGCCAATTCCTGGGGTTCTCGGGATCATTTTCGGAGAAGGTAACTTCAAAGTCAGGAGGCCGGGAAGCCACCGAGACGATACTAGTGCCGGTGCGAACATAGGTGATGGGCTCGCGGGCAGCACGCTCTTCTTCAGTTTCGAGAACGGGGGTGAGGGCTTGCTCAAGTGGGGCAAGAGGATCTTCGAAGAACTCACAGGAAGTAGGCAAGGAGAGATCAGAAGACGAGGTTGTGGCGGACGGAAGTTGGGATTCTACGTTGGTGAGGGACAACGAAGGGAGAACAGGCGGGGCTGTCTCTTTGGATTTGACCATAATGATGGATATTGAGGCAGGCAGGGAGATGGAGAGAACAAGAGATAATAAGAGGTGACAGTGGCCGAAGGTCTGATCTGACTGATTGGAGTAATTAATATAGCGATACTCGAGTGTCGTTGACTTAGACACTTTGCCAAGACCGGATTGTGGGAATAACGTGGTTATGACACCTGGAGCTATCTGGGGGTGAAGTGATGTATTGAAGGAAAGAAAAATACCAAGAGCACTGGGGAAGGAAGGGGCTCGCTAGAACAAGAGTGGCAAGTTATCTTTTGAAATAAGCCAAGCACAGTCAGATAAGGCCCAGACCCAGAAGTATGCAGACAACCGAGAATCAGCCCGGAGATGGCACCTCTTGTCCACTTTCGGCAGGATAACAAAAGCCTGAAGACAAGTAATGTGCGTAGTCAATATATCTCAGAAACACCCACAGACAGTCAGGCAAAGCACCAAACAGTTGATTACTTAGTATAGCTTGCAGTAGCTTTTAAATAGGCCTTAGACGGAGCTGAGGCTGCTACGCAGAGATAGTAACTGATCTTAGCCGACGAGTAGATTGGTAGGAGGTACTTCAGTATCTTGCTCCCAGAATTAACTCCATATTATCAACAATCACTTAATAGTGGTGAGGGTCTGCAATAGAGCGTCAGGCATCGCCTGTGACAGGTCAGCCGGCTGTATCGAGACCAGGAAGAACAGTCGTTTGTCTGCAAGATGAAGTGGCACACAAACAAGAACTCCAAAAGCAATATGGCAAAGAGAGCAAATAGTAAAACTAGAGTTCGCTGCGATATTTATCAGAGCCAAAAAAGACACCACGGACCATCGGCTTGTTAGAATACGGGTCATGGAGATAGCGGACATATATAAAAAGGACGTGGTGTTGCGGTGGGCAGCATCCATTGTATTTAATAAAAGCTACTTGGGCCAAAGTTTGTAGTTCCCTGTCTCTTTTTCTCTTTTTTTTTCTTTTTTGATTAATGGGATTACCTAGCTTCTCCTAACGACATGCTCGAAGTCCCATGGGCTGGCGGACCTCCAACGCCCTTTTCGTCACATCAATGAACGGAAGGATTAAGCTAGTTCTGCGTATTAATGGCTTCTTTTGGGCGCTGAAAGCGAGGTGCGGAATGTGAAAAGAACATGTGGCGCCTTCTTTATGTTATGTTTTGATACAATGGCCAGCGGAGGCATTAGTCACTAACTTGATCATTGAGATCAATAGAGAGAGTTCCCCTTACCCTAGTCGGGCGCTCCAAGGCCCGGACCTTGTTGCGGATCCTCTTTGGGGAAATTTTCCCTGTTGCGTATTAGTTGTTGACGACTTTGACGTGGTGAATGAGGTAAAGCAGTATCTTCCTGCCGTGCAATGTACGAAAGTGGAATTCGTACACTTGTGAGTGTTTCCAGGAAATTCAGTACTATCTTGGAAAGCATGAACACTTCATTCGCCCTAAGTTCCTTATCCCAACATTACGTAATTTCACAATTCTCACTTGCATAAACCTCACGTTGCAACCAGCCCTTCACCCTGCTTCGTCAAATCACAAACGACTGCTTCTCCTTCCACTAATTAACACGCGGTCAAATCGCAGAGATTCACTCTCCAATTACAAGCCTAGGGTCCCATTAACTACGACTGACATCAACCGCTAGCCCTGGCTCGAGCGTACCCGCCTACACTCCATCCCCAGTAAACCCCAGACCAAGCTTCCAGCGTTGCAAATAATATCAGACTCTTCGTCATTATCAGTTTGTGTTTGTCACAATATACACCTGTCCAGGACGGTTGACTACTGGAGCCACGACAAATAGGATTGTTTGTGTCGAAAACCTATTCTTTTACTGCAAATAGTGATACAAAGTGGTGTTCAGAAGGGTGAAATCCGCTTGGAATATAACCGCTTTGAGGCCAACTCGGTTACGTGACTCGGTGCTCTTCGGCCCTTGGGCTTACATTACAATTAGAAATCATAACTCTGTGTAAGCAGCACCATGGCATCGAGACCATATAGCCGTAAGACAGAACATAATATATTTTGTTCGACTTGTTGAGAATAGCATTAAAATCCGTCCTTAACTCCAACGAACTTCGTATTTTTAGTACGGACGTTAGAATCACAGCTTCCTAAGTGACTATCATTAATACTCAGGCATACATCCCCAGTACAATCACTCCTTTACATCATAGTCCTCTTCCTGTCCTAATCCTATTTAGAAAAGTGCCAGACTTATGACTAGTTGTGACCGCGAGTTGGCTCATCAATGGGGGTCCTCGATTTCCATAACTACAAGTTATTATACTATAGACTTCGAGATAACCGTGGAGACACCGCATCTGTCGTACTTTGTGCTTGCAATCCCGCCAACCTGTCAATGCAGCAATGTTCTAGATCAGCTCGGCTCGGCTAGATCTTACAATTAATTCTACTTGCTCGGGTTGGAGGACGCACATGCTACACTGGACACATTTGGTTCCCCATTTTCCCGCATGATTCATCATTGTCGGGTTCGATCATGTGGTTGTCGAAGCTAATCTGAGTTCATTGTCGACGATTTGGGAATTATCTTGGAGATTTTAACATCGCCGGCTTATCAGCGTCGTATTTTCTCACTTTACCTTCCTTTTAGGATGGGGTCTGTATGTGATATTTAATGATGAGGACTCTGATTATCCGATAGGCAGTTCTGCGTGTATCAAAGTGATCTTAGTTCTGGTTCTCGTGGCCATAACTTGCATGCCAAAGTTCATTGGATCATGTCTTGAAATGGCTACTAATAATAAACTTTCATCTTCCTTGTGATACAACTACCTGACTATCAATCTCAAATCCTCCCTAAATCAAACCCATTTTTCTCACTAGCTATGACTTCATTAATAATCTCCTTTTCAAGTAAACCTTCGATTCTCCTTATCATTTGCTCTGGAAAACTCTTCTAGATTTAATTCTCTCGTCCACTAAATCCTCTTACCTTTGAGCTAACGCAAACTCATTTACTCACCCGCCCTTTGAGTATTATATTAACCTTATATATTGACTTAACTCTGATCAGCGTTGTCACTAATCAAGCATAAATACCGAGGAAATCGTTAATCGTTACTTATCAGTATGGCGGTAAGTACATGTATAGAACATATCCGCTTAATGTGAGGCCGATTCAAAAGCAATTAATGAAAAGATAAATATTGGCCAGCGCTGGAATTGACGCGGATTACTTGACAGCAGTAAACGATATATTTAGTTTTCGATGAGCATCGGATACTCTCATCTCACCGCTATTTGAACGTCGCAATAAAATTGCGTATATGTAGATTGAAGAAATTATGAATTGTGATCGGTTAGAATGGCAAGAGTTGCGCTTGATTGAAAATTTTATCATCAGTAACGAAGTAGCGAACCAAGTTATTGTACATAATTCATATAATTCTGTCAATCACCACCGTGATGAAATAACCAATGTTGATCAGCAACCACGCTATGCATACTTATCAAGCTAGGATCTCGAATCTAAGGGTTGTACTTAATTAACCCATTTAGTACGTGCTAGTGATCATCCAGTAGTTTGTGCAACACCATCGGACCTATCATAGGATGACACCATTAGTTTACCCTGGAAGAGGCAAGAGCGTACTAATAATTATCATGTCTGATGTTTCTGGAAAGTATGGAGCTTTTTGATAATCTATTAAAAACAGTCAAGCTTTAGTTATGACTTGGTCTTTGGGCTTAGAACGTCAACTCTGCATGAATTATGGACGATGATTTGATTTAATGCTTTTATTGGCATATTTACTGACCCTTGAGTGTCGCAAAGCCGAGTTATTAAGGCATAGTGTAAAATGCCTACTATCTAAGAGTATGACTTTATCCCTCATTGTGACAGACAGATACGGCGACTTGAGAAACCATTGTAACTTCCATATCACAAACATAGATAATCGTGCGCTCGCTCGATATATAAACAAAGATGTAGATGATCTGTGGTTCACTGACATTCGCTATATATGAAAAATTTCAAGACATTTATTTGGTTTAGTCCCTATGATTATGATTGAGTTCTACCTCTATCGATATTCCACCTTCACGATTACGAATCCTTGGTTTCCCTTTCTGGACATACCACAATCTCGTATCTTTATCTAAGAAGGTCTTATGATATCACTTCATATCATATCTACTCCATGTCACCACTCACAACAAAACTACTATCGTGCTTCTACTTCTTTGAGGGGATTTGTGTTTGACACGTAGCATCAAGTGATATCCACCACTAGACCATGATATGTGTTCGTACCAGAATATATTCCTATCTATGTTCCACACAGCAAGCAGATCCATCCCCACCGCTCGACGACCAGACCTGATAACCGGCTACCCTGTCTCAACAAGATGTCATAGTAGATTAGGCATCAGATTTTACTCACCCCGTCCCCAACATCCCTAATCACCGCTAACTGGGTCGGGTATCCAGGCCAGATGCTGCGAGGCGATATGAAACATGCGCGGTGGTAACTCACCATAGTATCGAATCCACTACCTGGTTGCTAGAAAGGAAATGCCGGTCTTTTCTAGTGCCATCGATATTGAATCAGATGTTGACAGTGCAGAAGGATGGTCGTACCGAGCTATCAGGCTCTCGGCCGCCTGCACCGCAAGCCACTATGCGTAAGGGAATAGACGGGATGGATTGATGATCGGCTAGGTGGTGTCTGAACATTGATTTCCTGACCGCAGTATATTTAGTGGAAACACCTTGGTACAGTGGAGAACTTCCAGAGGGCATGATTTGTGGTTCAGCAAACTGTGTTGTAGAACAGTATAGATATACGTGTTTCTCTTTCATCCCGTTGTCATACCTTGATTCACTACCACTAATCAGATGCTTCCATAGGAATATAATCTATGGATCTAGCCATAATCATGCTTGTGCGCCGCTCCGTATAAAGAAGTACAAGTGGTATTTGTGCACTACACTACAGTTTATTTTAACCAAAGGTATCGCCGGGAACTCAATACATTCTTGGCATGTACTCACCACCATAACCACACACCTACCGGCACAAAAGGAGAGGAAACGACTAGCTTATGAACTGTGTGAAATCATGTTCCAGTGGGTAGTCTATGTTATCGCATAACTCATGGCACTGTGGTGGACTGTTAGGGTGTCTCAGATTGTGGAAGGACGTAGGGTTCGAGACTCAGGTGATAGGGGCTATGGGATAGGTGCCAGATTGGCTGGGTGTCCATGTGCGTAGGGAGTTCATGTTCGCAGAGGTTAATATGGGACTAGCCTTGGTTTTACAATTGATAATATCCGTAGGAAATTTCGAATTGCCGAACCTTATCACGACTACATGTTTATCGGAGTGAAATAGAAAAATCTGGACAATATGATGTGAAATAAAGTTGCATGTTGAGGAAGTGAAATATACTATTATATTTAAAGTGAGTGAGACGGTCTCTGTAAGTATCAGGTATTTTTGGCTTGCCAATCTCAAAAAATCTTGCGAACCGTATCTTCTGCTAGGTTGTAGTTCCGTGTTCCCGTCTTGACTTCGGGGTGAGGATGAGATCACAGCCTAGGTTTGAGATCACGGTTACTATAATTTTCTGTGTTTAGAATCAATAGAAAAGGCTATAAGACTATTATATAGACAGTTACACCCAAAATTGGGCCTCATAAAAATACTGCGTACAATCTCAGTCATTGTCCGAATATTAGTTCCAAACTGATCTTATAAGGTTCGCCGTTAAATTTAACCCTATATGCTTGTACTACAGTTTACCTGCGATTAAATATCGAACGATGGATCTTTGTCAATTGCTACTGATCGCATGACAAATTGAAAGTAATTTATCAAGTAAATCAGTGAGGTTAACTGAGAGAGATTCTTCATTGAATATATAGATATGTCTTACAGTAGTCAGTCCTGTGTATCTGGCCTTCGTGAACATGTGTATCCGTATATATACGGCCTGATTAGTTTCACTTTGACTTATTTTCCAAATGTCGATTTCTAGGAAAAACAATATATTTTCCTGAACTTGACAGAAGACATCTCATCTCCATTACGTACGCCGCTCAGTAAATATAAATTAGGGTAGTTAATGACAATAATCTTCTGCAAGCCACGCCCCTCGATACTCGCCCTATATTTGCCTCTTTAACCTCAAACCTTCCCATCTCATATCATTTATCTGATATTCCGCCTCACCAAAATTAAACTTTTACAGAAAAGCAAAAGCATCGAACGGATCTGCATCGCAGCTTGGCTAATGAACAATTAGGTCATACCAACCTCGCCAGAACCTCAGCTTGTCAGAGTCCCCCGTCTGGCTAACCTCCAACCACAAAGTCATTCACGTTCACGCCTGCGTCTGTCACAAATCCACCTAATGTATCCGTCACCATCTCGGTCATTGTGCAGGTTCCTATTTGCAGCCCATCTTGTTCCTTCGTCTCTTGTACTCTAGCTGCCAGGCCCCTTAGCGACCAGTCAGCCCCGAACTATCACAAGCGACCCTTTACCTAAAGAAGAGTATTTGAGTTTTAACCCTGTCAACAGCCGTCCCTTTTCAGCCATGTGATCTTAATAGATTCTTCGTGGTTAAGTTGGAAACATATACTAGAATATTAATGGGGCCAGTGCAGATGCCAATTACGACACTGAAATGTTTGACACCTGGAAGTTAGTCCCGTACAAACAGACAGACAGGCAGTATCACACAACTTAGAATCATGTTTTAGGGGCGCTCGTGACATGCGTATGTGGGGATTTTGTATGTCTTTTGTTTTCGAGTTGATTACTTGATTTAGAGAATAAACCTCATTCGCATTATTTTGGCGTCGCCATGATTGATCACATATAGAGAAATCAAGTGGCCGATTATGACACCGATCGGGCCCAACCGCGATTCTACCATATCAATGTGTGCTTTGTTCGAAGTACTTTATGCTGTTGATCACGCCAATCTTAGATTGATAATCCATACTTTTTCCATCGTTGTCTTGATTCCTTGTCTAGTGAAAATTCCAACTAATTCACTACTTGAGATTACCGATACTAGTTCTTCGAAATTACAATCGAGTACTTTGGTCGTTGTTGAATAACATACAATATTATGGGATTGTGACATGGCATAGACGATTTCGAGAACGGTCAAGTAACGGTCCGCTTCGGGTGATATATACATGAGTCAATCTGATCCACATTGTCTAATGCAGACGACCGAGGAAACCACTGCTGAGAACTGGAAGCAAGCGGAATTGTTTTAGTTGGACTAACAGAAAGTCTTGATGAAACGTAGAGATCATGAGTATAATGAATATGAGTCGAGGTGGAATGGCGATAGAGATATTTCATGACATCAAAATCATACCTTGAGGCGTGGATATCAACTGAGTTCATTTTCGAGTCCAGATCCATCACATTTGAAGAATTTTGCAATCCCGTGAAACTCAGAAATGTCATAATTGTAAATCCACCGAGTGACTCTTCACACATATATCCTCATTAACCCCTCTTTCCACCAAGCTAGCTCAGGTTATGAACCAAGCCCGCCTTCCAATCTCCCATGATGTTTAGCTTTCCTGCAAAGATTGTCAATTTATACCGCCTTCACTCGGTCTTTAGACTGCTGATCTTCTTCTTGAGACCTGTTTCCTGACTGCTTTTTGATCTCTCAATTCATGTACAAGGAAGAATCCAACATCAGCCCTCCAAAATCCGACAATTGACTGCTCCAAATTTGGAAGGCCTACTTCAACATGTTTTGTGTCCCTTTCTCAAAATAAAATGAATCCAAACCCGTTTGGCATATCCATTTCCTAACTATTGTTAGTCTACCAAAACATGGATCTTGAAGAACTCAGTAGTCTTAACTGGATGAATCTCCAGAGGCTAGTGACCTGGCCAGACATGAACAAGCTCCTATCAAGTTCAGAGGGTCATCTGCGGTGGCAGTGAAGAGGAAGCAGGGAAGGCATTTCCAAGTTTCATGAAGTAGAAAACACAAGAGGACATGGGCAAGGAGATACGGTGGGAACTTTTGGCAGGTAGATTGGGACCTGGGAAGACTTAGATGGAACTAGTACATATAGGGATTAACATTCTAGCTTCCAGTGTTATAAAAAAGGGATTGGAAAATTGATTGTGGATGGTCTCGTTTGGTGGAGGGGGAGAGGTGACGATACTTGAGAAGCTAGGTTCGAATGCAATAAGGTTGATTGATTAAAAACTTGTAGATATTGTGAGAGTGGCATGAGTTTGAGATCTAGTCCTTGAATTGATCACCTACTTGTGTCTGCTTAGATTATACACTTGAATTGATATCGGAATCAGTGCAATTTGCAATACCTTGAGGTCTTGTCTTGGTGTTTCTGCTTGTTTTGAGAATGAACCTATCTTGGCACAGCGAACAAGGCGAGGCACAAATGTCCTCTCATCCTAGACTTCTCTGAAGGAAATAATTTCTAACGGTTGTGTAAACATGTTTCTCAATCTGTCACATCTTGACAACAATGACACAATACTCCCCTAAGTCATCTTTCAGCGCATCAATTGAGTTCCGACTTCTAGTCAAGTAACACTGCCATCTCTGTCGCTTTGATATCAACAGATCAGATACCCCAATTCCAATTCCACCTCCCCGCCTGGATCGTCACCTCCTCTCAATCCGGTAACTTGATCCCACATCCCAACACACTGTTCAAGAATACCTCAGCTGTAAACCTCAGCATCGACCAACGAAGCTGTATTGGATCCGACTAACGTCACCCAGTGGATACCCAACTGACAAATGAATGCCTTTTGTACTTATCACAATTCTGTTATTTCCAGCCAAATGCCCATCAATTCAAATTCCTCGCCTTTATCAATTTAACTACAAATCTAACGGGCATTACTAGGAATGACTATAACCTTGAATTTCTCGAATTTTCTGAGTCGAAAACAGGTTTTTAGGGAGATGGAAACTGGGACTAGGCCCTTAGTAGACAAGCTCGTTGCCCATGTCGTATTTGTCAAGCACAGCTGAATGCTCCATTATAATTGGAACTAGACAAGTAGATGTCGACACTAAGGATCAAGCGACGATGGCTAGCTTGATTAGCTTTACCAAGAATCACTGGCTGGGCGAGGAATAATTTAGCTTCTTGTCACTACAAACGGTGAACTGATTCACCAAAGAAACACTGTTTAGCCACAAACGTGAATTTGCGTTGTCCATTATTCTGTAATCTGTTTCTCTTTTTCGGGAGAGCGACAAGGTGAACTTCGGGCGTCAATCTGGATCGCAGAATGCTTGCTGTTGCTAGTCAGATTTTTAATTATCAGATTCCTCAGTCTCCTAGATATATGTCACACTTCGGAATCTCCGTAGCCCATCATCTTCACTGTCACATTGAACTATAAGTGCTAAACACTAAATACCCATGATGAGCTCGGCTGATCTTCATCGTCACCCAAAAACACAACAGAACTGCATATCTAGCTACACAATAGCTAGGAAAGAAGAAGAAAAACAACTTTCACAGTTCGTCCAGAACGCAGTCTAAGACCGGAGTAGTAGAGGTCAATTTATTCCTTCCCGATCCCGGTTCGTACCTGATACCACTGTGATTAGTATGAGAGTGGAAGTTCTTGGTGGTCAATCTTTGAGAACCCTAGGGTATAGAAGTAGCATCATGGGGGCTTACAATAAAATTCAATTAATATGTTTCTAAGTTATGAATTCATAACTATCATATTTGGAAAATCATTAAATTACCGAATATTAACTGTGAAAAGCTTGTAGGTCCGATCATACGTAGTATCTTATTTGATGGGAAACAACTTTGTTGGTTTCAATTCTTCCGGTAGACCTGCTCTGTGTCTGACTCCTTTGGCAATCTACTACCTTACAACCTACCTACCAGCAACAGAACCACACATGAAACCTAGCATTGAATCACTTTCCCAAAAGAACACTCAAAATAGATTAGGGCTGACCTGCACATGCCGATAAAATTCAACGGCAAGCAACCGCGACCGCAGATAGTGTGTTCGCCTAGGTCTTGACTTGACCTGGCGAGTTGACACTAGGGCGGAACACGATGAATAGACAGCATTTCCCTGCGACATTGTTTTCACTGATCCGGCCATGATATCTGGAACTTCAGTGGGTTTCTCAATGGTGGTGGCTACATCAAGTCAGTCAGTGTGTCGCCGTGTATAGGAAGTTAGACCCGCCGTTCCGACCACCTCACTAATACATCACTAGCACCTTTGAATTGTGTCTAGTCTTCCCTATAGATATCGAACCATATTTACCATGAAAAGCAGCCACTAGGACGCCACTGTTTCCACGAACAGACCAGTAATGACGTAGTCCGGATTTCTTGAATGACTAGGGATTTCAAGTGTCTGGGACACAATATCTTGTTGTGTTTCTTACATGATAACAATTATGATAGTTTCTTTTGTTTCTAAACTGGCGGGCGGTTGGACTTCTCCGCATTTCCTGTTTCTACGCCGAGTGGGTTGTCTTTTGCGTGTCTTTAGGAAATAGGTAACTTGGATATGTGGGAGGATAAATGTGGAGGTGGACGGATACGAGATGGCCGGTATTGTCAACATGAATCGAGCGCCTGCTTGGTGTGCAGATGATCAAGGCAAGGATCAACAATAACTCCATAAGAAAATGGAAAAGATAGCTACGGCTGAGAAATCTTGACATTTGCCTTATAATATTATCTGACCATATTTGTGATATCGCGAAATTCGCCTAATACGATATGAGACTACAAAAGTTCAACATCTCAAGTAAAGATATTGCCCGTCCTCAAAGGATGCTTCTATAAAATCCAAGAATTTAGTTGCATGATTGTCCCTTCCCTACATTTTTGCACTAAAACTTTCAGCTCATGTTGTAAAACGATTTGCTTGTAGCCAACATCGATGACGTTCTTTTTGTCCCTCTTTCCGTTCCTCTTTAGAAAAATATGATATACACACCCCAGTTCGCTGCTTATTAGTGGTTAGAAAGTCAGGGTTTTAGCTAGTCAGACTAGCCGCACCCCTTAAAAGAAGGCTTAACCCAAGCATGGCTGACTGTATTTTAGACAAGACTAAACTACACTAAAAATTCCAAGACATCAACGATGGTATAGCCTGGGAATCCTTGATGATCACCCTCGTCCACACCCTGAGCTGGGTTTCCAGCTTGCCCTCAAGTTTTGAATTTGGCCGGAAAGTAAACAGGGGATAGAGGGGAGAAAATAGAGGTAGGTGGGTTCATATTGACGAGATCCGAACACTCGCGGCTCAATGCCACCCACAAACTCCAAGTACTAGAGAAGAAGAGTGTTAATGAACTCATTCATAGTGAATATATGGAGCAATTGGTAACCTTCCATGTGCTTGGGACAGAAACCTTTCTCATACACATAATATATGCAAGATATAGATCTACGCTCGGTCATGGTCAAATGCCGTACAGATAATTATGTGGCCAAAGGGGATATTTACTAACACCTTTTTCAACCACAACTCTGTCAAATTCTCAAGATCAAATGGGGAAGACACATCAGGCCTGGATAAGCCCGTCTCTCCCCAGCCCAGCTCAACCAGTCAGCTCCGAGGGAGGGTCCAAGCAACAGCCAGAGAGTCAGAGTCCACGAGGAAAGCCATGAAATATCTCATATTTCTTACGGATTATTAGTTTCGGGGATAAAAGAAAGAAAGGACGAAGATTAACGCTGATGAATAGATATATAGGATCTTGGATAGGGAGCGAGAGAAAAATAAATAGTAAAAACCAAACACCGGGAGTGTTACCCTCAAATCATATAATATGGTGAGGTATGGTGACAACGGAGTGGATGGAGATGAAGTGAGGGGAGAGGGGGCATCATGGACGAACTGGACCAGATCACCGGCTCTCAAATATGAGCTGGGTCCTAGGGCAGATCAATAGAATTGAGCAACATCTATGGTTTACTCATCGTGACATTTTATCTCCCTAGAATATATTCCAATTTTCTTTATTCTAATCATTTACTAATGTCTCCTGCTCTTCATCTCTCGCCCCCGTCCGCCTATACCTTTGTGCCTCCCGATCTGAGGGATCAGATAGTTCAAAGTTCGTCAAACACTCAAAAATCCACGGGTCATTTGCTAGAGAATGCAAGAAGAAGGCCAGAGCTAATTTGTTCTGGATGGCTTTATTCGAATTTCAAACTAGACTAAAATAATGATATTAAGGTAGACAGTAGGAGGAGTATGTATAACCGTAGGATATAATCTTTAAATAGTAAAAATATAATGTATATAAATAAAAAGAAAACCAGGAAATACTCAGGATGTCGAATTAATACGGATATTATGCTGGAATTACACCGTTGTTGTGCTCATGTCAAGCTAAGCTCGGGAGCTAGTGATCAAACTAGGAGACTTAAAAGAAAGCCCAGAAAAGGCAGGTTTAACTTGCAGGATATAATAAGAAGGCGTCTGTCCAGAACTAGCCTCTGCTGCCCTAGGCTACCTTTGGCTTTCTTTTGTCTTGGTTTTAGATTTCCGATCTCTTATTGAAGAAAGACTGTCACTTGATCTAAAACTTAGTCCTTGATTTGTTATCAAGTTCAGGTTTTCCAGTCTGTCGGCTATTGTATCTGTCATTTACAGAAATATTGCTATTTTCAACTTATAAAAACAATACTCTGGGTTGTTGCCCTTTCCTGTATCCGACATTTTTGATCTCAACAACAACTACTATATCTGTCAACAGAGTATCTACTTCACGGGACTGATTTAGATCACGAGAACATTTATCCTTATTTATTGTCTTTCATCGTTACACACTCACTATCTCCTCCATACTCACTTCGTCCTCATCTATCATTACTCGAAGTCTCAAATCGACACCTATTTGAGGTGAACGGCAACGTTGTTCACTAGTATCGATACTTGGAACCTGTTTACTCTGGATACCTTTAGGCTATCTAGCCTGCTCCATTTGCTAGCATTGGATATATCTTTAAAAAGCATGCTGTTATGGTTTCTTGCGCTCTTGCGCCTCAGATAAATCATACAATTACGTCGGCACTCTCTATGGATCGCACCCATATGGGCGAGTAAGTTGTAACCCACCATATTCCCGTCTAGCCCTCTCCTCTCCCGCTATATGGTTCTGTGCTTTTATTACAATCACGATGCCCGATTTCCCATCTCGTTGCACTATTTATCGCCAAAGTCTAGAGAAAAGTCACGGCAATCAGTCACATCTCCCAAGAGATGAGGGAGGCCAAAGTACTGGTGAGCAAGCTCGCTTGCTCTGGCCTCGCTTGGCAAGTCAGGCCAAATCTCGCTTCCCTGTTCTAGTTATTCTGCAGTTGTATGTGTGTGTGTATATATATATATATATATATATATATATATATATATATATATATATATATATATATATGTGTGTGTGTGTGTTCATCTTAGTGTTGATGCTAGACCCCACCCCCTTCACATCTAGAAGCCCAACCAGCTGGCCCATTTCCTGTTTGAGCGCTCACCGGAGAAGCTGATATTTTGGACGATCTGAAGGGGACAATTATGATTCCATAACATCATCCGCAGACGAGGGACTCTATATTCTTGGTGGAGGTTCGCCCCAACATCAAGAGTTTGGTACCCTAGATGGTGGACGCTGGGAGGGATGGAGAGCATCACTATGAGATTTCGGGCTAGTGCCGCTCATTTTGTTGTAACCTTCTTAGTGAACCACTTTATATGCGAAGAGGTATCAGAATTTGGTACTAAAACTACCTCATCACCTTATAGAACATTTTGGCCCACTAAAACTGAATAGCTTCTATTTTATGGCTTCACATTCCCATCATTGGTCTTCCAAGCTCATGTTCTTCATCCCACCATATCATTCTTGATACTTTTTCATACCTTCGCTATGATTATCTTCTAACTCAGACTTAACTTTTCTCTTTGTTTAATATAGACGCCCACCATTATCAGAACGCCTGCTATCACCCCCACCGCCACATCTTCATTCTTCTACTGTCCTACAATCATCTTCTGCTAGTCTGCCCCCGAATCACTACAGCATACCGGATCACTCCGCGCCTCCGCCACTATCATTATCCTCACATTCTCGTTCCCCCTCTTACTCTCATCCACATCCGCATCCGCATCAGTATCCTTACTCGCCATCTCACGGTTACTCACGCTCCCACAGAACTCCATCCAACATGATGGGTTACTCTAGCGCCGCGATTCATGGCCCTGGGGCTGACCGTCACTCGTACGTTAGTCACCCCATGCCTCTGAACCAACCACATGTCTTTCCATACTATGGCCCTGCCATGTCACAACCCTCAATGCATCGTGCGGGGCCACTTCCGGATTATGCGCTGCGTCGCCCATCAATACTGCCACTATCGACTCCCTTTCATCATACTTCGTCAGCCAACCCGCCCCCGCCTCATGCTGTGCACCACCATGCCGGCTATATAACCCATCCTCATCCTCAATCTCCACACCAATATCGATATGACCACCGGGGTCCCTATGACTCGGGCATGTCTAGCGGCCCTATGCCCCATCAACTGGGAGGGCCAGTCAACAGCAGAGTTTCTTCTCCAATAATTCCCCAAGTACCAGTACTGCCACTGGAGCAACCGCAATTTCCGCAATCTCCCTTCCGGTTCAATACTACTCTTGAGACACAAACCAGCATGGTCCAACGAGATGACGAAATTCCTATCACCTACCTAAACAAAAGCCAAAAATACCGAATTATCATTTGTGACACTCAGCCTCCTACTTCGGTACCTCACGCAAATATTCAGTACCGAACAAGCATTCGGGTTACCTTTGACGATGCTGGACAACGTCGTGAGCCTGCTGCTGCTTGGGATCTTTGGAAAGAAACTAGGGATACTCGTGCCGACGATGAATCAAGATCAAGTTCCTTACTGAGAGCACTTGAGTTCGTTGATGAGGGCGAACGTCGACGTCCGTTTGGCACTGATGTTCACCTACAGCAGCATCAGTTCGATAGTTTCACTGTTGTCTGGACTCCCACTATCTTCACCCGCCCCCAATGTGCCATCAATATCCGTTTCAACTTCCTTTCTACAGATTTTAGTCAGACAAAAGGTGTCAAGGGAGTGGCTGTCCGTGTTGTAGCAAAGACTAGCATTTACAACGCCTCTCAATCATCAACAACTCCGAAATCCGACTTCTCCGAATTGTCTTATTGCAAAGCCAAAGTCTTCCGTGACCATGGGGCCGAACGAAAACTTGCTATCGATTCGGACAGAGTCCGCCGTAACATTGAAAAAATACGCCATAGCCTTCGTGGTTCCGAACGCGGACTTATGTCACGACGCAAAGACCGTATCACCAAAAGACCCCGTAACATTGCCCGTGGCCATTCAATACGACGAACAGTTATCGACAGAGCACTAGAAGAAGACAAATACGATCCAATCGATGACGACCTGATGGATCGGGATGATGGCTACACATCGCCTACGGAAAGCCTCCAGATGCAGCTCCGGAACTTAGAACAGATGAGTCGCAGTGTTAGCAATTTCACAGTTTTTGTTTTGCCTGGAGACGATGAGGATGACCCCGATCTGCATCCGGTTCGCTTCTACGATGAGAGGCCTCGTGGTGGATCATCAGACCGAGGACGCAGCTCCATTGGTGGTGCCCATGGTTCGGCTTGGGATCCTTTAAATCGGGCTGAAAGTGTCACGGATTCTAAGGTCCCTTTGCGAAATCTATCCGCTAGTTCCGCAAAAGATCTTGATGCTGTTGATGTTGATCGCGCATATATGGCTCCGCCTCCTGGGCCTCGGGCAGTAGCCTGCTTCTACATCCGCAAGAAAAATACCCCTTCCCATAGTCTTCCTTTAGCTCGCTTATCACCTGGTGACTCCTTGTTCCGGGCTACGTATCTCATGCAACGGTCGGTTGATGAGCTACGTAGGCGTATTGGTGCCAAGTGGTCAGTAAAGACCAATAATGCCCGTCTCATTTATGTCAGTCCCAAGGGTCTTGAGATCGCTATCGATGAAGACTTTATTGCTCAGATGCCGGAAGGCCAAGCCTATGATGTTGAGTTTAAGAAGACCAAGGGATCAACGCCCAAGATGCTGCCTTCTGTGTCCGCTGTTGCGGGTAAAGCCGCTTTGCCTACCTTACTGAATGATCCTACGCCAGAGGAAGAAGCTGCTGCAGCTACGGATGATGTTTATGAGGTTCGGATGACGACTGTGGATCCATAACCGTCTTTCTTTTGGAACGTCAATTTGGCCCATTGCTCTCTTTAAAAGAACCAAGAATCATATAGTTCCAGCCTGTGTGAAAATACTTGTTTGTCATGTATGTTTCTTTCGGCCATATTGGCGGCCCGTTTACTTTTACGCATTCACAGGGAGGATATGTCTCCATCCGTCCATTTCCCCATCAAAACATTCAACTCCACGCTTCTGAGGCTGGTGGTCACCCATGAGAAGGCGAGGACGCCTTGTCGTTCTTTGGGGCATGTGAGGTTGGTGCCTTGGTGTTTAGCATTGCGGTCGCTTGAGTTATACTCACTCAAGCTCAAGTGGGCACTGGGCTTGCTCTTTTTCTCCTGGATTTAGCCAAGTCTTTTTCTTTTTTTGTTTTTGTTCTATTGCGTCTTTACATGTCGAAATATGTTACGATATACTGACGTGTCATGGTATGGCCTTTTCTTTTTGATACATCGTCAAGTTCACTGTAGAAGTCTAGGTAGTCGGCTTGGCATCTTGTGTGGAATTTTTCACTGGAGTTTACGTTTTTGGGTTTATTATGTTTCTTTGCTTTTCTTGATTCGTTCTTCCATGTACGTATCTTGTATTTTCATTATTGCTGGTCTCGACTTGAGACAACGACCAATTTCTTTTTTCATGTATATCATCTGGGCAACAAGATATCATATAGGAGGATAAAAGTCTGTAGGTTTTTGCCGGTTTTTATTCGTAATTTTCTTCTTAGTTATTGTGTTATGTTTTGTCTTGTTTTTTTACGGTTTAGTTATCTAGTTCAGTTTCTACTGTTTTTACAGTTAGTACTGCAAATATATTAGTTACTTGGCGTATCTTCTGAGATCCGCTAATATCATCATTCACTATTCCACTGAAATGCATATTCTCTAGGCTCCCAACGACTCATGGTGAAATTGTAATTTCTGTAGTACCCGCATCTTTCTGCTGCTATCCGCCGAATCTATGATCAAATCGAGATCAGACCCAAATTAACACTGACTTCGATGTTTCCCCAAGAAGTCCTGCTACATGCGGGATGGAAGGAGCGGGCTCATCACTAGCCCACTTGGCCAAATCCAGTTTGGCCATGTAGCATTACATGGTGGGTTTCGATCACTGGATGTAAAGTGCTGGCAACGGCGAAAAGAGGGCGGAGGGGTCTCGAAGTCTGCTGGATCTGCTTACTGGGGAGAAGCTGGCTGTGAGCGGACATCACATTGCAAGGGTAGCCAACATTGTCTCAATATATGTGGAATCTAAGCATGGCGGGGAGGTTCTAACTAGTGGTGTTTCGGGGGCCAAGGAAAACAGACCTAAGTGTCAATTTCATGAATAGTAGGTGTTCTATTATCCTTTGGGGATTACTTGTTTATTTGTTTGTTTGTGGTATGCTAAATGGATGGATGGACACAAGGAGCTGATACATCTCTCGCTCATCTGCATGCATCCCTCAATCACACAATGGAATTATTGTGGCCTCGCCACCACAATTGGTACTTTCTGATCATTTTTGTTGAACTAAGGGTTTCTTAAGTGGGAAATTAAGCCTAAAAGGAAAATCCAACACGCGTTTTTATCACCTAAAGACTATAAGATGATGAATTATGGTTTATAACGACATATGGGATGTTCTTTTTTGGTAGTGCACATACCTCAATATATCTCGAGATATCACTCAAACACATATTTAAACAACAGAATCTTGCAGCTATTTTTACCCTGGATTTGTGATAGTTAAGGACTGTAGTTTGCCTTGATTTACTTGAATACGCAACTTACTATAGCCGGGAGGTCACAACATACACCGTGGCGGGGTCTGGGTCCGCCGTTATGTTTCTATTTAAGCATTTTATAGGCATTTAACGCACAGAGCACTCAATGTAGGTAATTTCTTCCCCAAAACTTCTATATTATCCAAGTATTTGAAGTCTTCTATACGCAGAACCAGATTGTGAGATTTTCCGTATAACTACAGTATTTTACCAGTAGGAATGTTTCTGGGTTCTATTCGGACTAACAACATCACTTGATTACATGTTGCCCACACTTGATAGACTCTTTCCTGTGTTTCTCCATGTTTCAAATTGTAATTCCCTTTGTGACCATGGCAGCTGGATGAGATGTTTCCCATCATCTCTCTCTCATTGAAACATTCTCATCTGCGTAATTCTCACGAATCAGTAAATCCAACTATGTGAGCTGTAATTAGTCTCATCGATAGCCTGGTCCTACCTGCCGCCATTTGTATCCCACGGAATCTTCTACGCATTAGCTACCCGCCCATAGCTTAGTCATCACCGCATCATCGCCTCGTCATGATTTCATCCGCACCCACCATGGCCCCTTAGATCTTTTCTGTTTCGCACGCTTATATGTCGCTTATCAAGTCTTTCATAGGCCCCCAAGACCCACTCTAGCAGACTATCCGGTATTTGCTGCTTTATCCGCAAGGGACACCGACATAAGACACCCAAAAATGTTATCCAGAAACACCACTCGCATCTTGCTATCCCTTTACGAATTCCTCCTCATGACAAGTCCAGCTAAACTGCACCATGACGCATTTCCTCCACTCTCTGCACACAAGGAAACCCTATCCTCCATAACCTTCCCTAGACATTCCACTCTCCCCGTCACCTTCTTCAACTCTCCCTATTTAACTTCCCGAGCAGGCTAGGCTGAACACTATGCGGCCCTGGAGTACTGTTGCTCCATCCCACAGTTAGCCATCCCGCACTGCTACCTTCACTTCTGTACCTAGGCATCCTGGGTAATCACGCCGGTCAATCTAGTGTCTTATGGCGCAGGAGGGGCACTGATCTGTGACAGTAGTTGTCAGACAATTAACTAGTGGATATGTAGCTTCAAAGCTCAAGGAAAACGACAAAATTTCTCAAGCCAGATAGCCCTGTCTGACATTTAATAGCTTATATGTAGTGAATTGTGGGGTTTCGAGGCCTCGAATGTCTCTCTAGGCCAACTCGTAAACAATGTATCCGAATAGATGGTGGTGACTTTATTATTAACATCAAGTAGATATACAGAAATGACCAATAACTTTCTGCGCATTATGCCTAGCACATGGCATACAACATAGTGACCATGTAGCTATGCACAATATCGTCGTTACTGATAAAATACAGCACCACCCTATCATAGTTAGAAGAACTTGACATTGTCAAAAACATCGCATCGCAAACTCCAGAATCAAAGACTCACTAGCCCACTTCTTGGCCAAATACCCACCCGCATATTTCTTTTATCCATCACCCACGTAAATCTCCCTGTCTTAGTGAATGTATGTCCTTCCCTGTATTCATGCATTTTGGAGCATAGTCATGAACACTGCGTGATCTGGCGTTTGGTCACAATCTTTATGCACTCAATTCCTGAATTCCAATAGAAACTCAAATTAATTCCTGGTCAAGCGCCTTCGATCAGATTTATACGGTCTGGGGGCAGTCCTCGAGGTTACCGATAGAGCTAACCCAGGAAATAACGACAATACTTTCGGAATTTGTAGATTACATATTTTGGAGAGTTGCTTGGCCTTCTATATATATTAAATGCGCGAAGCTTCTGTAGAAAAGTGGAGTCGTGATGCAATGTAATGTGTAGAATACTTAAACTTGGACTGATTAAAACTATCATTGCGATATGTATCTATGTTGGGTTGGCGCAAGAATTCCCGTTTGTTATCAACAACTGAGCCATCTTGATTCTCCAGCTTTTGGCAATATCCCATTGGTACCAATCACCTGATGTCACTTGAGATACAAAGGAGAGCTGCAGATTGGGCGCATGCATCGACTGGGGTCTGATCAGCTTGTCATGGATTAGACGGATTAGCCATCCTCTATCTACGGCTGGATTGAGTTCCAAGTGGCGTGTCGATAACAATTGGGAAAATACGTCGAGTATGCATATGCTAGATTCATGTTATGGGTACTATTTGCGCCTAGTCAACATTCTTGGTTAACGTATTGGTGCAAGACCAGCCGGGTTTATCAACAAGTGCTATCTTCTGACAGCTAGATTTCTGGATCAAAATCCTGTATCAATTCCTTGTGTATCATGAAAACTGATCATGCCATTCACTTGAAAGTGAAGATGTGCCACAATTATCTTAGTATATTCATCATCGGTTTGGTAGTTGGTCATAATGAATTGATAGCCAATCTAAACGAAGCATGAAACTAAGGTATATATAACAGTATAATTCAATAACTACAGAGCTTACAGGTATATAGGTATATAGAAGTTGACATGAACGAAAATGAGTATCGCATTTCTATTTTTTTGTGATATATACAGTATAGACATGGCATAATTAATGATATGAGTTAAAGATCAAGTTCCAGATAGTGAAAACTCATGGAACTTGAATATTGATAAGTTTTAGGGGCATCAAGCTCATAGAATTCCCTGTCAGGTAATGCTAAAGTCTATATTCTCAATATGTGAAGTTTCCCTGTTCTCTACTACTTTCAAGACTTCACTTCTTTGGAAGCATGATTCTACGTCATACATAATGGTACTATTAATTAGGGTAAAGTGAAGGCATGTTTCAATATAATTGAATGTAGAATCAGTAACTTAGTGTTAAACCGGCCGACAAGTAGAGTTGGTCTCCTCTGCTTGGCAGTTTAGGCGCGCATGGCAATCTTGAGCGGGAAACTATGCATTTATGCGAAGACAAGTAATGCTTTCAGCTAGCTTATACAATTTAAATATGAGCTAGTATATTTTGTTTCGCTCTAGTTCATCTTCATTTTCGAATTGAATCGCCCTAGTGACATCTTGATGATACATGATACCCGAGACTCAAACCAAATCGTGCCCAGATGACGAGCCTAAAAGACAGTGTTCAAAAGATACTACTTTTAAAAAACGCAAGATAAAAGCGGTATCACATGTGTACTCAAAATCAGTCGATTACAACATGACAGTCATTTAATGTTGTCTCTAATTACTACTTTTGCTCTAATTATGAGATTCAAGTATCAATGTCAGTGAAAAGGTGGCTTGTGTTTTTATTACTTACTAAATACTGTTAGTGTTCTTCTATTCAAGTCGGCGACATCTGGGCAGATTTGGTCGATCCCTCTTGGTTTGTTCACAACTAGCCAAGTGAATGAACAATGAGTTGTCGTTATCTCGAATGTTGTGTTACATCAGGATAACTCGATGTTTCCCTGACAAACAACCCTAGTATCAAACATAGAACCCTAATTATACATAACCCATATTGAATATCAATACTTATCGATAAGCAACCCTTATTATAGCGTTTTCACATACGTCATTCCTTAACTCAGTTATTCAGCACAACTTTAGTCTGGTATAAAACAATTGAGTGCATTGTATGTATATGTATCAAGTAGATACATCTTGAAACCCATTATGTCATACCCCGTGATAGTAAAAGCAACCATGTGGTAAAATTATTGGCTTAGACTCGCACCAATTGAATGGCGCTTTGCATAGTGTTAACAGTAATGTCATCACAGATGAGGGTATTTTATCACTACACATCAGCATTTTTGTCCAGGAGAATCCATAGCTTCAGTTGAAGAATACAGAGAAGGCGTGCACTGGAGAATGACATCATACAGTAAATTGATACTGTAAATCGCATTATCGACAACCTATAAAGTTACGATGATACCGCACAAGGTTGTTTCGCGCGACTGAACGTGTGCGCAGAAATTAAGAGTTGTGAGAAGAGCCGCGCCCGTGGGAATGTACAGCAATTTTTGATGTGACCTAGTCTCGTGAGTTTCACCATGTAAGATATTTCATTACAACTAAAATATTATGCGCATCTAATTTCTCATGGCTATATGAAGTCCTTGTCTTTGAGATAGAAGTTGGAAAGTTGTGGTAGTCTTCTATCATGAGATGTTATACTGAGAGGCGTTTTAAGGGACATATGAAACCTGAATAAGCGGTGATATTCAAATATGAATACATCAATCATGATATGCATCCCAAGTGATCAATGTGGGTGATTGCGAAACAGCCCTCATGATTGGCTGCATTGGACCATGTGCTTCATGACACCCTTTTTCGCCATGTTAGCCGTGGATGAATCGGTGATAAAGCTTCAGCAAAAACAATATCTCGTGATGGAGCCCAGGAAACAAATAACCTTCTTTCATCCCCTTTGCCCCCTTCTCAATTGATTTTCGTGATTTCTTTCTGAAAACATCCATATCGAACCCGGCCTGGCAAACGACTAGGTCTTCCCTCTTGCGATCCGTTCTTGTGCTGCACCTTTTCCGGGCTTGTCGAACAGATCCTGGGTTATCGTAACTTTGCCTATTTTCCTCCTGCGCCCTGCATTGCTCGCCAGCTCTGCGATTTATCTGGATTCTCGTTTGTCGGAGTCCTTGAATACAGCGATCATTCTGCCGTCTTTATAGTGCTTTCTCGCATATTGCTCGTAATAATTCTACAGCCGCGCAGTGTTTTGGTGCAGAACCGGAAAGGCGGTGCCTGTGCTCATCAACTAATCCCTGGTTCTTGGCCTCAACTTGCTGGGAAGGCCCATTTTGAGTTTGAGAATCCTCACTCCCCGCCTTCTACACCGCAACGCTGAGCATCTTCACTTGTGACTTTTTCTTCTTCGTTGGGCGTGTTGACTGGTTTTTCTCTCTTTCAACTATTCCGACCCTTTTATGCCATCACGACATCCTATAAACTACATACATCAGGAATCATGGCGACCATGACCGTCGCTGACAACACGCCGTCGGACTCTTCCAAGCTCCGGACGTTTATCTCGATTTTGAGGAAGTAAGAGATCCCCAGATGATGCTTAACTTTGTTATGTTAAGCTTATAGTCGGCCGCTCATCATCGCAGATGACGATTCTGCAAACGATAAGATAAAAAGCCGTCGATGCAAGCTCAACAATAGTTTAAGCACATGCCTCATATTTGACGCCGCTTTGCGCTATCGTGCTATATCCCTTGGCTGGACATTACTGACATCATCGCTTGCCTTACTGCAACAGATTTATGGGCGTATCTGACCTTGCCGCCGTCCGCTTCTCTCTTCCATCACAACTTCTGGAGCCCCGGCCTAATCTCGAGTATTGGAACTATCTCGATGTCCCTGGTGCTTTTGTTGGCATCGGTACGGCCGACGATGACTTAGATCGCATGCTGGAAGTCCTGCGCTTTTGGTTCACTACCTACTTGAAGTACGCCAAGGACCGGCCTTGCAAACCCTACAACTCATGCCTCGGCGAGTTTTTCCGAGTACGTCATCTCAAAGAACTCACCCTAAGTTAGTAACCTTCATTACATAAATCAGTAGCTAATGTGTTATGTTCCCATATCTAGTGCAACTGGATCACCGAAGATAACGCCCCTGCTATTAACCACAAGAAGCACCTGAGCTCATCATCAGCTGCTTCCCTCACCGTCCCCGTCTCCAACCCCGCCAAGACCAACAAGTCTGTCCGTGTCTCTTATTTAACTGAGCAGACTTCCCATCACCCCCCGATTAGTGCCTTCTACGTATCTTGCCCAGAAAAGGGTCTCACCGCCAGAGGTTTCGATCAATTGTCAGCAAAGTTTACGGGTACTACCATCAAGGTTCTGCCCGGCGAGCACAATCTTGGTATCTTTATCAACCTCGAGAAACGGAATGAGACTTACCAGCTTCTGCATCCCGAAGCTCATTTAGCTGGTTTCCTGCGCGGAAACTTGAATGTGTCTGTCAGCGACACCACTTATATCACTTGCCCCGAGACCAAGCTCAAGGTCATTCTGGTGTACTACGAGGAGGGTGGTTGGATCGGGAAGGCCGTTAACAAGGTTGACGGTATCATCTTCAGATACGATCCTGATAACGATAACAAGACTCAGATTAAGGAGGTTCCGGAGGCGGATATTCTCGCCCGATTCACTGGCCCCTGGAAGGAGAAGGTTGCCTTCACCCTGGGCCCCAAGCCTTTGTAAGCCTCAATATTTCCATAATATACACTTTACATGAATATGAATTAACTTACTATCTTACAGGCATCTTACCCTGCCGAGGCGCAACACAACATCATCGACCTGACCCCACTTGAAGTTGCCCCAAGGACTTACCCCCATGGAGAAGCAGCGCCCGAATGAGTCTCTTGTTTTGTGGGGCAAGGTCACCGACGCCATCCACTCTAAGCAGTTTGGCCAAGCCACTAACCTAAAGGTAGAGCTTGAGGAAGATCAGCGTGAGAAGGCTCGTGAGCGGGAACGGACAGGTATTCCGTTCACTCCCGTTTTCTTCAAGCACGCAAACGGAAATGGAGGAAAGCCTGATTTGACTGAGAAGGGCCGTGAAGTTTTGGATCGGGCACAGAAGGGTAATTGGGACATCGAAGATTTGCTAGCGGATGGTTCTGGGGCCCAGGCTGAAGACGCTGCGGGGGTCAAGCCTCCGAAGGCGTCGGAAACTGGGACCGCTTGATCTTGAGAGTTGATTAGTGTTTGCGTGGTTTTGTCTCTACATTTTCGTTTGTCTTTTTTGGGTGATACAGGTTTTGATATTGTTCGGCTCATTTTGGGTATCTGGCAGTCACTTCTCAAAATCAAGAGTCGTTGCTAACCTCCTGAAGCCGTTGTTGGGTGTTTTTATTTACATTGGCGTTTGCTCTCGTTCATATCTGTTTATATATTGATTTAGTTCAATAGCATCATAATAGTCTACAGTATACATCATGCATCTTTTAGTCTATGATCTAAGTTTAGTGCCAGTATCCTGTATATTTGTATCAAGTTGTGCTAGATCGTGCATTGATTCGATGTTGAGAATTTGCTATACCTCCTACTTAAACAAGCTTTCCTGGGGCGTTTCTGAATCTAGATTCCTGCAACAATATGCTGAGATGGCGCTTAGTAAGGGTGGTCCGTGCTGTGTTGTGCAAGTGAACTGCCGCGAAAATTTAACCCAAAGAAGGTCTAGCTGCCTGCCCATTGGATAACATTGTTTGGTGTAGTAAAAAGAAAAAAAGCTTCTTGGGCTATTTAAAGTTGAACTTCACAGATTAAAACATCTCTCTTCCTGTCAACAAGCCCTCGTTCACAAACAAACGTCAAATCCTACTACAGAATTATCCATAATGTTCGCCCTTCGCTCTATCGCCCGGGTTGTTCCCCGCGCCGTGCCCCGCACCGCCACCATCGCCACCCGCATCCCCGCTGTTGCTACCGCCGCTCTCCGCGTCCAGCGTGCTCAGTTCTCTGTTTCCGCTCTCACCTTCAACAGCGCTGAGTCGGCCGAGAAGCTTGTTGTTCAGATTGAGCGTGAGCTATCTTACGAGGACGAAGCTTCTAAAGAAGACCAACTTCCTGAGACTATCTCTGAGTTCACCAAGAACTCTGGGTTTGAGCTGATTGAGACTGCTGGTAACGAGGAGGTGAAGCTTATTAAACATATTGGTGAGGAGAAGTAAGTTTGTTGGGAGATTCGGAATTTTATTTGTTTTAGGATATGTGCTAACCGTCTGTTTTTGTATAGGATCACTGTTCTATTCTCTATTGCCGATCTTGGCTTCCACAACCCCGTTCTTGAGGATGAATCATTTGCCGAAGAGGAGTCCACTGAGACCAAGAACTACGAGGCTGACGAAGGCGAAATTGGCGACGAAATGCTCGATCCCACTCCTATCCGTGTTCAAGCTGTCATTGAGAAGCCCGGCAAGTCCGACGGTGCTATCTCCGTCGATATCACTGTCCAAGACGGTGGTCTCGCCATTGACTCGTTCTACTACTTCAGCAAAGCCGCCGATGCCTTCGGTTCGACCGCTGAGTCCGCTCACTCTCGTGTTAACATCTACGCTGGTCCGGCTTTTGAGACTCTGGATGAGGAGGTGCAGGATAAGGCTGAGGCTTACTTGAATGATCGTGGTATCGACGCTGCTCTGGGTGTTTTTGTTGGTGACTTTGCCAACTGGAAGGAACAGACTGAATACATCTCTTGGATGAAGAACTTGGCCGGCTTCATTCGCGCTTAAGCGGATGGGGGTTGAGGTGTGGGGACTTGGAAGTCTGCAGTGTTTCTCTTTCCGGGCAGTGAGTAGCATGTGTATATTAGCCCTCTTGTTTTGTCTGTTCCGTCGTTGTAGCTGGGAAATCGCTGATCCATTGTCTTGTATACCACTCTATGCATATACCATAGTCTTAACAATCTCTGACATATCGTAATTGTCATGTATTTATCATTTTCAAACAGATCATCAAAAGTGATAACTTCCACCTAAAAGTCATAAAAAGTCATAAATCATAAAGACCATTATGATGGCATCTTCCAGTCCTGTGATCTCCTGTACCATCCACTTCAATGGGGCGTCTTCCATGATTCCCATACTTGTCTCGTTTTCCCCAATTATTTTACTTTATTGTTGATTAGTCGTCATCTTCAAGCCTTGTTCATAGGCGGGACTCTGACGTCACCGACTCTGCGCAACGGCCGAGTCCGAATCAACCTAGCATTACGCTCCCGGCAAATCCAGCACTGATGAGGGGTCCGGCGGGGCATGCTAGAAATACCGCAGCCACAGTTACCGAAAGATCCATTTTGACGGGCTTGAGGACATGTTTCCTCGGAGATGAGGACAGTGTCTTGGGTGTCGCAGCCGTGGCAAACTCGGATGTGGGAGATGTAGTTGCACATGATGGGTATAGGGTAGAGAGTGATGAAGTTGGTTATCTGTAGACTAGGGTTAGGTTCATATTATGTGTGAAGGGGAGGCTAATATTATACGACATACAATATAGTAGGTGATGCTAAGGTAGTGGGGTGATATGATGGATTTCGAGTAGAAGTGTATGATACAGAATGGAATAACAGCAGAAAATCTTGAATAGAAAGATTGAGGTCCGGTTCTGAAGATATGAATGGGTGAATAATATGTGATTTGTCTTTTTATTTCCCAAAAACAAACGGTCGTGCACCGCGCTTCTTATATATTGCCCACCATGCCGTTATGTCCGCATCTTCACCCCCATGTAATATTCTCCTTTCAACCCTGGCCACAAGTAATAACTTTCGGCTGCTATCATTCTGTAATAAATGAGGCTCCAAAATCCTCTTCATTGTCTAGCTCTGGATCACCCACCCTACCCTCCACCGTAGTTACGATTTCCTGACTGCCACGCACGGAGGGATCTCCCATTCTCCCGCCTATTGCGTGATGATCCAGTCCGTCTTGTTCTGCAGGCCGTGGCATGCTGCAAAGCTACGCTATGCGAGCGAGCGTCGCTTGTGTAGCATGGCCGCTACAGGTGGATTTTTTTGTCGGTTGTGGGCTGTGCTGCAGGATATTGGCGTGAAGAACAAGAATATCTAAGATTGGCAATAGTTGGTTTTGCTCTGGATGCACTCAGTGGCTAGGGAAAGCATTGTTCTGCACATCTTAAACTAGGTATCGGAGGGGTCCTGAGTTAATAGAAGTATGGAGTTCTGTCGTACAGTATCCGTGATCAGTAGAATGTGGAGTTGACTTGGACAACGAAAGCAAACTGTTATCTGGTCAACAGCGGACTAAAACAAAAATATGGGATTGTTCCTAGCAGATCATTGGGCTAGGGACCCAGTCGGTAATTATAGCCCCCATCACATCGAGGGAATAACTGATTATTCGTATTATTCTCTCAGCAGACAAATCTCCATCTCGCACAAACCCAGCGATGGTTTTAGTTGGCGATCAACCATGGCTGTCATTGAGAATCTTGGAGTGGTTTTGTTGGATGAATGTATGGAGGGTGTGGCCGTGGAAGGGGCAGACGACGGGATGTCGCTGACTGCAGGCCGGCCCACGTTAGTGCAGGAATGGGTACGTTTCAAATGAGCACCGGACGCCTTTACAGTCGATGTGCCGTGTAGCCAGAGGGGTGTTAAGACCTTCTCAGACTATTGATGTCTTTTTAAGGGTCACGAGGGCAGTACTTTAAAGATGGTGAATGGAGCAGCTCTAGGCTGGCGGAGTTGGTAGCCAGAAGTATTGCTACACATTTTAGGCTGGGTGGCTGATTGGAACGGTCACTGCTTGCGAATAGAGAAGGTTCCTAGCTTTGAAGGGGGTATAAAGGTCAGCTTTCAGAGAAACAAAGTACTGTGTATGGCTTTTAATTGCACCCATTTCATAATTATCGGTACTAGATCGTCAACGCTGGCGTTCAGTGTGTTGCTGTGGACAATCAACGGGGCAAGTAACTACTAAGAAAGCAAACCTTGGATCTCGTTATTTAGATCCTATGCCAAATTTCGAGAGATCATGCATGCTTGAGTGAAAATCTGCAGTATAAAATTACCTATCAAATGAGCCCAGAGCACCGCTGTCTCTATTTCCTGGGGTTTGCATCAGAATGAGAAAAGGAGGATTAACCTCACGTATCCAATGCATTGACAAGACACATCACCCCTCCAAAAATGGTTAAATGTTGCCCAGGTCTTGACCTTCCAAGCCAATTAAACACCCCCGGTTTCATCGTCACCCTAGACAGGAACCCATCCACTGCCTAGTCTTGGAGGTTTGGGCTAGAGTTTCCAGACAAGCACGTATTGTTCGTGATCCTTGCACCTGTGTAACCACACACTTAGAATGCAACCGATAATAAAGTATTGTTGGAAAGGCCTGGGAACCACGAGTTGTGATTAGAAGCAAAAAACGCTCGTCGGACGTCCTGCCAGCTAAAACATGGTAGTTTGCAATGCACATCTGAGGTATTTCGGTGTGAGGCTGTACTGGCTAGCGGGTAGTAGCATTAGTAGGTCTTTTAGGGAGTAGCGGTGAAGTGATCTCTATGTAAATACCCACAATGCGGCAGATATCCCCGCGCGATGCGGGGGTCCGACTTGACGGACGGATCTATATCAGGACTCTAGAAGGCCGGGCTGTTGATGGTAATCCGTGTCTTTTAGCCACTATGGAACCTCATTCCTGATTGAATCATTTTGATGTGTTGGGCCAAAACTGGGAGTACATGTTAAGGCCATGGTGGCACCCAGCCAATAATTGACATTTCACCCTCGCACTACCACCATGCCACTAAGTCTGAGTACACTAGCCATATTGTATCTCCCCACTAATGACGGCCTATTGCAGGTTGATTGTTTGAAGATGAGTGGTTCGCCGAGGCTTGTTGGTTAAGAGAAAGTTGGTGAGTCTCTGTGCTATACGAAATTTGCATATTTTTAGAAGTGCTTGTTAGTGGCAAGACACTTCTTCCATCATTTCATTGCTAACAAAAGTGCCGGGTATTTTGGGTATGTCTTGGGAGGAAATTGTGTGATGCCAGAAGTTCTCCAGCCCACAGAATCATATCATAACCCAGAGTACGAGAAACAAGATACTGTTTTGAGAATTCAATTATTCATGAGCTGATGCCACATTCTAAAAGGTCCGTGTAGTGGTATGCATAAAATGCGTAGTTGAAACAAATCAATGATACGACAGGAAACAGTATATAAAGCGGTATCATATCCAGAAAATGTAGGGTATAAATTTAATATTATGCGTGAGTAATGACATAATAGCATGGATTGTTCAAAAATGGATATGGACGTAACCAGTCACTTCCCATACCTATTTGTGATAACAAGTAGCTCTTAATCAGTAACACAATTACCACAGGGTTTACATATGAGGCCTATGTGACTAGTTTGAAGCATAACCCTCCACCAGTTGGCAAGTCACCACAATGTGTTCATTTCACGACAGAATCCATATTTCCCTGTCTACCATACCTATCTTCTTTTGACTCTTCAGCCAACGATACCTAGGTGAGTTTGAGCCATCTTGAAAGTAGGACCGTGCAAAAAATACCACATGGATACGTATACAAACTAGCGGATGTCACCACACCACTTTGCAAATGAAATCCTGCCGATCCAAATCGGAGCCTTTAGAACCATTAGGTCTTCCAGGTCTTCCAGTAACCCCCAAAATGTACATAAACGGTAGATAGACGACTACCCCACTGAAATGACAAGGCATATTTCATTACATGAAAAACGAGTGAGACGTGATACCAATATCTCATAACAAAGATATGAATCGTGATTGAAGACAAGTGTGAAGTACGATAAGATTAGGTTGATAACGGGACCCGTTAGACACAAGAGAGGACTCATGGGAAGATCAGGAAGGTAACGTAAAATGGTTGTCCAATCAGCTAAGGCAAAGTAATAAACGTATACCAAATATCCCTCATGAAGCCGAATGTCAAAATATCGAGATGGCTTCTTGTGAAGCGAGGGTTACAGCAGTTATAAGCAGTCATTTGCAGCCTTTGCATAAAACTCTAGAGTGGTGAAGTTTATAGTAAAACGTAGGTGGGATGGCATTAGGGTATGAAAAAGAAATAGAAGTAATAAAACTTTAAGCAGATGAAAATATGACTGAGTTCATAGACTTCTGGTACGATGTGAACTTCACATCAAGGAGACCGATTACAAGTATTTTAGTGGCCTTTAGGTGGGAAAGTGGTAGACTTGGGCTCACCCTCGACAGGGAGTCTAATCCAGGTCATATGTGACAAGTGGGCCCAGTTTTTGTCCCACGTTGAAAGCATGAGGATGGTGTCCTTGTTAGTGAGATCGGGAACGACTAAGCAAATTGTTAGCAGTGATTCAAGTATGCAGCTGATCGATTTGTCATAACTTACGAAATCCAGCCTTGTGCTCAATGAGGTAAGCCTCCTGCTTGGACTTCAGAGCGTATTCCTTGGTGGAAGGAGGGCGGCCCGGGCGGCGGACCTTCTGGACTTCGGCGACTTCCTCGTCATATTGATGAACATAACTGATTCATGTTAGTCCATAGCTCATCAGGCATGGACTTGTATAGTTAACTTACGTCGAAACGATCTTACGAAAGTCGTCCAGCTCGAAGGTCTCCCCGTTCTTGGTCTGCGAAGCTTTCTGGAAGAAGTAGGCTCTCTCCACTGTGTGTATAGTTAGTAATACAAGATTTAATCATTCTCAAGTGCTTTCCAGGCATACAAAGGGGCTGCTCTTTCTTGGATCTGTTTCGCGCCAACTTTTCCAGTCTGCCGTCTCTTACACTGGCCTTGCGAAGTCTCTTGGCATCTCTGGAAAATTCGTGAAGTGATTCGGCCGAAGTCGTCCCAGCACGCTTCTTATTAATGTGTTTTCTGACTTTCTGAAAAGTTGAAGGCATTCTGTATATGGTAGATGAGATTTGTTGATTAATCTTGATATATGTAATATGAATAAAGTTTGTATGGAATGCAACTTGAGTGAGCGTAACTAAAATTCATACCCTTGCATTTCCAAACTTTTTGTACAACAATAAATTTTTGGGCAGAATTTAGCTCTTTAGCTTAGTCAGCTGGCATCAGTTGGCTGAGTGGTCTGCAGGATTCACACACCGGCAGTGAAGGATCCCGTTGATTGAATTCAATTTATCTATTTTGGGACAAAATTGTAACTCAACACTAGCTAGATGAATAATCAACCAACTCACATAGACTGGATCCAAAAATCATCGACCATATTTATTGTAACTAATTTTATTTGATTATCTTTAGTATTAGGTTATGTTCATCTTACTAAAGCATCTGATAGCTCTACATGCATACCACATTATCTTCTTTAGTATACTCCTACCCTTGAACATTATACCAGTAATCAGTCCTCAGGTTCTATATTTCCAACAATAATGCTTTGATATGGCCTAGATTCAGTGTCGCTAATCATATTTTTCACACTCTTATAACAACTTGAGTATATCAATAATCACCCAACTTGATTGGTATTTATTGCCAGAACTAGCACTCCCTTGGGCGCTAGGTGCTGGTGTTTATTTGACCCAAACCTAGTGGTTCGGATAAGATCATGCTAGTTAGAGATAGTATAACAGTCCTGCGATCAGTAATCGTTATATCCCAGTCCATTATGCCCATTCTCGGTCTGTTCTTCACATTCACTCACTTCTATTCCTTTGGGTTAAAACCCATAAAGGTCGGGCATATTTGTATATAAATATATGAAATGCAAACCCTGGTTGCTATTTTAACGCATAACACTCGGACGCGGCCATGAAGATGATGATTTTATCCTGATTACAGCAATTTTCAGGGGTGTATGCCCTGAGTTTGGGTTGTCATGATCCCATGTAAATTCAAGTTTAGTGGATATTTGAACTGTAAATGCACGCGACCCCACTGTACTTTCAGGGTGACGCGTTTTTCTCTCATACAATTGACTACCATCTGAATTAAGCATTTCTTATGATTTTGAATTTTATCGTGAGGTGGACCTGTATTACATCAACCAGGAGCTGTATGTGTTTTCACTTCCTCACCATCTTCTCTATTGCCAAGTCTCAATCTCTCTTTTTGAGACTCGATAACTTGACTCGACATTCGTTCCTTTTTTACTACCACCACTTTCGTTAATGACTTTCATCATTTTTCCGGTCGACCGCGCTCTGGGCTTGGACGCATACACAAGACAATCAACAGCCCTTCATTCTTTCAGTTATACAGACGACTTATAAATGATACATGGCATTTGGATGAACTACGAAAGCTTCCCTCTTCATCAATCACATCACCTCGAAAGTTGCGACCACTCGATAACTACATGTTGATGTTACTAGTCTAACTTCCATAACGATTCAACCAATTTTCATACGACGTTGTATTATACCATACCTAGATATCGTGTACTATACTTGTGATCTTTGAAGTTCCAAGTTCATCTTGTCTGTCCTTATTTACCCTTAGCAGCACTTTCGATCTTGCGAATAAGGACAAGATTTTATCTCCATTTGAAAATATTGAAATTGCCCCCGTCCAATAACCAATCTACCTGCACAAACACCATATTCGACCGCCCAGTTCTTCATTGACCTGAACAGGCCACGATGGGCGTCTCTGGTCTTCTGGGTTTGCTTAAAAGCATTCAACATCCCGGAGATCTCAAGAGATACTCAGGGAAGACTCTGGGCGTCGACACATATGGCTGGCTTCACAAAGGCGCCATCTCGTGCGCCTCACACCTTGCCCAGGGAAAACCAACAAAACGGTATGTTACTCTTTGACTTTGAACTGACAGATACATATATTATAATCATGCTTATGCATTATGCATGTAATCAGGCACGCTAACACGAATTGTCTTAGCTATGTCGACTATTGCATGTACCGTGTGCGTATGCTCCTCCACAATGGTGTCACACCGTACTTGGTGTTCGACGGCGACTTCCTCCCATCAAAGGCTGGTACCGAAGCCTCTCGAAAGGTGAAACGTGAGGAGAGCCGAAAGCGGGGTCTTGAGTTCATGAAGGCTGGAAAACATAAGCAGGCAGACGAGCAGTTCCAGAAGGCGATTGATATCACCCCAGCCATGGCTAGGGCTGTTATCGACGAGGCAACAAAGCTCGGTATCAAGTGTGTGGTGGCGCCGTACGAGGCTGATTCACAGCTTGTTTATCTGGAGAAGAAGGGGTTAATTGACGGTATCTTGTCGGAGGATTCAGATCTTCTTGTGTTTGGGGCAAAAGGCTAATCACAAAGCTTGATCGGTATGGGGCCTGTATTGAAATCAACAGATCCGAGTTTTGTCGTGTCCGTGAAGTTTCGTTTACAGGATGGACTGATGCGGAGTTCCGTCAGATGTGTATCCTGAGTGGTTGCGATTACTTGAACAGTATCAGCGGTATTGGCTTGAAGTCCGCACACCGGCTTCTCAGGAAACACAAGACAGCTGAAAAGGTTGTTAAGAGTCTTCAGTTTGAGGGAAGGTCGAAGATTTCAGAAAACTACATGACTGAGTTTGTCAAAGCCGAACTGACCTTCATCCACCAACGAGTTTTCTGTCCTATCAAGAAGGAGTTGGTTCTCCTCACTGATGATGAGACTGGCGCTGTTGATGGTATGCAATTCATCGGTGGGCATATACCACCTGAATTGGCTCGTAAGATCGCTGCTGGTGAAGTCGATCCTATAACTAAGAAACCCTTTGGTGATCCTATCCCTCATACCTCGTCTCGTAAGAGGCGGGCCATGTCTAATGGGTCTGACATTGCCATAACCTCTCGCTCTCAGCCCGCAAATCAGATCACGAACTTCTTCAGCAATCGGATAGCGATGGGCGAAATGGAAACCAATTGTTTCGCTGTTGAACCCGAGAAGGTTGCGGAGATCACTCGTAACGGTCTCGCTCCCCGTGTCTTTCCGCTGCCCCGTCCATACATTAGCAGCGGGCAGAATACGCCCACCCGTGGCTCGCCCCGCAAACGACGCCAGACGGAGCCCGTCCAAAACCTGCTTGCTCAGATACAAACAGGCGAGTTAACACCGACCGCTACCCCCGGTCGGATGAACTCAACCCCAAGTAGACATAGTATCGGCCCTGCTTTCATCGGCATGGGTTCCCAGGTTAGACCAAAGAAAAAGGCCCGTCTTTGTGATGATGATTTGCTCGAAGAGGCTGAGTTCGCTGTTTCGCCGGCGAGCAGGTTCTTTGCTTCATCCACGCCCAAGTTCCAATCTCCTGCTCCCACTCCCACTAAGCGCGCCCCCCCTCCGCCACCACCGGTCTTCAGCCGGGAAGCCATCACCCACACGCCAACGAAGCCGAAGGCTGTGGATACGGCTACTGGCAAGCAAACTCCTTCCAAGCAGACCAGAACATCGAAGATGGGTAACGACGCTGTTTCGGAGATGATAGAGAGCCTGCCCGATCTCGATGAGTGGCACACGCCTCAGAGCCGCCGCAGTAGTATCTTCAAGGTCTTTGATGACGTCACTGAGACAGGCACCGAGATCTCAGCTAGCTCTCAGCAGTCTCCACAGAAGTCACCTCGGAAAGTGGATCTGCCCATTACCTTAACGACACCCCTTCGTGGAGCCCCCACAACTCTGGCCCGTCATCAGGCCGGCCGTCACAGCATTTCGATGATGCCGCCGCCGCCAGTCCCGACCTTTGAAACGAAAGTTTCCAAGACTTTGACTTTGGATCAATTCCTTAGCTCAGGCCCTTCCAAAATGAGCTCTTTAGTTTCCCCAGCTGCCGCTAGCAGCCAACCCATCACGGCTTCCGTTGCACAAGCTCTCGTTCCAGGATCTTCTACTCCGAGTACCTCTCAGCGCTCATCATTAATCGCTACCCCAGGGCTCAAGATGAGCGCAAGTCAAGTCACCACGCCTCGCATGACTCCTTTACAACATATGGGATTCAAGGCGCTTGGTACTTTCCGTACGGAAACTCAACCTTCCCTCACGAAGTCGAATTCTTTGGGCAACATTAAGAAGCCTTTTGGGAGGTTCGTCCTGTGACATCGGCTAGCCTCATCAGTTCTTCAATACCTGTGAAGCCCATGCTAAACCATAGCAGTAGTCAGTCTGTGTTGAGTGCCTCGCAGGGTAGCGAGGATATGCTGCCATTCATAGATGCTGAGCAGGATGATGATGAAGAAGATCCGGTGAGCTCTGTGAAGCCTCTCAACTTGTCTGCGTTCCGCTATAGGAATTAGACTAGATCGCGTGGTTGAGTATCATCACCGTGTCATTACTATTATACGTAATATATACCTTTGCATCTGGCTCGTTTGCTGATCTCATATAAACGACCAGCTTTGTTTTTGTTCCCAACAACCTTCATCTGCGTCTTGTTTTCTTCTTGTTTTTACTCTGTATTTTGCCATATTTTTCACCTCCTTTTTCAATCATGTTATGAACTATCGGTTGCTAGAGTCTCATGGGTTTTTGGGTTCCCGAATATGCGTGACGCTTATACTTTCCATCTTAGCAATTTGATTATTTATGATTCTCACTTCTGTATTCTGTTTTTATGTAATAGCGACCTCTTTCATATTCTAAGGTGTTCATTTCGATAATTGCTTCATATTTTCGTAATAGCTACAACCCCTATATTGTTCGTGACGCTCATGTTATTTTATCTCCTTGCAGAATGCCAGGGGTCATCTCTTGACACAGGGAGATCACGGCCACGATGATGCAGTCCAGAAACTTTGATTCCTTCCACGTTGACCACATGCTGTTCGACCTGACACCTTTGGAAGATCTTCGAGACGTTCAGGCTGCGAAGCTGAAGATGAAATATCATTGAATAGGTCCGTTAATGAAATTCATTTGGAAGATACCGCTTGGTCTGCATACTTGATGCATGTCTTGATGTAAGGTAGAAAGCGGACCCTTCATTTCCTGGAGTGTTCTATCGCCACTGGCTAGACGAGGCTGAAGTTACCGTGATTTGTCGCTGTCGTTTTGCTGTTACCTGTTGCAAAGTAATGGGGGGAATATGGGGCTCTAGGTGACAATAACGCCAATTGCACTAAGATTTTCACCGTCAGGAGACGCAAGTTCCCTAATTTGGTCGTTTTTCAGGTTATGATGGGGAAGCTCTAGGGTGCGGCAGACGCTGGAGCAGTTGGAGTTCGATTGTGGATATTTTGGGCCTTGATTGTGTCCAGTCAGGTATTTGTGACTCCCGAGTGTTATTTGAAGCGCTTGATATGTTCCCTAATACATTCTGCAAAGTTTCTTTCTTCATCCACACTCATTCATTTTTTTTTTTGAGATTCACTATTCACACATATTTATAATGTCTTTCTTCCGTGCTTCTTTCATCCGCCTCACCGCCACTCGCCGCCTCACCGTTCGCGCCCCCGCTGCCCGTACCTTCACCTCCAGCACCCAACGCTTCGTCAAAGTCGGCGACGAGATCCCCGATCTCGAGGTTCTGTGCGAAGACTCGCCTGGCAACAAGGTCAACTTGAAAGAGGAGTTCGAGAAGACCAACGGTATCATTGTTGGTGTTCCCGCTGCTTTCTCGGGTGCTTGCTCCAGCTCTCACGTCCCTAGCTACATGACCCACCCCAAGCTCAAGCAAGCCGGTCAGGTTTTCGTTGTGTCGGTTAATGATGCTTTCGTCATGAAGGCATGGCACGATCAGATGGACCCTGCCAAGCAGACTGGTGTAAGTGCAATATAGTTGTCGTTTGTTGTTGAGATTCTTAAGATCTTTTTTCCGAATGAGGAATATGGTGGCAGTCTCAATTCCCTCTAGTATCCGCTTCGGAAAGCTCTTGGCTGAACCTGATATCGAGAATGTCATATTATATAAGCACATAAATATTAATCGATTCGATCCAACAGCTTCGTTTCCTTGGCGACCCCTCCGGGGAGTTCACTCGTGCTCTAGAGCTTACCTTCGACTCCAAGGCCATCTTCGGCAACGACCGCAGCAAACGTTACGCTCTGGTAGTCGAGAACGGCAAGGTTGTTAAGACCTACGTTGAGCCTGATAACATCGGTACCACTGGTAAGCAACCAACACTCTATTGCCACTTGCAACATTTTTTACTAACCAAACACAACAGTCTCTATGGCTAATCATGTTCTGGGTTAAATCCGTCACCTTCAAAACTCCAACTCATCACACGACTTTCCTTTGTACAATACTTTGTTATGCTATTTGTTTCTTAACCACACATAGACATTCCCTTCGTCCTACAAATACAGCCTAAATCTTCCTAGTTCATAACTTTAATGCTTCTAATACGTCTCCAGTCTTCCAAAATCCGCGAATTCGCATCATGTATCTTGTCGTTTATTACGTGATCAGGCCGAGATTGAACGCGCACCGACCGGCTCTTCCAAGTGCTTGCAGCAAACCCCCGGTTCTGTGATACTGGCGGCCTGTACTAAAGCAGCTGTGCATGTTGGATTCGTAGTAGATGACCAATCAGAGATGGATGATGCGAGCCATTCCCGATTTCAACAGTCAGAGCATATATCGCACTCGTATCGCTTTTCTCAATTAGCATTGTCAAAACTCGATTTGTTAGTCTTGTTATTACTAAGTTGTCGCTACAGGCCGCACTTTTAGTGATTTGTAGCTGTAGACCCTAATCACAAAAGTGACTTGCTAAGATAATCATACCTTCATGAAAACAATATTTTTGTTCATGACAAAAAGTAAAAAAAAAACCATCTTCATTCACATCAAGAAGTGAATGAGTTGTCTTGTGCCTATACATTATCCTAGGCTCAATACAATTCCGACGTCCACCTCATACCATAGCCAAGGCTCCTCTGACACTACGTCGGACCAGATTCACAACTGGCTCACTTAATGACCCTTGGCAGTACCCAGCTATTTCCTCATTGCCTAACCAGTGCTTTACTTCTTTCAACTTTCACTCTTTGTCCCTCAATTCTTCAACCTATCATACTTTCATGACATTGTCCTATTCACGGCAAATCATTCGAGTAGTCTTTTATAATCTTTCTTTCATTAGAAACCAATTCGACTCTGTTTCACTATCACGAATCATTATATCTATTCACCGTAACTGGCCCGGCCCCTGATCCTCATCCCAAGATCATTAGGCTCTCATGATCAACCTCTTTTGAGATCACTAAACTAGTTGGCCGAGTGATATTTGTTCGGTTCCTTTCTTCGCTATCAACTTCTGTTGATTCCTCTTCGTCATTCTCTACGATTCAAGGCAATCATCAACATAACTTCCCATCGACGCCCTGGTTCTGCCTCAAGGTTTAGACCTAGACTCTGCTACCACCTGCATTCTGCCCTTGTCGCTAAAAGGCTGGTCACGTTTCGATCAGATCTAACGAAATCGTCATTTTCTAAATTTCCTTTTCTTCAACTTCCCTCCCAACCCATTCACCAGTAGCGCCCCAGAACATCGGGTCGCTTTCATTGTTTGGGTATCGCTTGCCCAACATTCCGTCACTCACCCGCAAAAGAAAGGCGGCCGAGGCGTCCCAGCCTGCAGCTACCATCTCAAACAAGAAGATTGCTGGAACTTCTACCGTCGCTTCCTCGTCTAAATCTGGCTCTCAGTTTCCTATAGACGACCAAGAAGTTATCGACGATATTGCAACCAGTACACGCCCTGCCCAACCGACGGATCACCTCGACCATACACAGACTCCGCCTTCTCCTGTCCCGACCAGAGCCAACACCATGAACTCCGACGATGAAGAATACCTTTCGCTCTCAGACAGCGATGCCGATCTTCTCTTAGATTCGGACGATGATCTTGATGGTATGTTACTCGAAATTTCGATGTCTCTGTTACACTTTTCCACTGAGATTCGTCTACTTTATTCGATCTTGATGAGTCGCTTGTGTACATCATGTGATAGGTGAGGTCATCGCCTCGCTGCATGGTATGCGGCTAGCTCGCCCTTTGTACCCTGCACACGCGGGTTTTGCATCATGTGAACAATCTGCCCCATGAATTCTGAATATCGACTAACTTCCTGATCTTCTTTGTAGATGATTCTGGAGAAGAACTCGATGCCTATCAGCCTGATGACGAATATATCTCTAAAACCGAGAAAGTCAAGCAATACGCACACGTTGACTACAAAGTATACAGCCAAGATGAGCTGAAGGCGCAACAAAACCACGAAATTGCCGATGTCAACATGATTCTTAACCTCGGTCAAGACGAGACCGCAATCCTGCTGCGTAGTTACCGCTGGAACAAGGACAAGCTAATTGAGCAGTACATGGACTCCCCGAATCGTGTTCTGGACAGCGTTGGTCTCCGTAAGACATCCAGCGAGAAACCTACCATTCAGAAGTTCCCTGGGTTTTGCTGTGATATTTGTTTCGATGACAAACCTGATTTGGAGAGCTTTGCCATGAAGTGTGAACATCGATTTTGTGTCAACTGCTACCGCCAATACCTGTACCAAAAGATCAAAGAAGAAGGAGAAGCTTCTAGAATTCAGTGTCCACAAGACGGCTGTAACCGAGTTCTTGATGCGTACTCGCTTGACATACTAGTGAGCGATGAACTTCGTGAACGCTATCATGAGCTTCTTGACCGAAGCTATGTTGAGGACCGTGACAAACTCAAATGGTGTACGGCGCCTGATTGTCCCAACGCAATCGAGTGTGAGGTCAGGAAAAAGGATCTTGAGAAAGTTGTTCCTAGTGTGAGCTGTCTTTGTGGGCATCGTTTTTGCTTTGGTTGTCTACAGGTTGATCACAGACCAGCACCTTGTGATCTTGTGAAGCGCTGGCTCAAGAAATGTGCAGATGATAGCGAAACAGCGAACTGGATTTCGACTCACACCAAGGAGTGTCCTAAATGCAACTCCACTATAGAGAAGAATGGTGGTTGCAACCACATGACATGTAGAAAGTGTCGGTACGAATTCTGCTGGATGTGTATGGGACCCTGGAACGAACATGGCACTAGTTGGTACAATTGCAATCGTTACGAGGAGAAGTCGGGCAGTGATGCTCGCGATGCTCAGGCTAAGAGCCGTATCTCGCTGGCGCGTTACTTGCACTACTACAACCGTTACGCCAACCATGAACAGTCAGCACGCCTTGACAAGGAACTCGCCACTCGTACCGAAGTCAAGATGATCCAACTCCAGGCTGCGTCGGGCCTTTCATGGGTTGAAGTGCAATACCTCAAGTCTGCGGCCGATGCTGTACAAGTCTGCCGTGAGACCCTGAAGTGGACCTACGCCTTTGCTTATTATCTCTGCCGCAACAACATCACCGAGATGTTCGAAGACAATCAGAAAGATCTTGAGATGGCTGTTGAGGGACTGTCACATCTGTTCGAGAAGCCTGTTACTGATCTGGCCACCAGTAGTGGTCTCAAGACCGATATCATTGTGAGTATAACCTCGATGACGACAAGAATCAAATCATATGAAGTGCTATCACTGACCAGGGTTCACACAGGACAAAACTGCCTACTGCAACAAAAGAAGGGTCATTCTGCTCGAGTACGCTGCCGAGACTCTCCAAAAGGTATATCGAATTCCTACATCATTCTGCTCTGCTGTCCCATACTAACTAAGATTTCAGGGCGTTGGACTTTTAATCACAGTAACGAACCCATTGGAATCAAGGTGAATGGGGCCATCCCTAATGGCTCTGCCCCTGGTGTATCTGATGCCACACCGGCTTAGTTTTCTGGTACTTGCGACTTGATTGCGGCGCAACGCCTGGCGGATTTACGAGACGAACAGATACGTTTGGCTAGAGTACAGAGGATCGATATTCAGGTCAATAACCGAACTATTATTGCTTTGAAGGTTGTTTCGTAACATGTGGGGACAAGTAGGGCAGAAATAGCCTATTTATCCTTTTGGGGGCTGCTCTTGCTTCTACTGACCGCGGTCACGGATAATCTATTCCCGAGCAAGCTGTGGTCATGCCATGACTAGCACAACTGGGGAGAGGTGGAGGCTCTGTATTTGACGAAGATATCCCTAAGATCTTCAGAGTGTCACGAGGAAGTGAGTAATTAGACTCGAGGGAGTTATCACATGAAAAGTCAGTGAGACTGGCTTGTACTATTCCATATTCATACCAGGCCATATATATGCCGGTGGAGAACAATTAACAAATTATCCGACAGATGTTGCTGTGAAAGATTCGGTAGTACGAGCTTGTTCCAGTAAGACGGGCCATCTCTTTGATCGATGAGCTGCCTTCCCGTCAGCTCTCCAAATCATCGGTCATCCTTCTGTATTCGGCCCAGCTTCTTCTTCCCATCATCAAGTCTTAAACCCTCCAGCCTCAGTCCCTCCTCGTCAGTTTCAACCAGAATCTAGGCTTTAGTCTTCCTTCAGCCTCATTTTCTCTCCTCATCTGAGTTCTTCAAGTAATACCTGACCATTTTAACAAGGTCCTCGACAACATAAGCGGTCAGAATCTTGAATGGTCTGTTTTGGATGACCACAGCAATACATCCATAAAAAGATCAACCCAGCAATAATGACAGATTTACACTTTTGAAGCTTGGTGATTTTCTTGTTTTCTGTTTGTCTACTATGCATATTGTGTTAGAGTATCTTGTTGTCTTCTATCTTCATATCCATAGTCTAGACGGTGTTGTTCCTTGTTTTATAGCACATAGCGAGCGTGCCAATAGATTCATAGTTTGGTGTAATGAAATATGATTAATAATTTCCTTAATAACAAAATCTGGTGATGTCGGCTAGATGGAGGTAGTGTTGTGTCGTGCAGGTGTTAGCTTCCGGGTCCCGCACAGAGGAATTAAGGTCTCCAATCGCGTGATGTAACGCTTTATAGCCGCTTCAATCACAGCCTCGCGGCTATTTGGAGTAAAGCATGTAAATACGGTCTGACAGACGTTATGCCCCACCAATTGAAGGTTTCTTTGTCCAAATGGAATCTCTACGGCAGATCCCTCGGAAACCATCTACCTGGTGTCCCTGAACCCATCCTGTCTACTCAGGTACAACCACTTAATCAAAGCTCTGTCGATGAGTAAAGACACCCTCACGGCCCACACAATCCCATGTCATCAGCACTTAACCTTAATTTCTTTACACTCGTTAACCATCAGAACTCTGAGATTCATCAGGCGATCAGCGAGATGTATCGGATACGCATATCCCATTTTTAGAGAGATGGGTCCGAGTTATATGGAATGGAGCGGTCCGTGGGTTGAGGGGTTTGGGCGGGTGTCTCGAGAAGACGATAGGGGCTAAGGTTTCAGTCCTGGGGATGCCAGAGAGGATTGTGAAACTGAAAATAGTTGGAAAGGGAGATGGCATGATAGTTGTGATAAAATTGGAGGAGGGTGAGGAGTGACAGGGTTTGACAGGTAGAAAGAGAGAAATGGCGGATATATAAAGGTTCGTGATGGTCCTGGGAGTTAAAATGTTGGAGAATTCTTTTCTCTTTAGCCCACTCCTGGCTTTTTCCGAGTTCTTGATTGATTATTCGTGAGTCTTGCTAAATTTGTTACTTTCTTTACTCATATACATTCTTTTATTCCATCAATTTTGTCTCTTTAATTTCATTTGGCTCTCAAACTTTAAACTTCATTCATATATATTCATCCAATTTTTAATTTCACAAGATGATGTTTACACCTTCAGCCCTGGCCCTTGCGACCATTATTACTCCAGCTCTCGCTTCCTCCAAATTGTCCCCGGATCCTCTTGGCCCGATGTAAGTCTAAATTCGGAATAAATTTGCATCACGTGACTATCACTAACAACCATCAACAGAACAACGGGAAGCATATTCAGGCTCACGGCACTGGTATCATCAAGGTTAATGACACCTATTATATTGTCGGCGAGGACAAGACTAACGGGTCCAACTTCCAAAACATTAACTGCTACTCGAGTCAGGATCTTGTCCAGTGGACGTACCAGGGTGCCCTTTTGTCGCAGACTACCGAGGCTGGGGACTTGGGTCCTAACCGTGTTGTTGAGCGTCCTAAGATAATTTTCAATGACAAGACTCAGAAGTATGTTCTCTGGATGCATATTGACTCTTCCAACTACGGCGAGGCCAAGACCGGTGTTGCTATTAGTGATACCGTCTGTGGGAAGTACACTTATCAAGGTGCCTTCCAGCCCATGGGCCACCAGAGTCGTGATATGAACCTGTTCAAGGACGACGATGGCACTGGATACCTTCTCACCGAAGACCGCGAGACCGGTTTGCGTATCGATAAGTTATCCGATGATTACCTCAATGTCACCGAGGAAACCTTCACCTGGACTGACAGCGTCGAGGCCCCTGCCATGGTCAAGAAAGACGGCATCTATTACATGTTCGGCAGCCACCTTTCCGGTTGGGACCCCAACGACAACATTTACTCCACCTCGACTTCCATCTCATCCGACTGGTCCAACTGGACAACCTTTGCCCCTGTTGGCTCCAAGACCTTTACATCCCAGACTACCTCTGTCATTGCTATCAACGACCAATTCATGTATCTCGGTGACCGCTGGATTTCCTCTGATCTTGAGGCTTCTACGTACGTTTGGCTTCCCATCGACATCAACAATGGTGTCGCTGCCATGAACAACAACTTCGTCAACTGGATCCCCAATGCCGCCGGCGGTGTCTTTGCCTCCGGTGTCTCCGAAACCTCCTACGAAGGTGAGGTCGGCACCTCAGCCAACGGGGCCAAGGCCGTTACCTGCAACGCATGCTCCGGTGGTTCGGCCATGGGCTACATTGGCGGGACTGACGGGGGCGCTGTCACTATCAGCAACGTTGCGGTCCAGACTGCAGGATTGACGACGGTGAGGGTGAAGTACTACAATGGGGATTCATCGCCAAGATATGCGAATATTTCGGTGAATGGGGTTAGCAAGACGTATCAGTTTATCCCGTCGCATGGAGAGTCGAAGAGTTTGGCGTTGACGGTGGATTTGGCGGCGACGAACGTGATTGTTATTGAGGGGGCTGGGAATGAGATTTGGGGGCCGGATATTGATAGGCTTATTGTTCCGCAAGCTTGAGGAATTTGAGTAGCTAACTCTTGTGATGACTGAATGTATTGAATATTATTGTATGTTTTTTTACAATTCTACCCTTTTCTTGTAGCTAGTTGTGGTAGTACATATACATGTGCATACAACACAAGACCTATAAAGACTGAGGTCTCAGTTATTCCGTGAATCCTCTTGTCGTCTATCATCTCAGCTTGTACTATCCAGTCTCACAAAAACCCTCGACCTCAGGTCCTTTAAGCCGCCCAAAGACCTTTATAGGTTCTCAAATATAATGACTTTCTCATTGTAAAACTACCTAGAGTACGGTTTTTTTTCCTCGCAACACAACGCACCAAGTACCCTTTCTAGAACCGACGGTAAAAATAGGGTCTCAGATCCCAGTAGTCAGAGACGGGGTTGATGGGTGGTGTCCTTGGATGGCTTGAAATGGGGAGGACTCAAGGCGGGATGGGGGATGGCCTATCAAATCAAGGTTTAGGGTTAGTATTTGGGGGGACACGAAAAGTCATGGCATTGGTCGAAACTCTGTAAGGCTTTGATTTGAGGTTTGCTCAGGGTAGTGATACAGAGGGTTGATAGTCTTTTGACTTTAGGGGCTCGAAATGTTATCTCAAAGGCAACTGAATCCTTTCGATACAAGAACTGGCGATGCACTAACCTACGTTGCCCCTACGACCAACGAAAGTCCTACCCTACCCACCAATTGACACCGCTTATCATTGTCTCACCCTCCACCATCCCATTTCGCTCAATGAGACACCATTTCCCTATCTCTTGACTCAGGACTATCATCTCTACCCAAACATATACTCGTCCCTTTACTCTCTATCTCCCTTGACATTTCCCCAACCTTCCGCATTCTCACGTCATCCTGTCTCCTTCGAGCCCCGTGTCTCCGCCTACACCCGCCCATTCCCGCCTCCGATTAGCCCTTGACTTCCCAAAGTAGGTTGACGCATATTTGGGTTGCTCGAAATGCCCATAGAATCTAATACCTCCATCGGCATTTAGTACGCCATGTCTCAACGGCGGCGGTGTGACTTAGGATTCCCCTGTCGCGGTGGCCGTCACAATGGGGACAAACAGATGAATAGGTCCAGTATCCTGGGAGCAGTAACGTATCTTAGGATTTGTTATTTTGTTTACTTTTAGACCTAGCTGCGATACTGCCATGACTGGTCGAACATGCTTGCTTTTTTGTATAGATGGACATCTGGGACCTTGGTGATGCATATTCCCTTCTGGTTGGAAGTGAACCTTGTTTCTATCAGGCCACAGTTCGTCGGGGTCCCTTGCATAGTGCTAGCTACAGTCATTGCCCAGCGGAGTTTAGTTGATATCCCTTAAAAAGAAGCAAGTTGTCAAATACGAAACGGGATCAGCTATGGTAGACATTAATAAGAGATGAGCTGATCTATTAACGCTAGATGATGTGGGTCTCAGTAACATTGGAGATATGTATGTATCCCTATTGCGAACCCTCGTCTGGTTAATGACTAGGTCCACTCGAATACATGAACTATCCGTCTATAGAGAAAGTGATTAACCAAGGGCTGGTAAATTTTACATTAACGAGTTTGAGTCCCGCATTGTAACATGAACAGGGAACTTGTAGAATATATTATATAGGCCGCTGTATCCTGGGTGAAATATTCACTGAAATGTGGATTTACTGAAGTCTACAGCATATAGTCGTTTGTGTCACCAGTGGCTTCAGTACTAGCGTTATAATAAATAGGTTATATCGACAAGAGATATTCGGATTATGCTTCATGTGCATCTGAGTAAACCTTTTTTTCTTTTTTTCCTGCAATGATATTTGTTTTGTAAATAATTATTTTTTGTTTCTTACCTAGCTCGTCGATTCACATCCAGAACACCTTTCTTCTTTCTATCACAAAACCGAAAATATGATATTACCCTCAAGACTGGTTCCATCACACCAAACCCAGCCTATCACACCTCTAAAGCGGCTCCGACAGGGACAAGTACACTTAACACATCACCCGTCACATTAAACTGCCATACTACAGACAGTATTATCACATCCCAGGTCCCCCAACCACAAACCACATGAGACCTCTATTGGCTCAGCCGACCCGCGGTATTCATTGTAGGCGGTGTTTAATGCAGGGGTTTCCGTCACTGTCTCCAAGAGAACATATCCGAACATATCCTGAGCGACCAGACCAACAATTGTCAATCCCATCCTCTACTAATGTAATTAAAGGAAGCTATCACAGGTTTCGAGGCACTTCTGTGGCAATGTGATTCAATACCCTATTGCCTGCAAGGTCCAATGACGCACTGGTAACCCAGCCTCCAGAAAGTGACGGTTACCCCTCACTATAATATGACAATATGGAATTAACTGATTCCATACGGATAAACGCCCTGTTGGTGTTTCTCACTATATCGCACAAGTAAGCGTGTGCAAACCCACTAACAATCACAGCCAGACCCGATAATCTGGCTCCGGAACAACGATACCTAGGAACCCTAAAGATCCCATTTTCTTATGGGATCTCGCAGGTCACGCGTTGTCCCCAATGAGCATCGGCCTTGGTCATTTTACTTAATATATGTATTGTTAAAATTATTGAAACGGCTGCCGCCACATTCCATCAACAGCAAAAGTCATAAATCCACATGTCATGTTGGGCTTCGTTTGAGGACTCCTAAGGAGTGTTTGGTTGTTGTTTGGAATACATCATGCTTGTTCCGAGACACCCAGACGTTTAGAAGGTCAAAGGAAGATAGTGTCCTTCGATGTAAGGAGTGACGTTAGATATCAAAGGAGATTAAAATAGGCCGGAGCAAATGAAGTTAAAATAGTACCGAGCTGTCACCTTAGTTCTTCTGACTAGAAAGGATTTCGAAGGGTCCACAGAGGGAACGATAGATACAGAGGCGGCGCGCTATGGATTTTCCGGCTCCTGAGTGAGGATGGGCGCTGGATAAGACAAGTTTTAAGGGAGGAATAGAGCGAAAATGAAATGAAAAGACAACCCGGAAACGACAGGATTTGAACCTATGCAGCCGAAGCCATGAAATTTCTAGCCTCACCCATTAACCACTCCGGCACATTTCCTTATTCATTTTTCGCTTTGGCTGAAATAAAGCAAATAGAAGCAATTATATAGCAAAGAATGTATATTACAGAGGTTTTGACTTAACCCTAATATTTATATGAATTGTTGGCTTACAATAATACAAGTTATAACAATGTTAGTTTCAATATAATGGTCTTTGAAAATAATACTCATTTCGGCCGAATCACAACTTGACATGGAAGTGTGCATGCGTAAAGCATATACTGTATTTCTCACTGGACACCCTTCTGAAACATTAACTTGGATGTTTATCTTAGGATCTGATGGTGTTCAGGGGCACATGACACACTTTAGGGTTATCTATCGAATTTTACTTTTAGGATAATTGACATCTTTTTCGTCTTTTTCTAAGTAACAAATGGAAAAAAACACTAATGGTTGTGGCTGTGAAATTCGGTTGAATATCTTTTGCCATAAACTTCTTATCACGATCCATTTCGACAACAAATTATAATTTAATTTGTCTCTTATCCAGTCTGACAACGTCCCTTATCCTGCCTTGTGTTCTTCACCAACGTGCCCTATATACAAAAAATGCAACATTGTCAAGATATCCCGCTTCTTTATGCAAGGCTGCAGAAGCGACCACAATGTGATACACGCGTGAGCAAGGAATATATACAGGCCCAACCTAGCCACCAGTCTAGCCGTGAACAAAATAGCCACCTACATGAACATCGTGAGAGACATTGTGAAGCAAATTGCGGTATGACCGACTCCTATACCCCACGAGTTTTGACCTGATCTTACTATTTTTGCTGATGATGCTCGGCATATAGCTGCAGGGTGATGAACGAACCAGTTGATGACGACCACAACGGCAGGAAAAAGACCGCAGAGCCGATGTGATGCTGAGTGATGTTTTTATTGTTGAGAATCCAAGCCACACGTACAGCGTTACAAATTCTCCTCAGTACTCCCTGTTGTTTGCGCCCGGTAAAGACTAGGTCCGTAGACTAAAAAGTGTCTGTGGGTTGGGTCGTGCAGGCATAGAAATATTACGGGTTTAGGATGTAAGCGATAAACAGGAACGAGATAAATATTGATGCTGTGCAATGTGATTATTGGATGGAGTGTCGGGATGGTGGTAAGAAGTACGGCCGCTGATAAGAGATATCGAGCTATAGTCGGGAAATAATGAATGGAAATGCACATTTACGATGACGTCGAATAGTGATAGATACCGGAGGCAACGGAGATTAAGGATAAGCACATGATCACGATGAATCTTTAAAGGGCCTTTAAATATTCAACGTGAGTCCCGAGTACTCACAAGATCGAGATTACGGTCCGGGAAATAGTAATCAAAATATACCTTATTATCTGATTGTCATTTCTCCGACATGGCCTCACGGTATGTGGGCAACAACTGAAAAAAAACTATTTAAATGAGGTTTTTATGGGTTAGGTGAGATTCCATCGTCTTCTTCCCGGGCCGGAAGAACTAACCACAACGTTAGAGCTCGTACATAGATAGCAGGACTTCATTAGCAGCAAAAGAAACAACATCAGGAAGAATGGTGAACTTGGAACTGGGCTGGACTAGAGCCAAAAGACAAGTCCGTGCCCTAACTTCAATTTTGTGGTTTTGCGTCATAGACAGCAAACTATCTTCGACTATGTATCCTTGATCGCACTTGAAGGGAAGGGAAGGGTGCCCTTGAAAGGGTCTGGGGGGCTCGAAGCGGAGGTGATACGTGAAGCCAAGGTGAGACTATGGAATCCTTGGGCGATATGGGGGCGAGACTAAGAGGAGATATGCCGTGAAAGATGCGATGACAAGTCATGAAGAGCAAGTGTATGATATCGGAAAAAAAAATAAATAAAGAATTGTGCAATATAAACAGGCCATGACTGCAAAATCATGATGGAACCCTCGGACGGATGTCCTAGAAAGCAACTAGAGGGTGATGAAAAGGGCCTATCGATGAAAGCTTCTCGTTATCTCCAAAGGGCTCTTTCGAGGTTAAACTGGTTCTCGCTTGTTGATGACCAAGTACATGACACCCCTGACTTCGATCTCTGATCACCACAATCCCCTTCCCTTGAGTTATTTCTAGACAGATATCACGATGATCAAATATATCCATCTTAAGTCTAAAGACCGAAAGTCACTTGCCGGATTCTTCCTGTACTAGAAACATGAACACTCTAACCGACATCGTCCAACCCGCCACTCACACAAAATGCACCCAAAGTAGAAGCTCGATAGAAGACTCGTAGAACACTACATAAGCATACAGCTAAACGTGTTTGCCCTGAAGTGGGCCGTTTGGTGCCTGTGAGATGCAAGGTACCCGGAATGACAAAACCAATCAATCCACGAGCACTCTCAAAATTAGAAATAGTTGGTCAACGGGGGAAGCAAAACCCCGCTATGGCTTACGCACCCAACCTCTTTCTAGCCTGCGCCTCTGTCTGCGATGGCGCCAGAATCAGCGGTTACAGGTGGTGATTCGTGTGCGGAATAATGTGTTGGACATTCCGGAGGGAGTAGCGGCCCATGTCAGGCATGGAAGCATCGAGGAAAAATGGAGAATATGGCAAGAGCCTAAGACAGAAGGATTTCACTGCTATTGAATGTGGCGCTGTTGGAGAACAAAGGACGTCATGTTTCCCACCTTTTTTTCTTTTGATAAAATTAACTATTCGAAATATATGAATTTCTTTTATCTGACTTGAAATCAATGTTTATGGTGATATGTCACAAAAATCCATTGTCATTAAAAAAATTCAATATTTTCTCCAAGAGTCTGAGGGTCGTTTGCCGGAAGTAGACGGGTATTAGGATTATCCTCCACCTGATCGGCTGCTCTTGTTTCAAAACTTGTCAACCAACGCTACTTTCAAAGATTTCATTGTTCCATACCCTTACTAATAACTCGGGGTCACGACTATCCGACATGTCATGACAATGAACACCTGCTTTCGAATGTCTGTTCGTCGACTGTACATACCGCATGTCATGTTGTCTTGTATACGGTGTCGTAGAATACAGGAACCGCCCAGCTCCTCTCACTTCTAGCGTTACAACGGACATGATGCGTTGCGCTTCTGCATACACTTAACCGTAGATTTCACTGATATCCTCAAACCATGATGATAAGTTGGGTGAAAACGATGGCGGCTCAGAGCTTGAATTTGGGGAAAGATCACCAGGCTGTGAAATGCCCTTTTGTTTCTGTGATATAGGGTATTGTTGGTACCGTTGATATTGGTTCAATTTTACCCTCGATGTTTCGGCATATTCCACTAACGAGATATAAATATAATATCTTACATTTAGACGTCAGGCTGTACTCACATTACTAGACACAGGGACAAAGCGGCTTCGCTCTCGATGATACGTACCGAGGGCTCATTTAGTCTGCCTCCGCTAGTGCAACCATTATCAATTCCTGATATCTCATACATTCCAGTCCAGGGTCGTTTCAGAAGTGACTCGCGGCTTCCGACGTTTGACCAAACAAAAGAAAGAATCAGATGCCAAACGCCAGATTAGTTGACATTTGGTTGCTGCAGATTAGGTTCGAAGACGTTGAAGACTGAGACGAATGTTACTGTGATGAGTGGACAATGAGAGGAGAGGCCCCAAAATATGCAGATGGACAGTCGTTGGCTGTTGGGGTTGGGCATTTTGACAGAAATCAAAGAAATAAATATGGCGATATATTGTATTCCTGAGTATCCGTGCTCTCTTTGATAGAGACTATGAAACTTAGATATTCAACAAGCTCTAAAATATCTTCGGATTTTCCATTCAATGGTTACCAGATGCTCATAGAAATCTACGTAGCCCCACCCATCTCCCTCAATGCTCTCAGAGATCACCAGCTCTCCGCGGCGCTTTTGCTCCCCTCAACTCGGGCCCTCTGATGTCGTTCCGGCTATCAACATTATACCGCGACCATTGCACGCCGCTCGATCCTCCTGACCTGTCCCTTCATCCTCTTACACCCTCTCCCCACTCTGAAATCACCAAGCCACTCCATTGAAAACGGAGCCACCACCAACATGGGATCTCAAGCAAAAATCCTAATCCTGTAGACCGTCTTGTTGAGTGCAGGACACCTGCCGAAACAAAGAACCGCCATTCCCACCTCCCCACATTGATTGATGATGGTGGACGACGCCACGAGAAAGCATCAATCTTTTGAGGGCAATTTGATGCTGGTAAAGGGAACCCCGCTGGAACAATAGCGTATAGGCCGGTTGGAGGTTTAAAGGACTGCCTATAATCTACCCGGAACTATCTGTCAAACAGACGGGAACTACGAACTTGTGATCGTACTCGGCGGTTGCTGCATTATTTCTGGAACGATCCACAGAAGCTTTTTAGTTCTATAAGTGAAACTTGGCCGTTTTTCTATGTACTGTATTGCTTCTCACGAAACCTCGACGTAAAACCAACTAATAACCATCTCCCAGCATAGTGAGAATCACCATCGTCCATAATCACCACCACTTCATAAGGCCCTGTGATCGTGACATATAGCTCCAGGGTCCGTTCCTTCTTTCTATCCCTCCAAGCCAAAGAGTTCCCCCGACACCCAGACACACCAGCTAACCCACAGGCCGCCCAGGGCCAACCGCTGGTCTTTTTTCCCTCTCTTTTCCTCTTTTTCGCTTGCCTTCCCTTTGAGAATCAAGCTATAGCGTGCGCTCTTCCCCGTCGGGTCCCTCAAAATTCACAATCTAAGGAAACACTAACGTACACACAATTTCCAACTAAAACTCTCCTTTTGCACTCGCGAAGCCTCAACTCTTAAACCTTTTTCCTCACTTCTCAACCATCGCCGTACCCATTGCCGCTGAAGCACGCTCCGTTTATCTTTTATTATATATATATATATATATATATATATATATATATATATATTATTTTTACTTTATCTACTGATATACTACGGCTTTTCTGATATCTCAGTGCTGACCACCTGCTTTGATTGACATTTTGGCCTTTTGAAAGGCCTTACTTTTTTCTCTTCCTTCAACCTGCATAATTTGACTGACTTTGTCCTCCACATCCTATAGTGGCTACTGTCTTTCCCTGTCCATTTAATCTTTAGCACCCCCTATGCTTGTTCATTTAGAAACCTCTTTATTGTTTCTTTGCCTCTCGATTCCCTCTACTCCCCCCGCCGTCCCACTTTGTTTACACGCAGTTACGACAGCCAGTTTGATTTCGGAACATTGTATCCGTCGCGAACAGCCTATTTTATTCTAAACATCAAGTCCCTGTACTGCAAGCCGCTGCTTGCGCACCGTCTTGTTTCTTCACAGAGGATCTTGGGCTCCTGCGCCTAGTCCTCTTACCGCGTGGTCTTTGTGCCGCCCAACATGTCGGTGATGTTGCAACCTTCTCGAGCTTCTACTTCATCTACTACGTCCCTTCAGACCATCTCCAGATTGAATACAATGTCATCATATGACGGATCTAGCGCGCGCGGCGCTGGCCGCCAGAGCAAGCGTATGTCCTATAATGCTTTGTACATGTCTATGACTGCCAATGAGACTGAACTTGAAATCGAGGATGACCTTGCCAAAGGTGTGTTTTTGCAATCTTCTATGTTTCCTAGCACATGAATCTAACCTGTAACCCAAACTCTAGCCCAGAAGATCCTGCGTGAACTCAAGACCAAGATCTCCTCACAGTCCAAGAAGAACTTCGTGTTAGAAAAGGATGTTCGGTATCTCGATTCTCGTATTGCTTTGTTGATTCAGAACCGCATGGCTTTAGAAGAGGTATGCCAGAAACGTAAATGGAGAAAGTATATCTAGTAGTCTACTAACAAATTTTATAGCAAAATGAAGTCGCCTCCCATCTCGAAGATGCCTCTGATATGCAGGAAGGGTTCTTCCCTAATGACGACAAGACTCAAAAATATGGAAATTTGTTGTTTCTCCTCCAGTCCGAGCCCCGCCACATTGCCCACCTTTGCCGTCTTGTTTCCATGGCCGAAATAGACTCGCTTCTTCAGACCGTCATGTTCACAATTTACGGAAACCAATACGAGAGCAGAGAAGAGCATCTTTTGCTTACTATGTTTCAATCCGTTCTGACCTACCAATTCGACAACACCCCGACTACTCGTCTCTACTCCGTGCCAATACTCCGGTATCACGAATGATGACTACCTACACCCGCCGTGGTCCGGGTCAAAGCTTTTTGAAATCAGTTCTTGCTGATAAGATTAACAGTCTGATTGACTTGAAGGATCTGGATCTGGAGATCAACCCTTTGAAGGTTTATGAGAGAATGATTGAGCAGATCGAGGAAGATACCGGTTCCTTGCCTCCAGACATGCCCCGTGGTGTCACTGCTGAGCAGGCTGCCGAGAATGAAACAGTCCGTCGCGCTATTGAACCTCGTCTCCAGATGCTTACCGATCTTGCTACTGGGTTCCTGACCACCATCATTGATGGTTTAGACGAAGCACCATACGGTATCCGCTGGATTTGCAAGCAGATTCGCTCCCTTACCAAGCGCAAGTACCCCGATGCCAACGACCAGGCCATATGCACTATGATTGGTGGGTTCTTTTTCTTGCGCTTCATCAACCCCGCTGTTGTCACGCCCAAATCATACATGTTGATTGATGGCACGCCCTCGGAGAAGCCCCGTCGTGTTTTGACTTTGATCGCCAAGATGCTGCAAAACCTCGCCAATAAGCCCTCTTACGCCAAGGAGCCCTACATGGCTAAGCTCCAGCCTTTATTGAAGCCAACAAGAATCGCGTCAACAAATTCATGTTGGACCTTTGCGAAGTTCAAGATTTCTACGAGAGTTTGGAGATGGACAACTACGTCGCTCTGTCCAAGAAGGATCTTGAACTTTCGATTACCCTGAACGAAATCTACGCTATGCATACCCTGCTCCAGAAGCACCAGACTGAAGTTTGCAAGGATGGTAACCACCTGGCTGTCATCATCAATGAACTTGGCCCTGCTCCGGCTCAGGTTCCCCGCAAGGAAAACAGAATCATCAACCTGCCTCTATTCAGTCGTTGGGAGACTGCTATCGACGACTTGACTGCTGCCCTTGATATCACCCAAGAGGAAGTCTTCTTCATGGAGGCCAAATCCATTTTCGTTCAGATCATGCGTTCCATTTCTGCGAACAGCGCGATCGCCAAGCAACCTCTTCGCCTCGAAAGAATCGCGGATGCTGCCGCTAAGAGTAAGAATGATGCCGTCATGGTTCGCAAGGGTATCCGCGCTATGGAGCTGCTCTCTCAGTTACAAGAGCTTGGCGTCATCAATAAGGCCGATAAGTTTGGAATGCTCCGTAACGAGGTTGAACAGGAACTTCAGCATCTGGGCTCCCTTAAAGAAGGTGTCTTGCTAGAGACTGAGAAGCTCAACGAGGTGTACAAGACTATCCGCGATCATAACCAGTACCTCTGCTCTCAACTTGACACCTACAAGAGTTATTTGCATAATGTTCGTTCTCAGAGCGAAGGTACCCGGAGAAAACCGCAGAAGCAGCAGGTTTTGGGCCCTTACAAGTTCACCCACCAACAGCTCGAGAAAGAGGGTGTCATCCAGAAGAGTAACGTCCCTGATAACCGTAGAGCAAACATCTATTTCAATTTTACCAGTCCTCTTCCTGGTACCTTTGTCATCTCTCTCCACTACAAAGGTAAGCCAAATATCATGATACCCATCTTGATCGATCATCTACTAACAAATATATTGCAGGACGGAGTCGTGGTCTGCTAGAGTTGGATCTCAAGCTTGACGATCTCCTCGAAATGCAAAAGGACAACCAAGACGAGCTCGACCTGGAGTACGTTCAGTTCAATGTGCCCAAGGTCTTGGCTTTGCTAAACAAGCGGTTTGCGCGTAAGAAGGGCTGGTAGACCCAGACCCTTTCTACACAAAGCTCACCAGTGCCGTCAAGTGACCGTGTGGTTTACTACCCGTTGATTACTTGATACCACTGCGTGTTGCTAACCGTATGTACCCTATGCAATCTTTAATGATGACGATGACCCTTCTATCTCTCTGTACCTCTCACTACACCATACAATCTTTATTCCATCTGACCCATGATTAAATCCACGTCTCAAAAAAGAAAGATGAAAAAAACCAATCACAACATTCGGAGGGGCCGGCCGCTGGTGGTTTTGGAGTTTGGTGTTTCGCTTTTTGTTTTCATCCTTTCCCATTCTCTTAATCTTTTGTCTTTTCTCTTGTGCTTTATTTGGGAGGAACCTTTATTGATTTCTAGTCTATTCGCCTATCCGGGATTCAGACCCCCCGCTTATTCTGGGATCGCGAGTTTATGTTTTTGTTTTCAACTTCGTCTTTTCTATCTTATATATTTCTGTTCCTCTCTTCTCTTATGTCATTTCCCCCTCTGATCTCCCCTTTCGCCGTATCACATTTACGTTGTCTCCGCTTTCGTTTTTTTTATTTATATCCTGTATCGACAGTTCTCTTTTCTTTCTATTTCTTAATTTGTATCCCTTCATATCTTTCTGTTTTCCCTTTTCTTTGTGTTCTTTTTCCTTGGTGTGAATTGATGATAACTCTGCATTACCTGCATATATGCATGTCCTGTGTCTCATCTTGACACCCAATGTTTGCCCAGGGTCTCCATATATCTCGTCTGTTGACTGGCCAGCTATCTGGTGATTGCTTGGGATTAGGTATTAGGAAATGGTTTCTTGGTGTGGAATGGTGGGAGTATCTGTTGTTGTTCGAATTTCGCTTTAGATACCAATTTGCTCGCTGTGTATTTATTTTAGGTTAATATCATGTTTTAAGTTATTGATTAGCTGAGGTTATGAATATGTGCATGTACTAGCATGTATATTGTTTCTGGTGATTCTAGAGGCATTGAGGCTTATATTGTCATGTTAACCCTAACTGTGACACTAATATATTTGGTATGCCACTGCATGTGAATCTTAATAACAATGAATGGCTACAGATTCTATAATTGAGTGCATAAAAGAAATATATTCGGATAATCAAATAGGGTAACTGGATAAAATAAAATCATGAAATAACAAGATACTGACCATCAAACCCAATAAAACAACCAGCAGTTCCCATCACGCTCTGTAGTCTCATGGGGGACATGCACAGAATTCAGCCGGTGGCTTCTTGTACACAACTCTATCAACAAACTCCTCTAGATGACAAGCAGGGAACTGATATCACAAAACATGAAGGCGTTATACAGGGTAACAAGGAAACAGGTGAGTGTAAAAAGACATCAAAGAAGAGAAAACCAAAACCACGAACTAAACTCCATACCCCGAGACAAAAACAAAGATGGGGAATCATATCAAAGCAGTCAGGCGCTCAAACAACCGTCAAAGACTTCATGGCTGCGCCTGCGCCTCCATCAGCTCCATTCTAGTGAGCTGCGGCAGCTTGAGGCTTCTCCTCCATCTCGACATCCATAGCATCGTCAGCGGCAGCCTCCTCCTCCTCATCAAATTCATCCTCGGATTCGCCCTCAATATCCTCTGAACCATCATCAGAGACCTCGGCGTTCTCGTCGATCATAACATCGTCATCACCGGCGGCCTCGATGACCTCCTCGGCAATGACCTCCTCCTCCTCCTCCTCCTCGTCACCCTCATCGGCACCGTACTCCTCGTCATCGGGAGCTAGATCAGCCTCAGGCTGCTCAGGGGGGAACTCGGCAGGGGCAGCAGCTTCATTGTCCCTGATAAGATATACATGTTAGTGTAAGTAACTTTTCCTTAGTGGCGAGATGATGCAGGATTATAACTAACCACTTGATGGCGAAGCGGGTGACACGAGGCTTCTCGGCCAGGACGTTGCGGCGAATGCGCTCAATTAGAGGCTTGGTAGGAGGGTCGACATTGAGCTCTTCAGAATCGTACTCATTGTTGACATAGTATCCGACGCGGACGAATTCACGCTCGTCATAAGTGCAGGTTAAAGGATGACAGTGACGCCAAGTAGATCGGTATCGAGAATACGGTTGATATCTGGGGCATCAGCCTCAAAAACAAACTTGTTGACACCAACAGGGATGGGGCCAACGCTGAGGGTATCGAGCTCCTGATCGTACTGGTCGCTATCCAAGGCAATTGCGGATTAGTATGTATTCACGGTCGGATGGTGTTCCAGGCAAGTCCGGCAAGGTGTAGAACAGAGGCGAGGGAAGGGAGGTTAGGACGTACGAAGTGGCGGAACCGACATAGGTGAGTTTCCAAACAAGATCTATGGTGGACAAAAACAGGTTAGATGGACCAATGCGACAATGTATTGCGATCGTGACATTGACTTACCCTTATCAAGCGGCTCGAGGCATTCGAAAGTAATCTCGAAGACGTACTTGTCGGTAAACTTGGCGGGGTTGTTCAGAACCTGAACACCGAGCAGGGTAATAACGGACATGGTAACAGTTTGAGTGAGTGGTATGTCGTAGAAATAAAGGAAACTTTGAGGATGAAGTTTCGACGAGATACTCGACGAGAAAAGAAAGGAAAGACAAGTAATGGCGAGAGAGAAAAATTGTGGATGTCTAGAGATAAAAGAAAAGAACCACGAGGGTCGTTGCGAGCAAGGTGGAGGATTAAGTCTAGTGGCAGGGAAACTAACGAACTTTGGGTTCTACGCAATGTTTTCCTTCAGGGACGAAGCGAGGGAAGGGACCTAAAGGTTTGTTTTGGTCGTTTAAATTTAGCAAGAACTACTATACCTACGGGGCTGATAACTACTACTCCATTTGACGAGCTCTTTCCATCTCTTTGCGTCCCTGTTGTCAGTCTCGGGTGTTTGTCTAAGGCTGTGGAAGATGTGCCTATTGGCAATGTACCGTGTGAGTAAGGGCGACTGGTAGTTATGCGAACCAGATACTGCACATGGAAGGGGTGGAATTCTAAAGAGGGAGAAAGGACAACATCAAAGAGATGAGGGGTTACTACCAACACCGAGCAGCAAGCCTGAAATTAGCCTTTAGACAACAAGCTGTTATCATGACATAGCAGAACAAGGCGAACTGGGGGGTACAATGGGCTAAGCATTGACTAGAGGCTGTGACAACAAGACTTTGAATAAGACTCCAAAGTCGAATGCTCTATATTCACTTGTAGCCTTGCATTTGCATAACGTCCCTGCCCAGCTTGTTTCCCTCCCCCACTTCATCTATGTACTTTGCTTGGGGCTTGCTCCCAATAGCTATTGGTCCAATTGTGATGGAACAATTGTAGATTTAGATTTTTGAGCTATAAAAGCTGATAAGTTACCAGTCTTAAATCCCTTGTCAATCCCAAACGCGGTTCTAAATATATTTCACGCGTCAAGCTGACTACTAATGAGTTTGACTTAAATTAAACTAATGTAGATTATAGGGTTAACAATCACGTGTGTAATTCACCGCTTTCTAGGGCGGTCAACGCACTTTGTTAATTTTGCCTACCTTTGCGCAAAGGGCTGCGCGCAGCTAGCGTGTGAAAATTAAGGCTATTCATCAGAAGATTGTGGGAGCTTTGCGACAAGCTACAACATCAAGGTTTGTTCTTCGTGACATAACTAGTGGATTGTACCACTGTCCGACGCATCTAAGGTTGTATCTATAGAAGACTTCCAACCGGAACAGAGAGCCTAACTATCAAATTTATCATAATATCATAAATTTTTGTTCGTGGTTCTCGAATACTTGGGTTCAGCCCTTGACTCGTGACAGCTACCCGTGTACGTACACTCAATCATCATGTGTCCATCTCAGTGATGATCTAACTCGATACCCTCAAATCGTATTACCATAATAATTTATTTCTTGTCCTTGGTGATTACAGACCGCTAACAAATGATCTCATAGCTTCCTGCCTTCCACCATAGACGTTGAATAATCGTCTCTTTCGCTACGGCCTGTCACGAGCAACGTCGAACCTGAGACCACAATGTCGTCCGAAGAACAAGATGCCCCGAAGTCAGTGGGCTGGAATTCTAGCAACCAAGAGATAGATGGATCAGCAGAGTATGAGCCTAGTGAACCTCAGACAGTACCTCCTGCTACGGGAAGCGCAGATGAATTGAAGGATGATGAAGATGATGACGACTATGACCCTGAATCTGTTCCAGTTCCTGAAGTAGGTGTTGCCAAGTCCAAGTCTCAAACTAAGATCTCTGGTGGTTTCATTCTTGACGCTTCTGATGACGAACATGACGACCATGATGATGAATCTGAAAATGCCACTGAAGACCAAGTTGATGATCTCCATGAACCCGAAGATACCCCTGTGGACCAAACGGAACAAGACGCACCCAAGGACGAAGACGCCGAACAATCAACAGGAACTACCTCTGAACCGGAACCAATAGCCGATGTACCAATCGCCACCATCGAACAGAATGATAACGACAATTCCACAACCAAAAACGACGATGAAGACTTCACACAAGCGCCACAGAACCAAGCGTCCTCCCAGATTCCTGTGCCCAGTAGTTTCCCGGCTCCTCCTGTCATCCCCATACAGTCTATCGGTTCTCTGGAGTCCCGAGTTTCTGAGGATCCCCGTGGCGATCTTGACGCTTGGCTTGCGTTGATTGCCCAATACCGTCTTATGAACAAGGTCGACCAACTTCGCGGTGCCTACGATAGATTCTTGCAGGTCTTCCCCCAATGTGCCGCCGCATACGTCGAAAGAATCGAGTTCGAACTGTCCATGAACAACTTTGCTGAAGCAGAGCGCTTGTTTGGGATCAGTCTTTTGACCATTACTGATGTCGATCTTTGGACTGTCTATCTCAACTATATCCGCCGGCGCAATGACGTGAGCAACGACCCAACTGGAACCGCTCGTAAGGTGGTTGCTCAGGCTTATGATTATGTCATGGACAAGATCGGCTTGGACAAGGACAGTGGAAACTTGTGGGTGGATTACATCTCTTTCATTAAGAGTGGACCGGGAATGATTGGTGGTACCACATGGCAGGATCAGCAAAGGTTGATCAGCTCCGCAAAGCTTACCAAAGAGCCATTGCGATTCCGACCCACGTGGTGAACACCATGTGGAAGGAGTATGACCAGTTTGAGATGAGTCTCAACAAGATGAACGTAGGTTGACTTCGGTCCCTTTCAATTCTAATATGTAGCTGATCGCATCATAGGGTCGTAAATTTATCCAAGAGTCATCCCCACATACATGACCGCCAAGGTCATTGCCCACTCTTTGGATACCAAATTCAAAACTTTGAATCGGACATCGTATCCCCGTCTCCAACCTTGTGTTGGGTTCGATGGTTATGACGAGTTCATGGAACAAGTTGAGCTGTGGAAGGCATGGATTGCTTACGAGAAAGAGGATCCTCTTGTGCTCGAGGAGGATGATAATGAGGCCTTGAAGAAGCGTATTCTGCATACCTACCAACAAGCTCTGATGGCGTTGCGTTTTTATCCGCCTATGTGGGTGGATTGCGCAACATGGTGTTTTGAGAACAACATAATGCATGCCTCTAATGAATCCATGGGCATGTTTATTTTGGCTCAAGGCCGCATTGCGAACCCTGAGAGTGTTCTCCTTGCCTTGAAACATGCCGACCGTCTCGAAGCATCTACTGGTGATGAAGACCCTAACAAGGCTAAGTTTGTGGCGAGTGTGAGAGAGCCTTATAATGATGTTCTCAAGACCTTGTACGATATGTGCACCACCTTGAAAGAAAAAGAAACTTCAGAGATTGCGCGTATTGAGCAGATTGAGGTCGCCAAGGAAGGTAACGGAGGCACACCTGTGGATATCAGTTTCCCTCATGAACCTACTAAAGAGGAGAAGATTCAGTTCATCAAAGATGCGTATGCCTCGCGGACTCATACGCTCAATCATACAATCTCTTTTGTATGGATCGCCCTTATCCGCGCTATGCGTCGCTTACAGGGGAAGGGCGGTACCACGACCGGCGGCCTACGTCAAGCCTTCACAGATGCCAGAGTTCGTGGTCGCTTAACAAGCGATGTATACGTGACGGTTGCATTGCTCGAGGCTGTCGTATACAAAGATCCCGTTGGTGGCAAGATATTTGAGCGCGGTGCGAAGCTCTTCCCTGACGATGAGATGTTCATGCTGGAGTACCTGAAATACCTCCACTCCAAGGATGACACTACCAGTAAGTTTCATATCTATTCATGTTCAAATCAGCTAGATCACTAACTCAATACACAGATGCCCGCGTAGTCTTTGAGACATGTGTTAATCGACTAACTCAGAAGCCGGAGCATATGGGCAAGGCCAAGGTTCTTTATGAGTACTTCCACTATTATGAATCACAATACGGCGAGCTTTCCCAGATAACCAAGCTGGAGAAGAGAATGAGCGAACTGTTTCCGGAAGACCCCGAGTTGACCCGCTTCCGCAACCGTTTTATTAGCGACCGTGCCGACAAGTTTGATGCTTTGAGCACGCAGATTGTAATTTCACCATCGGTGCAGCAGCGGTCCAAGGTCCAGCGATCAATTGAGGTGCCCATGTCCGTGGCCGGTACCCCTCCTCCCCCTTTCCACATGGAGGCTTCTCCTGGTCCTCAATACCCCCACACGATGAACTCTCCCAAGCGTCCCTACCCCAGTGATGAAGGGGAGGACAATAGACCTCGAAAATTTGCTCGTGGTGAGTCGCCCCTTAAAGGAGCGGCTGGTCGCCGTTTAGATCAGCAGAGAAGAGCCCAGGGCAACACCTTGCACCGTGACATCACCTTCTTGTTGACTCTTCTTCCTCCTGGTTCGGCCTACAATGGACCAAAGGTTATCAACTCTGATCTAATCAACATCCTGCGTAATACAAATGTGCCGGATTTCCACACCTGGAAGGCTACACAAAATTCCCAAGATGCGCCTCTGGTCCCTAGATCTGCTCCAATTTCCGCTCCTGTACAACCCAGATACAATAATAACCAAACTGGGTTTGGGTATGGCGGCGAGAGAGGAAGAAGTCCGTTTGAGGGGGCGGCAGGACGTCGTGGGCCGCCGACGGGGCCTAGTTACAGACAACCTGCGGAAGAACAATATCGGTACCAATACTAGAGCAAGAGCATAATGAGATATTTATGGTATAGGGTTAGGAGATGTGAATTTGACTTTAGATGAAAGATGGACTTTATATGGAGGAGAACGTATCGATTTAGTGGATGGAGGATATCGGGAAGGTGAGCAATGAAGAGTCTGTGTTGTATGTTCATAAAGGAGCTACTTTTTCTGGAATTGCGGGGGTACTATGGGAATGTGTTACATTAGTTTCGGTGATTTCAAAAACTTAAATAATATTTGATGAACAACGGAATACAATGTAATAATGTGTTTATTACAGCAAAAAGCTTGATGGTATCTGATTCAGAGTGTTATTCCACATAACATAGACAAATGACTAAAAGAGGTAATTAACATGTGGGGCTGGCACTTCCCTTGCTTATGATTGTCCATGCTTAATTCAACCATACTTTGAATAAATTACCGTACAAAATATGAATATGATTTGTGTCTGGCTATATACATTTGGGATGAAACTTACTAGTTTTTGTGTATGTGGATATGATCACTGTCAATTATTTACTAATTATCTTGTTGAGACCTCTCCAACCTTGTATAATTAGACAGAATAACATAAATAATATCAGAAGCCAACACAAATTCCAAATGGGTAGCGTGTTTTCATACACCCAAACATTCAATAAACACTTCGATTGTTAGCTCATTATTTTCTTAATACCTTTCTATCTGACAAAATATAATGCAGCTAGCCATCACGATGGCTTTCAGGCTAGTTCCTGGGCATCGACGGGATGAGCATGTACAGGATTTTGTGGCTGCACTAGTTACCCGCCCATCACCCGGTGTTTGAGGTCCATCCTCTGGTGAAAGACAGATTGTAGAGAAGTCTTGATGGTATATATCTGCTGTCAAATCCGGAACAAAGTCAAGGAAAGAACTTACCTTTCTTACTCACCACGACTTCCTTTTGGCCACTTGCTGATTTTTTTACGTATATCCAATATCTTATTGGCCGGGGCAGTGCTTGGCTTCTATCATTAACACTAAATTCTATTGACTACCCATAAGACTAATGTCTGACTCATAGTTTTTTGAGAAATATCTGACACTTTATGTGCTTTTGTCATTCAAGAAAGTACCAAGAACCGCTAAAATGGCCAGCACGACTGGCAAGTCTCTCGGCTACGACCCCGCTAAGTTAGGTGAGAGCATCAAGCCTCGTGAGCAAGATGCCCGAGGCAATACTCTCGTATCGACTTGCCATCTAATTGCTTCGTCCTCGTAAGTCTAATGCTATATATATATATATTGGGACCACAGACTGATAGGAGGAAAAATCTAGCCGGATTGTGATTTTACATTTCCCCGTCACTCTGGCTTTAACAGTGACACTGATGCCAACCAGGTTGAAATTGAGATCAATCAATTTTCAGTTAAGCAGATGAAGGGTAATAAACCCATTTACCAGTATTATGTGAGTAACGACTCCAGAGTATTTGGAAAGATGAAGGACACTAATGCGGTATTATGGATAGGTTGCGGCCAAGTTTCTGGGCGCAAAACAGCCAAGAACATCGAGACCGTGATTAAGAAAGCCTAGAATATGCACTCTTTCAAACAGACTCTAGGCAAGGGCGACCACCGCTGGCTTCACGATGGACGCAAACTGGCCTAGTATGTCTATACTATCCAAGTCTTTGATACATTCAGCTATATTAACATACCCCACAGGTCCACCGCCCACATTGACAACAAGACCTTCACCATCGATCTTGACGAAACAGCAGTCAAGAAGAGCAGGGATGACAACAGAATCGAGCTGAAACTATGTTACTACGAAGATTAATTTAGGGATGATTTCTTATTATGTCCAGGGAAAGACCAGCATAGACAACAGTATATTAGAAGCTATTAGTGAGACCTCCTGTATTACTCGGTGGGCCGAATTATCGCTTGATGTTCGTGATAATTTAATCTTAAACTAACTTTTTATCACCCGAATAAACTTCCTAGATCATCTTATTCACTAATACCCCTCAGAAAACAGTTTGGCTCTTTGTCGCCAATTCTACCCTAGAAAAACGCCTAATCCTTAATTACTGGCTCCCCACGTTTATGCCACCAAGGGAACGTATGCTTCCGTTCGCTTGAACTAGATAATTGCAATTAGAGGATACCACTTTTCAGAATACCATGTACTGACATATTTTGTAGACCTCAGTTAGCAACGCAAATATTGGGTTAGATATCAATGTGGACGTTGTGAACACGGCTTTCTGGGCTGATGGGATGAGTGTGTTAGAGTTGACTAGGAGATACTGTCAATGAAGGTATGGGTATGGAGGGTAAGTTTTAGTCCCTCTGAAACACTAGTCTTTGACTTGTTGTTAATATCTAATTAGTCCTTCCCGATACCAAGGAGCTGTTGGACTACCTTCGTCCTTCAAAGGATGGTCAGATGCTTGAGACGATGCAAGAGCTCAAGCGTCTCAACAATATTCGTTTCACCTGTGAGGCCCAAAAGAAAAAAAAATATCCCGTGCGAACATACCATGGTCGGCTACGCTCATAACAAGAGTCTTGGCCGGGAAAGTCTGACGGCCAAAACCTACCGCTTCCAATATGAGGATGTGCTGACCCGTTACACCGACTTCTGCATGTCCAAATACGGCGTTCGCTTAATGTACCCGGACTAGCCTCTAGTAGAGACTACAAAGCCCGGAGTCTTGATTGCGCCGGAGCTCTGCATGGTTCAATCCCTCCAGCGATTCCCTACGAGCTAGACCCGGAGATAACGTCCAAGATGGTCCAAATTATAGTTTCGAAGTCTGATGAGTGCTGCCAAGAGACTGAAGAAGGCTGCAAAGCTTTGAACTGGGGGTCGGATCCGTACCTGAAGCATTTTAGTGTTGAGGTCAACCAGAACCTCACGAAGACTAAGGTTGTTATCTTACCGCCTCCAAAAGTCACCTACAACGAGAAGTAGATTGCACCGCCGCCCAAATGCCGCTGGGATCTACGCGGGTTGAAGCTCAAGAAAATCCACGCGCACCCCATTGACCGTTGGGGCTTGTATGACAGCACTGTACAACCACCCTAGGTGCTGAAGTTCGTCCAGGACTTCATCTATGTCTTCCGGAGCCACGGTGGCGTTATCCGCAACATGCAACCCCTTATCTAAACCATGGACCGTGATGCCGCAAGCTCCATCGAGCAGTTCAACGCCAAGCTTTGCGAGTGTTCTAGTAAAACCCAAGCGGATATCATCTTTGTGGTCCTCAGTCGTCAGGAGAGCGCCCGGTATGAGGCCATAAAGAAGGCTGCTGACTATCGTGTTGGTATCGCGACGAAATGCCTATTGATGAAGAATGTCCGGAAGAATGACCCCCAGTACCACTCCAACGTGACCATGAAGGTCAACGCTAAGCTAAGTGGTATCACCTCGACTGTCAACGGTCCGAACACGCAGGGCCTTGGCCCGGCTCTCTTAATTGATATTAATGTCTTGCATGCTTCTATTGGCATGGTAGTTCCTTCAGTGGCCTCAATAACTATGTCGGTAGAACGCTTCAGTTGCAAATACGCCGCTGCAGTGGAGATCAACGGATACCACAAGGAGATGCTGACTCATGAGAACTGCTACCTTCTGCTCAGCCGTTTGATGGGAGCCCTAGGCTTGAATCCTAAGTTGGTAAAGAACATCTTCTACATCTATGATGGTGTCTCGGAAGGCCAGTTCAAACAAATCATCAACGAAGAGGTTGAAAATATGCGAAAGTTCTTCAAGGAGCAGGTTGGTATCACCCCAAATTCACAGTTATTGTGGCTATGAAACGCCACCACATTCGCTTCTTCCCGATCAGCAGGAATGCGATGGATAACAATCGTAACCCTCTCCCCGGTATCGTCGTTGAGCGCGACGTCACTCACTCGCATTAAAATGACTTCTATCTCTGCTCTCACAACGCTATTCAGGGAATTGCCCGGCCCATCTATTATAGCGTCATTCTTGACGAGGCTAAATTCCAGCCCGGGCAGATTCAGAAATGGATATTCGATGCGTGTTTCCAATACATGCGCTCCAGTTTCTCGGTGTTTCTGCGCCCTGCTGTGTACTACGCTCGCTTAGCTAGCAACCGGGCCCGGGCTCACAAACAGTTTAATATTGTCCGCACGAGCGAGATGGGTACCCAGTTCGAGCAACAAGTGCAGGGTTTGAGTGGCTGGAGTCAGGACTTAACTAACGACAAATTGCTAACTCTTGGTAGTTCCAAACACCAGAACCCGTGCTTCTTGCACAACATATGGTGCATTTGAATAAGTGATATGAGATGGGTTGGGTGTGGAGAAAGTGTTAAGGTTGGTTTTCAGTTGGCTAGATTTAATAAGTATTTATTGGATATTTGAAGATACTAAGTTTGATCGAAAGTGAAGTCTAATGTTTAATACGATTGGATCACTCAGATCAGGGTTTTGGAGGGCTTGCGGGATGAACATTAAATTGGTAGATATAACAAAATTACTATTTTTTAATTAGAGTATCCATAGTCATAAATTGGTCATTGAAAAATGTGTCGGCAAATTCTGAGTTCGTGATGTTTCTTACTGAATATGATCATGTAAAAGTCCAGTGACTTCATCATTCTAGGGTTTGTTATCGAATTAAAGTTGAGTCGCAAGCATTATTATTTCAAAAGCATATCTTACATTTGAAAATTCGATGCAAAATATCGTCAAATAAACACTTATCGAGGTTGTGTATTGAATATGCTACCAAAATACGCCCTTCGGGTAGCGACGCAGTGACCATAATGGCTATTGTAGTTCCGGAACTTTGAGTGATGCCTAAGAATACAGAAGCTTGGATCCGGATAATACGGCTTGGTGAAGATCGGCAACCCCACTTATGTCATCAAGAGCTCCCCACACTTTGGACAGGGGTGCCAGGTTGAAAGTTGGATATTAATGACGGTCGCATCTATTTAATCTTAGATTCAATTTTGGAATCAATTACTCTTCTAGTCCTTGATGTTATCATCACTGTTTGATTGCACTTTATATATACTATTCGCCTTTTATTTCGTCTGGAGACTGACCCGCAACTGCATTATACACTAGCAACCAATTTGACCACCTCTAGTGCCTACGATATTATCACAACTAAGCATTGTCGTTAATCCAACAACCTACGCCATGGCTGCATTTTTGCGCGGCAAACAAGTCGGCCTCGACAAAGACCTTTCCGAAGGAATTCTTCCCGACTCCTTCACACCCGATGATCAAGAACGCTACGGCATCAGCTCGCAAATCAACAGTCTCGCCTTCGACCCCGTGCAATCCCTTCTCGCCGTCGGTACCAACGAGACCAAGTTTGGCCCCGGGTCCATTTCCATTTTCGGTATTCACAGAGTCTCGCGTAATATCACACCAGCGCGCGCGGTATCGATTATTCATGTACAGTTTTCGGCTAATCGCCTAGTAACGATTGACTCACGGGAGGAGTTGACTGTGTGGAACATGGACACGGGACTGAAGACGTCAGGATGCCGTATCCCGGGGAAAACGGCCGCGTTGTGTACAGATCCGATGTTAGACTGGTCGTTTATTGGGACGATTCAGGGAGATATATATGCGTATGACTTGGATAGGGAGCACATGACGAATAATTTTCGTTTGCCAAACTTTTGGAGGAAGTTCGCGACGGAAAATAGACATCCGCCGGCGTCGCAAAGAGCAACGTTAGTAGATTTGAAAATGCATCCGAAGGATGTGGGAAAGATGATGATTGTTTATTCGCATGGTGTGGTAGTTTATAATATCAAGCAGGCAGCGCCGACGGCTTTCTTGAGTTACGTGTTACTGCCAGGAGCTCCCGGTGGCAATGGGGCGGACTCTATGATTCATCGGAGCCCTATGATTCAACAGGCAGCTTATCATCCGTCAGGGACCTTCATTGTCACGGCGCATGACGATGGCAGTTTGGTCTTCTGGGATCCTAAGGAACAGAGGATGTTGATGTCCCGCAGCTTGATAGACTTGGATGTTGACAAGCCTGTCGGTAACCCTCAAGTGCCGATTCCCGTTGAACCTTTCCGGAAGATCGCCTGGTGCTGTAAGGAGAACCCCGATGACTCGGGCTTGCTGATTGCTGGTGGTAATCCGGTTGATAACCCGTCTATGGGTTTTACCTTCTTAGAATTTGGCCTAAGTCCGCTTTATGCGACATCCTCATGGCAGGTGCTCTCAGACCATTTCAAGGCCAAGAAGCAGACCAACTTGCCGATTCCGACGGGTGCTGTTTTGTCAAACTTTGTCTTGTGTCCGCGGACGAGTCCTCACTTCGCCGGTGCTTGCGACCCAGTTGCCATTATAGCTCTGCTTACCTCTGGAGAACTAGTCACCCTTTCCTTCCCGTCCGGTTATCCGATTTCCCCGACTAATATGCTTCACCCCTCGTTGTCTTTGGTCCATCCATATGCTGCCCGCTTTAATATCTCTCAAGTTCACCGCCCCAGGTGGCTTGGAATGACTGAGTCCAGAGACAGTGGCAAACTGCTCCTCCGTGGCGGTGCTGGCGCCAACAAAATGCGGCACACTACTCAAGACCGCAGTATCATCCAAGTTGCCCACAGTGACAGCACAATCCGCATCTGGGATTCCGGTCACGGAGACGAGATTGAAAATCCTGCACAGCTGCAAGTTGACATGGCACGCGCTCTCAACCGCTATCAAGATGTTGAAATTTCAGCTATGGACTTGGGTACGTTTACTGGCGAGTTTGCTGCCGGTACTGGACAGGGCGAAGTCGTAATCTTCCGCTGGGCAGAGAACAGGAACCTGGGCAAGGAAATTCCGATGGCGGATTTGCAGCCGGCGACGGGGTCGATCAGCGATATCACGCAAAGGTCGGAACCTAACTTGAAGACGGGTCTCATGCCATCATTCCTGTACCAGATGGATCAGGGCCGGATTACTGCATTAAAGGTGTCGGACGTCGGGTTTATCGGTGTCGGTTCCGAGAACGGTGGCTTCAGCATAATCGATCTTCGCGGGCCGTCAGTCATTATATCAGCGTCTGTCGCCGACCTTGCTAAGACGGACAAGCGCTCCTCGTTCATCGGGGGCCACCGGAAATCTTCGGTAACTCCCCCAAAAGAATGGCCGACGTCTATAGAGTTCAGTGTCATGACTATAGGTGATGACTCCTACTCTAGTATTATTTGCTTGGTGGGGACATCGTTGGGCCGGGTGGGCACCTTCAAGATTCTCCCCGGCAGTTCAGGGTACACGGCGCAGTTGGCGGGTGCCGTAAACTTTGGCGACAAGGTTATCTCACTTTGCCCCATTATCGCCGACTCAGGGAGACCGGCTCTGGCTACCGGCACAACCGTTGCTAGTTTGAAGAACGGCATACAAATCCAGGGTCTCCTTGTCGCTGGTAAGCTACCCTAAAAACTACACGCACGCTACATTTTACGGTGATACTAACAGCCTATATAGTCACAAAAACCGAAATCCGTATCTTTAAACCCTCCAATAGCAAAGGTGCCTCCAAATCCTTCGACGATGTTCTTTGCGACGCCGCCAAGGTCACCTATCTCGAGGGCGAAGCCAGTGCTGCCCTCGTAACCCTCTTCAGCGACATGACAACTTGCGCCTTCAGTCTCCCCGGCCTCAAGGAAATCGGAAAATCCCTGATGTCCATGCTGGACCCCTCTCGTACCACATCTGCCCTCATTACGCGGACCGGCCATCTTACTGGGTGGACCGGGCCTAGTCAATTAGCCACTGTGCATTTGTGGGGAACTGGACGGCCCCTGCCGACATCGCTGGACACGATGGTGAACCCCGATATGGAAATCCCCCCACGTCCAACAATCTCAAATCTACAATGGATCTCCGGAACCCAATTCATCTCCCTAACCGACTTCGACCTCCTAATCGGCGGCCCTGACCGTCCACATAGTAAACGCATGCTTGCTGCCGCCGAACAAGAACGCCTTGGATCCCGCGGGAGCGCCGCATCGCGCGACGGCATTGACAATAAGACGGCCAAGATTGGCGCGGCGGCGCAACAGCAAGAGGGGTGGGGAGATTACCTGAGTAGACAGTTGAATGAGCGGACAGAACGATTGAATATTTTGGATGATAGGGTGGATGGACTGGCAGATGCGAGTTCGAGTTGGGCGGAGGATGCGCACAAGTTCGCTAACAAGCAGAAGAAGAGTATGTTTATGGCGGGGTTGAAGGGAAAGTTTTTCTAGGGATAGATAGTTATCATATTTAGAGGTAATAATGAAACAGTCGATATTAAGTTAACTCTTGGGAAATCGGATCATGATGCGGATGGCCGGTGGATTCTGATAAGATATGCAAGGGACGTATTTATGTTTCATGTGAGAACGCTTGACAAGGTTATTTGTCTGAGGTCTTCTACATTCCTGACTGCTAGTGAATGCCAGTGGCGGCTCCTTAAAATTTCCCTTGAATCTTTGGAGTTTTGTGAAGAGCAGTGGGATTACAGATATGGAGATGATCGTACGCAGGTGGGCAGTTGGATGAGAAAATGGGAAGTCATGGATAATCTGGACAATGTGACGATATGAGATAGTTTGATAGGACATAATTTGAAAGAGAATAACTTGATTTTAAAATATCTAATCTAATGAGTGAAAACTCAAGGTCCCCAACCAAGGCATGACCACCCTCCAAAAAAATCAAAGTATAATACACAAAATGAAAAAGAAATTTTTGTCTCCTTGTGGAAACATCTGAAACTGCAAAGCCATGTGAACAGCAAACAGGATAAGTTCAATTCAGTAGTAAATGTGGCTCAAGAACAAACGAAACAAAATCGCAGCGAGTGAAGCCTTGTGAATATACCAAGGAAATGAAGATAGCCAATGAAGGAGTAATCCTCTTGATTCTATACCGGATGTTCCCAAAAACAAAGACCCCAAAAAGAAGACAATACGATGTTGAGGTAGAATCTGTTATCGCTAATGAGGTCTGGAACAAGAGAACGATGATACTAATGGGTATAGATGAGAATCCAAACTAAAATGTATAAAGCAAATAAACAAAGAGATAAGGAAACCAAGACGACAAGTGCGTGGGTGATAACCCAATAGATGAGAAAACGAGATAGAAAATCAAAAATAAATCAAGACATATTATCAAAATATGATAGTTTACTCACGAGAAACGCCGACTTCCTCGTAGATATCGGCAGACAACGAGTCCCCTGGGGACTCTTCACCTGCAGAGTGGTCCAGCCAAGTCTTAAGGGCAACAGTGACATCAATATTCTCGTTGAGGTGGGCAGTCCGCAGGTGCCTCAGGAAGTTGTCCGAGCGGTTGTACACCTTACGAGCCACATTTTTGCCACACCCGGAAATCTGGCAAACATGACCAGATTTCTCAATAGCATGGGCACTGTTGATATGACGCTTGAGATCTTTGCGAGTGCTAAAGGCAGCAGAGCAGCCATTGTGAATGCATTTCTGATCCTTCAGGTGGTAGCGACGGTGCTTGCTGAGTTCACTGGTCCGCTGGAAACGCTTAGAGCAGACCTCACAGCGGTTTCCTCCAGTACGACTAGCAGTGGGGGTCTTGCGAATGGGCTCAGTAGCAGGAGTACGGATTGGAGTGCGAACACGGGGAGGGACACTAGGACCAGTAATCATCTTAGGGGTAACCACACGCTGTGGTGGGGGCGCAAATGGAGTACCCTTCACACGCGAGGAAGAGCGCGTGGGAGGCCGAGGCGGAGGGGGGTAAGGCGAGTGGGTAGCACGGTAAGGAGGCATGGCCACACCCGAGTGCATCATGCCAGTAGGCGTAGTAGTACGCATATTCACGGCATCAGCCTGGGATGGAGTTCCAGAAGGTGTGGGGAACATCTGGTTGGAGCCAAGAGAAAGAATCGACACCGGGGTAGTCGAAGGCGTTGGCAAAACCGAACGGGGACCAATATAATCGTTGCTAGGATCCGAAAACAGAGGGGAGAACATCATGGAGCCACCAGTGCTGTATGAAATGTGAGACAAAGTCGGGGAAGTAGGATCGATAGCGCTCATGCAGGCAACATCGAGTTGATCGGCAGGAGTCCACATATTAGGAACACCCCAATCAGACACATGGTCATTCATTGGGACACTCCACCGCGAAGGGGGTCGGCTGATTTGGCCCACAGGGTTCTCCGGAAACACAGACTGCTGAGGCATCATGTCCTCAGAGACAGATGGGGTAAACCAAGTAGTAGGAGTAGACAACGAGGGGTCAAATTGAGCCAAAGGCATCGGCTGGAGAAGAGGAAGGGTGGCCGGGGGCGCTACAAAGGGCGCTTCATTGCTAGTCATGGCCATGGAACTCCCCAAACCCCATTGCTGAGACTGAGATTGGCTCAAGAAAGGCGCAATTTCGAAGTCGTCCTCATATGACAGGCTAGGGGGCCCCATGAAGAAGGGGTGTTGCGGAGAGGAGGTCAGGCTAGCAGAGGCCGAAGAGTTGAACTCGTTCTCATGGGTGAACATAGTGAACTGTTGATCGTGACCGCCGTTCATATGAATAGGGGCGTTAAGAACACAGTTGCAACTAGGAAATCCCTGGCAAGATTGGCAGACGGGAGCAAACATGCGGCCTAAACTTGCAATCAGTAATATACTTTCTTTCAGAAAAAGATAATGATAGAACTAAAAGAATAGACTTCAGACTTAGTACCAAAAGGGACGAGCACACAAAAGTCACCTCGTTGGTCCAATGAAGGATACAAGAATATAGTTGGACTCGGAAAAAGTTCAACGGTAAATAAACAGAGACAAGCAGTCGAAGCAGCGAGTCTAATCTGTCAAACGTATAAAATCTCGATTGAGAAACGTGAAAGATCGGCTAGTAGGAACTGAGCCAAGAAAACGTATAATAAAAGGTCTACCGAGCGGGAGGCTACGAGGTAAGACGAGTAAAACGAAAACAAATGTAAAAATAAAATAAAATAAAAACAAATAGCGCCAAAAAGAAAACGAAGAAATCAGACAAGTCAATAAAGTCGTAAAACGCCGAAAATATCAAAAACAAATAAGATGCGAATTGTAGAGAAAGTTACTTTCTCAAGCTGTGTTCGAAGATGGGGAGGGTCCCTCATCCACTAGAAAGTAGTGCAATATAGAAGATGGTCTTGGAGACCACGGATACCTCAGAAGATTAATGGTCAAGTGAATACTTTGACCAACGTCGCATGTAGCAAAGTGTATAATGGATAAGAAGCTACCACAGAATATTCGATATCAGATCGGATTGATAAAGGGTAAGTGAGAAATATGGTCCGGTCTTAAGGAGGTTCGCTGTAGCAGGTGTATGCTTCCACGGACGATGTGGTACAGGAGTGTATGTAGTTAAGGAACGAGGTGAACTGAACGGCGATGTGATAGTTGATGACCGGACATCCGATAGAGTAAATAAATAGATAAAGCGACAGAGAGTTGGAAACTATCAGCTGTCTTGCAATAGCGATATATAAGAGGACAATATTAACACGAGAAATTATGAGCAGACGTTGGCTTATAATACAGGGTTGGGGTTATGTGTTACCGTCCCGGATATTCCAGGGATTTAGCAAATTGATAGCTAAGGAAGACAAAAGCCGGAAATGGCAAAATGCGATGGATTAATAGTTTTTGTTGATTGGTAGATCGCGTTGTGTCAACTTGATCGGAGACGATGGTTGAAGATGAAAAGCAACAATGTAGAACGAAGAATCAAGCCTGGGAGATGAGAAACTGGGCGCAGCAAGCTTTCAAATAGGATTTTTTTCCCTTGTTTTCTTTGGCTTGGACCAAATCAATGTGTACCGATCTGTGGGCCTGAATAGAAAAGGATGAGGCATGGTTAGCAGGGCTACATTTGAATTGCGGATTTTGATTCCGGGGAGTTGCGGCATGACTGGACGAGGATTTGTATTGGATAGACCAGGCGCCATGCACTTTAGGCCCCAAACGCTGGCCAATGACCTGGAAAAGCGAGAAAAGTGACCGATAAAAGTTGCAAAAAATTTTGGTAAAGAAAGGAAGGAGGCCGCTCATGGAGTGTGCTAGCATTGTAAAAGATAGACTCACTGGATACAAAAGCAATAAAGCGAAGAAAATAGAATATAAAATTCACGCCAGAGAACAAATGTTTGGTTGGCAGCAATAGCAGGAATTTATAGCGGGTAAAGAGGCGATAATTTTCGGATAGAAGCAAGTGTTAGTAGCGAGCTGGGCTGATTGGATATGAGAGGGATTGAGGCAGAAATGAAAATGGTTTGGATGATGCAAAGTCGCGAGAACTTGTTCATGTAGGATGCGGGCTAATGGTTGGTTTTATAAAATAGATAGGAGTACCATTGAGAAAAATAGCCCCGTATATTCTTACTGCTCTAATGGCTGGGCGTCTAATTAGGGAATATTCTTCTGCCTTTTAGGCACGGGTGGCTTCCTTTTCCTTAAGGATTTTTGCAAGTCACTTTATGGTTGTAGTTGGATGTAGTGCTGCTCGGGTTGATGGAGGTAGGATTAATTCGGTCTTCAGAGAGGGAAAAAATTGACGGCTGGGAAAGAGCGAAAATATTCAAAAAAGGAACGAAAGGCCAAGCATAAAGAGCTACCACATGAAAATACGCAGTCGCTGGTGGATGATTGGGGATGTGAATTTGAGGGGGGGCGACGGGATTGGGGGCCTCAAAATTTCATGTAGGTGACAGTTTTGCTATATTCTCTAATAAAGCTGCATGCATCAAACGGCGGAGCTAAAAATCAACGGGCTAGCGTCATGTTCCTTTCTTTTATTTTATTTTTTTAGTACATTCCTAAATAGGAAAATTTGTTTACTTCTAGTATGGCAGGTCAAATAGATACTTTGAACTTTGTGGGACATGTAGATTGAGATTTGGGACTCTTAGTGATGATATCGGTGGATGTAGTTTGCCAGTCGATTATCGAGATTATTATATCAGATGAAGCTGATATGTCATGTGCATCAAGATGATGTATATGGAAGTCCCATAGGAATTATAAGATACCAACAGCGAAACTTATGTTTTTCTCTCGCTGCCCAATACCAGCCAGAAAGACCTCCTTTACGTAGGCAAACGCTATTCTGTGGCCGCTCTAACCTGCCGGCGAAACATATTTGACAGATGTTCGGCATGGCAAACGATTGGTCAACTCCGTGTTTCCCTCGCTTCATTTGCGGATTAGAGCTCTAGTGCAAGTAGCTTCCTTGCTGGGACGTGCTTAACTCTATAATCTTTAGTGCCCTTCCATTGTTCCTCCCATAAGCTCCCCACAATAAACGGAGCTATCGACGGCACTAGCGCCCGGCACGGGTTGAGCCTTCGTGGCGAAGTGGACTTGTGGACGAATTGCAATTTTTGAAGGTAATTTATCTAGAGATCGAGAACGACACAGTCTAGATTAGATATCCGCGTGCTACAGGCAAGCTAGCTAAGGGGAAGTGTCTAAAACACTGTTGTCGATTATACGCTATGTAAATTCAGCACGTGTACCGATATCTTGATGTTCGTTGTAATAATTACCGATTGTAGGAGCCTGTTATCTAGAAAGATCCTGTCGTTGTCCTCCAGCAGCTAGACAGAGATTGGATTCGAACAAATACCATGCCAATCCACATCTTTCCGCTTATAGGAAAAACTAACCAATCATGTTAGAGCCGAACCATATATCTGTTTTCAGTATACCCAGTAAGCCAACATAGTGAATTAACCTGTTAATTTAATGCGTGTTGACCATAGACTTGACGAACCGCCGTGATATTTTTTCCCGAAAGAGTCTATAAAATGATATTCTCTGATTTTGATATTGCCCTGAAAAGGTTTTATAGATATCGGCACGTGATATACAAAGTGGGTCTCTATTTCCTTTCGATGTCACGACTTATCACGAATGGCAATGGCCGTCACGAGGCAAAATGCCCAATTCTACAATGTGACTGCAGTACTTGACGAAATACTTGAGGCAAACCATGGCCACTCCTAAAACTACTAGCATGGATTCATGTCAGTGTATGATTCAGATGTACATCATTTGTCAAGATTACAAAGCTTAACGTCAAGTTATGTCTAAGTGCTACTAGACATCAGCTATGTTGGCCAAATTTGTCTTGTTTGTCAAAATAACTGGAAAATCAAAAGTGACATTTGGCTCTACCGTGGCTTGGTTATTTGCCGCTGATGTGCAATAGATGTTCTTTCTAGTCCTGGCGCTACTAGTATTATCCGTGTTGCCATTTTAAAATACCCGAGATACGAGCTTTTCTAGAAGTACTAGGCGGTTATAGCTTAGTAGATTGAGATATATGTGAGTGATAAGAGATGAAAGAAGTGATTTTACAAACTTCTCTGACACCTCGTGGCATACGAATCTGTCTCGGGGCCTTGCTCTTCCGAGCATTGCAAACTCGCAGTGCCGATATTAGATATATTACGCTCTCCTTTGATTTCTTATAGCGGGTCTACTCATCCACTAGCTCCTATACGCTAGGCAGCCTGCAACCATCATAGCCGATGGCCAAAAATGGGTTAATATACCACCCCATCATATCTAGCATACATCAACCGGATATCAATATTTAGCACACGGGTGGACATACATCAAGGACTAATAAGTTCTCCTTCTCTAATTCAGAGATATTTAGAGAATTGTGCACCTACAAATATATAATTTCTACATTTAAGTGATCAGTGACAACATATGTTTTAAGTAGTTCAATTCGAAAATATTCGATATATATAACTTTTAAACATTCAAAAATGTAGAGAAAATCACCCTCGAAATTTATGGTTACACCTTCTCGCCTCACTGATGAAACAAAACAGAACAAGTCGATGTCGATTTTCCACTCGATGATCGACGGGCCTCTTTTTTCTCCTGAGGGTCAGTGTCTTTGAACATGGGCTCGCTTAATTAATTCGGTATTTTTTCTTTACGCTGTGCTCGACGAACCAGGCTTCTGAGGAGGGCCACTACAGCCATCTTTGGAAACTGGGAAGGACAGAGCCTAATGACGTTGTGAATAGCATCCTGACTCATCCTATCGCAGCTTGGTTGATGTGTGCATACATGAACACCGTGAATTCCCACAGAGCACTGCCAACGAGGTGGGTATGCCATGGACAACGCAGCGAAATTGGCTTGATAATGGGACTTAGAGTGAGCATTAGGCTAGAATATTGTTGATGTTTCTAAGATAGATAGGACGGTCAGGAGCCTAAAGGCAAAAATATATGAATATGTGTGTGGGTGTCCTGGAGATGTCACATTGTTGTCTCCATGACGAGAACCATATTTCCTTCTTCTCGAAATCCTCATCGGCTTCCTCCCAATAGGATAACGGCCGTGCTACGAGCCCAATTGTGAGGTTTCTGTCTATCGGTTAGTCGGAGGAAAATTCACGCCAGAGACGAGACAGCAATTCTTCAAGGATCTCTTGGGCCTGAAACATTTTGCTTAGGAAATTTTTTCCAGAAGAATCAGAGGAATCTTTGTTGGCGCACGGCCGGTGGTCGTTCTGTTCTTGATCGTAATCAAGGGCTGAGCAGGAAGCTCTTGGAAAGTAGTACAAGGTGTCGGTACTCGTTACGAGGGCTTCCTAAGAGACTGATATGAATAATTATGTGTGATTGGGAAAAATGTGAACATGTAGTGTCTAGAGACTTTGTCATATATCAATATAGTGATATAGATACTCCAATATTGACTCCATCAGTATTATATGACTTCCCACCGTTTCTTTCTAAGCCGCTCACCCAGTGCTGATATTGATATTTCTCTCAAATTCCACTCACTTCCTTGATATAGAATCCCCACGGACATGTCTCCTGTTAAATAATATTCACTCAGAAATTCCTTCGTAACTTACAGCCCATTTCATCCCGTCGGATATGCCTTCTCATCCCCCAGTGTGCTGCCATTTATGCACGCATGCACAAACCACTGGTCGCACCGCACCCACCAGGCCCCCTACCAGACTAACCTACTCCTCGGTACTCAATCACCTGGTCAAGTGTACCCAGATGCAAGACCAGTGGCCCACTTGATGCTAGACGAATGAACAATAGTGAAACTTGGGTCTGAGACAATTTTTTTGTTCCGTGGGTAAGTTTGACTGATTAAACGCCTGAAGGGACATAGAAGGAACAGACAGGTCGTATTGCGCAGGGTGGAGGGTTTGCTTGTGCTGGGTTTTGTTGAGTCGCTGCTGGAGCACGCCAGTGTCCAGACGTAGTTTCCGGGTGACATCCATTTCTTTGGTGGCATTTTGGTGCTGTTGAATGGCTGAAAGGCTTGATTGTTTCATGAAGATTATTGTGGAATTACGTATTGTCCATGTAAAGTGGGTGGTTTAGAAGAAGTGGGCTTTTGTTCTCCTACAGGAGCTTATTTTCTCGCAGGCTACAAACAGAAAATCGTGGTTAGTCTTAATATATGACATTTAGTATTTTGGGCAGAGCCAATCAAATAAAATTTAATGATGTCACTATTACAATTGTAATTTATTGAGTTATCGTGCGTTAAGGCTTGTATCATGCAGTAAATATCGAGAAGGTTTGATGATTATCATTCTTGTAGACTTGGTCAACTAGATGGGCTCTTCGAATCTTCATTGTCTTAGAACTGTTTTCACTAGTCCTTAGTAAAGCAATCAGGTAGAGTGTTTAATTGATTACTTACAGTCAATAAATGATCTCAAGGGTTAGTTGATATCGAGAAAACTCCTGATAACTAACCAATTAATGTCAATTTCCCATTAACGTCGATCACTTTGACAGCTTCCTTTGTTATTTCTAATGCTTAATATTGGAGATAATCCTTACATCAACTTGTAAACCGTGGCTTCTAATACTTACCCCTTTTCGTCATTGTACATATAAAAACCTCTGACATCGCTCACTATCCCCTCCGCCATCGTCATCTCCCAGGATCACTTAGCATCACGCAAGCCCACCCACCACGCCCTCATACTGGTTAACAAACCCTCACGCTCGCTAATCCGCGAGGAATCCCCAAATGCAGGAGCCATGCTCTCTCCGTTTCATGATCGTTAGAAAGCATCGAATCGCCTCATTAGCCTATTCACACACATGTATCGACTGTTGCCTTGTTGAAATCAGCTACGATGAACCGCATTATAATTGCAGAAACGAGTGGCCATATGCATCGCGGGATGCTGTTAGTGAGGGTTTCTTAGGTTTGGAAGGAATCTGAGAGTTTCGGGGGCATGAACATTAGAAGCGAAAAATCGGGTGGAGTGTTTTGGTTGGTGGGTGTGAGTGGACAGTGCCCCGAGTTGTTTTCGTAGGATGATGGAATTTGTGATTGCGACGTCATTGAAGGGGGGGCCGGGAGGGAGACGGGGAATTCTGAAGGGAGAAGGTAGTGATGGGCAGTGGAGGGCGGAGAGGATGGTAAGTGGCTGGGTGAAGATGGATACAATTGATGCCCAACGGTAAGAGACTTTCAGATCTGGTGATGACGGAATCACATGTTATTTTTGAAATGGAAAGATTTTATGGCTCACCATCATCTTGTTAAACCTAAACGACCAGAAGACCCTGCGGAATGGCACCCTGAAGGACAGTAGAGAGCGGAATACGGTGATTGGCCATGATGAGTACATATTTCACGTGATATAATGAAGCCCAATTAGGATAATGAATAAATTATATCTAGTAGTACTCGATAATATTCCGCACCCAGCTATATTCCACTTGTGAATTTGACTTAACTACCTCGCCTACAACACACTGTATTCTCACCCAAAAGACACTCCAGTTTACAACTAATTACACCACAACTTAGAACGCAATGTTGAAGACAGCAGCAGCCGCCGCAACGGTGACAACAAGAGCCTGGAAACCCGCAATCGAAGCACCGGCAGTGATGGCATCCGAAGGGGAGGAAGTAGACGAAGACTTGCTAGTGGAAGAAGCAGACGAAGAAGAGCCGGAAGAAGTAGCATTAGTGAACATCGAGATGAAGCCAGTACCCATAGGAGTAAAGCCTGTAGGAGTGGGAACAGCATCAGTTTCGGTGGGCATGTCGTAGCAAGAGGGGCAGGTAGGGATCGTAAAGGTTATGGTCTTGGTGCCTCCGCCGTAGCCAACTGAGCACTTCATAACAGTAGAGGTGAAGCCTTGGGGAGGAACATCAGTAGGATGAGTGCAGGCAGCCTCACCACAGTGTTCGGTAACGGTATAAGTGCGGGTGACGATACCGGTGGGGCAGATCAAGGGATACTCGGTCGTGTAAGTGGTGTAGACGCCATCCGCACTGGAAATCGGAGGAGAGGGGGGAGGAACCTGGGTGTTAGGAGGGAGAGAAAGAGGCAGCTTGGTGTTGGGAAGAGGAGGGAGGTTTCCAGTGACAGAGGGAGGAGCGAGAGTCTCACAGGGGATAATAAGAGTGGTGACATCGACTTCATTGGGGATCGTGGCAACAGTGGCGTATGCCGTAGTGAAAAACTCGGGAGCGGCGGTGATGGAGGCAGTAACGTCGTTACAGTCATCAGTGATCGTCTTGATAATAGTGGCCGGGGAAGTACTACTGCCAAACATGCCATCAGTGCCAGCGGGGGGAGTCCAGGTGATTACAGGGGCCGTGCTGGTGGTGATATCAGAGTATGTCATAGTAATAGTGCAAGTATTCGCGGTCTGACAGGCGGCCAACCAAGCACGAGGATCGTAGGCCGTGGCGGCGGCAGGGAGAGAAAATACAGGGAGGTTACGAAGAGATATTATGACTGTTGTTTTAAGTAAGTTAAAGATTTAGAAAAGAGCGAAACGAAGGTGTGAAATTAATGGTAATTAAAGAGTGAAGACGAAGAGAAAGAAAGCACGAAAAGAACTTAGCAAAATGCCTCGATTCAGCAAATATAGAGAATGAGAATGGAAGAGCTAGGAAGTTGAGGGACAAGAATTTGACGGACTTGAGATAAAAAGCGGACGTTGATTCCTTTTGTATCTAATGTTGAGCTGATTTTTTTCTGAAAATATTACTAAAGGGAGACATCACAAGATGCCATGAGTTAGCATTCCCATGTCTATACTGAGGTACGATAAAGTGAATCTCGCTTCGCATTAGAAAATTAAGGACTTTATGCTTTGCCCTTGAGTTTGAGCTTACGAGTGGTAGTAGAGATCGACCGAGACACAAAATTGAAATAATGGAGCACAAAGGAAGTGGCCACAGTACTAGAGATTCGGGAGTCGTGACCGTGGTTAATCAGTCTGCAAGAATTCCAGCAGATGACTGAAGTTCAACCCTTAGAATGGCCAAATCCAACTATCATATCTTTAGGTGACAACAAAAGGCAAGAAGGAACTCTGTTGAATGCCAAATAGGTAGAGATTATACACTTTGGAATGTCGTTGCTGGTTGACAATTGCGGAAAGTAGCACGATCAAACAGATCCCGATTTTTGTGTAAGTGGTTTAACTATAGATGACGACATTTACCTAAAACTATCCCCTTCCTATGACGAAATTTGGACGTATGTTAAAGGATAAAGTGACAGTAGGAGTAAACTTCATCATATACTATTCTTGCCTCCGATAACAAGGTACCTTCATCTTAGACTACGATACCATCATCACATTCACCCCCTACTCTCCCTAGATCCGCTCCTCCCACATCGTAATGTCAGTGAGTCATCCTATGTTCCAGTAGACGTGATCGTCGGGCTTAGGAGCAAAAATAGAGGTTGAGGAGACTGATTTATCGAGATGCTTTTGCTCACCTCGAGTAAGTGCTAAGTTAGCTAGAGTGGGGATGTGGTGAGCTTTGGAGACATGCAGTGAACTACTGGATAGAAGTGAGACGTTGAAATCTTTAGAGGGAGTGAACGCAGTTGCGAAGGGGATCATATTGCTAATTTCCTCATTTAGTGCCCCTATGTGGAAAGAGGATTTGACTGCCATTTGCCAAGCCAGATATTGCATCTTAAAGATAATAATGAAGAATTAAATTAGATGAGGATATAAGATCCAAGAATGAATTGGTAGTTATTGAGGGCAAGGGCTTTGAACATCACTTTTGATTACCGATTCTATTTACGCTACAAAGACCATGGGTTTCAATCCCGGAATTATTGTCCATTGAGTGATCAACCTAAGAAGGAGATGGAGCTTCCTGATATTTGTAGTTTGAGAATCGCAATCATTACTGAGGAACTCTAACCTAAACTGATCGTATAATTTCAAAACAAGTCTCTCACTAATCTAACTTAACAATGCGATATCTATTGGCAAACAACCTCTGACTCTATAGTAATCAGACTACCGCCCCTTTAACCCGGACTGGTTGAAGCATCCATGGAATGAAATCCTATATCTCTTTATAACGTGGCATTATTGGAATATAAGAGACTTTTTCTCGCCTTTATGTTGAGATAAAGCTATGCAAGTTTCGGTCTAGATTCACAGGAAGAATCAAAAATGTTTACTGATATCAAGTCCAAGGATCACTTGACAGATGGGTAGGAGGGTAGCCGTCGTGTGGCATAATCAACTGTGTTCAAACATCTGAGGTGTAAGCTACTGACACTATCGTAGTAAATATATAGTCAAGGGATATAAGCAGAAGACTGATAACTGGTTATATGTAGGAAGTTGAATTCAAATCGAAGGGAAGATATTCTAGCCGAGTCGCTTCTATTGGAAGCTGGTACCATTGATATATATGATTTAGTTTCACAAGTTCTATCCTATGAGGTTGACGCTCACTTAGATTTCACCAAAGCTGTCTAACCGCATCTCCGTGCCCTGAGAACCTGGAAGCTAACTCCAATCCTTATTTTACTATTCGATTCTGCCAACACCCGGTTTAGTCATTCCTCACCATCCTCTCGAAGAATGTTGACTACGGATAGAGAGATGTTATTGTTTGCATCAACTCTAGTCATCTCTACGATTGCTCAAGTCTAACCTCTCCCGGACGACTTTGATGAACAATTCAACAGTCACTTTGACACTATCGTTGCTTCAATGCCTGAACTTTGTAATGCTTCACGTCCTTAGCCGCAACCTTTGTCACCATTGGCGAAATTTGAGGAGAGACCCGTTTGTCGAGTCTCCCTTGAATGGGGATTGCGGTGTTACACAAGAGCGGTGGGCCATGATCCGCGAACTGGAAAGCACAAGGCGAAACCCACAGCTCACGGTTTCCAAGCTGGCTATTCTGATATAAAATACTACCCAAGAACCCCTCTGTCGTCTGTTGTTTCCTTTTCTCCTCACACAACATCTTCACTAGACTTGGAGGACCCTTCACTTCGGGTTGTTTTCTATTTTCCTTTCGTTTCCCTCTTTTTTTATTTTTCCTCTCTTATCCTTTTTATTTCATTCTCTTAATCAAATTAATAATTTTACACACTTGTGTGCTTTTTTGGGTTTTTCCACTTCTTTGTCTTTTTCTTCTAACCTTTGTTTAATTCGAAATGAAGGATGCTGTCATTGAAAGCACGGCCAGCATTGGTTTGGCTTATGCCGTCGCTGACTGCCCTACCGGGTCCACCACTGTAGTTGTTCAGCCTAGTGAGATCGTCATAATCCAACCCATTGTTGTGTCTACTCACGTGGCCGCACCAACTATCTTTACTATTACCGACGGCATCACCATCACTGCTACAAATGTTCCCATTGGCATCTTTACTATTGCCACCTACCTGACTACTACTTCATCCATTGGTTACAGGTAAGTAGAACCACCAAGTCATAAATCTTACAACATTAACATAAACATAGCATCATCATCCCTACCGCAGTTTCTTTCGGGATCTCTTCCGGGACTGCAATTAGGGCGACATCTTCCACCAGTATGGGTAGCTCTACTGTTACCTAGCCATTCACTAGCATCATGCCATCTTCTGGAGCTGTTTCCTCAGGTACTGGTGTCGTATCTTCTGGTACTAGCGCCACTTCATCTGGAATTGCGCCTTCTATTGGTTCCAGATCGTTTATCAGTCTTGGCGTTTCCACTGGCACTGGTGCTTCCACTGCTAGTGCCACGTCTACTGGCGTCGTTTCGTCTACTAGATCTGAATTTTTGACGGGTGCTCCATCTTCCACTGGTGCTAGCTCCTCCAACGGTGCCGGTTCTTCGATTGCTGATGTCTCAATTAGCGTTGGGTCGTCCACTGGCCTCGCGTCTTCCAATGGAATCTTATTTACTAGTAGTGGTTCCTCCACTGCCAACCTCACTTCCGGTGCTTCTGCCTCTGCCACTTCTTCTTCGGCTGCCACCACCTCTGCCATTCTCTCTTATATCGCTTACTGTGACTGCCCGGAGACCTACCCCGCCACTATTACTATTGATCCCACTGGCACCAACATTACCACCACGCTCATCTCAGTCCCTCCTACCCGTGTCACCAACTCTTACGATGGTCCATATATTACTAGTACTGTAACCTGCAATGACTGCGGTGCCGTTGACCCCATGACCCTATACTACCCTCCTGGTAGCATTCCTGCCCCTGGTATCTAGGCCCGTCAGCAAGCCACTGGTACGGCTTACACTATTTCTGGTATTGATAGCGATTCTCCAACATATGCTCCTACTGTTGTTCCCACCAGCGTATCTACTTCGTCTTCGGCCGCTGCTACCTTCAGCTCGACTGTTTTGTCACCAGTACCTGTCTCGTCTGGTGCTTCTGTTCCCGCGTCTAGCTCGGCCACTCCCACTTCCGGTCCTTCTGTTTCTGTGTCTAGCTCTGTCGCCACCTCCACCTCTGTCATTGAGTCCTCATCTGCTGCTGCTTCTACTATCGTGCCTATCACTTCTCTTGTTATCACTGCTGCCCCCACCTCGACTGATGCCTCCTCTCAGGATGAGCTTCCCACTGAGGTTGAAAGCAGAAGCTTCACCCAGAATAAGCTGTCTATCGAGACTATTGATGATTCCACCACGGCTGCTTCTACTGTTGCCTTCACCCCTGCCGATACCACTGCTTCGTCCTGTACTGTCGCTTCTTCCACCGCCTTGACTCCCGCCAGCACCTCTATTGCCGGTTAATCCATAGCTAGCTCCATTTCCGCTTTCTCCGCCCCTATTACTTTCTTGACTGCTACTAAGACCTCGTCTGATATCACCTCAAGCACCACTTCTTTCAGCGCTTCTGCGTCTTCAACTCCCGCCAAGCTCTGCGCCGAGATGCCCACTGCTTGCAACGTCCTTCAGGGCACTTCTGATTTATCTTATGCCGCTCTTGTCAGTGCTTGCAGGGGCACCCTCAGCCTCGGCAACCTTGGTGATACTGAGTTTTTCGCCTGCTTCACCATCCAGAATGGCGACACCACGTACGATTGCATTAAGGGCAAGCTTGAGACCATGTGCACTTCAACCGTGCTCGATGCCTGCTTGACCCTCGCCAACTACGGTATTTTGTCTACCGCTCAGAAGGCCTCTTGCTTGTCTGCTCTCGGTCTATACCAGAGCATTAACTCCGTCGCTTCGTGCTTATCTCTCCTCAAGCTCCAGGGCACCACCGCCGTCACCTGCTTGAAAAAGGCTTTTGGTGATACTTCGTAAGCGATCAATTTTTGAGGATGAGTGTGTCTATGCTTCAGGTAACAGAATGGTGATGTTTCAAGTATATTGGATCAATTGGTGGATGTATATTCGTCGTAATTGTATGCATCCAATATTTCAGTCTTGAACATTAGTTTAGATGCTAGTTTATAACCATTTGCAATATTAATGCTTGTTTTCTAAAAATATCTTTCAACACGTGCATATATTATGAATCTTACTATGGTAGGCTAGCTCCTATTGTTCTGTTGCGTGAAATTTATCTAACGGAAAGTCATATTTTCGTAGTTAACACTTGAAGTTTTTATACTACCGAACTTGACCCACTTTAGTTACCTTTTATATGCGATGATTTTGTGGGGTCATAGGGTATAAGCCAATTAAAATTCAGTGTCTGTGCTTAGAGACCCTACTAAAATATATCCGCTCTATAACCGTACCTGCCGATTGTTTGAGATATCGTTACCTATGACGCTACTTGCCGAAACCGTTCTCAGTGTTTGTGTTTTGTTTTCCACTCGCCGTCAAAAGCAATCTACTCCCTCACCGTTAAGAGGTTTCCATCACCTATGCCAGTAACTGCGCTGTATATAGTGTCAATAACTTTCTGGGCGCTTGGCATATCCTTCTGCAAGAATTTCTTGTTTATATCAACTTCTCTCAATCTAAGATTTCTACCTCCAATCAAGTGATCCGACTCTGGGTAGCTGTCATCATCCTACGCAACGTTCCTCTAAGCGATTTCGCGATTTTTACATCTAAATTCAATATAAGTTACTGTTTTAACCGCGTTGGTCAGGCTCTCGCATGTACACTTGAGCGTGTAAATTGAAGAGTATGATTCTCGACTATGGAATAAATCATCATCTAGTTTACTTGATCATCACACCTATCATTGCAAACAAACTCTCATGATGCTATGTACCTCGCATCATGGAACAGCAGTTATCCTAATTCAATTTACTCACATATTTAACTAGGCATTTCATAAAGATTCCCATTTGACAAGTCGTGCTGTCGGCCTTCGTATTTAATCAATCTTCAATCTACAAGATCATTTCTCTTTGGTTCTGCTTTACACCATCAAATTTTCCTCAAGCGGCACATACGGGAATCGATATGGTGTCCAAGCGTTCTAAATCCTCTAAGAAACGGGTCGCTAAGCACAGTCTAGCTACCCAATCGACAAATGGAGGACTCTCACAACCTCAGTTAGTAGGGTACGTTCATCAAGAGTGGGGCCCGCCTATCAACCCGTACGAACTATCAGAGATGCCGCCTCAAAATCTTGCTAAGAGTATTACCGACGGTGTTACAGATGTATTTCATCACATCGCATCGGACCGCACGTTTGAAATCACACCCTCGGACAGTATCAGCAATATTGGGGTCCAGTCTTCACAGTCCCTGATCCCACTTCGGACTGGCCTTTTGACTTCCCAAGTCGTGGGATCGAAGAAGCCCGGCGCCCCGTCTATTTTATCTGTCCGATCGCCTAACTCCCTCTCCATCCGCCCAGCTAAGTCCATTTTAGACCCAAAACAGAGCAGCTCCAAAGATATCAATGTCAGAACTACCATCAACGTGAAGCGGATTTCAGAAGAGGGCTCTCGGATGTCTATGACTATCCCTGGGCCTTCTCGCATTACTCTCACAAAAAAGTCAAACGCGGAGGAGTCAGGGACCACAGACTCCAACATACACTCGAGACTGGATCTCGTTCCAAGCCTCTTCAAAAGAGAGGCTTGCGTGGGATCTTTTCAGAGGGAACTTGCGCAGACAGCGAGTCGGAAACTAGTTATATCCAACCCCCAAGCCTCAACAATCTGTGATTCGAACGAATCTGAAAAGCCAGCTTCTGAGCCAACTGCTGGCACGGTTACTTGCGCAATTATTGATGATAAACAAGCTTCGAAATTCACTCAAGCGTTTATTGGGAAGTCGGATCCGAGGGAATTTCTCAACATTCCTGGGGTTTGTCACCCTGTCTTGAGCCTGATAAAGAAGCAGACAGCTGAGAAGGCCAAGTACAACTTTGGATATGATAATCGCAGTGAGGTCTGTTTTGTGGAGCATACTCCAGCCTCTCACTCCACATTTATACCATCTCGAGACGACCCTAACGAATTCTTTGGCAGTGCTGGTTACAGAGGATATGGGGGTTACGGGGGTCGCAAAATTTTGTGTCTACTTCTAAGGTTGAGAATGTCCAGCCAACACCGAAGAAGATAGCTAACCTTTCTACATGGCTACCCGAGCAAAGCCCGCCTGTTCCCAAAATCATTCCAGTGAAGCCAGGCAAGGAGAAGGAAAAGGGGAAGGGACTGGCTCACGATGATATTTTTGATGAACCTTTGAGCAAGCTCGTGGCTGAACCGACTGTCGAACCAACCTCGACGGGCCCTGTGCGGTATGAGGACATGGATTGGGAGATCAAGTGGAAGACTACGTCATCGTTCAAGACCATCTGCCCTCGTGTTTCAGAGGTTGACGCCAACTTCACTCAAACCTTGGATCAAGTTCGCGATATCCTGGAAGGAAACTCGCCTTTCTTGCCTCTGTCTAAACGCAATGAGTTGGAGAATCTTGAAGATTTCCAACTCCAGAACAATTCTGCGTATGGCTCGCGCGTTAGCTCCATCTACGGAAACGCGAACAAGATCCACCCTACTATAGACAACGAAGGTAACAGGGTTGCCACCTTAGTCTCATGTTCTAATGCTACCCATGGCGGAACAGTCTCAGAGCGAGAAGTTCACCATTGTGTCCTGAGATTAGCCTTTGACACCGAGAACCACGTTGTCATTCAAGAGTTGGATCATGCTCAAATCTGCTACCAGTATCTGGTAGACGACAGTGTAGTAGTCGTTCCTGAAAGTCGTACGATGAGCAAGGCAGCTTGTCTACAGGCCCAGAGCGAACAGGAACTCTTGAGGGGATTTGCCATTGGTCTTCATTTTACTGCGGATAGTCCTATGCGTCACAAGATCCGTCAATACATCAAAAGAAGTGAAGTCCCAGCTATCTCACCGTCCATGTACAGCCTGATCCGCATGACTCCGTTAGGTATTTTCGTCGCCAGCTCTGGTGTCCAGGATACTGTCGCTCATATAAGATCTCGCTTGTTGGTGTGGGCTGCTAGTTGGTTCAAGAGGATGGATAGTTTCCGGGCGGACTCGCAGGACCCAGTTCCCCGGTTGCCAGTTCTGCCTTTGATTTCTGCGGAGAGTGACATCTGGAGATTGTATTTTGCGTGCCGGGATACGCCACAGTCAGTGGAGATCGTTGGGCCAGTGACTATTGGATCGACGGCGTTAATCCATGATGCTTACAAGTTGCTGGCGGTTCTGCGTGTTCTAGATGATTGGTTGAAGGATACTTTCGAGACTTGGTTGAAAGCATTGGTTGATGTAGAGGGATAAGGGAGATGGTTATTTATGTTTTAGCATAGTTTACGATAGTGATATACTTTTAATATTTTCCTATAATCTTCACCTACGTGCACTGTGATATTTAGTATTCATTTGGGGCCTTATTGAAAACTTGGCGCTCAACACTGATCTCTGTGCCGCAGTTGCCATTAACCAACCACTCGGTATGTTCCGAGCCACTATCAGCTCTTCAGCCTCGGGATTCCTTTAAGTCACTAGCGCATCGGTACTTCGATGAAATCTCGCAACCAATTTTAGCTAGACTGTGCCCTACGTCTGCTGATCATAAAATCCCTCCCGATGGATCAGCTCCAGAGTCTGGACCCCATGACATTATTCAATCATAACCCCTCCCGCTTCTCACATCCCGGAAGCTTGATTGCATCCAGAATCTGGCCCCTGAAACATTGGAGTTGGCCCTGCACTCCACTGATCACGGAACCACACATTTATCAGGCCAACTAGCTGGTTTCCCCATAGTCCGGATAATCATTAAAGTTCAAGGAGGTGAGTTTAGTGACTATAAACGGTAGGGTCGGAGAAGGTGTTGGAGAAAGTGGGCGCTGTTAACTGGATTGGGTAAAAATCTATTGTGATTTCTATGACATGCAGTTCATAATATCATGTAAAACCAAAGGTGTGGTGAGAGTAAAGAGAGACCAGAGTGTCCAATGATGAAATGGCGGAAAGTTACTTGCCATGTTTAGTGTATTAGGGCATGAAGGGGTGGCTATTTTTGGCAAGAAGCCGAATACATAAGAGGTCGGTAGTAGCCTTAGTTGAGAAGGCCACAATAGTTTTCGGGTTTCTCCTTTTCCTCTTCTCCTTCTTCCTCGTCTTCTTCTTGATACCTGCGTTTCTTCTTGTTGCATTGGCGCGCTCTGATTCTTCTTATCGTGAAGGTGGGATTGGAATCAATGAAGGCCTTCTTGTTCAAACGGTCCGCTTTTGGCATTCTGGTTGCGAGTGTTGAATCCTAGGTTAGGTCTACATTTATATGCTATACTTAGTAAGTTTTTCATCGGCTTCGTTATCTCGGTTACCATTGGCGTTTGGAACAGACATACCGTACTTCAAGCTATTACAGTTTCAACATATCATATCTATCTACCAACTGCATCATGTCATTTAACAACCCGCCCAGCCTAGCTCTTAACCCACAACCTCCACCACTATGTCGGCCAATAACACAACTGAGGCCAACCGCTGGGTCACCGACCTAATCAAAAACCATTCCTTAGGGAAACATACCCACTTCAACACCGACCCCGCGCGCGACTTCCTCGAACCCGTTGTTCCCGCCCGCTGGCCTACAATCCGCAAGATGTACAAGCCCTACTTTTCTGAGTTCCTCGGCACTCTCGTCGTCGTCCTCTTTGGTGATGCTGTTGTTGCTCAGAAGACTCTTTCTGATGGCTCCGCCGGTACTAACCTTAGTATCAATGCAGGATGGGGTCTCGCTGTCAGTTTTGGTATATTGATCTCCGGAAAAAGTGGTGTCCATCTCAACCCGGGTATCACTCTTGCACTCATGGTTTTCCGTAGCTTTGACCGCAAGAAAGTTTTCGGCTACATTTCCGCCCAGTTTCTTGGGGGTCTTATTGGGGCTCTCATCATGTACGGCAACTATATTTCCACTATCGACAACTACAAAGGTGCCAAGGGCCTCCATACCGTGACCGGAGCCACCGCCACCGCCGGTCTTTTCTGCACCTACTCACAGCAATTTTTGAACACGGCTGGTCAGTTTTTCTCAGAGTTCATTGCTTCGGCAGTGCTCATGGCTGGTATTCTTTCCATCACCGATTGTGGTAACTTGGGTATTCAAGTTACTTTTCCTGAGGCTGTCGGCATGTTGATCTTTGTCATTGGCATGTGTTTCGGTTGGGAGACGGGTTATGGGATGAATGCTATCCGTGACCTTATGCCCCGCATTGCTTCTTCGATGGTCGGATATGGTGCGGAAGTGTGGATTGTTGGGAATTATTACTTCTGGATTCCCGTGGTTGCTCCCATCTTGGGCATGGAGTTTGGCAGTTTCATCTACGATCTTTTCATCTATGATGGTGAGTCACCCATCAACATGCCGTATATGAGCTTCCCCACCATCTACAACGGCTTCCTTTCGTTCTTCGGTAGCCGTAAAGGCAACGGTGACAACGATGGCGACAGTGGCGATGGTAAGAACGAGAAAGCCTATGACCTCGAGTCCGCTCCTTCAAGCTCTAGAGATCTCTTCAAAGTCAGCCCCGGGTCCACTCAGACAGTGCTTAACACCCAGCTGAATGCTGATCCTCACCTTGCCCGCATGGCTGAGTTTACGTTCCCACTCAGACGTACAAGCAGCGTCCCGATTAACATGAAACATACCATTTCAAACTTCAGGCCTGAATGGGCTAGAAATCGTCATGCTCGTGGAAGACACGAGGTGAGATTGTCAGGTGACATGGTCATTGGTGATGGAGACCATCCTACTTACCAGTAAGTCTCGAAAAGGAAACTTGGATGGGATGGAGAAGAATCGGATTTTTGGGTTGCCTCTAGAATTATGCTGTGGAAATTCAAGGAGTGAAAATTAGGAACTTAGAGAATGGTTAATTCTGAGGTTCATGAGACAAAGATAAGATGAAAGACTGTAAATTATTGATATTGAAAGCTTAGCTAGGTAATCTTTAATACTCGACGTCAGATTTAATTTAAATATCGTTACTGAAGTTGGCATATGTCGTTAGTGTATTGTGTAAATCATGTCCTAATTTTGAGGACAGAGACATCACCATCAATATTGGGGTGTCAATAACGGCAAAAAAATTGAAAAAGAAAACAAAGGGAGAAATATCCCGAAGAATGATGCAATGCTCACTACCAGGGTCGAACTGGCGACCTTCGCATTACTCAACATCTTGGGTAAGATATTAGTACGACGCTCTAACCAACTGAGCTAAGCGAGCCAATTATTGTTGAAGGTCAAAGTCTTCAGTGGTACTATGGAGTTAATAGAACGGCTGGTTCGTCACGTGTGACGTTAGGGGGACGAGGGGAAGCTCCAGAGGTGGGGAGGTGAGAAAGGACAGCATGAGATGGAATGAGTGGATGGTGACGTGGACGGGCACAGGTTGGATTGAAATGAGATGAGAGGCTCCTTGCATCCAGGTGGGGATCGTGGAGGTGAGAAGACAATTGTGGTCATAGAAGAGATTCATTTTTGTTTAATTTTATTGAGTTTTTGTATTCGGTTTTATATAGGATAGATAGTATGTATATATTTGACAAGTGCCAAGTAGATGCTAAAAGGTGGTCTATGATCTGCAAAAAATCATAGTGGAGAGAATAAGATTGCTCCGATTTAATGTCCTTCGGATAGCCTCCTCGTTCCTTCTCGTGGTATGACAACCATACGAGACGTCATGCAATAATAAACAAAAATAAACAGATAAATGACAATAAAGAAATAATAAATAACGATGGTACCAACCACTACCTATGAGCTCAATAGGTCGGCATACAGTGCGTAAGACAGGCTGTTCAGCTATTCTAACTACAGATGATCACGTCATGACATTGGATAGCAAAATATGACTAAAAATGCACAAGTAGAAGAATGAAGGAATATCCAAAGTAGTGGGTAAGTGTGTAAAGAATAGTAGTAATGTGATGAATAAAAAGTCATAAAGATTAAATAAATATAGCAGATATTACAAATCAGTAGAGCAACCTTGCCGTAATGAGCGTAAGAATAGAAATATAGGTGAAGAATGTCGATAGAGACACACAAATCAGCGCAAAAGGGTGTGAAATCAATAGACAACTGCGCTTGAAAAGAAGATCGTAGAAATATGGTCGTCATAGCGTTGGACAGGTCACCATCACCTTACGACAGCCAACCCATCTAACGAGCTCCTTTGTGAAGAACCCCATGTTCTTCTTTTGTTTTCCCTCCTCTGGCATCGTTGTCTCGAATATATCACTAGGACTCTGCTGCCTTAGCTTGCGGCCTCTCAAACAAAACCCCGCATTCCCAAACGCCGGAACGGTCATCCGATTTGCCCTCTTCTGCCTCTGCTGTTCCGCCCATGCCTCACTATGCGATCCACCACTCGACGCCGACGGCAATGAAGGGCTCGCGGGGGCCATGGGCTCAAAATGGAGGGCGGAGGACCGCGGGGCCATTGCGGAGTTGTAGGTAGTGGGGAAGGCGGCAGCGGCGGAAGTGGAGGTGGAAGCGGTGGAGGAGCCAGTGGCGGTAGGGGTTTGGTAGACGTATTCACCGTCGACGTAGACGGCGGTAGATTGGAAGGTGGAGCGGCGATGGCGGCGGCGGGTGTAGCGTTGTTCGAGGCGGAAGAGCTCAATTTTGGCTTGGATGCGATCGATGAGGCCCATTTTTATTATATGTGGTGGGTAGTGGTTTGCGGGTGCATATGAAGAATGGTAGGTTATTGGTGGTGTGATTTTGTGGGTGGAATATATATAGTAGATAACAGAGCAACCAAGATTATGACGATGACGGAAGATGTAAAAATAAGCAAAGACGCTGTTTATATTTGTCTTCTACGCTATCGAGATAAAAGCCAGCAACTAGGAAAAGAAAGAATAAAAAGGGGATTAAGGTCGAGAAGAAGAAATATCAGATATAAAGAAGGGCTAGACATAAGCTTCGAGTTCAAGGGAGTACGGAAGCCGGCTTCATGATATAGTCCCTAGATGGAGGGGAATCGACATTGATGTTGAACGGGCCAGAATGGAAGTACCAGGGTTTTGACAGGGATTCGTGAGAAAGAACTGAGAGTTCACTACGACAAGAAAAAGAAAAAGAAAAGAGAAAATATACTGAATAAAAGTATCCATTTAATTTAATTGATGAGCCCATAATTCCCAAAATAGGAAAATATTCGCTAGATTAGCAGATTCGGGCGCTGATCCTTGTGTTTACAGGCGCAACAGGCGCTGTGAAACAGGGGCAGAATGCGGTTTTGGTGGTGGACTTAGCGGGGATTTATAGAAGGATTTAGCAGAGGATTTGGTGGGCTTCCAGTAGTGTTTGGGTGGTTCTCCTGTGCTTCGAAATTGGTTCCTGGAGGGGATTTTCTAGAGTCTAGAACGTTGATGGCGGAGAGCATCGTGGAGATCTTGATAGATGAGGCTCAGTTTGCGTGGTTATAGTGGATTTTGTTACGTGTATGGTGTCTAGTAATTACGAAATAGGTGGGTATTGAGGTTTTTGATGAATAATACACACGGCATGAGCTTATTGACAATGTCAACTTCGGGGTATATACATTTGTCTTCACTTTTGTTTTTATCAGAATGCTAGTCTATTAAGTGACAGACAAGCTTGTCCAAACTCCTACAACTCAACCCTCGACAGGCCTGGATAACTAGGAGGCTGGGAACCACTATGATGGCCTCTGGTCAGGATTTCCGCCCTTGACTGCTCCCCATACTATATACATGTTGTAATTAGATGATAATCAGGACATGGCCAGCCTATGGTCTCTCTCCCTCAGGTAAGGTAATGAAAACAAAAGACATAGGCTTACCTGTCATGATAACAAACATTACCAGAGTCAGAAATAGACTAGAACGGGGCCTCAGAACGAGGGGCTTGTCGGGTCTTAGACTTGGTCGGTTCTATTAATTATGGGGAGAGCTTGTATGGACTCTACGCTCACAAGCCTTAAGCCTCCAAGAAAACATAGCGGACTCCAAGTCTCACCACATGCCATCCAACACCACCTCCCGGCACCCTGTACGCTACACAGATCATCATCCCTCTCCGCACAGAAGCCTGCGCCCACACCTTAATCTCAAATCCATCTCCCTTCTCGTGCCGGGTGGTGGGCGTTGCTGGCGGTGTTGTATTGTGATATTGGTATTGTTTCAAGAGGGACTGTATTTGGTGGACTTGCGCCGTGAGTTCCGCTGATCTTGCGAGCCATGCTATGGGTTGTCGTGACGTTTGGAGAAGACGATGGGTATTGGGTTGGTTGGATGTCTGGGAAGCAATTTGCTGCTATATTAGTAGTGCAATGATCGTTGGGAACGACAAATAATAGGCCTGAGCTCTGAACGAGGTCGGCTGGGATGAATGGAGGTAGATGTGGTGGAGAAGGGAGAGAGAATGGATCATTGGGAATGGCGAATACACATATATTGGACCTTGTTTTGTTCTTCCTTGTACTGAAATCTCCATTGATCAAGGTTGTGATGTTTAGTTATTGTCGTGTAGATTTCTTAATGGAGGCAAATGTTGTTATAGTTGCCATCAGAGCAGACAGATAATAAGCCCGTGCATTTCAATAAGTCAAGTTAAAGAGAGACTAAGAGAAAATAGCTTCTCCCATGGGAGTGAGTTTAGTTTCTCTTCTTGTTTCGTTATTTTTGATGCTTGCTTGTAGCTGATGAGTTGATTATGCAGACTTGCGGACTTGTATATTCCAGGTCACGATGGATTATCAAGATATCCTAGTATGTCTTGGTCGGAGATAGGACCAGATGAGACAGTTAACAGCTTTGCTCTCAAGCGGTGAGACAGTAAACTGGACTCAAGAGGTAAGTAAAGTTGGTGATTTACTAGGGATTTAGGGCATGATGACGACTACAAAATTTGAACCGGTCCCGTTCACGGATATATAAGCTTGTTTGATACTTAGAGTTGTATTGAGTGTCAAACGCCAAATAAGAAAATATAGTGGCTTTATGGGAATAATTTGCTATCAAAAATTGGTACAGCCATCTCCAGGTCGCAGATGGTTCTCCAGGTTGATACACGCAATGTTTTTGTAAATCCCTCTTCTATGCTTTGAGCAAGTATATGCATGATAAACGTGGGAGATGCGACACTATCATAAACTAATGAAGGGAAGTTTCAGTAGTGACTAGGCCATATTCACAGCCAATAGTTGAAAATCTGACGTTAGCATTTGTTTAAATCAAGGTCTATTTTACCTCATATCAGTTGCCTTACGTGATCTTCAGTTGTCTCAATACAGTCGCTCAAAGATTTATATTCCGTATTCCTGCTTGTGTCTAATCTAGCATCACGACTATACATCAGTGGTACCGTCTCAGATCAATATGGAAGTCCTCAAGGTGGGTTATCACGTCAGTTCCTGCATCTGTTCACCAAACTGCACAAATGAGCTTGTGCACGAGGCGATTATGGGGAAAAACGCAATTATCCAGAGATGCGAAGATATTTTTGGTTTGGGGCCTGAGCGTTTGTTTTCATCCATGGTGTGGCATTATGTATTGTGACAATGCACAGATACATTAATAATGTATAGTTGAAAGGTAGTAGCTGGATGTTGTGTTCCCTTAAATTGACAGTCCCCTCGTAGCAATCCGTCGTCTTCGGATGGAAGTTTTGCCTTCCCTCTAGAATCCATAGCCTCCTATCGCTTCTCCTATTCAGCCTTCAGTCCATTAGAAGCCGGGTATCCCACATAGCCTTATCCCTCGTAAGAAAGAAAATGCCTTCATTATCCACTAGACAACGACATTATTCATTATCACAACCTTGTCCATATCACCACTTTCATATCTTGGTCTTCTAGAAATCACAGCACCTACCATCTATCTCTCAAACACAATATCCAGTCCAGATTGCCAATGTCGTCCATCCCATTGCTATTATGCAGGTTGTGGATTGGGCCACATCCTCAGCTTTGACAAATATTTACACTGATTTCACATAGCCCACCATAATTTTACGCATTGTCTATATCCTTAAGTTTTTCACCACTGAAGTGGTTCTTGAGATCCCTGTACGTTTGCTTAAGCGCAAGCGATATTGCTTTGGTCTCGGTGTAAAAACGTTGGTCTCCAAGATCTCAAGTAATTAGATTCTTGGGCAGAGGAGCAAGCGATTGATTGAGACGTCGGTGGCCGACATGGGTTATCTCGAATTCTGTTCTTTAACCGTCTGTGATCGAGTCTGCCATCAAGTACAGATCACCTCTCCTCATTTTTCTCCAGCAAAGTACCATCTATTACCAGCCTGGGCTTAAAATAACAGATGTGTCATGACTTACTATCCGTCCCGCTACTTAGTCACTTGCAAAATATATACCATATTCTCATCACACACATACCTTCGTAAACCTCATTTCTCCATCCATAATCCCTTCCCCTCGTCTTTCCGTTATCACTCAACAATCACCACTCCCATATTCTACTCCTGTCAAACTCTCTTCCCCTACCGGCCTGGCAATCATTGTCAAAGCTAGTGCCATTAAACAAGACTGTGCTGCACTGTGGAAGAGCAGGTTATCAGAGTTAGTGTGTTCGTTTGCGGAGTTAGGGATGACGATGGTATAGCTTGGGCTGCGGGAGAAGCTTATTCAAGAGAAAAAGTTTGGAAAGGAATGGGACAGGCTAGAGGCCTGGAAATAAAGAGAGCAGAGAGACTTGTTATAGTGTCATGGTGTTTGGTATCTGGAGGGATAGATGCTGTTGATAGAATTCAAGGCGATCCTTTGGTATGCAATGATCTTTGTCAATATCCAAACTCGGATAAGCGCGCGATTGTGCTAAAATTAATGACAGTTAGTGAGTGATACAAATATGAGGGAATAAATAAATGTATTATTCTTTCCCTGTTACTTAATTGACCCCCTCCCAACAATCAATAACCCCATAGTAAAGTCAATATTATATAATTGTAGTTTTATGACTGTTCATCTATAGGGTTGTATAACACAGAGTTGTAGATTATTATTTAAGCACATCATAAATGTATAAAATCAATATTAGGGTCTTTTCATAGGGTCTTGTACTCCCGCTTATATCTCACATGTCCGACCAGATAAGACATCATACAGTCTCTCATTCCTCATCTATCCCGCGAATGTCGCGATTCTTGTTTACTGCAACATTCTATTTCACTTCAATATCCATATGCATTCCCCTTCCAGAAAAAATGCCGATATGCAAATCAACTTTATTGTTTGATTTATAATATATTTGATTTTACTAGCACGCAAGCGAGCCTGATAATTACCACTTGCAAATTTCATACGTGAATTAGAAAGATAACGACCTGTATTTTAGGTTGTGCTGTGTTTATTGTATCATTTTTGTGTTGGAGGGAGAGGAGTTGATCGAGGCCGTGACTGACTAACATCTTTTGTGTGCGTGATGGTTGCACCTAATGACGTCTCTTCATCTAACCTTTATTTATCAAGGCTGTCGCGCCTTTTATAGTGACTATCATCGTGATTTTGTCCACTATTGTTGATCTAAGTTTATATTCTATTAATCCATACTGACTTTCAAAATGCTATCCTTCACCCCTGAAACCCAACCACTACTCCCCCCCGATCCCTCTCTCCTTGAAACTGGCCCAACCCCCACAACTGCCCACCGCACCCTCGACTCTACCATAATTCCCGAAGCCTCCGCAACCGGCCGCCACCTCACATGGATGTCCACTTATATCCTAATAATCTCCCGCGTAATCGGCAGTGGCATCTTCGCTACACCTGGCACCATCGTCCGCGCGGTCGGCAGTCCCGGGCTTGCGCTCCTGCTGTGGATTCTCGGCGCGATCATTGCGTCGTTTGGGCTAGCGATTGCGCTGGAGTTTGGCACAATGTTACCAAGGAGTGGGGGAGAGAAGGTTTATTTGGAATTTGTTTATAGAAGGCCGCGGTTCCTGGTATCGACGATTGTGGGGGTTTATTTTGTTTTGTTGGGGTTTACGGCGACAAATACGGTGGTCTTTAGTCGGTATGTGTTGTTTGCTTTGGGGTATGAAGGGGCAGCGGAGTGGGTTAGAAAGGGGTTGGCTGCGGGGTTGTTAACAGTGGTTGTGTTGTTGCATGCGGTGGTTCCGGGCTGGGGAGTGCGGATTCAGAACTTTTTGGGTTGGCTAAAGATTGGGATCGTGGGGTTTATGATCATCTCGGGGTTATGGGTTGTCGCTTTTGAGAGACATCGAAATGAAGATGTGGAGATCTCCGTCAAAGTTCCGGGGCCGGATGCCGGAGGGTTTTGGTCCCATTTGTTTGCCGGGTCAGTATGGAACTGGGGCGTGATCTCCACTTCTCTTTTCAAAGTGTTTTACTCTTATGCTGGTCTTGAATCTGCCAACAACGTCGTCAATGAGATTCAAAATCCAGTCCGGACTCTTAAGTCAGCGACCATCACGGCTTTGATAACATGTTGTCTTCTTTATTTGCTTACCAATGTGGCTTACTTCATCATTGTCCCGATAGCCGAGATCAAAGAAAGCGGTGAGATGATTGCTGCGTTGTTTTTGGTAGAGTCTACGGGCCTACTTTGGGCCAGATTCTTCTTCCTCTTGCCATTGCTCTATCTGCTGGCGGCAACGTCATGGTCGTTGCCTTCACAATGGCCCGTCTCAAACAAGAGATCGCCCGCCAAGGCTTCCTTCCGTGTGCCGATTTCTTCTCATCGACAAAGCCATTTGGTTCTCCACTAGGGGCTCTGTTAATCCACTGGGTACCCTCGGTTCTAGTGATCACAACACCGCCGTCGGAACGGGTCTATGACTTTGTGCTGGAAGTCGAGGGGTACCCAGCGCAGCTGTTTGCATTTGCGGTGGCAGTGGGACTTTTGGTGTTAAGGAAGACTAATCCAGAGTTGAAGAGGCCGTTTAGAGCGTGGATTCCGGGGATTTGGTTGAGGATTTGGTTGAGCTTAGCGTTGTTGACGGCGCCGTTTTTCCCACCAGAGGATAAGTTTAAGGATGGGATTTGGTATGCGGCATATGCAGTGGTGAGCATTGGGATGTAAGTTATGATTATGTGAATATAGTTTAGATGAAGTTGCATGAATGTGTGCTGACTTTTGATGAACTTCTACAGATTACTTTTGGCGGTTCTTTATTGGGTTTCTTGGGCAGTGGTATTGCCTTGGATTCATGGGTATGATTTAGATGAGAAGGCTCGGGTGCTTTCGGATGGAACTAGTATCACGGAGATTGTGAAAGTGTATAAGGAGTAAATAAAGGTGAGGATATATCATATGGTTGTGTTAGTCTACTAGTGGTATGATGCATATTCTGTTACTGTATCAAGACTACTTACACCTCATGACTAACCAAGAGTAATCTCGAGTCAACTCCGCAACCAAATTCTCAGGGTTGCAAGCCAGCATTGAATGACACGAAGAATAATCCTCTAATATTTAATAATACTATTGATATGATACTCGAAGACCTTGACAGTTGATGCGCCTAGATAGTATTATTAGCAACTTCGCGGGCTATCGACCCGGTGGAGCAAAGGATCTGTCAGCTTGTTTGTTCTATGCGAGCGGAATTGAGACATAGACGGCATTACGACTTGGAGTCAAGTGTTCCGTGAATCGGACTATTTTTCTCATGATGGGAAATCTCAACCTCAATTATGTACTTGGCTATTTCTAAGCGACGGATTTGAAATCAAGGTCAGATAGTGAGAGACAGTTTTGTCCCGCATTGCGTGCTTGATATGACATTTTATGTGACTATTGGGTGCTTTTGGAGGTAAACAAAAGAAATATAAAAAGGATCTAACGTCATGTCAAAAATGAAGATATTGAAAGGAAAAAAATACTATCAAGAAACACATTCAACAACAATATTTCTCGACACACAATGTCCGCTGCTATCCTCAACCCCGCAACTAATCTATCTGGGCCCCACGGCTACCTAGAGCTGGTAGAGCCCCTTCAGACTACTCGCCCCGGTGATGTTGTCACTACGCTTAACTACTACAAGCCCAATGAAGATGGTTCTCCGCCAGCACCTACCTACATTGACCGCCCCGAGACCTACGACCGGCCCATCCTCACGTACCCCGCCGTGATCCACGATATCTCCGGTGAGGAAGACAACTATAGTCTGGATGTCCAAGGTTTCCAATTTGTTCAGCACATTGCCTCTGAGAAAGAGTTCATCGACGATGAAAAAATTAAGAACGAACATTACCCCGAAGTCGAAGATCTCCTCAAAGCCCAGTAAGTCCCTCCAAACAACCCTAACCCACAACTATCGGCACGACCCATCTAACCCTGACAAGAACCGGGGCATCCCTTGTTTACATCTTTGACCACACCATTCGCCGTTCCCCTCCCTCGACTGAAGCCTCCAAAACGGACCCGGCTTTCCGCACCCCCGTCCTCCGCACCCACATCGACCAATCGCTTGCCGCCGCCCGTACCCGCGTCACCCAGCACCTCCCCGACAAAGCTGACGCCCTCCTCGCCGGCCGCGTCCAAATCATCAATGTTTGGCGTCCCATCAAGACGATCCGGCGGGATCCTTTGGCCGTTGCGGACTACCGGACGGTCAACAGCGACGACTTGATCCCGACGGGGCTCATCTACCCGCATCGGAACGGCGAGACGCTGCAGGTTGCGTATAACCCTAAGCTGAAGTGGTATTATAAGAAAGGGTTGACGCCAGAAGAGGTGCTGTTGATCAAGTGTTATGATAGTAAGGAGGATGGGAGGGCAAGGCATGTGCCGCATTCGGCGTTTGAGGATCCGGCGGGGTTGGAGGAGGAGGGGAGGGAGAGTATTGAGATTCGTGCGTTGGTGTTTCATCCGGAGGATCGCGATTAGAGGGGCCGGGAAGGTGAGATCTGCTTTTGTGGTGTCAGGAGCCGGAGTGATGTGTTGATGATGTATTGAATTTTGGTATTTTATTTTTCTCAATATTATTTCAATCCTCCATAATATTACCTTTTTTAATATCAATGATTATCAAAATATTTGATGATCAGAACTTGCTAAAGGTGAATTATGTAGTGAAAACGCTCCAACTTTGACCGAAGAAAGCGGAGAGGTCCGAGTCCCCGTGCATGTAATCCCACGCCAGAGAGAACACATCACCACAAAAGCGTTACGCTGAAGCGAGAAAAACAAGATTGCAGACCCATCTTGTACTGATATCATCATGAGCAAATTAAAATCACCATCAGCAGACCAAATATCTACATAGACAGGGCAATATTCTAAGCATCAGTGTGCATATATAAGCTTTGCAATTCCCCATTAGCAGCTATAATTGGAGATATCGTCACACACACACATAATCTCTCTCCTTGTTAAGTATTTAAAACTTTAATAACTACTAAAATTACTGCGTGCATATGAGTCTTCGAATTCCAGATTAACTACGCTTCCATACAAACGCAACATTCCCACATGTAGCTGCACAGTGGGCCATCCTTCCGCTGAAGAATCCCCGGTTCCCGAGATATCACACGCTACAGAAGCGTCTGTCTTCGACATGGATTGGGCTCTTGGCCTGACCTCTGCATGGCGGTAAGAGGCGAAGCTTTAGCTTGGCCGTGGGGGTGTCTTACAAGGCGAGGATGGGAATGAATACTTCTCGGACATATGAGGGGACATTCCACATGCATGTATGCATATCATAGGATGTGTTGGCTTTGGACGGAGAGTATTATTGGGGTTTGAATGTCTGAGAATACGGGTATTCCGGCAAGGTGACAGGTGACAAGATATTTGGTATACGGGAAACTCCCTATAAATATATCCCCCATTCCCGGCTCAGAGATATTGTTCTCTGTATATAGCTGTATCTACTACATTACTACTACACAGACAACTGACATTATATACTAATCACTCATCATGGTCTGCGTGGAACTTCAAACTCAAGCCCGCGAACAGGTCAAGGCCGTCCTGACTGACTTCCACGCCACCCTCCGCACCTCCCTCAAATCCATCCTCGCTGACCCCACCCTCTCCCTCCCTGATTCCGTCAAATCCCAACTTACCGCCAACATTACCACTGCACTGACCGCTGCTGACGCCACCCTACGGCAAAATCTTAAGACTACGCTACAGAATGCCAGTAGAGCCTTTAGAGATGTGTCGTTGGGCATTGAGACGGACCGGAGGACACCGGAGCCTCTGAGAAATAATAATCGGCCAGAGTTCTTGGCGGCGGAGGCAAGAGTGAGGGAAAGTTTGGTGAATTTCAAGGCAGTTGGGGGATAATGAAAGAGCGGCGGTTGCAGCAAGTGCGAAGGCATTATTTGATGCGACGTCGACGCCGACGGACCAAGTCTTTGGATATGACATGGCGGTTAGTGAATGTGACATGACCCATCACTCCAATTAAGTTGATTGCTAACAAAAGCCTTCCTCCCTAGATGGCCGAGGTTTCGGTCATGTTTCAGTTCCAGGAATGGAAGCTCTTTGACATCATCCCCGACAACGGCTTCATTTCCCACGGTAAATTGGCAACAGCTATCGACGCCGAAGAGGAACTCATTCGTAAGTATATAAATATGCCCCGAAAGTCACTCCCAGTATTAATTCTTCGAAGTCCGTATGAGCAACGTCCTTGTCTCCACTGGCCGTCTCTCCTACGGTGGCCCCGGCCTCATCGGCCACACCGCCTTCACCAAAGTCCTCAAAACCGACAATTCCCTTGGCGCCGTCTTCCGCGTAGCGTACATGCACGGCATTATTCCAGCAAGCCAATGGACAGCTTACTTTAACAAATATGGCAAGAAAGTTCCTAAGGACATTACTCATACGCCCATCACCTTCGCCAACGGGATTCCCGAGGAGAGATTGTGGGATACCATTGCGCGTTTCCCAGATCGCCAGCATGCATTTAACCTGGTGATGGGCGAACAGGATGAAGGGAGTGTCCAATATGGGTCCAATGTGACTGTTTATGACTTTGCGTGGCTTCAGGAGGTCGGGAAAGAGGGATTTGAGGGGCCGCTATTAGTTGATGTCGGGGGAACACAGGGAAGACTATAAAGACTATTCTGAAAAGTTTCCCAGAGATTCCAGCGAACAAGTGTATTGTACAAGATTTTCCACATGTTATCAAGGCAGCAACGAGTGTGGGGATACAAAATTGGAAGGTGTCACTCTGCAGGCTAACAATTTCTTCGATGGACAACCTGTTGAAGGTGGTGAGTGAGATATACGGATCCAACTTGATGCCCGTGTAACACATACTAACATGGTTTTGTTGAATAGCCATGGTCTACATGCTTAGTTGTATTATCCACGATTACTGTGATGACAATGCCATTAAGATATTGAGTCATCTCTCCAAGGCTCTTTCCAAGGATCCTCGGGCCCGCATCATTATTATCGATCAGATTCTCGCGGAGCCGCCAACGCCAGTCAATAGCATATTAGATTTCCTGATGTTCAACATTGGTGGCAAGGAGAGAACCAAATCTATGTTCGAGAAAATTGCGTTCAGAGCTGGCCTCAGGGTTACCAAAGTCTATAATGATATGACTGCGAGGTCTGGGGCGATTGAGATGGCATTAGATTGAAGGTACAAAGAGATGTGTGACATATTTACAGCTACGACAGATATGATGACACAAAGAACCCAATAATTAAATACAAATCAAGACTTCCAACATCATAGACCTACCGCCATGTATCCCGTGTTTCCATGATGTCCCAGCTAATATCTGAAGTATTACCTGACAAGTGAAAGCGACCACCAACCTACTTAACACATTCCCGTCACTACTAACCTCTCCATGTCATACCCACCATCCCTCTCCCCAACCCCCTTCCCTCTTCTCTTCCCACATCTACATCACTGACTTACGTACGCTCACCCAATACAGTAATATGTGGACCGTCTAGATTCTCACAACCTGTCACTTCTCCATATTCACAATAAACATTTGCTTGAGCTGACAGTGGATATGGATATTCCGTGGAGCCTACGTAACTAAGAAAGAGGTTTAATGAGCTTTTTCTCTCTTCACCAGAGACTAATGGGCCTGTTCAAGCTCTTAAAATTGTAGGTGGTTTTTCTGGAGGGAATATTATGGTGAAAGGGGATGTGAGACTTTGTTCCCAGCCGCGATCATGTGTTCTAGCAGATAAACTTGAAGGACCCAATGATTTGGAAAGTCATAGTCATTGAAGAAGATATTAAATTGGCGAAGTAAGCTCATCACTTCATCACTGCCCGGTTATTAACTGTTCTAGCGCCTAGATAACTATATAAACAAATATAGAGATGACCTACAGGTATGTCATCTTCGTCAACAGAAGTCTAGATTCCAGGTACGAGAATCCCAGTCCCTTCAACTATAGTCTCCGCGCAGCCGCCTGAAACAGTAATCACTAATAAAAGAAATTTTGTGATACCTTACTCCTCTATCAAAAGCAACTTCCCTTCGTCACAAATCACTGCAATTAGCCGCCATACCAAGTACTTTTCTGCGAATACTCACCATATCCTAATTCACGCCTATTCCTTCGCAAATGCTTGAAATTCCCAAAAGTAATTCTGTATAAAACTACACAATTCCTTGTTATTTCCTTTGTCATCTCACTTTTTCCTGTGGGTGAATCCTAATATTAGCGTTAACAATGGTGGCCCGGAGCAAGCGGGATGGCTCCTCATGCAAGGAAAGACATAGACAATCTGAGTTTCCCACAGCAGCTCCAACTTATATGTTGTTGTAGCTTGTGTTTGCTGGGCTAGTGAATAGAGTTGAGTCTCGTGGTCACCACAGAAAACATGATCATATAAGGCACGAAGCTACTGCTCCTTAGCATTGAACTGAGAAGCCTAGTGGGCTGAAGTTACTGGAGTCAGTTGCTCATCCCTACCTTTATTAGGAGGCATTTAGTGTTTCAAGATTATATATCCCTATAAGTCTAAAGGATGGACTCTAGAACATTTATCGAGTTAGTCTAGCAGCGGCAAAGTTAGACCTTTGGTTACTGCGAGTTGGAAGAATACCACTTAGAATAAATGGGTGAATTTGCAACTAGTGTATTCAAAATATTAACCCTTAAAAACCTCACATAGCACACACATTACATACTATTGTTACTGAGCCAAGTCCAGGGTTTGCCTATTTATCATAAACGTGAGGTACCTCCGCAAGGTTCTCAACAACGACTGACTCAGTAAACATGCAAAGGAATAATTCATCTTTGATAAACAGTTACACTTGGAAATCAAAATAACATGCATACATAGATTGTTCTGACCTCTTGTTCTCTTCGCCAAGAAATGCATAACTTCATAGATTCAGAACTTATTTTTTTTGAAGTCTAGTACACCACCGAAGGATGCCACTAACCAGATTGCTCCCATTTGTTCGTGGTCCCTGTGGGATGAGCATCGTCAAAAATGACGCTAGTTGTTCACGTTTTCAATTTAGCGAAAAGAAGAAAAACATTTTCTTGGAATTTGGAGTCCAAGAGTTCACTTGAATGATGACTATTGTTATTCAAGACTTTTGTGGTGAACGTCTACATAAAGAAGTCGGGAGAATTTTAGCTGATCTCTCTGTACGCCGGTGACAAAAAGTAGTCAGAATGGAACATTGAGGGACACGTGCTGAGGACTAACACAATAGCACCCTATAAAGATATTGGACTAATGCAGGATTTCATGACTTTGTGAGACGACATAATTTTCTAAAAGATACTAACCAAATTTATGAATATCGGATAGCCAAGTCGGGATTACACTACTCTCATTCATCTTCATGCTCAAAGTGTTTGGCCGTAGTTGTCTAGCTACGAGATTACCAACCTGATCACCACTCGACAAACCACCGTCTAAGCATTCCGACCTATATTCTCACTAGTAGTCTCCCCTCTAGTATTTCCACATACAAAGACAAGTTCAGCTTAGCACAAATATTCATGCAGAGAGAGCCCCAAGCTATTCATACTGCCCGGACAAGTTGGTCCCTTTGGGGAACGGCAGACGTGCACGCGGAATTTAATATGGGAGATGAACTTCTAGTGTCGATGGACTGGTGGGGTAGTATGGGAATTGGTGGTAGATGTGCGTTGATTTCGGTTAATATTGTGTTTCTTTTATGGTTGAAGTTAGAGATTTAGAAGGTTAGACGCTTGGAATGCAGATGAGTTCTTTATATCTTTCCCTGTCTGTGTTGCGCCGCATCGGGCCGTAATATATACCTGTCGTTGATAGCAGACTTTGGGACTTCAGCATTGGCAAAGTAAACTCCGTTTCAACAATCATACTCGACCCATGAACCTCAGGAACCCAAGGTCTCTTAAAGTTAAAATCCTCGAGGCATTCCCGCTGCAACTAAGACACAGCCGCACAGCCAGGCAGCCTAAGTAAATACAGATCAACAACCTATTGATGCAGCTCTGCAAACCTGTATCATAAGCTACGTCTTTTTCTGCTCATGTATCCGTCTATCATGTTATAATGAATGACTCAACATAGCGGCACCCCCAACTTGATACTAACGCACTTGACCCCATATCCCGCCTATCACTATCCCTATGATCTATCCCTCACTTAACCGTTCGAACCCCAACACTCCCACTCTTCTAGAGCTACTCAGTAATTTCCCTAAATTAACATCATCTTTTAAAAACCCAGTACAACAGAGCCCGCCGCAGCGTCTGTATGAGGAGTTCAACCTTGTGTGGACATGAGATATTAGGTGAGGACGGTGATCACAGTGTTGATCACTTGAAACAAAACTACACACTATTATGAGAGAATCGTAATTTAATGATTCATGTTCCTGCGGCGAGACAAGGTGGCGTGGTGATCTTGGTGGAGTTGTCAAGGTCGCAGTGACAGTGATTAATGATACCTCGAATTTGTTTGCAGATAAAGGTTGGCTGCATAGTGGAGGGGCGGGTGAATTAATTGACAGCATGGATGCAACGGGAAGCCATTCAAGTCAAACCCTTTGAGTATTTCAATTCCTCCAGGGAAACAGCGAGCGGACTGAGATGTCGTACAAGTATGTCTCTGTCGGAGTATTTTCAGAGATTCCGATGAGAGCTGATGATGAATGATAGTAGATATTGCGTGTACATACATACAATTAGGAAAATAAACTGAGTATTTTACGTGTTTGTCCTACCAAGATATCTTAAGTTGACCTGGAATCAAAACATCTCAACGTTGGAGTGTATCACAATTCCTCCTGTGCCTTGGAAATTGTAGTTCTTTTGGGAAGTTTTGGAGGATGACGGCACGAGCAGCAGCATTGATGGCTGCGCCCCAGAATAATAAATTTAACATGTGGTAAACTTTGAGAGACATGAAGTCTGCTGTGTTTGTTACCAAGTAGTCATTTTTCTAGCTGTTCATGTAGTGATGTGATGTACTTAATTGTATAATATATTCTAGAATTACATACCGTTTTTTTTTTTCAGATCTGTCACCGTCGTCATTGTGATAATTTCTCTTCACAGAAAAAACCACACAAGTGCAATGATCCTCTCAAAACCCAAGATGAATTCAGTAATCTCACAATGCTCTCAATATAGTCAGTATTAACACAAATCACAATTCATATTCTCACAGGGCGTGCAGATCTCCACACAAACCATTGGCCTACCGCTTCTACTACACCAACAGGGAAACCGACACCCTCACTAGAGTAACCCAATTCAGGGGAAGCAGCCAACCAGACGCCATACCACTTAACATGGGTACACGTCCAAGTCAATCGGACCCTGTCCCGATCTGTAAAATGGTTAACAACGCCACAACACAGAACTTGGCTAAGAAACATCAAGGCTACAAAGCAAAGCACCTGCTGGAAGTCTCTAAGGTGGCCAAAGTGATGATCCAATTCCCTGAGTTGCCGTCCGCTGCTACAGTCAGCAGTACAATGGAGACGCCTTGTGGAATTCTCGGGTCAGATGAGACCCGCTCTTTGTTGGCGGCGAGAAGTCTTGCCTTTTCTGCGGGAGAAAACATTAGCGGGACTAGTTGGGTGGCGATCAGGTTCTCCAGCCAACTAACTTTGCCGACAAATTTATTGAGGTGTCGACTTGGTAGCTAAGTTTCTTTGGGTTTACTCAGGAGAAGACGGGGTCTTTCAGATAGTTTAAGGCGGGAAATCATCACCAGATAGCGATAACCATCGTAAGATCATGTTATTTGTGATAACGTGTTCTTGTCAGTTAAACGATTACCACAGAACTATTGGTAGCTATACCAGATCATAAAATTGACCAATTTTCTAGAGATTCTGCAGCGATTTCAAAATCCACAGCATACGCCAAAGCATCATAAGCCCCACCATCCATGGTATCTACACTACTGTCACTTGACCGATAATTATGTTGGCGGGTTGGTAAGCTGCATGGAAAGAACTCACTGCCTTGGAACTCCTGTCAGATCAGAATTCAACTTGCAGAATCCAGGTATTAGTGAGCTGGAAGAAGCAGTTGGAGCCTACATAGATGAAGTCCAAGATTCCTGGTTTGGTTGGTTTGGTTTTCTGGGGCAAAATGTGGCTGGTGGAAGACACTGAAGCCTTTATGTGTGATCAGGAGTTTGGACGGAAGAGATTGTCTGATTTGAATTTGATATGTAACGAACATCTAGGTTCTTTGGCTAGCATGGAAATACACATAGTGATTTTCCAATACATTGACCCCAGCAAACGATATATTCAACCACCATTTTCAAACGTCTCCCTTAGTCATCCTTCTCGAATCTACAACACGTCGTCTTTACTTGGTCTTTTGGCCCTGCTATCACCAACCACAACCCAGAGAACAGATCCATCTAGGCTCTTACCGAAAATCCTCAGCCAATACTGCGGTGGATAGGCGAATCGGGATTTCCGGGGTTTCTTTGCACAAGAGGGGTCTGGGAGCCTGGGCTCAGCGGGAGCCATAGGCGATTTGATAATTATGGAATGACTAAGAAAGGTACGGAGTGAAAAGACGAACCAAGGTCATTTGTAGATCTGAAGATCCCAAGCAAGATGTGATAAGGTTGTTGCGAATAGCATATGGAGTCGTATTGACTTGAAATGGTGGCATTTCTTGTTGTTTGTCTGTGCTCTGATATCTTTCAGACATTTGACCTTTCAACTTATTTACTTGCGTAGTTTTCGAGCGTAGCACGTACCGGTTCTAGTCACATAAGACTTGGTAGCTGATAATTATAGAATCCATCAAAACCAAGAGTGAATCGACGAATGTAGTGTTGTTTACCCTAAATTAAGTAACCCTCGAAACATAAGCACATCATTACATGAAATCCGTCAGTTTTGAGACGATACTAGATCGACAGAATAACATAACATATATACTGGTAATTTTCTATTCTCAGGACTTTGACATGGTCCTCTCACACAGCCGCATAAATTCCACCAACACTTCGCCCGAATCTCTGATATTGAACCACAAAGCAAGCAGGCAAACATGGCGTCAAAAATAACGCCCCAAAATGCGGTTTGCCGCACAAATCTATAGGCAAGATGAATTTGTGAACTACACCTAACATAGCGATATAAGGGGCAATATTCATGAAGCTTATTCATCTTTTTTAAGATTCCTCTCTATCAATGTTTGCTTGGGAGTGCATGGAGGTTGAGGATCGTGAAGTTGCAAGATAATCGTAAATGTGAGCGAGAAGAGAATGGGAAGAAAGAGGTGAGGTCGGTTTTAAAGTTATGGATTCACTATGGGGTTGACGAATTGTGTAAATGCATCTGGAAGAGATTACAAGACGTAGAGGAATAAATGAATGGGAAGTGGGAAGAAATCTCGTGATTATGAGAATGGTGCTAATAAATGATTGTATCTATGAATATGGCGAATTGTGATCAATGTCAAATTCTCAAGGCGTGTCCGAGAGCCTTGCATGCTCTAAATAAACCGTTGATAATTCTAAATCTTCAAAGCCGAAGCCCCATTTAATATCTTATTATACTACTTCTCCATCTGCTAAGGTACTTTGCTCTCTCGTAACCTGGGTTTGCCTCTACCTGACCCTACCAAGTAACATTATTCAAAGCTCTCCTTTTCCATCATGCCTGTAGCAAGAAATACTGTATAATTTCCAAGGGAAAGACAAACAATAACTGCAGGAGTGACATAAATGGAATAATTATAGTGAACTATTCCGGAATACAAAGGCTGAAGGTGTTTGTGAGAGTGCTCTTCACTGCTGTATGAAGACTCCTTTTTTGCTAGTGTGATGATCTGCTAGTCAGTGACAGTTGTTAATGCAGATGTCTATTGTTCAGCATCCCTCTGAACCCTTTCTCGAGTTTTAGTCACAATGGGAGTTGGTGTTGGGGCGTCAGATTAAACAGCTTCTAGCAGCTCCTTTTCTGCAAAAGAAGAAAGCTTTTGATCTTGGCGTGTGCTTGACAGAAATGTCAGATAGAGAAGCTATCGCAAAATTAGCTTGCTGAAGCTATCACCGCTTAATCTTATCGGCTGCGTTAACAGATTATTGAGCTGACGACTGAGAATATTGGCTTGCGGGCTGACTAGACCTTGATGAAGCCAACTATAAGGGAGGTTTCTAGTATATGTAGCAAGGAGAGATAGTGGATTTGTGAGGGAGACACAAGGGTGGCAGTGGACTAGAGTTGGTCACTCATGGTGAGCGAGGAGGTTTCAGGGAGACAGCCTTAGTGCTTCTAACAGACCAGTCACAGACCGGTACTAATTTGAATCAACACATACTAGAGAGGGGGCGTGTCAATTACAGGGGTGTATACATTCAAGATCTGGGGTTATGTTCCTGCAAAGCACCTCAGAGGAGAAGAAGAGGAGAGGACAAGGAAGTGGGTAACGACATGACAACAGTGCCTCTGGAAGTAGAATTGCGATCTCTCGCGGGCAGCGGATCAGTCCCAAGTTCAACACGGATACCCCAAGCTCAGAAAGCAGAGGCAATAGTGGCTTTCGGGCGTTGAGTGGATTTCCTCTCTTGGGTGTGTCTTTATTTCATATAAAATATTGGAGTTGTTGCCATCCTTTATCACGGTAGCCTCTCTTCCCTCTTATTTTTCTTCTTTCCTTAGTCTCGTTGACTTCCGCTCTCTTATAATTAATTACTCATGCAAAGTCCTGCTCTCTCGATCCTCTCACCAGTCTTTACCGAGTTCTCCAAATTCAACAAGATCTCTTCGTCCCTTTCGGTGACTTACACTCGTTTTTAACAGCTTCACACGGTTCATATTCTACACATTTACTTTCTAGATTCTTACTTATTTATACTTAATTTTTCCGCATTCAAAATGAAGGGCTCTTTGATCACTCTTTCTTTGGCCACCATGGCCGTCGGTGCCGTCATCGATTCCCCTGCTTCTGCCAACGGCCTCACCGCTCGTCGCATCCACAATGCCCGTGCCCTGGCTGCTTCCAAGGCCGCCGATGAGGACTGTGAGGATGAGAATTCCACCACCATCTCCACTGCCGGTGCCACCAAGACTGCCGTCTCCAGTAGCGTATCCTCCATCATCCCCACTGTCAAGGCTACCACGGCTCCCTACTCCTCCACCGGAGAGGAGGACTCCGACTGTGAGGATGAGACCACCACTATCAAGGCTACCTCCACCAATGTTTTCACCAAGGGTGCTTCTTCCACCAAGGTCCCCGTTGCTACCGGTGTTAGCAAGTCTGCCGCCGTCCCTACCACCACTGGGACTTCCGGTAGTGATGAGGATTCTGACTGCGAGGATGAGACCTCTTCTGCCTCGGTCCCCTACCCCACCACTACTAAGGCTTCCATCAAGGCTGTCTTCACTACTAAGGTTCCCTCTGGCACTGATATCACCAAGTCTGCTGTCCCCACCACCACTGGCACTTCTGGTAGTTATGGGGACTCCGACTGCGAGGATGAGACTTCCACTCCCGTCACCACCTCGGCCCCCATTGCCACTGGTGTGACCAAGGCTCCCACCACATCCGCTGTTGTCTCCACCTCGGCTTCCTTCCACACTAAAAATGTCACCTCCGTTGCCATTTCCAAGGCTACCTCTGTTACCAAACTGCCTGGAACTTCCACTGGTACTGCTCCCTCTGCTACTGCCACTGAAGACTGCGATGAGGAAACTGACGATGACGACTCTGGTGATGATGACTCTGATGTTGAGGACTGCGAAGACGAGACCACCACCGTCGCCACCGCTACCAAGAAATCTGCTGCCGTCAGTTCAGCCGCTGCCACTACTCCGGCTGTTCCCTCTAGCACCGTCGTCACTGTCGTCACCAATGGTGTCACCCTGACCCAGACCGTCCCTTGCACCAACACCAACAAGGTTGCCTCCGCTACCTCTGTTCCTGTTGGTGCTGCTTCAACCAAGGTTGCCACCGTCCCCTACTCCACCGGGACTGGAATCACCACTAAGGTTGCCACTGGCTCTGTCCCCGCTGGCACCGGTGCTCCCATCACCTCTTCGGTCTTCTCGGTCCCTGTTGTTCAGTCGTCGACTTCTTACACTACTGTTGTCTACATCACTAACGGCGTCACCCTGACCACCACCGTTCCCTGCACCAACACCAACAAGGTTGCCTCCGCTACCTCTGTTCCTGTTGGTGCTGCTTCAACCAAGGTTGCCACCGTCTCCTACCCCGCTGGTACTGGCGCTGCTTCCGTCCCCGCTACCTCTGTTCCCTCGAGCACCGCCCCCGCTGGTACTAGCTCCGTCGGCACTGGATCCGTCACCGTCGGCACTGCTGCTGTCTCCTCGGGACACCCCGAGTCGACAACCGTTGTCTACGTCACTGATGGTATTACCCTCACCTCGGTTGTCCCCTGCACCAACTCCAACACTCCCGTTACCACTTCGGCCCCTGTTGCTGCTAAGTCTGTCTCTACCAAGGTTGCCACTACCCCCACTGCTTCCGAGGCCACCTCATATTCCACCGTTGTCTACGTCACCGATGGTGTTACCATGTATTCTACCATTCCCTGCACCAACTCTAACACCCCCATCACCGCCTCTGGTGCCGCTTCGACTTCCGTTCCCGTTGGTGCCGCCTCGGTCACTGCTTCTAAGGCTTCCACTGTCCCTGTCTACGGTGGTGCTTCCACTGTTCCCGCTGCTGGTGCTTCCACTGTCCCTGTTGCTGGTGCTTCTACTGTCCCTGTTGCTGGTGCTTCTACTGTCCCTGTCTATGGTGGTGCTTCCACTGTCCCTGTTGCTGGTGCTTCTACTGTCCCTGTTGCCGGTAGCGCTTCCACTGTCCCTGTCTATGGTGGTGCTTCCACTGTCCCTGTTGCTGGTGCTTCCACTGTTCCCGCTGCTGGTGCTTCCACTGTCCCTGTCTATGGTGGTGCTTCCACTGTCCCTGTTGCTGGTGCTTCTACTGTCCCTGTCTATGGTGGTGCTTCCACTGTCCCTGTTGCTGGTGCTTCCACTGTTCCCGCTGCTGGTGCTTCCACTCTCTCCTCGGTCCCCGTTGCCGTCACTAACATCCCCTACCCCGTCGTTAACAACGGTACTACTGGCTTCGTCTCTGTCGCCTCTTCCACTTGCAAGACTACTGCTGCTGGCTTTACCAAGACCCCCGGAGCTGGTGCCGCCACCTCGACTGGCTCCACCTACACTCCCGGCTCTTCTTCGGTCGTCACTGCCGGTGCTTCCAGAATTGCCGGCACTGGCGCTGCCGTTATTGCCGTTGCCGCTGCATTCCTTTGCCTGTAAATAGCTATTCAACTAGCTTAAGGTTGATAATTGGTGTGTGGGTGTGTTTACGGATGAGAAACTGAGAGAGCAGAAAATAGTATCAAACTACCTAGCCTGCCGTATGAACATGCAAAACGTCATCGGGTCGTTCCCTTGCCAATTTATATACCCTCACAAGAGCTTAGTTTTTGTGTCTTTACGTACCTCTTATTGTCTTTTGTACCTACCGTGTAGATATCCTACTTTTCCCTAGAGTGGTCCTTTGTCTTGTCTTTAGCCCTTCATATATTTTTGCAGAACGAATTTATCGTATCATTCTTAAGCTTTCCGGATATTGGGCCCTATTAGTCTGATATTTTTCCCTTGCTATAACCATATGCCATGTTTGTCTTTGTCTGTTTTTATTTCTTTTGGGGATATGGGGTGCAGTCACGCTATTTATGATACGGCTCTTCTCAGTTTGGTGTAACTTTTTATCACTGAAATATATATTTGTTCTTTAAATACTTGTGGTGTGGTTATTGTGCTGATGTTTGTGACTTTGTCAAATAGTGGATTTATTACCACGTGTTGTGCAATTAGGAAGCGTGATGTAACTATCTTTTCTGTCAAAACATTGCCACCTCCACCCCTCTGAGTCTATGTTAGACCGAAGCGCAACTTCGGTGGGTCTGTTATCTAAAGATCACTAATTCAATCCTGATTTGCTTCAATTAAATCGTTAATTTCTTTGGGTTCTTTATCTTGGTATTATGATTTAGTGGTATAATTCTCGCTTAGGACTCGTCCTAATTGATAATATGCAAGAGATCTCGTGTTCGATCCAGGGCAAGAGCTCATTTATTTTTTGCTCGTTTTCCGTTTAATCGTCATTGGCCATAGTGATTTACAGGGTCTTTTTTGTTGATTCGTGAAAATTTCGTGCATTGTGTATCTACCATGGCAGTGACTCTCCATCCGCTTTGAAGAAACAGCTTGCCTTGTCACCCAAACCTTTTGTCGTGTTGATCATCATATCCGTTTGTATCCCCATATCGTCAGTCCCCGCAAAGAATGTCATTGGCGTCGGGATCCATCCGAGATGGATCGAGTTCATGGTAACCTTGGTGCCCTGAGCAAAAAGGCTTGCGATATGGAGACCGTTAGTTGGATGAGTGCAGTTTTTAATATTCTGTAGGCAATGCTTCCGCCGACCTTGTTATCTGTAGTGGGCTTCATGTTAATGGTCACTCGAAATCGCCAGTTTGGGTGGCTGGAGAACTTGCGCTCGACTCGCGATAAAATAGTCATGTTAGATGATAGGTTGATAATATTGGTAGCTTCACTCCGCATGAAAGCAAATCTAAAATGTTTAGCAACTAAGGAGCCCTGACTTGCTGTTAGCGGGAGCGTCTTGCGAAAAGAGGCTAGTAGTGATGCTTTTACAATGGAGTTAACTCTGAACTTGGTTTCCATAATCCCAGGAGTGTGGTCCCAAATGTCTGTTGGCTTGGCACCGACACCAGCACATATGATCAAGAGGCCAATGGAGATGTTGCTCAAGGAAGTGGCGGCCTCAATAATTGTCTCTTCATTCTCAACGTTAACATTAAGAACTTGAGTTGCTACTGATACGATCTACTCAAAGGGAGACTAATGAGGGTTGTGATAGTTGATATGATGAATAAAAGACATGTCTATGAACAATCAGTCTCCCTAAGTTGATAAGATCTCATTAAGGCATAAATATCCCATCCTTTCTCTTTGAACTTTTGGCCAGATTCAGACCAATTCACTGCTTCGCGCCTATATCTCCGTGTTAGTCACTAGATTTGGAAAACAAAACCAGTGTAAGCAGAAACAACTCACCAACAATAAACACAGTCTCAGGCGCCATTTTCTTCTGATTTCTCTTTTTTCTCGGATTTAACGTGGCAAGCAAAAACCCCAGACTCCTCAAATGTGAAGGCATCGAAATCCCTAGTATTTTTATATATACCTCAACCAATACCTACCCGCTTACAAAGCTCTTAGCAAGGAAACAAGTGAAAAGGAATCTTCCGATTCTCCAATAACTGCTGAAAGTCTAAGTAAGCAATGAATAAATGCGGGAGTCGAAGATCCGGAGGATCCCGTGACGTTTTATGCAGGTGGATTGGACTCACAGGCGTGTGGGGTGGAGGATGTTCATGCCGTTGATTGAGCGAGGGATGTCTATGTCTTCGAAGTTAGTTTGAGGCGTAAATCTGAGTAGTGATCGTCACTTTCGAAGCTGTCTATTTGCAAAAATAATAATAATAATAGGTAGATATCGATAAAAAATACGGAACAAAATAATCAATAAAGAATATGAATACCATATCCTTAAAACTCACTTCCTTAAGTATCTACCTCTCCAAATCTCGCAAACCACCACATGCACATCAACGTGTCCTCACCGATTGGTACAACTAACCCACCCCGGGGCCCTGCATCCCTCATAACCTCTCAAGGCTACCTCTCACTCGCCCATCCTCATTTTCCCCTCCCGCCCCGTCTCGTCCTCGTCACGCCATCACCTTGCCAATGGCATCGGATTCCCAGGCCGTATGTAGGGCGGTATATAGCCGGCTGTGCGCAGAATGCAGGGTGATATTGATGCAATGGACTGACTTGTTTTCTGGAAATGGCCGAAAAAGGGATTGGGAGGAGGGAGGGTGCTGAGGTAATCATTACGTTGGGTTACAGTGAACGGGAAGAGAAGAGGGCTATTGGAAATAATTGATGCAATGCGAGAGTCTAAAATTAAATTGAATATAATAAAAGCATACGGAATAAAGTAAAACATGATACACATGAACCAAACGCCGGCTATCTAAATACAAACATATCCTCAGTCTATATGTCCGCCAAAATTTCATCAACCACGCTTCCCAACATACGCATATCGTAGAACCCAGCCACGTTCTTGAAAACACCCAATCGCCCTACAACCTGTTGTCTAACCATCATATTCTTCCACTCACCACTGCACGTACAATGCTCCATAAACTCACTCAGCTTGATTGCACCACACGTCTTGCACTTCTGGTCCTGCGTCGCCCATTCAATCAGATACGCCTCCACCTTGCCAATCAACCGCTCTTCGATTTGCATGCGGGAGAATTCGAAGCCACATCCTAAACATTGCCATGTGTTCTTGCCGCCGCCCTGAGTGGGATCTTCTGGTAGGAGATCATCGTCGCGACAGAAGTCAAACTCACGTGGCATGGCGCAGTTCTCGCAACTAATGTCCCGAAGCACGAGACTCTCTGAGGGATTCTTGAAAGCACCGGCAGAACTGAAGTCGCTGATGTCGAACATCTGGAGAAGTTCCTTACGAAGAAGACGAGCTTCCATGAGAATGTTCTTGTCGAGAGAGAGAATTTGCATGATGGCCTTGACCAATTCAAGAACAGCCTTGTGATTAGTGAGTCCCGAGACGTGAGAACCGGGAAGCACCGGGAAATTGTAGTCGACAGCAAGCTCAGGGTACATCATCTCGCGTTTTTGGCGAGTGATAAGACCAGCAATTTCTTTCTTGAGCGGTTTCTCAAACACAACGCCGGAAATGATATCGGTGGTTTCGTTAGACTCGGGCTCAGTGGTCAAGTTCTTGAAGGGAATCTGGGTCAAACGAGGTGTGTTGGTGACATTGGAGCCTGGCCGCTTAAGGTTGTGCATGATACGAATGAACTCGACAACCCAATCGGCAAAGACAGGCTGACATCTTGGAGGCAAAAATGTTTGCATCTGCCAGTGCATGACGGTATTAAGCTCTTGTCCACCTTCCTGTTCCACAATCTCCTCACACCCGATACCACCATAGTTGTACTCGTCATACCAAACTAGGTAATCCCAATACTCCTTGATGTCTAGATCAATGAAGTGGAAGAGAGGCTGGGTTTTGATTGACTTGGTGATATACTGGCCGAAGGCGTACGCTGTCTCAACATCCTGCTTTGTCGTTTGCAGGATCAAACGACTAGAATTGGCAAAGATGACCTGGCAACCAACGCGACGGAAGTCTCCCATCAACTGCTGGAAGGCTTTGCGGCAGATGAGTTGGACATAGCAGTGAAGGGTATTGTCGTATAGATAAGAGTCGGGGTCTTCAACCCAGCGCAACAAGTGGTTGACCATCAAATCGGCCATCGGACTGCCCTTGCAGGCTTCAGACCACCAACTCTTAACCATCTCACGCAATACTTTGATACCCGCACCAGAAAACGAGTTGTCCGAGTACAAGATGTTCATACCATCCTTGTCTCCAGAAGAGGGATCAGCATTGAACATCTCGCCATCAGCACCCTCCAGAGCATTTATCAATGATGAGGTCAAGATCGTATTAATGGCTAGATTCCGGACCCCCATCTCGATACACACCGTCATGTACGTACCAGGGTTGTTGACCTGCGGCATTTGGACCATATCTAGAGGACCAACAATATTGTCATTTTCATACCCACCATGATCCGGCCTAGCATCGCTTGACCACCACAACGCTACGTTGTTCGCCTGCAGTTTACGCGCATATGCAATATCAATGAGAAACCGAGGATCCTCCTTCTCGAGGTTACACAGCGGGATATCTGCATAGCGAGCTAGGGCCATAAAGTGGGTGATCTCGCTAGCCAAACGCAGGTAATGGCGCACAAGACGGCGCACCACGACAAGTTGCCAACCTAAAGGTGGCAGCGAACCATCGTAGACGTCATACTTCATCGGCAGAGTGGGGAAATCGCCAAGAATAGGGATGTTGTGAATTAATGACTCCCGTTGCGATGATTGGACAATGAGGACTTGCGCGCGCATTTCCTCTTTGTGGATCTTCTTGATGACGTCGCCAATTTCTAAATGAGCCTTGCGTTGTGTCGTAACTTGGGTGACTTTGAAGGTGAGCTTATCCTGGTATTGGAAGAAGTCGACAGTCGTGCCATTAGATTCTGAGACCTCCTTCAAGTGATCACGCAGGCGTTCCTCGTATATGCGAGTGATATTGGGAATATCTTGCATGGTATCGCGGGATCTCTGGTGGATGACAATGTAGGCTTGCTCCGCGCGCGATGAGAATATACCGTATATTTGCTTGTCGCCAGCCGTGATGTGTGAAATGTAGATGAAAGCAAGAGGCACGGACTCGAGGTAGGTGCGTTTCTTATCCGGGCGCTTCAGACCCGACAGATCGAATCCACGCTCGAGACCCTTACCGAGAACGGCTTCTTGAGACTGGTCAATGGTACAAGTGTTTCCGAGCTGAAGCAATGCGCGCATGTTTAACGGGAGCTTCTGCTCGTAGACACCCTCCACAGTTTGGTCATTAAGGAGAGGGAACCACTTTTGCATCTCGTTCATGTAGGTCTCCTCCGGCATGGTAAGCTCGACTAGGTTAACGGGGAGATGACCACTAGGGAGTGTGACATTGATGGGACGAACAGTGCAGTCTTTGAGGTCGAAGTGGGGAATGATCTTACTCCGGAAGTTGACATAGACCTGGCGAGAAACATTGATCTTTATCGGGTGGATCTTGGCATCGATCAAAACGTAGGCCATGACGATACCGGGAGAATCTGTCCCCTTAAGATGTAGAATCTGCCAGGTGTTGGTGAATGTAGAGTGAGCCTGCTTCATAATTGTGTGTTGGATGTTGCTGCTCGCGTTAATCCTCCGATCACCGAACAACTGGCGTCTTCTGGTGCGGGCCTCTTTTGCATCTTCCACTTACGCTTTTGGTAGGCTAGGAACTCGACATAGTTCTCCGACGGATCCGGGACCTTCTTGGGTAGATCTTCGACGACAGGAGTCTCATCACGCTCGGGGGCCTTACGTTTAGGCACCGGAGAAGATGGAGCCATCTGTGATGAGGCAATAGCAGCACCGATGGTCTTTGCCTTCGCTAATTGATCTCCGTAGTCCTCCATATCATCCAAGTGTTGAATATTATTTGAGAGATCAGTCAGGGGACCAGACTTCACAGTAAACATGTCAGAAAGTTTACTCTGCTTCATCTTATCCTCCTTCTGGTTGATACGGCGCTGCAACCAATCGGGGTGAGGAACACGGGGTACCGGATTGCGGACCTTCTGGTAAGCGGCAGGAATGGTTATCAGCTTCTGGATGACGGATCCGAGACGTTCCAAATAGTAGTTCCAGTCAATGAGGGCACGAGGATCAGTACTAGCAGGTTCCTCCTTGAGCCACTTGCGGAGATACAATCGCTTGGTTTCATCGGGGGCGGAGAAGATGGCAACTGGAACGGCTCTTTCGGTAACCGGAGAATTGCGGGGAAGATGGGAGATAATGAACTTGCAATTCAGACCCTTATCCTTTACCATGCCCTCGCCCAAGAAGTCAGCCAGACGCTTAGCGGTGGTGATAGACGTCGACTTCTGATTGCCATATTCCTCTAAGGTCTTGGCCATACTACGATTTTCGGAAATCAGATCCATGAGCTCCTCATCGGAAAGAGTCAACCCCTTATTGTGAAGGACATCCAACCAACGATTAGCAACCTTGGCAACGGCAGTGTAGCACTCACCCAAGGTCGTTCCTTCCAGGAAGAACTTGAAAATTTGCTGTTGGAAGATCTTAATAAGCTTCAGCTCACCACGACGCTTCACCTCGAAACCCTTCAACTCAGCCAGAGACCCGTCATCGTTAAACACAGCATAACGCTTCTTCAAGTTCTTGTCAGCCTCCTTAGATGTAGGCAGGACCATGGCTTTGTAAGGGCCGTCGACCTCGAAGAAAATTGAGTTGTCACTATGCGTCTTGTACTTGAAGGTTTTTCATCAACCAACGTTTGATATTGATGGTTTGTGAACTTAGCATGAACCAAATGATTCAACATGACACAGGGATAAGAAATGAACACCTTCTTTCCGTTCTTCAGCTTGAAGTTGAAGTTCTCAGGAAATGACCCGGGAGCATACACCAAATACCATCAGTATCCAGCTCTAGAGGACGACCAAGTTTATCGACTAGCGAACGGGCAAGTTGAATAATCTTGGCACCTGTCAAACAAGTGACACCAGCCATTTCCATGGAATACCACCGAGAACCTTTTCTCATGACGTAACCGTAGAAAGAGTTTAGAATAACTTTGTGGGCCAACTGAAGCGAGTCAAATAACACAATCATCTTCTTAGCCGCTTCAACCTCGGCAGCGGAAGCGCCAGAAGTTTTAGGAGTCTGTCTTTCCCTTCCACACCTTGGCCTTACCCTTGTAATCATAACGACGATCACGGAAGTCTCTCACCGTGTTGATGTAGAAAGGGTTCTCGCGCTGACAGATGATTGCTGTCCGCTCAATGATGGTCGAGTCGTGGATCTTGTGGTAGATCTTCTGCGAGTACAGCTGAAGACGCTTGCGGATCAAAGCCGCCTGTTCGTCAAGAGACAACTCTTCGAAGGTGCGCATGGGCATTCCAGGTCTGCGAGGGGGGAACTTCTCACCCTCAAGAGTATTCCGGATCATGTTGTATTCATCACGCTTGGCGGGAATATATTCGCCTCTCCAAGACCATGGTAACCGGCGATCACAAGTCTTTCCGGGTCTGTTGAAATCGCAGGCAGCGCAATCTGACTCCGTAATCATGGAATCGGGTTGGAGACGGTTGGTGGTCATGATGTTGGGATACATAGAAGCGACATCCAAGTGGTAAATCAGAGGCTTCTCCAAACGGTTGGGAGTATCTCGGATGCTACAAAGTTTTGCGGCAATCTGTTCCTTGATTTCCTCGTAATTCTCGATATCCTCCATCTTCTTTTTCTCTTCGACTGTGATACTAAACTTAAGGGCGTTGTCCAAGTCAGTGAGAAGTTGGTCGATGGCCGCCGGGTCAACGGTGAAGTTGACTGGAATATCAGCACGGAATACACCGGCTTCAATGCTTTCAACGTGACCGCCAACATAGGTTTCGGAATCAAGCAGATGGCCTTCCCAGAAGGCTTCTCGTGGTGCTACATGCTTATTGGGCAAAATGATGTTCTTTTTATAGGCTTGTACCATCAAGAGCATTTCACACAGAGTACCGGTACCTTTTCTCAATGTATCATCGCCACTCAACGGCAAAATAGTACATAATGAGAAGATGAAGGGGTGAACGTACTTCATGTACAAGTAATAAGTCGCCACTGCATCGGAGACTGAGTACTCGGCAAGAGTCTGGGGCCGTTCACTCGCGTACGGAGTCATTAGCTCAGGGTCAAGTTCATCGGGGTCGTAACCAAGTTTAGCCACGGTGACAGCTTTCAGACCACGAGAACCTTGGGGGAGGTATGAATCACGGTTGACCCAGTGGAAACAATCCATGTGAACACCGTAATCACATTTGAACTGATCTTCTGTGTCTCTCTTCCACCCAATTTCTTGATACATGTCAATACCGTTGAAGGCTGCTCTAGCTTCGACATAGGGCCAATCGAAAAAGTCACCGTTGTATGTGGCAATTACAGTAGGTCTAGCGATTTTGATGTGCTCGAAGAATCTCTCAATAAGAGTCTTCTCATTTGGCTCGTTGAAGATGATGAAGGCACCGGGGTATTCCTGTTTCGGTGTGTAGTCGAAGTCGGCAATATCCTCAGAGACGATCTGACGGTTGGTGATGAGGAAACCTTGGCCATCAATCATATACGAAATCATCATGATTTGATCCACGGAAGAATCGGGAAACTTCAAGGGAGACTTGGAGGTCTCGATATCATAAGCCATGACAACTGGATCGGCCATGGCTAGACGTTCTTCATTAACCTTGATGTTGGTCACGCCGGCATTAAAATCAATATAATACCATCTGGCGATACGAATATCTATTGAGGGAGTTAGAGAGACTTGATAAAACGAAAGCCCAATTCATAAACTTACCTAAATCGATCATTACTCGTACATGGTAGGGGACATCGTATTCTCTGATGTCCACGATGAAGTCACTGGCATCCGCTACATTAAGTCCTTCTCTTTCGTCGTTGTCTCGTGAATCGTCATAAAGATCGAAGTTGCCAGTATTCCTGTGTAACATTCCAGTCAGTTATTATATTCCCTAGAGTAATGGTAGGGTAAACAAACCGGATAGCCTCAGCATATGTATCCATTGCGTTCATGTTCTTGCGGTTCCTCTCAGCGATAGGCATGATCTCTCGTCTTACAGTCATAAGATCTGGAACGTTGAGGAAGTTGAGCTTGAGGAAGGTCCTCTGGTATCCAAGCAGATGGTTCGGCATGCTGAGATCATCCTTTTCTAACTTGTCTACACTCTTGACAATCCCACCACCGTCGATTCTCTTGACCCATTCCTCGACTTCACTTTCGTGGCCTTTCCGGACGGCAATCAGGAAGTATGGCTCATATTCAACCGTAGCCTTGAAAGTGGTCTCATTTCCATCCTCGATAAAATAACAGTCAACCGCTGCACGCCCATTGATATTCCGGTCATCATGCAGCGACGTCGACTTCAAATTCACCAACCACCCCTCCTTCTGCTTCCCGCTATCTATCCGTTCGAAGCCCATCTTCTCGTCAATCTCATGGCCCATCTTGGTGCGCTCCCATTTCTCATCAGACGCAAAAGCTTCTTTACGGTCGCTTGGGGCAAAGGTTCGGGTTTTGCGGCCGCCATGGAATGCGGTTTTGCCTCCGTGACGGACACCCTTTGCGGGCTTTCGTAGTGATGTGTTCGGCATCATGTCTAGGTTGTTGAGAGAGCATGGACTTGTTGCTGGAAAAGGGGACAGACACAAGTGTCTCTGGATTAGGTATAGAGAACGAATAGGAGAATTAAATGAGTATCATAAATAACCGGAAAACGAATGAATGATATTTAGTGGAATAGAAATGCCGCTATATCGGCGTCTGATGAATCCTGTCGACCTTGATATCAATGATGCACTAGACCAATTATTAATGTCACTATCCGACTTGTTCAAATCAAGCACATCTCAGACCTCCAGCCAATTCATAGCTGATCTATTCTTGCTTAGTCGCTTTGCTTTGGCAACTATATTTGGTAATTGACAAGGGTAATCGTGTGAAAAAGGGACGTGTAAGACGCGTTAAGTGCTACGTGCTACCAGGAGTCATGCAGGGAACCTTTCACTTAGAGTCGCGTAGTTGCTAAAGATAATTATGCCCCACTTTGGCAAGGATCCTGAAAATCTTAAACCCTTAATGAAAAGAATTACTATGTCGATCACGTGGTATGAGATCACTAAAAATGCGGGTCTGCTAGGTGGATGCCGGAGCTTGGAGGATCGACTGCGATGGGTAAAGTAACGGGTACCAACGATAAAGTCTGATACAGAATCGCATTGTAAATTTCCTATTTTCACATATTCATATCATAATGTCCAACCCTCAGAACCCCGCCCTCGAAGGCAAGCCAGGCTCTAAAGACCAGGATATTTATATATGGCAAAAGCCTGAAGGTATGCTATCTGTTCCCCTCGGCGTCCTGCGCTCACACTAACTTGCGGTTCTAGATCCCAAGACTCCTAAAATTGAGCAAGTCGACGTTACCTTCGGAAATGCTGTCAAGACTATCAAATCCGATGATTTCAAAAAGTTTGTCACCATCCCCTGTGCCAAGAAGAGTTTTGAGAGCGGTATCATTGCCGCCTCAGTAGCCGGCGCTGCCCACTTTGTGTGGAAGGGTAAGTCCTTGTCATGTTACACAATATCGATTTCATCTGACAGTTTCCAGGTAACTTTAAGACCGCGGCAAACTGGGCTGTCACCCTCGGTCTTTTGGCCTCAGCTGGTGCTTTCGAGTACTGCAACATAAACCGCAAGATGGAGAGAATTGCCATGAAAAAGATGATTGAAGTTCACAATGAGAAGGCTGTGTCTGAGGAGGTAACGCTAGGCCTAAAGCAAGATGTCATTCCGCTGCCATTGCAGAAGCGGGGATGCAGATTGATACGACAATGTCAAGAGAAGAGAGAGAAAAAGTCATGATCAAAGCAAGAGAAGCTGAACAGGCTCTTGTGAATCCCAAGAAGAGGTCTTGGTACAAGTTCTGGTGATGATCAGGCTGAGTAACAAGGCACACGACTGTATGACACCATGTATTATAGAAGATATTCACAGCAAGCATTCTTTTAGCAATAATGATACTATTTTCATTGGGTATAATCGCAGACACATTACTCTTGATAAATATGTATAGTACAAAAAACTAGAACAGCAAAGAGACCCCACAGGGCCTTAGATAATATAGAGATCGTAAACAATTTCTCAGATCATGACCATGTGTTTCATCGAAAGTCGTCACGATAGACACTAAAAATGTCATGATCAAATACTCTGACCAACGCAGATAATCCTAACTCATGAAGATATCAGAGCATCCATGAACCTCACTCTCCGGACATTTTTTGAAGAATCTCCATCATCCTTCTGCTTCCGCTTGTTTCGTCTATTAGCCCGAGCATCATTCTCCAGCTGCCGTTTATATGCAACCAACTGTGCTCGGCGTTTCCTATCCCGGATTTTAGCTAAAGCCGGAGGTGGCTCAAAAGCAACCCCATCCATCCCTATACCGTCATCATCCAAGTCATTGGGGTCGTATACAGTGATCTCCTCATCTTTCCAGGTCAAAGCAGCCCGAATCGGCTCGACAACCCGCGGCGGTTCTCCAGGTTCCCGAGACTCCTCAATAGTAGTGGAGTGGTCCTGCAAGAGCGGAGGAATAGGTTTCTTGGCGGCCAAAGGCTTGAGGGAGACTTGGTGTGGCGTACGGGCGCGGCCACGGCCACGGGACTTATCGGTGGGCGTCTCCTCCCGAAGAGTAGGAGTAGATCGCGTTGAGGTACGAGCAGAGCGGCGGGAGGCACCTCTAGTTTGTTTAGAGCGAGACCCATCCCCTGCTGACTCAATGCTCAACGTAGAAGAACCAGGATTTTTGCTTCTGGTGATTTCCTCCGAGCGCAATTTCTTATGTTGAGGTTCGGCATCGTCAATGTCCATGGGATCAGGCGTCACCTCGGATGACGGTGGTACTTGTGCTAGGCGAGCCATGTCGGTGGTATGATGTGTGGTATGTGATAGTTGAAGTTTGGAAGCTAGAGAAGCAGCTGTTGTAATAATGCTTAGAGCAGATGATCGGGTAGTCTTTGACTTGGAAGTAGTGGAATGAGCCCCGCCTTCACTTGAAAGAGGTAGACCATAGAACTGATGCACAACCTGCGTGCGTGGGCTGATTGTCCCAGAAATGTCGTCGTCGGCCGAGGGCAACTCAGAGAAGTTGAGAACAGAAGAGAACCCCACAAGCGGTATCTGGATCTGGTCGGTAAAACCTATGTGCTTGCGCTTTGGAGTCGGTGACTTGATCGAGAGCGGAATGGTGGGCTTGGGAGAGAGTGTGGTCTCGTTTATGTCCTGCAATTTTATGTAGGGTTTTGGCGTTGGACAGACCAACAGTGTTTTGGTTGTTTGGATGTTGGTTACTAGGGATACCAGCAGGGTGAAAATGGATGGGGGTGAGATGCTGTCTAGTAGAAATAAGTGTAGTCGAACAAATAGAGTTGATGATCATTGAAAAGCGGAAGAGAAGAACATGATGGAAATTTTTGTATCGTTGCAATATAAATAGAATCTAAAATAGATGCTGCTGATTCTGGCGTATGCGAAGTGATTATGAAGGGGTGATGTAGCACTGATTTGGTGAAAGGATGAGCTGTATGACTTGAACGAAACAGGGGATAAAGGACTAAACTAATAGTAAGAGGGAGTTTCACATGATGACTCTAGGGGTCTTTGGGTGATGCTGACGGAGTATGAGAAATTTTGAGTGAAGGCTGTGATTGACCGGCCGAAAAGTGAAAAAACGGGCGCTTGGTAAGTGCTAAGAATCTCGAAAAGGAAATAGCATCTAGATTGACGCATGCGCCTTCCTTTAATACATAATTTAGTCATGATAAAGTATTAGTTTATTTGCAATAGTCAAAACACTAGCAAATTTTGGAACTCTGATATAGATAAACTGACTTTTTGTTTTGGAAGAATTAGGCTTTAATAGGCGCAGCTGGTAACCTATTTACCCCATCACATTGTTGACTGTATGAAATTAGAGTTGCCATTATAGTATTGACATCTTGAAATGTTGATCCATTCAGCCCCGTCGTTTATAATCCTAAGCCTCGACATCACCTGTCTCATCCGAGAATTAGCCGAATATATATTTTTATTATATGCATTCAAGCTAACAGAAGCCCAATGACGACAGTGGGAATGCGCCGAGGTCATCAGAGAGGGTGGATTTCACTCAATTAACCAGATAATCTTACAATGTTGAGGAATTTGTCCAAAGTCAGCACTCCAGAAAATGCATCTCTAATGTGTTCAGCCATGACCTCTAATACCTAGTCTTAGTCTCACCGCGGAGCATCGCTGCACTTACTGCACCTCCGAACGCTCCAGAACTCGACTTCGAATAACAATACTTCGTCTCTACGTCCATACTCCACCCATGATTCTACTCCGTTACCCCACCAAGATGTGCCCAAGAAACCTGAAGAAAATCAGTCCACCCCAGAGCAAATCCCATCCACACCCAAGTTTGGCACCACCGGATTTCAGTTTAGTAACACCATACCGCAAAGTCCGATCGCTACCGCTAAACCCGAATTTGCTATCCGAAAAGTCGAGACCTTATTAGATGACGAGTTTTTGCTTCCCCACGAACGAGAAGCCAAAGAGCGACTGGCCGCCCGGGTTGCTGCCAAAAAGCGTCAGGCTGACCTTCTTATAGAGAAGAAGGCCCAGATGGAAGCTAATAAAGGGTCAAAATTGAAGCGGCGAAAAAGGAGAAGGAAAACCGGTTGAAGGCGACGGAAAGGCTAAAGGCAGAGGTGGCTGCTGAACGAAGGCAAAGGGAACTTCAAGAACAAGCCAGGTTAGAAGAACGACAAAGATCTAAACTTGAGCAACAAGAACGAGAAAATGCCATAAAGGAGAGAATAAAGGCGGAGAAAAAGTCCGGGAGGCTAAGTTGAATCTAGTGGGGAGTGCTGCTTCGACGCAGGCCGAAACTCTCTCACCGGGCTCGACTGTCGCTTCTATACTCGGACAACCTGTAAGCATGTTCTCAGCAATTCCCGATAAGCCAGCATTTGCTGTTCAGAAACACTCGGCGGCGGAAGAGTTCGCGCTTCCTCACGAAATTGCAGCGCAGGGGCGGTTAAGAGCTGCCGAAGAAAAGATCAAGGCCACCACCCAGCCCCAATTCACTATTCGCAGATCCCCGAAGATGAATTTTCTATGTTTAAGCCTTCGACTTCCTCAACAATACTTTCAAATACTACTCCTAGCAGCGACTCTCAGACCTCTAAACCTTCCTCCATTATCCGGAAACCTTCGACGGTTGAATTATCTCGGGGACATCATCGAGCACACAAACAACCAAGCCCTCGGCTACCAACTCGAGATTCAATATCCGGCAGTCTTCAGATGACGATTTCTTTTACCCCAGAGAAATATCGGTAAAACAGGAGGGGAATCATCTCAGCCTCCGCCTATCCAACCGGAGGACTTCAAGAATATGTTCAACAATCTCTCATACCAATGGCGACCAAGCAAGAAGTCTCCAAGAAACTCTGAAGACCAAAAGAAACAAAAAAGCAGATACAAATGGAGAAATTTAGTTTCTTGGTGAACTCCTCACAACAACGCCAGCAAAGCGAAGCCAACAAGAAGCAAAACAACTCAAACGATGCCATCGCGGGCCAGAGTAAGGGCGGAGCTTGGGGTGCGTTGAGAAGGAAACAGCGCCAGGGACAGTCGCAAGATGAAGCCGATAGATTTGAACAGAGAGACTGGAGATCATGGGATGACCGCCAAAGAAATAATGATTATTACCAGCGTGACGATCGCAATGCCTACCAGCGTGAAGAACGCCAGAGGTATGACCAAAACGTAACTCTTAGAGGCCATGATCAGGAACAGGGCGACAGAACAGCCTACTGGAGTGATGATGGTCTAAGGAGGCCCCAAAAATCTAGCATCGAGGCTCTGGATTTGGTGGTGGATAAAAAGGTGGCTGAGGTTGAAGTGGCTGAAGCGACGGGCTCGAAGAACAGTCATCTTGCGGATGAAGACGATGACAAGTACCGCAAGACCAAGAAGGACAAGAAACACAAGGGCAAGAGTCGAGATTCTGGAAAGTCCAAGTGGGATAACGACAACCTTAACGGAAAGGACTGGAGTTATGAAGATGAGATGCGCCTGGAGGAGAAGCGCGCCGCTAAGGCTGCTCGTAAGGCTGAGAAGGATGCGGCTAGATTGGCCGAAAAGGAGGCTGTCGCGAACCGTATCAAGTCGATTTTCTTACCCGAGTACATTAGCGTTGGCGTCCTTGCTCAATCTTTGAAGGTCAAGATCGACGAGTTCCTCGAAATTCTAGTGGAATACGGATTTGAGGATATGACCGAGGATACCATCATGACTGGTGAGACTGCTGCTCTCATTGCTCAAGAGTTTGATCTTGAAGCTGTCGTCGACGATGGCCATGCCCGGGATCTCCGTCCCCGCCCGGTTCCAGAGGATTCTTCTCCTCTCCCATCACGCCCCCCAGTCGTCACGATCATGGGTCATGTCGACCACGGAAAAACTACACTCTTGGATTATCTTCGGAAGTCGTCGATTGCTGCTCAGGAACATGGTGGTATCACTCAACATATCGGTGCCTTCATCGTCAAGTTGCAATCAGGCAAGCAGATTACTTTCCTTGATACTCCTGGTCACGCCGCCTTCTTGTCGATGCGCCAGCGTGGTGCCAATGCCACGGATATCGTCATTCTCGTCGTTGCCGCCGACGACAGTGTCATGCCCCAAACCATCGAGGCCCTGAAGCACGCCCGTGCCGCCAAGGTCCCCATCATCGTTGCTATCACCAAGTCTGACAAGCCCGAAGCCCGTCTCGAAATAGTCAAGTCCGATCTCGCCCACCATGAAGTTGAGCTTGAAGAGTACGGCGGTGATATCCAGGCAGTCCCTGTTAGTGGAAAGACAGGTGTTGGAATGGATGTTCTCGAAGAGAACATCATCACCCTCGCTGAAGTCCTCGATCTCCGCGCCGAAACTGACGGCATGGCCGAAGGCTGGGTCCTGGAAGCCAATATCAGGTCTCTCGGTAAGGCTGCCACTGTTCTTGTCAAACGCGGTACCCTCCGCGTCGGCGATTCTATCGTCGCTGGTAAGACCTGGGCCCGTATCCGTGCCCTCCGCGACGAGAATGGCGATGATATCACTGAAGCTCCCCCGGGAACTCCAGTCGAGATCTTGGGTTGGCGTGAGTTGCCAAAGGCTGGCGATCAGGTTCTACAAGCTCCGGATGAAAACAAGGCGCGCATTGCGACAGACTATCGCATCGAAATGGCAGAGCGAGAAGCTAGTCAATCTCAGTTTGCGGAGCAGGAGCGGAAGAAGAAGGAGGCAGCTGCGGCTGAGGAAGAAAACGGAGAGGCAGAGGCTGAGGGGGGGGAGGTTCCTGCGGGACCGAAGATTGTCAACTTTATCATTCGTGGTGATGTTGTTGGTTCGGTGGAGGCGGTTGCTGGGACGGTTTTGGAAATTGGTAACCATGAAGTCCAGTCCAAGATCTTACGCCAAGCTGCTGGTAACGTTACGGAGTCGGATGTTGAGTATGCTTCTATCTCCGGCAGTTGCATTATTTCGTTTAACAATCCGCCGCTAGGCCATGTTCGGAGATTAGCTGATGATGCCAAAGTTGAGATCATTGAGCATAGTATCATTTACAATGTTGCGGATGATGTGAAGACTGTCATGTCTAGACAGCTGGAGGACAGCGTCTCGATGAAGGTTCTCGGTGAGGCGGAGGTGAAGCAAATCTTCTCTATCAACGTTGAGAAGAGAATTTACAAGAACATTGCTGGCTGCACGGTTCGTACTGGCCTCATCAAGCGCAATGAGAAGGTTCGGGTTATGCGCAAGAGCAAGGAGATCCATATGGGTAAGTTGTCTACATGTACTCACCATCTTACACACAGAAAACTAACATCAATTTGTAGGTACCATAGCAGAATTGAAGCAAAGCAAGCGCCTAGTTACGGAGATGCGTGTTGGTACTGACTGCGGTATCCAACTCAATGATTTCCAAGATTTCAAGGAGGGAGACATAATTCAATCTTGCGAGGAAGTGCGGACGAAGCGTCGTCTTCCTTGAGTTTAAGGTCGTGTGTATGATATTTGTACGATATATTGGCATTTGATAGATTGGCCGGGAGTTGAATTAGCTATTACATGTAGGATATCATATCTTGTATATATAGAAAAATATAGTTTGGGTATAATACCTCATTTTTTTAGTTCAATTTCATTTTATTTTACTTTGTCCGATGATGCATTTTACCCACGGTCTGATGCAGAGATGGAATTTGAAGAGAACATCACTTTCCCAATCTTCGCCGCCTTCCGCGCCTTTTCCAACTTCTTCAATCCAACTCGATCAGTCATCGGAGTAGCCTCCATGATTCTATCAAAGTCATCATTGTCATCATCTTCTTCATCTTCCCCACTCTCCTTTTGCTCCTCCGAACTCCCTTCCAAATCCACATCGTTATCAGAATCGGGAGTGAAGTTCTGATTAACTTGCAACTTCTGTGGCATCGGGCGCATGGCAAGGCACGATTGGTTTGACCGCTTGCTGCCAAACTCATCGGTGATGTTCCCGACATTTTTGGCGGGGGCATCCTTGAACGGCTTAGAGGCGAGAACCTTGCGGCGGATTTCGGCCATGGCGGCTTCGTCATTTTCGTCTTCGGACTCGGATTCGGAGATGCCGTATTGGTCTCTTTTTTTCTCTTTGGGTGGTCCTTGTGGCTCGGGCCTATTGCCAAGGTAGATACCGTCAACGTCACCATCATCACTACGAGCTTCATCCTCGTTCTCATCATCCTCGTCATCATCTTCCGAATCATTTTCTTCTTCGGAGTCCTGAGGGCCTCTACGATTGGTGTTACCCGATGTCCACATATCCTCGTCCACTCTCGATGCTTGGTACTCTCTTTCCAACTTGGCCATCCACTCCCTCTGGACCACCTTGATCTCATTCTCATCCGCACACGCCGCGTACCGCTTCAAGATCGTATCATTGATCCTCATGAACGCCTCTCCATACGAGAACGGCCTCAAGATCTGCTCCGCCCAATTAAAATGCCCACAGATCGCAAACGTCGCTGCCACCGCCTCTGCACAGTTCAATCTCCACGGCTTCCCATAATTAATTGTGTTCGCCGCCACTAGATACGGCAGCAATCTCTCGCACTTCCCGCCCACCCGATTCCACTGAATTTCTGCCATTCGCGCCCACGAAGCCTCGACAACCGCACATCCATACTGCTCCAACATGGGCCCGTCGGCCGGCGATAGGGTTTTCTTGCCATTGGGGGTGATAATGACTCCGGGGAAGCGTTGGCCAACGTGGAGTTCGCGCATGAGACCATTTTTCATGAGGCGTTTTCCGGAACATCGTTTAGGGTCGCAGTGGCCAAGGTCCCAGCAAGCAGCTTTGAAGGGGAGAGGGGTGGAGGGGCCACCGCAATGGGATGAACCGCCGTTACTGCGGAGAGGACCCTTTTGCCGCGGAAATTTTCTTTTTGTGACGGACCATAGTGTCGAACAGTAAAGAACAGGAGTAGTAAGTGTCGTAATGCGACTGAATGGATGATGGAAAGAAAAGTTTGGTTGCAAGTGATGCCAAGGTTGAGGATCAATGGAGCGGCAGATGCAGATTGCCCCATTACGGAATGTAAACTCTAATGTAAAGAAGTACAATTATGATAATATTCGAAATCAACTATATCTCGCGATTACTTGCAGAAGGGAATAAAAATGTGGATCAGCTTCAATAGTGTTGGAGATCTAGGATTTCACTGAAGTCTAAGTTTGTGTTAGATCTCTTATGAGCAGTCAGCACCTTCTAGTTTTTCTTGGCGTAATATATGCGCCACAGTTATACCGCCACATATGCTGTCATGACGCCACCTTAACAGGGATCGCTTCACTTGTAAGGATCATGTAACTAGGTGGCTATGAGCCAAATGATAGGTGGTTTGTTCCACGATTGAACTTCTGACCTCACCTATCCCATTGATTTAATATTCTTCGCAACATCCATTATCAACCCGCCATCGCGTAATTTTTTAATTGCTCTGCCCTACAGTAATGGGTGTCTACAACTCATAACCAATTGACTTGCACTTGTTTCTACAAAGCTTCACCCACCCTCATCCTCGGTCACGGCACTAAAGACCAGCTATAACTGCGACTCCCGAAAGTCCCCCGCACTTACCACCACCCAGCGCAGTCGGAGCTTATAGCCTTCATCAAAGACTCCAAACTCGCCACATACGATCAACACGATCACAAGAATTATATACAATGTCCCAGCTGCAACGATATCTTCAGGCTGCCTGTAGCCCCGAGAACTACGAGCCGAACCTAGCTCTGAATCTCGAAATCGTCGATCTCATCAATAACAAGAAGGGCAATACCCCGCGCGAAGCAGCAATCACGATTGTTAGCTACATCAACCACCGGAATCCCAACGTTGCGCTTCTCGCCTTGAATCTTCTCGACATCTGCGTCAAGAATTGTGGGTATGCCTTCCACCTGCAGATCAGTACGAAGGAGTTCCTGAACAGCCTAGTGCGTCGGTTCCCGGAGACCCCGCCTTTGCGCACATCTAGAGTCCAACTAAAGATTCTAGAGGCCATTGAAGAATGGAGGGTCACAATTTGCGACACGAGCAGGTATAAGGAGGATTTAGGGTTTATTAGAGATATGCACCGGTTACTGAGCTATAAGGGCTATAGTTTCCCCGAAGTGCGCCGGGAGGATGCAGCGGTTTTGAACCCTAGTGATGTAAGTTATGGCCTTAACAGCGATGCCAAAACTTGTGCGCTTTCAACACTGATTAACATTCCTGTTCTAGAATTTGAAATCTGCCGAAGAGATGGAAGAGGAAGAGCGCGAAGCTCAATCCGCCAAGCTTCAAGAACTCATCCGCCGCGGCACCCCCTCTGACCTCCAAGAAGCCAACCGCCTCATGAAGATTATGACTGGCTTCGATACTCGCTCTAAGACCGACTACCGCGCCAAGGCCGCCGAAGAAGTTTCCAAGATCCAAGCCAAAGCCTGCTTGCTGGAGGAGAGACTAAAGGCCTTTAAGACCGGAGACAAAATGGTCGAAGGCGACGTCTTCTCCGAGTTGGCTGCTGCACTCCAGAGCGCGCAACCGAAAATCCAAAAGATGTGTGAGGAGGAGTCAGAAGATCATGAAGCTGTCGCAAAGCTCTTAGAGATTAACGACAACATCCACCGCACAGTAGAGCGCTATAAGTTCATGAAGAAGGGTGACATCGAGAGCGCCAATAATATTGCCAGCGGTCAACACACTATCTCATCATCATCTAACAACGGCCCTTCTAAGACCAGTGCTGCTGTCGAGCTTTCTCTTATTGACTTTGGGGGTGACTCATCAGAACCCGCCGCGGCCTCATCATCCTCTGCGGCGCAACCGATCTCGGCGCAAGCCACTGGTGCTAGCTCCCTGGAGAACGACCTTCTTGGGCTCTCCATGGGAGACAACGCTTTCACTTCTTCATCATTTGGTCCTAGCGGCAGTATCTCTCTCGGCGTAGGTGCCAACAGCAACGTCCCTGGACCTTCGCTGCTATCATCCATAACCCAAAACAATACCGCCAGAGCCAATGCCCCATCCCCTTCTCTCAGTTATACAAAATCCTCCATCCCCCAAGCCCAAGCTATTTCTAATGACCCCTTTGCTCCCCTCGCTGGTCTGTCCAGTCCTTCTACTCCGGCTCCTGTCTTTGTTTCGCCCCCTGTCGCCGCCTCGACAGCAGCTCCTGTCGCAGATGACGATGAGTGGGCATTCTCTTCGGCGTTGCCGGAAACACCGGTAGTGCCCAAGGAGGTTCAAACCACAATCAGCAGTACTTCTGTGAAGGTTGATATGGCTGCGAAGAGAGTGCAACCGGAGCAGCCGGTCTGGATGAAGTTTGCTTTCACTAACAACACGGCGCAACTGGTTACTCAGCTGCATTTCCAGCTTGCTGTCACCAAGGTACGTTTAAAATATGCGTAATGGGTAGAATTACGGCGAATTAAAGTTAACAAAATTGATACAGGGTTTTGAGCTTGAGTTACAGCCTCAGACTGGCCGGGATTTGAGACCGAATGCGATTGCGGCGGTGCAGCAACAGGTTAAGGTGTGGAAGGCTGGTGATAAATCATCTAAGGTGACAAGTGTAAAGTTGCGGTGGAGATTATCATATGTTGTCGGTTCGGAGGCGAAGACGGAGATGGGCGAGATTGCGGAGTTCGAGATTGCGTAAAGGGGTGATGTTATTTATGATGAATTGAGAGGTTGTATATACCCCATTAGCGTTTGAATTTAGAAACGGGTCAAAACAAATAAAGTTCAATTTGGGAGTTTAGGAATTAGTTAGTTTCGAGTGTTGAGAGGTGATGTCATCATTTTAGGTGAGCAGACTGAAAAGATTCTGCATTATGACATTTTTGGTTAAATTGCAAGGCTGATAAAATTCTAAAAAATATATAGAATAATGTACGAGGCTAGCATCAACTACGGCACTTACCCTGACATCTTGATCATCAAAATCTGACTAAACTCTTGAGACTTTTATCCTTACAGAAAATATTTAATCTACTTAATTCATTTGCGATTCATATACTCCCTTCCAAAATGCCCTCCTCCGACGAACGCCTGCGAGACCGTCCCCGCGACCGCGACTCCCGAAAAGAGAAATTTCACCGCCACCGCTCCCACTCTCGCTCCCGATCTCCCCATAAATCATCTCGCAGCAACCATGACCGCTGCGATAAAGACAGGCGAGGCCATGACCACGACCGCAAGTCCCATAGATCCCACCGAGATCGCGACCGCGATCGGTCCCCAGAGCGCAAGCGCAATAATAACGTAGCCCAATCTCGCGCCCCGTTACCATCGCAGAATTCGTCGTGGGCGGTGACGAACGGGGAGGAGCTGGCAATTGAAGTTGAGAAGCCAAATTTTAGGAATACGGGGTTACTGGCGGCGGAGTCGAATTCGGTGCAGCAGAGTGACGGGACAATCATTAGGCTAAAGTACAGTGAGCCAGCGGATGCCGCGAAGCCTAGAGGGAAGGATGCCGAGCGGTGGAAATTGGTGGTGTTTAGGGGGGATAAGGTTGTGGATACGGTGAGGCTGGGATTGCGGAGTATGTGGTTGTTTGGGAGGGAGAGGCGAGTTGTGGATTTTCCGGTGGAGAGTGGAAGTGTTAGTGGGCAGCATGTTGTTTTTCAGTTTCGGGTGAAGGAAGGGAGGAATGAGTTTGGGGATCGAGTGGCGGAGGTGAAGTTATATGTTTTAGATTTGGAGACAGGAAATGGGACGAGGTTGAATGGGGAGAAGATTCCGACGAGTTGTTATGTCGAGGTGCGGAATAAGGATGTTGTGAGGTTGGGGAAGAGCAGTATGGAGTATGTGGTGATGTTTAATTAGAGTGACTGTAAATAGCCAATTAGACGGAGATATGTATACCTACAAATAATGTCATCATTTTCGCTATTTGTTTGTCTATCTGTTTATATACAAAACCTCTCGTCTCACCTGTCTATCACACAAACCTCCACCCTACACAACATATGACTCTCTTTAAACCCTCCCCTCTCAGCCCCCACGTTCTTCGAGAGACTCAACCGACGCCTCAATGCTTGACCCCGCCACAAATGAGTCTACGATTCCCGTTCGTCCCACATATCATAAGACACCACAGGGTCCAACGATCGTGTTAGAAGTCTAGCGTTATAGTAAGACAGCCGATGCAGAGAATATAGGAAGGGTCTTTCGAAGCCAGGGAGCTGAGAGGCGGGTTGTAAGGCAGAAGGTCATGGAAATTTCCGGTGTTTGATGTCAACTGAATGAAAGGTTGTGATGGTTTGGATTAAAGTATTTGATAACAAATCTGTGTCTGGAGAAGTTTCTAGTGTGGTAAGATTATGGTAACTCTACTGTTACTGGTTGTTAAAATAACGTTTGAGAGCGAAAGATGGGTCAAAGGTGAAAGTGATATATATGTTCACGGAGAGGAAGATCAAAAACGACTCATGACTTCATAGTCGAGTTTTGCTTTATCCGGATATGAGTTACTAATCGGTCACAATAGTGTCTCTATTCGCCTTCTTTCAGATCCCATGACGCAAATCCCAATATAAAAAGAACCCTAGTACAGGAAGACACACTGCTACTAGTCAAGATCTTCAATAGTACAATACTCCACTATATTCATGTAGCTGTCAGGGACCACCTGAACACTGTGACTGCCTTTACTCATACCAATTTCACTCAAACAAAACCACTCTACTTCATGGTCCTCATCGCATTTAGCCGTCTCTCCACGTTCCACAACACAACTCTCTCTACCGAGCTGTCTCAACCACCCACCACCCCTCCCCTCATTCCGTAGACCCTCTCTCCGTCCCCTTCTATTCCATGATCTTCTCCAGTAATAAATCTCGATCCACGGCTTACCACAATGTCAATTCCCTTCGTACCGTCCACTGTCCCTTCTGGTCCAAGATATGATAGCTATCCTCAGTACTCATCTACCCAGTGACCTTCCTAAAATCTGCAAGTGTATATACGGTACATTGATGAATGACTGTGTTTGGTTTCCTCGTACAGTAAAATGGTTAACTAGCTAGATATTTAGGTAACAAAACATAGCCGGACGCCAGCGACGATCAGGGCGCCCCTTTTGATGATATAAACAAGGAGGGATCCACGTACCAATTTTGGCTAGTTTCCTTTTACACAACAGCGGTTTGGTAATATTTAATACGAGAATATTCGTTGGTTCCTGGAGATTCTCGTGAGTATCACTGCGTGTTATTCGTTCATTTACTGTTGAGATTTTGTCATTCATTTATTGAGTTTTTGTTGTTCTAGTTTCATCGCAAATATGCGTGTCCAAGCTGTAAGTCAAAGAGGGATTTAATTGGGCTTTTCTCTAAATCCTCTATTTCCATTGCAATTCAATCTTGAACCCTAAATACATCCTCATCCCATAACTCCAAACTAACACATTCCAGATCCTCTTCCTCCTCCCCACCACCCTCGCCACCCTCACCCTCCGTGCCCGCCTCATCCCCCCCACCTGCCCATCCCTCTCCACCCTCTCTGACTCCCCCATCTGCCCTCCGCCCTCCTCTGTCCCCTCACTCGTCGCCCTCCCGCTCGCCAACGATTGTTGCTACAAGGGCATCACGCAAATCTGCAGTTGCAAGGCCGTCGAGGATTGGTGCCGGTTCCACTATAGCGATTGTTGCGGGCCGGTGAAGTTGTGTGCGGAGCAATGTCTTTGTATTCCAGAGGAGCTGAGGTGTATTGTGGGCGATGAGCGGGAGGTTTGTGAGAAGGTTTATGAGGATGTTGCGGATGGGGGTGGGTTTAAGGGGTTTAAGATGCCGGGGGAGTGTCCGGTGTGTGAGGAGAAGTAGATGGTGAGAAGTTGAGGACATTTTTACTTAGTGGTCACTAAAGATTTGGAATTCTTTATTTTCGGATGAAATTATTGATTATTTATTGAATTAATATTCGTTATCATTGCTGGGTATCGTGTGCGTGTAGTATCATGTCTATAATAAAATTGAGAAAATCAAACCAAAGAAAAAGAAACCATGAAAAAGAATCGAGCCTCATTACCTGACTTAGTTTCAGACAACCCTCAAATACATCTTGATATCCTCAAGAACTACTTCTGGCTTCTTTCCTCCCGCTGTCCCCCTCATCAACTCTCCAATAAAGTCCATAAACTCCGTGTTCTTTTCCCCATCCTCATCAACCGCAACCCTCACCAACCCCGACACCACCTTCAGCCACTCCACAATTCTCCCAGCCTCCAGAGTACCCTCCAAGATTCGAATTTCCACCGTCCTTGGATTCGTCCTCGCTCTCTCATCTTCCATGCCGAATGCGCTAAAATTCATACCCAGCCGTCGATATTGCTTCTCTGGTCCCGAAAGTAACGCACCAAGTTCTCGATGGGTCTTAGCCGCGAGAATTCGCCGAAGGCACCGAGTAGTTTCGGGAAACAAATACATATTTGACATCTTGAGGATTGCCTTTGAGTCGACATCGTGAGTTTCCGGACCAGCTGATACAGGATTGTCCATGAGCGGTGTTGAAGAATCCGCGATAACTTTGCCATTGGCATCATGTGGCGGCTCCGGAAGTGGCAGATTTCTGGCAACGCGGGATTGCCGAGTCACCGGGGAGCCCCAGGTGTACAAATTTCCAAAATTTGGCGACTTTGGGTCCCGAACACTCCGCAAAGCATCCTCGGCCAACCACAGGATAACAGATAGTCTCTTGAGGGTCGGTAAGCAGAATGCTCTACTGTCGGATCGTCCAAGGTGCACATGAACATCGCATGTGTAATTTGAGACCACAACATGTGTTCTTGTCAATTTCTCCATGACTGCTGTGACCGCTGGCCATACCACTCGACCATTGACATATTTCAGGATAGGCGAAGTCATTTCAATGGGAATCCAAACCACCCCTGGGTATCTCAACTCCAACTCCTTCTGTTCTCCCTTTCCAACCTCCGCTGAGTTTGCCTTTTAATAATCCACCCTCTTTCCAAAAATCCCTATCTGACCCCCATCCTTCTTCAAGTCCGTCTCCGCTACCGCCACTTGCCCCTCGACTTCAGAAACAGTTTCCGCAATTATGCGGTACGTCCTTTCCTGTAAATTAACATCCTCCAGGCCACGTGCCACCTTCAGACTATCAGAGATCCCCCTTCCAGAACCCAGTCCCTTCATACCTCCATGTTCTCTTTGTCTCTTACCAAAGAATGACGAAAGTTTCGGCAAACCATTCGTTTGGGTGATAGGTGACGGTGAGAGCATGATAGTTGCTGGCTGAGTGGCGAGATAAATGGGTTGGGGCGCCAATGGTGCGGTGACTGGTTGCATCATGAGATGCGCTGAGTTGGAGACGCTGGGGACCATCAGGGGTTCACGGTTTTCCGCAGCAGGAGAAGCCGCAGGTGTCGGTAGCGGCGCGGCGAAGGATGCATGGGAGAGAGCGGCATTGAGGCTGTTGGGACATAAAGCAGACGTTGTAGTATCAACAGGGACAGGAATGACGGCGGCAAGAAGCTTGACTTCAAAGCCGAAGGATATGAGGGAGGTAGAATCAGGAATGATCAAGGGTTTGGTCGTCATGGTTTTGGTGTTGGCGTTGTCCGACGATAGGACCGTAGTGGCGAACAAGGCCATGGAATTCCAACGGGTGAATAAATAAACAAGGTTTGAGTTCTTGGCGAAGTGAGAATATGTAATTGTAAGTTTTAAGTCTCGTGCGGAAGTCCCTTGACAAAAAAAGGATCGGACAGTAGAAGAGTGGTGTCGCTTAAATTAAAGCTGATACCCACAAGCGCTACGCAAAGTGAATAAACACCCAAGTTGCAGTTTTCTCAATAATGAAGCATGAAAAACCACCAGTGTGGGAGACTTGGTGATCAAAGGAAAGAAATAGGCAGACAAGAACAAAACTAAATAAATTTTGAAAAGAAAAGAGTCAAGACAATTCCTCACCATCCGTATTGTGCGTCATCTCTTTCTTTTAAGACAGAAACTCCAATTTCACTCTCTCCCTCAAGCTGCCTCCCGGTCTACCTAATCCAGCAGCTGTTCATCTTCTCCGTCTTCTTGTACACTGCTGTGCTCTCTAACTGGTCCGATGGAAGACATATTTCACAGATGGCTGAGCAGGAGCCTACGCTCACGAAGCCCCGAAGCGACCCGTTTCCTCCCAGACATATTATGGCCGTATTATCATCATCACAGCCTATTGTAATGATCACCAATATCTGCATTCCGAGAAACTCGATTGCTTAATGGCAGGCAGCGCGGCGCAAGGTGAGGCATTATTTTGGCTTCTTTATTCTTGGGCAATTGATAGGATTTCTTAGCTGAGGATGATAAGCCAAAATAATGTTGGTCACAGTTATCATGTCTGTTGCGAGTACACATTGTGATCTGTGAGATGCAGATTGTTGTTTAGGGAAATGTGGAGGCCAAGATGGCTGTAAGCGGGGACTTATGACAGGTTAGTGAGTTGAGTCTGGCAGGTACTATCACAAGACATGCTGGCTGACTTCCCTTAGCTGTGAAGAATGAGGGGGCTGAAGGAGGCCACCAAGACGTAAGAAGTGAAAAACACCTCAAGTTCAATTTCCTTATTTAGCAGGAGAAAATAGAAACGCCACAGTCCTTGGGAAATAAAGTCCCCTTGGAACGTCACACTCTGTAAGATGATTGGCTTTGCTTCCGCGAACCCTCTTCAAAATTAGAAGTAGGAGGCGGTGATAGGCAGTCACGATGTCAGGGCAAGTACCAACTGATTGGAGGTCCTTCCTTCCTTCTATTACCTTACGGAATTTAGAAAACAAAGAGAAGGAATGGAAGGATCAAGGCCCTTCTACGCCCAATCAGGTTAAATGGGGCTATAGTTAGGATTCTCAAAGATGTCATCATCGATGGATTCTCGTCTTCGAGGTCATATGAAGCTTTGCCTTGGTGCCCCATTTAGCAACCTACAGAAACTTGGCAGTGAAATTACAAATTGACTAATTCGCTTTTGCAAACACGACCTATGCATCGGGAGTCATAACTAGCCACAAATCTAATCAGCCATTGCATTACATGGCCACCACCAACATCTTAATTCTTAAAAGTATCCTTTATGCAAGTGGTGTATGGTGCCGACAACTTTGCGGATCGGTCTTTCAGGTTTGATACAGAGTGCGGATGTATAAGGTGAGTGATTGAGAAGGAGTATGGCTTACCTGAGTGGGCTGAGTGAAGTTTACGGGAATGGAAAGGGCTAGTGGATTCAGTCAGCATGGTCTCAGGGAGGGATTAGAATGAGAAAAGATCACAGAAATGATGATTGCTTATTCATGGGAACAAATGAGATCATGACGCTTCACATGATGGTATCAAATATGCCCATAAACCCTCGTAAACCCTTGAGTGGCAGACTATTCTTGTTAATAATAAAAGTCCTATCACAAATACATTAGTAGAGATAATTAATTAAATTGGGTAAGAAACATATTTATGTAACAACGAGAACCTTAAACCTTGATTAATGCAGCAAAATAAGCAACATTACTTTTTAAGTTCATTTATCGACGACTATTAATCACCATACTCAAACTCCATGCTCCTTTCTTACCTAACACGTCCGTCCCCATCCTAAATAGGAAATCCCACCACCACAATCATCACAACTGAGAAGATTTGAGCAAGTTTCTCATCCAGGGACCTCTCCGCCCAAACCCATCCACTACCCTCCAATGTCAATATCTATGGCCTAATTTCGCCCTTCTAGAACCCTATCTAGTCAGTTAGGTTGTTAAAATTGTATGATAACATGTATATTTGAACTTCAAGACGCTATTCCTACTAACGACAATGAGACACTGTAATGTATTGTCTAGGGCCGTGCGGAAAAGATGCTCATAGTCAATAGGTTTGTTGCCAGCAAGAAAGGAAGTGATTAGGCGTTCGTTGGTTATGTTTGTACGGCGGGTTGGGTTGAGGGGTGACTTACATGTGCAGATAGCGGAAGTGGAGACAAAAAGATAATCGGAAAGGGTTGATGTGACATTGAGCAAGTCCTCGATGACTATGAGAAGGTTTTCAGTCAACAGGGTGACTTTGAGTCCCTTGGGATTTTGGCCACTCATTGGACTCACGTTGCATGTACCTCGATGTATAAGTAGATGGCAACCCACCTCAATCCTAAAGACAACCAAATTTCCTTCCTAATTACTATAATAATTATCTCATCTCATCCAATCTAATTTCATCTCCATCACCATCTCTCCCACCATTATGAAGTTCCTCACCCCTATTCTCCTTGCCACCGCCGCCACTGCTCACTTCAAAATCACCTCCCCCGGCTCCATCGGCTTTAATGACGACCAAGAAGGCACCTCCCCCTGCGGCGGCTTCGACGTCACCGCTCGCACCAACGTCACCGACTACCCCACTGGTGGCCTCACCTTTGTCCTCCTGACTACGCATGCTGCTGCCACTTGGAACTTCAAGGCAGCGCTGCTGAGCAACACTGGTAACTTCCAGTATCTGTCGGCGCCTGTGAGCCAGACGGGATTGGGGACGATTTGCATTGAGAATATCGCGGGGCCGGCGGAGTGGGTGGGAAAGGAGGGGTTGTTCAGGTTACGCAAGAGGCTACTGATGGTGATCTTTACCAGGTAAGTCGGACTTTAAATCATCTAATACTCACTAGTCTATCTGAAACCCTTACTAACACTTGGTTTCTCTATAGTGTGTCGCCGTCACATTCACTGACGCTTCTGCTGCTGTCCTTCCCTCCTCGTGTTCTAACTCTTCCGGGGTTTCCGCTACCTGGGGTACCCTTCCCTCAGGTGCTGTCCTCGCCGGCTCTAACTCGACCTCAACTTCCAACTCGACCTCGACCTCGACTGCCACTTCCAGTTCCTCGTCGGCTACTGGTGCCGCTGGCCACGTTGTTGCGTCGGTTGGGTCTGCCGTATTGATGGCAGCAGCTGCTGCTTACCTTATGTAAATATGAGATATATATGCGAAAAAGGAAAGACCGTTGTTGTAATAATACCATGGGAGAGTTATGTGTGGGCTGAGCTCGCTAATATGTATTGTTTCGATATCGGGCATTATCATGTTCGGATGTTGGTGTAATTAACAAAATATTATTTAGGTATTTTGAAAACAAACAAATTGAAATCTCGCTATAGGGAATGCTTGCTCGAGTAACTGTGAACCTCAAGAGACAAATGAAAAACAAGACATTGTATCCTTCTATAAGAACCATCTCATACTTAGCTACCCTCGGTAAACCCCTCAACATGTAAGAAGCACGAATCAACATTGTTCTTCGCCCTACCCACATTGATCCTCGCCACCGCTTTCCTCACATCTGTTGCCAAATCCGACCCACCACACATCGTGACCGCCGTATTAAACGGCCCATTGGTCTCCTTGTTCAAATACAACGCAATATCAGGCCGCCCAAACGACTGGGTGATCTCAAGGTTGGTGACCAAGGGGTTACCAAGTCCGTCCAATGATATTGAGCTGCGATCTGTGTCTATCGAACCTTTGCCCTCAACATCGTCATGATCAAAGCGGATAGAACCAGGAGAGAAGACGGATGATATGGCTGTGTGCGGGGTAGCCATAGTGTTGGACACAGTGGGCGAGTACGGAGCGTCCATAGGCTTGAGCTGGAGAGACTCTGGAATCTTCTTGCTAGATCCAGGCTTTGGTTTAGTCTCTTCCTCGATTTCGGCTTCCTTGTCTGAGTCGTCCGAGTCGTAGCCGATGGTATGTTTGGCAATAGTGGGAACATTAAGAGGGGCATTTTCAGACTCGTAGTGTTGAGAGTCAATTTGCCCATAGCTGCGGCCGGTTATGGCGAGGTGGATAGAGACAGAAATGGCGGCGTTAGCAGCGACTTCAACACAGCTCCGAATGCGGTCGCGGTAGTATTCGAGCGTAACTTTTCACGACCAATCAATAGAACTCTCAGTTGACGGACTTTGCATTGCGGGTTCTCTAGGATCTTCTGAACAATAGCAGTAGAGAAAGAGGCACCGGTGGAACTCGAGATCAGAACAGCAATCTCATGCTTTTCGATCGGAGGAGACCGGCCCTCCTTGTTTACAATGTAGCATCTGAGATTGTCGATACTTTGGTTATTTGATTCTTGAGCTAACTTGTTCAATTTGGCAGTGAAGCCAGACTTCTTCTTAAGCGCAAGTTGAATCCGAGGACAATCGCAAGAGTTTATAGACTTTGCAACTGGCAAGATGGTGAAGGGATGCGGAGTCTCTTTCCATAACCTAGGAACCCAGATATCTATAGACTGCCCAGCCTCGTACGAGATTCTAGCATTGTGAATAGTGACAACAGTCATCTCAGAACCGATAGTCTCCAACGTCATCTTATGCCCAAAGCGATGGCTGGTGCAACGACCATGGGTAATCTTCCAATTAACATTCATCCAAAGAGCCGTGATGATGCGAGTCATCCAATCGAGAGCCACAAGACCAATGGTCAAGTCGACACTCTTGCGGTGGTGTCCTGGGATGTGAAGGTGCATAAACCAGAGGCAAGCAAAGGCGCAAAGGGTATGCTGCACCACAAAGAATTCATACGAGAGCTTGCGGACGTACAGAATCGTAGTTACGATGGTAATGAGCATGATACCCCAGGCGTAGATACCATACTGCACATACGGAACTATCTCCAGCTCCTCCCACAAGAAATTATTGGGCGCCCATTGCATAAAAAAGGCGATACTGTGGACGGATACGGCGCCAATGAACACCCGGGCACACCAACGGTGGAACCAAATCAAGTCCTTGTATGAGCCACCGATGATGTAGCAGAATCCAGGGACTTGAATGCGTGTGGCAAGAAGGAAGACAATCGGTACTTGCGGAATGGCGATCAAGGCGCCACGGAATCCGATTCTTTCGGCGTAGGTAGCGTCGTGTTTGACAACTCTGTATGAAAGAAGAACGGCGATATAGGCGGCATAGAGTACGACGAAGACAATTTGGCCAACGGGAACGTTGTTGATAGGAGCATAGGGCTTAATCGATTGTGGGACGTGGATGTTATAGCTGAAGGCTAGTTTAATCCAAGATAACACAGAACGTCCCTTGTTGAAGCCTTTGCGAATGATGCTGATATCTTCTTCATTTGCTGGCCGCGGTTCTCTGGTCAATGTACTATATCGAGCACAATATATGCGGTTAGCGATCGTCCAGTATGCCACCAGGATTCCATCCAGCCAGAGCCTGGCTATTTACGATTAACAAGAAGTGTAGAATGACGTACCGATGGCGTTGAACGGATTGGTACACGAGTACGGATAATCTGACGTAGAGGATGAAGGCGAAACCGTAGGTCACGTAATGGGCAAGCAGGTGGTTTCTGTTAGCCCATTGGCGATCAGTATCGTGGGTGTGCTTAGGAGGTTCGGAATCGCTATGGTTTTCCTCTTCTTCATGATGGCCCTCGTGGCGGGTCAATAGGTACAAAGCAAAATCCATAGCTGCAGAAAGAGCTTATAATTATATAGAAAATATTGATATCATATACGGAGAGGTTGAATTACATATAATATGATGTTCGAATAAGAGGACAAGAGGCTGATAGGTAAATTAGGTGATAAAGATAAGCAAGTGTTCCTATGCTTTACAATGATTGCGGGAAATTTTCATTCTAACAGCCGCTCACCGAATGCTTTTGAGGAGGTTGAAAAATCACTTTTGCTGCAATTGCTGTGTAAATTAAAAAAAAAGCCCTCAAATCCGGAAGTAATCAACGACGATTCCCGCCCTGGGCAAGTGAGGTGCCTCGAAGATCCTCAAACAGGAAGAACAGCAGGCTGTGTTCCACGACATCTGGTTGGGAGAACTCGAGACTCGACGTGCGCATTGTTTGTTTTTTGACAGACTGTGCTCACTATATACATTATTGATACGTGAGATTTGTGACAAAAATAACTCGATTTAGAACGATTAATTGATGACTTCATGGAGAGCAGTGGTTCAGTGATGGCTCAAGCGACGATTAGAGATTGCAGGGCTGACCGTTTGGGAGATATAGCCACCCTAGTGATGAAATGTTTGTAGATGATCAGGTGTGTTGTGACAAAAGATGGTGAAGCTTATCTGGTCTTTACGGGAGTGTTTAGTGAGGTATGAAAATCTGCTTATTCTCCCGCATATGGGTGAGATAATGGGTCTGGGGAGTAAAGGGCTGGTTGGAAACTTGACTAGATGGTACTAGGTAACATCGTGGTATGGTAATTTAAGGTCTCCACGTACACACGATTTATAGTAGAGAATGCTAGGATTTGTTACTTAAATGACACTTATAACTGGTCGAAATGACCTTGAATTAATGCATGTCTCAGAGTCTCCGATAGATAGAGTATGAATCCTTGGAAGATCCGATATTTCCGGGGCATTTGATACGATAACACATACGGAAATAACCTGCAGTTTACCAATACGACGTGGATGTCAGTACACATGCAGAATAAACCAGAAGTTCACCAATCAAGCATCACAGGGCTAAGACTATTCACATGTGAATAACCTCAGAAATTTACTGACGTCAATCTATATACCGAAACGGGTTCTCTGCATCTTCCTCAACCCAAAATCAACACCTACTCAGCACCTGCAACTCCAAGCTGAACATCCCTCCATCCTCATAACCGTCCAACCTGCCAATGAACGCCTTTCAAATACAAACAACGTCGCGCAGAATCAAGGAGGTCGACAAACAGAGGATCCGGGGAAGCCACGGAGGGATTTACATGCATATGGACCCTCTTGACAGTCGAGGAGAAATGTTGGAAGGTATATTGAGTCAGCTGTAGAGGCTAAGATATGTATGATTGGGAGTTGGAGGTGAGAAAGTCTGGTTTGTGGGGTATAGTCGGGGGCAAGGAGCTTCTCATCGATGCTGGTAACTATCGATCAAGAGGAGGGAAGATACTGGGGTTGATGGGGAGAGTTGACGGGAAGTATGTGATATAAGATAATTGCTTTTTTTGCGTGATAAATATAAGGGCTTGTCTCATCGCAAAGTGTTCAAGGACATTCATGTTCTTTGCTTCTTCCCCAGCTTATCAACGCAATCATTATCGAGGTTGGGATACTTGGACATCTTTCTGCTAGCTAGGGCTGATTGACATCTGTTCTTAACATCACGACGAAGCTAATTGGTTGTTTATTTTCATCTTTGTTTGTAGTAGACTGTATCAGAGTTCAGCATCGTATAATGTTGAGTTTCACGGGGTTGTGTTTAGCAGCCGTTGCCACTGTCACCGGCATTATATTATTCGGTGATAACCTTCCCGATGACGCTCTGAAGTCTACTCTGTCTTTCATTGTGGCGGTCTTTGTGGGTTACTTTACGTATCATGTCTACATCTACCCAACTTTTCTATCACCGCTTAGGAACTTGCCTGGGCCCAAGGTATATCGCAATATTCTCTATCATGATACTGATGCATTCACTAACTGTCCTCTAGCCCTCACTCATCGGAGCCTTTTTCGATGAAGCCAAGAGCACTATCCCCGGAGAGCCTTACATCTCGTTCATGCGGGAGCACCCCGAGGCGCAAATCATCCGCTTCTCTAACTTTGGTAATCAAGATTCGCTGCTTATCACGGGAATCAATGCTCTCAAGCAGGTTATGGCTATTGATGGATCTAAGATCCGGAAGCCCAAATGGTACAAAAGGCTTGTGATAACTCTGCTCCGTGGCAAGAGTCTCTTGTCGATCCATGGCAACGAACACAAGCAACTTCGCAAGCAATTCAATCGTAAGCCGACTTATTATCTATTTTCATACACAGCATTATATTGACTCGTTCTAGCCTCTTTCTCTTACCAAAACTTGCCCGCATGATCCCCGTCATCCGCCAAAGGCTCGCGCCTATACCGCCAAACTCGCCACCATTATCGACGAAAAAGACGGTATTATCGAATGCAGCTCCTACTACTCCTACATAACTCTTGACATTATTGGCATCAGCATCGCCGGTGTCGACCTCCTCGACATGACCGAGAACTCCAACGTCATTCACGATGCGTACATCAATGTCTTTTGTCCCGAACAAGCTTTTCAGTTGATTCTTCTAATTATCGATACAATGATTCCAATTAGGTGGTTGCCGTTGGCGGAAAATAAGAGGTTTAAGGAGTCTTTCAAGAATGTAGAGGATAGAGTTTATGCAATTACGAAGGAAAGGAGACAAAAGATCAAGGCAGAAATCGAGGAGGGGAGTGAGGAGATCAAGGATTGGCCGGATGTTTTGACGAATATCATGCGGGATGCCGAGGTTGCGGGGAGACCATTTGACGATAAGGAGCTGATGGGTCATGTAGGTTGACTATCTCTCTTACGAAGATATGATTGTGACACTAACGGAAGACAGCTGGTCACGTTTCTTGCGGCGGGCTATGAGACCACGGCTACCTGCTTGCTATGGGCTACTTATGAAATCACTCAATCCGAACAAATCCAAAACAAACTCCGCAAAGAAATACAGGAGCTCCTCGTTACCAACCCGGAACCCACCTTCCAGGAAATCGACGCCCTTCCGTACATGGATGCTCTCTTCCGCGAGGTTCTCCGAGTCCATGCTATGGGCAAGTACAGGTCTTTTTGTCTTTATTAAAACCACTACTAACAACCACCACAGCCATCAACAACCCCCGCGAAGCTGCCGAGGACATCGTTATTGCCGAAACATTCATCCCCAAAGGCACCCCTATCATGATTATGCCGCTTGCTCCAAACCGCAATCCAACTGTTTGGGGGCCGACAGCCGATACTTTTGACCCGGAAAGATGGCTGGGTGAGGACAGACAGCGCAACATCTCAAATTATATCTCGTTTTATGGAGGGGTGAGAGGGTGTATTGGGCGGACGGCGGCAATGATGGAGATGAAGATTATCATATTGGAAATGATTAGTCAGTTTAGAGTCTCATTGTCGGGGCAGGTGAATTTGGAGATTATTCCGATGTCAATTACGAACAGGCCGAAGGGTGGGCTGCATGTGAAAGTCGAGAGGCTATAGTGAGTTTTTATTAATTATGAGTGTATATAATTAATAAAGGATATTGAGTCAATCAAGATATTATGAAGCACATTACCCGTTGTACCCATGCACATCCCTCGAATCCTACTATATGCCGACCCTCCGATACTATCATATTGCTGACATTTCAACTGATTGATAAAAAAATCTCACAGAAAGTCCCTAAATTAATTGCTATATAACAAGTGCAACATTACGATTGAGTAATACTCTCACTTCTAGACTCTTGTATTGTCTAGCGTCACATTGGAGAGACTGCCAATAATTCAGTGTGGTTGAGAGGTGGATAACGAAAGGACCCTCATTTAAGATGGGTTACGGAGGGAATAAATAGATAGGAAGGAACTTGCGAATTATTTTGACTTTTGACTTGATAAGGAGTCTGATAGATTTATCACCATCAACGCAATGACATCACTTAAATACATCATCGGCGTTGACGTCGGCGGTAACTATAGCCTCTATCATATATTGTTCATTTCCAATTGAGTAACAATATTCTAGGAACAAACACCGATGCCGCCGTCCTTGACCCGAACCTTCGTGGTGCCACTGCCGTCAAAGCAGCGCACAAGGCATCCACCGGTACCGACGTTACCACTGGGATTGAGTCCGCTATTGCCACCATTTTGTCGTCAGCCTCCATCAAGGCGGAAGAGATCACCGCCCTGATGATCGGAACTACTGTAAGTATATGCGAAAATCCCGCATCCAAATATCCAGTTACTTACTTGATGTGTAGCACTTCATCAATGCCGTCGTCGAACGGGATTCCGCTAGGCTAGACAAGGTCGCCGCTATCCGGGTGTGTGCGCCGAGCTACACTTCGGGTCTCCCACCATTTGTCGACTTCCCTCCCGATCTCTCCGCGAGTATGTCCAATCATTATTTTATTATGAATGCCCAATTGCTAATCGAACACAGTTATGAACGGCTACACTACGCAAATTACCGGCGGCCTGCAAATCGAAGGTGACCTCATTTCCGAAATTGACCCCACCGAGGTCGTTGCAACTGCCAAGGAAATTGCAGCTCTGAACTTGAACACCATCGTCGTCACCGCCATCAATTCTCCCCAGGACACCATCCACCGCCAAGAAGAAACTATCGCAAAGATTCTCTCTGAATACCTTCCGTCGGCAACCATTGTCCTGTCAAAGACCGTTTCCGGCCTTGGATTACTCGAACGCGAAAATGCCGCTATCATCAACGCATCTATTCTCTGCTTCGCCCGAAAGACAATCAGGTCTTTTCAAAGGGCAATGGGCCATCTTGGCCTCAAGTGTCCTTTGTACCTCACTTCAAATTCCGGCCAACTACTTACTGTCAAAGAGGCCATGGAATGCCCCATACAGATCTTCTCCTCCGGACCTACTAACTCTCTTCGTGGCGCAGCATTCCTAGCTAGTAAAGAGTGTGCCTCAGGCGTCCGGTACGTCGTAGATATCGGGGAACGACGACGGATATCGGGTGTTTGTTGCCAAGCGGGTTCCCTAGGTTGGCAAGTGCATTTACGAATATCGGTGGTGTCCGAGTAAATTTTGCTATGCCACAGGTTGAGTCGATTGGGCTAGGAGGTGGCTCGGTTGTCACATTCATGGAGAATGGAGCGGTGAGTATTGGGCTGGAGAGTGTTGCGAAGGAATTGAATAGTAAGGCGTTGATATTTGGGGGGAAGTTTATCACGAGTACGGATGTCATGGTTGCGGGGGGCGTTGAGAACTTTGGCTCGGTTGAGCCTGAGATTACGAAAGAACAAGTCGAAGCTTTTAAGAAGAGAGCCAAGGTGATGATAGAAGATCATCTGGACCGAATGAAGACGGCACCGGAGCCTTGCCATGTTGTCCTTGTCGGTGGCGGGACCTTCTTGTGCCCAGAAACCCTCGAAGGTGTCGCAATCATCGAGATTCCAGAGTATGCCGGCGTTGCCAATGCTGTCGGTGCCGCTGTCGGTGAAATTGGCACCGGGTCCGTGATGATTGTCGATGCGTTGAAGAAAGACGAGTTGCATGAACAAGCTAAGAAGGATGCCTTTACTAAAGCTTACGAAAAGGGTGCCAAGGAAGGGACTGTACGGATCATCGAGGAAGAAGTGAGCGGGCTGCCGTACGTTGAGGGAAAGTACAAGATTGTTGTCAAAGTTGCTGGTGTGGTCGATTACGAAAAGCTGGCCAGTATTCTGCCAGTGACATACGAGACCGATATGGACACCGATGTATCCGGGCTAACGGATGCGCCCGCTGCGAAGAAACAAAGAACGGACCTTCACGGTCCCGCTGATATCAGCAAGCCCAAAACCGTTGATTATAATTCCTACACCCCCACTATCCTCCCCGACCGCCGCTGGTCCCTAACGCTCACTGACCTCCTCTTCATCTCCCGCGGGTGCTATATCCTCGGCTGCGGCGGCGGTGGTACTCCGTATGCTAACTATCTTGAGACTCGCCAATTGTTACGTTCCGGGCACAAAATTACGGTCATGGACGTTGATGATCTTCCTGCGGATGCCCAGGTGCCTGCAGTCGCCGGCATGGGTAGCCCGATGGTTGGGTTAGAGAGGCCGGGGAGCAAGGCGGTGTATGATGCTATTCGGGAAATGGAGAAGTACGGCGGATTTAAGAGTGCGGGGACTCTGGGAGCGGAGATTGGTGGAGGGAATGGAATGGAGGCGTTGTTATGGGCGAGTAGCAAGTGGCTTGATGTTCCGTGTATCGATGCGGACTTAATGGGTAAGTAGGTTGACTTTTGATATCATTAGAGTGATGCTAACTATAGACAGGACGTGCCTACCCGAGGTTTGAATGTAGTTCCCTATTCATTGGGAAGACCGACATCAACGAGTTACTCCCCGCCGCTATCGCTTCGGGAGACGGGACCAACTTTGTCCTCACTCATTCTAAGAACAAACTCGCAGTCGATCAGACTCTCCGTGCCGCCTGCATGACCATGGGGTAAGTAGAAAACAACTATCACTACAGCTAGTCTTGAATTCACCCACCAACATGTCCCCCAGCTCTGCCGCCGGCATCGCCTGCCGCCCCGTTACCAAATCCGAGTTCCTCACTTCGACAATCCGCAAATCACTTTCCCTCGCCTGGCGTCTTGGACGCGCTGTCTCTATCGCGCAAGCTTCTGGATCCTCCAGTACCGTGCCGGACCGTCTTATCAAGGAGTTTGGTGGCCCGGAAAACGCGGGAAAGATGTTTGAGGGTAAGATTATCGGGGTTGGACAATATCTGTATAAAGGGCATACGTATGGACGACTGGTTGTGGAGAAATTGGCTGAATATGAGAGGGAGAAGGAGGAGGGAGAAAAGGGAGAGTTTGTTAGGGTGGAGATTCCGTTTGTTAATGAGAATTTGGTTTTAGAGGGAGTTATGGCCAGTAGAGAAAAGAAGGTATGTCACAGTATTACTATTGTGTATTATTTTGACATGATACTAATCAACAATCACATAGATCCTCGCATCAGTCCCAGACCTTATAATGCTCCTCGACGCCGTCACCGGCGAAGCTGTCGGCGTCCCAGAATATCGCTATGGGCTCAAGGTTATTGTCATGGTCGCCAACGCCCATCCCCTCTGGACCTCTCCCGACGGTCTTGAAGTTGGTGGCCCCGAAGCCTTCGGATATAACAAGGAAGAGCTGACTTACACACCGGCGTTTCCTGGGGGCTACGGCGGAGTTGTCAGTGTCATTGATGAATATGGACCTGCTAAGAACTGAAGGGAAATTAGTGGTAGAATTGAAATCCCCGATTCAGGCCCAACAATTACCCATCCTTTGCCGGAATCCATCGGCGATCGTTACTTTGACAGGGCGGCACCCATCGGCTGGAATCCTGCAGAATTGGGAGAAATTTTATCAATCGGTAGTATGGTATGACATCGTGAAGGGCGTGTGCTGAGGGAATAATTCCACTATCTTGCCTGCCCATGTAAATAATGGATAATCCAACTGTTTAATTTATATTCCAATCTATTTTGTTCTCAGTATAACATATTTATCAACCATCGGCACAATGTCTGATCCCCCCCCAAAAAAAAGCACCTCTGAGGGCCTGAGTGCCCTAACCGGTCCGCTCACATCCATCCCTCCCGCAACCTCCTTCAGCGCTCTCCTCAAAATTCACCTCTTCCTCATTCCCGTCATGATCCTTGGCTGTAAGTTACCCACCCACTCATCTCTCTATCGTCTTCCCACCCACTAACACCCTCAGATGGCTTCGTCTACTACAACAAAACCATCCTCGGTTCCGCGGCCCTCTTCGGTATGACGACATCGCTTGACTTCAATACGGTAAACCCCATAACCGGAGCAGTGTCTACTGCCCGGTTATCGTGGGCGACATTGTTATTTTATTTTGGCATGTTGGGTGGTTTGTACCCGTTGATGTATGCCCTCCAACGTTTCCAACTCAGACAGATTCTCGAAGAAATCGTCATTGTCTAGAGTGCGATCTGCATGGCGACTACAGGTGTCACATCGTATAAATGACTTTATATTCAGCGGTTCTTCTTGGGCTTTGTCAAAAATGTGATCCCTGCTGGCTTCATGTGTATCATTAGCTCTTTCTACACCCAGGAAGAACAATCCCTGCGTCAAAGCTGGTGGTTCAGCAGCATCGGGCTCTTCACCGTCATTGGTGGTGCCCTCAACTACGACTTTTCCTAAATTCATGAGGGGCATTTGGCAGCTTGGTAGTACATTTACTTACTAGCCGGCAGCTTGACGTTTTTGTTCAGCTTGTTCTGCTTCGTGATTCCGGGGAGTTCCGAGACCGCTCAGTTCTTAACGGCCGAGGAACGCGAGATTGCCGTTGAGTAGTTGCGCCATGAGCAGACCAAGATCCAGTGTACTGAGTTTAAGTTTGCGCAAATCAAGGAGGCAGTTACTGATGTCAAGGTTTACTTGGTGTTTGTGATGATGGCGTCGGTATACACTATCAATGAAGCTGTCTCCTGGTTCGGCCCGTCGATCATGTCCACGTTTAGGTAGTCGACGCTTGCCTCAATTCTTTTCCAGTTTCCGTTGGAGGTTTTTGCTCCATTACCATTTTGAGCACTGGATGGCTGTCGAGTTGGTTTGCAAATATCCGGATTATTTTGTTAATTTTTACTTGTTTCCTGGTTATGGCCGGTACACTATCACCAACTTCTTCGGCGGCATGGTCTCATTAATCATCTCCATCGACATGGCGAATGTCGCCGGACACACCAAAAAGGGCTTCATTGGGGCGACTATCTTCGTTGCGTATTGCGTGGGAAACATCGTGGGGCTGCCGTTGGTAAAGAGTGAGAAGGAAGTGAGGCATTATCCGATGTTGTGGTTGAGGTTGATTATCTGTTATTGTATCTGTGTAGTGGCTGCGGAGAGGTTGTATTGGGGTTTGAAGGCGGCGAATAAGAGGAAAATGGAGGTAGGGGACAGTGAGGAAAAGAGGGTGGAGATGACGTTCCAGGACTTGACGAATATTGAGAATCCGTACTTCCGGTATATGCTGTCAGATCTGTTAACATAATGGCAAAAATAGTGGAATGCTGTGATTAAATAATCATTAATTCTGTATAAAATTCATAAAATCGAGCGGTGTATTTCTCAATAACATCACCAACAACCTCACATCAACCCCATCCCATTCAAACTCTCCGTAATCTGTATCAACTCCCCCCTCAGCACTTGCGACCTCGGACTCCAATCCGGATGCGTCGACCCCAACTCCATCCACAAAATTTTCAATTGCTTCCCACTTAACAAGCCCTCGCTCGTTTCGCCCGTCTCCCCCGTCGCCCCCCTCGCACTCCGCTTCGCTGGATCCTCCAACGCCACCCCCACCAACTGGTCTACTCTATCCAATAAATGCCCTACCAATTGTACAAACATCGTCCCTTGCATGATCGCATCGCACAGCGGGACCGCCCCGAACTTGAGCCCGGGGATCGCACAAAGGGGTTTGTTGCCCATGTTTTGAACAGTATACCCAATGTGATAGAGGAGGATTTCGAGGTACATCATGGATTGTGAATAGCAGCTAATGATTGTGAAGGCCATGGCGGTGTCGATAGGTTTCTTTCTGGAGACGGCTTTTTGGCCGCTGGAGCCGAGGTCGCAGCCAGAGTCGGTGGGGGGGTTTCCAATGGAAGCATTGGAGGTGGGGGTGGGGATGTTGGAGGAGGCTTCCATGACAGTGCATTGGACATGGGCGAGGAGAGGACCAAACTTGGTGTTTGATGTAGTGGGTGGCATCTTGCCTATGTTTCCGTCCATGAACATAAAACTCATATTTTCCATGTCGAAGCCACCATATAATACCCTCTGTAGTCTAACAAGATGATGAAGAAACTCTTGAATCAACATGATGCCACGCTCGACCATATTCATACCGTTGGCAGAGAGTGGAGACTGGATAGAGATAAAGAGATCCATCTCAAGCTCATCTTTGTGCTTCTGGATCGTCAGGAGACATTCGCTAAGATCTTGGTTGACTGACGACATCTTGGTCAAAATGTCCGAGTCGCCATAACCTATAGCTAGAGACAGCGGCGGTGGGGTATAAAATGGGAGTAAAGACCGAACTTTGTCATGGATGTACTTGTTGGAGTTAGAAGGAAGCCGAGTGTCTGGAAAGTTGCTATATGGCGAGTAGTTGAGTGGTGTACTGGGAAAGAAGATTCCTGGGGCCTGTTGGTTTTGCTGTTGCTGCTGATGTCTTTGGCAGAACGGTTGGGCTTCAGCTTCTTGTTGTCTTTGTTGTTGTTGTTGTTCTTGTTGCCGCTGCCTCAAATTCTCTAGATCTTGCTCATTTCTCCTTTGCTGCTCCCTCTGCCTCTTTTCCACCTGTCTCTGCTGATGCTGCTGATGTTGCTTCCTTTGTCTCTCTGCCTCACTTGCTGTGACCCCCCAATTTCCCATAAACCCCGAGCAATCCTCAAATTCCAACGACGTCTCCAACAATGGATCCACCGCCATCTGTTGTGACGATCCCACCCCTACGGTCGACCCCATATTTCCGGCAGCGATACCCATCGTATCACGAAGGCTGAATCCTGCGCAGACACTTTGGAAAGCCTCCGAGTGTGCATGAAGGTTCCTACTGTGGGAACTTGTATGCGTGGTACCACCTAGGGGTGTAAACGGAACATTGGAAAGACCATAAATATTTGAGTTAGTTGCCTTGTTAGCTCCAGAGTTAACTCCAATTCTAACTCCAGAAAAGTCAAAGAGGAACCCGGCATCGCAGTGTATCCCGATCCCGTAGTAAACGACGATGTGGAGGAACTCCCAACCGCGGAAATAGGCGAAGTTTGCTGATGGGGGGAGTTCTGGGGGGTAGTTCCAGATGTATCGTCGGGGCTGCTGGAGACACTCGGTTCTCGACGGGACGGACGGCCAATTTTACGTTGGCGACCCTCAATGCATTCAAATCCGAGACGGGCACATCTTTGGCAGCGGGTTTGGTCTGGGGAGTTTTGCCGAGAGCAACGGAGCTTCTGACGGCGACAACGCTCGCAGGCGGAGCGACGTTGGTTGGGGTGGGGCGCCGTATGTTGGATATCTTCAACAGAAGTCATGATGGCCGAATATGATGATAGTGTATATAACTGGAAGAAGAAATATATACACCAAGAAAATAAGCAACAATATAGAAAGCGAGACAAGGAATCGGCAAAGAACAACTAACACAACAATAAGGATGCAGCTTACGTAGTCTGCTAAGGTGTGGTAGTATGAAGTACCTCGATATCCACGATGCTACACAGGGATAGACGCTGGATGTAAGTGGCTGGACAATGAATGGAACAAGAAATACTCAGTACTTCTTCCCAAGAAACGAGTGCAGGCCCCAGGTCCTTAAGACTACTCTATAAACGAGTTTTCTGAGTTCCAAGGCGGTCCGCTCAAGACTCTCCCTCCTCTCTTCTGAAAGGCAGCCGTTTATAACGAGCTCCTAAATACAGTGTCAAAATTTACGTTTTCCGGTCGGAATTTAACAATAGTCTTTTGCCTCTTGCAGCAGAAGCGACAGTAAAGTCCCCGCTTGAGATCAAGGTGTAAAAAGTCCAACGGGGGTCTTTGGCTGTCGAATAACCATAGCAGTCGGATAACCGATATAAATTGCAGGTCAAAAGGTACCGATCAAAAGTTCCGGCCGGCAAGGCTTTCCCGATTGCTGGAGAGGACACCCGTATTGGTTAAAAGACTGGGGATTTGGTGTACACAAGGAGCCAAATATGTGGGGTGAGGTGATGATTTGGAGGAAATAATAATCAGACAATGGTTTGTGGGCTGCAGGATACGGGGATTAGTAGCACGAAGAAGGATGGAAGTATTAATTAAGTAACGAGGAAATTAAGATGCAAAGACGGCACAAGATCAAAATCAAAACACTTAAAAGAAACGTATTCCTGGTATCAAGCTGCGGCACCTCGTTGTCATAAGGGAAACTTACTTTCCCTCGTTTGTATTTCAGCAAACACGACAGGCCGCAAACATGGCGCCTGGGATCTCTGCTTGTGCGTGGTCTTACTCTGATGGCAATCTCGCCCGTCCCATAGAATCGGGAGAATATGACACTCGGAGGCTTTCCGAGCTCTAGCCTTAGCTCTAGCTGAAGTATGCTGACTTGGACTCTTGACTATGGGCTTTTGCCGGAGGCAATCCGCAAACAACTTCAGGCTGATCAGAAGGTCAAGTCCCCTGTTATTGTAATTGAATTGCAATGTCGGAGGCTTTCGGTACTGGGCGTCTGTTTAAGATGTTCGAACGCTTTGGTGAGGGCACTAAAAGTGGACAAAGCGCGTGCATCTAATTCAATAGACAATTTCTTCTGTGCTTATAGTAAAATCCTGCATTGCTAACCTTAGTTCGCATCGATATCATCATAGAACAAGTTCTCAGACACAAATATCAAAAATACGAGTGCCTAGAACAAAACCAAAGGGCACTACATGGGGTAGTCTCCACGTATCCTTAGATCAGAGTAACCACCAGTCATCTATGCAAGCGTTTATTGCAAGATCCTACTGTGATGAGTTTTTCTTTTCCTTAACAACAAAGTCAACGGCCATTGACACTCGGCAACAGCTAGTGACAATCGGTATATGGGCGTTATTAACACTGGCAATTGGTAGGAAGCGCGGAGGGTCTGAAAACACCGACTTGACTTTTTCGGGAACCAGGAAGCCCTGGTCGAGAGAAAGCCTCCGAATTATGAGTTGAGGGTGGCGGAGTTAGTCGATAGGAAATCTTGAAGCTTTTTACGGAAAAATAGATGAAGATACTATGTGCGTAAGTTCTTTTGTGAATTAGTTGATTACAGATAGAGTAGAGGAATCGGATTTGAGATTTTCCGACCGGCTAACCTTACGTCATCCTAAATAATTGAGGTACATTATCTTGACCCGAACCCTATTAGTAACCGCCGTTTAACTGGACCTTACAATGAGTAAGATTATTTTTAATTCAACCACGAGAACCATACACACAAAGACGTCAAAATTTGCATGAAGTCAATGGTTACGGAACTCGTGAAATTGGTTCTTAGAAATATAGTCTTTGGTAACTTATAAAACTGGGAGATGGTTCATATCATACAAAATGAGACTACTACGTGGGTATTTACCACAAGAATTTCTCCCGAATTACTTCTTGATTTTTGACCAAGAGCATAGAAAGTCACATGATGTAACTCTATTTCTCCGTCACTCCGTGATTTCAATCTATATCATCAATAATGTTATTGATCTGCGATCAATAAATTACTCGATGATGTCTATATTTCCCACTATAAGTCAAGCTCCACTATATAACACCTATGTTAGTTTGTTTACGCAGTCATCTCCAAATTATATCATGATTTTCACTATCCTGCTCGATATCACATGAACCGCCATAAAAACGCAAGTTTTATGCAGTAAACATCATCGGTCTCTGGATCACCAATCCCAAATTTTGCACTTCGTACCACTTCGCTCAACTGCGCGCATCAATCCTGATGTCACTGTCCCACTCTCAGCAAACTCCCATACAAATCGGAGGCGGTCAATTGTACCATACCGACTCCTGTAGGCACCACCGGCCACCAAGGAGCATTAAACATGGTCAAAATCATCCAGAATGTAAAGAAATCCCTGAGAAGGACGGCCTTGTAGCGGGTTGGATGAAGGTAATAGTTTTATAAACTCCACTTTGCACAACAAGTGGGCTCTGAGATGCCTAGATGTTGCCAGGCATGGGCGGTAGAGGAGGGGCTTTTGGAATTAGCTGAAGGGAATTATATGGAGATGTGATGGAAAAATGTTATTTATCTGATCGAGCGTCTAACCTTTATACTCTGTTGTCTATTCCGTTTAACTATCGCGAACTTCACTACTATCTAACGATTTATGTATCTTTTCTTACAAAATATCTCTTTGTATTATGTTCTATCATTATATTAAAAATAGGTGCTGTCCTGTCTCTCACTTCACCTCCACTATGGCATCTGCTGCCCTGATACTGCCGGCACTCCCAGCCCTCTATGATGAGCTCATCAAGCACATCCACTCCCACCCGGAAACCCCAATCTCTACCATTCTCACCCCCTACCACGAATATGAAGCCACTCCTACGTTCAGTCTTTGCTCAAGGCCGCAAAACCCCCATCCTCAACGACCTCCATGTCGACGTTCTTCCGCTTTTCACCCCCGGCACCAAGCTGTGCACGGTTCGTGTCCGTGACCTTGCTTCGGAGTCTCGAAGAGAAGGCCCGGTACATCATGTCACTTCCCAAGGACCTCTGGAGAAAGAACGGGGCCCTGGCGACAGTTAGGGATATTAAGGAGTTCAAAAGAGCTTTGAGATTTTCTCTGAGTTAAGTTTGGCTGATTTAGATTGGTCCAATGTCGTGGCTGCGGGTTCAGCCGTTAACTGCTTGTTGGCGGTGCTGAATGAGATTAAGAGCTTGAAGAAGAAGCTTAGAGAGTATTATCATAAGAAATTTTGTCTGGATTCGGATATTGATTTGTTTTTGTACGGGTTGACCTATGGAGAGAAGCTGTGGCCAAAATTGAGCAGATTGAGCAAACTGTTAAAGACGCTATTTTGACTGAGGTTGCTGTTGTTAGAACAAAGTATGCCATTACTTTGGCTTCCGAGTATCCCACCTGTCACATTAAGGTAAGATAAAATCAAGCGCATTCCATCTACATAGCAACATCTAACATTGGCTTAGATCGTCCTTCGCGTCTACAAGAACGTTAGTGAAATTCTGGCCGGCTTCGGTATTGACTCTGTTGACGGCGCTTACTATGGCGACCAAGTCTACGCCACGCCTCGTGCTCTTGGCAGTTTTATCACGCAAATCAACACTATTGATCTCTTCCGCCGTAGTCCCTCGTACAAAAATCGTTTCTCCAAGTACTCTCACTACAACTTTGAGGTTTACTGGAAAGATCTTGACTGTAAACATGTCGACCCTACCATCTTTGAAAGAAATTTCAAGAGAACTTTGAGTTTGGCCCGTCTGTTGGTTCTCGAGAAGCCGCAGACTACTTCGGATAGATTCAAGTATATGGAATAGATGTAAAGAGAGAGGACGTCCTGAAAAGGAAGGTTTCTAATACGGTGGACGGACCAAGAATATTAAGGACAACTTTGAGGAAAAAATTGCCGATTGGATTGATAAGAATGAGGTTTCTAAGTACCATACCTTCACCGTGCCCTACGGCCCCAAGTAAGGTTTTATCATATTGAATCAATGCAGGCATATGTCTAACAAACTAGCTAGGCTCAACGCTAAGAAGATCGAAAAGCTTTATTATTTTCGTTATCTGCTTCTCAATGCCGAGTGAAACTAGCCTGAGAACTACTAAGTCTACCTCTATCGCTACCTTACTTTCTTCAACCGTATCAATGATGAAATAAATGACCACTGCGACTTTTGTCCTGTCCCCACAACTCTCGACAAGTTGGAAGTCGACAAGAAGGAGTCTGATATCTACATCAAAGGCCCTATTAGTTCCCTCATTGACGACCCGGGACGTCAGTAGATCGGCTATTTCAACCCTCTCACTGACGAAGACTGGACTAACATGGCCTATGTTTGGTAACACAACTAGGTTGTGTCAGTCGATTGTGGTCCATAATGTTCAGGATGTGAGAAACTGACTTGCAAAAGAAGGTGCTGATCCCAACCAGAGAGACTACATTAGACGGTCCCCTCTGCACTTGGTGATTACCTGTCGCGCCCTTGAGATTGCTGAGGTTTTGGTCAAGTCTGGCACACGGATTACAGCTAGAATTGCCGATAGTCGGACTCCGTTGCATATGACTGTTGAGAGCAGCCAAGTCAAGATCTGTCGGTTGCCTTTGGATAAGAGTTTGGAGAACAAAGATGCTGACCAGGAAAAGCAGATTGTGAAGAGGAAGGGATCGATGAAGGACCATGAACTGGAAGCTAAGGCTGAGGTGGAGACCGAAGATTTCAATATGGATGATGCTAAGAGTGAGAACTCGAACGATGATTTATACATGATTGATGCTGAACAGTCTGATGTCATGTTTATTACTTCGGGGTCTTTTGTCAAGTTAGAGAAGAAGGCGAGCTCCGCTGAACTTGATGGAGATCTCGATGGCCCCGAGAATCTCCCCGACTACTACTAAGGCGATACTTTGGCTTGGGATGTTGTATCTGCTCTAATCTACTCGGTTATTGTCAAAAGCCACGGGGGGGTCGTTAAAACCTTGGCCGAGTACGGTGCTAATTCCATCCTTCCCGTTAAGTATTTTAATTTCGAGAACCGCGAGGTGGATGCTACTCTTCCTACTCTTGTCCTCACTCTGAGACGTCCCGAGTAAGATTTCAAGTCTATGATTGAGCTGCTTTTGGACCTTGGCGCTTCTACCTCCCGTGCCGATGTCGTTGACGGCACTGCTTTCTAAGACGTTATGATGATTGCTCTCATTGACGTCATTAAGGAAATCATAAAGTTTGACTCCGCTAGGACGAAGGATATTCTCAACCACATTTGGGCCTTCTGTGGGTAGTGAAGAATTGAAGTATATACACCTCCGTGTTCTGCGATTGAGCGCAACAATCTCAAACTAGTCACTACGCTTATTGAATCTGGTGTCAAGCGCGAGTACTCAAAGACCTAGTTCTGCAGGGCGTACATGGCGCACCTCAAGATCAAGGAAAGATATATAAATCGCGAGATGTCTGACAGTGACTTCCGCAATCAGAGCACTGTCCCTCTGGTGCTTGCTTTGAAGGATACCATGGACTTGGAGGTTGCCAAAATGCTTATTGAGTTCGGAGCGCCTGTCAATATTTTGGCTATTGGCCTCATGGTGAAAGATGAGGAAGTCAAGTGGAATGAGACAGATATTTCATTGACCATTGTCCGCGATCTCATCGAAAAGTTTGAGAAGAACTAGAAGGAGGTTGAGAAGGAAGAGTAGGATGAAGAAGCTCTGAAGCCGATCGAGCAGAAGTATCACGATGCTCTTGCCGCCACTACCCTTGGAACTTACCGTCACTGATGTCTCGGCTGCATCGTCAAGAAGGAAGAGAAGAATATCGCCGATGCGATCAGCCTTCGCAATAATTGCCAAGTTAAGCAGGAGGAGAAGCCCAAGAATCTCAAAGAGATGTGATTGAGGTTCTTTGGGGAGACGTTGAAAAAGCTGAGAGAGATTGATGCCATATTGATTGAGAAGGGAGCCAAGACTTTCCAAGAGTTGTTCCCGGATAAGGAGAAGTCGGTGCGGAACAGATATAGCTCATGGATGCCTTGGAAAGTGCCGAAGATTTTGCTGCATCTTCTAATCAAGGATGGCAGTCCGTTGAATCAAGAACAGATTGATGGTTACGCGGTTTTGTAAGTAATTGTTGAAATTCCGAAAATTTTTGCTAAGAGCACATGTAGGTTTTAAGTTTGCTGGGATAGCTATGTCGCTACTGTCAAGTCTTACACCTCTAGGCGCTGGGGCCCTGAGGGCAAATACCCGGCGTTATACCTTTGGTGTTCATGACAAGTCTTTTAACATTCCTTTCATGATCGCCTTCCTTCGCGGCCACCTCAACCTCTCCATTAATATTCTCGAATCGATCGATTCGGTTGTTTTTAAGAATTCCGACAAAAAGCAAATCCACAAAGTTCACATTATCAACTTTGAGGATCACAATTCCGACTGCGAGTTCTCCGATGAGTATCCAGAAGATGATGACAATGTGGTCGAGTTTGTCAACCAGGCTGGTGGTGATATTGGGCTTCCTGAGATTCATGAAGTTGATGAAGTTGATGAAGTTTAAGCTGAATAAGTCTGCTGCTGATATCATCAAATATGCACTTTCTATGATGAAATTATGTCGTGGTAGTACCATGTGGATTACTAAGAACCGGAGCACACCGCTTGATGGGGACCCCACTGCGACTTTTGACGCTTTGTTTGACGTGATATTCAAGTTTAAGTCAACTCTCGATATCGATGAGACGGTCAACTTCAGCACCTTCAAGGATACCATTGGCCAAGTTAAGACCCTCTTGCTGCGTTCTCTCATTCTCAAGATTGGCGCTGGTATGCCCGTTGATCATCTGGCTAAGGCACTTCTCTCCGAATCTGTAAAGAACCCCGCGGCCTACCTTGGTCTTACGGTCTACGGTAAGAAACATGAGGATTGGGCGAACCATATTCGGGTTTCTGTCACCCGGAACACTGGTATTATGACGAGCCCTATATTGATTGCTGGTGAGGAAGGCAACTTTGAGTCACTGAAGTAGTTCTTGACGAATGAGCCGCGAAACTTGTACCTAGATTTTGGTGAGTCGGAGTATGCTAAAAAACGCAGTTATTTTAGCTTGTTGCTGGAGAAACCGGTGATGTTTGAGAAGGCCATCGACAAGTGGTTGAAGAAACAAGGTAAGAATCGAGAGTTACCTAATTAGGAAAAACAAAACCAAACTAACACATCATCTAGCTGACTATGCCCTTCACTGCGCCATAATAGCGGACAATTTTACGCCTTAGCACATCGATATTATCAACTATCTGATCACCAACTACCTCAACACCCTTGAGCTGCAACCTTGCAAGGATAACATTCCTCTCCTTCTCGTCCTCAAGTTCTCCAAGTTCGAGGTCATCCAGGCGCTCATTAAAACCAGTGCCAACCAGTACGCAAAGAGCGGTGATAGTGAGAATGTTCTCTATGTCATGTTTCGGTGGATGCCTACGCCTTCGAGAGCTACAGGCCCTTTTGCAGTCGTTTGATGCTGCTGTTGTTAAGAGTCTGTTCAAGTAGCAAAGCTACCTAAAGTTTGGAGGAGCCACTCCTCTTTGTGTGTGTATCACGAACTTGAACGACATTAATGACAAGTGAACTGCTGGGAGAATCTATAAGGTGATTGATATCCTTGATTGGGCAAATCCTAGAGACTTTGGTGTGCTTGATGCCACTGATAATACGATTCTTTACTACTTAGTGTCCCGGACTCAGTATAAGGTTATCCACCACTTGGTCCGTCGGATTTCCGAGCTCATGTACTATGAGAATGCTGTGGCGCTGACTCCCTAAAGCTTGCCGCCGACAAGTTGAGCCTCGAACATTTCGAGAAGCTTAAAATGCCTTAATGGATCTCCAACGACATGCGTAAGAGCAGCCCCAAAATTTCGAGAATGTCATTGACTTCAAGGCGGAGCCGCCGAGCAGGAACCTAAATGGGAATTATCTAGCGTCTTTACCAACATGTTCATCACTGTCAAAATCCTTGAGGCAGCTATAAAGGTTATTATTGGTGGTCCAATGAAGAGATACCTGGTCAGTTTAAACGAGACAAACGACATCGCTGATCGCTTTGGCGAGGAGTACTCAGGTAGGCGCTATTACCACTCGCAGACGGCGGTGAAGGCAGCGGGGTTCACTAGGTATGGCGATTTGCCAGATTTGGATACCGACAGTGAGAATAAGAAGTAGAATGAAGAGGACAGGGTGGCGAAGACGGAGAACTCGTTCATTCTGTTCCGTGGACAGTTATGGAGGAAGATGTGTGGCCCAGATGGCAATGATATTACGAGGGTGCTCCCGAATGTCGATGATGACTATTTGGTCGTGATGGTGAAGAGGGAGTAATCGGAATGATGTTTAGGGGATACTTACGGGTGACATTAGGTAGACAGGAATTAAGTATCGTCGTTGCGAGATAAGATTTTGATATAAACATATGGTTTCACGCGATAATTTATATGGGAATAGTGTAGATTCAAAATTATGTCCAGAAATCCCGTATAGCTAACCCCGCTAAGCATCTCTAAAGGGAAATTTCGGCGATAAACCCTATGGCATGTATGTATATGCCGCGCAGGAAGATCCGCCAAGCTTTGGAGGTAGACGAATCCATAATGGTGGGTTTGGGAAGTAGTTTTGTATAGATATATTGGAACGGGCATTAAGGAATTTCCCTTTTGGACTTTTAGGAGGTCCGGCTATATTTCTCGGTTGAGGGATTCAGAGGGAGGAAACTAGAGTCCCAGGAGCTTGGATGAGGATGAATGAAGGTGGAGATGGGGAGAAAAGGTGTTCGCATATGGGTGGCAGCACGTAACGGGATCACTGGATGAAGTCTAGAATGCGAGAAAAAGCTTGATAGTTTGGGTAGCCAATAGTGACGATGGTGATCTAGAACATTGGGTGATTGTATTCTCGAGATGATCATATCATTAACATCCCGCACAGACTAATCACCCGCCAGACCAGCAGTTACTAGCGTATAGCCCTAACCTAATCATTGTTACGACAGTTTATCGCTAGACAGGAAAACAACCCGACAACAGGGAGGCTAGTCTGGTTTCGGGATGGTCTGCATGTCGAGTGTTTGTGCGCGCTGTCAGGATGGGGGGATGGAGGGATGGGGAGAGCCACTTTACAACATTGACTGGTGAGTAAATGGAATTTCTCCCATATTTCAGAGGTTGTACGTAAGCTCAGGACCGGAGGTGAAGGAGGGGCGAGGGCCGATGAAAAGGTGGGGAGAGATAATGAGTGAGTTGAACTAGTCAACAAGTGACGGCATATACCTCATCATGCTAACATCAAGCATTAAGTGATATAAAATGTCGATCCTTTTTGGGTTATTAGTAGTGGGTGACCATTCACCAGAATATGTCTATTTCCGTAGATATCTTCACCATTAGATCCAAGCACTAGTTACATATCTGACAATTACATGCAAAACCCATCGCCAAGTCACCGCAACCGTCCTTCCGCCTAATAACCCCCCACCTACCCCCATTTATCCTTATAAACACTTTTTCTCACCTACAAAGTAGGATCTGCCACCAGCCGGCCAACCGTAAGGCCCTGCAGTTAGATTCACCCGATCTATCACCACCTAGACTTGGTAAGGACCCACCCGCCACCCGCCAAGAACCACTGAAGGAACAAGTCAATGGCCTACCAAGTGATATCGTGAGTTATTTGGTAGAGTCATGTGCATGACCAACATTATGCAGTGGGTGGTATTTCAGGGCAAGGAATATCAGAGACAGATGCGGGTATAAGTTTACAGTTTGGGGTGGTGTTTGTCGCATATTCTAAAAAGTCACACCTGTTCCACCCACGAAGCCCCGGCCACTGAGGAATCCTGGAGTGCCCTGTATGATATCTACATATCTGAGCCATTTGCCGCCCAACGGTACAACGCTAGAAGCGGGTGTTTTGTGTCTTGCATGAAGTTAAAGTGGATTTTCTTGGTGAGATATTTACAGAGGAGCGGACCGAGATTCTGAATGAAGAAATGGAGAGGGCCACTAGTGGCCACTCGCTTTGAAGAGAGTCCAAGCCGGTTATTGTGGATGTGGACCAACAAGGGCTCAAACCTCTCGTTAGAGAAATACCCCCGGTGGCCCATATTGTCAAAAAGAAATGACCATGAGCGGCTGTGCCCGATTAGCTCCTGTGTTAAAACAACCCACTGCCTGACCTGGATTCCATCACCGCCACCCAACATCACTACTCCCTCGCCACAATGGTCCCTCTCCTCCTTTTCCTCCCAACCCGCTCACCTCACTCGCCTCCTCGAGAAACCCACAACCATTGCCACCACCGACGCCCCTTCGGTATGATCATCGTCACTTAACAGGCCCCACCAATTACCCGCAAATGCCACGGAACATTGTATGCGCTGGCTGGCGCAGTGGGACGTTGGATGAGGTTGTGGGTGCTTGGGGGACGGCGGGTTGCGGGTGTGGAAGGAGACAGTGGCAGAGTGATTAGTGTGACATTTTGGGAGGGGTTCAATTTCTCTGTGGTTCGACTTTTCATGACTGGGGGAGTGGGGTGTTGGTGGGGGAGGTTAGTGACTGAGTGGCTGTTATGCATTAGCTAGTTTAATGTATGTGTTTGTATATGACTATCATATTTGGTCCATTAGGTTGAGATGTCAGATATGTAGTCATCACGAAATATGCACGGGTTCGATTAATATTCCAGTGTTGCTGACTTTTGTCAAAGTACTGTGAGGACAATTAATATTCCGAGAAACATTATATCACATAATGGGATATAATTATTTGGTCAACACACTATTATTCTCATCCATGTTCTCGGACATAGGAGATGTCCGACCCTCAACCACTACTTATACACGTACTACGATATCACCATCTTGCATCCGTCTATTCTTAACGCCACAAAATTCCCACAAAGCTTTGTGCCACTTTTTACCCAGAACCTAACACACAACCATCACCAGGCCTAGCTGATTCTACTGCCTACTTTTTCTACTACACCACATGTTTGCTAGATAGTGGCTTGGGCCTCTCTTTGTCCCCATCACATCACCCCTCGTGGCAGGCGACCCATCCAGTTGTCCAGGAGACTCTCTCGGCTTTTTGGATTATTACAGGCAGAGCATCGTGGCACATACATTGAATATACATTGTACATGCATATATAGCTTTAGCACTCGGGCTTGCAGGTTGTCATGTGAAGCGAGAGTTGGGGTATGACGGGACGGAGATTCAAGGAGAATAAGAAAGGGGGACTGGGGAAGGAAGAGACTATGGACGTTTTCATAGTTGAGTTGATAAGAATGGGAAGATGTGAGGCGTTGATGTGGATTGTTATCTTGGCGTTAAGAAAAATACATAACAATGATAGCGACTAGAGTATACTGAGGCAAAACCAAGCATTATGCACAAACACACATACACGTTTTCCTGTTTCAGTATCTCAGCAAGGAACAATCTCACCCTCGATATTCCGTCCAAGCAAACTAGCACACAAAACACAATCACAATTCGACAAAAGTACATTATTAAATCCTATTAAAACACAAATAACCAAAAAGACAGATCCACCATCAGTAATAAAGAAAATCACACCAAGATAACATTACGAGCTCCGTTTTAGAAATATAAAGATAGGGAAAAACAGAGAAATAAAAACCGGGATTTTGAATGTACCGACTCCGAGATTGTAAAACGAGAGAGAAACCCAAAGTAAAGCAAAACGAGATGAGTGTCAATGAAGCTGTCTCATAGTAAAGAAAATAAGAATCCAGAAACCAACCACTAATCCACACCTGAAATAACAAATGAAAATAGGATAAAAAGAAAAAAATATAATACAAAGAATCCTCATTATAATAATCATAACTACCAATCACCGTCCCACTTTCAACCCAGCCTAGCTTAGCCGGAGCCGGAACACAATGGGCAGTGGCCGGGCATCACGATGTAGCGTTCGTGGGGTCCTCGGGGGCACGAATGGGTTCGGCTGCCGTCAACAGATGTCCCGAAGAAGTGGGTGCCGGGGTCGACGCAGGATGTGTAGACGTAGTAGTTTTTGGTAAAGTCGCACATTGTGAGGGTATATGAAGTGAAGTGATGGAGAAGAAATGGAGAGTGGTTAGTGCGATATATGTACGGGTGGGTGGTTGTGTATATATATATATATATATAAGTGTAGATGTGGAGATGTCGGACTGGATATATGGGTGATTCAGTCGCTCATACAATATTGATAGCCTAATATATGAAGTGTCTCAATGTGATGTCCGAGATGGTGAAAGTAGAGATAAACGGATAACTATTGCCTATGTCAAATCAAGTCAAAAGAAAGGTCCCAGGCCTTAATATAACTATTAAAAAATAAAAACTCAGAAACCTCGTCACTCATTCCCAAAATCCCAACATAAAATCAAGCTATATAATCAAAAGCCTAAAAACACGAAAAAGAAAATACCAATCCTCAATATCACGGTACGATCCACCCTCCTTAATCCAGAAAACTCCCCCATCTTATATACATACCCAAGCCCGTTCACCTTCTGAGCCTTTACCCATCCATTTGTTCGCAGCCCGTTTGTGTCGTGGCCCCGTCCTTGGTCCATTTCCGGCAGATCCTGGCCCACGGGAGACGGTTTCAAGGCCTGTTAGTTTGGCAGGCGATGGATGGATGCTGTTAGACGAGGGGATGATGCCCTGAGTGTCTTTTGGTGTTGAGTTTTTGGTTTTGTGGAAGGGTGAGTGGGTGAAGTAGTGTATAGGAAACATGGATTAATTTGATAGAGGAGAAAGTAGAAAAATATATATAAGTGACGATGTAAATTAGGGGTTTATTAGAGTGGATTACTGGATTGGGGCCGCTAGTAGTATTTGTTTGTCGACCAATCAATAGTAGGGATGGAAGGGATTAATTGTTGGAGGTTTTATGAGTTGGCACAAAGGTTAAGTGAGATTGCCTTGAAGTTAGAAAATTCGCAGTATCATGTGAATCCAAGTCTTCGGCTCACTAATCGTCATCCTCGAAACCGCCAGACAAAATCATCACAAAGGGTTCTCCGTCTCCCTAAACCCTCCACTTCTCGGTTCCCGGCACCGCGTCTCACTATCCTTTCCAAATACCTGTCTTCTTCATATTACCTTTTCCAAGATCCCTTCATCTATCTAACCACTAACCAGCTGAACCTCACATAAACCCAACCGCAACTACCCATCTTAATTATCACCAGCTGATCATCCCAAAAACTCTCAAGATTCCCATAAAGCTGTCTAAGCGAAATACCTTCAGCAGCGATTGGCCCCACCGGCCACCGCGACATCCCACCAGCGCGCGCAGGAAATATTAAGGCCATATTATCATTGGAAGTTCTGCAAAATAAGCAGAATTCCGGGTTCTTGGGTTATTATATCAGCAGTGAGTGGGCTTTTGTAGCTATAGATAAGTTTCAGGAATCACATGACTGGTGATATTCATGACATGATGTTGAGCGTGGCTGATGAATACAAGGATAGACGATGGCCTCAGGTTCAAGTCATGGAATGATGAAGCTCGATTGGGTAAAGACAATGAGAGTATTTGACAATATCTCGGCCAGAGCCCGGAAATGTAACAATATGAACATTTCTTTTATCCATGATATATTGGAAATCTGACGTACATAAGGGAGGATGATATTATCACTGGAAAGTCCCTATTATGTGCCTAATTGGTGCATAAGGGTCCTCTATCCCTCGAAACAAGACTAACATGAGTACACAGACAATGGATAATACGTCCCCGATGCATTTTATGCCGTAAGCCCATATCATGGCTCGGATATTACCCTTCCAGGACCACATGGTCTCGCCCAAGAATCTACCAAGCGCCCTTTCTTCAATTCTTCACACTCGCGCCGATTCACCTCGCTCTTCGTAATCACCTATCCACTCTCGGTATATATCGCACCCCGGGCTATATCACATCTCCCTATAGCTCCGGAACCCGCCCACTGGAAGTTCCGGAACCCCCAACGTAAAGTCTACATTTACAATCAATTGAAAAACAAGAAATATCCGAATGCATTCACGCCGCGCCAAAAGCACATCACAAAAACTCCTGTAACTCACTTTGCCGTTTTTCTTGCCTCACCATCCCACCGTAGACCGTCGGATCCCTTGATGCAAGCTCGAGATAGATCCCGCGCAGGGGTTACTATGCAGGGCTACACGTGCAGACATGGCGATACCTCCTTCACAGCCCAGCACACCGGTTGCGAAGGACGCGGGTGACGTCATATTATCCTGCGCGATATAGGATGCATGGTGGGATATTGGGGAGCAATGTATAAGTGTGTTTATTATGCATATGGATGTGATATCTGGCCAGAACACATAGAGAGAACATGCAAATCTGTATTATCTCTTCGTACATGCACGTAAGCTTCTGACCAGATGACCCGCGATATCGAGATGCTTTGCTGGCTATATTTCCAAGATAACAACGGGCCCGGCTGGTCTAGCTATTTCCCGATGATTGCGCGTAGCTGAGCTCACCCAGTGCGTCTCGAGCCCGCAGACTCTCTAATGACCAACAGCCCATGTTGACGGGTTTCCTCAGGGTAATGTTCTAGAAGGAATCGCCAAAAGCTCTGACCGCTCGTTAGTCCGCGGGACGCTTGTCTGCCAGATCATATAGCATGTGCCCCTGGACAACACAATTGATAGTTCAGTCAAAGTCTATGGTTGATTATATTGGCTTTGTTAGAGATTTGCTACATGGATTGTTGCTTTATTGCTTATTTGGCATGGTGTGTGGGGTTTGGGTAGTCCTTGGGCAATTTTAGGTTCATGGGACTGCAAACTAACGACATGGGATTGTGTATGATTCTGTGAAATTTCTAGCAGATGAGACGAGACAGGCAGGCGGGACATGTGTCGGTGTAATGTCCGGATATCCTCAAACAATATAACAGTGGTTATTCTCGTGATTCCTATCGGTCAGACTGTCACAACATCATGTGGTGACCCCCGAGCTTGAAACGAGTGTAGTGCCTAAGGACATGGATTGTGACTTGGAAATATACTTCAATTCCTTTGTGATAGCATTCATACATTGCCACAGACATATCGACTCTGTCGTTTACCAGACTAGGTCCAGAACATACATAGCATTTCTTGGTATTACATACACACACACACACACTATAATGTGACGCTGCAATGCACCTCCAGACGGGACATGAGATAGTCCGCAGTGTATTACCAAGATATATGGGGATTTGCGGGTGAGGCTAAATCCCACCAGCTCTTGTCGATATCTCAGAGTCACACCTGCAGTCACTGTGGCCAGGCTAATGTCCCTTTTCCTGTCTGTATCTCCAACAGATCTGAACAATATATTTCCTGTCAAGATAATGTTCTGCCCCATGCTGGCTAACCACCCACACCCACTTCCCAATATCACGACAATCCCATCATTAACTAGCTAAACCACATGTCTCCCCTCCTCATTGAGGCCCACATACCAGGATCCATTCATGCCCTAGTGTCTCATCCCCCAAAGGGTTCTTGTGTCGACTTTCTACAAACACCCTAGACACGGCCCTTTCCTCTCCATCCAGCCTAGTCTCCCCGGCTCCCCGGGCCCAGACAGCGATTGTCTGCTGGTCGCTATGGCTTTGTCTGGCAACAGATGATGATTGCTTTTTGTATGATTTTCAGTTTGTTTGTTTGGGACCCGCGGTTGTTTCATGCGTGTGGGATAGTGGGCGTTGATCATTTAGAGTCTGTTAGCCGCGTGAGAATGACGTTTCAATAGCCCACAAGCTAGAGTGGATCCATGGCCTCGGGACCGACGAGGCAGATATCGAAATGAGTAGGTTTAAGAGGTTCCAAGATTTGGAATCCGTGTCCACTTTGGCAGGTGGCGTGATATGTAATGGTGGCCTAGACCAGAATATCCAAATATCCACTCTGGCTACGCACCTCCCCCAATTTCCCACGATGCCAAAAATACATATCTCGAACCGACCCTTCCACCGTCCCCATAAAACAATTTGAATATTCTAACAACGAACTCCCTCGATACCACAGCCCGAGCCAAATTACTCTAATCATCAACTAGCCCACCTGTCCCTCGGCTCCTGCTTGTTTCCTCAAAGCCATTGACTATTTCCATCAATCTATTAACGTCATTTACCCAACCCTACAGAAATCCCCCGCATGCCCTTCATGCCCCACCGTGATCTTCCGTCGCTATCCACCAAACCCTGAGTCCGCATCTTATCAGATATTACGATCCTACCTCCCACCTACCTATTCTGATGGCCCTAGCCAACCTAACACTAAAGTTCTAGACCCAACAATCTGGATCTAATACCCTCCGATGTTTCCCATTGGTTCGCCCCTCTTTGTTATTTTTGATTGTTGTGACCTACCTACCCTCCCGATCAGACTAAATAGGAGAACATTCCAATCCGTCCACCTTTCACTTTAACAATGACCAATCGCCCAACTTCCCTCCACCCCACGCCCTCGCCCTCCCGCTCCGGCCCCCCTCTCCCGGCCCAGTCTATTCTCCGCCGACCATGCCATCGTCTGAGCAGTCTCAGGATCCAATTGCCCGCCCCGCCTTACTAATCCGCACCCCACCCGTTGATCTACATAGTTTACTAACGACGACCTTCCGCTTTTTAAAACCTAGCCAAACACTGCATCTCTGCCAGGTAGATGCTCGCAAATAAGCCAAGAATCCGCAGGATGCCAGGGATGTGGCCATTATATGTGTATCCTTCCCCATCCATCACATATTAAACAGAGCCCCGAATCCGGGCGGGCGGGCGATAGGATAATCAGGCCATGGGGTAAGCCATACAATGTATTGATGTGAATACATGAGCACAGAGGGTTGTTTCACGGCGACTAGGATCTACCAATGGAGAATTAATGAGGTGATTTTCCCTGACATGGCCATCCTAGTCACGACAAGGTGAGAAATTCTCCGGAAGTTTTAGGAATCAACTCCGCTTTGACGACCGGTCCGATATTACCAAGCCGATGCGGGCCGGTGGGGCCACTGAAGACATCAGTGGGATTCTGAAACGGCCCTATATTGACGCATCAGATATTAGAGCAAATATCAGGTTTGAAATCAAGACAAAGATAAACAAAACTCCGATATTATGAAGTGGAGTCGTAGAAATGAGATTTAAAAAAATAAAATATGCACTGCTAAGATATATACAACAGAGAGGGGGTATCATTATGCCGATATCATACACGGCATACAGCATCAAAGGTTAAAACAAACATGCTAACAAACATGCTAACAAAGGGCCCCAAACATAACCTGTTTTTCCAGGCTAAACACTTCGTCCCCAATCAATACACATGTTGATCTCACGAGGTCTACATCAGCAGTTCCTGCCCGCTGACATCCTCAAACATCCAGCCAACCTGGTCCAACTTCTCAAATCCCAAGAACATATCCATACTCTAAAAGGACAAAATTAGTCAGCATCAACCCCAAAAATCCAGAGAATCGCTCCTCCAACTCACCATAGACTGCCAATCCGGCATTTGACTATCCCCCATATTCATCCCCTCTTCTTTCATCCCATCCCACCCCATTATCTCTGGCGTATCTCCTGCTATCTTCAAACCACCCCCACTCATATCTCCCGCCCCTCCAAAATTCCCCATTCTCTCAAAATCTACCACGGTCCCCGGCGCCACCCCATTCTCTTTCAACGTATTTAAATGATTTTCCAACATCGTTAAACACAACTGCTCGTCTGCCTCTAACTGCTTTACCAGCACCTGGGCGTGTTCATCTTTTGGCACCTTGTCGATCATGACGCGGATTTGCCGCTCCATAAGTGACATGCCAATGTAGCCCTTGACGTTCTTTTCGCCTGTTTCAATGCAACGAAGGGCCCAGCGTTTGGCGTCGACCATAACGTCGAGGAGGTCATAGCGAACTTGGCTGAGGCCCATGGATTCTTCTTCTTCTTTGAGTTGGAGACGGAGTTCGGTGGAGATGCAGCAGGCGGCTTGGGTTAAGCATGTCCGTAGGACCCCGGAACCGATGGTCATGATCTGATCGAGATAATCCGGTTCTTGGGTATCAGAGAGCTCGGGAGCCACAGTAGCCGACAAAGAGTTTTGATACTTTTTGTCAAAACTGTTGTGCGCTGACTTCCAGATAGTCAGGGCAGCTTCCAAGACAACTCGTCTCGAATAAGCATGGATCGCTGTCGACGCCTCCAGCCCAAAGAACCGGCCGTGTAGAGACATGAGCACTCTATGCAACTGTACTTCAACCCAGCGTCTCGCAAATGAGCCCAACACCCTCGAATCCGAAGATGGCACCACCTGTGAATTGGCATTGATTTGCATCTGGACCGACTTGTACGCCTGGCGGAATTCGGTATCCAGGGTGAGAGCTTCGTGATAGGTCCGGTGGGGGCCACCGAGGTCATTGAGGAACTTGATGATTTTTAACCGGATACATAGCGATTTCCTAAGCGCAATTGCAACCGAGGTATCCGTGAATTGACTATCTGGCTTCGTCATCGGGTTTTCACACAGCAAGTCCTCATCATTAAAGTTTCCTGGCGGCTCCGTGTCAAAGTCTTGAGTGGTAATGAGAGGTGGACCACCTGACGCCAAAGCGGTACTCAATGATAACTCAAGAATGGTATTCCACAGGCGACGACGCATTTCAGTGGCCAACGGGGACATCTTGGGAAGATGTGCAGGGTCCCGGTGGAGTCCCATCATGATGGCTAGACGTTGAACATCGCCAACGGCATTCCAGACCATGTGGCCACCGATACCGATCATCTCACGGGCGAAGAGGAGCATAACCTTAGACTGAACCATCTCTAGATGCAACCGTGACTTGAAATCAGGATCTGACAGCCAAGTCATAGCCTCGTAAAGCCACTTCGTCGCTTGTATTCTCATGGTGAACATCTCATCATGCGATATTGAGCCCAAGGCAAGGACAAGCTTAAGTTGAACGAGGAATCCAGGATCGCGAGGTGTTCCGTTCCACACCTTTTCGTACGATTTCATGAAAGTAGGGACGTGGATAATGCGGTAAACAGACTCAATCGTCCTAATATAGAGGTTGACGAGACGATCGCAAAGTTCCCTCGGGGGAAGCTCATAGGTGAGGGGGGCAGGCCATTGTGGCGAACGTTTAGCTTTGATAAGTCGTGAAAGGTGTTTGCACCGCTTGATGAAGATAAATCCTCGCGAATTTGGGTCTCTCAGGTATGGTTCCATCTGCACCATGGTTTCCATCATCTATATTATCGTTAGTAATCAACAGCACACCATGAACTCATATATCCAATACATACCGCACTTATAATCGTATTCAACCAATGACTCTGCCCAAACAATCTCGTTTTATGCGAAACATTACACATAACCGGATCCTGCCCTGACCCCCAATGATTCTCCCTATGGATGTGAAATGTCCCCCCAAAACTCGACGTCGCCGTCTCAATCTGTGTCCCCGTGCTGTTCCCGGTAGCCGCCGATGACGGCGGGCTGATCGACGATAACCCCATCATCCCCGGAGGCATCCCAGACTGCGGGCCGGACACAACGGATGACGCTGGTGACCGAGCGCCGGCGGGCCCGGTGTTCATATCAGTGAGCTGAGTCTCAAGTTGGGCGATACGGGAACGAAGGGTGGCTAGTTCATCGCTAGTTGATGTGGCTGTTGTGGTGGGGGTTGCAAAAGGGAGAGAGGGAGATGTGTTGGTTGTTAGACGGGTAGATTGGGTTGGGTCCAAAAGAGGGAACCCCGATCTTGAGATTGCCGAGCGATTATTCACTGGACTGAATATTGGGATCCTTGAAGCATTTGATGACAGTACACTTGAAGATTGCATCAATGACTGATCAAAGTCTGACACGGCAACGTTCCCTGACACAGCAATATCTTGATTATTATTCTCATCCTGAGACTGGCCAGTTTGTGAAGCCGGTGGAGATTTTGACGGCGAAAACTTAGCCGGGAACGGCTCGTAGACACAAACACCATTCCGTGAGCGAGTACAGTTGCTACAAGGCAATTCCCGATTGCAGCGAATCTTCCTTCGACGGCAAAGTACGCAAGATCTACGAGGTCTGTTAGCAACACGTTCCATGTCCCGAGAATATCGAGTCTCCATGAGCTATAATGCATCATGTCGGAATTATGACCCGGGCCCGACGGCACGTTTTAAACATCATCAAGTATGGAATTCTGCCAGTGGGTCCACATGACTCGTGCCGTAAATATCCCATGACGACTTGGCATTATGATCTGAGCAGAACAAACAATATCGCACACGCCCTGTTGAGACAGAGTGCCAATGTTTGAATCCCATTCATCAACACAAAAGTGCGCATGAAAATAATACTAGAAATATCAAATTCTAAAGGAGATCCCACTTACACCGCGGCTCTTTTCCGTCGACGTTCAGGCTCAGGCATGGTAGTAAACGGCAGCAAAAATCGGCTTTGTAACACAGCAAAAAATGTCAGTAAAATGGGCCTATTTCCATAGTACGGGAAAATATGAAATCCCTTGGCATAAAAGGGAAAAAATAAAATGATCTGATAACCAGTTCTCCGTTATTTTGGAGACCTCGACAGGAAACCAGAGGCATGAAGTTGGATGGTCGGTTGAGCATGAGAATAGTCATTGATTTATCTCCAATTGTATTTATCTGATTGGAGAATTTGTGGAATGATCGGGGATAAGTGCTCACCTCCTATTGGCCAGTCTGCCATTTTGGCGGGGTTAGGTGGGTTGTTAGACCCGAGACCAGTTTTGGGATATTGGATATGGAGAGATGGGGGTTTGAATGTTGAAGAATTTGTGTTTTTCGATCTTCAGATGTCAGGTCGAGTTAATAGCATGTGCTTTTAATGTCATGGCGTGTTAAATGAGTGGCTTGGAGTCAAATCTGTATATCTGATGATAAAGTTATGTATGAAGCATGTAAACAAAAGCCAACCCACTAGAAATCACCCTCATACTCATCTCAATCTCAACTCAAATTCTTTGCCAAAAACGGGCCTCCTCAACATTTAATATCAAATGTCAAATCAAATTTTTCGGTGGCAAACTCGACACTGACTCCCGTAATCCCTGTACAATACAGTACTCTCCTCGGCACTCTTCTCTCACCCCATTTCATCCAAACCTCCTTTATTCCTCCGAGTTAGCACCTCTGCTTATTCTCGGAGGACCGAGGATCACTGACATCAATCCATTGTAATATCAAGGAGAGGCCTAGCTCTAGGCAGGCCGCATGAATAGCAGGCATGCCGCTTGGCTAGGGAAGTTTATGTGGTTTCAATATGCAACATTGCTGTGCCAGCTAGAGGGACTTTTGGGGTGCGATATTAGGTAGTTGGCAGTGCAATGATTTTGCGGTACCTGGTCCCCATAATAGAATGGGGTGGTTGCAAACATCCTTTAGGTAGTTGGTAGGTGATGGAATGACTCTTTGACATGGGCTTGCCTTAAATCCCTTGCAACTCATCTCCATGTTATATCAGCAAGTCGCGTTACTTTACTGGCAACAGTTAGGTGAGGTTCTAGATCATTATGATTCAGAAGATCGAACAAGGCTGAAAATCACTAGCAATATTCACGAATTCTGCACTTCCTTCCTCATATTCATGCCAACTACATCACTTCTTTCCATTCCATGAACATTTATTAAAATGGAAAGTACACCTCCACGCCTCCACATGATGTCAATCATGACCCTACCATCATCTCGAGTCCTCTCGGTTCTCGAGAATTGTCCCCACCCGCCCACACTCCTATGAGCCATTCTCTCCTCCTAATCCCACCTTAATAGCCTCAGAACCCCAAACAGCTCCCCAAATACTACCGCCCTCGGTTCCTCCTACCGAGCCAACATACCAATGACAACCCGTTCCTTTCCGTGATGCATCATCCTCTACCCATACCATACGCCCCATTTAGCTTAGAACCCATACCGATTCCATAGACGATAGAGCGAGATAGCGCTTCGATTTGTCACAAAGCTAAGAGCGGATAGATTATACGCCGTTGATCCGATGATAGTCGGCGTGGTGATACCCCAGTCATTCCGCTTATGTCATAATTGAAGATGAGGAGTTATTAGAAAAATGCTGTTGTAGATTAGAAGCTAGATCTCTTATTTCAGAGCTTGGAATTGGTTATAAATCACCTAAACTGGTTTTTTCGAGCGCGGAGCTTTGATTTTCTTACAGTAAACTAATGTATAACCCTTAAGTAAACCCCAACTTAAGGTACTAATGTTCAACATAATTAGTATTGATATGTTTATATTCATTTTTATGGAAATACATTTACTCACACACAGATATTGGAAGCTACCAATATTATTAAACTTAAATGTTTATTGATTTATCAATAAGGTATTATCATTACATCAACTAACTTCAAATCCTGAATTTAACTTCTTTACAGAAGCGCAGCCGCCGCCAAAATTCCAGCCACCCCGGCAACTCCAAACGACCCACTCAGCACCGCCGCTGCATTAGTCGGTCCCGCCGTCACTGAAGTTGAAGTTGACGACCCAGTCGATTTATCCGCCGTCGATGAGCTTCCCGTCGACTGAGCGTTCCCCTCCACAGTCCCCGTAGTCTGTGAAGCCGAAGCCGAAGCTGAAGCCGAAGTTGACGCAGTGCTCGACGAGTCAGCAGATGATGACGAGCTAGTTGAGTCGCAGATGATAGAGTCGGGGACCGAGACTCCGGCGGCGGTGCAGATGCCCTTAGCGTAGGTAAGGGCGGATTGTTGGTCGGAGTCGCTACATTTTTCGGCGAGGCAGCAGGCAGTTGTGGAGAGGAAAGTGGTGTTGCTGCAGATGCATTTGATATCGGTGGTGGAGCAGCCGGCGATAGAATCAGAGGCAGAGGGGGTAACGCATGTGGTCTGGATAGGATAGTAAGTATATGAATAACTGGGATAGAGTCGAATGAACAACACGGAATGAAAACTTACGGCGCACTCTGGGAGAGACTGGGCAGCCACGAGGGCGGAGAAGAGGGCAGTGATGATGAAGGACTTCATGATATCGGATTTGTGGCAATGCGAAGATGGGAAAGAAGTAAAAAATTCTCAAGATGGAGAAACTATTGAGTAGATATTATTTACTATTTGATGAAGGAAATGTGGATACACCAAGGTGATATTTCCGAAGTAAGGAAGTACGTAAAGATGAAAGTAGTACGAGGTATGGAGTTGTTACCTTGAGATGAAGAATGAAAAGTGGTAAATATTTCCCGATGTTCAAGATGACTTGTTGTCCTTAAGTACCGAAAAACTACAGAAGAGGCTAGATTAGAATCTCTGTTGGTATGAAATCAATAACATCTAGTTATGGAAGCAATATGCGACACGTTATTTCTCAACAGAGAGGTGCGGAGAAATATTTTCTTTTCTAGTGTACTTGGGATATTATTGCTTGTTGTTAATCCTTAGCCACCAACATCACTACCGCAAAAGTGGGCCCGTAATTCTGGGGCTGACAACTCATTATGCAAACAAAGACGCCCGATATCCACTTCTCGCCACAACAAATACATCCACCAAGTCAACAACACCCTTCATTTCCAAATATCGCCCCATCTCTATTGAGAAACCCCTTGGCAATACCAACCCTCAACCTCTTTAATTGTTCCCATTTAGCAACCAGCTCCATCTCGCTGTTATTCTCAAAACAGATAGCAACATAGTAGTCAACTAGCCCCCTGCGCCCCCACCGTGCAATCTAGGGCAAAGATAGTCTTACAACTACGGAATAGCGAAGTGAGCTGTTGCCATTTTAACTGTAATTAGCAACAATAAGTAGGTAGTTAGACAGAGAAGATGTAATGAGGGAGTGGATGAATGGGTGGTGCGAAGAAGAGTGCATGAAGTATAAGGCAGGGGAAGTGATAGATGCAGTGGTGATCTTGCCGTGTTTCTTGATATTTGAGATGTGGTTTATGATGATGGGAGGAGTATAGTGGCTTCAAACATCTATTTGTAATGACTCTAGGAGAAAAGTGCACATCACCGTCGACTTCAAAACCCTGATCTGCACCTACACTGCATGAATCACAGTCACATTCTTTCAGCTCCTCAAGCCCCCGCCATCTTGCCACCCTTTAAGGAAAACATCAAAGAGACAAAAATGCACCCATTGCTTAGCAAAGCCCGCTAATCGAAGTCTATCAATGCCCATTGAATTACAGTCCGGAAAACACGTGAGATTCTCAACATTTTCCACCCACTTGTTATCCATATTGAGATGGCTAAACAGTGATAGGTATAGCCTAGTGACAGTTATGAGATGAGAAGGGAATATTGGCCTCAAAACCTAGGGCTGTTTGGGCCCGATAGGCAAGAGAGAATCCAAGATGTGTTGTACTTTCATCCAAAGGCAGAGTTAGGTGGATTTATTTACATTAAAGTCAATGGACCCTGTTTTTTTTTTTTTGGAGATGCACAGATTCCAATAGGTTGCTATATTGATTATTTTGATCTGTACTACAGCGGCAATAATTGATGGCTTTTTACATAAGAAATCACAGGGACTATACTTTGTTGAAACTCGTTATTTCTTTTGTCTCTCCCGGTTTGTTTACACAGGGTTCAAGTCTCACCTTACATTACAGAGTCTCTAGACTGCATCTCCAAGTTCAAAACCAATGGCTTCATATTTTAGCTTTGCCAACTTGTATCCAGCGAAAATCGTACATATCTCCTTGCTATGGCCTGGGGATCCTGGAACTCGAGTCTCCGGACATGTCCCGGTAAATTCCGATATAAACTAGGATACAAACAAGTTCGGTACTAATACCTAGGATAGGGACTACTCAATATTACGACGAGTCTGAGAACATTGAATCTCTCCCGCACACAACAAATCTCAAAACTATTTTTCATGGTGGTCGTAAACTCATCTTAGTAAGTCCTGGTCCCATCAACCCACCTCACCTCTATCACTAACCACCCCCCAGACCCCCAACCCTCTACCAACCCCAACGACCCCCTCACCTGGCCCCTCTGGCACCGCGACCTCATAACTCTCCTCCTCTCCCTCACCGCCCTTCTCGCCACTGCCCAAGGCTCTATCCTCGCCTCCAACACCCTCCTTCTCTCCCTTATTTTCATCAAACCCTTAACCTCCACCGCCCTCCTTACCGGCTACTTCCTTCTCGGCGCCGGAGCTGCCGCCGTCTTCTTTGTCCCCTCCGGCCGCGTCTGGGGGAAGCGCCATGCCTTTTTAATAGGCCTGATCATTTTGGTGGCCTCAAGTGCGTGGGCGGGGATGGTAAAGGGGGACTATTGGAATCTGGTGGCGGCGAGGGTTGTGCAGGGAATCGGCTGTGCTCCGTATGAGACGTTGGTAAATGCGGCGGTTGGTGATTTGTATTTTGTCCATGAAAGAGGGAAAAGGATGGCGTTTACGAACTTGGCAGTGTTTGGTGGTGCGTTCTTTACGCCGATTGTTGTCGGAAAGATCACGGTGGAGATGGGATGGGAATGGACTTTTAAGTTTTCGGCAATATTCTTGGGAGTTTGTTTGCCGTTGGTGTTCTTTTTGTTCCAGAGATGGCATTTCAGAGGGACCGGGCGTTGAATACTGATATGCTCGGCGACGATTTGGATATCAACGAGACCACCAGTGACTCCAACGCTCCAGCTGCCCACCAGAAATTCACGGGCGCCAAAAAACCCCACACTTCCTCTGATATCTTTCCCAATGAGTCAACTACCACCAAAAAGTCCTTCCTCCAATCCCTCGCACCATTTGACAACCGGAAAACCCACGAATCCTTTCTCATCCTTCTCCTCCGGCCATTCCCCCTTCTCTTTCACCCTGCCTTCCTCTGGGCCTGTCTCATCCAGGGAACAATGATCGGCTGGACTGTTTTCATTGGTGTCATCATCGGCATCGTATTTCAAGGCCCGCCGTACTGGTGGCAAGAAGACAAGGCCGGATATGTCTACGCTGGGCCCTTTGTCGGAGCCATGGTCGGCTTTGTCCTGGCGGGCTTGTTGTCGGATGCGAGTGTGGCATGGTTGACGAGGCGGAATAATGGGGTTTATGAACCTGAGTTCCGGTTATGGTTGGTAGTGTTTATGTTTGTTTTGGGGGAGATTGGTTTGTATGGATTTGGAATATCAGTGGTAGAAATCACGTCCGGGGATTCAATGTGGCAGACGCCGGTCTGCTTTTTCGGGTTGCAGACTTGCGCTATGGTCATTGGTTCTGTTGCTAGTTCTCTGTACATCGTCGATGCTTATCGTAAGCTAAATATTCCCGGAAAGAATTCAGCCAGGGTAACTAATATGCTATAGGCGACCTCGCTATTGAGGGTTTCACGATCACCATTGTCTTCAAAAACTTCTTTTCCTTTCTACTCACGTGGTACGCTATCGACTGGACCACAGCAGGAATCGGGACTAAGAACACCTTGATCATTGTAGCTTCAGTTCAAGTTGTCATCTGCCTGACGACCATTCCCATGTGTAAATCCCCGCATGCCTCAAACTAGATAGACTTCAAAGTAGCTAACAATAACTTCTAGATATCTATGGAAAGCGGGTCCGTATGTACTCTCACAGGCATGACATGCTCAAGAAGCTTCATCTGAGGTGAGAGACGGATGGTAATTGAGATAATGAGATAGTTTAATGCTTTTTATATTTTCATATTGAATATCAACTCGTATATGCGTGACATCAAACACACCCTAACCCAACTCTAACTCCCTTCTTATCAACGGTCGAATTGGCCCTTCTTGAAACTCCATATATCTTTTCCATATCGTATCATCACCATCACCTCACTCTCAAACCCCCATTTACACAACCGGCGCAGCATCACCCCAAATACCCGCAACCGCCATGAAAAACCCAATCATTGAAAAACTAGTCTCCACAACTCTCGTTTTCACAAAGTTTTCTGTTAATGCTCTAACTTCCTCCCCCGTCGCCCCCTCTTCCTCTCTCTCCCTCCCCAAATCCTCGTAACTCGCCTCCATATTTCTCACCTGTCTAACTGGCACCGCCGCCTCCCCCAGTAACATCGGTGCAATTAGATGCGAAGCGCTCGCGGCCCCAGCAAGCATCGAAGTGTAAATCAAATACGGGTGGCGAATGCCTGACGGGGACGTCACATAAGCCAAAAGGAAGGCACCGCAAGCGACGCGAGAAAGACGGCGCAGGTTAGTTTGCGTGAGAGTAGTGAGGGAGCCGAGGGCTTTATAGCTGGAGGCGGGATTGAGGGAGATGATAGAAGGGATGGTGAAGGCGGTGATGGAGTAAGATATGCCCTGGAAATTGTTAGTATTAGTCCCGGTCTGTTAGAGGTTACTTGTGTCAGGTGGTCAGGGACACGTACCGTCAGGACACCGAGAGATAGAGTGCCGATGAACTTGAGAATGGACAGGCGGGCAGGCGCCATGAACAACTTGAAAATTTTACAGAACCACATCTTGTCTTGGATGATCGATAAATAGCCGAAAAAAAAGACGGAATAGGAAACAGTTTATCGTGAGATATAGAGGTATGTTTCTCTATAAATTAGAAAAGCTTCAGCCCGCTGCGTTGGCTTCACTCGACTAAACATTGACGACGTCACAATTTTCTAGCTCATCGTGGGCCTCGCTTCCCATTTAACGGCTCCAGGCAGGGACTTACCCTCCAGCTTTTTCCCCAGAGGGTCCACAATTGACAAAATTACACAACCTCATTGGTTGGTTTTACTTCCCATGAAAGCCTGTCATCTGCTTAGATTCAGAATCCTCGAGCCTACTATTAACGAATATGACTACATGTGATACCCAAAATGAATTCATGAACATTCTTCAATGGATTACGCATTTCGCGGAATTTTAATTGTTGCAATCGAACCCCAGGCCAATTGAACGCGGGGTCAGTCAGAGCTTAAGCGGCAAGAAGACCTCCAACAAGGATATACAAAGTTGATCCCTCCGTTACACTGTCCGTTGACAGCTGCCAATAATCTAACTTCTGCTAGTTTCTCCCAGCTGGCTAAATAGCAACCTGTCACATGTGAATCCCGCCTCACGAACAACCACCCGCGCCCACTGATACACGACAACCCAGCAAGCCCCACCACTCGATTAAATTGAGGTCACCGGCCGTACTGACAGGAGAGATTTAGAGCTCACTTAATTGGCAGTTGGAGGTTGGTTCGTTGGGTGTATATTACCGACTGGGGTTCCGTGTATATATTTGGGGGAATAGAGGATAATAGTTAATCTGAAAGATACCATGCCGAGGTTGTGTAATGCAACGGTACTTACCCAAGAGCGCATTAAAGATGACGATTGGAGGAAGTAGAAGGGAATGGCGTGGGCTACAGTCATTAGATTTTACATAAAAGGGATAGACTTGGATGATTCCGCTTAAAAGCAAAATTGGTTCATCTTTGTACTTATTATCTCACATCTGGCGCAAATCTGTATTCATAACTTGTCACCTCCGTTCATTTCTCCTGATTTGTTTCTGTCGGGAATCTAATCCTGTGTTTTCTCATACTACTTCCCCGGATTTCTCCACCACAATGTCATCTAATGACAACATTGTCAGTAATTCATGGCGCGATGGCCTCTTCGGTATGCTTACGCCCCTTTCATCAGATCCTGCATCAATCACCATCCACGTTAATATGGCCTGCTCTACTAACACTCCGCCTCAGCCAACCGCGTCGTCTTTGTCACTGGTGGTGCCGGAACCATCTGCAGCGGGCAGACCCGCGCCATGATCAAGCTCGGTGCCAATGCCTGCATCATCGGAAGAAATTCCGAGAAGACTGAACACATGGCCAGAGATCTCGAGACGGCTCGGCCGGGCTCGAAAGTATTAGGTATCGCCCAGTGCGATGTTCGCAAAGTAAGTCATCATGATGGTGTTTGCTTAGGCAGGCTGTGTCAAAGGATACCGCTTCGTTTGGAATGTTTTTTTGAGAAGATTATATAGAGAATTCTAGTTAGAATCTTACACATGCGGTGATGCTGTGCATGATCGGAAGTTGCGAGATCTAAATTGCTGACTAGTCTTTCGCAGTACGCCGATCTAGAAGCTGCGGCGCAAAGGTGTCTGAAGGAATTGGGTTCTATTGACTTTGTCATGTAAATTTAACCTCAGCTCGCACTCATAAAGACCCTTCACTAACAATCACTAGCGCTGGTGCTGCCGGTAACTTTGTTGCTCCTATCTCTGCCATGAGTGCCAACGGTATTCATCCTCCTGCCCCTTCCTTCTGCCATAATACTAACCTCACCCAGCCTTCAAATCCGTCATCGACATCGACGTCCTCGGCACCTACAACACCATTAAGGCCACTATACCCTCCCTCATAGAATCTGCCGCCCGCAACCCCAACCCCTCCTCTACCGGTGCAACTGGCGGCCGCTTCATCGCCGTCTCCGCCACCTTCCACTACACCGGTATGCCTCTCCAAGCCCACGTGTGCGCCGCCAAAGCCGCCGTCGACAGCCTAGTCGCCTCTGTCGCTCTCGAATACGGGCCACTCGGTGTCACATCGAATGCCATTGGACCCGGGCCGATTGCCGGGACGGAGGGAATGAAGAGACTGGCGGGTGAGACGACGCTGAGTGACGAGGGGAGGAAGGGAGTTCCGTCGGGGCGGTGGGGAGAGGTCAAAGATATTGCGGATGCAACAGTTTATTTGTTTTCAGATGCAGGGAATTACGTTAATGGGCAGATTATTCCGGTAGATGGTGCGGCATGGAGGAAGCAAGGGGATGGGGCGGTTGGCATTGATAAGAACATGAAGTACCCAGAGTACGTGATCAAGGGGGAGATTTCTACCAAGATTACAAGGGGCGCAAGGAAATGAAGCTGTAGTGTGAAAGGTACGAACAAATGGCATCTGCGGTCACCAAGTTAGGGTTATCACGATATCGTAAATATCAACAGTTAGTTTATCATTCTAGATTCAATATTGAATATATTATCATTTACTTCCTATCCCAACATCCTAACAAGCCCCATAGTGCCTCTTATGCCGTGAAATATATACAAGGCCATCGTCTGAGCACCTGCAAACATTTTTCGTCGTCCACTTTGATATTTAATAAGTGGCATTGTATTGCCTGCCCCCACAACCCTTACGTGTCTATGCACCATGCATCACACAGACGAGATACCCATGGCTTGCTCTTTAGACACCAGTTGGTGGTTATGCTTTGGATGTATGGACTAAAACTTGAGCGTAATGTTTCATTATGGGTTCGGGTTGGCATTCTCAGAAGCAAGAGGTTTGGACTTAGGGAGATGGTGGAAGTCTTTGGGTGAGAAGACGGGTAGGTGGTGGAATGGAGAGGATGGATATAGAGTTGATGTGTCGGAAAGGTATCAAGAGGCATGAATGTACATGGAGATTTAGGGATCATTAGGGAGTAGATGTTGGGGACGTTAATGCCGCGAATACTTTAGATATTCTAGAATAGAATGAGATAGACACGGAAAAAATCCAATTTATTTTAACATGAATTCCATGACAAATTTTTGCTAATATTTAGTCTTTCATTAGATACCATGTTGTCGATCAATCAACTGTTTGTATCTAACAACAAATTTCACAATTATCTTTATATACACATTGATATATATATATATATATATATATTAGATTAGGCATCATTAAACTTTGAGGTTATAATATGCACTAAACCCCCATCCCCAATCATCCTCACCACCTCACTCAACAACGATTCCATGCAGGAACGCAGCATTCACCTATACCCCAATCCTTGGTCCCATAAACCCCCCCCAATTTACCACCCCTTTGCATACATACATATCCCGCCTATCCTCTCCCTCCCCGAAGTTCGCGACATCAAGGTTCGTGGCGAGTTGAGACGGGATGACTACTAGTGAGTTGAGTGGTGGCGGGGGAATAATGAAGAGGTCACCGGCTTCTAGGACAAAAATACACATGGAGGGCAAACAGTGGACATTTCAAGGTGTGGATATCTTTGTGGAGTTTTTGTGCTCGGATTTGTCTACCTTTGGGAACAGTTCTGGATGGGGGCGGGACAGACTTGAAAAGAAGAGTCGTAAGGGGCCGTGTGGTGCTGACGAATTGGATAGAATCGGCCAAGTATCGTGACGTAGATAAGACAAAAATTTAGCAATATTCACCATAGAAATCCGATATATTCCACCAAAGCCATTCAATTCTCGCTTGTGACGGTTTCACTTCCTACTTAACGGTCACTTCACTCGCTCCACATTTAATCCACCACCCATCGGCTTTCAATATCCCTTATCCATCCCTTTATGCATAATTGCTGCGGATTGCCGCAGATAAAGAGCCTGCAGATAGATACACACTCATAAAAGGGTTCCACAGCGGATGTCACCATCCCGTTTAAAGGACCCCGCCAGCCTTTTAAGAGCTATGGGCAGCAGAATGAGGGTATAGGACAGAAATTGATAGAGGGCCGGCCGGTTTGTTATTGGAGGAATAGGTCTATATTTGGTGGCGAGGGAAGAGGGCGGTAGGCGAAGTATTGGAGATATTCTAGGACAAAATAGTTGGGGCCGATAGAAGCTTGGGTTCCGGAGGAATTGTTATTTTATGGATTGACTAATAGGAGAGCCAGACTATAGGACGAGCTGTTTATGCGGCAAAGCTAGTTTTATTGGGATTGCCAGAGGAACTTGTGTGAAGCATATAAATGATAGCCGAGACCTGAATTGGCTGGGTGGTTAGTTGTTAGTAACCTTACATCATCCCTCTGTGGCGTAGGCGTGGTGGAGGTCGACTTACATAATGCGAGATCACAACTGACAATCGAAAGATCAGATCAATTACTTCCGTCATAGTAACTAATCCTATTCAAGCCAATTAATCACACGAGTACATTAAGCACCTACTACGATATCAAGTCAGTCAGAGGAACATCATCTTTTCTCTCATTACACTAACGTGATATCACCACAGAAATCTCCTCTCAAAACATAAACAGTATAAATCATTCATTAATTTGTATCTTGCCCGCTAACTCCCACGCATCACTTGACCACAGCATCAAGTCATCCATCATGCTTAGATATTCATAAACAGTCCGCATCGTCAGCACAAACCACCCCACCAGCCCTCCCAAATACTGGGATCACTGACCTGCAGTCCATAACCATGCCTTGTATGCCACCATTGTACCTAGGTCACCCGCCACTTATCCACTTAAATAGACCTAGACTAGCTTCTTTTTAGTGTGAATCGACTATCCAAAGCCAGCCGTGTGCCCGTGAAGCACGGAAAGTGTTGGATGCTGGCTTAAGTGGCTGGGGCGGTTGGGGGTAGCTGGGTGAGGGGGATATGGGGAGAACCTAGGCATTGACTGTGGCTGTCTGCTCAAGGGTTCAGAGTCGAGTGACAACTACTTCAGTTTTGGGAAGAGGGGAGGGATAAGAAAAATGCGGTGAGCAGTGGGAGAATGGTGCCGAGAGAATAAGATAGTGAGGGAGGGGATCCGAGAGATTAGATGGAAAACAGATGGAATTCCAGTCTGAGTGGTAACGGGATTTATCGATGTTAGGATTGTCGAGCGAAACAAAATCGGGAATGATATCAAATAATATACGGATGAGGAATATTGAAAAAGGCACCGCAAGATTCGGGTGATCTACAAGAAAGGCCATTAGTAGGTCTAGAGATAGCGGAGGTGCTAGTAAGAGATGTGATGAAGGAACCTTCTCGAGCTTCTTCTTCGATAGCACTAGGAATCGATGGTGTTAGTATCGGATTGATCGTCATTTTGAAGGGGTTGTTCTTTGAAAGTTTCCAACAGAAACCACAGTGTTGTGAAACTCTAAGTTTGTGTCTCGGCTATGAGGAATGTAAAGGTATAGAGTCAAGAAGCAATATTGTGAACCTCCTTAAGAAGACAAAAAAGAGAATTTCGTTCATTTCTTTTTCCAAGAATTTACATGTTACTACTTTCACAAAAGCGTAAATAAGAGCACCTTCCCTTTGATATCTGCCTGTTCATCCCAAACAGAAAGGTCTTCCGAGTCAGTTCCTTCTCTTTGATATCATCACTACCTTTCTGCAACCCAGATCTTCCTTCCTCCGTAGCTTATCCCCTGGTAGAAAATACTCTAAAACCCCAAAGTCTCCAGAAAGAAAGAAACCTGCTGTTTCTATCACGGACGCTTCACAACCACCAAAAATTTCTTCTTCTTTTCCTACTCATCCCCTCGCCCGCCAAAACACAGCGTGCGGCCTTTTGAGTTTGAGACGACCCTCTCGATTTTCTTCCATTGTGACTGATCTCCGTCGACCCTGGCTCGATTGCTTCACTTGATCGACTTCTGTTTTTCCATTTTCTGACAAATCCCAAGAGGTTGTCACAGGCGAAGCGACAAGCCTTACTCCAGCCAGTCAACACGCAAGCAAAAGGGTGCATTGCGGTGCAAGTTTGGAAAAAACTTGGACTAGGTGCTCGTGTTCCCATGGAGTTGTATTTGCTATTGAGTTGTTGAGAATTCTATTGATTTGTTTTATCATTGTCTAAGGATGGTTGCTTAACACAGTCTATACGAGTCTGCATTACATCCGTGATATTGGTTCTCAAAGCTAGTCTCTTGTTCGCAAAAACCTTGTCTGTACTTGAATGTTGTCAGTGCCCTTTTACTTTAAGCTGTAATATCTTGCATCCAATTCTCCCTAGTCTTGAGAGTCTTTATGGTTACTTGATCACTCGTGTTGGTTGGACAACGCCGCCTGCACGCACTTCTCATATATCCAGGCTTCTGCTTACACTAATACACACAACATTCAATATTTATAAATCTACACTCATCAACCCGTTGTCTGTTGTCTGGCATCTTGGCCTGTAACTACCTCCTGGATCTATTAGTCAACTACACACCCACCACCCGTCGACACAAGGACCTCTCTTCACCTCTCGTCACTCTGTTCCCCAGCATTCCCAATAGCCCCAGCTGTTAGCTTACACATCAAGTTCCATCTCTTGGCTTCGACTTACTGTTAGAAGCAACAGTGAAAGTAATATTGCTCTGTTGATGATCCTTTGCCCTGGTTTGGCGAGCTCATCCGACCCTTTGTCAAGCATTTGTTGGTTCGCTCCCCTTGACTAGCATTAGCAGCCGGTTGACAGGCTCTATCGGTTCTATTGGTCCTTTTCTGGTTTGGCTGGTCTTCCTTGTGGTTGGATATTCGATGTTTTTGGCCGTATATATCACGAGTGACCAATCGCCTGTTTTATTTTTTTCTGCTGTCAGCTTCCGCTTCTGCTGCTTATTTGTTTCTGACTTGTTACTCCTACTGCAATCTTCATCCAATACACACATTTTCTTGTCCCAGGCCTCGCTAATCCCCTTACACGCTGACAAACCATCCTATACGCTAGTTGCAGAATCGTCTAGCTATTCGGTTTCCACCCGAGACCTCTCTCAGCCCCTTGTAATTGTCCTCTGTCCAGCATTTGATCTCAAAAAGTCAGAGCTACGAGGTTCTGATTTTTTTGTTGTGTGAACTGAGCTTCTTTGTTGTTATATTTACTCCTGATCCAAGCCCTCCACCACGGCTTTCATCCCACCTTCACCCGCCTTCATCTTTGGCAGCTTTAAGCCCAAGCTTCTCCTAGCGTTAAAGCTACACAGCCTCTGCTTTATTCTAGTTTTTGTTCTTTTTTACTCTTGTTGTCCCTGTGACTTGCGAACGCACCGTCCATCAAACACTGCAGTCCACTGTCGCACTTTCTGCGCCTGCTCTTCCCTACTGTTCCTCTACAACACGATATCTTCCACATTGTGGCCTGCTATTTTGAGCAATACACCCCCTTCACTTCCCAACCCTTCCTGGTCGTGCTCCACCGCTGTCTCTGCTTCCATACAAAATGGAGTCAGTCCCCGAGACAGAGCGCCTTGAGGAGTTCAAGTCTTCTCCCCGACCCAATCTTCGCCTCCAGAGCCCCGCTACTCCTACCAAGCTTCCTCGATCTGTTCTCGGCCCCGTATCGCCACTTGCTCTCGAACCCGCCAAACGTCCCGGGAACTTTCGTCGTTCTACTGATCCCACCAACTCACCGTGCTCTCCTAGCGCCTGGTCTCAGATACAAAATCCGTCCCAGTCATCTACTTCTCTCGTCATGTCTTCTGCTGTTCCCTACCGCTCGCGCAATGCGTCCCCGCTGACCTTTGGTGTGCCTACCAAGTCTGCGAAACATGCCCTGATCAACCACGGCCGCTCCAAGTCGCATCTTGGCCTTGGCATGTCGCGCACCAAGTCTCTCCCCGGAGTTAATGGTGCTGGCAACTTGCTTTTCCACTCCGACAGCCTGTCCAGCTCGCCCCAGCGCACTCGTGTCCCTCGTCGCAATCCCGATGACTGCTTCCCGAGCTCGCCTATTCGCACTTCTGTTCTCGAGAACTCGCCCCGCAGAAACCGCGATTGCAGCAGTTCACCATCCGCTAGTCTTTCCGTGTCATATGGCCCCTCGACCAGTATCTCGCCCTTCCCTTCCATGAACTCCATGCAGATGATGGGTACCTCACTGGGCTCGTCGCCCCTTAGTCCTTCTCCCCTTGCAGCAGCCGCGCAGATCACCATGGCTAAAACCAGTCCATCCTCGCCTCCCCGCAGCCACCCCTCATCCTCTCTCATGGCCTCGTCCATGTCCCTCGGCCGCAGCAGCCTCGACAGCAATATCAACCTTGGTGCCGGCACCTCCGGAATCACCACTGGCTTCAACAATTACACATACTCCACAAACTTTAGCAACACTTCTATACCGTCGCTTTCCGCCTCCTCAGTACCCTCCACGCCGACCTCTGCCCGCTCTCGGAGTCCCAGCCTGTCTAGTTTAGAGACTATTGAGGATACTCCGGATGCCGAGGAGGCTGCGGTCGAGGAGGAGATCAAGGCGGCGGCTGAAGCAGCTTTGAAGGGTGAATCCGAGGCTAAGCCGGTTAAGGAGCCCCGGGGTGGTCGTGGCTTCAGAGATAAACGCAAGCGCTGGAGTGTATGCGGCGCCGAGCGTCGCGGCGACCTCGACCTTGAGACAATATGGGAGGATTGAATAAAGGGTGCTTGACATCTCTGATTTATTCTCTTCCTCTTTCGCATTATGTCGTTTCTTACAGAGCGGCATGTTAAAAGCTACAGTACTTTTGTTTTCTCTTTGGGTTCTTTTCTTCAGCGTGCGCGTTGCGTTCGCTTATCTTTTCTGCTTCTCGTTCCCATTCGCCATTTTTTGAATTTTATGCGCTACGCTTTACGCTCATTTCGATGATGACATCATGCCATCGACTCACGCTCTCTTACGACACTCATTTATTGCATACTCATTGGCCATTCGCTCATTATGTATCATACTCTCAATGGCTGTCTTCTTTTAATGAAGAAATTTTTGACATTTCTCGCCTGTTTTTCTTTGGCGGTGTTTTTTCTTTTGCTGTTCTGTTTTTTTTGGCTGTGGGTTTTGTTCTTTTGCCTATTGCAGTGGCATTTTTATCCAAAGGCTGTGATTGTTTGATCTTTTGTTTCAACTTGCGTGGAGGCCACTATCATATCGGCGTTTTATTGTATTTGCTTTCGCTCGTGTCATTTGTTTTAGAAATTGATATTGGTGGGTTTTAAGTTTGTTGATTGTATTGAATTCTGGTAGTTTTGGTGTTTTATTTTTATTGCTATTCGTTATATCAATTATAGGAATTAGGATTTTCCGCCACGGTAAAATTATGTTTATTCTCTTGAATCCATCACTCAAATCTTGTGACATCATATACCAATCATATCCGGTCTCTAGATTTGTAATTGGAAGGGTATGTCTCATGGAGGTGTGTAGTACACTATATGGGAAATTTCCATAACATGCTTCTTAGCCCAATAAGGATTTGGAGATGCATCAGGAGAATTCATTGGGTGTGAGTGGGCCGATCTTATTTGGATAGTGAGGTTGTGTTTGTGTAGCGGGGGATTGTATCGACAGGAACCGTTGGGGATGTTACGGGTGGTGTCAGGTGGGGTGGTGGAGATGAGAAGGTGGTTAGTAATGGGGATGAAGAGTGTTGGAGGGGTTTCGTTATTGGATTATAGTGATCGGTAGAGGTATGATGTTAGTAAATGAGGTGGGTAACTGTGGGCCCTATGTGGTAACGACTATCATGGTGTAACCTGAAAGAAAACATTACAACGATTTAACGACATAAGCTCTGTTGATACTTTTATGCCTGTAAATATTAATTGAAGATATTCTTTGAGGTAGAGTATTGGAATTTTCAATACATATTGAAAACTACCTGCTATATAATCTCTCCATAATCTACCATCTCAATATATCATCAGCTGATTCTTATTTATCTAGGGATAAGGGAGATCTACCGAATCTATCTAATGACTTCCTCCTGTCGTTTATATAAGAAGAAACACTAATTTACCGTATATGACAATATTAGAGATTTCCAAGTATCAATATATGGACCGAGTATCCTGAACAAAGTCGAGGCAATATCATGTATAAACATGAAGGGGCCAATATACAATGAGTGGCAGGTACAGTATGCGGGATATTGAAAGGGATAATGAACTTTCCCATATACTTGGTATCATAGCTGGATTACGATGCCCTAGGACAATCTCGAGGCTCTACAAAAGTCATAGCTATCTCATCGTCATCAACTGCCTTACTCTCTCATCAACCATCGAGATCAATTTCTGGCCATATTCTTCTTCTTTCCCCTTTTCTTTCCTTCGTACCTATTTGGGCCATTTTGTTCCATTCTCAATTAACCATTCTTCCAACTTGCGATATCTTGATATTCAACTTTATTCTTTTACCTTTTAATCTTTTTCTCAACTTTTTATCTCTTCTTAACTCTTATCACTTCCTTCATGCTTATTGAGAACATATTCTGCCGTTTGATTTGTTTCTGCTTTGTTGACTTGGTTTGACTTGGTGGTATCGTATGACTTCAGTATACCGATTATTTAATAGCCTTTTTCAGATTGGCCAATCTGTTATAATTATAAAACAAAAAAAGAATGTATTCTTCTGACCTTACCTTCCACTTACTCCCATCATGCATTTCTCTACTCTCTTCACCTCTACCCTCTTCACTCTTTCCTCTACGGCTCCTATCCATCATGCTGTAAGTCAACTTAATCCTCATCAGATCCTAGACCTCACTAAAATACATCCCGTCAGCCCCGTAACCTCCTCGGACTATCCATTGATACTGATGCTACTAACGTAATCTCCACTCCCGCTTCCGCTTCCTCCCTTTCTATGCCCACCACTTCATCTTCTGGCTACCGCTCCTACCGTCTCGGCACCACCTTCCAAACCCGCATCCTCCCGCTAACCTCTACTCTTCCCACTATTACCACAACCATGAAAGCCGGGCCCACCTACAACCCTGGTCTCCGCACTCAATATTTTAGTGACTCCGCTAGCTGGACATCGTCACTGCCCTTTATGTCTTCTATCTACTCTACCTCTGCCTCCGCCTCCCTCGCTGCAACCACCACCGCTACCACTTTAACCCCCTTCAACAACTTCCGCCCCTTCACCATTCCAACCCACTGGCCCCAACTCAGCAAACCCATTACTGCTCATCCATTCTCCTCTCTGTCCTTCTCAGCCTCCCCAACAACCCTGACCATCGACTTCCCCTCCGCCATCGTGACATCCCCCATGACCCCCCCTGCCTAGTCCTCACAATGTTGCAATTACTCCATGTCCCTTTCCCTTTTACATTCTACGATTTCCGCACCGACTGCGACGGGATTTGTCACTATCGAGGCCGAGGTCAAGGCTACACAGATGCCTTCGTGGCCCAGCGGTGCGTTCTCGACGCCGAGGGCGACAGTGACTGCGGCTATTGTTTCTTCGCAGATGACGGTTGCGTCGATGATAATGGCGATGGCGACGGGTGAGGTGAACCCAGTGAAATTGTATGGGGGTTTCCCTTTGTTGTGTGTTAAATTGAAGCCAAGACAGTTGGTGGAAGAGATTCCTGAGGAGATCCTCGACCTATTGCAATACCGAATTATCAACTAATCAGAGGGTTTGATACCCTTACGCTTGCATCATGACGTTGATATAATGACGTCAGGGTGGAGTTTATTGGAGGTGGGGTCATTATGTGAGGAGCTTGGTCATTCAGATGACGACTGAGGAAATCATATTATGGGTTCACGTTAATGAGGTGTTGGGTCACATGATTGAGCATGGCCCAGCTTTGCATATATGATTGCTCTTGTTGAGTAGGTTGGATACTTCTTTGTGGGATGGTGGGTCGGCGTTAAGGTTTATTGAGGTCGGTTTGGTGATATCATTGTTTTTTCTTTCTGTCGTTTTAATACCTAGATTATCTCAAGATGTCTAGACCGTTAATAATCAATTATTTACTCCCTTAAATGATCACCATTGTTTTTATTAAGAAGTCCTGTGTATGTCGGACTGAGTGTCTCAGTACTCTTTGGCGCCTTTATCCATCTGCATGAAATCGCCGTTCACCGTTTTCTGTGGCTTTATTTTTACGTTGACAGATTCAGTAATCGTCAGCAGATGCATACTTTGTTAAAACTACAAACAAAAATATCAGATCCCCAAGATCGTGAAACAAGGGTCAAGCTGCGGCCAGCCGAGCATAACTAGTTGTATGCGTGCATAAATGTAGAATGTTTTCATAGAATGCACACAACTCTGCACAATCTTCCTTGTAGATCACTTATCCCCACAATTCCCTTTCAGCAATCCGGGGAAATCGGCTTCAGCTGACCCACCAACTACTACCCACTCAAAGGCTTTTTCGGGTAATTTAATTCTTGGCAGTAAAGACTCTTCATGCAACATTGCAACATCGCAACATCATTTCGGCCACGAAGGCCGAACACTCTTTAACTCGCCAGGGCATTACCTTCAAAGGGCCAAAGTGTCTCTGAGCTTTCGAAGCACATTTGGAGAAGTAAAACAACAAACAATCATAGCTTAGAAACTACCGTGGATCGTGAATTCAGAAAAGTGAGTTTCCCATGAGTGGAGGGTTGGGGGAGCTGCGCTGAGCGATTGATTGATTCATGGGGCCAGATGGGATGGCGAGGGAGGGTGAACCATCGTGACTTTTTGGTTAGTGAGTAGTTTCTTAAAGGCCATTATATGATGTTGTGACTTACTAGGAGAAGAAATGAAGGGTATCTAGGGGTGCGGTCAGGGCAAATCGTGACGATGATTCTCCAACTTTGCAGCCATTGCGAGACAGGAGAACCCAACTATCATGACCTTTTCAGTGACTAGGGAAGGACCTAACGTATTGGGTATCCACACTACTAGACTGACCTCATCATTGACATTAAATTGAATCCTCGAAACAAAAATAACAATTCTTCCTATTGTCACATCCAATCATCAAAGAAAATCTCTTCAGCCTATTTAAGTCCCCCAAAAATCCCCAACAGCCTCCTGAAATTCTGTCATCTTCCCCATTGCCTTTCATTGAACCATCCAGGTCTTGGGGTGCCATCATATGGCCACTATCTTTACGATTGTCTGCTCCCAACCCTTATCCCAGCAAGGGTGCCTTCCTTCTCCGCGCCATCCACATACTCTCCCAATGACAACGTACCTTCCACACAACTCAGACTTTTGGCCCTATTACACATAGTTTGCTCCCCACTATAGACGGCTGTCCCTCTGTAATCTTGACTCCCCGCCTATATATCCGCTTAAACACCCGCCAACAGGGGAACCACCCTGTTGGCGGTTGGAGATTCCTGTGTAGTCTACTTTTGTGCGGGGCCTGTTCTTTTCGCGTAATAAGTACTCCCGTGGGCTCTTGGCAGCGCCGGATGGCGATCTACAGGTGTCTGAACCACTTCGCATCCGGGGAAATTTACGTAAAACTCCCGCCCTGAAAACTCTTTGCTCTGTGTTGTCTATGCATCGTGACAGCACGAGGAAATTGGGAGACCGCACGCTAAGGGGGGGCGTATGTCAAGGAAGCGCCGAGGGCATGGTGCCGTTATATAAATATTGGCCTGGCTGCTGCAAGCTGTCGCTAATCTAAGGTGGAACATATTCACAGCAATTCTTATCGTCTCTACTCACAGGGGTTTTCAATTATCGTGACAGAACATATTCTAGCAAAGCACCTTCCGTCTTCCCATCCATATACCTCTTTTGGCTACTACTACACCGACCGTTTGGGTAATCGAAGACCTGGGTCCCTTTCAGTCAAACCCCCTACACACATACAACGCAAGCACCTTCTCGTTTTTTACCTGATACCTTCCCCAACATTGGTTTCCATTACCAAACAATCACGTACTTTTTGTCTCTATTCCCACCTTGGTCTCTTCCCCTATCATATCTTAATTCTCCCACCGCTACCATACTTGCTATCCACCCATCATGATGGACTCATTTGGCCCATACAATGCCGACTTCTGCGTGAGCGCATTTCACAACATGCATTCGCACGTCGCCCCCTTCTCTCCATCACTTATACCCTTTTCCGCCGTCGGCCCCACACCCACCGCCCGCGATATCATCCGCAATCACCGTCTGACCAACCGGTGGACTGACAAGGTCATTCTCGTCACTAATGCTACGTCTGCCGCTGGCCTTGAGACCGCCCGGGCTCTCCATGCTACCGGGGCCACCCTCTACCTGACTGCCACTGATGCCTCCCGGGCCACCACCGCGCGCGCTGACATCATGGCGACGTCCCGTGGCCGCGGGAGAATCCACATTATCCACGTTGACATCTCGTCAATTGCATCTGTCAAGGCTGCCACCGCCACCTTCCTTTCCCGGGAACCCCACCTTCACCTCTTGGTGAACAACAACGTGCACACCGACGACCTCCCTACCGACGGATCCCTCGGCCACTTCACACTCACCGTCCTTCTCCTTCCCCTTCTCTCCGCCACCTCGACGCCCTCCTTCCCCACCCGCGTCATCAACGTTTCTGCCCCGGCCATCCCGTCCACCTTCCACCACACAGTCGCTACCGCGGATCCCTCGCACAGCCGGGAGTCTGCACTCATGGCTTTGTACATTGACCGAGTTTATGGACCCCGGGGCGTCCATTCTCTCGCTGTCCACCCGGGCGACTTCCAGAGTTCCCAAGCTCTCTCGCTTAATATGCGAATGGCGCCAGAACATGTGGGGGCCGCCGGGTTGGCACAGGATGAACAGGGGGCTGCAACGACGGTCTGGGCTGCTGTTTCTTTGGCTTGGTTAGGATGGGGCGATGGCGAGTCGGTGAATTGGGATTATGATGTAGAGAGTCAGGAGAAGTTATGGAGACGTAGCTTGGAGGTAGTTGGGCTGGATGGGTAGGTTTAAGCGCTGGTTGATAGGTGTGGGTGTAAGTGGGTTAGGGTTTGAGTTTTTATGATGACTTTTGAAATGGCAATTGTTTGTTTGGTAAAGCTTCTTTCTGGGCTTTTGGTTGTTGGGTACAGAACAGAACCTTGGAAAAAAGAGGCTGATTAAGAGAGACCATTGGTTCCGGTATCACAGAACGGAATATTATATTGAGACTAGAAACCGTCTATGGAGCTGGTCAGTCGCATAACAAGTTAGATTGCTATTTCTGTTTTTCTTTATGTTTAATCATATTTTCGATGGCATATCTTGCCATATTATTGAATGAAACAAATTTTGAACATTAGCCTTTTTTTTCAGTTGACATCCACCGTGAATACTAAAATTCTATGTATTTCGAACTAGAGCTGATGTGATCACTTGGTCATGTGACTTTGCCACACTTGTACTCGTCTAGCTGAAGCTGAGTTACGTCGAGTAGCTACCCTAGTATTATACATTAAGGTGCTGATGTAATCATACTAGAACGACGTCGACATTAACAGTTTTACGCAAGACTTCTGCGGCAGCACACGTTTAGCTCAAAGTAATGAATGCTGATATCTGTAGAAATTTGGGCTATGACAATAACCACTAGACGTTATCATTCTATCTATGATTTTGCGTAGACGCTTGTTGTGTATGCCGAAACACCAGTGGCAATATTGGCGAACTGAATGTTGACTAGTTTACCAGGCTAATTAAGAGCCAGACAGCTAAACATGGAAATTAAAAAGAAAAAGTATGTGAGCCATCGATTAAAGTTAGCCTTGGCTTATAATACTATCTCATGATTAGATAATAAATCCAATATTTAAATATCTGGTATCTTCCACGCCAGGCCGTCGAGTTCCCAACTAGCTACCACAATCAGCAGCACCTCACTTTTCATCTCCCACGAAGTTCCCGATAATTTCTTCGGCTTTCAGTGAACAAATTAATGTGAGCCGCACTTGGCTCATGATAGGCCATAATTTTAACATGTTTTACTAGAAGATACTGCTGAGTGATGCTAGTACATAATCGGTGTGTCCAATGAAGGGAAGGTAAATATTGAACAGATTAATGATCTCAAATCTTTGTATAAATAAATTTTTCACTGATTATCTTTAATAAAGGCTTTTGATTTCACTTAACGTCACTAATAACAAAGTCCATTACCATTTATACAACCTCTTTTTACTTAGTACCACGCAACAATGTGGCCCCCATAATAACTGACGACTACACAAGCCTAAACGCCAGCCAACTCGCTGGCTGAATCATCTTCGCCATATTCAGTTTACTCCCCACGGTCTGTACTATCATCGGCATAATACTCATGGGGATTTGCTGCTGCTGTTTTATCGGTATCGTTGGTATCACCTCCATATTAAAAGTACACGAAGAAAGAAAGACGAAGAAGACTGCATCAATGACACAAGACTAACCAGCTAAGATTAGCCCTACGACACCTTGGCCTTGAGACCTTGCTGCTGCTTACCAGCGAGACAAATTCCATCGGATTGTCGCGAGCTCAAGACATAAAGGACGCTCAGCCGGAGAAGACCACCGATTGGATATATCCGCTAGCCCTTTCCAGTTCCAGAAACACCTTGGCATCAATAAGGAGTAAGGAGTCTAATGATGAGGTAGCTCTGATCAAAACGGGGCCAATTTATAGACCCTAGGTAGGAACCGGCTACACTATAGGACTCTCAATTATGAGTGATGACGGGCTAGAAAAGCTTCCCAGATAGCATGATACGTGGGTGAGGCGGCCTCCGTTTGTCCCGGAGTCTTACGACGCGCCGCTCTCGTCAGAATGGGGCTGAATATTTGAGAGGGAAATTTGAAAATGAAGTTCATTAGTGAAAGCGATACGTCACGTGACGTCTGGACTTGGCGATTCCACCTGAGAATATCTCAGGTACGGATAATACTATAATGACCTAATCTTCTAGACTTTCAGCCCATAAAATGCCCTATTATCCTCTCCTCTCCTCCCCTCACAATATCCAATATCCTACAATCGCCATCATCTCTCGGTAGCCACATCACCCAATAGTACCCCAAAATACTTCCCAATCTGTTCATATCCCACACAACCACTACTCTGTGAGCTATATCTCCCCATCCTTCCGACTCACTCCCATCGCTATCACCGACTTCGACTTCCTATCGAGCAATTCCCACGTGCCCAGATAACACAATGGACCTCAACAGATCCCAAACATATCGTTATTGTGTCGACAAATAGCGTCAGTTGTTAATGTCTTGGCTTTGTTGTTTTCTCATTTCGCGAACCTAGTGGGGCAGCGGTTCCTGGAATTGTTTGGAGCAGTGATGCAGAAATGGTAATATTTAGCGGAGATTTGGGAAATTGAAAGGAAAGACGAATTATATTGGAGAGATTCGCAATCATGAGGAAGTTTTGAGAGTCATAACGAGGAGAGAAGTTGAGTGACATAGATTAGTGTAGCTCTGGTTGATTATGGAAAGGTCGATATGACTATGAGATAACTAAGAATTTGCTCGCTATACTTCGGACTCAAAATATAAAATATTTTGCATTTTTATGACTTGATTCTTCTTTTGATATCAATCAAACCAATCAGCTTCTCCTCATCCCCTCTGCCCACCACCATTCTCTCCGCCAAACCTTTCGTTCTCTCTTATCTTCTTGGCAACTATCTCGCCATCATCCTAGAATCCTCACTATAGTGTATGATCTCGGAATCCTAGATCACAACTCATATAACCATCACCACAAACCCTCACCATCAATTACAGTTCTAGTCTTCACCCATTCATTACCACACCACCTCCCCGGGCCCACCATGCCCTCCAAACCCATCCGCCTGGCTGCCAAGGCCCTTGGCATCGACCTTAACTACCGCAAGTGCCTGGAGCCCACCGAAGCCCTTGCGTCAACTGGCCACAGCATCCCGAACGTCGAACCGTACATTGATTCCGACCCGACGACCTCTGAATAGTTTTCAGATCTTGTACCGACCGGGGATGACGTAGCAAACTACATCCGGAGTCTTTTTCTGTTTTGGTTGTGGATTTTCCACTATAATCTTACCTGGCTTCTCGGTGACATTATTGTCGGTGAGTTTCTCCATATTAAAAAAATTTATGTATCCGTGACTATACTAACATACTTAGATGTTACTATCGGCTTTGTTGTCATCCTCTAAGGTATGGCCTACGCTCTTCTCGCTTAACTCAGTCCTGAATACAGCCTCTACACCTCCTTCGTCAGTTTCATCCTCTACTAGGCTTTTTCAACCTCCAAAGACATCACCATCAGGACCGTCGCCGTCATGTCTACTCTCATCAGCCAAATTGTTGTCCGTATCACCGACAAGAATCCGAATTTGCTCACTGAGGACATTGCTTGATGCCTCGTGGTTATTTCCGGGGCTGTGTTATTATTTCTTGGGTTGAATAGGCTGAGATATATCGTTGAGTTTATCTCATTGGTTGCTATCACGAGTTTCATGTCTAGTGCTGCGTTCTCAATTGCGGTTGGCCAAATCCCTAATATTCTCGGTTTCTCCGGGGTCAACACCCTAACCCCACCTACGAAATCGTCATCAACATCTCCAAGAAACTCGGAACCGCTAAAGGCCTCGACGCCGCCATGGGTTTCTCGGCCCTATTCCTCCTCTACTTCCTCCGCCGGGGTTGTAACTACCTCACCGCCAAGCAATCCCAGCGCAAGAAGCTTTGGTTCTTCCTCTCGATCCTCCGCATGGCCTTTATCATCCTCCTGTACATTCTGATCTCGTGGCTCGTCAACCGTAGCATCTCCAACCCCAAAAAGGCCAAGTTTTCCATTATGGGGACCGTCCCTTCCGGATTCCAGCATGCCGGGATCCCTCGCATGGACATGGAAATCCTCTCCGCGCTTGCCCCCAATATCCCCGCCACCATCATCGTCCTTATCATCGAGCACATTTCCATCTTTAAGTCCTTCAGTCGCATCAACAACTACGTCACTAACCCCTCACAAGAGCTCGTCGCTGTCGGCTTCACCAACCTTATCGGGCCCTTCCTTGGCGCCTACCCTGCCACCGGATCCTTTTCGCACACTGCCATTAAGTCGAAGTCCGGTGTCCGGACGCTCCTTGCCAGTATCTTCACAGCAGTGATTATCCTATTGGCTTTGTACCCCTTGACCTCTGTGTTCTACTGCATTTCCATGGTCTCCCTTTCTGGCCTCATCATCTACGCCGTCGGTAACTTCATCATTCCTCCGAACACCGTCTACCAATTCTAGCAAGTGTCCCTATTCGAAGTCGTCATTTTTTTTCGCCGGTGTCCTCGTCACCATTTTTACCAACATTGAAAACGACATCTACGTTATAATGTGTGCCTTCACCGCCCTCCTCGTCCGCCTCTCGCGCACTAAAGGGGGTCTTCTAGGCACCGTTAAGGTCTACAAACGCGTTAAAGAGGCGCAAGTTCTCTATGACAAGGAAGGCAAGGTTGTTGCGTTGAAGACGAGGAAGACTTTCTTGCCGGTAAATGGCGAGGATGGTCATAACCCAAAGATCCCGGTGGTCCAGGTTGCCCTGGGCGTCTTTATTTACCGATTCCAGGAGGGCTTCAACTATGCGAACTCTGCGTAGAATATGGACAACCTCATCGCCATCGTGTATGCCACTACCCGCCGTAGCTGCCTCGACCACTACGAAAAACTCGGCGTAAGTACCACCTTAACCTCAATCTCAATTCCATTTTCTACCTACCAAATACTAACCCCACCTCCCACAGGATCGCCCTTGGAACGACCCCGGCCCCCGCCACAGATCCCCCGCTAACACCCACGACCCCTGCCCCCACCTCTCCACCCTAATCCTTGACTTTTCCTCCGTCAACCACCTCGACATCACCGCCCTCCAAGCCCTCATCGACGTCCGCAACCAACTCGACCGCCACGCCATACCCTTTCCCGTATCCTGGCACTTTATGTCCGTGAACAACTGGTGGATGTGCAAGGCTCTTTCAGCCGCTAGCTTTGGGTATCCAAGTGTCGATGGGGAGTCACTGGGTAACTGGCGGCTGATCTTCAATGTAGTGAGAGCGGAGAGGGAGGTTAAGGGGGAGAAGAGATCCGAAGATGTCGAGGAAGGCATTAAGGAAAGAGTTGAGGAAGACGTGAAGAAAAATTCGGATAGCGGGAAGAGTTGGATGATTGGTAGAGCTAACAGACCGTTCTTCCATTTGGATTTGGCGACGGCGGTTGAGGCGATTCTGAGGTAAGAGAGGAGAAAGAGTGGGAGGTATTGGCGAGAACGAGGGTAAGAATAAGGGTGCTATCAGAGTCCAGGAGGTTTAAGAATCGTCCTGATTATGTAAGCAAATAGTGTGTACATCATAAGGTATCTCCAAAATTAATTTAAATAATATTCAACTAATAAAACAAAATAATAATTCATTAAATAACTCCAAGTCAAAACTTAATCCCAGAATTATGTCCAAATCATACCTGTTCTCACTCACATTAACCCCTACTTCCCTCCCTCTGCCCCCTCTCCCTCTCCTGCGCCTCCAATTCACTATACTGTCTCTTCAGATCCGACAATCTCGTGATATGTTTCACCGAGTCTGGCACCCGACTGATGCACAACTCCCTCATCATCTGCCCGTACTCCCCCGTAGTCCGGTCTCTCAATGCTTCACTCAACTCAATCTTGTACCGCAGATAAAACTGCTTCTTAACTTCCTCGAGGTGCAGACGGTCCCAGTGGAGACGGATGATACGCGACGTCAGGAGATCGTACCGCATCGAGTCGGAGGATGATGCGTTAATGGCATGGTGGAGGGTTTTGGCATCGCGGACGGGTTTGTTGATGAGGCCATTGAGAATGTGTGCAATGACTTCTCCCTATAAAGCTGTTAACATCAAAAGTTCAATACAAGATTTTCAATGTCTATACTTACCACCAGGTTTCCACATTTATTCAGCGCATCCCGGGCAAAGTTTGACCTGTACGATTTATCGTACTCCGTCATAACAATCCTCAAATGCGAATCGCTCCTCTTCACGATAATCTTCAGCATGGCCGTCTCCCCTCCACTTGGTGACAGGACAGACTTGCGCAGCTGCTGCACATCCTTATCAACCAAATGAAAGTCAATTGGCACTGGCACCCCGTGTCTATCCGTCTCCTCCATTCTCTCTTCATCCAATACCATTAGCACCGCCTTTTTGAACTTGTCTTCTTTTAACTCTGCCTTCATGCACCGAGCCAGCGAGTTATCGTACCGCTTGTCTCTGAAGGCGTCCTTTATCTGTCGGATTTCTGTATTGGTCTTGCCCATTAGCGACTCAACTAGCAACTCCCGCCGAGTCTTATCACTATGGTACCAATAGTTAGCCCAGTAGGCCTCGCCAGCCCAAGGACCCAAAGCCACCACGTAACAAGACTTGGCCAGATTGGGCTCACAGTCCTTGAGGCGCGCCTTGATGTGCTTGGCAACGTTGACACCCTTGCTGTCAGGCCCAACAGTGACCATCTTGCGGTACTCCTTGCGAAGCTCAATCACTTGATCCGGTGTTAATCCCGGAAGTATCTCGATAAGCGGTGCTGTGTCGGGAGTCTTGTGTTCATCCTTGATAGCCTTGGCAATACGAACAGTATAATCAGTTGGGTCGTGGAATCGAGCGCGTCTGGTCGGTTCCGGCGCAAGTCTCTCACCACTCAGGGTAAACTCGGAAATATGATCTTCGGACTGCCAAGGTCCGTTACGAAGAATCGGCGACGGCATCGGAGACGATTGTTGCCATGTACCTTTGTAAGGCTCCAGCATTGGCGATGGCGCAGCCAAGCTCACACTGCTATGTCTGCGACGAGAGCGCTGAGCAGCCGCAGAGTCAATCGTGAGAAGCGACATCTTTTCGACTGGAGCATGAGTAAAATCAGAGCGTGACCGCGAGTGTGAACGCCCTGTACGCCGGTGCTGAAGGTCATCACCCAATAAGGCTCCGTGCGACGTCCGTCCGACACTTGCTGCACTAGCACGACGTTGTCTACGATCATCCTTAGTGTTCACCTTGCCCAAAACACCACTAATAGAAATGCGGTGACCACGGCTCTTACGGGCCCGCTCATCCGAGTCGCTCAGAATTGCCGATTCATCGCCGCGGTCCAACAACACAAGGTCGTTACTCTTGCTGGTACCCGTGCTGCTGCGACGTCGTCTACTGTTTTTACAATGCTTGCTGCTAGGACTTTCTCCACGTTTGCTGCTCTCGAGGTGGCGGTCGCTATCCCGGTGACAACTACTATCGCGCACCCGAGACACCGACCGGGAGTCCGCCTGCGATAGAGGTCTTGGAGGCAAAGCTGGAGACCTAGGCGGCAAGGTCGGGACATGTTCCTCTTGTTCAACCGCAGGCGCAACGTTGTACTTGTCAGGCAGATACTTCAAGCGGTCCTCAATTCTCATTGGCGGCTGGTCGCTAGCAGAAGGTGCATGATGCGGCAACCCAGACTTGATGCTGTTTTGTGAATCCCGGTAGTCACTAGCGTGCACCGAGCCGCCGTGGACCGACGAGGGGTTTGACGGCGGGTGATGTTGGATGACCAGGGGCTGATAGGGCGGAGACTGTGGTTGGTGATGGTAGGGCGACATGGGTTGCTGCATGGGAGGGGGTATACCCGGCGACTGCTGGTAGTACGGAGACTGCATCGGCGGGGGATAACACGGCGATTGCTGAGGCGGTTGGTGGTACGGGTAGTACGGGCCAGGTTGCTGATAATTCCGAGGTACTAGCGGATCCTGTTCTGGGCCCAAGGGACCATGGTGTGAGAACGGCGGCGGCGAAATTATAGCACCATCCTGGAAGACATCGTAGTTACCGCCAGTAGGCAACGGGAGATCATCCTCGGGGTACGGGGCCGTGTGCACAACCATGGCACCAGTAGACTGATTAGGATCAATAGCACTGATAGATGACCCATTGCGCTGACGTTCGTGACGCTCAAACTCCCAATAATGCTCACGTTCTTTTTCGCGTTCCCTTTCTTCGGATTCTTTTGCCCTCTCCCGCTCCTCCCTCTCTCTTTCCCGTTCCCGATCCCGTGACCGAAATCTTGGACGACTACGGTCACTGTCCCGATGGTCGCGGTGTCTATCCCTCTCCCTATCCCAATTTCTGTCCCTCTCTCTCTCTCTCTCTCTCTCGCGATCACGGTCTCTACCATTCACACTCTCCATAGTCCCCGCCTGCTCCGACGCCTAGACGACAACAGCGTGCTCGAATTATCGCCGACATAGCTCCCATTGCCGTTAGTTATGGTGCCAAGGGTCGTTTCATCATCACTGTTAAACAGATCGACTGGCTGGCGCGTGCGGGTGTGAGAGACCATAGAATAGGTCGGGATGAACGAAGGAATATCGGGATCGCTGTCATCCATGGGAAGCGGCAAACGAGTCCGGGAATGCGACGGCTTTTTACGCAGACTACGCCCGCCAATACCGAGGGACGACATGGTTTTAACTGGTGTTGTCGAGTGTTAAGGTGTGTTTATTGATATGTTGAATCTTGTTGTTAAGGTATTTGGTGTTATAAGCTTGCAACTGGCGCTCAAAAGTAACCAACGTCGATGGAAGCTTGGTGTTTGTGGAATGTAGAAGCTTGTGTCGATCTCACGATACCAAGTATCACAAGATCAAGATCGGACAAGAGTGTTTCTTCAGACTCCGGATATATAAACAATAAAAGGAAGATAGTAAATATATCAAGATGACGGAAGAAAAATCTCTCACTTCAAATATTGCCATGCAGTAGGCTTGTCGCGAAAAATAAATAAATAAATATACAGCGCCACCCACCCAGAACAACAAATGCAACGGTCAACTGGGGTCCCCAAGAAAGCTATTATGGGGCGACTCAAGACCCGGCAAAGTCAAAGCCAAGCGACGTGAATCCAGAAACAGGGTCGATGAGGCAAGGGTCGCAAAACAGGGTCAAGAAATGCGGAGGACTTGTAAGGAAAATGAGGGTTGAGCGCCGACTGTTCGCAGGGGATTAATCGTGGCCAGTCAATCTATGACGATGGCAGCAAGAAGCACGACAGGATGGTTTATAAGACGATGAGGTATAGAAGCAATATATTGATGTCGTCAGTGATGATCCAATGTTGAAGGATCTCGGCCGGTCAGGCATGATAATGATGATGCGGGCCTCTGAAGCTGTGGAACTGTTGAGTCAATCATCAAGTCAGCCTCAATTCTACAAGAAAATTCGGCAAATTGGCGAGGCTAGAGTTGGATGTTGCTGCTACCTGGCCTCGTCTTGACTCTGTGGATTAAGTAAGAACCTACCTCTGTGGCCCCCGTCAGCCGAAAGAAACGACCACAACTACACCACGGACTGGGCAGGTCCCTAGATGGATACTTTCTATTGTCATTACAGTATTGGGCTCATGAGAACTTCATAGGGAAGGCACGCACGAAGGCACACAAAAGCCTAGCAAAACATATATCGAGCCAAGCCATCGCCATCCAGAATCTTCAATTTCTTTTTCAGAATATCGCCAACCTGATCAAGTCTTATCCCATTACCGTCGTTATTGACGTCTTTGCACACTTGCGTCGCTCGCTAAAGGAAAGGCCTACATACAACTACATACAAAATACAGCATTCCCTGCTGATTCGTTCATGCAATCTGCAACGACTTGCATCTCTAGAAAGCCGCAGTCTGTGGCAGCAGCGGTCCCCTCATCACATAGCCCAGTCCAGCCCCATGTAGAATATGCTTCTTCTAGTTACTTTTTGGTTCCCCAGGATCTTGTTTGGTTCGCTCGATCGCGAGCATCATGGTGGGGAGCCTTCCCAGGGATGAAAGAGGCGAAGTCCACGAGAGGCAGATGACACATGAAAAGAAGCCCTATTCTACACTTGCTGATATGGCTCAATGCAAAGAGGGCGAAGTCGTAAATAATGATAATAGAGTTTTGGGGAATTTACTAGAATACACGCAAAATGTTCTCGCGATCAAAGGGCAGATATGTCTCCGAATGTCATGCTATCACACTTGTACTTCTGGCTCTGAATCTGTCCTAGCAACACAATATGTACAATACTTAATGTAAATTACCCTTGGCTGCTTCTCTCTTCTTATTCAAGTCATCTCCCTCTCCAACTACGAGATTAATAGCGCCAACTTGAAACATAACAACACAACCAACAACCATTACGACCCGTCACAACCTGTCACGACTCAACTGTGCCTCATGCCAACCGTCGCCACATTAACAAGAGTATTTCCATTTCCTCACTATACACTAACTCTTGTTGAGCCAAAGGATTCCCATTAAATATATTGTTACAATACCATCTATTCAAATCGAACCCTCCAACAAAAAATTAGGCCCAGGGCTTACCTTCATAGCTTCTTCTGACAGCGACTGACACTCATCTATATTGCATCCTTTCTCCATTGAAAGACGACATTCCAGCGCTGATTGTGTAGTGGGATGGAGACGCAGTGTGATTTTGTGAAGATCGGCAACTATGATGTTGGTGGGATATCACGAGGGCAATATTGGATTTAGATGTAGACGGGGGAAAGATAGTTTCTCATGTATTGAGTGGGGAATTGGACAAGTAGAGAGATCGGTGTGGACTTGATGCTGCCGTGAAACTGTCATGTGATTTATTCGATTATAAAACCCTATTTGAGGTTGATGAGCGTACTAGGGTTATAACTATGTAGGGTTTCAGCCCTACTGATTAGTATTATGATGACTAAGAACAATATTTCTATATATATATTCTTCTTCATTAATGCCACACATAAATTAATTTTTCATCTTAGGCATATTTCTACTTTATCCTAATAGCATTTTTGAAATACTATTTTCATGCCCTGGAGTTCCATCGGTTTTTGGCCTCACGTTTCCAGCCCACCAGCATACCACCATGACTTGTCGGCCATCCCAGACACCCCATTGAAGGACATCAATTACAATATATCAAGTGACATTCTACGACACATACGTACGCTTGCCTGGTATGCAATGGCTAGAAAACGGTCTATTGGAGCTGAGGGTTCATTCCCGGCGAGAAATGATGCGGATGCTGCGAGTGGCGGCCTATCACATAGTTGGGTGGACCTCCACTACAGGAATGAAATGGGAATGAAGGGGGTCAACGTTTCTTCCGGTATTCTAGAACGCGAGTTACAGTTTTATGAATACCTGAATATTTAGAGCATGGTAATAAACTGGTAATGTGTAAGTGGGACCGCGAAGAGACCAAATGGATGTGATTCGGAGAGGACTGGTGATGTCTGCGTAGAAAAGTGTTTTTTGACAGCTTCCTCAATGCCATGGTGTTTTTATGGGTTGTCATAGAGGGTCAGATATGAAAGGGAATGGATATACCATATGTTGCGTTTTTTATGGCCAAGTTCCACCATCATTCAGTAGCTGACATCTCAGCATCGCTATCACGGACTGCCTTAGGCTCGATCGAGTGACAATGGTGCTGAGTTAACACGATTCGGGTATAGCAAATTTCAAACTCGTTTCAATAATGAGTCCCCGAGTGACTATAGCCACTCTCCTTCGCCTCCACTTCTTGTGGAACCACCATCGGGTCAGGATCCTACTTTCACGACACTGGTTCACCGAGGCAACACACCAACCCTTTGCTACCCTCCATCATCACTTATTTCGTAGACCCTTAATTCCTCCTCACTAATTCACACACCCTACCCTCCATTTTTCCGCCCAACCTTTCAAACCCAAATGCAACCCCAAATGCAACTTCACCTAGCCTCCCCGATCGACTTTCCCCGGCTGTCTGCATACCACGTTTGAGATCTCAACGGTCTTTCCCAACCCACCCATATCCAATCTCCCTCTCCGCTCTTCTCTTGCCATTGGATCCCGTCCCACTCCTTAACCCCTCGTACCACCCCCACGGCCCCGTCTTCCACACCGATCCTCCGATCCCCCCCATCACGCCAATTCCCGTTTCCGTAGGCGTTTTATCTTCGCCGTACCACACATACCGCGATCCACCACCTTCCAGATAACTTGTATTCGTCACCATGCCCACCCCATTGACGCGGTGCCGCCGCGCTTGGAGTTTCCTTACGGGCCACAATATATTTAGTGATGTACTACAAAGCCAAATAAGCCCTTTTGTCCCCCAGTGCTCGCAGATTTCGACAACATGGCGGATCCAATCCATCCATGGAACGTAGTCAACTTCATCCCTTCGAGTCTTATAGAACCCCGTTGTGAGGGAAATATGGAGGTAACTACGCCCCTCCATGGCTTGTCCCACGAAACCCACCATACGCCCAGAAAGGGCTGATGGCTTGGCGGTGAGACCAGAGGTTCGGTTTGTATCACGAGAGAGAATAGTCCGTAAGCTTTTGTGTGTGTATGCATATATACGACGCCAAAAATATTATCGTTAGCTGAAACCCCCTACGTAATTACCAAACAGGATATGGCATTTATTGTGAGAAAGGAAAGGGTCACCACCCCTTTCCCTCATGACTTCCTTTCAGATTTAATTTTTGAGGCTAGAACATTTAGGGTGACTTCTAAATCTATAGATCAGATCAGCAAAACAGGGAGACCATGGTCGTATTTCCGCAACACCGTTGCATAGGAGTTTACCAAGACGAAAAGAACCTAGCGACGCTCATTCCTCGCGGTTAGTCGGAAAGTCGGCATTGCGGTATTGGGACAAGTCCAATTCCCGACTTGTTGCCACAAAGGGTTCTTTTTGGGAATATGCCGATGGACGGGGACAGCTGTGTGGATACTGACCGATTTGGATTATATGGGCAGATGACGATTTGGGGGGGCCGAGGGACGGATGGTGAGTGATAGGTTGGTGTGACGCGAGGGCGGGAATTGGATGGAGATGGAGGAGGGTATGTAAGTAGCGGGAGACGAGGAGTGAAGGGCGTATGAAAGGTTGTTTAGAAGTAGTTGATGGGAAAACAGGGTTGTCGGGTTTCTTGATTGGATTTGGCAGTTCGGAAGATAAATGTTGGGCATACTGTGTGTAAATGCGGAGTCTTGAAAAGTTGAAAGTCTATTTAGGGTTTAGGTCTATAGGATTTCACTCTAGTTTTCACGATATTTCTATGGACAGAGTGTTACCATTCTTCTATTCTCTTGATGGAAATAAACAAATCCCCAAGTCATAAATGAAGACTTTTCACCATTCTCATCTTCACGCATAAATCGCCAAATTACTCCCTCCATTAACGCTATCCCCTCTATATCCCCGGCTCTATTCCCGATGTCCCTCCCCCATGCCTTCGAGTCTATTATAGGAGCCCTGTACGATTTTGAAATGGAATTACCATTCTCAACTGACAGTGAACAACTCGCATCCATGTTTCCGGAATGGCTATTCAATATTAAAAAAAAAAAAAGAAAAAGAAAACCCTCAGTAAACCCCAATTTCAACTCCCGACTTCATCTGCCAGGTCCCTGCGAAAGCTGCACTTAACAGCCGCCGCGGCTATTTCCCGTCGGTGAATATTCTGGCGGGCTGAAGCATGGAATCCATCCTGTTATTCCCCGGTAGTCTTACCGAAGAGAATCATACATTCCGTCGATATAGACTCGTCTAGTTGTCTTTACCTGTTTCCTTTTATACCTTATCCAACAGTGTTCATTCCTGTAGACACAGATTGGGTCAGTTTCTTTGTTGAAAGTAGACGCCGGTGGACGGGGTTAGTTGGCAGGTTGGAGGATGTAACGTGAGTCAGCACCGAGAGATGGCCAGGAAAGGTCCGAGATATCGGCGGAGAGGATAGAGGGGACATTAGATATGGAGAACTGGAGTGTATTTTTCATGGGACGATTAATCTGTGTTTGGTAAGTGGTTAGTTCACATAGGGCTTAACGCTCATAAGGAGTCATTCAGTATAGTCTTGGGAGATACTATAAGAATTTATTATCAGATGGCGGATATACACGGATATACACAATATCTGGATATAACGATGATGACAATCTTTGACTTACATTCCTGATATAATAACGTGATTATTATATTGATCTTGACCAATTCCTGACATCAAAACCTCTTCACCACGGGATAAAATATTCCTGATTAAATTCCACCCAACTATGACATCACCCCTAAAATCCCTATCAAGTACAAACACCCGAGCCCCCTTTACCCGTCCAATTCCTCACCCTCCACATGTCCATCCCATTCCAGACCTCAAAACCTCCCCCCCTTCATCACCAATATACCGCAAATCCCCTCCTTCACCATCTATATCTATCTCCCAATGTAACCATCATGAATCATGCGACTCCCAGCGGACTTCCCAAAACCCCGTTCCCATCAACCCTTAAGCCTCAGGATGCAAATAAAGGTGTACTGTACTTGGCTGTGGCTACATTGTGGGTGGAGGGAATGCCTTTGGTCATAGGATCACATGCTACCACTTACATGTTACCAAGCACCAACCTCGCTAAGGACGCAGCCAACCTCCTAATGACACGATGTCCACAAAAAATAATCACCAATTGGTGATCTTTCCAATAAAGGTATTACGCACCATTGCCACTTTCCGTATTTCTCTCGACTGATTACTCTGTTGGTACGAGTGGCAGCTACATTTTGAGGCAAGTACGTATCTCACATTTTACTAATGCGGTTAGCCAATCCCAGCGCAATTCCGCCCTTGATTTTTTTAAAAAAATCTGTCTCGGTGCCGATTAAGCTTCGCAAATTCTTTCTTGGGTTTTAGTTAATACTTGTGATGCCTGTTAAATAATTTGAGTTATTTGTGGTTAAGATGGCATCTTGATAGTTGACTCTTAATAAGAAAATGGCATTCTTACTGCTTGCTTATGCATTGACTCCCACTACCACAAACCTGATAGAAACCCGGCAGCTAGCCGGTGAGCGAACAAACGGCCCATATTTCTGACAATTGCTACGTCGGCTATAGACCCCATAACCCCTCAGGCAGAACCCTTTTCCAGAATGAGAAAATGCATCCAATTCGTCCCAATAACTCCGCAAATGTATGCGTATTACACACTTATATCCATCCAACTTCACCCAACCCGTCCGCCACCTAGCAGATATGGGCTAGAAACCAGCGAACAAAGATCCCGGGCAGAGGGCTGGCTAATGACAAGTGATTTATAATGGGACAGACGGTGGATGAATAAGAGTGATTAGGCGGTGGGTTTATGGAGAGGGAGGATTGGGGGTCGGCGATGATTGAATTGAAGAGGCCGATAAGGGGGATTTATTGTGGGAAATTTTCGGTACTTCGGCCGGTTGGCGGAGAAGAGGGGTGATGAGGGGTTGATTAGTTGGTGATGGGATGGAGTTGGCCTCCTTGGGGTCAGCGACTTACGGAGCGGGGAAGATTGGTTGGTGATACATGGTGAGCCACGATTGTGGGATAAAGTAGAAACTTGAAAAGAAGATAGGGCAGAAATTAACTATTAGAGGCGAAAGATTGCAAGCAGAAGCGAATCATGCCACTAAAGAATTATCAAAATCCACCTCCCGCGAATATCAAGCGACAAGAACCTAGCAATTAGTCTAATGTTCCATTCGCTACCTCGTGGTCTCCAACTTAGTCTTAATCAAGCCTAGCACCTACCATGAAATAACCATCCAGACATCTCCAATTCGCTAGAGAAAAAACAAAACAAGTTCTATCTAAAGTGAAACCCAATACGTCTTCATCAACCCACTGGACAGATTTTCATTCCCCGAAACCACCCGAACACTCAACAATCGGGGTTTGCCACTTCTAAACTCCGTTGTCAGCACCACTACTGCTCAATCCTCCACCTTACTTTTGTCACACGCCTCACTAACTGCATACCCACCTATATTTATCACCTAATGCACCCAATTGACTTTCTAATCCATATCCCAGCTAGAGTTGAATCGATGGCATGCAGCTGCCCGCGCTGTGAGAGGAAAGCAGCCTGTGGGTAGTGGTGGTGGGAGGAGACTCGGGGATTGAGGATTTAAGAGTTGTACAAAGGCATAGTCTGGTGATTGGGGTTTGTGCGATGGGGTGGTTGTGAGGGCAGAGAGAGAGTGGATTTCGATATGTGCACATTCTGGTTACTGCTGGGAGCGTTTAGGTATTTGTAATGGAACTTTTCGATGTCTTATTATGAGCCTAAATGGCTAGCCAAGGTTCGAGGCGAATCGGGGTGGCGAGGTGATTGAGATTGATATGATAAGTCTGTCTTCCGGTGTCACAGCTAAAGATCTCTGGATTTGACTCTTGGTGTATTATATCAATACTAAGAGCAATGCCAACCCACTTCTGGCTTTTATGTTAACACCATGATATCAGCTCTTAAGGTCAAAGTATTCTTGAACTTTGGATTTACCCCATTCTAATTAATAAGTAAATCTAGAATACGCATAGAACCTAGTAGCGAATTGTCATATTGAGACAATAGTCTGGCTACTATTACTCCTGCATTATCTGCCATGACATTGGCATTATGGCAGATCTTGTTTCGAATCATGAATCAGTAACTTTTGGGCATTTCTTTATTAGGGTTTGTATAACCCTAATAAACAACGGAACTTTTCGTCAGCGACTCTTCCGCCCCGGCATCAAATTCCTCCGCTTTTGAATCCGTCTGATCATCCAGACCCTACTGGCCCCATCCTGTCAGCATCCGCCTAATTGTGATCTAGCCATTCATACATCCGGGAAATCGCCCTATGCGTTAAAATGTCGAGTAATTTTCTAATCAAGCCATCAGTTACAGAGGACAAAAATATTGATGTGAAAAGTAGAGTTAGGTCAAAGGGGCATATCTGGTATCTCGGAACGAGTCTACAAGAAAAATATCGGGGACGACAGGCAGTCGTGCGAGAGTGGTGGACTGGGCTAATGAATGGAGATGGAGTAGGAAATGATGGGATTGTGGTCATATGTAGATAGACGCATAAATAGCCAATCAGTCAATAGCTAACGAGTTGGCGCATCCCTAATGGAACACCCATCGAACAATTATAATGGACGCTGTGGTCATCTGACAGTTATCAATTGGGTCAATGCCATTAAAGGAACCCGAATACTGAGGACCATCTTGATTCATCATCATCATCAATTGGTGCCTTTAGCATAGACAAAGACGTGCTCAGCGGGGTTTGTCAGCGAGAGAGCGAGCGGCATCTCATTCAAGATGGCCATTAATTGGTCAATTCAACATCCGGGTCAGTAGCTACAAGGACTAGCTATTGTCTGACAGATGCTAGTGGGAATTGTTGAAGAAAAAATCAATAAAACCCTTTACAATTTAATCATTTGTCACATAAAAAGTATCGGATATAACAAACGGTTGACTGGGGTCTCAAACGGGTTTGCGGTGTTCATCCGCCACCTTTAAAGACACATTGGAACCCCTTTGACTTTGTTGACGCACGTAGAGGTTGGTACTAGATGGCAGAGATGCGGATCAAAGTTCAGGATGATTGGTTCTCATGACTAATTTTAGGAAGAGCAGGACCCGAGGTAGTTTGCGTGGGAAAGGGTGTGAGAATAGGCTTACTGAACAAGGCGAGAACAGATAACTGGACGCATTTGTGTTGATCCGAAGTTCGAATGCAAGGTAATCAGGGTGGACAAGAATTGTAACTTTATTCCCAGGTTACCATGTCAGAAAGCATCGATAGTATGACTTCTTACTTTAGAATGAAGAAGGGTAATAATAACGGTGGAGATAACCGTATATCCTCGCCAACGCCAGCGGAAACAGGATCGGAGTCACAAGCATGAAATTGGGCATACTTAAGTCTATAACGAATTCACTGATACCACTTAACCTAGCCATGAGCCGACCGAATCTAGTTGAGCCCTTGGCCCCAGAGAAGGGGTTCCTGGCGGTAGGTATTCTGTTTCCGTTGAAGTTCGCAATGGAGCCTGGGTTGGACTTGGCTCATGGTGGACTTGTGCCAACCCTGTCTGTGATTACAAACAATCAATTGTCTCTTGTTCTGGTCGTGAAGTGGAGGGGATTTTTCTTGGCGATATTGGCTTGGTGTGAAGTAGGAAGCTAGGCATCTGGCATGGTTTTGTTAAAGGGATGCCTCCAAAACGGAGAGCGAAGGTCCGTTTAGGAGAGCTCGGAGGCTTTGACTATGCGATGGGAAGCACCCGAAGGGGGCAGTGAGTCTTGAATATGATGTCTGGTGATAATGGCGGATGATAATGATCGGAAAATTGAGTGAATTTGAAATATTGAAGTTTATTCTTGTTCGGCCCTCATATCATTGGGATGTGGAAATTATCACCGATCTCCCATATGATATTATTCGTTGGCAAACCTAAACATGTTCTAGACAAATATTCCAACGGATGCAGGTGTTTACTACTAGACGCCGTTTTAGCTGTCAGATCAAAACTCAAATAAGATAGATACTGTCAGAATCTTACATTCATAGCCCCAATGTCGCTTCACCGTTTCTCTTAGCCCAGTAGCACAAATCAACCCAACATTATCGTCATCTAGATTTTCGGACGCTTGGCTTAACCTCGTACCTAATCCTCTTGGCTCTCCGATCCCAATATTCGGTACTCAGCCATGACAACTCACCCAAAGTAAGCAACTCGTGTCATTGATCCGTCTCAGAATCGCGTTAAGTGAATGCCTGGTCGTTTTTTAACCCGAGGTGAGCCCTTACCCCTCGAGAACCTCGCGCTGGGAAACACCGCGAGCATGGCCCATCAGGTACCATAGCCGATTAAACCCCATCGGCAAACTCCCATCAGGGCGATCGTCTATGACTTGATGAGGACCGTCCGCTAATGCAATAAGGATGAGTGAGAATGATGATGGGGGGTGTGCGCAGGAAACTGATATCATCGTGTGGAGAACAACAGGCAATGAAACCCACGCCAAACCCCGATACTCACATAAGTGCATGGCTACTCTCTATTATTTGATGGTCACACGCCAGGGTGGAGGGAAAGAGCCGATTTGGCTAGTTTCTTTTTGGGTCTTACATAGAGGTAGAACTGAGGTTTGGGTCAAAAAAGAGGGAAATTTAAGTGGGAATAAGTGGCGGCAAGCGCAAGTAGTAACTACTCATGGTCGATACCGCCGCTTGGGATGGACGCTATGTAAGTTCTTGCTTTATATGCGAGCCTTCATCTGGAAGTCACAACTTTTAGATTCCTCTTTAAAAGTCCAAAACGCCCATAGCTTTATTTTTTCTTAATTCTTGGTTTTTCCTTTTACAGAGTAGATAGAATAAGACAGTTTACTTGCTTTGCCATCAACACATCTTCATTTTCTCTTCCTCTTATCAAATTCGTCATCAGAATATCGATAGTTACCCTCGATTTTAACTACAAATCGACTTTCACGACCCTCATCATTTCGTCATCTGTCCCACCATCATCAACCTCGACTACCACTCAACCACCAACATAATCCCATCTCCACCTCCCATCTACCCACAGAAACACTCATACACAACTAACAACAACCTTCGGTCCCATCCTCCTTACTATCGCCGGTCGAACCATTGGATGTTACCACATCAATACATCCAATCTCTACCCCCTCGGCATCCGATATAAACACTACATAAAACATCGCCAACATGTCCAGTCAAGCCTCCAACTCTGCTAGCCCAATATCAGTCACTTCGGCCGAATTGGTATCTTTGACTGCCGGGCCGAAGAAGCGTGGTCGTCCGAAAAAAGATGATGCCGGTAAGGAACGCAAGAAGCAGGATACCGGCGCCGACAAAGCGCCCCGGGCGAAGAGATCTCAGGCTGCCTGCCAGCGCTGCAAGACCAAGAAGACCAAGGTAAGAATCTTGTTCAATATATACGTTGACATAATCAACCTCTAATCAGAAGTTTCTATGCAGTGTGACTTTACCAATGGCTCTCGCTGCTGCACTCGCTGTGCTCAAGACAAGGCGGTTTGCTCCATGGGAACTCGCAAGAAGATTGAGTTCAAGCAACTGTCTCCTGGGTAAGTTGGTAATTACGCTTATCAACAGTTCCTCATAAAAACAGCTAATCTAACATGTTTCTTGATCAGTTATGCTGAAGTTGTCGAAGACAACCAGCTCGCCATGGCGGAAACCATTATCAAGTTTTATAAGGTTCTTAAGGCGAACAACCTCTGGACTGATGCTGAGCCCCGCATCGATGCCGAAGGCGAGCCTATTCTCCACGATATCGTTACTTCCCAACACAACGTTTCCCACCTTAAGGAGCAGCTTTGTGCGGAGCTGAACATTGATTCCGACATCACCATGCCTAAGAACCAAAAGGAGCTCGAGATTCTTGAGACAGAGATCCGAACCAAGAACCCTCACTTGATGATCTCGATCACCCAAGCCAATACCGCCTCTGGGAATGCGAACCTCTCCCCTGCGCTGACGGTTGCAGTACCTGCTGCACGAACGCCTAGTGTTCACTCATTCGACCATCCGGATTTGACCCTGTCGCCGCCTACTTCGCTGATTAGCGATCACTCTGACCATAGCGAGTCGCAGGACTCGGCTCTCTTTGGCAACAAAGCTATCAACAGCCCTATCAATGATGCCATGCTCGAAAACTTTGGCGTCCAGAATGTGAACATCAACTTTGGCCAATCACCAGTTCGCTCATTTGTGACCTCAGCGGCCATCCCCACCACTATGTCTTGCGACTCTTTCAACAGCCGGAACTTTATGACTTCCATAGCCAACTCTATGCTAACCTCTGCGCGTCCTCGCAATGTGCCCCGGGCCGCCAACAACTTGATGTCGAACTCTAAGAACATGAATGATTTCTTTATGGAACAACAAGCGTTGTTTCACGAGCCCCAGCTTCAAGCTTCACTTCAGGCTGAAACTCAAGCGTGTATGTTGGGATCTAAGAATGAAATGTTCCAGTCTACAGTCAACCCGAGCCAGCTGAATCTCGAGGCCGCATTTGGACTTGATATGATGCCGGGTGACCTGACTTGTTATTCGGGAGGATCGACTGACTTTTCTAGAGTGTTGTTCAATGACTTCGAGTCAGGTTAATAAGTTTGAGTTGTTTTATGATTCACGGATTAGCATGGCGTTATTGGGATATCATGGATTGATTGGTTTCTTCTTTATTTTTAGGTATGGCGTTTTGGACTTTGGACTGGGTACATTATGAGACTCACGGGTTTCAGTACTGGAGTTGGGCAGTTTTTCTTTCTTGACTTGTATTGCATTTTTTTATTGTTTTAGCGAATCTAGTTGGGAATCGCGTGGCGGATTTGGACACCCGTTCGCTAGATATTACTCTGGATACTCGTAGTTCGCGAGAGACCAGTTTAGATAGCTTCATTTATCAATGAAGTAACGATATCCATTCCAATTGTACACTATAGACAGACATAGAGATCCAAAGTAACCATGCGGTTCAAAACACCATTCGAGTCGATTATGACTTCTATTTTCAGCAAATTCGAATGTTTACGCCCCGGGACTATTACCAAATGTGAAAAATTGCTATGTTGCGGTGGTGATAGTTATGGATACCACATAGATATATTTGTCTGTCAATAAGGGATGCGAGAACCCCACAATTCGCATTCGGGAAGCATCCGAGGTATGGGGACCGAGATCTCGGGTGTAATCCGAGGGTTGAATTCAGGGGTGGTTGATGGAATATTACTATGTTCAGGAATGTTATCAATCAGCCTTGTGATAGATGAGATATTGCGATTTAATTACAAAGCAAGTACCTTTATTTTGAAGCATGGTCATGGGATACTTGTCTCACAGCTACTCCGTTGAAAACCCACCTCCCAACTGATCCCATCCTCCAAACTCCAAACCCCGTTAAGTCTGCCTAATCAACATCTACTCCACGTAACAAATATCTACTTCATAACCCAATATACTTCTGCCCTGAATTCTAGAATACTGTTCGCCCGCGTCTGTGGGGAGCCCCACTGGACGGTCTGGCTAGGAGCTTGGGCCTGGAGGGGGTTTATGTTGTGTTTATGGTGGCGGTTGGTGGATGGGTTGTGTTTTAGATTGGAGGGAGTTGATTTGTAACGAGTTTGGTCGCGTGGGCGGAGGATTTGGAGAGGAGGGGGGAAGGAAGAGGACAAGGTAATGGGGTTGTGGGATGGGTGGTGGTGAATATTGCCATATAGAGATAGATAGAGAAATGGATGCAAACAAGTATTTTCACTCAGTGGTGATGATCGATTGTAACATGTAATTGTTCGAAAGGTGGATATATAGTAATTTCCTTCGACTTATCATAACGATCGGGAAGGGTGTAGGGGTGGCGCTTACATTGGCATCATGAAAATTCAGAGACTGAGGGTTGATGGTTGATGATTGACTAGCAGGTGATGGGAGATAGGAGTGATCAATATGTAAGTAGTGATGGGTTTTTAGAAATAAGAATTGGCAAGGTTCGTTTAGATGTGAGGTTTGTTTGGGCTGGTTTATACACTGGTTTCATGGAGATTGGGATATTTTGGTGAAAGTCACGATACTTTCCAATACTTTCAACACCGAGTAAACTCTAACTTACCATCCGACATTTCTATCTCCTTTCGATCTATTTCTATTCCTTCCACGTAATCATTTCCCGTGAGGCCTCCATCCCACCAAACCTTAATCTTTCCAAAACGACCTTTTCAATCCTCCACCACATATCACAACCACCACCATCATTCCCCCATTATCAAAGTCAATATAATCCAATGAAATTCTCAAACATATCCCTAAAATCCACCTGTATCCAGAAATCCCTCCAGGCAGTCAAATATCTTCCAAAGTAAGCCCAAATAAGCCACAAACCGCCTGTCAACCCACATTCCGCATCCATCACGATGTGAGGAAGGGGAGTCGTTGTCGCGTAGATGGATGATGACAAGATGATGAAACAATAAGATTGGAAATTTTGAAGTATCTGGGTGCCTAGGCATGGCGGCTATGCTGAACGGGTCATCTACTAAAGTGAAGGTACAAAGTGTACATTACAAGTGGAAATCCAAAGGTATATATTCCTGATATATTAATTATATTTACATGTATATCTGCAATACACACACCTCCAAACCCTTAACTATCTACACAGATACCCCTAATATCCCAATACCCCACCCCCATCCATCCTCCGACATTTCTCTTCATCAAAACTAACACCCTTCACCGACTCTACAGATATCTCCTCAGCTCATACCCACATACACATCCCCATGCAAACCCAGAGCCCCCTTCCCCTTTTCCCTGTAACCCTCTCACCCGAACTCGAACCTCCTCGGATCCTTCCCACACCGGACCCCACCCGGCCCCCGAGACCGCCTTTCCCATCTCCACCCCCTTACATAACCGAACCCGAATCCATCAACCTATCGCTCAAAATGTTCATAGTATTGAGAAATACAACCACACGTGGCCTGAGTATTGACAAAAATGCAAAAAAAAAGAATATAATTAACTTCAAGGCCCACATATATCAAATCACATAAGCATCTCTCACATCGACGACTGCGTTCCCGCCCTCCCCGGCGGCTCCTTAACATCATCATAAATTGCTTCCAGGCCTCCCCATGCCTTCTCTCTATCCCCCTCCGGCCCCGCCAAATCCCTCCTCTTCCAGTAATCCCCACTAAACTTCCAATACTCCTCGCCCGAAACCTCACATTTTGCCTTCGAAAACCACGCCGGCTTGAACTCATCACCCCTCTGTTCCCTCAATCTCCTCCTCGCTCTCTGCGCCTCTTCCAACCGTGTCTTCTCGTTGGCCGCAAAGTCGTATTCGCCTTCTTCCATTGCGCGTTGATCAGGGCGGAGTCGCGAGTCCGTGGGGGCGATCCAGGGCTTCAGGTTGTCGTCAATGTGGTTAAACGTTAACACAAATGGCGTCAAGTTGAATGGGATGCCCTCAGGTCTCGGGTTTGCTTGCCATATCAAGAACGCCTTGTTCGGGTCATTGATGCTGCCGGGTTGCGCCTTGTCGCCCGGGTCGTCGAGCGCCGCTTCGTATCCAGGCGTCTTCCGGGCGTACAGTCTGGAGTTCCAGCGGCCGCCCATGGAGTAGACGACCTTGCCCGAGGAGTCGAGAATCTTTCCGGTGGCCTGGTAGGCAGATGAGGCCTTCCAGCCACGGGGTTTGAACTCGAGGTGGCAGACTTCGCCAGTTGTCCAGTTCTTGATTTCCATGGTACCGTAGTTGTCAATGGTGGGGTTACCCGTAATGATACCAATGACCGTCGATGTAACTTTCTTCCAAGTATAGAAGTCTTCTTTACCGCCCGAAGTGGGTCTTAACTTCAGGAACCAAGTACCCAGCGGGTTGATATCAAACGACTTTCCGTAAAACTTGGAGCGCACCGATGATTCACCATAGTACGTCCAACGCGGGGACTCGGCCCACGCCGCACCGATCGGCGGGTGGTGACTGACTTGTTCAATAAAGAAGCGGTAGTTCTTGTCGGGGCGGACGTATTCGAAGGTTTCACCGAGAAGGGGGTTAAAAGGTTTGGCGACACGGCCAATGGTGGAGGCGTATTCAGAGGCGGCAAAGGCAGCGACATAAATAAGACGCTCAATAGAGTCGGAGCGCTCGACGGCCTTGTCAAGGAGGTCAGCGTACTCCATATCTTCACCACAACGGTAAAGAAGAGACGTTGGCTCGTTGAAGGAAACGGGGAGAGTCATCCTGGTCATATCTTTGCCAATCATGGACTTGAGAATACCCTATAGTGAAGTAGTCATGTTAGCTGTTGTCACTCATGTATACGAATAGTTGTTCGTGTATGCTTACCCAAAGAGACACCTTAGGACGATTATCCTCATCCATCTTGAGTCTGGTACGAATGCCGTTCTCGTAACCACGGAAGGAAGAAGACACATTGTTCTCTTCATCATCGACAACAGTAACTGTGGTCTCAGTAGCATCCGTGGCCTTGTTCTCAACCGGCCCCATCTCAGAAACCTGAATGTTACCCGCATCAACAGCATCATAGAACTCATCCTCATCTTCCGATTCCGAATCCGAAAGCTCAATATCAATCGGCGCCGTAGCCTTCCGCAAAGTCGCCGGCCGAACCGGTAAAGTCGCCGCCGCGCTAACAGCGGTCCCAGCGACAGCAGAAACTCCAGCAGAAGGATCCTCATCTTTCGAATCATGCTCCGGAATCATGGAATGGTCATCCGCCGTCGTCAACGCTTGTCTCAATGCTCTCTTTGTCATCTTGCGCTTCTCTTCAGCCTGGCCATATTGCGTCTCCAACAACTCTTGCTCCCGCGCAAGTTTCGCCATGCTTTCCTCCCACATTCTCCTCATTTCAACCTCCCTGTCCACACGTGATTGCCAGTAAGCCTCTCGGTCTTTGGCAATCTTGAGAAGATCGCCAACGAGACCTGTTAGACTGCGGATCGCCCCGTCGTACGTTGACAGCGCTTGTCCCACAGCAGGCTCAGACAACATCGATGAGCTGCCCGAAGTGGAAGCTGAACCCGACGATACTGTGGCAGAGGCACTACCTTGAGGTGAATGGCGCACCATTTGTGACATGAGCGCCGTGTTGACCTGCGACATGGTCTCCAGCTGGAGGCGCGCAGATTGTACAATGATGGAGAAAGCATCTTTACTGGGCGGCGTATTGCGCATGCTATTGTCCTCGCCGTAGTCATCATCATCGTCATCGTTGTCGTGGTAGATGGAGTCAGCCACGTTGGTCAGAGCTCTATGCTCATCCGGCCCTGTGTCATCAGGACCGCTGCCAGAACTGCCAATAGTACCAGTTGTAGCATTAACAGTCACGGCGGCACCAGACACCGATTCGACAGCCCGTAGGTTCGTCCGACTCGTAGACGGAGCCCGAACAATACCGGCAGCGCCGCCGTGGATCGAGCTGCCGCCAAAGTCCGAGACGCTCTCACTAGCAATATCGCTCGGAGCCAATTGTGACAGCTTGTCATGTTCCTTGGCCTGGCGTAGATATTCATCTCTTCGTACCTTCTGCTTGTCTTCTTCCTTGGCTTGATCCTTGGTCCACTGAATTGAGTTGTTCAGAGCCCAGAACCAGCGCTTAGCCTCGACCTCATGGTTCGCTTTGAGCGTGTACTTAACCGAGGACTTGCCAAGAATCTCGAATTTGGTCTTCTCGTCAGCGCTCATATGCAAGGTCGCAATGCGCATGTTGATGGCACCACGGCATGCTGATCCTGCATCATCCTGATGTTTTGAGTAACTGAGAACACCATCCTCCAGCACAAACCACCGCAATTGATATCCTTTCCGGTAGTTGGTCCACTTCTTTAGGTACCCGCGCATCTCTCTGGCTTCCCGCCCAGCCAACGGGTCTGCCGCAGCGCCCGCCAACCCACCTTGAGAAGCAGCACCGAGAACAGCCTTCTCTTGAATTCCCCGCTGGGCTGCTTGGGCCGCAGGGGACTTCTTAAGCATGGCTCGCGTAGTGTCATCCTTGGTGATATCTTGCGGCAACTTGCCCTTGCGATCCCGCTTGAAAGGGTCAGCGCCGTGGAGCAACAGCAGTTGGATCAGCTGCGCATCTTTTTGCCGCGCCGCCTCGTGCAGTAAGGTGCCACCGGACTCTTGAGTAGCCGAATCGACGACAAATTCAGTACTGTTGATGTCGAGGACTGCTTTGACACGAGGCTCTTCTAGAACGTTGCGGAGGATACCGTAGTTCTTGTCGGCGATCAGCTCTTGAATTTGCTTAGTCTTGCTCTCGGCGAATAGAGTGCGCGACAGATGGAGTTGCTGGAAGATTTCGGGGTTCCGGGCAAGATCAATGGGGGTGCGGCCGGCAAAATTAGTGGCCGAGTCGTTGATACCAGGTTGGTCGAGGAGAATGAGGACAGCCTGGGTACGGCCCTGTTGCGAGGAAATGTGCAGCGGCGTGTTGCCATCCTTGTCGCGGGCATTGATATCGATCAGTCCAACGCCGTCGGACAAAATGTATTCAATGACCTGAATCTCGGCACACTGGATTGCCAAGTGCAAAATTGTAGTATCCTCCAGAGGACCCGTCGTAGGTGCCGAGGTCGAAGATGTACTCTTGCGTGACGCAGACTCCGAAGTTTCGCGAATTGCCTTGGAAATAGCCTCGGTATCGCCACTTCTCAAAGCCTCAACAATCCGAAACTTGCGTAAAGACTGCTCCAGCGAAATAGCTCCCTTATCAGAGTAATTCACACTCCCATTCCGCCCAGGCACTGATGCTGCCACCGACGGCGGACTAGTGCTAGCCGGTCCCGTCACTGAGTGGTGACTGGAGATGCGGTTACCCGATATTGAGGTTGTCGACAGCTTGGAGCTGTGACCGCGGGCTGATGACATGGTGGGTTCTGGGTAGGCTGTAGATCCGGAAACGGAGCGAGTAGAGGCGGAGGAGACACTGGGAATGTTGAGGGTTTGCGATCGGTGGTCGAGGGGTTGGGTCCTCCTCAGAAATAGTAGAGGAGTTGTCTCGCTCTCTGAATTCAGCGGTGCGGCGGCGCAGAATGGCTTTCGCAGCTGAGGAGCGTGAGCGCTTGTGTGTGCTATGCGGAGAACCGGGTGACGAATGTTAGTTTTTTGTGATGGTTGCGATAGCAATAAATATTGGCCAATGGATGGGAATTGGCTAGTTAGGTTCAATTCGATGCAAAGAGGAAATCAATGAGACTGGAGATGTCCCATGTTGTCTGTCTCCTTTTGGTTGTTCAACAAATGAGATGATTGGTGGCGGTGGCCACAATTTCAGTCTTCAGCCGTCATCAGCTCTTGCCCTCTGCCGTGGATTGCGGAGCCCTCACATCCCGACAAGCTCCAAATAAATGCAAGGGCAACCCATCAGCAGTCCTCCAATTGGCCAAGCTGCCCTTTCCACTACTAACGGAGAGCCTCTAAAATCCGCTAATTACAACGCATTTCAATGGCTCTAGTTAATTATTTTCAGAGGGATCGTCTTGAGTCTAATGATGCGCCTCATCCTCTTAGCTTACTATGCTAGCACATGCAGACAACCACATCCACTACATGATAATATCGACATAGTCCGGGGTCATGAATCATGAATCATGAATCGCAGCGTCAGAACTAACCGTGGAAGCGTCCGCAGCATCAGGAAATTGGCCTGTCGTGCCTCGTTGGCCGTACTACCCTCGCCTCCGATCATTATATAAAGTCCTCTAGCCTCGAACTTTCACTATGAAAGCTGCATTGCGCCAGATAGTCAGACCCACTGGGCCGAATATGGGCAGCGAATTCCCATGAACCTTTTACAGCAATCTGTATAAAGCTTCTAGGTAAGGGCTAGACTAGCAGCCAGACAAACGTTCGGAGACGTTGCAGTAACACATGGCGTGCATACTTTTGATATTCGTCTCATATCGATGCAAACACCCACTGGGCTTCGTCCTAACAACCAGCTAGCCAGACACTGCTGTCAAATAACCACCGTAATCAAGAAACTTGACCCCTCTTCTCCCACCAACAAGTCCCTTCCAAATTAATCTGTAACCCAAAAGTAACATACCTCTCTGAAGTCTCGGACATTGTGGCAGTGCATCCACTAACCGGTCGTCTCGTAATTCGTGTCTATCTCTGTATTATGTGTTCGATATATGACGATATATCTCGTGCCCCGTGACTCTTTCCCTTGTCATCCACCTTCTTCCCAAACAGCCAAGCTAGGAGTCTCAACTTGGCACTTGGCTCGTCGTTTCCAATTGATGGGTCTGGGGGTCGAGAACACGGTAGATGTGTCAATCAAGATATATGGTTGGTCGAGAACGGAAATCGACAAGTCTTGGATTCTAAGCTGGGTGTAAAATATTAATGGGCCGTAGAGGCCTTTTTTGACGCCTGGAAGTTGTCGGATGACGAGTGGTGCGGGTAATAGCGCGGCACTAACAAACTGCTAAAAGCGTCATATACAAGGAAGATATATGTATGGGAGCTCTTGTATAAGACAAAAAAAGGGGGTCTAGATAATAAGATATTCCAAAACACCTTACTAAGTATAAAATCATAAACAGAAAGATGAAAGAAGAAAAAGGAAATTTTAGAGTTCCTACAAAAGAAGAATTAGAAACAAAACCTACGATTGTAACGAAGAATAATTTCTCAACTAAATTTCCCAGTCGAAAAAGAACAAAAAGGCACAGTAATGACGTTACAACCACTACATTCATCACCAAATTCCATGCGCTTGCCCCCTCTCCACCGCCACACCTTCTCAAACACTCGTGTGGCAACTGCCAAATCCAAACTACCTCTATCAAAGCCCCTTCCCTGTCCACCTGCCGCCCATTCCAACACACATTTGCCACCAACAAAATTCTTCCAATCTGACAGGACAACGAATCAGTATGTTGGCATCAGTCACTTTATTATTAGATGAAGATTCAGGAGAACCAAGCAAGTAGTTGCCGCGGTCATAAGCGCACATACAGAGATCCAAGTGCATATATTGAGGCAGTCGCCCAGCCATCACTAGCATTGCTGTTTGGACATTTGCATCTTGTCGGCAGGGGTAATCCCTACCCCCTCGATTTTCTGAGCACGATCTAGCCAGAATATAGTGGCCCAATTTCAATTCACGTGATTGTAATAACATCAGTGGCTGACAGGGTTATATTGAGTGTATTGGTAGGGTTATTTCCAGGTAGCAAAGGGTTCGATAACATACAATAGGAGACTATCAAATAGGAAAAGAACGTGAAGATTATGAACCAACAAGCTTTTTAGCTTTAGGGTCGTGTAAACAGGAGGGACACGGCACATTATATTATACCATGTCATGATTGCTCAATTAATGACGAGGTTATTTTAGCCAATTTTGTAATTGGTATATCGAACGTAACAAAGCGTGATATTGCTTAAATCTTGTTTCACATGTGAGATTACAGCAAAGAAGAATAATACAAGTACAACCCGAATTTCCAAACTATAACACAAAGAAAGTAACCTTCCCATTCCGCCTAGATACAATTCTAGAACTCTTTAAATCATCAACATAACAATAATCCCAAAAACACCAACGAACCAACTACCCACAACCTTCCCACTTCCTGCTGTCAAAGACAACGAACTCTTAACTGGGACACCAGCTCCCGTAGCCGACCCACCGGATTTAACCGACGCAACAGATGTTCCTGAAATTCCAACAGTCCTAGTAGCCTTAGAAATTACCGTGGTCGTAGCCAAAGTTTGCACGCCAGCGGAAATTGAAATGGAGGATTGAACACCGTTGGGAATGGAAGTCGAAGTGGCACTGGTGACAGGGCAAACGGTTGTGGAGACGGCGATGAGGTTAGTGACGACCTTGATCATACAAGCAGAGCAATCAGTCATGGTGGCGGCGCACTCAGTGACAGTATAAATGCGAGTGCTGAAGATAGTCGACATAGTCAGAGCTTCGGGAGTGAACTCAGGAGAGAGGATCATTTGCGTAGCCGAGGGTGCAACCGAAGTTACAGCACTAGTGCTGGTAGCAGTGGCGGCGGCCTCGGAGACAGGGCACAGAATAGTGTAGACAATGATCTCCGAAGTAACTTTACCAACGGGCCAGTCGGTGATTGTAGGGGCACAAAAGGTAACGGTGTACGCGTTGGTGCTATAGACAGTGTTGGTAGTCAGCTTGATAGTAGTATCTGAGATATTTCCGTTGGTGAACTTGGCAGTCTCAAAGCTGGGGGCAGAAGAGATGCTGGCACAGATGGAAGAGGTGATAGTAGCAGAAGACTGAGCGGAGATAGAAATAATGACACCAGTAGAAACAGTAAAGGAAATGGCAGCAACAGAAAATGAAATCACGGAGGACGAGATAGCTTTAATCGAAGAGGTAACGGAAGACGAAGCTGTTGAGGAGAACAACATGATCGAAATCGTAGCAGCCGAATCGATCTCACCAAAAGAGTAGAAGAAGCAACAGTCGACAGGGACTCAACAATAGAGCTAGTGGAGGCAGAAGAAGTGGCAGCTGAGGTGGTCTCAGCGACGACCGAAGACGACGCAACAAAGGAAGTAATAGCAGCATCAGAGATCTCAGTAGTAGAAGTTGTCACAGCGGCAGAGGTGCTCTCTGAAGTGATTGATGACGCAGACTTAGTAGTAGCAGCGACAGACGAAGAAGTAGCTTAAGTAGAAATAACAGACGAAAAGGATTCGGTAGTAATGGCGGCAAACAAGATAGCGGCAGAAATAGTTAAGATCAACTCAACAAACGAAATAGTAGTGGCATCGGTTGAGATGGTGGCTTCGACAGACAAAGATTCGGTAGTAGAGGTAGCGGCTTCAGAGATCATGGTAGCCTCAACAACTAAAGTAGTGGACTTGATAGTAGATTCAGAACTGGAAGTAGTCAGTGGAAGTGGTAGAAGACTCGATATTAGAAGTAGATTCGACGGACAAAATGGCGGTGGTAGCACCAGTAGACGACTTAGTCGTTGAGGTAGGCTCGGAAGAAGTAGTCACTTCAGCAGAAGTAGTAGCATCGATGGACGAGGTAGTAATAGACTCGACAGAGCTAGTAGTGGTGACCTTAGCAGAGGTAGTCACAGCAGCCGAGCTAGTCGCTGCTGCAGTCGTGCTCACGACACTAGTCGTCGTGACAACCGGGATCGGCCCCCATTTATCGCACCCATACTGCAGAGCATACTGCACATATTAATTATACAGCATCTCATCCATTTCATTATCATACACCCTCGCCTCATCCCAAAGCGAAACATCCCCAAAATTTTTCTTGTTTCTGTAATCGCAAATAACCTCTTGTGTCTTCTCCACTGACAATGTACCATCGCCCGCCACCGAACTCCCAAACAGCCCAATGTAAATCTTGGTGTTAGCGTTGGTGGTCCCGGTAAGGTAGCTAACTTAGGCATCGTAGTTGAAGCCGTCGGTGCTGGCGTTGTAACTGTAGTCAGCGTTGTTGTAGAATTGGATAAAGAGGCTGTCGAAGACAGAGTTGGCGAGGATGTCATCTATTTGCATTTGGATCCAGAGGGTAGTGATGGGGAATTGAGGAGGGGGGGGGAGCGGTGATCATGAGATTAGGTTTGGTGTAAGTCCTCAGAGAGCGGAGGTGGTCGATAAGGGCGATCCATGAAGTCTGGTCGGCTATGAATTGTTGGTATGACTTGAATAGGAGAAGCATGTGAATATGTAACTTACCAAAGCGGTCCTCGATGTCGAAGTCGAATCCGTCAATTGAAGTCCGGATATCCCCATTATTAAAGAGCCTGGGAACCTCCGATCCCTTCACATACGGTCAGAATTCCTCATGCAAGAACTCTGCAAACTCCACCGCCGTCCCATTATTTCTCACCGCATAGTCATCGCCACGCAACGGGCCATACCACCCATTGACACTCAACAGAATCTTGACACCTGCCTGCTGGCAAGTGGCAATATTCTCTCGGACCGAGTGGCAGTTTAGCAGCTTCGACTCGATGCCATTTTTGACAAAGTAAGTGCTAGGGCAGTGGCCGGCAAGGTTGAGAGAGGGATAGCTGGTGCCGGTGACATCGTTTTTGGGGGAGTTGTTGATGAAGTCAAGGGTGATGAAGTCAGATTTGTTGTACTGGGAGTACTTGGCAAGGAGATGGGAGTCCGAATATTGACCCTGCTGTAGTGATATCTATTAGTTTTGTCTAAAGTAGTAAAACATCTGTAGCATATTTGCCCAATACATATTAACCTTACCGGTACCGAAGCACTGGGAAGAGGTAGCCAAGGCCGAAACAGCAACGGCCGCAGCCATAGCTAAAGTCTTAGAGAGCATCATGAAAGGTATATTCAAATGTATTAAGTTGTAAGATAAGAACCAGAGTCAAACAAATATCAACAGCCGTGAGGATCACGATGCTCGCATAATATAAAGAAAGGATGTAAACTAATGGCTCGCAAGAAAAGAACTGTATAACAAGTTGAGCAAAACCGTCGAACACAAAATGCAAAGCAGAGACCTGGACAAGAAAGATGAAAATTAAAAGAGACGAACAAGACAATTCAGTAAATGAGGAACATCACCTTCATATATACCGCCAGCGAGTCCACTCCTATCATTATCAATGTTTTCTAGGTAATCTCGAAGGTGATGTGATATCAGGTTTATATAGTGTTAGTTTGGTAGACTCGTTGAATGTGTCCTGATTAAGATAGCCGGTTGAGTGTGACTTGCTTAGAAGCTAGAAAAGTTAGAGAGTGAGCCTCCGGTGTTGACACTAGCATTTCCAGAGCAGGGAAGTTAAGCCAATAGTTCAAGTCAATGCTGATGTGAGTCTTTGCTATAAGTATCTTGTTCAGGTAACCAGTCTACACATTGTGTGCATTACATACTGCATTATCAAAGTTAGCAGTCCTTTTGACTCTTACGATCTCCTCTTCAAACATCATAACAATAACTACCTACCTAGTCTGTAATACAGCCAATGTTCCCTCCTTTGTCCTTTTCCTAGCCCATAATCTTCCCTCCTTCTCAAAATCTTCCATTCCCTCCATCCGCAATTCCCTCATCAATCCATTACCACGAAAGCCCGATGTTTCTGCCATCTTATTCAACTTTCCCACTAGTGTCAACCATAAATTCGATAAAATACACACAATCCAGCCAAGCGCACCGGAATAAATACTCCATTTGGAACCATACACTGGCCATCCAGTCTTCTTTGAGGTTTTAGATCGTGGCTACCAGGGGCTCAGCTGGCATGGCATCATGATTTTACTTGGGCTGATCGAGGCTGACTTTTTCGAACGCTGGGTGGAGAGTCTGATGGGATACGGGCCGGTTAGTGGTTAGATGATATTAGGCCGCGTAGTTATGAATTTGCGTTGCTGCCTGTCACAGAAGAAATTTCAGGGGCCGTGTGGTATTGGTGGATTCCAATGCTCACGGGATGAGACAATAAGTGATAGAAGAATGTGGCGAGACGTTTGCCAGAAACAATTAGTTTCAGGGACCATACAAAGCTTATACGATAGTTCCGGGGTTGACAACTGTGGTGGTGGTAGATTGTTGACGTCAACGTGGTGTCGTAGGGTTGTAGTTGGTTGACAAGTTTTAGTTGCAGTCTCAACGTCCATTGAAAAAACTTGATCGGGCGTAACGGTGAATCGAAAATTGTCAGAATGAAACCGGACATATAGATCAAGGAGAGTGTCTTTTATTTGAAGATGGTAACCCTTGATGAAGTCCAATTCTTGAGGTTCATCTAAGGCTGACAATAAGAATATTACCTACACCTGGATTTTTCATTGTCTGCGCTAGTTCCTTCCTTTATTTTGACAGATACCGATTGCAGTATTCGGAAAGTACTGATTACATTTTAGCTTCTACAAGAGGAAGGAATCTTCGAATTTTTCGGACCACTTGCATACGAGCCGTACGCCATCGATCTTATCTGATTCTAATCTTTGGAATGATTTAGTTGTGGTGCATTCCAAGTCAACATTCGACCCAATTAATTCTCTTACAATGGTTCATTTAGGTTGCAAGCACCATTGTTACATCTGGGTAAATATGTGCTTTTGCATTGGGACCTGCATTTGAGATTATCCTTAGTTATATGTTATTACTTCATGGCTTGCTGCAACACTATAAGCTGGATCCGATCAGACGTCCATCATACGTGGTCGTTTCCCTGCTCAAATACCTACAACAAGACCAATATCAATGTTATCACAACAGTATGATTTACAAATTGAAGTTTTGCATCAACATTGATCCTCAGTGTCACACAACCAACTCATGCTTTACCTAAGCTTAACATCAGTAATATCAATATATTTTTCTCCATTCCCAATGTATTTGTCATCTCTATATCCCCACCAGTCGCCATTCTATCTTGTCCATCTCGCCTCTTTAGTACAAAGCAACAAACCTGCCAAAACCTAGCAAGCTGCCTTCAGGGACCTAGTGCTCGTTTAGATTAATGAGTCTTGATTATATGGTTGACACAAAGGTTTGAATTTTTTTTTTGCAGTATCATGCCGCTTTGGAATAGACGAGGGCTAAGTGAAGGGCGGTGAATTTAGGAATGGGGATTTGACGAGGACCGGTGAGAAATTAGACAAGGGCGGTAAAGATTAACGACATTTTGTCAGTTCGTATCGATGGAAAGCGTAGGAAAAAGCCCAAGACACGTGCGTGATGTAGTAAGAGTTATTAGATCAGTATTTCAACCCTCGTAAAATTTAAGCTAGAGATAATTTTCAAAGATAAATGTTTCTATTCCTGAGTCACCACTGTCATCTAGACTGAAGAAAAGCTAGTCTAGAGACTATTACCATTCAATAACACAATATGTTCAGTTTTACAATACAGTAAATCCTCTCTCGCACCATGTACCTTAATGCCATCCGCTTATCCCAAAATAACAATCGTACATGGTAGTTTTTAAATGAACTCTATTATGATATACAAACAATAATATTAATTCTTTTCATTAATTATCATGACAAAACCCTCCAGTTCAATTCTCAAGCAGTATCAAGCAGAATAATCTAAGCCTCTACCGACCTGATGCTCTTAATTCTTAAGATATTATCTTTGGCAACATTGTCAATAGACATCGTCACCCTCCAAGATTTGTGTTCTCGTTGAACTCGCTGTGCGCAGTACTAGTGCTACCGGTGGTAAACTGGACGTCACCGCGCTTCATGACCTTGAACTTGTCACTTTCGCCACCTTCGTTTCCCTTGCTAAGCATGGAGCCCCAATGGGTCAGTTCACTCGACGGGATGTACGAGAAGATTTTAAAATCGCGATGAGAGTGCGTAGGGAAGCCGGGGGACGGCGTAACACGGTCTTCGTTGAGGACATGGAGAGAGCCGTATTGGTTAAAGTCAAGGTTGTACTAGTTGGTGAATGAAAAGGAGTGGTAGGTGTTGAGTCAGCTGTGGTTGTCGTGGCCGCGGACTGAGGGGCGATGAGGGGTGATTTTGGCGTGGCGGAGGGACTTGACCACTGTGGAGGCGGCTTTTTCCATGGTGGGGGTGGTGATAGCTGGCATGAAGCTGAATTGGGAGATCACTGTGGATTTGGTGATAGGAATTTGTAAGGGGGTTTTAAGGCTGCGGGGCAATACAATTGAATATTATTGGGTTTGTGGAACAAAATATGAAGAAAATGGGTACGAGATGTTTGTGAACTGATATACAGAGATCTTTGATATCAGTAAATTTGATTGTTATGCCAAGAAAAACAAACAAAACGCGGAAGAGGGTAGACAGTCGATGCATTTATGGACGAACGATCACAACACTAGCTTTGTCTAAAAGTGTGGGAAAGTTCATCAGCTAAGAATTATTCACATCTTTCAAACGACTACTCAGCTTAAGTATCCATCACCTAATGTGTATATAAAGCTTAACTAGTATTATTGATAGGTTTGGTAGTTATATTCCAAAAGAAGCTGCCTACATGATTTTGGTAATGCTGACTGATATACGGAGGTACTTCAGTCTCCACTATATGACTATATAATTTAGGATATATCCTCTTTATACCTGTAAGCAGAGGATTTACAAACATGTGTAAGCTATTAGATCAATAAGGATGAACTAAATCCTTTTAAGTCATTAATTGTAATTGAGAAAATAGGGTTAACTGAAATTCAAATAATGACGCTAACTCTGGGTCGGGTTTCGTAATCAAGACCCTGCTTCTTCTGACAGTTGGTACCAGCTGGTACCACCTATTGTCTTCCAAATTTACCCAACTCCGCAGCAATGAAATCTCATTTGGTCCCCTGGCCCCAATATTTAGCCCTCTCCACAACCTCGGCTCGATAAACAATTTCGCCCACTCTCGCCAAGATCTCACCGGTATTGCACCCTCTCTCTCACTCTGCGGCTCCCACAACGTCAATACTATGCCAAACTAACAGCGCGCATAACCATTTAGAATATACATTTACATGCGCATGGGGCCACTCAAAATGGTTGGTGATCCCGCAAATGGTAGCCGGTAGTGCTAAGAGCCGCATGTGGTCTCTAGCTATAACTGGGAAATGAAGTGGGCGTTATCGATTTGCCAATGAATTGTGTATGGGATGTAAAGAAGGCCGTTATCATGGACTGGCGCTTGGTCGTTGGTCTGGCTATTTGTCTGTGTTGACCCATGTGTATGCTAGTTATCTGACGTATATGTAACTTCATGTCGATCTGCTGAAGTGTTCTCGAGCGGGTTTATTCTCTCGTTGATTTACTCGTGTTTGATTTGCGATATCGTATTGGGGGAATACAGATGCATGTATGTGCCTTCCCTGTTATTAGTAGCACACTAAATCCTGTCTGCGCTCCACACTCGGCACAACACGATCATTCATTCTTTCTTGGTCATCACCTGCCATTTTTGATATTTAGCAAGCAAACTCCGCTCCAGTGTAGCACTGGTCAACTGCGGTATATTTATCATCACGAAATTCATCTTGGACAAGACAATATTGTCTATATATCGCAACCTAATTGTTTTATTCGTCGCTTTTGTATCGATTATTCTATCGTCATTTTTCGGCATTAATTTATTGCGCTTCTTCCTGGTTTGAATACCTTATTCTAATCTATTAGTGACCTACCGTTACACCTGCGATAACCATGGCGCCTCTCAAGATGCTCGCGGATACGTCTAGAGATAACGCGCCCGATGTGCTCCCAATGGGCGACCTCCAAATCGAAAAAGCCACTCTCCTGCGTCCCCACCCCCGACCCTCACAAATCTCCTATCGAAAACACCCTTGAGCTCACCGAACTCCGCGAGATCGAACCCGTAAGTCACGTTTCCATCCTATTAAACCCTTTGTAATCTCCCCAAAACTAACTTGCTTCCTTTCTCTCCTGTAGGATATTTTCACCAATGCCCGCCCCCCGTGGCACCCCGAGCGCGCCCGTGGCATCTTCGGCGGCGGCGTCATCGCCCAATCGATCACCGCCGGCCAACTGACGGTTCCGGCAACCTTCCATATTCACTCCTGCCACTGCTACTTTCTCCTCGCCGGGTCTGCAACTGCCCCCCTCGTCTATCACGTTGAGCGCGTGCGCGACGGCCGCTCTTTCGCTACCCGCACTGTGCAGGCCCGACAACGCGGCGCCTGCATCTTCACAATCACTATGTCCTTTGTCCGGCCGTCGCCCCCCGGGACCAAGTCACTTTCCCACGCGGTGCCGCCGCCGCCGGTTGATGACAGGCCGCTGGTGCCGAATAATGATGACGACGATGACACGAGGGCCTCGTGGGATGATCCGACTATGCCGTATATGGTCCGGGCAATCAGGATTACGGGGGTCCCGTTGGACGTGGAGGGAGTCTATCGGAGACGTTGCCAGCACTGGATGAAGGCGCGGGGGACGATTTCGAAACCACAGGGTGCCCCCGAGCACGTTGCGGCATTGGCGTATATGAGTGACGGTATGTTTGCGGCGTCGGTGCCGAGAATTCATGGTGTGTGGAGATTCCAGGAGCCCCCTGAGGCTCCCGTGCCGGATCACTTCAAGGCTACTATTAGGGAGGATGTCGGTAAGGACGGGTTATTCAACGGGCGCACATTGGACACGTTGGTGGATAGGCCGAGGATTGGCATGTTGGTTAGTTTGGATCACAGTATCTACTTCCATAATCCACAGGTGATCAAGGCGGATGAGTGGATGTTGAGCGATGTTTGGAGTCCGTTTTCGGGTGACGGAAGGGGTACGGTTATCTCGCATATCTATGCGCAGGATGGAACATTATTGGTGACGTGTACTCAGGAGGGCGTCACAAGGTTGAACCAGGACGGGCCGGATCCAACGAACCCGGATGTTCCTCAAGAGCAGAAGGATGCCGATAAGAAGGCTGGTGAGAAGTTACGGGCTGCGAAGGCGGTCAAGGTGAAGTTGTAATGGATAATTATATAGCGTGACAATGACCAGAGTTGTTTGGTTGGTTGAGTTTCAATCTTGTTAAGTTATAGATGAGCAGCTTTCGTTTTGTATTTTTGATTGGCTAGTTATTGTAAAGTCACAGTATTTTATATTACGGTAAATTCGGTAATATTACTACTACTATTGTTAATAAAGTTGATAAAATCTGGTTATATTTTCAATGACTAGTGCAGGAGAGCGAAACAAGAGAAAGAGCTAGGAAATGTAAAGAGAATGTAAGTAAATAACAAACGAGAAAGAAAGACGAGCAAAGGAAAGAAGACAGACGACAAAAACGAAAGAAAATAAACAGGGAATAAAAACAAAGGAAAAGAAAAGAAAAATATCAAATCCAATATCATCATGTCTCAATATGGAATTATTACTAACTTTGTGTAACCACTACCACCTGTTCCTTCACTCGTCTAAAACTTCCCAAAGTTTCTAAAGAAATCTTCACAGAAGCTATTAATAATCATCTTCTCTCTACTAAAATCTTCCTTCACCACTCACTCCCCGAATCCCCCTTCAATCTCACCGCCATCCTAACCGCCTACACAGTCCTATTTTCATCCTCGCCCGACAAAATGCTCACATACCGATCCTTCATCGACGCCCCACTGCCGCTAAAGCGCATCTGCACTAAACTGAAAACGCGGGCTTCGAGGCCTCCGAGCACAACCATATCAGAGAAGCTGGAGGAGGCAAAGCCAATAGACTAACTGGTGGCAGTTAACATGCAGGTGACGTAGCCGTAGATGGCGGCATGGACAGCGGGGGCGTGCTCGCGGTTCCATTGGCGGAGGAAGTCGGTGGTGAATGTGGTGAATTATGACTTGAAGGTTGTAGCGCGGAAGTCGTGGAAGAATGAAAGCATGAAGGATCCCCAAGTAGCGAGGTCCGTCTCATCGGAGTCGGTATCTTTGCTGAGAACGGCAGAGGTGGCGCAGAAAAGGTCGGAGAAGATGATGGTTATCTGGCCGTCGGTGTAGGTGTTGGGGGAGGCCATGGGTGTTCAGCTCCATGAATTGCCTAAGGCCGGTGGGGACGCCGAAGTCGGTGAACTTGAGGCCGAGGAAGGTGTCGCAGGTGGTTTAGCGAAATTACTGAGCGAGGGATCCATCGGTGATGGCAGAGTAGGTGGCGACAATATCATCAGTAGGCTCAACATATTTGATAGCCTTCTTGAGACTCTGAAAGCCAGCGGCAGTCTCCAGACGGGCAAAGAAGGCGTTGACCGGCCGAGCGTACTCATTGGGATTGTTTAACTTGGCCGAGATTGTCGCTGTACATTAAGGGCTTGCCTTGGTCGCGGTCGACTGGAACAGCACAGTGCTCGTGATTTGACAACAACCTAACAATTTTAAGATAATCCTTCGTTTTCAACTGGCAGATATTCTCATAAAAATTGCTCAAAACTGTTAACGCCAACAACCCCGCATCCGCATATGAGGTCTGCTCCATTATCGCCGTGCCCAGCGCCTTCTGCATGCACTACTGCAAATTCGCAAAGCACTTGGCACCCGCCCTGCCCATCCCGTATCTCACTGACTAAATGAAACCATCGCAGATCGCCGCATTGTTCATCAAAGAGACTGCCGTCATATTGCAAATTAGACTCTGTCTCACGCAAGTGCGGTAGAAGGGACAAGTTCTCGGCGGCAACTCCGTGCAGGAGGCCTGGCAGCAGGCGAGACCGGGGCAGTCGGCGCAAGGGGCCTTGGAATCGCAGATACCGATGTCCTTGATGATTCTCGATTGCTTGTTGGCATAATTTACATTGGAAACGGCGGCGGTGAACTTGACGGTGGAGGCAGACTCGGGGAGGGTGAGTTGCATGGAGGTCCAGGGGGAAAAGCCGAACTTTCCAAAGTAGTTAAGGCCGAGACCATCGATGTTGTGAATTTGTCCAGTAGCTAACTTTTTATCGGAAACGTGGATCCCGACATGGAAGAAGTCATTATATTGAGAATCCTAATTACCACCGGACGCTTCTGCCGACTGGAAACAGTAGACAATGTAGATGACCCGGCTGTCCCCGAACTCTTCCCGACTGTAAACCTTCATGCAGCAACGGGAAACCTGGATTTGCGTTTCCCCGTTAGTTCAAACCATCGCGGCACTCCTGTTCGACTGGCTGCTAGATTCATAAAACTGTTGCATCAGCTTAGTGCTGACAGCGCCAGTCCAGCTCTCAGACCTACTGGGTCTGAAGACAAGCAGAAGGCTCTCGAGGTTCGCCAGGCCATTCTTGAGAATGACTGTGGTGTGTTCATAGAGATCGCCAGCGATCGACCCGACACCAGAAACCGCCCCGAGAGTCATGGTGAATCTAAGGGTGTGCTCGGGGACGTTCTTGAACTGGGAAATACCCGAAGCATCTGTGACAACAACTTAATGAGCATCGGGGTTCTTGACGGAGATGGTCAACTGGTGGGAGTCGACAGCAGAGGTAAATGCTTTGGTGACCTCGTTGTTGTGGGTATCGGTAACCATTATGGAGACATGGGCTGTGTTGTTGGTGGTGTCGAAGATCCGAGGAATTTGCACCGAGTTCCCATTATACGAGATGTTCGGTACGGGATTTCCGTTGATGTACGTCGTGCAGTCCGTCACATGGTATGTCTTCCCGCACATGGCTACAACATTTAAAGCAGACACCCTTTCGTTAAATGCCTGTTCTGACAACGAAGAATCCAAAGCCAACTGCAACTTCGGCAAACACATAACTACTGACTTCTCTCTATCCTTCTTCGCCTTTGTTGTCTCAACAAAGATGCCGTCCTCCGATCAACCAGACTCCTAAGTCTCTTCCGTGGCAGCCACCGAAGATGTTACCGAGGCCTCGGTCGTGGTGCTCGACCGTGTGTACATCAGTGGAAGACCTACACGGAAGGTAGTGTACCTAATGACAGTGGAGGATTCGACAGCATTATCTTGGGTGCTGACGGCGTAGTTGATGTTGCTGGGTCATGTGGAGGTGATGGAGATGATGGGGACGCTGGTGGTGAGAGAGGAGATAGGTGGAAAGAAACGGAGGTATTATACAATAGCATAGATTGCATATGAATTAGGGATATAAAAATGCGAATAAGTGATACTGATAAGAATGCAGAGCTTGTCCAGAGACAAACATAATATATATATAGTAAAAAGAGATTGATAGTAATACATCGCGTAAGTAAACACATCAGCCAGATAAATCAGCAGACACGTAAGCAACAACATAAACAATATAGTACGTTACCTTCAGCTCTTGATCAATTCTCCAGCCCTTGCAGAACCCAAAGTACCACTCGCATCACCTGGCCTTCAAAAGACTTTGCCCAGACCCACCCGCCTATTCCCCTCCCTTCACCCCACTTTAATTTACCATAGCTATCCCCACCTCTCCAGCTTTTCTCTTAATATCTTCTCTCCCGGCCCTTAATACTCCAAATGTTACCGTCTCCACTGTCTATTCACATACCTGTAGACCCGCCTACTGACCCTCCAATCGACCCCAATAGATTCTGTCGGTGCCATAACGCCCAACGTCGTCGAGACCCCAAAGGTCCCGGTACCCAATGCTCCATCGCCAAGGTCATTGCTGATCATCATGCTCGGAGTTCCTCCAACTGAGGCCGTCTCATTTGCGCTTATGGTCCCATTTACACCTGTATTTCCAGTCCCAGATGCAGTCTAACTAATCAAAAAGGAAATTCCAGTCAAGCCTGACATCACAATTGAACTAGTTACCCCACTGCTCCCAGAAAAACTCTCCGACGCACCCAACGAAGCTGTGATATTTCCGCCAGCGCCGGTGCCTAGGGTTGGCGTCGAGGAGGTGGAAGAGTTCCACATGCTCTGGGAAGTCGTGGTTGTCAAGATAGTAGAGGAGAGAGTAGTTGTAGTCTAATGATCACTGGTGCTGCTATCAATGCTTGAGATGATATTTTGAGAAGGCCAGGAAATAGTCGACATGGTTAGCCAGCCAGACGCCTGTTCCCCAGTCTACGTTGAAAGAGCAAGTGTAATCTCAGAACTAGACGAGCTAGCCATAGGCAAGATATGCGGAGGTAATTTCGAACTAGAAGAAGTGGGCATTGGTGGACTCCTGTACATTGATATAGTCGATACATTATAAACCAGCGGCTGATAACTATAAATCGACAAACTTAAACTTAACGTCATTAGCTCTGCATAACTATACGGTGGTAACAAATTTGTCTCCTTCCCACACCCACTCATCGTAGGCAGCTCAACCGGTGGCTCAAAAGTATTCGAATAAACTGGCACAGTCGTCGTCCCCTCACAATCATCGCTCATCTCCATCGACGACGCTCTTGTTATCCACAAGTTAATGATATCCGCAGTTACTACCGGCTCATAGACACTCTCGCTCATGGAAGCAGCACTCAGAGATTGTTTCGAGGGCATCGATGGCTGCCAGGTCGTAGTTTGAACAGGGAAAACAATGGTGGTGGTCAATGAGGTGTCCTCCAGGGGCTCCACAGGGCCCATGGGAAAGCATTGGGTTTGGCCAGGGCGCCAGATGATGGGGGTGAGGGTTTGATTGAGAGGGAAGGGATAGGCGTGGAGGAGGGGGATGTAGAGGGCGAGGGAGGGGACGAGGAACTCCACAAGCGAAGTGGAAGGCACCATCGTGATATTGGGTGTTGGATTGTTTATGTGAAAGCGCGGTTGTTGAGACTTTATCTTGAAGTAGTTAATATTTGATGGTGTTAGTAGTGATAGACAAGAGATTCAGTTAACAGATTGTTCAAAATATCTCCGTCTTTTGTATGTTGACACAATTACTTCTTTAGATGTCATCATATTTTCATAGAAGCCTCAGGATTAATGATTGAAATTGCTTTCTCCGTACATAAAACATCATCTTTCCTCGTCCATTTCATTCTACTCCTTGTTGAACAGTACAGCTGCAGTATATCGGACACACCATCATCTCGGATCCCCCATATTCTCTCCTGTCACACAACCTCCAAATTCCCCAATCATATCTCTCTATGGCCTTTCTTCCCTGAAAAAGTTGCAGCCATCTCTGCGAGTCATCCTAGAGACACCACGAGCCCCCAAGGCCATGATCCACAGGAACCCACCCTCACCGACACTCTGCTCAGCCCAACAATCCTAGCTGAGAGCTAGAACCCTCAATTAATCCGCAACGCAAAGCGACATAGCACCGCCAGACACAAATGACCCAATATCTCTTCAGCCTTCCCGCCCCCCAATCTTCTCGAATATAGTATATGGTCGTGCTGTCCCTTGATATATCGCCATTTCTCTCCTTCAGCCCCCCGTGTAGTTTTTGTGATTGTTGAAGTTGCTTAAGTCGAGACATCGGCGAGTCAAGAACATTGGCGGCGCGTGACAAGATCTTGAGTTGCCAGGGGTCATTTGGAGTACATTAAATGACTGAATCATCGACTGGCATTGTTAGTGGTTGCATAAATAGTCTAACGGCTTGCATACCTACCAATCATATTGCTTAGACAGGTGATATCGTGATTTGGATATGGAAATATATGTAGGTCGACCTTTGGTATGTTTTGGTGAAGACGTGAAAGATGAGGTTCGCGTTACACATGTGACTACTAATAGACGAGACTTCAAATCTTAAATCGAACAGTCATATTCAAAAAGGAAATTGCTGACGTAATCGCGCCCGTGTAAGTGAAAGTTTCCATACGCAGTACAGCTCTTAGACCCTTTACTCAACTGCCTTTCAACAAATTCTAAACCTTGATTCATCCCGCCCGGTTAGCTCAATCGGTAGAGCGTGAGACTCTTAATCTCAAGGTTGCGGGTTCGACCCCCGCATTGGGCTCAATTCCCGATGCTTCAGTCTAACTGAATATTCGAACCTTCAAGGCGAGGGATTCCTTTTTTTTTGGTTGTTTTGAGTACTATTCTCTTCACTATATTTTGTGCATTCGTCCTTCCTCCCAATCGAAATCCTCTTCTTTTTTTGTTACACTGTTTCACATATATTGTCCCCTCGTCATATATATTCATCTCCAACCCTTGCCCCCGCCAACCGATAGTTAAAAAACATTCTAGACCTGCTAAGACCAAATTAAACAGATGGTAAACAAATAACCCCGCATAAAATGCTGAGATTCAGAGAAGCCTGGAGCTGTGTCGGGCGACCCATGTAACTTGTGTTATATTCAAGAGATGCTAAGACGAGTGATAGGGATTAATGTGATTATAATAACCCTACCAATGTTCGCTTCATATGTTCACCAGCTGTCATGATGTGAAGCCAGTACCAAGTCAATACTGATAGTGGAAATAAAACTATGTTTATCGGCGATTAACATTATATCAGAGATCTACGCCAATATATCTATAGTTATGACGTCATTGTGATAGTTAATTCATTTAATTACCGAGACTCTGACCCTAGATAATTAAATACAAAATTGGAATGGTGTGGAAGGAATCAGAAGTTTGGCATGCTGCGAGGGGTAATCGAGACAATGTCGAACTTGATATTTTGACCAATCACACAACATGTATCTAGCGAATAAATGCACAACATACATAACTCTATATGCATAACTACTGCACAAAACTAGACCAAATCATAAGTCACGGAAGTTATGACCAAATTTAAGCAATTGTAAACGGAAGCAACCCTCACAATGACCCGAAAATCTTTCTCATCATTTTTGCCCTCTCCATTTGCCTTCATTGCCAACCTCCCAAAACGCCCCCTTAATGAACGTTTTCTTCCCCATTTCGTTTGTCCGCTCCGCTGACCTACTATCGTGGCTTGGGCCCCTTCCATTTTGCATGTGTCAACCGTCCCTTGCAAATCCTACAGAAATCCGTCAAAGCTTACTTTTGTTAAGCTCGTATTTCTAGTTTAGACTTTCAAAGAGTAGCTAGATAACGGACTGGTGGCCTCGTTTGCTACATAAAGATGGGCTTCTATGGGTTTGTTGGCGCTGTAAATGGGAGTGTTTCAGAGCCCCTGTTTTGCTCTAGACGTTGGGTCATGGTGGAGGAACGGCTCGAGAGGGTCTGATGCCCCATATTGGTGTAAGCAGTGATGATGGATATGATGTCGGCATTAATGAATCTTCCCCACACTATTCAGTAAAAATTATAACCCTCATATGAAATTAATGACTAATCATCCAACTCAGCTTCATCACCGCCGTCACCAGTCCGACAAATTCTCCATTCTCCGACCCGAACAAATGCATCCTCGTTTCCCGTTTCAGCATTGAACTCATCACCCTAGTCGACGATCATACCCAATGGTTTTCATTCGCCTATGAGCCTGTAACTCTATGACTCTGCGACTAGACTCGAAACAAGCTTCACTTTCCAATGCTTAAATCCCAACCAGACGGGCTAGACAGCCTGCGACTGCGCTCAGGGTCCCCCTCTCCGGCCTCTTAGGATCTGCAATAGCTGTACTATGACCTGCGCTTTGCCTTGTCGGCATTATGAGTTGAATGAGACGTTAGTAGTGAGAAGGGGGCCATTGTTGACAGTTATAAGATGCTAAAGAGTGAATCATGATCTTTTATGTCGTCTTTCCTTCCCTTCTTTCCCCACCACAATTTCTCATAATCTAAACGATACATAGACTTGACGTCTATTTCCTTTTATTTTTCCTCTAATTATTTTCGTACGAACTGTCTCTGTCGCTAGCGATAAGCCGTTCGCCGCTGGTTCGGATTTTATCACTTTCTATACTTTAATTTAGTTCCTTTTATTTTTCATCCCCCACCTTTTACCCCTTCCCTCTCCAACTTGTCAAAATGGTCTCCTTTCGCACCGCCACCCTCCAGGCCCTCACCGTCGCCCTTTCCCTCACCACTATTGACGCTGCTCCCCGCCGCGTTACTACCGCACCCTCCGTTGTCACTGCCCAATCCATCGGCGCCCGTGATCCCCGCCGCGTCACTACTGGTCCCTCTGCCCAGGCTCTCAACTCCCGCGCCCGCAACAATTTCCGCAAGGGCCAAGACAAGGCCGCTGCCACCACTGCCCAGCAGCAGGCCGCGGCTATCCCCGGCGGTATCTCGAATGCTACTGATGGCTCCGTGATCTTGGATAGCACCGTCAAGGTTAACGGTCTTGATCTCCGCTTCAAGATTTCCGGACCTGCGTCGAGATTCACTACCTCCAGCAACGTCACCGGTGCCGCCGCGACCCCCGGGTCCAAAAGCGATCTCGGTATCAACGTCCTGCTCCACGGCGATGGCGGTCAGTCCTTCTTCGACTTCCCTAACCAGGGTGTCCGAGACAACCTCGCTGGCATCACCATCCTTGCGCCCAACGCGGACCTTTTTTGGGGTGGTGGCTCTGGTCTCAATCGCACTGATGGTGTCGCCCACGCCCAAGCTGTCCGCGATTTCATCCTTGAGACGCTCCCTGAAATGCTTTCGTTTGACCCCGGGAACGTCTTCTTCACTGGTGTTTCCGGTGGCTCGCTGCTCCTTTCGGGCTTCTTTGTCCCTGCGCACATGGTCGAATTCCCCAACGGAGGCGTCCTGCTCAACTGCGGTGCCATGGTGCCGCAGGTTTCTTTTAACCAGACAGCCGACTTCATCGGGAACACCCGGTTGCATTTCCAGTCGACGCAGAATGAGCTCGAGTTGCTTCAGGGTTCAATCCCCGATTCAATCACGGCGTACCAGAAGGTTGCGTCGACAGCGGGCATCCCGAACGAATTGTTGAATGTTTTGCAAACGGTAAACAATGAGCCGGTTGGTGGTCACTGCGAATTTGATGGCAAGGACTTTGTTTCGGGGTGCAGTTGATGTCGAGTAACTATCCTGCGATTATGCAGGGTGGTGATGGGCAGGTTGATGGCATTGGTAGTGTTCTGGGTGGTATCACCAACACTACCCTGTCATTCGGCAAGGCTACTTAAATAGCAAGGTGATGATATAGAGATGTCATGGAAGGAATATATATAAGACTAGATTTCATAGTATAATTGGAAATAAAACATCAAGTAACTCTACATTATATATTATATTCATACATAAAACCGTTCATCCACAAAACGTAAATTGATATCGTGAACCAAAAATAAAACAAAACAAAACAAGACAATAGCCAAGCTCCGAAACAGTAACAATACTCAACAAACTCTAATCGGATACTCCAACGAACTTAGGAGCCCTCAAACCTCCACAATTAACTGACGCTTCAGACCATCCATCCAAATCCTCGTCAACCACTCTGCCCTCTTTACTATTCCAGACCTATGCAGCGTCCTCATCATCTCCGGATGCATCAATATGATTTCCGCCTGTCTCGCCCGGGTCACTGCCACATTCAACCGATGCTGGTCATTCAAGAACCCCGGTCCATCTGTCCTGACCAAATCCAAAATTACCAAGTCCGCCTCATGACCCTGCGCCGTGTCGATTGTTCGGATCTCCAAACGCATCATCTGGCCTTGAGGAAGCTTAGATGTCTTAGCCTTATAGTTTTTGATGGCGGCACGGTAGGGGGCGATGAGCAGGATGTTCCCTGGGGAATTGGGGTTTTGCTGTTGCGGAATTTGGAGCTAGCAAAGACTTCTTTTATGCGAGCGATGGCATAGTCTTCGTGTTGAGAGTTGAACATGCTGCTGCCATTCCTGGAATGTCGGGAATTTTGATGTGGATAAAAATTCGGGGCTCGAGAGAGAAGAGACTCCAGCAATTTTGCTCAGGTAACCATGGAGGAATTCTGCCGAAGGAGATGGAAGCATCTTGGCATTGGCTCCAGACATCCTCTTCTCGTAAAATAACTTAGAAGACATTCTTTGAAGGTTACCAAAGGCGCGATGATTGATCATCAATGTGTTGACCTTGCCACCTAATATCTCAATACGTTCCATCGTAGAACACTTCAGCTGCTCAGCGAACGGGTTGTTTATAAACAACTTCTCTTGACCTTTTGGAACCTTTTCTTTAAATGACGGGTTAGCAACATAGGGCTCAGTTTGGCGGTAGTCACCAGTGAAAATCCAGGCTTTCGGCCGGAACATGGCGAGAGGGACTAGACTCGTCAGCTCGCGAGCGTGAGGCGCCTCATCCATGAAGACCAAGTCCGGATCAAACATGGAGATGAACTCAGGGTTGGCAGCAGCTACTGGCGTGGTAGCGACAAAGGTGACTTCCTGCAGAGTGTCTCGATAGAGGTTCTTGATGTTTTTCTTGATGAAATTCATCGTTCCGCTATCAGTGACGCCCCGACGAAGGTTCACAGCGAGGTTCTTCGCCAAAGAAGAGTAAGTGTCTATGTTCTCGACGAAATACTCCCAACAAGCTGCATCCAACGACGGCATCTTCAGTTTGACTTCGGTCGTGTCCTTAGACTTGGAATTTATAGGAATGGTGCCATCAGCTTCCGCTTTGTTTTGGGCCATTGCCAAAAACCTTCGTGCAAGAATTGGTGATTCCTCACACTCAAACCCAGACTGATCACGCCAATCACGGCCGAGAAGAGTACTATTTGATATCTCCCGGTTCCATCCCCGCATTCGGACCATGCGAATATCCACATTGGCATCAGAGCACAGCTTGACGATACGATTCGCTACATCGTCGACCGGCTTGTTCATGTCGATGAGGTACAGAATCTTGGGGCGCTTTCCGTTACTCTTGAAACATGACATAGCTATCACAGCAGTCAAGACGTTCCAATGAGTCTTGCCGGCACCAGGACAACCTGAGACAAAGTGAAGACCACAAGGCATCTCCATCATCTGCTTGTAAGCTAATCTGTGGTCTGGATTGAGCATCTTAAATTCCTTTTTCAGAGAGGGCGGCAGCGCCGGGTTTTGAAGCGGATCAAGCATGTGTGGTAAAGTCTGAAAGATGTCCATCCAGCCGTCAGGCTCAACCCGAGGATCGAGGATGTACTTGAAGGCTGCAGCTTGACGCGGGTCGATATCAAAATAACTTCCTTCTTTGGGAATGTTGCCAATATCACGACTGAATGTTTTCGAGTGTGGAGGAGCGGTCCGGATACTCTCCTTCATATTAGCCTCAAGATCTAGAAAGGCGGTTATAGCTTTCTCCTCGACTTGATAAGTGATATCGTTGAAGCTGATTTTGAATGAGACTTGGACTCGTTTCTTGTGATCAAGGTTTACGCTTTGTAGGTCGTTAATACTCAGTCCTTTTTCAGCATATACTCTCGAAAAATCTCTTCGTCAGTCCCTAGATGGGAGTCCCATGTCGGCAAAAGTGAAACGCAACCAAACCCGGCATCGGATTCTTCAAGCCTCTTGTCTCAAAGGGGTTGTCAGTACGACTGGCTTTGATTTTCTTGAGGTTCATCTCGGCCCCTTGTTTGGATATGAATGGATGCGTGAAGGTCACAGTACACATCTCATCGAGTTCGGGGAACTTCTCCTGGTTACCATGGGGGCCTTGAACAAGGAGAACCCACTCTCGTTGATATCCATTGAGGGGAGTTTCGCAAGAAGTAGGCGCCAAAATCCAGGCCGACCAGATCTTATTTGACATGTTGAAGCGGTTAACCTTTAGGTAGTCGTTCTCAGACTCGATCTTGGCTCCGGCAAGATGCTTGTCAGCGAATTCAGTAGCGGAAGAAAAAGCAATCTGGACGCATGGTTTGTAAGGATGGTTTGCAGGGATGAAGGGTGGGATCGTCTGGATTGAAGTTAGTTAAGGTTTATGATGATGAAAATCTGTTGATAACTAACATACCTTGACCATCGCATCTGGCGGTGCTAATATTGATGCTGTAGGGGAAGTTGCATCGGGGCCGCTGACTGAAATGGCCGTAGTTAAAGCCGTCGAATCTCTGGCTCTCTCATTTTTGTCTGTCAAAGACATGTCATCTAAGCCCCGAATGAGGTCACTTGTCGAGGGAGTATCTCCTTGAGCCATAGTGGAAGCAAGTATGGTGTAAAAGGACAGGTGAAGGATAAAGTGTGAATCGGGTAACCAAGAAGAATAATGGAAATGATGTTAATATGAGGCGTGAATAAGAGGGAATGAAGTGTGAAGGCGGGTTAATCTTTAAGAATGAGGATGTTTGTGTTCAGTAAAGAAGAAAGGAATTGTCTTGAGAATAGGAAATTGACAAATATTATATGGAAAGTTTGCTTATGATAAGCTCCTAGGGAACGGGTAGGCACCAGGCACCAGGCTGTTATTGTGATGATGGTCAGGATCCTAGATCAAACAAGTAAAATAAATGAAGGCAGCTTCCTATAAATAATCTTCAGAAATGAGTGATGCAAGACAAAAACAGCAGCTATGGAGTAGTAATTTCCAACAGAAGTAAGCAATATATCAGAATTCACTGCTACTCAACGACATGAGAATTGATATATCTGATCTCATCTATACTCACATGCATTTTGTTTAGCTATTGACTAATTAATTATTCAAGCTCTTAAGATATCATCACTTATAATTTTTCTTTCAGTCTACAAACCTATGATCATCCACCATCATCTAGATTGTCCGGCTCGTTTATGCATGTACCCTTCCTCAGTTGGCTTTGTTTAAAGAGTATATATGCAGTCAAATCTTAGCACCCTGCAAGAGACCGACTAAGTTATGCTTACTAGAAGAGGATACCCAAGAGGTCAGACGGCAATCAGCATCCTATTTCATAAGATGGGCGTTGTGAACAAAAATGAGCCTCAAAGTAGTTAATATCTTGTGATTAGGATTAGTTTATAAGTCAATCATAGTTAGAAGTCTTATACATATTTGACTGAATTCCAATTCCATAATGATGAGGTCAGATCAAGACCACTAGCTCTTTTCGTCAGGGATCTTTCTGTGTGGGAGCTGACCTTAGGGTCATTTAAATCACGTGGACTACAATCACAATTATACAACCAGTAGTTTTGTGCGGTATTATTCTGTCATCCTGGACAACAGCCCACTAGGATAGCTTGCTATGAGAGTATTGTTTGTGGATTCAAAGATAATTTGAACTCAAGAATTGAGAATCGTTTCATACCTCCAACTACTATGATTAATTCTTAATAATAATGATGAGAGTATAATGATTCGTGAATGATACTTTGCTCGCTGTAATTCAATCTTATTAGTCCTACTAAGTGTCTATAAATACGCATTTTCTCCCCACTTCATCTGCCCTCCCCTGTAGCCATTAAAAAAGATCCTACGTAGTTACACAAAAGTGGTCCAATCTCTCATCCAGTGAATCCTCCAACAATCCACACAAAACTTTACTTCAGTATTCCCATACTCCATTTTTCTTCTCTTCGCACCTTGATTTTGACTCCCCATATTAAAAAACCAGTCAATATGCCTAAGAATAAAGGAAAGGTACGATTTTCCTATCGCCAAATGCCCTTGAACTGCCCGATGAACCACCCAATCTCCCGACACTGAATTTCCGTATCAAATACCCCGCGCCCCTGTCCAACACGTCAATTTCCCCACTACATGTCATCCGGAGCCGGCTTTCCGGAGACCCTTACGACCGCCAGTCACAGAGGTCGGGGGAGGGGCTCGATACAGGACATGGGAAACGGGGAAATACAAGAGATGGATAAGACAAAAGTACTGACAAGGCTGTGACATAGGGTGGTAAGAACAGGAGAAGAGGCAAGAACGAGACCGACAAGGCCAAGCGTGAGCTTGTCTTCAAGGAGGATGGCCAGGAGTATGCTCAGGTTGTACGTATTATGTGGTGATGGAGTATCGTGATGTCAGTCACAGGACTTCCTGGAACTTCGATGGGCAATGTTGCCGTCATGTTGGAGATTGATTACTCCGCCATGTCGCGCAAAAGTATGATTCGACTATGTCATTAATATTATGACGTATGAAATTTGTCTACCATATCGTTCCCATAGGTCATGTGACCGACCATCTATTATTGTCCTATCTGTAGAGGTTATGCTAATAATGTTGTCTTTCCCTTGTAGGTCAAGATGCTCGGTAACGTACGTCGCCAATCCTGCTAATGAGGACCTTCGCTTCTCTTAATCCAGCTATCCGTCAATCCAAAACACCGTATACTAACCCCCATCTAGGGTCGTGTTGAGGCTCTCTGCTTCGACGGCACCAAGCGTCTTGGTAATATCCGTGGTACTATGCGCAAAAAGGTTTGGATCAACCAGGGTGATATCAGTATGTCAATTATCTCCCTCAGTCTACACGTAACCGCAACTAACCAGTTATCCAGTCCTTCTGTCCCTTCGTGAGTACCAGGATGACAAGGGTGATGTTATCCTCAAGTACACCGCCGATGAGGCCCGTTCCTTGAAAGCTTACGGCGAGCTCCCCGAGAACGTACGTTCCACCCCCTCTTGTTTTTCACTCTCCCAATTACAGCACCCCACTAACTTTTTCTCCCCCCCACCACAGGCCAAGATCAACGAGACCGACACTTTCGGCGGCGACGGTGGCGAGGAGTGCAACTTCGAATTCGCCGATGCCAACTCCGATGAGGATGATGGAGATATTGGCGAGATCGACGTCGACGACATCTAATGCAATCACAATTTCATCTCCCACTCACTTCCTCTTTCACTTATCCCCCCACGCTTACGTTCCTGAATCCACATCCTCCGCCTTTGCCACGATCTCTCGAAAGCGCGCGGTGATTCCCTTCTCTTTTCATTTCCATTTCCCCTCCCTCTCAAACAAAATACGAATTGCCCTCGATAGCTATCAGGGCGCAATCAATCTAGTCAGGATAGCCTCTGGTGTACGTACGTCAGGGGTATACTGCCGTGATTACCATTAGCGAGGAAGGGTTTTGTCTTGTCTTGAATGAAAAATTGGAAGTGATGGTGAAGATGTATCGTGGTAGATTTCAAAATATTTTGGTAGATTTGGTATATGTGCAATAGCAGTCTACTTATTTATGGTGCAAGGGATTATGAAGATCACGTAATATGTTATACATAGCATTAACTGAAGGCTAATTAAAATTCATAAGAGGTAGTTGACTTAGGAACGAGAAAGCTCAAGTAAATTACATATCTTTTCAAATAGACCAAGCTACTAGGAATTATCTAAGAAACAATAAGGATATGTGCTATGCAACTCCACTCATTATCTCGTGTGCTAATGCATCTACTTTCAATATCATCCCCTAAACCTGACCTGGGTACAATACACTAGCCCGACTCTCTTCTAGTACGGTCTTCTCAATACAACACCCTAAACATACCTAACCGAACAAATTCCCCTTACCAGTCATCATTATCACTTTCGTCATCTAGAAAATTCCAAAGTTAGCATATGAAATCCACAAAAGTCTCACACCGTCTCCTCCACAAATCAAGCTTACCACTCTTGCTAACCTTCCCCTTCCGCTTCTGCAATGCCGCCGCCAACGCATCCGCCATATTCGCCGCACCCCCACCACTTCCACCACTCCCCGCTGGCGCTCCCAACGAACTCTCTCCTCCCGGAATCGTCGCCCCACTCCGATCGCGAATCTGAGTCCGATCAACCTTCTTCAACGCACCAATCCCCCCAGCCTTCTGAATACCCGCTAGCAATGCGTTATGCCCATTGCTACTACCAGATGGCAGCGGTGCAGGGGGCCCTGAAGGGGGCGCGGGAACTCCACCGGGCGGCGGAGGGACTCCACCGGGTGGTGGAGGTGGAGGGGGCGAGGGCCCAGTTGATGACGGAGCGGGCATGGGAGGGGGCGGCGGAGGAGCACCTGCAGACGGTACAGGCATTGGAGGAGGCGGCGGGGCCGGCAGTGCCCCGGCGGACGGGAGAGGGGGAGCTACCAGAGGCAATGAGGGGGTTGGCAGGACAGAAGGGACAGGTCTCGGTGCGGGCGGTGCGGCATTGGGGACCTTAGGAGGCAACGGGGGTGGGGCGAATGCCGGAGCAGCGGCCGTGGGGGCTTCCCGTGGGGGGGGTGGCCGCGGCATTGGGCTTCGCACAGGTGGGGGTGGAGGCATCATGTGTGCGGTAGGCCGGGTGTTCATGGGGACTGCCGGGGGCCCAGCCTCAGGGACCTTGCCAGGGCGTGGGGGAGGAGGCGGTCCAGGGTTAGCCAAAGTGGGAGTGGAAGGAGAGTGGGAAGGCAGGGCACTCTGTGCGTATTTCTCGGCATCAGGAAGGGGTGGTGGGACGTTGAATCTTGGGCGGTTCGGGGAGACTTCGGAGGCCTCAACTTTAGCGGCTCCCCGGCGGGCCGGCGGAGGGGGAGGGACAGCACTGCGACGGGCTGGTGGCGGTGCAGGGGGTTCGGTAGACCGGCTGGCGGGTGGTGGCGGCGGAGGCGCACGGACAGAATTCTCGTTAAGAGAGGATGTACTAGACGTGGGTGCCGGGGCAAGTGGCGGCGGGGGCGGAGCAGGCGATTGGCGAGGCGCGCTGGCTGCTGCTTGTTTCTCCCGTTCGCTGCGAAGGAAAGTGATGATGAAGTCTTGGTCGCTCTTAATGATGTCGTCAGTGAGACCCATGCGCTTCAGATCCTCGCCAAAGTTTCCGCGCCAATTTGGGTCGAAGGCGTCAAGCTTAGCAAAGTCGCCGGCCAAGTAATTCTCAAGGGTCAGTTGGTGCTTGGTAGTGTCGGGGTGGGATCCAGAAGAGTGACGGTGGCTGCCGAAAATGCTGCCGAGGATTCCGGGTTTCTGAACGGGTTGGCCGTTGCCACCGAAGGGAGTAGCTTTGGTAGCTTTGTGGGCGTTCTTCTCACGCTCATTCATCTTCTTGAGAAATTGCTTGGCCTCTCTCTCGTCGACGAAGGAAAGTCCAGCAACGCATTGCTCGAGTTCAAATGTATGGAAGAAGGTACGGTCTTGGTGGTACGCCCAGTTTTCAAAGATTTCCTGATCCCATATAACACCGCGGTTGGCAGGCTAGTGCAGGGACATCTTGTTAGCATCATGAAGCCAGAGTATCAGCTATCACGTGGTCATGATAGAGTTAGGACAAAGCGGAACATACAGAAATGTCGACGATCTTCAACCAGAAGGTGTTACCGATAATGTCATTGGTAAGAACAGCGGCCCCTTGGATCATTGTGTCAGTCCATTTTGATTTGTTCGGGTACGCAACATAAAGCTTAGCCACAGCAACTGCTTGGATCCTGTTGTTCGGTTTCGAGACCCAGCGCCGGACCGTCTCCTTGTCCATATCATCTAATATAGATGGCATCGTTGTATAGAGTTGGTTGATGGGATGTGTATAGTATGGGACGGTGTTTTTGAAGGCAAAGCGATATAGTGTAGAATATCTATTGATCCTCGACTTTGGTGGTTTGAATGAGTAGATAGCGATGGTATCCAGGTGGAGGATCAAATATTACGGATCAAGCAAACGTCGGATACTCCAGAGACGTTAATGAACGGCAAAGAAACTTAGTTGCCAATGTTTCTAAGGCTATAGTTTTCGTAGAGAAGCTTCAAGGGCCAAATGGAGCACAAAGTCGGGAGAAAAAACTAAACGGAACCTCGTAGATGTACCGTGAGGGGTTGCGGTGAGAGACAGACGAGCTTCCACGATAGATGCTTGACAACGTTTCAGTGGCCAGTGTTGGTTGTGATTTTTGGATTGGTTTGGCCGAATTAGACACGAAAGAGAAATTGAGGGAGTGAGCTTTTGGAAAAAAATTTGGCGACAGGGCTGCTAGGGAGGCGAAAGGATAGTATGGAACCAATTTCAGACCACTTGATGTTCTCACAATGAATCCTGTTATAGTGGGTTACAGTGTCTTAAAACCCTAATGTCACTAATTTAAGTGCCTAGCAATCATTCCATGAGTAGAGCTTTACATCGGGATAGCTGTTCAAATTATTTCCAGCACACACACAGATCATCACCAGGCCGATTATGAATACCCTGAGCAACGAGGCTGAGCTTCAGTATCACCAAGAACATTCACAATGTGCCTCACTCCATCTCTAAGCCTCCGATGGCCCAACCCACATACATCCCGAGTCCCACGGCCGCCTATGTCTTTACGGCTTCTAGTGGAAAAATTAACTCTGCTGAGGAGTAGGGGTCCGACAGGGAGGTACAACATCAAAAACTGGGTCTGAAGTTAATCACTCTGTAGGAGTAAGTGTCAAAATAATCTGTGGGGGTATTAACAGTTAGGTGAATATCATATATGCTCATCTAGAAATACATTCAAGTCGGGAAGATGCATAAATTGGCTTTTCATTCACTGCCAAAATAACTTAATTGAGAAGCTACCAGAAATTCCCAATAATAGGCTTTAATGTTTCATCTAAGTTACTATAGGGCTCGCTATCATGATGACGTAACCACATGTCACCATAAATCCCCAAGCTTTATCAAGCTCCAGAGGCTCATGAGACAACAATTCCATTACTCTATCTAGACCTCAATTACTTACTGCGTCTGAACAACAATTACTTCTTGTTCAGCTCCGCCATCCGCGCCTGTCTCTCCTCCCGAGAGCCCTCCTGTGGGATATTCTGCAGATTCTTGATGACCGGGCCGGGGTTCGCTTGATATACGGCGAACCGCGGGTCTATCGAGCCCGAACCCTGAATCTTTTTGGCGCCAGGAACCGGCTGGATCGAGAATTCCTTCTCGCCGGAGGTCTGGTTCGTCTGTGGGGAGGGAATGTTAGGGCCATAAATCTGAGCGGAGAGAAAGGAAATGAAAATGGTTCTGAAGAAATAGATGGCAATGAAATAAAAGAACAACCATACCTTGTCAGACATGATGAATATGAGCCTTGAGGGTCGTGTAGACTGCAATTTAGTGATTATATAGGTGGGTAAACAGTTTATGCTGGTGATAGCTAGGTCTGTTGCGTATGTATGGTAAATATTGGAGAGACAAGGTTATCTGTGATCAAATATGGATGGTCTCTGATTTAAATACTCCATGTTCTCACATCAGCTGATGACGTGAATCCACCATAATGAGATCACCCGCCCGCCCTCTGAACCCGCTCACATACTTAATTTAGTACATAGCCACTAACCAAACCCGTGAAGTTTGGTTCGACGATAGCCAATCATGTCATCGGAATTCTATCGACTTGCTTAGAAGGGCAGGTGGATAGCTAAAAGTGAAGGCATAGGCTCATTGTGAAGGCATAGGCTCATTAGAATGTAGAAAGTCTCTCAGTACCTTGGTAGCTAGCAATTTGAATTGAGTTTTTGATGACAACCCATTTTAAGTACTTCAGGTGTGCCATGCAAGGGTTTGAATGGTATGCACACGTGACAGGGTTACATTTAGTCAGTCATTAATCCTAATTGGGATTTTCACTTCACCTTTAACTCAAGATTATCCAGCTTGTTAGTTGGCTGCCCTCAGTAGTTTTGTTATATGAATACATTTGAAGTTTTTATAATTAAACATGGTATATGGGAAGCCATTAACTCCATGGAGATGAAACATATTATATTGTTCATGATTGCCTGATATGTAATATACTATCAACCATGTAGACAGCCGTGACAACTATACTTGGAATAGCACCCATCACAACACCTTTAACAGTATTTAGTAACATCTAAATTCTTCACATGAAGTGCTCTACACTTGAAAAACCTACTCATATGTCATTTTAGATTCTAGTTTGTATGTATAGCTAACATGCCCCGCCTCAACTTTGGCATCCCCGCCAACCCAGTATTCGTCGAAGAAGACTCAGAGTCTGATGTTGAAATCCTCCAAAATGACATTGACTTTAGAGGTTCCCACTTATCTCGACGGGGTCGGAGTGATCTGGGCCATCATGACATCTCATTCATGTTTCAGGATTCCTTCCAAGCCGAAGAAGACCTCGAACACGATATCATCGAGATTCCTGACGACGACCCGATCCCATATTCATCGTCAGGGCCTTTTATCTACGCACGAAATAGGTCGATTCCGCTTTCTGTCCTCTTGGTGCAAGTGATACCCTCTCAGATCGGGCCGATACGTGTTGGCGACACTGTTGAGATCACCAGAGTTGTCAGCAAACGATATATGCGCATCACCGAAATCATCCAAGATTACACTGGAGTCACACTGAGAGGTATCCAGTATATTCACATGGAAGATATGCAAGGAATGTTGCCTTGGATACTGGAGAACCGCGGAAACGAGGTATGCGCCATCTACCAAATTGACCTAGACGACCCGAGACCTCCCATTGTCCAAGCCGCCATTGAAATCCCACTCAGATCTGCTGTTGCTATCTTGAAGTTACGTAGCAGTAATGCACTCTGGCCCATCCATACAACATCGGAACCAAATGAGATTGTCTGCAGATGGAAGTTTATGCAGTATTTCCCCACCAGACATGTCCGGGAGAAGCATCTCGAGTGCTACTCTCTCTACAAAGATCTCGAAGCCGCAATCATCCGAAACGATCCATCAGATGCTGATCCCGAATGTACCATGAGACCAAAGACCCTTCGGGACACGTGGTATGAATCTCGTATTCGCGGCGGCAGCTATATTCCGTCACAATGCCGTTCATATGACCCGACAGACGACCTTCCGACCATTCCAAATGCAGACGGAACTATGGAAAGACTTCCTGGCCAAAAGCATACGTTTTTCGATGCGTTTTGCGGGGCTGGTGGTGCCTCTAAAGGTGCTCAGAGAGCAGGTCTCCACCTTAAATATGCTGTTGATGCCTGGGACAGGGCTTGCGATACTTACCAAGCCAACTTCCGGAATGTCCGGTTGTTTCACATGAAAGTTGATCGGTGGATTCGTCATTATACATCCCCAGATCGTCCCCACGAGTTCTATTGCGATATCCTCCATTTATCACCGCCATGCCAAGTGTTCTCACCGGCTCACACTATCAACAGCCATGATGGCGACGAAGCAAACTTTACCGCGTTATTTGCTTGTGAAACCATCATTGACAAAGTACGACCGCGCATCTTCACTTTGGAACAAACTTTTGGGCTACTTCATCGACACTGGCGGCCTGTCTTCTATCATTTGATCGCCAGTTTCACCGGGTGCGGTTATTCCGTCCGCTGGAAGTACGTCCTCCTTCCTCAATGGGGTCTCCCCCAAGTTCGCAAGCGCCTCATTATTATTGGAGCCGCTCCCGGCGAAACCCTTCCAACGTTCCCTCCACCTACCCACTCCGATGACCCTATGGGACGCACCGAGGGACTTTCCCCATTCGTCACCATACGCCAAGCCCTTAGCAAGCTCAACAAGCACCGCAATGACCCTCTTCACCGCTCCCAAGAAATGAAGCGGAAAAAATTTCCTCTCGGTGACCTCGACGGTATATTGAATCGATGTGTGACGACGAGTGGAGGGCAAAATTATCACCCAAATGAACAGAGGGCATTCACACATCGGGAGTTTGCGTTGTTGCAAGGGTTTCCTACGTACCATGAGTTTGTTGGGTCGTGTCGGATTCGGCAGATTGGGAATGCATTTCCGCCGTGTACAGCCCGGGTGCTGTATCGGCATATACAGGAAGCACTACTAAAAGCGGATAGGATTGGAGTAGACGAAAAGGTGACTTATTTCTAGCAGAGATAATGGCAGTGGAGATTGATGATGATGACGATGGAGATGGGCGGTTGCAACAATGGAGACGGGAGTCTGCAATGGAGGCTCGGAATGACCAGAGCGGAAGATATTGTAGGGATAGCAATAATCAGGGTATAGGAAACCCTTTAGGGTGTAGTGAAGAGGGAGACGGGGACATGACTAAGGCATTAGAGATTAGCTGGAAGGACCACCAAGAGGAGATGACAAGGTTTCAAAATAACAATTGCAATGTGCGGCCAAAGCGGTGGCGAGCTATACAGAGTGACGATGATTGGCAGACGTTGCTGCAATTATCTAGCGAAGAGAATGTTGATCCTGCCTCTAATGTTGGTCTTAATGAACATTGACCTTCCTCGGGCTTCAGAATGACAAGTGCAAGTTCGTCGAAGTTCGTGGATTATGAGACGGAGTACATAAATTACAGAAACTGATATTGTAACATCAGCTTGGCTCATGGATTGGATATTGATTGGTTGATGGATGAGGGTGATAGACAACAGTTGGCGATGATGATATAATTAGTCTTATCTAAATTGACTTTACTGGCTTTACTTTTTTCCCATGTGTGTTATGGATCAATTCAGTGGCAATTTGGTTCATATACCAGACTCTTTCGGGGAGAACGGTGGAAATATTTAATACCTCTGTAACAGATCATCTATCAAATGTCATTACTACAGTGAATCGGATCCTAGTGAAGCATGACGTATCCGTGGATGTTATCCATATCAGTATATTTGGCATATAGAGCAGGAAAACCGCGAATATATCATTTTCAATGTGCCGAAGCCTAACCTAATCGAGATCGGCATATAGGATCTAGGATACCGATAAATATCTTTAGCTATGCTATAGAGGAGGCAGCCAAAAGCCCATTTTAGGACCAATAGCCTTTGCTTATAAAATTTCCCATTGTTGTTAGTTTCGGTTGATTCAACTTGGCTTTGCTTTAATCAACCGTAGCCTCTTTAAATTTAACAATATATACCCGTTACAATAATTCTCATCATCAAGAAAGTACCCGACTCATTGTCAACCCATAGCAGCTCTCGGGAACCCAACAACCAAGCCATCAACCATGAGCCCACGGCACAAAATGACATACAGACCTCACATCACGTTCTTATCCAGTCCAAAGACAGGAGACTTTATGGCCACAGCGCTTTTCCCCCGTGAGCACCAGTCAACTAATTCTCCTCGCCCATGAAAACTAAAGAAAAGACAAATTTACCCCTGGTCTTTGAGTCATTCTAGTATCCTGACAGATAAAGTTTTGAGATATATTAAGGAAATTTTGAGATCAGACTGGTCAGGTGGCAGTCTGGATTCCTATAAACTTACGGATACAGACAGTGTCACATGTCCCCACATACTCTACACCATGGACATTGAGTTCCGGTCCGCGCCTCCGGCTGAGAAGCTGTCACTTTTAATCGTGGAAGCACTTGAGATTCTCAAAAGTAAGCATTGAAAATAACGGCTGATGTACTGAACAGACAACTGACATTATTCATAAACAGACATGGACTTTCGGACACCATTGTTAAGGTCCATCACAGATACTATATGGGGTTGCGGTCGATGTTTCAAATGGCGTAGTGGTCGTTGCAAGATGGCCTTTTTTAATCAAGAACATTAACATAATGTAGTTAGGCAAGGGAAAGAAGAGAATAGTATGCAGATTCCAATACGAGTGTCACAACGATGGAATAAGATCGATCATACCATAATTATGCATTGCCAGAGAGTACTCGCCTCGTGCATTTTGAGGGCATGCAGTTGAAAGTGGACCTTATTTCACGTGGTTCCCTTCTTCGTGCAGGAATATCTCAACATTGTATGAAGCATGGACCACTTCTTTCCCTAGATTCTGGTATTAAATTACACAGTCATCATCAGGAGGCTCGTCTGCATTTCTGGGGAAGTCTCCACTGCCATCGCTAATAAAAAAACATGTTTTTGTGGGTCTGTTAATGAATTCGAAACTCGTAAGGAATCTCAAGACGCGCCTATCTCGGTTTTTACTTGATATTTAATGTCCATCCACTCACCGTCCTACATGCGAGCCCTGACGGAAAACATCAAGGGTATGTAAAAAGCTTGAAAGGTATCTTCGGTGACCAAGAATTAAGAACGATGGAAATTTTCCAGATGTCAATTGCCGAATGAGCCGGTGGGGCCACGATCAGCTAGGTCTATACTACACAAGTGTATTCAAGGAACCAGTTTACCATTAATCAACCAACAGAACATCAATATAGAAACACAATCAGTCTTAGGTCCAATGTAATTTTCTCTTGCAATTTTAGTCTGTTAGCTACTTCTTATATTGTTTCGTTTGACATTGTCTCTTTACAACAACGCTCTATCCGACCTGCAACTACTAATATACACTGGGAATAATATCGGCCTATAACTCTATTTTACAAACGGCATATATTGTATTCCCCGAGATGAAGGGCCGGTTACGCGTAGTAATTTCCTATCAAATGTACTTGGCAGATACTTAGCCCATGGCTGGCAGAGTACTAAGTACGAAGTGGAAACCATGGATATTCTCATATTCAGAGATATAGATATTTAGTGTTTTTTTCAAATTAAAAGAGACTAGCTGGGCCTCAGGTTATAGAAGTATAGATTTATTCATAAAGCAACTCCTCTTAGTTTTCTATGGTTAGAGGTTACTAAATAATTGAGAATCTCATATTATGCTTTGTCTTGAGTTGTCTTATACCATAGTATTTTACAGTATTTCAAGCATCGTTGTTAGTTACTTTGAATATTTGACAGAAGTGCATAAATTCATTGTTAGGGTTTTCCATGCCTAGTCCCACATAAGGAACGATTATATGGGCAATTGTCTTTTAACAGTATATTCACTGGTAGGATTACCGTATCACATAACTCACTATAATAGTGTCTTCCACGCCGACGACATCAGTCTCTACTCAAGATAAGCTTCATTATATCTACATATCGGCTCATGGTTGACTACATCCAGGTAGCTCTGGACAAAGGATACATGTGTTAATGTCACATATGTGCATAAATACATACGCAGATACAATGCTGATAACCTATAAATATACGGCCACAATACGTATCTTTCATTGCTTGAGATATCTAAGATTTGTGGATCTGGCTTCCATATAGGTGTCGGGGATGACGATGGCTAAAAGGGGATTGCGTAGGACAGCTAGTGGATGTGGTGATAGGGAGTGGATAATGTGAGACAAGTGACAAGGAATTCCAAATATCGGGTTTCTAGAAGGGGAAAGAGAGGTGACATGTGTTTGTTGTTCCTTGTGAATATTTTATTTTATTTCATTTTATTTCTATTGTTATTTTTATTTTTATTTTTATTTTTCTCACATAATTCTTTCCTTTGTTTTTGTTTCTAAAGTCATCAAACGCACGGAGTTGTTTGGTGTTTAGAGCCACGGACATACATAGTCTTATTATGGATCCCAGCGCTTCAGCTGGCGGCGTGAAAGTGTGTTCATGTACTAATATTTTGATGGATGGCTACTATTTGCGTAGTGAGGACACTTTGGAGTTTGTATGTTTGAGTAAAATGGTCAAGCAAATGGGGTCTGTTCGCACCGGCAGTTGGATGGGGAGTTGGGCGGTAGTGAACAGGGAAGAATTGGATGGTGGGAACGGTTAAATGGAATGGGAATGACAAGAATTAAGATTTGCGGGATTACGGATAGAGGATTGAGAGAGTAGGATGGGCTGATGATGCAACATGTGATCCTCGTGTTGAGGGATTTAATGGTTCCTGTTGAGGTACATGTGCAGGCATCTTTTAAGTGCAACACATCAATCAATATTAATTGTGATTTGCAGTTTTGTGACAGTAAGCCACATGGGTGGTATGATGATGGGATATTTCAAATTCAATAAAGGCTCTTCCTAGTAATAGGAATATACAGAGAAAATTTAGACATGATCCGATCTAAGCCACCGGCATCTTTGAGGCTAGCTTTCCTGGAACATTTAAAAATCTTCGGAAAATTCTCAGAGTCAAACAGCGCGAGGGATGAGATCGGCGACCAGTTACCCTTTAAGCAATTTAACTTTGACGGGGGCTTTGGTATAGCGGACTCTGAGCAGATAGATCGTTGTGGAATCTCGATGTGAGCAAGTAATGGCGCATTTATTGAGTGGACGGCAGATAGGATAATGGAGATTGGTCAATTGACTCGACGAAGAAACGTTTAAGAGAATTCTAGAGGTGTTTGGTTATGTGAAGGTAGGGCAGGTGATGCGGGTGCTTGGGTAGCTTCCAGTGGTGATCGGCAACGGTAGACTGCATATCAATGTGATAGCAAGGAACAACAAGGGAATTCCAGATATCACAAAGATTCATTCACTTACCAAACAACATGCCCATCACATATCATGCGTGCATAAGCTCCGTTTAAACCCAAACACCCTGTCCTCATCTGAATTAATCCTAAAGTCCCTCCACCACTGATCCTGACCCTACCCCTGCCGCTCATCCTCAGCTTCTCTCACGGCCTCTGGCCGACTCACCACTGTACCGTCATATTCATGTGTGTCCGACGTCCCACTGTCTGCGACGGCGATGCCTACCAAGTATTGGGTGCATGTGGAGGTAGTAGTGTTACATTGTCTCCTTGAGTTGCTGGCGTGTGGGCTTGTGGTATGTGTTAAGGAAAGCGTAGAGATTTCTGAGGTTGAAGCCCCAATGGAATCGTCGGGCGCTTATGAAGGAAGTAATGGTTATTTCTGGTGGAAGGTGGTAGTTTGCCTAAGTTTGTGATTTAAGGCTTGTTTTGCGTTGTAGTATTTTGTTGATAGATGTGATAATTTTATTTTATTTTCTTGTTTCTGTTCTCCTTTCTCTTGTTTCAGTGATTGTTTTCATTTTTATTTCGTGAGGTGGCTTGATTGGAGATTCGATATCGTGCGGTGCAACTGTTAGAATCATATTAGGAAGAAAATCACGAGACGAAGATCGCGAAAAGTTCCTTCTTCTTTTCTTTGTACTTTTACGTCATCAGGTTCATTCTTTTGCGGTTCTTGTGCCAGTTCTGTTCTTTATTTCTTTTTTTTTTTCATTTCTCATCACTTTGTTAATACCTTCTATTCCAATTGTCCTTTGCCGATTCATGGCTACCTTTTGATATTGTTATCTCGGCGTCTCTTGGCTTCAACTGATGCCTAGGTGACCCTCACATCTCTACTTTTCTGCTAACCCCATCTCACTACTCATCACATCACCTCTTCACAATGAAACCCTTAGCATCAATAGAAGAGATAAACGATCCTGAATACTTTTCTACAGTTCTCCAATCCACCAAAACTACATACAGCGCAACCATCATCTCGCTCAAAACAAGCATCTACCACCTCAATGAGACTCCTCCATTCTCGCCCACGTCGGCTTCGTCGGAAGACTTTGGCAGCCCGGAGCCACAAACCCCGAAACGAATGGGTGATTCTGGTCAACAGCGATGGAACAAGGCATCGCAGGCGCCATGTGCGACTTGGAAAGATTATGAGGAATTGGTAGAGAGGTTCTTGGGCGAGGAGAAAATGTTGAGGAGTGGAAGAGGATTGATCGAGTAAAGAAATTGGGTGGGAAGTTGGCCAAAGGCGTTGCCGGGAAAGAAGGGATCTTCCAAACTGAAAAGTGAGTTCTTCCCTTCGGTAGAGTTATGCTTTATCACGACCTTTTCGGTTACAAGTCTGATAAATCTGACCCTCAATACTCGACTCACCAACCTTATTTCTAAGTATCAAATTAACCCTTGCATACACACTCGATATACTAACGTAACTTTTAGATCCTGCCTTTGCTGTTGTGAAGCACTTCCCCGGACCACTGCTTCCCTCTCATGCGGCGATACCCTCTGTACAACCTGCATTACCCGCCTAATTGCGCCCTCCCTTAAATCCGAAGCTGCTCTCCCACCTCGATGCTGTGGCTACCCTCTGCCTTCCTCAGTTATATCATCTGTTCTATCTTCTGCCGACCTCCGATTGTTCCTCCAGGCCATCTACGTCGCCGTGACTCCCGTCCATTGCCGTATATGGTGTCCAAATCTCACCTGCAGTGCCTTTACCGCGCTGACCCCGAAGCACTCCGAACCTCTACCTCTGTTCGATGCTGGAACTGCAACGAGCCCATCTGTCCCCGTTGTAAACAATCAGCCCATGCTCCCTCCGAAAAATGCCAAGCATCTCTTGAACCCGAAGCTGTCCTTAATATGATCTACAAGTATGGTTGGCGTCAATGTATCCGTTGCCACTGCCTTCTCGAACTCAAAGAAGGCTGCCGCCAAGTAAAGTGTTCCTGCGGCGCCACATTTTGCTATGTCTGCATGGAGCCCGGCCTTTGTCGGAATTCCTGTTCACTTGCCCGCCTCGACATCTTTCGCCATCAAGCAGAAATTGCCAGGAAGCGAGACGCTGCTCATTTAGCCATTTTGGACGCTGATATGGCGACGCGGGCTACCCGAGATCCCGAATTTGCCAAGCTGTCAGCCCTTGCGCTAAGCGAGCTTCGGCGCTTCCATGCATATTATCTGGGGAAAGCCACTGCCATGCACGGCCGCCATGAACAGTTGATGTCTCAAACGCTCTCGGGGACTTCCCGGTCCCACGGGTCACCTGAAGGCCCCACGTATCTCGACACGATTATTGCCAGACAGCAAAAGATCCTCACGGCTATCGAAGATGATCATGTTCATGAGGAGGCCAAATTGCACCATCAGCATTCACTTAAAGAAGCCAGGTTATCTCAGCACATCGCCCGCCTCCAAATCCATTGGAACAAAATCATTCCGTCATCCCACCGGCACCATTCCGACCTTTCTGATCAACTCGCCCGGCTTACCCGTTTGCAACACCGACATTCCCTCGAAATCCAATCACTTCGGGAGTCCCAGCAACGTAAACAGGACAACCTGCGCGACCGTTTCGCCTCGGAAGTTGCGGCGGGGACTGCGTCGCAAATCCGCAAGGAGAAGCGAATGGCAAATATCATTGCGAGAGATGAGACTACGTTCAACTCTGCGTTCCGAGCGCGCTTGGAGGGTCTTTGGGAATTATGGGTGTTACGGTGGGATGAGAAAAGGTTGCTGCATCCCGGCAATGGTCTCCATAAATTTCGGCCGGCATGGTTGGGGAATATGACGGATCCCGGGGTTTCATTTTTAATAGAGGAATTACGGGGGACGTTGATTGGATATTATGGGAAGGAATCGGTGGATAGGTTAGCGGGGGGTGTCGTTGAAGGAGGTGTTGAAGAGGACAGACAGAGTGTATGGGAGTGGGAAGGGGATGGAGGGATGATGATGAAGATATTGATTATCATGATTTTGTGAGGCCATGGAAAAAGTAAGGCGAGATAGGGAGTTGCAAGGTTTGATTTGGGGAGACCAGTTGTGGGTGTCAACGTTAGGTGACTTATTTGACGATGGGAACAGAGATATGCTGTTGAAAGTGGGGCCAAGTAGGGCCGCAACATAAATGGAGAATATACAGCAGTAAGGATGGTAAGCTGTATTTAACGGGAGTTTCGGGTTTATTTTTGTAACATTGTGCTTGGGATGTGGGTTTTTGCATTTTATTGCCATATTTATATTTTATATTCTATGTAAGCGCTCTATCATTCGCTCATAAAATTCATTTCTTTTATCCACAAAATTAACTCATTTCCCTGCGCGTGTTCATCAATATAAACATAGTTAACCCTTATCAATATCTCATCCCTCTAATCAATAACCTCCCACCGCGCCAACCACCCCACCTCACTCCCCACATTCCTCACAACACATAGCCTCAACCCTTCCTCTCCTACCATTGCCCCTACCCTCAAACTTGCCACCGCCGTCGCCTTCCCACAATCCAACGAATATCCCCCACTCGTCACAAATCCCACCAAGTCTTCCCGCCCCGGACAAATCGGGTGACCCCGCACCTTCTCGCCACTCCAGCTAACTAACCCCTTGGCAATTGCAATCTTCTGTTCATCTAGGGTAATCCCGACTGGTGTTCTAAGAATCCTCCGGCCACCATTGGTAGCGGGTTTGGCTGACGGAGAAGTAAGGGCGAGCCATTGGGCGCGGAGGTCGGCGGGGAGGTTGGGGAAAGAGTGGCCAGTTTGCGTAGCGGGGATTTCAACTGAAGCGCTGTGGGAGCTGAGGGGAGACGATGGAACTGAGGGGATTCTCGGGAGACGGTAGACTCGGGCTGTGGGGTGGGCGATGCCTTGAGAGAAGAATGTAATACGCACTCTCATAATGGAAAGATCGGGCAGAGTCAGATTTTCACCAGCAAGAGCTCGTTTGATAAGCGCTCTCTAGTTGATGCATATTCGACAAACTGAAAACCGCCAACGAAACCTCCGAGAAAATTCCCTCAAAATCACAAGCAAACGGATTGCCTATCTCCCCCTTTCGCCCCCCACCCAATTTTATTGCCCCCACAACGTCCTCCTCCCCTTTGGCTTCTTTTTCCACGCCGCCTCTCGTTCCTCCCTCCGTTCAATTTCCCAAGCAGCCCCGGCAGTTGTCCCTGGGTAATCTCTCGGGAACCACGGGATCGCTCGTTCATCGTGAGCCTGGGCCATTTCCCGTTGCCCGCCAAACTGCGGGTTGCCGCCGGAGGACAACGGGACGTGGACGAGGCTGTACCAGACGGGCTGGACGCAGGGCCACGGCAGGAGGATGGTGAATGTGCCTGTCGCGCGGGAGTTGGTGGGGGACCGGGTGGCGAGGAGGACGATGGGGATAGCGGGGTCGTTAGGAGTGACGGGGAGAGGGGAGCCAGGGGGGTTGGTGGTGCGGCGAAAGTCGATGGTCTTTTTAGAAGGGAGGCCGAAAGCGGCATGGCGAGATTTGCGGTCCCAGAGCGACGAAGGGCGTAGATTCTTTTCGGTGGCGGAGTTCCATGATTCAAGGGTGTCAAGAAGGGTGTTCGTATCGATCGAGGTAAAGACGGTCTTGCGTGGAGGGTATGAGAGTCGGGGGTCGGCAATGTTGAAGGATAGAGTGGCACCGAGCGGAAGAGAGGATGCGTTAGTAAGACCGGCAAGTTTAGAAAAGACGGCAGCCTGTGACTCGGTCGATGATTTAAAGGGATACGGCTTCAGGATCCCCAGAAGAGTCTCCATGGCTGCAGGTCCAGTCACTTCAATACTGCCAATGTCAAAGCGAAGATCCTCGATGTAGACCTTGTGCGACTCCATTTTGATATAGGCCAAAAGTTCATCGAAGACTTCGTGGAATGCCGAAGGGTGAATTCGTAAAAACACTTCTGCTTCCTGCTTCCCCTGCGCTGGACCATCCGGACCAACGGGATTCCACAACACCGTAGCCGGGCAAAGATCATTCCGAAGCCCATCCTCATCTCGACTCAGCATACCGTTCCAACTCCGCACACCCTGTCTCCACCGGGTACCACGGTCGTTCCATAGACCCTCGGCAACCAAGCCGATCTTTCTGAGAACCCGCCCGACTCCAGCTCGTCTGCCGTAGATACCGATGGTACTCATGTAACTAGTATCCCAAGCCAAGGTACCGTAGTCGCTGAGTGTCCGATGCGTCGCCCGGAATATCTTCTCGTTGGGTCGTGTAGCGATAGAGAAACCCCACATAGGCTTCTTGGGGTCCGACATGTGTGCTCTCTTCGAATGCCACACATGCGTTGGCAGCCAAGTCTTATGCGCTTGCCTCTTCGCAAACCGTGACTTGGGAATCCTAGGCTGATTAAGGGCATTCCTACGAACCTTCAGGCGTTTTCCCTGGGGTTGCTTGCTCACGGCGTTGTCGTTTTTGGTCTCCCCCATCGTGACATCGCCTTCTCTGTCTGCTCCCTTCATTGCCTTCTGCTTCGCTTCCCATTTCTTCCGTCTCCTCCTCTTCTCCGCCAGCAATCCCAACCTCTTTGCCGTCTCTGCCCGTATCCTGGCCCTCGTCGTCTTCGGCTTCCGCCGCCTCGCTGTCACGACCGGCGTATTATCCTCCTTCATCTCCCTAATCGCCCTCCTTCTCAACCTTTTTGGTACCCTCTTCGGGTTATGACTGGCTGTGCGCCGCCGCATATTGCGCGGGACGCGCTGAAAGGCCCGTTGGGCCCGCGATGTTTTGCTGAGAAGCATAGAGTCTTCGAGGGCGGCAATGGCGAATGTGTTGGCGGAGATGAAGGCAGGGAGGTCGAGGGCGCCGTTGGAGAGGGCGACGGGGCCGGGTTGGGATTTGATGAAGCGGGCATCTCGGCGAGCTTTAAGGCGTTTGGCGGTACCGTTAGAGAAGTCGGCACCGGCGCCGCGTTTGTCACCGGGGCGGAGGGGCATGGTGACAGTCATGAAGTTTGGAGATTATGCTGGGATGTTGGAGCTCGATGTGGTGAATTCAAGGGTATATTTGTATTGAGATGGTAAATTATATGATATTATTTTAAATGATAAAGCCGGATCCTTGACGGATGAAAGTCATGAATGTTGAGATGTCTACAGGCGTATCAATCACATGCAAAACCTCACTGCTTAACCTTTTTGAGATCAAGTTTCGCGCAGTTGTCAAAAAATAATGAAGGATTCTTTTGGCCCCACTATATTGTTAGACAGGACAGTTGCGTTTCGGGGAAGCACACCAACGTCATATCGAGAACTGAGGGAAAGAGAGGCCAAATTACTTATCGATAAGGACAATGACACTCAAGAGATTCACTCGTGATCTACTTTTAACCGTCGTAAATTATTGCACAATTCAATCTATTTCTTTATACGAATCAATAGATTTCTCCTTTTCCCATCACAAAATGTATGCTTATCGTAGACAACCCAAGTTTTTCATGAATCCCGTTTATTCCCATCCTGCAACCAACTTTACCACTAATTGGACCTGTTTAACAAGCTAATCCAGAGCCCTATAGCCTGTAATCTGCCTCTTCTAAGATTTCAATTAACGATTTCCAGGATTCAGCTCTCGTCGGTAGCTTTCAAATTGCCTTTAGTGGCGATCATTCTTAGTCCGAGCTTCAATCTGGCAGAGGCTCAAACTTCATTTACCTTAAATCCGGATCAAGGACAACTTTCAGACTGCCAATAATACCATCGCCATCTCATATCTACAGTTATTCAATCCTGCATTACCATAAGTTTCCAACCTACGATACTCTATCGAATTATACTACAGCGCTACTACTACACCACCACACCGAATCCCACTACCAAATACAGAAACCCCGACTCCAAATCCCGCGACACCATGAAGAAGTTATTCCGCAGCACCGAGTCCAATGTGCGCCAACCTCGATTCGAACTTCACCTCAAAGTATCATACTACTCAATTACTCCTCGATATCGCCTCAAGCGTATCCACTAACAACCATCTTCTTCCTAGGTCTACGATCTCAACAACGTTCCTCTCGTCGCCGGCTGGTCCCTCGTTAAATGGCACATCGTCCACTCCATGCACGCCGAACACAAGGGCACCACCGAACGATGCGCTATCGCCAACCATCGCGTCTACTACGCCTACTCCAAGTCAATCGGCAGTGTGCGCATTCCTGTAGGCAAAGATGGCCGTCTCAGCGAGTGCTGGCTCCAGATGGAGATTCTACAAGAGTACTCGTCGGGTAGCATGCGCGATGAAAAGGTGCCTTTGGGTGTAGTGCGCGTGAATTTGAGCGAATTTGTGGAAGAGAGCGCGAATTCTGATTTCTTGAGCTTGGCGAGGAGGAGGCCGGCGGCAACTACTGCGTTGACACCAGCGGCTGTGCCGGGGGAGGAAGATGTTCCGGATGGGATTATTAGAAGGTACCTGTTGCAGGAGAGTAAGATCAACAGTACGCTAAAGATTGGTGTTTTGATGGTTCAAGTTGATGGTGATCGGAACTATGCGGCGCCTCCGCTAAAAACAGCACCAGTCTTCGGTGGGCTTACGGGTATCATGGCTGGCGAAGCCCCGACCAAGAAGATGGCAACAGTAAGTTTACCCCTAACTCTACCACAAGATAAATTCTCCGATACTAACCTCCACATCCCTCTCACAGAAGTCCCTATGATGACCTCCTCAAAATCCCGCGACGTCGCCGAAGCTGACCTCTATCGCTCCATGCTCATCGCCTCCTGGCACTCTCCCCCCGACGAATACCACGCCAATGAAGTCATCGAAGAAATCTTCCTCAACGCCCCCGGCTCCTCCGCCCGCCACTGGGTCTCCCACTACTCCGCCTTCCACTCTCTCCCCATCAATCACCTATCCGTCTCTGCCATGCGACCCCACCGCGACTCCAGTTTGTCTGGCGACGATGGATACGGGTCGTCGGCTCAGCCGTTTACTTATAATACGCTGCACGCTAACAATATGCGGCGGATGAGTAGGCATAAGCGGCTTGAGAGCGCTCTGAGTGACATGGCCGCTATCACGCCGAATGGATTCCATCACCCGGGGGCTCCAGGGCCGCTATCATTGGGTGCCGCGTTGCCTATGCAGGATTATATCACCCGAAGAGTCCCGGATACCCCGACTGTGCATAGACGGCAACTTAGCAGAGGTGATGACTATGGTTTATCTGGACGGCGCAGTCGCAGTGGTAGCTTCACGAGTCTGACGCCGACGGATGGATCAGGTGATGAGAGAGCCCGAGACGATATGGGAATGGGCTATAGAGCGGCGGGCAAGGTTAAGGAGACAGATGTGAGGGATAATATGGTGGCGTGGACGATGCCGCAGCAGGCCTAGAGGATGACCGGAGGGGGGTAGGTTGGAAGGTGGAAGTGACTGGTTTCTTTTTTGGTATATATTGGAGTTTGAGAGTTTCTTGGCATATTGGCATTTCATTGGCAGGTTTTTAAAATCCAGTCAGTATCAACGGCTCACAACTTGTGGCTAGATGATTAACACAGCATTACATTATATAGACGCCTATGAACACATGGTGTTCATAGGCACCCTTAACATCTTTTGGATAATCTCTTATTTTCATTGGCAAATCAAAGCATCCGGTTCCGGTTAGACTTTTGTGTATATCCTCTACTCCGTATCCAAACCAGCCCTGCGCTCTCTATTAACAACTCCACCCCTATACATCCTACACTCCCAACCACCACTCACCATTTAAGCAGCAATGGTACCACGGACACCACCCTTAGCGCCAACCTCGCGAGCCGTAACAACAACGGTCAAATCAGCACCAATGGTGATCGAAACCTCAACCTTGGCGCCCTTCTTGACGTCCCTTATCGCGGCCTCGGCGATAGTGCAACCGACCTTCCACTCCTTCTCTCTGAGGTCCTCCTCTTCCTCTTCATCGGAGTCCTCCTCATCATCCTCAGACTTGGCGGTTTTCTCATTAGGATCGGGCTTGGTAACTTTGATGTGAGTGTTACCCTCGACAATCTTGATCAGAACATCACCACCTTCAGCAGGGGCGGCAAGGTGAACGGTACGGCGAGCGGGGACAGCGGTTTCGGGGACGAGAACAGGGGTGAAAACCTCCTTGCCGGTAGCATCGGTAGACAGGACACCGATGGCGTTAGTAATGTGAGAGACGGTAGTGAGGGCAGCCTGGGTGGATTGCTCGATGTCTTCCTGCTCAAACTCCTGGATGAGCGAAGCCTGAAGGGCGGCACCGCGGGCGGCGAGTTCGGAAGGGTTGACGGCGGTGGTCTCAGTGGCAGGGGCCCAGATCTTGGTGGATTCGGAGAAGAGACCGACCAGGTTGTTGGCGATGCGGGGGATGTGCGAGGTACCACCAGACATGATGACCTCGTCGACGTCAAGGACGTCAAGGCCGGCCTTGGTGATAGTGCCCTCGATGAGACGAGTGAAGCCATCGAAGACCTTGCGGGCGAGCATCTCGAAGCGGAGACGGTTGATGGTAGAAGCGAAGTCGAGACCGTCGACAACGGACTCGACGGCAAAAGAGGCGTTGGTACCCAGGGATAGAGCCTTTTTACAGGACTCGGCTTCAAGCTTGAACTTAGCAAGACCACGCTCGTTAGTTCGTGGGTCTTTCTGGAACTTCTTCTGAAACTCCTTGGAAAAGTGGTCGACTAGGATCTGGTCCAGCTGGACACCGGCATACTCGTAGTCATGAGCAGTGGCCAGGATGGTGTACATGCCACCACGCGAAGCGACGACTGTTACGTCAGAGCGTGAGCCACCAAGGTCGGCAACAACAACAATCTTGTCCTTAATCTCAGCACCGGGACGAGCATCGTAGGCAAGGATGGCGGCAACGGGATCGGAGATAAGCTGAAGGACCTCGAGGTCGGCGGCGTTGGCAGCGGCAACAAGGGCGGCTTTCTGTTTATCGGAGAAGTTGGTAGGGACGGTGATGACGGCGGAGGTGACGGCCTTGCCGAGGTAGTCGGTGGCGGCACCAACAACGCGCTTCAGGAGGCGAGTAGAAATCTCAGAGACAGGGACGGTGGACTGCTCATCACCCTCCTTGTCCTGGATGGTGAAAGCGACGGCGCCAGCGGCATCAACGGGGTGAGCGGAGGAGTGGTTGTGGGTAGGGTCGATGTCCTTGAACCTAAGGAGGTCATGTCAACATAGGGCCAGATAAGGTAGAAAAAAGGGCATTAGCACTTACTCCTGGCCGACGAAGTCACGGAAGTTGACAATGGTATTCTTGGCGTTGCGGACAAGGAAAGCCTTGGCCTGCTGGCCATAGTACTCCTCACCGTCAACATAAGACAGGACAGCAGGAATCTGACGGTCTATTGGGATCGGGCATGTTAGCTATGGGCCCACCCGGGTGTCTCAACAAGCCTGACCAGTCGGCGGGATATATCACTATCAGAGTGGGGAAACTCCAATTGGTTCTGCCTCTGGGAGCCGCCGGTCCTGAAATTCAATTTTTAGTATAAGTACATACCACCGTCTTCGTTGGCGATAACCTCAGTCTTGTCGTCGATAGTAACGGCGATCGAGGAGTTGGAATTGCCAAAGGCTAAACCAATGGCAACACGCTCAGAAGAAGCAACAATCTTAGCAGACATTATGAATGATGTATGAAAAAGAATATAGATAAGAAGACAAGAAAGAGAATCACAAAAGAGCTTCTCTAAGTGAATGGTCATCCAAACGAAGTTTCCATAATACTACGGAGTGCTCACACCTAGACTTTTTCACTGCGTAACTCCAGCAAACTCGATTTTTTCCCCTAATTGTGGGGCTCTGCACTGAAATGCCCCTCCATAAGCAATTGCCCATTATCGACAGCTCTTACACGTTTTTCATAAATTTTCCCTATTGTAATTCTTCCAAACTAAGGGCCTCCCAGAGCAGAAGCAAAAATCAATTAAACCTATAATTGATTCCCGCCATCCATTAGATGGCAATTGATAGTCTACAAACTTTTGATCCCTCTCAGCCTTGGGGATTCCACCAACTTTTTCCTGTGTAGTGGCAGCCTCGTTGTGATATCCCTCATTACGATCCATTGAAACAACCATTCAACCCGCCCTACCATCACATCCATCCCATCACCACCTACTTCATCAGTTGCTATCCATAGCCCCATTCTCAAACAGCCTCGATTATTCTATCCGTCATATTCGCTCCCTAGAAATCATCACCCACCAGAACATTTACGATGGCATCCGTACAATTTGTCATTCCAGGCGACCCGGTTGACCATTCTGCTCTCCCCCAGAACTCTAAGAAGCCCCTCCGTCTCGGCCCCGGCATCCAAGTCTCCCAAAACCCTTCACGCCAGCATCCCTGGCGCCCTCCTCACCGACCCCCGCAAAAACCTCATCTGGATCGAACAAAACGCCGGCCGTGTAAGTCCCGTCCGCAACCTACCCACTTCGCCAGGCCCCCAACTGACATTCCACCTCCTAGTATGTCCCTGCCACCGGCGACCTTGTCATCGGCACCATTTCCCGCATTGCCGGTGACCTCTTCGTCGTCTCCCTCTCCGACTACACCCTCGCCACCACTCTCCCCAATCTCTCCTTCGAAAGTGCCACCAAGAAAACCCGCCCCATGCTCCAATCCGGCGCCATCGTCTACGCCCGCGTCTCTGCCGCCCCCCGCTTCCTCGACGCCGAACTTGAATGCGTCAACTCCGCCACGGGCAAGTCCGATGGCCTGGGACCTCTTATCGACGGCATGGTGTTCAATGTGTCGCTGGGGATGTCGCGTCGTCTGTTGATGCCGAAGGCGATTGCAGAGGGGAAGGTTATTGTGTTGGAGGAGCTTGGGGCGGCAGGGTTGGTTTTCGAGACGGCGGTTGGCAGAAATGGGAAGGTTTGGGTTAAGAGTGAGAAGACTGCGACGACTGTGATGATTGGGAGAGCATTGGTAGCGGCGGATGAGGGCAAGTTGGACATCAAAAGACAAAAGAAATTGGTAAGAAAATTACTAGATGGGTCGGCGTAAATACAGAAGGTCCGACTGTGAAGTGGAAGCAGAGGTCACCTACAGCAAAGGCAAGATGGTAGATGGTAGGTTGGAGTACTTGTAAGAGTCATAGGGTATGAAAAACAACGTTCCTACGGGCTATCGGGCTGGGAGATAGCATTTTGTCATGATACATACAATTCTCCAAGCATATAATCGCAATCATCACACAGGACTAGTTAGTCCCACATATCCTCGCCGATGCATTACTCAAAGTCACAATATTCACTGTAGTCATAGTGATTCTAGCCGATTTAATATTCAGCAACTCCTTTATTATTTTCAGGCTGCTATTCTAATAGTTTTGTATGTACGGCTGGCGTGTAGTAGGATATAATCAATGTTGGGCCGGGCCATATGATGATTTAGAAAAGCACTCCGCTGCCCCAATAGTAAAATACAAATGAAAACTCAAAAACAAGTACATCAGAAAAATCAAGGAAAACAACAATATTATCATGGAGGACATGATATGTCTGGGTTTCCAACTTCATAAAACCATGTCTCGTAACAAAAAGAAATAAACAATGAAAGTATAGTAACAAAAAACAAAATCTAGAACATATATCGTGGCATCCAACAAGTGACAAAAAGTCAACGTAGAAAAGAAATAGTCGGTCACCGAGGCCCTGCCCCACAAACCTGACAAGTAAATCAGACCTCACCACCGTATAAACAGTCCGTCAAGCCAGTGACATCCCACGATGGTACCCCAAGGCCTCGCAACCAAGCCCACCTGTGGCAAGGTCCACGAGTCTGTACAAGGAACCCTTAGACAACAACAGAGTGCAAGCCAAAGTCGCTAACGATTGTCACTCGTGTCATCTACTGGCCAGACTCGTCAATGATCTCGTCGGCTTGAATGTTAGCTGAGCTGCTCATGTTATGGATGTTGGTCATGTGGCGGCGCCAGTTGTCTTTGCGCGGGAAGCCCTTGCCACCAGCGCGGGAGTAAGCGCAGCCCTGTTCGGTGCAGTGGTATTTGCGAGTTTGCTTGTGCTTGTCGTTTATGTGGCGTTCGAGATGGGTCTTAGTGCCGAAGCGCTTGCCGCAGTTGTCGGCGGTGCACATGTGCGGACGTTGGTGGTAGCGCATGTGGTGGCTAGAGAGAAGATAAAAGTTAGTATGATATTCCAATTGATATAGAGCAATCAGATGAAATTTACTTGAGCTTGTGCGCCTGGTCGAACGAACGGCCACACTCATCGCAAGTGAGACCCATGACCCCAGCAAGCGGTGATGAACTGTGTATATTGTAGGGGTACGGGGACGTCATATCGGTCATCAAAGGATTTCTCGGCGACGGAGTGCCAGAGACTCGAGTTTCAGGAGTGTGCATAACATTTCCGGTTGACGAAAAGTTGTAGTGCATCGAAGCATCGGAGTGATCATACGGGTATTCGACCGACTGGATGCTGGTGGTATGTCTGTGGCCGCCCATAGCGGCATTGGAGGGCATGAACTCGCCCAGGTTGAAGTCAGAGAAGGCGGGGTTCAGCGTAAAGCCAGGAGGATGGGCATAGCTATCGACAGGAACGTTTTGCTGCTGATTGGCAGTGTACCCGGAGTATCGAGGCTGTTGCTGTTGCTGCTGCTGCTGCTGCTGCTGCTGCTGAGGGTACATGTTGTTGTAGGCGTAAATATCAAACGAAACCGGCTCGAGAGGATAAAATTGACCGTATTGTTGAGGGTCCATAAGTTGATCGTCGGGGCCTTGGGGAGGCGATAGTAATATACTCTCAGGAACTTGTTGCGAAACAGACGAAGGAATAGCAGAAGCCGGCTGCTGGTTCCAGGGATGAGACTCCGATTGGTTGAAAGAGTTGGAGAGGGCGGGGCGAGATTGTTGTTCTGCGGCCTGGAGAAGATACTGCTGGAAGGAGGGATCCAATTCAAGATCTTGCTGTTGGATAGCATTCAATGCAGAAGCAGGATCGTATTGAAAAAGATTCTGAAGAAGTTCGAATTGTTGGCTCTGGTCAGACGGGAGGGAAGAATTGAAAGTAGAAGTAGTGATGTTCGATTGCAGTGGCTTAATCGATGTTGTGGTTGGGAGATTGTTCTGGTTGACAAAGTTTTGGTCTTGAAGGGTGGGGACGTCAATGATAGATATAGGAGATGGAAAAGATATGCCCTCCAATACCCATGGATACACCATCTTGAACGTCATAGGCGGACTCTTGCGAAGTGATGTTGCTAACCGACAAGGGGAGTGCGATTTCCTGCCCTACGAGTGGGGGCGTGACTGATAGATCAATCCCAGAGGTCTGTTGGGGTGTGTGCATATAATTCAGAGAGGCCGCCGCCTGTGGCGCAGCGCCATTCGAGTTTCCCAAAGAGAACCCTGTGTGTCAGGGCCGCCCAAAGACGACGACGCACTGAAGCCACCGCTGCCAGCGCCATTAACAGGGCCAGCAGCGTCCGAGAGAAGTCCGCTGAGGTTGTTGATGTTGTTGCTATTGTGGGAGAGATCACCTGCAGGGGCATCAATAACTGTCGTACCTGCCATAGCAGTCGATATCATCTGTGGTTGTTGTATCTGCGGCTGCGAACGTTGCTGGTGTTCAGACAGGAGGGCGGCTCTCTGCAACATCTGATTGTAGAGTTCAGGTTGGTCAGTTCTGAGCTTTTGCATATACAGATTGACAGCAGCTTCGTCCAGCATTCTTTGCTCGGTCCCAGGAGTCTGAATAGACTTATGGTTCGGGGCGGATAACTGGGCGTTGTTCGAAGCCAGGGCAATACTTCCAGGCATAGCATTGTGGGTGTTGCTCATGAAAATGTCCTGAGGGTTAACAGTACCGCCAAAATTCTGCTGTTGTTGCTGCTGAGGCATGCTCTGGGATCCAATAGATCGGTGCTGCTGCTGCTGCTGAGGTTTCTGGTAGGGAAGGCTAGAGTCAGTCACATGAGCCGGTTGTACAAAGCCACGGGACCCTGTGGACCGATGGCCGTTATTAAGGCCAAATTTGACCGGAGAATCCGTTAATCCGCGATCAATGATAGTCCCATCGGGGCCAACTTTGCCGTCTGAGACAGGAGAATTCGAGCCAGATCCCGTGAAGTGTTTGGTCAAGCGATAAAGCGAGTCAGTGAAGAAGGAGCTTTTGTGCGATTCAGAATTACGTTGGGTTTTCTGGAATTGTTCAGGGTCGCGTAGTCCAGGGTCATCTGTTAATCCAAATTCGGCATCAGGAACATTGGTGGAATAGTAGGCAGCATTTGATCCAGAACCTGTTGGCTGATAATCAACGGGTAGATTCGAAGCATCACAAATTTCGGCAGAAGGTAGTTCAGGAGCAGTGTCTTCGTCCATCGAGCGGTTCATATCGCGGGATCTCGAGGTCGAGTCATTAGATTTGCGGGGAGAAGTCTCGGAGCCCTCCTCGGTGGATTTAGGCGACAAGGCGGGACCAGAAGCAACAGTCCCCGTAGCATTCACAGAGCCATCGCCAGAGGCGAGATTGTTACTGGTGCCAGTGTCTTGGTCTGAGGATTTCGGTTTTACTTGTGCTTGCCACTTTGTCCAGCCTGAACGAACTGTCTGCGCTACCAAAGGATACGCCACAAAGAACACTATTGAAAAGCCAATGACACTTCCAATGCTGACTCCGGCAATACCACCACCATTGAGGCTGCGAGATTTATGCGCAGTTGATGATCGCGAGAATAAGTTCGAGGTTATGGAAGTTGCCGTTCCGAAGGTGCGTTCTAGAAGTCCCGAAGCACGGCTCTGAAAGGAATCCGAGAATGCTGCGAGTGGGGCCATTATGGAAAATTTGTTGTGTTTCTATGAATGTTGGTGTATATATTCTCAAAGTCGACGGAGCAGACGATGGTCTGGGCGGGGGACTGCTGCAATGGGTAGTTCCGGGGTGCCTCTCAAATCTCCAAGCTTCTAATCCGTAGCGACAATTAATTGACTACACCTCGAGAATGGGATAGACAAAGCCTAAACTATGAATAGCTTGATGCAAACCCTCGGATTAGCGCAGGGGATAAACAGAAAATAATGCCAGTAGCCGTCAGGCTGCGAATGCTCTTTCGGGTTCCGGGAATATAGGACGACGGTAGCGGAGGAGAAAACTGGAGGCGTAAGACTTTGGTGAGAGAGCGGGGCTTATTTTCCTCCGTGGTTGCTTCGTTTGGCAGCCGCTTTAAGACGATTTTTCCGGGACCAAATGCCAGCAAGCTGCAGCAAAAACTTGTAGGAGTTCAGCCAATAGCTTTGATGATGCAGGAGAATGCAAATGCTAAAAGGACTCAGCCTCGTTATAGAAGCTTTTTCTTCGTCGTATGTGCTCGTCGCTAAGTGGTCCAATAGGATGATTTGAAGGGAATCGAGGAAGAAAAGGGCGAACAATGTACTTTATGGACCCACGAAGAGATCCCAGGTGTAGAAATAAAGCGACTAGAGAGAGAAGGTTGGTCGATAGAACGGAATAACGAGGAATAGGACGACTTGAGAAGATGCAGTGGGCAGCGGACTGAGACACGAGCGATGACAGTCGACAATAATTAGAGATAAGCGATTAGGTAAAGATGGTATAAATAGATAATAATAATTATACAAAAATCACAATTGTGAAGGTTAAATTCTGGCGATAATATGAATATAGATAGTTTCCGGTTAACGGCTAGCGGGTCATCGCTTTCGTCAAGCCTGCGCGAAATAAACTTGCAAATGAAGCCCCAACATCAATGGAAAAGGAAAAATGAAGAAAATCAAGAGGCAAGGCGCTGAAGAAACGATGACGTCTAATTGGACTCACAAAAATGATTCTGCGCTATATTAAAAAAATAATGCAATTAGATCGTAACTCCAATGAATGTCGATTAGTGATAATTATCGCTATAGTTTGATAGAATCGAATTTTATAAAATGAAGCGATGATGGGTCACGCCAGTCGAAGGTGATTGAGGAGAGTTATTAGAAAGTTGATATTTGACAGGCCATGGGATTGCAAACAATAGTTGAAACAAACTAAATGGAAAATGCGATATGTTTAGTGGGGGTAGCGAGTCAAGATCCAGACAGAGATGCTCCAATTTCGAAAGACCCGACCTTGACCCAGTTTCAAATATAGTCCAAATTTCACAATAACTATTTACGAAAGGCGGAAACCAATGATCTTAATGGTTATCATTGACTATTTTCTACTTTAACACTCAAAGTAGCTCGAAAAAGCTCATCTTTTTGCTTGACTCTGTGAGATGTTACGCTTAGTGTAGAAATGTGGTGATGATTACTGCATAAATCTACAATGTGTTTACTAACCCTAAATCATGCACAATATCAGATTTTATCTGTTCTGATTCGTCTCTCTGCAGGTAGTTTGCAAATGTCTCCAGTCTTTCTGATGTCAAGTTCCTGAGCTACTACTCTTCCAAACATCTAGATGACGCCACATGGTCCTCAACCTTGGACACCTCTTTAAACAAGCCGACTGCTAGTCTTTCAGCGTGTCTCGCTGATAGCCAATACTCTAAGTCTGTTATCATGTATGCAAGAAGGACTTCTGGAGAACTATCGACACGTACTTCATGTTGTGTCTCTCAATTGCAGTTCCACTACTTGCGTTTCCTTTCTGTTAGCAACTGATTGTCGGATTTGCATGTTCTATGGCCTCCAGAAGCATCGTGGTTAACTGGACCGATTACCGTAGCTATGAAGCTTGTATTTGGCGATTTACATTTTTGGGGTGACTCCTATCCCTCAATTCTACACCAAAATTACTAACTCATTATTCTTCTAAATCCTTTTTCCCACTATAACCCCCGTCTATATTGTCCTCATCCTCCAATTATATTGTAGCTCATCTTCTATAAGCTAGGATCACCAATTTTTACCAGGGCTTCAACAGCGACCTTTTTGCGTGCCCTCTTCGCTTTCACCAGGCTGCACTATTTTTTTCTATGCATGGGAAGTTATCTGCTGGGGAATTTGTTGTTCCTCCCTTCATCTCCGCTGTCAGTTCTATTGTGTTGTTTTCTAGCCCAATATCTCACAGCAGATTCACCATCCCAATCTGACCTGAATCCGTGTCTGATAAAGTCCATATAAACCCTAACCCTATTATATAAAGCATCAGGTATCATGGGGTGTGGGACAATCCAAGCTCATTTGAGACAGAAGAGGCTAGACAATGATAGAGTTTAATGCAAGTACAACAAACTGAAGTCCTCTTAGTCAATACATCAGCTGTCTCGATTTGACAAATGCATATTTTCTTTTCTTGGTATCGTCAGAATGTATTGTAGTCTCAAAGAGGACTACATGGTTGGTGTTTCTTAATGGATATTCTGTTGGATGGTGACAATGGGTTATTCACGGATACTTTCCTAATGTGGCGATTTACAACTGCCAAACGAAGACTCATGGAGGGGCAAACAACACAAAGAAGCTCCATCATGTTTGAGTCTGGTAGTTCTTTGGTCAGTGGTTTGTGCAGAGATGAGCTAGGGAATATGTGGAATGCTTGGGTGTAAGGATGAACAAGAAAAAAAGGTTATGTGATCTTAGTTTACTGACTACTTGTTTGTAGGAATGCTATTTGAATCTACACCTGCAGTTCCAACAGGCAGATATGGTATTGCACATAGATTTTAGAATTATAGCAATTCCATTGTGTAGGATAGAGTGATATAGATTTACTTAACTGCTGAAAGGCGGCTGTCAATATCATTACTCTGAAGACTTTCTCCCGAGCAAAAAATTCCACATCTAGTAAATTCAATTATTTCGACTTTGACATATGAAGATCTGGCACCCTCGACAAAAAAACACATTACAATTCATCACATTTTTCTTTTTTCCACTGCTGCACAATTTCGCAACTCGTGAAAAACATCTAAGCGCCCCTTCGGACCCGCCGCTGCACCCTTCCTCCCAAAGTGGGCTACTGTGGCTGAGTCCTCAACGCCAGCTGAACCCAATTGCTTTTCCCGCCCAAGAAAAAATCAATACAACTGTAACGTTCGCTTTGGGTCTCAGCCTGCTACTGCTCAGCAAGCCAGACGGCAGCGGCATTCTTTAGGTATCAATTCAGCCACACTTAGGCGACAGGGGAGGGGCTCAAATCCTGTAGAACGGGATGGTTAGGGGGTGGTAATAATGGGATTCTTCGGGTGGTTCGTGATGGGATGGGGAGCTAAATTAGGAAATCGGGAAACGCGGGGCCGCAAAGGGATAAGTGTCGTGCGGATTCTTGGCCGATAACTAGCTCACGCGACGTGTTAAGTGCGCTAGATTTGAGAAATTGTGGGTGCAAATTCGGGTTGTTACATAGTTTCCAATAGTTATGGAATATTTTTCCACTTTTGTGGTATTTTTACTAGAGCCGTGGGATTCGGAGCTCGGGATGACTACATACATGGAAATTCTATAGATCTATTGACCCGGTTGGATTTTCGCTTCTAATAGGTGTGAGACATCGCCAATTCAAATGCAGAAGTATTCTCGTAGTAAATATTGCTCTAATGCAGTTTAAACGGCATGATTAATAACTTTTAGAATTATAGCAGTAATTAGTACATAGAAATATGTGTACACGAAGGTGCGAAGTTTGCCACATTATTAAAACCTCGACATTAGTAATTGTATTTGAACTAGCTTGGTTCAGGCCGGGTTGAGTCCTTTCAGCATCTAGAGTGATATGATAAAGGGACTTTAATCATTACTTCTGCAAAGGGTTGTTTAGACAATCTTATTTCCATACCTCTGTCACTCAATACTAGTTTTTCTCCAAAGCCTGGCTTAAGAATTTATTGCATAGATGGCACCTCTAGCTTCATTGATTACCCTATGAAGTTAGCTGGCGAGCTCTTCTGCTGTTGCCATCACATCTTTTAAAGGAACACCGAGTGCCATTGGCTGTTAATTCAGGAGGCCAACTATTACCCGGCAATTTATCTCACTGATACTAAAATAATATAACCGATAGAAAAATAGCTTCGTTCAAAAGCACAGAATTTTGCCTTGTTTCAACCGATAGAAGTTAGAAAACTAACTTGACAAGCACAGTAGAGTAAAAGAAAAACCCTGCCTAATACGAAATGTCGAATCCCGTACCAAAAATCAATCGACGTCATGAATTCCACTCCCCTTCCAAACCCTGTCCTGACCAACGTCACACCCAACTTTACGCCATGACACCCAAGCGATCTTTGTCACCATCTGCCTTGTTACTTTAACGGTTCCTTTTCGTTGATATCGCGAGGCAGAAACATGCTTTTTGCTATCTTGACTTGATACAGAAATAATGAACGTCGCTTCATTGAAAATTAGTTCCACTAATGTCGCCTCTCCTAACGATACACTCAACCGCTCAATCACTAATGGGTCCAGCCTTCCGGGTCGGTTCCACTAAACCCTGTTATCAACAAATACTACATGGCATCCTAACATCTACTGTCGGTTATGAGACACAATGACCTCGGACTGCTGAACTAGGTGGCAGGTCAAGATAAACAAGATGCGGGTCTCTGTATGTGTGGGGAGGAAATCGGAGTCGGACGGCGGGAGAAATCAACTTTGCTATACTTAGACTTTTACGTGTATGTTTTCTATTTTAGAGAATTGGCCTTGTTTAGTGTTCGGTTGCTCAAACAAGATGTTTGTTTCTGGGATCGTGACATTTGGCATCGGGAAGGGAGCGGGGTGGGGACAACTCGGCGGTGAGAACCCAGATAATGCGAGTGCTTATTCTTGTCAAATCAGGTCACTTAGTCAACGCGTCAATATCTCCTATTATTGTCAGACCACTATCTGGTAAAACACTCATACTAAGATACTGAGAATAACCAAAGGCTGTCTACTAGACGTATCGCTATCTATCTCCATCTTCCTCTCCATCCATGCTGTAAATCATCATGCCCAACCCACCAAGCCATCCTGCGGCTTTAACCTAAACCAAAACCACGCACCCACCAAAAATAAAATACAACCCCTATCTTCCCCGGTTTGTCTCTACGAGGCTTGTCGTCGATCATCAATTTCTTAGCTACCCACACCCACTCCCCCGCCCAGGCCACCCCCGCACCCACCACCCACCACCCACAGCCGCCCGATCTCGTGGCTTGCTTGTCAACTCGTGATGCCATGGGGCCCGCTACGATCCAAGTATCCCGGGACTCATTCGGGAGAGGAAGACTCCGCTGCTATTTATATCCTGGATTGTTGTTTGCCGGTCGTGAGTGAGCGGTTTGGCGTGCGTGTCGGGGAGGGTTGGACCGGATGATGTGTCATCCAGGATGGGAATTCAGGTGATGGGGAGTTTGGTGGGGATGATTGTTTTTGGTGCCGAGAGATGATTAGTGGTTGGGGCGGACCATGCGTTCATGAGTCAGTCAGGTGAATCGATGGCGTCGTGGATTGTCACTACATAGAATGTCATAGTAGACGACTCCTGTCTTTGTTGCATTGCAGGGGATCTCTGTATTTCAACGTTACATACAGCAAATCCTCTATTGAACATCCCCACTGAATCCCTCTACATGCGCAATAGCCCTGCCCACCATAACAGCCTAATTCCCATCCTTTGGATCATCGGTGGCCTCCCAAGTTGTCTCTGTGTTCCCCATCTCTAGTTCCATCCCATAATTCCATTCCATCCCAGGCACCACCAGAAATCAGCCTTTGTCGATCAGCCAGGTTCACGGATCTCATCGCGCGGCCTTTTTTTTTTTTTTTAGCTTGAATGCAACCATTCACCTGTCAAATCAAGAGCCCTCTTCCTCTTGGCGATGGGTGGCCAGTTTAACTCAGTGGGGGCCGCCTGTTCCTGCCATTGTTTCAGACAAGGCTACGATACCTGACAAAGGGAGGAACAAAAGGCGGAGATGACTACTAAACCTCAATTGCCGAAACATCCTAGGCGTCCACTCCGCTCCGCCATCTGATAATTTTGATAAATTGTATATTGTTTAGTGAAGAAATATCTTGTTGCCACATATCGACGATGCATGTTACGTTGTCCCTCGGCGCTATTGTGTCTCCAGTTGATTTCTAATTATATCACCTGGCCATACCCGGGTACTTGAATGTGTTCCGGATCATAACACCAAAGGGATTTCCGATGCAGCTGCTACCTGCGCAAGGAATTATCGCTCAGAAAACTCCGCTCTACTTGGCGAGCTGCCCGCCCACGGATCAAGCGGACCGCCGAGACGAAAAGACAATAACATTCCCAATCAATCACCGTCACATCCCTTACCGCTTCAACCAACAGCCTCGCCAGCTCCCCTTGATATGCACTGCGCCTCATCTACAATCCCACCCACACTCATCACAGCATTTAGTTTGCGTAACATGCAGTCATCATTTCCAGAAACCTCCATCCCCCTTCCTAATTCCTATTCCCAATACACTCATCCCGTCTCCCGTCCCATCCATCCCACCCATTCATCCTCCCCCACCAACCATGAATCTGCAGGTCCACGAAATAATGTGCGGCAGCCAGGAATTCCCGACGCATGGACCTCAGCGCCCCACACATTGCAGAATCAACTTGGCACGCTTCATTGGGCCATTGAGTGGGATTGGCGTCCTGGCAGGTGGAGCTGCGTCGGTGCAGGAGGGCGAGCTGAAGGGTTCCGCGGTGCTGGCTGGCAGTGGAGGGGGTGTCGTTAGGAGATTTAACGGGGCGGAGGGGCGGCGGGGTGGTGGGGCCGAGTTAGTCAGCAGTTGATGTGGCGGGGAATGAGGTTGCGATTAAGATACATCACAGATGATGGCGAGGCATTGTTGGGTCACCGGATATTGGAAGTCAGAAATGTGGGTGAGAGCCTTCTATAGCTGTTTGAGTTTGGAATGCTTAGGTATGATGTGGTTGGATAGAGCTAAATGTTTTCCCGATAGAGCAGATGAGGCCGGATGGAGGAAGAGGACTTGACAACCTGGTCACAGAATATGGTCGTGGCTTTCTGGCCTCATCATGAAGAGTGTTGGCAGTTGATGACAAGTGCGGTGTTGGCATGAAAACATGGCGATAATTATTTAGGCAACACACAAGTAGTCACGTATCATCATGAATAAACAATCTAAGGCATGAAGCAAGGCGTTTTTTCAAATTCTCACTCTGATGCTGACAACGATTTCTGGTCTATATGCTCGATGATGTCATACATGTATAAGGTTACAATATATACCGAACCCTAATAATTATATCATGTCGCCTCGACACCACTCACCATTGCTCCATCATTATCAACTGATCATAATCTATATGACAATTATATTTAAAGCAATCATTACAGGGTCTATAAGTATCGAAACACGCATAACTTTTAGAAAAACAAGGTCGACGTGCTCCTTCTCGTCGACATATCGATCTGCCAACTGCTTGATCGTCAAGAACTTGGCCAACGGCATTATGGTATCCTTCATGTCCATGACTCCCCGCTTCTTGGTATCAATGAAAGAAGCATCCACGACAACCCTCTCCAACCCATCTAACTTCAGCGAGCCTAGAATATACAAGTTAGAATCATGCCACGATATACTTTCCTACTTCTTCTCTCCCTGGACTTACCATTCTCAATCAACTCTACTAATCTCGATGGCGTTCCAACACCGAAACCCACTCTGGCCTTTCCCAACAAAGCCACTTGATCCGCCACCTTTATGTGCTTCGCAAATAACTTGGCAACCCCGCAATTCTTGCCCTGGAACTTGCGGGTCGCTCTCACGATATCTGCTGATCTAAGGCCACCGCCGCAGACGATAAGGGTGTGGGGGGTCCCCGGCGCCTTGGCAGCGATGGAGAGGTTCTTGGGGGTCTCACTGAGAAACTCGAGGAAATTAGGGTAGTTATCGGTGGTACGGTCGGTCGAGAAGGAAGAGGTGTCGCGGATGGCTGAGGCTATGGAGTGTTAGTTGGTGTTATACAGTACATCATCTATTGTGGTCACGATACCCCAATAACCAAAAGAAAAAGAGTCAATAATCATGTGATAGCAGCAATACTCAAACTTACCAGAAACAGTCAAATCCGCCAACTCAATCGAACTCAAGTCTGAGCCAAATCGGGTCAACTGGCGCAAGTAGTGATCGGCTGTTAACTGGGCATCCAGGCTCTGAAATAACTTGTTGACCTTGAGGTTCATATCGAGAAACTCGTTATTTTCAGCGTGAGTCTTGTTGCGGCGGCGGCGCTTGGCGGGCGCGGGGTCGTCAGAGTCGCGGGGGCGCTTAATGGAGGGGGTGGTGGCGGTAGGCATGATGGGTGATTTGCGATCGAGGTTGTAGGTGGAAAGGGAGTGGAGTTATAATTCGTGATGAATTTAGAATGGACCGATACACTGATTTTAAGGGGATATAGCGGATGTAGATGGGCGACCTTGGTTGGTTGCGCGATTGGCTCAGAGTGAAGTTGGCTTTGATGTTCGAGGTGCGATCTCCTAGTGTCGTAAAAAATTTGAAGCGCAAAGTCAAAATCCGACCGGGGTCCTATCACAGTCATGTATTTCAAATTAGCACTGCCAAATCACAAGAGAACACACCTCGTTTACACAGTGTCAACTGTTAATCGTCTTCTAGCTTGCTTCCATTGAAAAAATCGACGACATTCCATCGACTACATTCATATAAATATCATCAAATCGTGATCTCCCACATGGGCGAGTCTTTCAGTTGTCATCTCCTTATATAATCAACTTACCTAACCCACAAACATCGTGGAAACCCAGTCTGGCATATCACAGATCGTCGCACTCATGGATCGTGCCTGAGACATGACGTATAAAAGGTTGCACTTCGCTCGTAAGTATGCGTACCTGGTAATTGTTAGGAGAGGTGAGATTCAAAGCATATCGTAAAAATCTTGAGATCCGTTCATATATTGAAAACGTGTCGGGGATAATGGTGTCGTAGTCCAGTATTCGTCCTTGAACTTCGACAGTTAGTTGTAGATGTCTTGAAATAGTTAAGGTTACTTCAATAAATCAAACTTAGACTTCACCTTTATGATTCGTACCTGGTCTGCGCAGTCAGTAATAACCATTACATCGCGGTTTGTATCATCTACTGCATCTATCTAGTTTAAAAATCTCATCAGAGCATTGCTTTCTGCTCTAAGAAACTCAAGCACTGTTATCATGAAGTCGTAACTTAGCTATGCCATATCCCCTTCTGCATTTCCCATCCACTACATCTATCACTCCATGTTTCTTCCCACACAGTAACCTATGCACCGACCGAACACAAACCACCACAATACCAATACAGACAAGCCCCGATGAAAATCTACTGCGTCTCTTCAGCCTCATCCCTAGAATGTCTCGTTCCGCGGTCAACCTAACTTCCATGTCTTCCGTATGCTCCTCGAACAACTCGCTTCAACCCCAACGTGTTCCTAAAGAATTCCAAGGGCAGGGAGTTAAGAGACATTTGAGAGACAAGGATTGAGGTATTCAAGGAAAAGACTACTTCTGGAATGCCTCAAAATCCAGATATACGTAATACATATGAGGCTTCTTGTAAGCCCTCGATCCATTGTCACCGAAAATTCAGTTATATCCTAAAGACTGAGGTTGGGGGCCTCTTCCCTTTCAATGCGATCGCCATTCCATGTGGGGGCTGGGGTCTTCCAGAAACGAACGAGATCCATCAAAATATTACTAGGAATTTTTTCTTTGCGTAGCTTCTATTTTGGAATCGAATTTTCGCCTGGGAAGTACAGGTTGTTGCGAATTTACGTGAAACAGATCTGATCATGTAGAACTTAAATTCTGTTATCATCTTGAAATCTCAATATCATTATCATCTATTTCCGTTCTTCGTACTAGCGAAATCTCAATTCTAGTTTTTTTTCATTCATCGTCATCGTGGAATTAGGCCCCGTTATTTGTTGCTTGCCCTGCAGTTTCGTATTCTTTCGTCAAGCCAAACTGCCTTCATCACTTTTCGTTCTTGAATTAGCATGTTTCATTGAGGCATTTCTCAGTACACACAGCCCACCAGCGCTGCCTTGACCCAGTGAATTGTTCCATTATCCTTCTACGTATTCATCTGCTGTGATCTGCTACTGCCACTGTTTACTTTCCGTTCCCTCGGTCTGAGGTCTGTCCTGTAGGTCTTTCACCATTCTGTAGCAAAGATCGTTTCAATCGCTGCATTTAATCATCAAGACTTAAGTTGACCTGCCAAACTTCAAAGTAAAGCTACCGCTTCTATCTCCAGGAGCTCCATCCATCCTATTTCCCCCAAGCCTATGCTCAGCCTACCAAACCACAAATTGGGCTTTGGTGAACCTCAATTTTCCTTGACCTGAATACCAAATTTCAAGGCATTGCCTCTCCATCGACATCAATCAACTCTACGCATTTGCAACCCTCTAGTGTTACAGCCCGATTGTTTTTGTGTGGGTAACCCCGACTGAAGATCCCATCGCTGTACCTACTGGGAGTTGCTTCCCTGAATCATATCAACACGACAAAACCAACTACCTCCCGGATACATATCGCCTACAAAACCTTTCATCGCGAGGCCAACTTGAATCACAACGTGGCCGATATCTCGACATCATTTCCTAACTTATTTTCATATCAAATAATCGAGAACTCCCACTCTCCCAACCGCAATTCCTCTATTGTGCACAGCATTCGCAATACCCGTGCTTTGAGGGCTTTGAGGTTTGCGTTTCTTGTCATCTTCCCCACTTCAACGTACATCCGTCTGTCGCAACAACACCTGGCGGAAAGAGTGTCATTTCATCGACAATTTAGTGCTCCCCACTTTGGAATACCCCATACCTTTGGGGATATAACCGCTGCCCGAGCCGTCAATAACACATACTGGCTAAAATCAAGAGACAACTAGCTGACACCTAAATCTGACGCTCTGCTATAGCGATTGCTGCATTCACATCATAATGGCGAACAGCAGAGCAAGTGTCTTCGTGGAGTCCGAGTCCGTTTTGGACTTGAGCAAGACGGTTGTTGCCAACGAGGCTAATGACGATAATGCCCACTCCACACACCCCCGGACGAGCGATGGAACTGGGTCCGGAACTCCTCCCAATGGCGAAGGCGAAAAGGTCGAACGTACTGCGTATGACATCCAGATTGAGAAACAGTGTCAAGATGTACTCTTCTCGGAGATTGCCATCTCGACTATGTTGAATCGCCTCAAGCAAAGCATCGGTGCGGCAAAGGTACAGTTCCGGCATGTCCTAGTAATCACGTGACCAGAAACTAACCTCGGATGGTGACTGTAATAGGATTTTTCTGCGTTCTTGAAGAAGCGATCCCTTCTCGAGGATGACTACGCCCAAGGCATCAAGAAACTTTGCAAATCGACCCACGAAACTATCCGCCGACCCGACCATAAGCAGGGCACATTTGCACAGGCGTACGAGGAGACGGTAACGATCCAGGATCAGATGGCCGATAATGGCATGTCGTTCGCTCAGGCACTGTATCGTATGGCGGAAGAACTGACGGAGCTGGCGACGAGCGCTGAGCGCAATCGTAAAACATGGAAGCAGACTGGTCTCAACGCGGAACAGAAAGTGGCAGATTTAGAGAATGCGATGCGGAAGTCCAAGCATAAATATGATCAACTGTCCGAAGAGTATGATCGTGCGAGGACGGGGGATTTTCGTCAAACCAACAAGATGTTTGGGTTCAAGGCCCCCAAGTCGGCGGCTCAGATGGAGGAGGATTTGTTGAAGAAGGCACAGGCGGCAGACTCCGACTACAAATCAAGAGTCCAGACGCTACAAACTGAGATGGGCGATCTGATTTCGAAGGGACGTCCTGAGGCGGTGACTGCACTGCAGGATCTCGTACGGGAGACTGACTCTGGCCTTGCTATGCAGATGCAAAAGTTTGGTAAGAACACAGGAATATTTTGGGTTTGTGTCTGCGATTTCTTTATTAACTATGGTGCAGTTATGTACAACGAGAAGCTCCTGCTGAGCAATGGTCTCTGTGTAAGCCCGCTTCGCCCAGATGCAGACGGCGATGACCGCCGGAGTCTCCGTGATGTGGTGGCATCGATCAATAACGAAAAGGACCTCAACGATTATTTGGTGTCGCACCACTCGCGGATGCCGCCCACACATCAGATACCCACCTATGAGCGCCACCCCGTAAGTAGCACCTGCGCATTGTGAAGGCTACAAAATTCGTCATCATGAATGCTGAGCTAACCCTACGCTTCCCGAATTAGGCTCTTGGTCCTACTCCTGGAGGTATGACTTTCCAGGCGACTCCGAACCACTCGACCACATCCTTCCAGGCTATGTCTCCGCCGGCTGTTACTACGCGGCCTAGCTCTAATTCAAACGGCGATCCTCTCAGTTCCAACGCCTTCCAGTCGCAAACTCTGTCCAAGTCCGGGTCCTCGAACGCGGCAAGCGGTTCCCACTCTCGGAATTTTAGCATGGCTTCGATTCTGGGTCGGGAGAAGTCCACGTCGGACCCGCCAACCTCCTTCAACGAACCACAGTCTCAGAATCAGCCACAAGCAGGAAACTCTGGCGGCATGTCTCAGACCGGCTCTCAGGGGCCACACTCTCCGCCTGTTACACAGCTGTCAGGTGTCACGGAGTCTCCTGGATCTGGAACAGTGGCTTCGGGGCTCAGTGGTGGTGCTAAAAACCGCATGTCTATGCTGCCATCGATTAGTAGCCCTAGTAACCACCCACGCTTCACTAGTGTCAGCAACACCGGGCCCCCGCAGCTCGGAGCGCTGTCCTTCCAGAGCCAGACTACATCACTAGCGCAATTTAACTCGCCTGCGTCCCCCACGGCCCCTCAGATTCCTGCCCCCCCTCACGGTATTTCTGCATCGCCGCCTGCTCAACCCTTTGTGCCTTATGATCCGTCTCCCCCTACGGGCCCTGATTTCAAGGCTCCCCCCGCTATTCCCGAAGTCCAATACAACCCCATGCGTGGCTCGATGCTCCCTCCCGCTCATGCGCCTCTCCCGGGCACCGATTATTCTCGGAGAATCTTTGGCATGACGCTCGAAGATCTCTATGAACGTGACAGTCTGGCGGTGCCAATGATTGTCATCCAATGTATCCAGGCTGTCGATCTATACGGTCTGAGCATGGAGGGAATTTACAGACAAAGCGGAAGCAAAGCACATATTTCAAGGCTCAAGACAATGTTTGATACGGATTCGACGCAACCGCAGTTGGATTTCAGAGTCCCAGAGCACTTTTTCCATGATGTGAACTCGGTTACAGGATTGTTGAAGCAGTTCTTGAGAGAACTCCCGGATCCGTTGTTGACGAAGGCAAATCATCAGTCGTTAATTGAAGCTGCTCGTAAGTATTATCCCCTTCTTTCTGCCTTTATCTCCAAGTCACTATTGAGGCTCTAGTCGGAGTCCCTGGTCGTCCTTATCTTGGACAATCATTCCATCCACCACCATGTGTAACCCCCCCTCCCATACCCTGTCACATCCTCTGACTACCGTTAACAAACCCCTTTAGAAATCGATGATGATATCGTCCGCCGTGACTCCCTCCATGCCATCATCAACAACCTTCCCGACCCCAACTATGCCACACTCCGCGCCCTCACTCTCCACCTCCACCGCGTGATTGAACAATCACACATTACGCGCATGACGTCGAGTAACTTGGCTGTCATTTTTGGCCCGACGTTGATGGGGTCTGCGGATCCAACGATGAATGTGAATGATCATGCGTACCAAGTGCGGGTTGTCGATACGGTGTTGCAGAATACTTATCAGATTTTTGACGATGATTAGAAGGGAGCCTAGTTGGTTAGTGGATGGATGAACTTGTAGTGGATTGGGGTTTATTTTTCATGGATTTTAGTTTTTATCTAAGTAAGCGTTGTTGATTTGATTTATTTTTTTGTTCTTCGTTTTCGAGTATTTATATCAATCATTTGTTTTACATTTCCTCTAAAAATAGCATCACATCATGGCTTTTGGCAATATAATGATTTTGGATAAAGACATATCAAAGACATTAGTAGTCATCTTCATTATCCAAACAGTAATCTAAAACACCTAACGACACATCTCAACCATACGCCACTAACAAAGCAAGTTATAGAAGAACAAGACACCCACGACACCCAATATCCAAAAGAACAAGAAAAAACCAAAGACAATCCAGCGACGCAACTCAAACAACGTGATATGTGAAAGGGGTAAAATGAAAATACCAAAAAGAGAATAGATAGCAAATATGCAATATCCAAGTATCCGCCAACCAACCCGCCAAACCAAAGATGAACGATAATCGAAAAAAATAACAATGTGGAAAAACGAGAAACGAAGAAAACACCACGTTTCCGTCCATGATTTGATGATAACAATGGGAGCCCAGCAATAGAAATAATCATAAAAGGCCAATTTGAAACATTGCGTAACGGATCAATCAATTGTGACCAAGACAAATGAACCAAACCAATCCAAAAGCCAGATATCCAAACAATCCCATTCAACCCAATAAAAGCAAATACAAAAAATAATCAACAAACACCAACGTTCACCCATTCCACAACTCCTCTCTTACTGCAACCTAATCGCATCAAACAACGTCAAACTCAAACTCGTATCATTCTCACCAACCGTCGGCGTCGGCTCACTCAACACTTCCCATCTTCTCAACAAGAATGGCATTAGTTTCTCCGTAGCCATTAGTGGAGGGCTAACCACATGACCAAACGCATGCTTCAATGCCGAGCTTCTTGCCGCTCCGCTATTCGGCGCTAATGGGCGCTCACGGTGGCCTAGAAGGATTGAATCGGTGGGCATATCAAGAGGTTGGCTCAAGAGGTAGCGCAGCCGGGAATCCGAAGAGCGAGAGAAGGTCGTAAGGCCGGGAGCTTCAACGGATGAGAGGATGGCGCGGGCGCAGTGGGTTTTGGCTTCATCGGAAAGGGAATCCACAAGGATGAGAGCGACATCGAGAACCTTTTGAGACGCGGGGGCGGATAGCGGAATTTCCCTCTGGTCAAGGGTGTCGAGACACAGAAGGATCCCCGTAAGAATAATAACTAGTCGGGGACGCACGTCCATGGAGAGAGCCATAGTCGCAGATTGCTGGGGGTGGGAAGATGTTGTGGGAGTACTAGCGACAGCAGGTGGGGAATCGAAAAGGCAAGCATGCATAAGTATAAATTTGAGCATGGCAGGAAGGAAACTGACAAGAATCTGTTCGCGGACAACAGCTGTATCGGGAGTCTGCGGTAGGCGAAGAATTTCCCAAAGATTGTTGAGACGCTCAGCGAGTTCATTTGACAGTTGGTCAACACCACGAGAGGACTTTCCACGAGATAGGGAGTCGACAACAGATAAGAGAGTGTCAGCCATCTGGATTTGCTCCGGAGTCCGGTACAAACTCTTAGAATCGTCGTTCGAGGGAATGATGTCGAGAAATTTGTCTTGAGCCTTAGCCTTGAGACGCTGAGCGGTGTCGTCATTGTGTTGTGGCAGAGCATTGGTCCACATAACGTGACCTTCCTCGATGGCCTTGTCCATGGCTTGCGTGAAGAGATCCAGCTGGGTAGGGTTTCCAGAGTCGCCATTGTCGAGGTTCGGGTCAGAATCTGACATCAAAGCCACATGAAGCTTCAATTGTACGAATGGGATCGTGAGTTCGTTCGCCTTAGCAAGCATTTCCTCATACGAGATAACATCATTACTATCATCTCTGCCAACGAACAATCGCGTGGTGATAACGTTGATCAAGTCTCTAAGAGCGGGTGTCGACGGCTTCCCAAGAATAGTAGCCACCAAATTCGAGTCTTTGATGACAAGATTCTGTAGTTGCTTGATGATCGCTCGCCAACGACCCTTCTGGTCCAGAAGAAGATTCGACTTCCCAATGATACCACCAAGATCAGCGTATTCCTCAAAAGCAGCACGCATCAACCCAAGAAGATCTTTCGGATGTCTCAGCCAGAATATTTGCTGCTGAACATGAACACGATAGCTTTCTTCGAGTGTCAAGATGTCCGTTGTCGGCGGCTTAGTGGACGTCAGCTGCATAGCCTCCTGGAGGAACATTGGATTAATGGAGCCACCCCGAGGAATAGGATGCGCTGAGGCACTACTGAGAGCAGCCTTAGCAACCAAAGAAAGCTCGACACTCCCCAGACTAATCAGTAGAGGTACAATCTCTATCAACGGAGATCGAGACCTCTTGATCATGATGCGACTCAACCATTCGGTCATCCGCGTATCGTATCTGGCCGAGTCATAGACCCGTAATCTGGCCAAAAGGATCGCGAAAGACCGTTGCCTGTCACCTTCAGAGGCCTTCCAGCTTCCCTCAAGTCCAGCAACCGTCATGCTAAAAATTCGATCGATAGTAGTAGCATCAGCAACAGTTCCCGTAGCCAAAAGATGCTCAATATCCTCGTGCAAAATAGCATCACCATCCGGAACCACCCCCGTCATGTTGTCCGAGACTGGCGAACAAGCATCAATCGCATTGTTGCGATCAATCATGCGAAGCTTAGACCGAAACTCTTCGTGAACAGTATCTTGACCCTGGATTCGACTGGCGACGCTGGCCATAGCAGCCAAGAAAGACCGCTGGCCGTTAGCCTGTTGGTCGTCGAGGTTGTGAGCAGCTTTCCATAAGAGGTCGTAGATACATCTACTTTCGCCGAGAGCAGCGAGGCAAACATAGTTGGCATTGAGGGTATCCGCACAGCAGGCCAGGACCTCTGGGTCGTTACTCATAGAAGTTGAGCGCAGAACCGAACCGAGCATGGAGAAATCGGAAGCTGCCTCCAAGATGATACGGGCAACCGTGAACGTCGCAGTGTGAATAGGAGGACCGTCAGTACGAGAGAACCGAGTCTTGAACGCCTGAGCAATGGCTGAGCCAACAGCAGTCTGAACCACCCGGTTACTCTTGCGCATCGGAGCAGAGAGTTTTGTGACTGACACCAGTGGTTGAGTATCATCAGTGCCGGGGTAAGGCATACCCATACATTGCATGACTTGACGCAACGCTGCTTGCACGTCCTGAGCCTCATCCGCACAGCTATATCCACCACGACGCAGCTGGTTTTCTCGGGAGATGGCCGTCTGAGAGTCCAAAGAGCCGAGAGGAAGTTCAACTAACAATCTTGTCGTACAAGGACCGTCTGGATCGACCTCTTCGCGCTTAGTTATACCACCACGTGAAATTAACCAGTGAACATATCTCTGAACAACCAAGTTGCCAGACCGCACCAATTCAGATACCAGGATGTACAAGGACTGTTTCTGTTCCTTCGCGTCCGTTGGGATACTGTCGAGAAAGTCGAGAAGAGCCGAAGTAACATCGATTCCCATACGGGCACCTTCGCGGAGAAACCGAGCAGCAATATAGACTTTGCTAAAGCCAGGCCTATGCGCCGAGGTACCCCATTCTAGCAATGTTTGTGCTAAAACAAGTTTGTCGTTGGCAAGACTCCAGCATCTCTGAATCGCAGGTTCTGTAGGTGGCGTGAGCATCGTACCGTCGAGTAACCGGACGAGTTCTTGCCGTCCTGTCGGTTGTGTAGAGGTTTTCGAGGCAAGTAGCCAATGATTTCGTGAGTTAATGATATTGAAAGCGGCTATCGAAACGGGGTCGAGGGCGATGCATCCGTATAATGAGTCCTTGTGCTTGAGCCATGTGTCGGGTGATATAAAACTGTCAGGATTCGTCCTCATGATCGATTTAAGGTGAGTTATTAACATTTCGTGTAGTAGACTCGAAGGTTCTGTATCCGAATCATTACAACTCTATCAATTATTAGTAGACGTTCCAAAGAATCAAGATCTAAATAGTTACCTACCGTTGTGAGGTGTGTTAAAAGTGATACTACAAGGCGCCGTCCATTCTTTCGTGACTTGAGCAGATCTCTCCAGTATGTTTGTGTAATGATTATCCATAACGGGAGTCGAGAAGTCTGACTGTTCTCTAATGATTGCACCAGCCAATCTATATAATGGTCGCGATCTAAGAGACCCTCGGCATATAAGCTAGCAGCAAACCGAATGCTGTACAATCATGTTAGTCTTATTCTCTATTTCCATGTCTCTCCAGGGAAGGCACTTACGCATAAGTCATCTTCAATTTCCACTCGTGGATAGGCCGCTCTTCAGAGATAGCCAATGACTCGACGAACTGTTCCACAAACGAAGTCCAATCCCGGATCCATTTAGTCTCTCCGCCAATGATGATAGCCCCGGATGCTCCCTTCCGCTTAAAAGCCCTGATCTCGTTTGCTCCGACACACTTAGCCAACCAGACCGCCCGGTCCACAGGCACAGACTTACTGAGACAATTCTCCAGGAGAGACTTTCCTCTGATACCGTGGGGGATCGTCCGGCTAAGCTTTCGTAATGATACTGCGGGGTTCGCAAGATCCTTAAGCCATATTTCACGCTTGGTATCAGTCAGAGTAACTCGAGGTGGCGGTTTGAATGTTGATGATGATGATATTTGACCAGTGTAACGACGCTGCGCCATAACACTAGCAAATATTGTTGATAGGGCATTCAGGCCTGTCTTCTGTTTGATAGACGGGAGTACAAGGCTTCGTGCGGTGTCTGTCTCATTGTGCCCAGCAGCTCCCTTGTCAAAGTAGCCGTGTTTGATGATGCTATCAGTCATTTGATCTTCAGAGTGTGCTCCAGTCCAAGGAAAGAAGTCCGCGAAGCCAGAGTTGGTAGCCCTAATGATAGTTGGGGTACCTGCATTGGCCCTGAGAATCGGGTCCGGCTTCCAACCCACGCGAAACTTAGGAGCGTCACCCGGCATCTCGAGAGACCAGGCTTTTGGTCTGGGGCGGGTAGATGACTTTTTCTCTGTTGCTGATGGGGCCGTGGCAGGCTTTGGTGCTGATCTCGCAGCCAATTGCGCCGATCGTGATGGGCGCAAGCGGCGTCTTGGAAACGGTATGGGACCGTCGTCGATAAGCTGTGCACTCGGAGTGCCAGTGGTGCTGGGGTCCGTCATGTTGATATCGCCAGGGCTTTGATGCATACCGGGCGATGCAACTATATCCTGGTTTGGCGGCAATATGCGCATAGGATTCAAGTTTATTGGTGCATCAGTTTGCGAGGTGCGGAGAACTACCGAGTCGCTAGAGACCTCCGTCTTGAGTCTGGAGCCGCCCCGTCGCGGCATGGAGCCAAGGCGACCTTGGGTAATTGAAGATTCAGGCGAGTCCATGTCGAAAGCATTTTGGTGCTGTGTGGAGGGCGACAAGTCGCGGCGAACCGGCGATTGTGTATTGAGCAGTTGCTGTGAGAAGACCTGCTGTTCGGAGCGCTGTTGCTGGTATAGTTGCTGGTGTTGAGCAGCCAATTGGTGTTGCAGGTGTGGATTCTGAGATTGGTGCTGGGCGAGTTGTGGATTATGCGCGAGGGTCGAGGGTCCAGCGATTGTACGTTGCGGTAGGCGTTGCTGAACACCCGTAGGGGTCCTGGAGGTCATAGTTGGGACTTGTGATGTTCCATGGCCGACGAATTAGGGCTAGGGGACGACTGGCCGCGGCAGAAGCCGGTTGTCGAATGGCTCTCGTTGGTGTGAAGGCTGAGTCGATAAAATACAATACTTTGATTAAGCGATTGATAAAAATTCGAGTAGAATAGATGATCAATAACAGAAGGTCCGGCTGGTTAATGAGCGTTGGCCGCTGGAATGGACGCCTAGTGTTGATGGATAGTTGAGGGCCGATGGTAGATAAGTAATCGTGATGCGAGGCAAGTTGATTTTAGTACCAATGGCTGCTACGGTCCAGTGCGTTTGTAGGCGTCTCTGCGTGCGAATGGTTGGCAATAGGTTTATTGTATGCGGAGTGTATATAGTGTGTCTCGAGTGGATGCGTAGCTGACAAAATCCAAGTGCAATTGGCTAAATGCTGAAGAGAATATGAATAATGGTTCAAATATGCGTATAGTGTCGCTGAATTTGTAACGTCGATAATGTTGAGGTTGGTCTACGATGATAGTATGTTGTAGTCGTAGTAGTTGTAACAATATCGTGATTTTCAAGATGATGAACTTGGGTCAAATGAATGAATGAACGAAGAATAGACAGATTAGTCGATGGATGGCGACAAAATCCCGAATAATGGAAGTCTAAGCAATAGGTTGAGGTCGGTGTGTGAAATAGAAGAGGCAGAGCGGAACAACCAAGCAGCCAACAATCAATTGTGAAAAGCCCAGGGCAGACCACAGAAAGTCCAACTCAAACTCAAATTGAATTCCAGCGGAAGCACCAACTAACTTTCGTCAAACGCAGGTTCCAGTTCCTAGTTCGCCTTTGTCAGGTTTAGTTGTTAGTCTTACTCGCGCATTCTTACTGCCACAGGTGTTTGTTGCCAAGGATTACCTTGGAGAGGGAGTGGCGAATGCTGGGTGTCTGTGGGTAACAAGAGATTATTGGATTTTGGAGAGAGCAAAACCCAAGGTACATTTCTGACGGTGGTGGTGGTGGTAGCAATTGTGTGAGTTGGGCCCTAAATCGTAACAGCTTGCAGATGTTATAATTGTGAAATCCTGATTATTCATCAGATCCAACTATTGGACAATGGAATGAATTGAATGGTGGACTCTCGACCGGACTATACCCCAGATCTCACAATAATAAAGGGATTGAAGATGAAGAAGCCTAGTTATAAAGCTCATCACGTTTCACGATACCAAGTGTTCTGAAAATTAAATATCAACAACGTAGATAAAGCCTACGAAAAGGTAACCCTCAATCACTAGCAGTCGCCAAAATTACCGACCTGCTTCCCAGTTACACCATATCAGGCGAACTAAACTGGAATATGAGAAAGTCCAAAGTGGAGGGCGATGGAGAGAGAAGGAGGGAAAGGTGACCCCTATGTCCCCATAATCTCCATAATTTCCCCAACGATGCTTAGCTGAACGAGCTCTTATGTGGAGCCTGGTGTTCACCTCCACTGCCTACGCTTGCACTCTTTATGGTGATATTCCAGTCATTCTTCCAGATAATGATCATCCAGCTACCGATTGCCATTTTCAGTGGACCTTTCCCTTGGGTTTCCTGCTTGATCATCTTAGTATAGGTGTTATCGCCTGCAGCTATCTTATAAGCGGCAGGTGCTAATGCGGCCGCAACGCACTGCAGCGCAAGTCAAGGCAAGCGCGGGAATCCAGGGAAGGAAGGAATATAGAAACCCAACACCACCTCGTTATTCATTCAGTCAGGTCCGCATCGTCTTGTCTGGCCGACGGTGAGTAGTAATCTTTTTTTCTAGGGCGGCTTACTGGCGTATTCTTTCATTGTTGGATGGAATTTACAGACTCGTTAAAGGTTGCACTACGAAAGCATACCATGGGTCACAGAATCAAGAGAATGAATCTTTTTTTCTGTCCTCGGAGGCGAAATCGCGGTGTTTGTCCAATAGTATGTGAGGGATTCCTTCCGCCATTGCATTTACGGATAAACTTCCCGGGAAGGTAATCGCGTGAACTAAAACAGTTACCTAAAGTAATCACCCAAATCACCAGTCACAGAACTCTGAATATCTGGATATTACTTGCGTCCACATGATTGCTTCATGAACCATTAAAATGACTTATTCACAACAGGACGACGATCTGTCTCTAGTCAATTATCCCGCGGCGGTCCTGGTTTTTGTGTTTTACGTTGTCGGGTACAGCTTCGCCCCTAACACGGCCACCTCACTTCCCTCCCTTTTACAAAAAAATATGCCGGTCATAACGCAAGTATTTCGCCAGCCCATTAAAACCCAATGAAGCAACAAAGCAGCACAGACATTAAAGTGGATAAGGTTCCGGCTGAGCTGTACTGCCAACACCACCATTACCAAGCCTTTATCCTTTCCGTTGTTCATCCGGCCTTCGAGTAATGCGGGCACTCTGGAGATTGCATGATCCGAAATGGGAAGCAAAAAGCCCCTATTGTTTGGCCATTTACTCTTGGGTGCTTTCTGCCTTAATTGTTCACAGTCGGCAACGCCTCAGCGACTCCGATGACATCGTGTTATATGGAAAGGCGACACAGCGACTCAAGAGATAAATAGTTAGTGAATCCGGTGCGCGTTCACTCTATACCGCCACCTGACAGCGTCTGCAACAAATCAATGTTTACTATGTGCACGCCCGGGTGTTGAGTATTGGCGAACCTTGTGACATTGGCTACGCTTTCTTCAACCTCGTGCTCTAGTACGAAGCATGAATGTTTAGTATGGTGCAATAATAGTAAATATTATTATTGATCATATTTCTTTGTTTGGTCGTTCATTTTTGGAATGTTAGTTGTGGGATATCTTGTGAGAAATGGGTCCGTCCTAATAAAGGAGGTATACTTCAACTTACATAAATAGTCAATTTACCTCAATATAAGAGAAACTTCTATCGCCATGCATAGAATCTTATCATCTCGGAGTTCTTAACTGGGCAATTATAGGGTTGCTATATAACCCTGAAATACCGACGGGAACCAGCCGAAACGCCCGAAAGCCGCCCTGGACTAAGTTAAAATTAATGTAGCTAACTCCGTATCCTAGGAGTTCCAATTACACATTATAATTTAAAAACACACATAGATTTGTCATAACAAGCGATCCAACGAATCTGGATTTCGCATCTCACGTTATCCATCTGTTGATTAGTTAATCAGCCAAATGGCCCCACTTTAATTATTTCACTAGCTGCCTCGTTATCGTGATAAAGTCATGTACAACCACATTGTCATCACTGCCGCCCCAGACTACCATGTAACTGACTACGTAAATCCTACCGCAATACTATACCAACTTGCCAAGTCACCCGGGGCTCCCGCTGCTATTTTCAGAGCAAATTTTGGGCATCATGCTCATTTATTTTACCTTCAATGTTGCATTTACTGGGTTGCGGGTTGGGCACATAGTGTATGTATATACATGTGGACTAGGGAAGGAATAGAGAAGAAAGAGATATCAGATACTACCATAGGAAATAGGAATGTGACGATGGGCGATGGAGGTATCGTGACGTAATGGTCGGGTAGGATGAGATTGGATAATGTGACGGGTGGGGATCGGAGGAGAGAGGGGCATTTTAATTCGGTGGTGGTCGGCGGGGAGGCGTTATCTTGAGATGTCGGGCGTAACCTTATCTTAGAGTTACTGATGATTACCCAAGTGGGGTTATGAAATGAGGTCTTGCGGTCTTCCGCACATAAGGAACACTGAACAAATCAAGACGATCATCCGAAAACAAGGCGATAACCTAGCCCGTTCTGGTGAAACCAAGAAACTCAAATGATGTCGATCGCTGAAAAATTAGGGTTTTAACAAACAAGGGTCCTTAGTACCTCTTACCAAATTCCGAGGCTCGATCTGAGATCCATTGGTCATCTCAACATCATTCCAAACAATTCGTCTGACAACCCCACCTGCTAAACAAAGACTTACCGTATTTATTAAATTTTCCATGCGTGGTGTGCAGTTGTGTGATACAGCTGGAATATGGGGACTAGCCGATGGAACAAATAAGCACGGCGTGGTTGTTTGCTAGCTAGGTGACTGACGGACGGTGGACATAGATCCGGATTAGGACTAGATAAGGGATGCAGAATTTGCGGCAAGTTTATGTAAGCGGATGTGAGGGGAGCTGAGAGACGGATACGGGATGTGGATGATAGGCAAGTGGAGAGGGGATGGGGAGTTGAATGTGAACACAATTTGAGATATTAGTGTAAATATTGCTTAGGACATGGCTATCCATGGAGGTTGCAATGAGTGGGATTCAAAAATACTTTGCAGGTAAGTATAATAATAACCCTATACAGTGCAGTGTCATTCACATACATCAATGTATGTACGGACATCTAATATTTCGCCTAGATTGCCTTTGCTTACTTAGTACTAACAAGAATCTCCCAATCATGCTTGTCCTGGAGAATGGAGCCATCCCTTGCAGAAATCGACGGCCAATAGCAGATCGGTAGTCATCCAACCCAACTGGGGCAATATTTGACGACCCGGCCGATACCAACAGCCGACTCCGATATTGAAAGATTGCTGTCTCCACATACAATACCAAGCAAAGTACCAAAGGTTGAGCATGTACACTATAGCTATTTGTTGTTCTCTTTTGATTATTTACATCACTGAATATCTCATAATTACCGGGCGAGTTCCGCTACAATCTCGTGAACCCATTTTCTATGACATCTTGCGACCAATTTGGGTAGGTAAATGAAAAGACAAGAGAAAACCAGGGCAAAAACTAGTTTCCATCAAATATTCATTATTGCCCTTATTTCTCGAATATCACAACCCATGGTCGACTAATGCTGCTACCTGTGCGTCACTATTGAGATAACAGTGAAGACACAAACTTCTCTTTCCTAATATTCTACAAATAGGAAGATTTATTCTGAAATTACGAAGAGAGACATAGTCGGTGCTAGCTCAATGGCGGCAAGGGATATATGGAATATGAGATTGACATGATGGAATCCTGTGGGGGTGACCGAGTGCATACGAAAGGGAGGTAACTGGCTGAAGTTAATATAGTATAATTAGCCTGTACAATTGTTTTAATGAGGTAGATAACCTGAATATGACTGTATTGTACTTGATTTACCACAGAGCTGTGAGTAGTGACAAATGGGAGGGATCACGGGAGAAGTTCGGTTCTTGACCATCGGCCCGGATATTAAAATTGCGGAATATATATTATGTATATCAGTAATTGTCATAGCTAGAAGCGGTGATATTATTTACATCGCATCACACGTGATTTGGTGCAGGCACTCTAACGCGGACCGAGTTACACAAGATGATATCCCGGTATATGCTAGAGGTAGTCGACGGATATATTGACCTTGGACTGAGAACAGGATATATATACAACTATACCGTTGTTATTAGTATCCCAATTATATTATATATATAGATAAAAATACCGCGTGGTTATCGATGCTTTGTCATCAGCCGATGACTTGATCTGCGGAGATTTGTGTTGTTCAGCACAAGCGGGCGGGTTTCCGGCAAGTTAGCCGATATTTTATGAACATGAGAAGCTCAGTCTTGCTTCTACAAATAAGAATACAAAAAGAAAACCAGAACCGGTAGTTTGTCCTGTAAATTAACAAGTACACTCTGGCTGATGGGTGAGGAAAACAAAAAGAAAAAAATCCCAAAATGACACATAATCCAGGAATCGAACAAAGCATTAATCTAAATCATTACTGAATAGGAGCGATTAATGTTACTATTACTCCAATTATACATTGCACATCTGATGGTGTCTTATCATTCATTTAGATCCTTCCATGAGGATACTAGATCTCAAGTCTCACTAACGTGACATCAACATCGCTTTCGAAACCATTAGGGGTGTTTCTCAAGCGGCCAAAATGTTTCACTTGTAGTGGACACCGGTGAACGTGATGTAGAAACGAGCGCTGCTTTGCGAGTGACAAACGGGAGTATAGATTGATGACTTATACTCGGGATCTTTAGTCAGTGATATCCAATCCTTCAGTGCGTCTGCGTTAGATTAACAACATCCTCGACAAACCTACAAGTTCGGTCGATCCTTCTCCTTTTCTGCCATGGCATATTCGATCAGATGCTACGAGCTCCGCATAACATGTTGGACCAAACTCCCTTTATGGTGGTGTTCGCGAATAGCTTTACTGTTACAGTAACCTAGAAAGTCGAGAAGAAAAATATGTCTATGCTTTGGTAGGTATGAGTATCGAGTAACCTGTCAATATCTGGGAAATGGTGCGATGAGGGGGTCCCGAAGGGTCTAGAGGGGATCGGGGACAGGGGGCAAGGTGGTATTCTTCGGGTAATCAGGGTCTTGTTTCATGAGGTGAAGTAGATGGAGATTTAGGTGCTGATGATCAGAGGACAATAATGATAAATGAAGTAGAAGAAGATAACATTGATCAATATAAAAGTATTTATAAAATTTGGAAAAAAAATTAACGGATTCTTCCAATGTAGAATGCGGAGAGAATCCTCGTACCACGTCAACCCATTGCCAAGACCCGTCAAACGATTATCCGTCTACAACCCATCTCCAGCACGGATATCCGACCATGAGAAAACAATCAAATCACCTCCCTAAACCCCATTGTTGATTACCAACTACTTTGAATTACCGATAGGAGTTTACGGGACAAAGAGTCCCCTGTCCTCGAATTTCATAGTGGCGAGGAAACATGAAAAAGAGAATACTGTACGAGTAAATTTGTTTAAACGGTAATGCATGACAATTGGCGAGAATTCGCTGATAATTGTATAGGTAGTAATAAGAAGTAATTACACAAAAGTGACTACTTGCATTTATTGACATAGAAAATATATACAAAAGAATTGTGAAATAAGATGTAATGAGATTCTCAGACGCTTGATACCTTGCAGATATCCAGGTCTTGACATATAAGAAATGTCACTCCGGCATAAAGCTAAATAGACATTATATTGTAGTCAAGAGTCTCACACTCTCCAACCGCTTAGCAGGAAGCACCTGATGGGACGCCTTTGCATTCGGACGAAGTCTTGCCACCAGTAACGTTGATGTTCGACCAAGTCCACTTAGAGCACGAAGCGCATATAATGTAGACGTTAGTACCCGAAGACTTGACAGTACCGTTGACATTATTGATAGTAACATCGGTGATCGGGACACCAGAAGTAGGAGTACCAGTAGGAGACCCGTTCTGGTAATCTTGCTCAATGACAATACCGTATGTCGTAATGTTGGAGAGCGAGATGGTGTCGTAGGTGATATCGGAGACGGAGCCTGTAGCACCAGAGACGGTCTTGATGCGGACACCGTTGGCGGAGTTAACAATCTGGGAGTTAGAGATAGTGACGTTGGCAACGGTGTTGTCGCTTCGACCACCAACAGAGCCAATGGACAAACCGTGACCACCCGAGCAGTAACCCTTGGTGAAGGTGATGTTGGTACCGGAGTTAATCGCCAAACAATCATCTTGGTTTTTCACAGTAGCACCGTATATGTATACACCATTCGACGACCCGATATCAAAAGCATCAGTGTTGTGGCCACCGGCAGAGTCACCCGCCGAGTTATCAATCTCGACATTCCAGACCTCGAGGTTATTGGCCTGGTTAATGCTAAAGGCCTGAACAGGAGTGTTGAGGACCTTGAGAGCAGAGATCGTCGAATTGGTGAGCTTGTGGGCAGCGAAGAACTTAGGTTTGGTCTTGCCGCCGTTGGAGCCCTTGGTGTCCCACCAGCGGGCACCGTCACAGTTGATGGTGGCGCCAGAAGCACCGTACAGGTCAATACCAGTGCCGGCAACGGAGATAAGGGGGCCCTCCCATTCCTTGTAACCGAAGGTGGTGGTACCGGAGAAAATGACCTAAGGAGAGAGGCAGGGTTAGTAGGGTGCTTGCTATTAGAAAGGAGTGTTTACTGAGAGGGTAGCTTACCTTGGTGTTGTCAGCCAAGCTAGTGAGATCAAGAGTCTCACCAGCAGGGACGGTAATGTTGCTTAGAGTGACAGTCGAGCACTTGGATGCACCGCTCTTGGCAGCAGCGGAAGTAGTAAAAGTACAAGACGAAGCTCTGGACTCAATGGGGCCAGCAGAAACTGAGGCAACGGCAGCAACCAGGAAGAAGAGAGACGAGGATACCATTTTGGAGAGTGGTAATAGTTGAGTTGATGGTAGAATAGAGAATGTTGTCAAAACGAGGATGTAAATCTTGGTGATTATATATATATATATATATATAAGATACACAGTATCGTAACGAGAGACAGACAATGAAGGCAGAAAAAGAGGACTTTCAATAGGAAAGAGATGCTGGCAGAGAGCAGTGAAGAGAAAAGGACCAAGAAGAGCATTAGAGATACGGATATCACGGTTTCTTTATACAATCCCGAGATAGTATAGCCTCCAATGCCATACTTATCGACTCCTTGTCTAGCCATCCTCCTACAGACTCCCACTAGTATTGTCTTCTCAATTTCCTAACGTTATTCTTCCTTCCACTTGCCGTAACAAAGTTCCTGACTAGACCTATTAACCCGAGTACCTAACAACAATACCTCTCCCTCTAGCCACCAGTCTCCCCATTTCATATTCGCAGATCCTTATCATCTCATCTTAACCCATCTCATTCTATGGCCTCGCCTGAGACAACTACCATTCCTACCCCCATCTGGTAGCTAAATAGAGCTTCTCTAGAACACTAACACACTCAACAATCCCTTCTTTCCTCTCTCCGCACCTGGTCCTTTATTCTTCCTTCTTGTACGTCCCCAAAGTATTACCCCACCAGACACTTTAACTGTTCTTTTCTCGGGGCTTCGTTAATTGCGAATGTTGTCTATTGCGGGGCCCCTTAGGACAAGTTGTCAATTTCATGAAGAGATAAGAAGCTTATCTGGGAAGTCAGAAATATATCTGCTTACATTGAGGAAGTGATAAATCCGGCAATGACTTGTGCTTCTGTAGTCGTAAAGATCATAGGTTAGAGTGACCTTGTAACTGCTCATGTCAACTACAGGTGTACATTGATTTCCTCTTTCGATATCTTAGAACCCCGCATTAATCTCTGCCGGTCTTCATCCATAGTTTCCTCAAATGACTCTTTTTGTTTCGGATTTTCAACCTTTTACAAAATAGAAAGAAAAAAACGACTTCTTTTTCGGGATTTCCTTCATAATTGATTTTGTTAGTAACTATTACTATGATTTTTCCCTCTAATCACACCACCAGCTGTTGTTTAAATCCTCGGATCGTCTGTTTCACTACAGAATCGCCACTATGCCCATTGTCACCTATTTCCAAAATAACAAAATGAACATAGAGAATACACTATTTCTCGCTACCTTGATTACGTCGTCTTACCTGGTCAATTCTCCATATCCCTAACTTTCCACTTAGCGACAGTCTCCCACGACTAGTCCCGTATTCCCCTCTCATCTTATTTTTCGAAACACCCTCAACTCCAATCCCCTAACGTCACCTTGAAACCCCTATCCCACACAAAATACGCCATCACCAAAACCTTACGGAATAAATCCCACAGAGAGCAACAGCCGTCACCCAACCTTCAATTCTTCTAACGCTTGCTACTGTATAATCCCCGAATCATATCGAAAGCCCCCTTTGCCCGTGCCTAGCAAAGGACCCTTTGTCAATGTTCCTCCTCCGTCTGTCAGCTGCCCGTTGTTGTCTCTATAATGGTGATGATCAGCCGTTGTCTGCATGTTCGGATTGAAGTTTGTGCTTGGCTAGGGACACTGTAATGCATAATGTTGCGTTGTTCTAGGCCGTCCTGGAGACTGAGAACGAGTATAGATGCATCAATCAGAAGAAAGAACACGACTGTGTTGTTGTTGTTGTTGTTGTTGTTGTGGCAATAAGCATTGTTTGATAGCTTGATTGTTTTCTTGGCTTCTGTGGGTTGGTTATTTGAAGATATGGAATGACTCCAGACTACTAGGTAGTTTTGGAATAATTATCTGTTAGATAGAATTGAGCATCACTATCACGCAACTTCAAGATATATCCATCAATAGCTCAATTCCAGAGCCTTGATTTCTCTCACTTATTCTCCAACCAATTCCACCCATGCTTTTCCGGGCATTTATTTCCCCAGTCCCCATTAAAAGCCTCGAGAGGCGGTAGGGGGACCCCGTGTGCACTTGCCCTCTCTATGCTCCCCAGTCGGATGATATTGGAGTGTTCGTCGCGAGAGGGGCACGTGTTGGTGGGCAGTCTAGCAATATGTTCTTTGAGAAGACTGACACATTGTAGAAGACCGGATGTGACTTTGTTAGTAATGAATGGTTGGGACTTAGGTCTAGATTCGGGAGCTGTGATTTTTCAGTAGAGATGCGAAAGGGTCCCTTCAAATGATTTGAAGACCGATGTCACCTGCCAGCTGTAGCAAGATAATGAGACTACAATACATATTGTTTAAAACAGCCTCAAGAAAGGTTCCACATTTCCAACCATGGTTGGCCCCAAAACATCATAGGAAGCATCAATATATCGGAGTCCGATGCGCTCACGATCGGTATCACGGTGCTAATATCCTTGGATTGAAAATTCAAGGAACAAAGTGAGCAAAATATTGTGTCAGTCTGTATTGTTTTATACTGGTATTAAGCAAAAGCCGCTCCGTAGTGTCGGACAAGAAACAAGCCTGGGTGCACCTATATTCATCATGACTTGCGCGCGGGAAAGCAACGGCTATTCACATGCCACACAACGCCACATATTCATTCAGCCACACATGTTATCGCCAACTACATCATACAATCCCGCAACTTCCAAGAACCCATCGCAACCACCACATTATCCACCAACCCCCACTCCCCGCCAAAATGTCCACCAAGAAAGACCAGCGCCGCGCTGATCTCAGTACGTCTACTCGAAATACCCCCTCTCATACCCTCGCCCCTGCGATCCTGACTCGATTTCCCCTCGTCGCATCCGCACGCCGATCATCGCATACGGTACTCTCAATGGCAACCCATGACGCAACTTGATTGCCACATCAAACCAAATATTTCAAGACCCTTAGCTGATCGCAATATCAATAGTCGTTCCCTACCAGGAGCCCGAGCCGAACAAGAATGACTCGGTAGAGATCTCGTCGACTTTATCGACTACCATGCCCATGGCTGCCATGATGACGCGTAACCGGTATTTTGGTTGGTAAGGTATATCATCTGATACGGCGATAGATTTTAGTTTCTCATCTCAAATTATGTCGTTGTGTTTTTCGCTCTAAGTTGGGATGCATGGCTAACAATCATTAGGGGCTCCTTCATCTTCAGTCTTCAGAGCTGGCTGGGCGAGTCCGAGAGCTCCCGAAAGAGTTCGAATGCCCCTGGGTACTTTGCTGTCGCCATTTCTCGTATGTACACTCTATCTCCCATTCATTTCTTGCAAAACTCTGAAACTCCCTCATCTCCCCTTTGCGTCACCATCAAATAACAAGGACTCCCCGCTAACTCTCAATCACAGTCATGGCCCTCGTTGTCACCTACCTCCCCATGTTCATGCCCCCTCCGATTTCCCGGGGCCCTGGTTCCCTCGCTGAGGCTGCCGCGGCCGCGTCGGTGGCGCCGTTGCCGTTGGTTTAAATAGTAGTGTCCGGAAGCAAGTTCGGATGGTTGAGGTGATGTGAGAGTAAATATTAGATAGCATGTATGATTTGGATGGTAATTTAGAATGGGCGGATATACCTATTTACTTTATATAAACTTAATGAGCAAAATAAGTATCAAAATTTACCTAGATTACAGAGAATTACATATCTGTTTAGAACCGGAGGTAAAGTCAAGGAATTACTGATAATTACCTAACCCTATCAAAGTGGTAGGGTTGACAAAAATAAATGTGCCATAACCATGAATCGAACATGGATCACCACGGATCTTTGTATTATTAGGAGGTCCCAAAACCACAACGTGATATTCTAACCATTAAACTATTATGGCCAACAATTGTTAAACTAATCTCTAAGTTTTGTGTATATGTAGAGTGACTGTGCATCATACTTAATGCATTTGGATATCTCAACTACCAATTGTGGTCACTACAATTGACCGGAAGTTACGCGATGAGCTGAATGACTAGCCGATGTTCCAGCGGGCCTGTCAAGATGGCTCTAAAATGGGTTGGTACATTGGCATTTCGGCGCACTGACCAAGATTGACCGCCGGAGAGTTGTAGCCTGGGTCGCGAGTCGAGAGCGAAATGATGTATTCCACGTAGTTTTACGAGTCTAAAAAATTGAGTGGAGTTGTTCATGTATATGGATTCTGAAAGGATGCGGAACTCTATGAGCTGAAGCGAGGACTCGGCGCATGTGTGTGTTGGCTGGCGGTTAACTCTAGGTCTTAGTGGTGTTAAACGCTGGAGTTATGGGTGTTTGGGATTTGAATGGAATTGCCTGATTGGATGAATATTTGGGGAACTGGCCAATGGGAAAACGGAATGAATGATAGTTGCTATTGTTTGAATCCTGATCATTACAGTGAAAATTATGTAGAGTGAAGACTGGCTGGCTACTCTCTTCAATGTACCAAATATTGTAGGTAAAGGGGATAGTCATTGAGTTAGTGGAATTCCATTAGGGCAAGGTTCGTGTGCTCGTTCGCTTCTGTAAAGTAATCGTGCTAGACTTCGTTTCACACCTAACTGAAACGACGTCTCCTCAGCGTTCCTGACAACCCGTGTTACAGGTCCGTCTGCCAACCCATATCACGAACCTAGATACTGCTGAGCACACCTAGCAGAGATACCTAAGTGGTGTCTATTTGCCCAAGAAACATAGTAAAATCATAATACATACTATTCTTTTAATCACCGAAACAGCTCACCATCTTCTTAACTAACAATCAGCTCCCCAGATCTACCCACAAATACAAAACATCAGTCAATACTATCCATCCACCAATTTCTCGTCCGTGCAACCCATTTATCTTCCCATCACTGCCACCAACCTGTTGCTACTATTTTCCCTTTCTTCCCCTCCGAGCCTTCTCCACTCCAATCTTCAACATACGACTCTATATCTCTTGCCTTCTCAACAGCTGGACTGTCGATTTCTTATATACTATATTCAACATCACTTTTACTACCTCCTAATTCCACGACCTCAACGAAATATACTAACAAGTAATACCTCCCGGACCGGATCCTCCACAAACCCGCCCACCTACCAAGATGCAGTCCACCGCTACCCTTTTCTCCATTTTCGCCCTCGTCAACATGGCCGCGGCGTCCATTGTTGTCACACCTGTGTTTTCAGACCAGGTGTTGAAGACCAAGAGTGTTGGTGATTGTCCCTATGGTGTCGTGACGCCCCAAGGATGCGCGTAAGTTCATATAACACCTAGTTCGATGAATTGGAGAGTGAACGGAATGCTGACAAGTGCGTATATATAGTCCCCTTCGCAAGAGGAAGACAACCAAATAAATAAACAAAAGAAATTTATTTCTTTTGTTCTTAGATACCTCTCTTTCATTCGGCGTCCCGGTTTGCTTTTGGTGATGGTGTAGTTTACTCGATTCAAACTATTGACTGGGTGGCGATTTGACGAGCTATGTCCCGACTTCGCGTTTGGTTGATACTCGATCCTTTAATTAGTTGATGTGGATTCCTAGTACATATATATACCTATAGTAACAATAAGAAAAGTAGTTAAAGAGATGAAAGCACTCCAGAAGACAGAATCGCATATGATTGTGGTATTGCTATCAGCGACCGAAGCCCCGATCTGTGTAGTGTAGATGAAGTTATAAAAGTAAATAGGTATGTGCTAAATGCTACCCTCTATCAATAAATCAGCCTCACCCTTCACTCACATACCCCTCAGCACTGAATATCATACTTCTTGCTCAAATCTGAGTTCATTACACCCCACGAAGTCTCATCCGCCGACGTCCCGTCATCGCCAACCGCCGCCGCCTTATTCGGCTCATCAAACGCCTCAAAAGAAAACACATTAAAATCCCACTTAATCATCCCACAAACCCCTCCTTGAAGAACCTCCCTGCATTTTCCACACTCGGCACCGCCTGCTGGTATTTGGTCCCCTTACTCGGCCACCCTGTCTCGCCAACCCACAACTCGGGCTTATCCACACTCCCGCTCACACTCTGAATGTGCTGGTACGCCTGCATGATCGAGTCGAAAAACATGCTGGTAGCATTGTTGATGTCTTGGCCTTGCCAATACGAAAAGGCGTTGGTAAGAATCAAGTCGGCGACCTCAACAACGGCGTTACCAGTTCCATCCTGGAACTTGTTCCACGAATCGGCGGTGCCAACCTTGAACTGGGGTGCCGACTCCTTGAAGTCCTTGAGCTTGGCAGCGAGCTCTTTGCCGGTGAATTCCTCCCGGTACAGGGTCTCAGAGCCGACGGTGACAGCATAGATTTGGTCTTCGTAGCCGGAGGCGTTGTCAATAATCGCGGCTTTGTCGAGCTGGTACGACTCCTCGGGGTACGCCCTAGATGAACTCACATTAGCAAACAGCTCACTCCTCTGACCTATATCCGTATCCCTAGCTCCAATACGAGCCTCTACTCTCAACGTCATCTACTCATTCACCAACAATCAACTTCTAATATAAACTTGCCAAATGCCCAAAACAACCTGGAAGCCCTTTTCCTTCGCTGCCGGCAGGATAGTCTTCGCAGTGTCACACTGCCCCGCGGCGTAAACGCGCACAATCGTCGATCCACTGGCCGCCTTAATCGCGTCAAAGTCCTTTTTGTACTCATCCTGGCTTTTACATGAGTTATCTGGGTTATTCATGCCGAGCGAGAAGCCCAGCTTGCCGGACGCGGCGACGTGGGACGCCAGAGCGGCGGTGGTGATGGCGGCAGTAGAGAAACGCATGATGATGATGACGGTATATATATATATATATATATATATATATATGTGTGTGTGTGCTTGTGTGTGAGTAAAAGAAAATGAGACGAGACGGACGTGTTGGTGTTAAAAAGCGACAATGGAAAGAAGATAGAATTAACAAAAATCAAATTAATTACTTTTGATATGAGATTAATCTTATCTACCAAGAAGAAAGGAGCATTCAAAAAGAAAAACAAAAGAAGAAAAGAACATCTCTATACATATCACCAAGCCCGTCCAGGACAACCACCACCTCCTAACTCCCTCCTCGCCAAGCCCATCCATCACTCCCTTCAATCTCCATGTAACACCACCACTCACTCCCTATCTGTCTCTTTCACCCAATATAGTCCCCATAAACCTGCCAAGCATCACAATACCCTCCACCAACCCAGTAAACCCCCGTCCTACTCAGTCCCCGTCGATCACTTAATAAGCTTGAATTAGCCTAAAGATTAACCTTGTATTGAACTCCGGGGCCTCTCAGACTGCGTCAAATTTCTAGGCGGTCGTGATGAGGAGGAGACAGTAGAATGCTGTGGTGTAGAAGGTTCTCTTGATGAAGAAAATGAAAAGAATATATTGGCGAGGGAATAGAAGCGATACATTTGATAATACAAAATATGATCTAATTCTCAAATTTTATAGTCTCATGATAATTCAAGCGAGTATTAAGACTGCAGTGTTCACTATGGGCTGCTCAGGATCTCACTTCTGTCAACCCTGTCAACCTTAAATTTGTTAACCTTTACTCCCAATCCTATATATATCATGCATCAATTCTTCACTCTATTTATTCTCAACAACGCTTGGATTCATTCCCGATTGATATGTCTATGAAGACAAGCTATTCTATCATTGATCTGAAGACCTTGATAATGGAAGATACTCCAATCTATAAACGGATATTAAAAACAAATAACTCCATTCCAAACTCCTGAGTGATAATCAAGAGCAAAATTCTACCTCAACGAATGATAAAAGTAGAGAGCAACGAAGCTCAAAAGTTGGATGTTATGATACAACTGATAACAAAAAGTAGGATAACATATAGTGCATCTGAGCGAAGGGAAAACTCAACGCAATTTCTCACGTAATTACAGCCAGGGCTCCAAAAGCAACGATCGCCGCCAAGATAGTACTCTGAGTGGGCCGGTCTGCGCTGCTATCCGCGTTCATGGCACTAGCTCTGGATGTCTAGTTAGAAAAAGAGTCTGGCATAGAGCGACTAGAGTTGACCGACGTACCCTCTGAAGCGTCATTCGAGCCTGAGTCGCATTCGCCTACAAACTCTGTCATGTTGGCACCGGCGGGGATGAGCTGCGCATTGGAGCCACAGTTGACATAGGGCGCGAAGTGGAGGGCAGGAGTGTCCATGTCGTAGACCGCTGTTACACAAATCCATATTAATTACCGCAAACATCATTAGAAATAAGGCGGTGAATATGAAAACTTACTGTACACAGAACGAAGAAATGAATCACCTAAGAGTAACATCGAGTCAGAAGCTTCGACTCCAAGGTAACATTTCCTATTGCCAATTTTCCACAAAAAGTCCGAAACGGTAATGTGAATGGTATAATTACCAAAGGTAAAGTCAACGGAGCCCTGGGTGTCGCAAGGAAGAGAGTACATCTGATGAGAACGATCGTAGATGGCATTAAGCTTACTGACAAGTCCGGACACAACTGAGGGCGGAAGATAGGACAAAGTTGAGCCACTGTCGAAAAAGACCGGCACAGAAGAGTTAGAAAAGGTACTGGACTTGTCGTCAATCGTGACTCCGATAGAGCTCAATTGCACCCAGTATCTCCAGAGCTCCTGACTTTTGGAGGGCGGGATGATGGGCTCAGTGTGCAAACTACCCGAAAACTTTTGGTATCGACACCGCCAAAAGTCAAAATCCCACCGTCAGACTTATCGAGGGCACCGAGAGCCATGCCAAATCCGTGTATCTCGCTGATATTCTGTGCAACGAGCTCGTCAACGATACTGCGGTAACCCATGTTATACTTGTAACCAAACGAAAGACCCATGATGCCTTGGTTCATGTCATGACTGGAGTCGGCACGACCAAAGACAACCTGGCTTAACTCCACATCTGAACCGGGGAGAGCAATGTCGTCAGAGACATAGGTCAAGGCCACGGCGCCGATGCCATACTGAATCTGACTCCGCAAGGTCGACAATTTGCTTGAACTCGATTCTTCAATGTCGTAGTGACCGCTGGTAAGGCACTGGTGTTGCTGGGGTTGCGACTGGGCTCTGCTACAATCTGGGTTTACCCAAAGTTCCGAAGACCCGGTGTCGATAATTACGTTGACTTTCTGGGCGGGCGTCCCGATGTCGAGGGCAATGTTGTAGCTCACAGAAGAAAAATTGTAGATTTCGACATCAATGTTATCTTCGGAACGGCGGAGAACATTATTGGAGGGAACTTCTTTCGTGTCGCGGTTTAGCTTGAAAGAAATGGGTTTGGGAGGTAAGTTGAGAGACTGCTTGCTCGACATAGAAGGAGCACGAGCAACCGGAGCGGAGCGCTCGGTGATAGGTATGGCTAAGGCGAGGGTACTGGAGGCAATAAGACTAAACAGCAAAGAAGTGTGATGAAAACCCATAGTGGCAATTGTGATAAGTTATAATAACGTGCTGAAGTGCTTTAGCGAATCAAGGAAGAGAGCGAATATAAGTGAAACAAAAAGTTGACGAAGAGCAAAGACACAGCACGAAGCCAAAGTGGGCAAATAGAAAGATATTGTTAGATGCAGAGCAATAGAAAGGAATGAAGACAACGATATCAAAGCCAAGCTAAATAGGTCTAGGCGAGCACTCGGGAGAGAGTATGTGATGATGGATAATGCAAAGAAAATGAATGAATAAATTCGAAAAAAGAAGAAAATGCAGATAGTTAAAGAGGGCTTTCAGAGAAGAAATGAAGGTGAGCGAATATCTCCGGACCCGCAAAGTTGTTAGCCAAGGCAGTTACTCTCGTGGGACGGAGTCGTTCTTCTAGGAAGGACTAGTAGGAAAGGACTAGATGGGAGGAAAGAATGGGAGGGGAAACAAAAAAAGGAATGATATCGTGAAGTCGTCGGGCTTTTAGAGAACAGAAAGAAATAAGGAAATAATATATGAAAGCCGGTATTTTGTTATATATTTCCATAGTATATAGGATTACTTAATCAGCACACAATGTATAGAAACTTAGGCAATTCCTAGTCTCAACAGAGAAGGAGGACGATGGGTGAATCTAGAAGCGTAGAGTCTAAGGATGGCAATGTACGATGTAAACTACGTCGGTAATACCATGAGAGTCCCGAATAATATCGAAGGTGTGTCCCTAGGAAATCAGAAGGTTTGTTAGGATGACGGAAGACCAATCAATTCTTATTGAGCCATAGAAATTTGCATATAAAGTGACCACAGACGTCGAAATTGTGGTTTAAAAGGCTGGATATCAAACTAGGCTCCCATCTGATATTTCAGGATCAAAAACATTCAAGGAAGCACTAGCAATCGAAGATCGCCACCTTTGCGGGAGGCCTAGGTTTTATATTACATAATAACAGACTCAACTACTGTTTATATATTCTCATCACCTCTACAACCAACAAGCAGCTCGAAATATTTCAGCTCAACCTCAGAGAATGACGTGGATCTCGATATGGCTGATATGCCGTGGGGAGTCTTTCCGGTCAGGACTTGGCATGCAACTTGTGAGGAAGGACGTATATGTAGTGCTTTAAAAGGAAGCACTTTAGACAGGCGTCTCCCGGACAGCTAGAGGGATGCCCTGTTGCACTTGCAAACAATGTTTCATTTGCCACCGACTATTAATTGAGAAAATAGAATACAAAGTGGCTGAAGAGTTAAAGTTGGGTGGGAGTGAAGATAAAAGTGGATCCATGTTACTCGGACACCTGGCCGCAGTCATAATTCGGACAACACGACAGCGATCTTTATAGCCGACAAGAGGATGAATATATGAAGGTCTTTTTACTAGTAACAAGCATTCGTCTCTATTTATATACATTATACTATATCGACTTCTCATTCATAAAAGCCCCTCGATGATAATATAGCCAACAATCTCTATATCATCCTACTACGAGCTCGAGTGGTCTGTCCATAAATGTTCGGCTGGCATTTTTGTCCCAGGTTTTCGTGTCGATAGAGGCTTGGAAAGGAGACTAAGGGTCTTCTCCCATAGGCCGCCCCGCCAACTTCACGATGGCTTGGAGATGGATACAATTACTTTAACTTAAACAAGTGCCGAAGCCTACCAAAGGCCCACAGAAAGCTACGACAACATACCGTCGTACGCAATTTAGATTCCTTGAGTTATAATCCGCATTTCTGCTAGTCAACTAGGAATTTCTCACCATTTTTTCCATCGTTCCATCAATCAACAAGTAAACCTCGCACTTACACCTCTCGACTCATGATCCAAAATCAGTAGCCAGATCCAACACCCTTTGTCTCGGCACATTCCCTTCTCCAGCAGGTGTGGTCAACCGGCCCCCGGCAAAGGCTGGACCTGCGGGCCCCTAGAGGGATTTGAAAGTGCCTCCGCGTCGATCTGTGATCGGCATCGCGGCGTTGTTTCAGAAGTAAGAGTATTGAAGCCAGTGCGAATTACTCGGGATTCCTTATTCGTCCGTTTTGGTGAGGGAAAGGAAGGGAGTCCATAGGCGCTACATAGAAGTATGTGGATGCGAGTGTTGGGCATACTGTGGAATCTAAAGTAGTTGTTCTTTAGCTTCTTTTTTCAGATAGAGGGTGTCTTTTAATACGTGATGTTAAGAGGCTCTTTGGACACTAAATGTGTTTTGTGGTCATCAGCATGTCAACCACTTATTCATCATGTTGGACCCAAGCCTCTACATTGCACCGTAACCTGACGCCCTAGCTAATATACAACGCCACGATGTCTTGAAATATTCACGGTATCATTATATGATCCTTTGTCCCTCCGCCTCATATTCTGGGGCTCTTTTGAAGTTATCTCCACCTAGAGTTTCAATATTTCTCATTAGATTCTTCCGTGATCTACTACAATACAGCGGTATAGAACCGAAAGGTTTTGAGTAATACGTCTCATGCTTGATCGATACACCCAAAAAGCGCTGCCGTCCACCATTACCGATTTGGCATTCCACCATCCATAATGATCACTACCACAACATATATTATCAACCTTGTGTCTAGGGTTGCATGAGCGATTGTATTTCCCTTTTGTCGCAAATTTCCCGGAGACTTACAACGTGACGTTAAAATGCAGTGATGTACTGGACGGCAGAGGGCGACAGTTTGGAGGAGGGAGAGAAGATGGGCATTATAGAGAGAGAACAGATGACGGAGTGCGGCTGGAGAACTTATAAAGGTGTCGGTTAAGATGTATGGTAAGGGTTTATCATAAGATGGGATCCATATACAGTGAAGTCTATTTTACAATCATATTCTATATTTGTAATTTCGACATGCGAACTGGTGAATTAATTTTAGATGCTAGCATTCAACTTAGAATATTAAACATTTACTCTATCATCTAAGGCTTAAATAAAAACATATCCTTCAGCTCATCCTGCATAAAACGGTAATGCAATGCAACATTCCCAAGATGCTATGAAACTACTAAACAAATGAACCCGTATGAATCAACCACAAGCAATGTGAAATCAGCCCAAGACACGACTCGCTCTGCACTATCAGCGACACAAAAAAACGCCAATTTCCAAGAAAACTATCAAAACACTAAGACTATCTTCAAGCCTCGGTATCCTCAACGACTACCGCTCTCGGCGCATCCCCGTACAATTTAAACTGCACAAAGATGATGCTATCCTCTAGGATAGTCCCCGCCGACAATAAGCCATGGCGTCGCTTTAATTAAATACTCCTTATTCTGCGAGAAGGCGACCAGAGAGATCGTATACGTCAAGTTTCCTGTAAGCGACAACAGGAAGAACAGCAACGCAAGACCTTCGCAAGACTTCTCCTGGTAGTTCTTGTGAATCTGCGGAATGCGCGCGCAAAGGTAACAAAGCGCCGAAGCATAACCAAGCACTTGCCCCGCAATCGCTGCCGAGCTCCCGGCATCCTGGGCGGGCGCATCAGGAACATCACTACCACTAGTAGGATCCTCACTCCACGAGCCCAACTTGGTTGACATGTACCAACCTAGGAACCCGACACCGTAGACAGCCAACAAGCTCAGGGCATTGTGCAACCACGGCTTAGAATCTGGGGTCTTGTCCTCGCCGGGAATGACCTTACGGATGGGCTCGGCAGCCGTCTCAACATGCGTATGGTGCTGAATGTGCGACCCAGGGAGCCCGAAAGACGAAGAGTGCTGCAGGAGAGGCGAATCCTCGGTGGCAGTGTCGTCAGAGGGAGCGGCAGGGGGGATAGAGGCGATGAGGGCTTCGCGGGCCTTCTTGCGGGCGTTGAGGCGGTTGTAATAGAGGCATTGGCTGATGAGGATGACATCGGCGAAGCAGAAGTATACGGAAAGGGCGAGGGCAGTCGGGGCGAGACCAGTTAGGAGGGCACCTGGGAAGAGAGATTGGTATTAGTGATGCGGTGTTGCTGATTAGGGTTGGGTGATGTTGCATCACGAGGCGCAATGCCGATGGGTAGAATGTAGTCGCGTGAGACCACATTCACTGATAAGGATGATTTCGACTCAAGGCACTAGCCCATGCATATATGCGAGAAATATTGCGCTCAACTTACCCGATAGATTTGTGATGTCACCGCAAAGCCATATGAACAAAAATGCCATAGACAGGCCGTCGGCGCTTTGAGATTGGTAGTTGGTAATGAGCTGGGGAGTCTGTAGGCGGGAGTGGAAAGATGCAGTTAGTAAATGGAGAGGCTTTAATGTGGTGGGATATGAAGCAGAAGCGCATGGGCTGAAGAGAGACGCACCAAGAGACATATCCACGCGGCGAGACTGATACTGCCGAAGATTCCAGAGAGGGCGGTTCCAATATCTTGGCCAGTGGCGAGAGCCAGGCTGGTGGCTATTAATGAAGCCATGATGAGACAAATGTGTGGAGGAGAAGGTATGGATCGCAAGATGTGAGAACAACTGATAGGGCTGGTGACGATGCGATAAGGGACAAATAATAGACGCCGCAGGAATAATAGGGAAAAAGAAAAATAGAAATGAAATATTAAGACACGATATTAAATATTGAATACAAAAGACCTGACAATGATGCCAGTATTAATTGAGAAATTCTATGAAACCTTCATTGGAGATTTTGCTTAAGAGAAATTCCGTCGCAAATCTTAAGAAACGTATTGAACTTTTGCCTGCAAACAAGGAAAACAAATTCCACCTTATAAACCACCAAAACGTCACCTTTCTCAATCTAATTCCTCCCGAATTTGTAACTACTAACAACCGCATCTCCTATCTTATCAGCCAAAGAGCTAGCCAATCATCGTCAGTTGATAAGACCCTAGGAAGTCCTGCATCCTTATAGATGCTCTGCAGGTAGCCCGCGGGGGGCGCCTGAAAACAGGAAAGCGTGTTGTAGCTGCTGGGACTACAGATGGTCTAGAGAAGGCTTTATAGAGATGGTGCAGGGGCTAGGGGGCGTTGGGAAGAGTCATGTAGGAGTCATCGGCAGGCCAAAGCCTAAAGTTTTGTGGTCTAGGGGACTCACGATAGGGGATCTGGACTTAGGTTTGCGGTGTTAATGGGCGGGAGGTGGATACGGCGGAGGAGAAAAGGCGCGGATTGGGATCGATAACGATGGAGGGGTGAGTGATGGTTCGATGGGGGATAGGGTCGGTACTGAATATAGGTATTGTTAGATCGTTGATTGGATGGGTAATGAGATGCAGGTTCCACTCTGTGCTTTGGAGGATATGTTTGGAGGATACATCGATTCGGCATTTCTACCGCATCTCGCTGAATGAGGAATTGTACAGTGTTTAAGACTTACACGGCTAAGTGAGCTGAGTTTAAACAATAAAAAAAAAGTCGTCCATTGTCTACTGGGATTTCCCGCATGATCGATACCTGCGCCCCCCTCTATATTCACTCATGACCACTCCCTTCCCGTGATTACCTTCGTCCTTCACCGATCATATCCCGCAATACCATATACCAGGTCTCAAACCCCACCAGGTCTCTCGGCGCCCTCAAAAATCACATGCTCTAAATCATTGGCCATCCGGCCACCGTCATCACTATGTTACTTCGCCGCATCTTCGCTATGAGCTACTACTCATATCTGATAATCCCTGTATTTCAGCGCGTCATTGTAGCCAGGAACATTCTTGGATAGTCCGTGACTTCCTGATCGAGGTGGTATTGGATAGTGGTCTGTTAAATTGGAGGGAGGTCCCCAATCGCGGTTGACCATGATGAGATAACATAGATAACAAGGACCCACGACACATCAATTTGTAAAGCGAACTTGGTTTTTCCCTCTCCTTTTCCACAAGCCATCTTGATATTGTCTCCTAGATCTGTCTTTCTCTCAAATAAAACCCCACTCGAAGCCGTATTCGTCTTCCCTTGCAACATCCTCTATAATCTTTACCCGAACATCCTCACTATCTACTAAAAACTATCCACCATGAAGCTGTCCACCTCCGTCGCCGTCACCACCGCCCTCCTCCCCGCCGCCCAGGCCTGGGGAACCCTCGGTCATATGACAACCGCCTATATTGCCTCCTCCCTCGTCTCCAACACCACTACCGCCTACCTCCAAGACCTTTTCCACTCCCCTAACCCCGACTATCTCGGGTCCATCGCCACCTGGGCCGACTCTATCCGCTACAGCAAGTGGGGGCGTTTCACTAGCACCTTCCACTTCATTGACGCCAAGGACTCGCCGCCCCACGAATGCAATGTCGATTTTGAGCGCGATTGCAAGGCGACAGGGTGTATCATCACGGCACTGACAAACTATACTGAGAGGGTGACAGATATGTCGTTGCCGGTGCAACAGAGGCAGGATGCGGCAAAGTTTGTGGTGCATTTTGTGGGGGATCTCCATCAGCCGCTGCACAACGAGGATGTTTCACGCGGTGGTAATGGGATCCACGTCAAGTTCAACGGGGTGAATCTAAACTTGCATCATGTATGGGATTCGACTATTGCTGAGAAGTGGATTGGTGTCCACGGAAAGCCGAATGGATATGCCGCGGGGTGGGCCGAGTCGTTGACCAAGGAGATCACGGAGGGCAAGTATGCCAAGGAGGCCGAGAGCTGGTTGGAGGGTATGGACTACTCGAAGCCGCAGGAGACTGCGATGCTGTGGTCGCGCGAGTGCAACAGTATTGTCTGCTCCCATGGCAAGTTGATTACCGTGATGTGAATCACTAATGAACGTTTACTAACATCAGATAGTTCTTCCCGAGGGCGCCGATGCCATCGCCGGCCAGGAGTTGTCGGGTGAGTACTACGAGAAGGCCGGGCCTGTTATAGAGAAGCTGATTGCCCAAGGTGGTTACCGGATGGCTAAATGGCTAGATGCCATTGCCGATGATGCCCTGGCCAAGAGTGTTTTTGCCGCCCCGGCTATCGCCGCTGGGGAGCTGTAAGAGCTCTTATGAAGATTGATATAAAGGATAGATAAGGCATGCTATACTTGTGAAATTCGGCGTAACAGGGCGGAGCTTGGGAATACATATACACACAATACCAGAATATCAAAACACCGAAAATGCTCATTTTCGGATGACAGATAGACTCTGTTCCATGACATTATCTTGCAGAGTACAAGGACTAGCCATCATCGGAGGTGGTAGGCAAAAGTCCAAAAGAAAACTCACCATCTGAGAATCAAACCTAGGTCATTTGTGTGACAGGCAGGTATAATCACCACTACACTAATGAAGATATAATTGTTCATGCAGCAGGTCCAGATTAGGATATTTACGAGACAAATACAATATTCAGGTCTGCTTACAGACTGATAATAATCCCAACAGGTTAATTCCACATTCATGAGCATCATATTATATATAATGTATATACCTCTACTCAGGTTGATATCCACATTGACGTTTCCTTAGGGAGCTCTCGCTTTACATTCCCTTCGCCGCTATCAATGACTTGATGATCTCTCTCGCCTCCTCCCCATCATCTCGATCTCCATAATTAAGTCCATAGACATTTCCAAACTCCATTGTCCCCCAAAGTGGTTTTCTAGATAACAGCGTTCGGCACCAGTTAGGTTCCATTTGTTTGACATGTCCGAGTAATCTACTGATGGCCAGTGCCAGATTTGCGCCGAACTCTTGTTCCGAGACGACTTTGGCTTCCTGGCCGGTTGGGACGTCCGCTGTTTGTTATTCTGAGGAGAGTAAGCTTTTTGATGGTGAGATGAAAGGTTGGATGAGGTAGAGTGATTAAGATTTTGAAATGCTGTCTTATACTTGCAGAACCGTTCCCTTTCAGCGGCTGACCAGCTGGCTCCCAGCATATAGACGCTGTCCCCATTAAATGGCGACGGCCCACACACTGGCCCAACTGGCGGTTCGCTTAACTTCAACTCAAACATTGGGCACTTTCCTGCCTTAAGGTATGCTATCGGGGAACCATCATCCCTCAAACTCATAATCCACCCTGACATGTGGTTATTTTCCGAACTTAACGACACGTGGTATCCATCTTCTTCCCATAGAGGAGACCCTATCAAGTTACAAAGACTATCGGGGGCATAAAGAACAGTCTTCAAATGCAGCGTTGCGTGGGTTTCGCTGACCGTCTCAACAGGGATTTTGACGCTCCCGACGCCGATGATGCGGATGGAACCACCGAGTGGGCCAGCAAGGACACTGGTTTCAAAAGGGATGTAGTCGGCGTTGAACCAAGAGCGGTCTTTGGAAATACTGGCAGTGAAGGGGGACATTAGTTGGTGTATGAATAAGTATGGGTAAGGGGTGAGGTCTTACTGGATATTCGAAGTGCTGGCGAAGACCCAGGAAGGGCATGGTAAATGAGTTTTCGGCTTCCTTGAGTTTGCCATGTTCAAAGTTACGATAGTGAAAAGAATATGATGTGTGGGTGGTAAGGGACTACTGGCTTTGTCATGGTCAGAATTATATAGGAAAACTACAAATTTTTAGTCCAGTGGAAATACATGTGGGAGTCTGACCAGGAGCGGGATGAAGTGGGGTTGCCCGACAAACAGTAGCCAAGTTAGACAAGTCATGTTGATAGCGAAATTGCTGTACCGCGTGGATGAGTACTTATAGTCCTCAAACTTGTAAATAATAGTTGCAGTTTGAAAGGAGTGAGAAAGTTAAAAGTATATTTCTTATACTATGCTACCGTGGATGTAGTCTTACTAAAGATGAATTGTTCTCTAACAATGCCAGATACCTGTGCCAGTTCTCCCACCTTGTGTCATATCCCAGTGCCAACCTACGAGTTAGACAAGACTTCTAAGTGTCTCTATTCCTTTTAGAAAGATTCCTCTCTTCTTATCTTCTAACTGTTACTGGAGACTTCCCACATGCCTCAAATTCGGCAGATGCGCCTTCACAGCTTCTAACCTCTCTCTCTCTCCATCAGACCAAGTAGCCCGAAGCGGATATTCTCTTTCCCTACTGAACGACAAAGACAGGTTAATAGGACCGGACGGATAATTATTCAAATGTACTCCAAAGAAATCAACGGCATTGGCAAAAAGGCTTGAAGCCCTCAGCCGGACAGCTGTCGACAATGTTGAGGATGGTCCCAGAGCTTTGCCAGCCACCGATGCTCAATTCGATGTAATAGAGTGTGTCTTTGATGTGTGGACCAATCAGGTTGCAGAGCGTCATGCATGTAGAAGACGTTAGCTAGGTAGATGGTGCTGTCGGGGCCACTAGGTGCGGTCTTGACGGGGAGATTGACGCTTCCGATACCAATTATCCGTAGGGAATATCGGAGGTGGCATTAGATGTGCTTTCGAATAGAATATAGTCGTCGTCGAACTAAGAGTAGTCGATAGCAATGGTGGTGGGATAGCATTAAATGTGAGAACTAGATAACTTAGAAGGATATAGAAACTCACCGGACGTCAGCACTAGTGACAAAGACACAAATAGAAATGGGACCGTCATAACAAGAAAGTGAGCCGGGACATGATGTTAGATCAAGTTGTGAATGGGTAAGACCAACAGTGTGAATTGGCGTTTTCATCTCTTAAAATAATATATACAATGTTGTAGATGAAGTTCACCATTACATAGCCAACCACGAGATGGTCAAAAACACATGAATTTTGACTAATGTTTTCCAGTCACATGAGCGATTACGAACCTGGGCAGTTGCCGATTTCCTTTTCTGGCTTCAACGTTCACAATGTTCCAAAGACCAACGCAGCCAGAGCCTCACGTTAATTTACATTGATCAATCATAATGAGGCTCATCATAGAACAGATTAGATGAATCTATTAAATTTAGATGAAGAAAATAGCTGCGCAAAAATACACTCTTTTAGGTCGTCTTTTAGGCTCGGGTATGCAGAAATCGGGGAGCCTGACGTGAAGCGAGATCCAAGGGACGGATTAACATCCAAAATTTGCTGCGAATTAGCTAGATAGTCTCAGAACTGTAGCTAGTATCTCAATCACCATCCTGTAGCCCGAAAATAACGTGAATTCATTATTAAAGTCAAAGTGAAACAATAAGTCTCAAGACGAGTGGTGTCATGTTTTTTCCGTTATCAACTGTCCACGCTACTCTTCCTTGCTGTCACAACCCATCAGGGTCTGCAAGATACCATGGCCTTCAATCAGATCCTCGTTATTGTACAGCTTCAGCCCGTAACTCAGTAGAAACAATTCTTCCGACCCCCATCCATCTCAAGCAAAGTCTTTCTCTTCATCTGTCAATTCTCACAAGTTACTAAGCATCGTCGCCATATCTTCATCCGGCCCTTCTGTTAGCTCATCACCCGTCCTAGACCTAACATGGTCACCTTCGTTAAGCATGAGTTGAAGCAACTCTTTATACGAATTGAATCTGTCTCTCAACATCCAGCCAATATGACCCCACAAACCAAAGGTAGGGGTGACTGTGCCGAAATGGTGACGATTCCATGGCGGGCCCAAAGAGCAGGTTACTGATTTGAACCTGAATCCGGAGTCTCCATCCGGAAGATGGAAATAGGGAACCTGCCGGCCATCCGAGATCCTGGAAAATTATCTGCAAGGCCTCCTATCGTCGATCCCCATGAATCCCCAATGGTACCCATCTTCGTTGACAACTGGGTTGCCGCCGATGACGTTATAGGTGCTGTATGGAATATGCAAATCCCTCTTTAGATAAGTTATGTTATCCGAGTCGTCGGGCGATGACTTTATCGGGAGTCTAATACTTCCAATGCCAACAACCCGCATGCTGTTGGTAGTGCTTGAAAACGAAATGTAGTTCTCATCGTCAAACCAGAAACGGTCTCTGGCAATACTGTTGGCAAAACGAGCTGTCAAAACGGGGATCATAGCGGAGCGGTCGGGAATAGACTCTTACTGGACGTTTGCGTTGTTCCTAAAGACCCAAGATGGGTAGGGCAGAGCATCAGATGGCTGTCTATACAACTGTCAAAAGCTGGAAGACATTTCAAGAGCTGATCACGGGATGTCGTTGTCATACAATAAGATTTTGCGATGACAGACACTCGGTTCAATACGCGGGCTGCATCAGTGTCAATTGGGTGAAGGTAAGACGAAAGATTCTTTGCTGCGTATATACGTACATAGTGGAGTCGCCTCTTCCAAACTACATAGGTTCCTGCCATTAGAAGAAAAATAGGTTCTTTCCTTATGGGCATCAAGATTAGGCAACTACGTATGATGTCAAAGAAATTATGTACATACAAATATCCAGTGCCGCCCTCAGATTATTTTTGAGTGGGAACTATCATGTATCACACATTCACAATGCTTCATATATGAATTTAGCGGAAGTAGTGTTGCTGTAGCGTGCAGACAAGATTAAGACCTCATTCCATGTTGCCCGCCCAGATCATGAATCTCCCGGGCAGTCCTTGCGAAATCAATATTCTGCTAAATGAACGTGGATTAGCAAGCCCCACTCATAATAACCACAAGACTACACCAGCGAATAAAAGCAAACATACGATTATTTTTAAAGTTGAAAATAAACTTTTGCATTGGAAACTCAGCTTCAGAGCATCCGTCATCCTAAGCCAAAGACAACGGTTCGACGCCGAGCCATTAATAAATCCTGCCCGATAAGCCCTTCTTGGCTGTCAATAATGCCTTACAAAACTTGACGACACTTTGCAAGATAGCCTTCAACATGAAGGCTTAACCCGAGGCTGCTCGTAAACATCGCCGACAAGCCCCAGAGTTTGCTAATTATCAATTTCTTCACGGGTGAAAGCTTTCCAGTGTGCCCCAGTCAACCCCCAGCTCGCTAATAGACATCCTCCCCGTTAAATCAGAGGTCAGATCCTTGTGTTGGCTGGATCTCTCTATCTTTTCTAAGGGCTACTTGGTCCGCACCACATAATTTTGTTCCATCTTCAAAGGGGTAGGACCGAGAACGGGGCCAGCGGGCGGGTCGCTCAGCCGAACCTCTAGCAGAATGATATTACGACCCTTGGGCTTGAAGTAGGCAGCATGTTAACCGTTGGAAATGCGGATGAGAGTTCCGGCGGTTTTCCCATCGGTAAACTTCCACGGCTTCCAGCTGTAGTCGTCCTGATCAACGATAGGCGGACCGATAATGTTTCAAAAGAGAGTAGAGATGTGCAGGATGTTTTTAAGGTGATGATATCACCGAGGATGTTTACGATTGACTTGCAGGAAATTAGCTATCACACTATTAATAGCATAGTCCCTAAATGAAATATAGCCATCAATAAACCATGAAAGGTCACTAGCAACACTATAGGACATCCAATCGTTAGAGAAAGGTTCATGTTTGCTACTAGTTGGTCGACATTATAAATGGTGGTTGTTATTTACTTACTGTATATTAGCTTAGATCAAGCAGGGCAAGGTAAAGGGCTAACCATAGACATGGCCTCTCCCTTGCCATCATGATATGACCCAAATGATATGCAATAGATAATTTGTTAATTCTGGTGTTGATTTTTATCAATATTGAAGTCTTACCTATATCAAGAAACGTTTGAACGTTGTGAACACTTCAATCGGCTAGATTGTCCGTGATGGAGAGAAATTAGAAAATGTATCATGACCATAACTATTGTACTACCATGATTTTCAAATATTTGTTGCCTACTTCAGAAGTATTTAGACAGATAATAGCAGCAAAATCATATACATGTGACTCTGAAGAGTTCGGCCATCACGTAATCTAACATGTGGTCTTGTGTGTAATCTTATGATCTCCTCCTCGATATGGATATTTTCCTCCGACTCTCGAGAAAAACGGAACTTTAATATTATCGCAAAGAATTTGCATTTCAAATTCTAAATCTTGATTCCATTTCATCCTCTAAAAGTCACCCATCAGGCATAGACATGCCGCATTCTTTGTACACTTGTCATACATATTCCATAATTATCTCTTTCTACATTTCTTTTCCAGTTTCTATTCATTTTGATTAGGAATATCAAGATCCAACAAAGATGTGCAGCTCGAGCGTGCTAATTACAAGTCCCGAGATCAAGCCCAAATCGATGAACTCAAACGGGAAGTGGCGGAAGCTCAGAACTGAAACCGAGAGCTCGGGACCTAGAACCAACAGTCTACTCTCTTAGAATTTCTAAGGACGTGGAATGATCAATACTCCCAACGAGCCACACTCGATATATTAGCACCCTAACGACAAGCTCTCTCGGAACATGCTGGCCATCTTACCTCAACCCAACAACGTTCGAGGTACGGCGATATCTGATAGCGAGACGTGATCTGAAGATGCCTCTACCATCTTGAGGATGAATTAGTACGAGGAAGGATTGGAAAAGAGCGCTAAAAAGGGTTCTCGAGTAAGCACTCGTAGATGTGGACTTACCAATTTGGATAATAAACATCCAAACAAAGTCAAGGGCAATCCGCCGTCCGGTTCCCCTTCACAAGATTATCGTACCCAGAGCAGCACCAATCATCAAGCTAGAGATTCGGATCACGATGAAGATTATAGGGGTGACGGAGACACAGGAGCAGAAGATTCCGGCCGTGGTCATCAGAATGCCAACTCACGTCAAGACATAGAGTCACCAGCAACATCAGCTTCGGCGAAAAGGAAGGAAGAAGGAGAAGTTAAGAGATAGTGATCCCGCAAACGATAGCTCAGGAGACATTGCATATAATTCCAGCGATTGCGACAAAGATAACAATGGTTAATCTCTAATACTGAACCCTTGGCGTACGCAATCATGTCTCTTATCACTAGTCAATGGGGGTTGTTAGATCCGCATTTTCTCAATGTTCAGTGTCATTCTGGCGTCAGATGCCTGAGGGGCAAAAGGTACCCCATTTCCTACAAGAAATAGATGGTAATTTTATACAAACAGCCTTCAGTGTCTATTGTCAATGGTTTTGTGAATCTCAACTAGTCTAGTGCTTATAGTGCTGCGTTCCAGATCACCCTGATCAAATACGGTTATAGCTTTGTTAGCAAAAGCTGTACTATTGAGGATGTACTCAAATTATAGTATGAAGAGTCCGTTTACCAGTTGCTTCAAACCCATTATATACCTGTGTGTTGGGTTTCTCCCTTTGGAGAATATTATATTCCATGACTTCAACATCTGGATCCCGTGCTTTCTTCTCATGTCTTATGGCGGAACCACATTTAATGTGTCCGAGGAAAATACACAATAGGCTTTCAGAAACGCAGTCGCCAGTATTCTCAAGGAAATTAATTCCCTGGGCGTTTCCCATGGCGACGTTCGGCTCTCCAACGTTCTGAAAGGGCCTGGCGGGCAGCCGATGATTATGGACTTCGACCGGGCGTGCTTGGTAAATAAATCAAGTGTGGTGCTACCAATGGCCCTAGGAGAGAATTCGTGGAGTCCAGAAGAGGAAAACAAGAAGATGGAGAATATATCCCTTGAGAAAATGTTGTACCGGGTGAGAGCTTTTCAGGATATCCAGAGGGCGCGGTATCTCTTTGGATGTGATTATTCGGCTTTGATGGATCTGAATCCCATCAGATGACAGCTTGGAAGACAGCGAGATATGCCATATGAGCAAATAATATGATGAAGCTGAGGAATGCATCATAGAGAAATTGAATGGATGGCCTGGTCGAGTTCATGATACTTTTTCTCTTTCTCTTTCTTGAAGTCCACAGTATTTATATTATGAGGCGTTGTTAGTAGTTTTGGAGTTCTTTTAAATAACACCAATTTTAAGTACCATTACGTCACTTTATTAATCATCTTCATTTCACACCGTTGCATGCAAGTGATAATCTCAAGTGGCCATTCCATGTTCCCTCCACCGTGAGCTTCATAACCCACCGACGTTGGTCATCACTTCATCAAGGTTACACTAACTCATAATGCTCCCTCACAAACTTGCACAGTACAATTCATTTGTATTACAGGGGACATGGTCTAGTGGTATGACAGATCCTTAGCATAGTTAAATCCTCCAACTTCTGACCTGGATCAGGTCCGGGGTTCGATTCCCCGTGTCTCCATTTTTTCCTTTTTTTGTATTTTTTTATACAAATGGCTAACTTTAAGAGTTCCTTGTCGCCTACTATCAATCGGCCCATGATCATCGATATTCTCTCAGCAACTCCCAACTGCTTATGTCATAATTTTTATTTATCCTCACAGAATATCACAGAGGGCCCTCTCACGTTGTTTCACTTCCTCTTCCCCCGGTTTCATCCCTCCATGATAAAAGAAAAACAAGTTTAACCGCCGCACGGTCATCCACTCGTGTCAACTCACCATCCCCGTTTCATCTGAGATTCACATACACTTACATGAGTCCCGTCTGTAACTAGGTCCGTCAAGGCAATTTTTTTGATCGAGGTCTTTTTTAATATAATAAATTCAAATGGATATCTAGAAATAACGAGACAGGAAAGGAAAGGGAAAGGGTGTACAGAAATATAAAGGGAAAAATAACACTAGCATCAAAAAAGGACATGAAGTTGGTCGTAATAAAAGGCACAAGGGCACAGCCGAGATAGCAGTCACGATTAGATGGGGACTGTTTGTGTATCTGCTAAATGTCAAGAAAAATACAACAAGAAAAAGATCAAGAAAAAACCTGCATATCCAGAGACAATTGCCGGCGTCTATTCAGACTATCCAAACATCAAAGAAAAAAATGAATTAATAATCGCGAAAAGCCCAAACAATTATCTTCATGCTTTTTATTTCTTTTTTTCTCTTCTTAATTTCTCAATAATATCTTCCATTAAACAAAAAAACAAAGTAAACCAATATACCCAGGACCCAACCATGAAAGAAATAACAGTCCCGATCTTCTATCATCCGCGCACCGGACTACTAATCACCACAGACACATACACATAATCTATTGACTAAAAGCCATGGCCTGTTTAGGAAAGGTCAGAAACACACTTGGCGATCTGGCTCTGGCAATCTGAGATGGTGGAAGTAGTCAGCGTCTTGCCGTTGACGGCATCGGCGCAATTGTTGTGCTGAATATCGCAGGCACGCTGGACAGCGGCAGATTTGTTGACAAAGGTATTTCCGTTAACGCTAAAGGGGCGAGCAGAGTCGCCGGAGTCAGAAACAGCTGGGGCCTCGATACCACCGAGAGCATTGGTGGTAGCACCGCCAGAGCCGCCGGAAGAAGAGCCAGAAGTAGCACCGGCGGTCGCAGTTGAGGAAGTAGAAGTAGCAGATGCAGAAGCGGAGTTGGTGGCGTCGGTAGCGGTGGCATCAGTGCTGTCGGTGGCAGTTTCATCGACGGAGGCAGCACCAACAGCCTTAGCCTTAGCCTTTTTAGAGGTGGTGGTCTTAGCAGCCTTGGCGGAAGTGGTGGTCGAGGAAGCCTTGGCGGAAGTGGTGGTCGAAGCCTTGGAGGTATTACCACCAGTAGCAGCATTGTTGTTGTTGGCGTTTCCACTGGCGGTGACGGTGAACTTTTGGCAATCGTCCTGGGCACCACGCTGAGCGACAGGCATCAGAACAGGTTGATGGTTGGACGACGATGTCATGGTGCAGACACGGTAGTTACCGGCAGGGAGACCACCAGTGACAGTGGCGGACAGGATACCACCGGAACCGGCATCGTTGATACCCTTGAAGAAGGTGAACTGAGAAGCATCAAGAGGAGTTGTAGGGTTCAAAGAGTTACCCATGTTCTGGATAGTGATGTGGGTGTGTCCAATGACCTGGCCGGCGCTGTTCACATCCTGGGGAGCAGAGTAGTATGTAGCAGCAGGGTCAGTGAAAGAACCAGCTTGCAAGTTGTTGATCTTGACCTGGACGTTAAACTCAGTGTTGGCGGCCATAGAGTCATCATGCTTGGGGTTAAGCAGAGCACTGGAAATCATTTTGGTGCTGGCGGGGATCTTCCCCATGACTGCAATATTAATTAGTAATGGGGACATAAAAAGATGAGATTTTTATGATAAGACTTACCGACACCGTTGCACGAACCGGTTTTAACTTGCTTACCGTTGGTAAGCGTGGAACCAGAGCAGAAGTTGATGAAGTTGGCGGGGTCACTAAAGATATAATTAGTAATTTAATCAAATAAAGATCGGGCGGATGGCTGAAAACATACGTGGCCGAAGCAGCCTGACCAGACTCAGTAAGAGCGCCCTTGCCAGCGGAACCCGTCTGAACGGCGTTAGCCTTCAAGCAAGTGGTGGAGGCATCAGCAGCAGCAGCATTAGTATTGGCGTTGGTGTTCTTGTTGTTGTTGGTAGCGCGGCCACCATTGAAACCCTGACCACCAGCACCAGCACCGAAGCCACCAGGGAATTGTCTCCGGGTAAGCGAGCCGGAAACGCGGACTGAAGGATAGTTGATAGCAGAAGCCTCAACGGCGGAGGCAATGCCCAATAGAGTGAAGATAAAAGCCTTGGGCTGCATTTTGTCGGTAGATAGATTGATGAATTAAAGGATAAGAAAGAGAGTAATGGTGATGTACGTCGGATAGACAGGAATCGGAAGTTGGATCTGGACAAGAACGACGTCCTCTTGAATCTTTATGGAGTTTTTGTATTTGATTATATGGTACCAGACCAAATATAAGTACAAATTATATATAAAAAAAGTCAATTTTAAAATTGATGATACAAGCTGTAGTAAGCGGCAAGATATCGATGGTGTTGTTGTCGAAAAAGGTGAACCCAAGATCTGTAAGAGGGGTTGAACGAAAGGAATTAAAATAGAGCACCTCGACCAGCGGCAAACGAAAAGAATAATTAGAAGTGTAATAAAGAAACGAGGACGAAAGAACGTTCGTTGTTAGACTGTCAACTCCGGGTTGAGAAAGAGAGAGAGAGAAGACGGAAGAGATATGCAACGAGAAGAGACGGCACTCTTAAGTATAAACCATGAGACGCCCATATACCCAGCTGGAATGAGAGGGGGTTCTATCTAATGCCCCGACACCCCTCCCCTCCCTCATCTCGCATCTCAAGCGTTCTCACCAGCAACTCTATGAAGAAACAAGAGAATCCATTGTCAAGTGCGAACTAGGGCCGGGTGCTCGGGGCGACACAATGAGTGTGCCAGGATGGATAGAGCAACTTTATTCCTTTAGGTCCGCAAACCAGATGGGACACCACCAAAACCCAAAGCAGCTGTAGAGTATAGCCAGATTCGAGAATGTAAAAGCATTGCTCGTGTAAGAGCGTCGCTAGTTGTCTGGAACTGGGTTTTGGGTAAACGAGCCGGGATCTGTAGGCCTAGCTCAAGAAGCATTAGTGAGTGCAACCTTGATATGTTGGGATAAGAGCAACCCCTGGTCCAGGTGAGCTGTGCGTTGCGGGCCCGAGTTTTGGCCTGGACTGAAGCCGTGTTTTGTTCGAAGCAGAAGCAGCACCTGGAAGCCTGGGGTTGTGTTTTGGGGTTTCGAATTGTAGCAATTGTTGCAGTGATGGTCGAGGTGGAAGGGCTTCCACTCTCGGAAGCAAAGAAGTGACTGATAGCGCCGTTAGACAAGTGACTGATAGTGGGTGATGGAAGCCTCGGGTCGAGGGGAAATTTTCGGGTGTGGGTGTAGGACAAACTGCGTGATACAAAGTGCCTATCTGACGGTGGATTCCGAGACATGTTCATGATAGTAGAGAAAGTAATCCCCGAACAACAGACGGTAAAATCTTGACCCTCAAACATCACTACAAATCCCTTCTAGCAGGATCCAGTTCAAAGGATGCTCAGGAACAGTAAGACCCTGGCTAGCCAAGTTTCTCACAAAAGTCTAAACCAACTTATCAGCAAGTTTAGCTATCAGACAATTAGTTGTTGGGCACTCAGCCATCCGGAGTCTTTTCGTATCTTGGGTCCATGACAATATTTTATGCATCAGTTAGAATCCCGAAACATTAAATATCACTGTGTACCGATATCAAGGGGCCAATATCGGTGGTTGGCTGGTAGTTTTCCACTAAAGTGTGTTGAGATATCCATCACGCCGGTCATAATACCCCAATACTCATAAAGTAGACAAGGCACAAGCCTTAACACATTGTGTCTCCCCATGCTCAATTAAACTCATCTAGAACCCTATCAAAAATAAAATGTCCCACCAGCACCATCGACCCGAAGCATCCTTCAATTCTCAAACAACATCAATATTCACCAGTAGCCCCATTGCTCTCGACGCCCGCCGCAAAGAGCATACAATTGGCCAATTGGCGTCGCGGGCCAATGAGCGCGCATCGCTTGGTGTACATCAATCAGGACGTTGTTTCGGCTAGGGCGTGGATGAGACTTGCAGGCTGGGCTTTGACACAAAGCCGCTGCAGTCAAAATAGCGACAACGAAACCCCGGATAGAGTACTTCCAGTCAGAGGGAAACAAGAAGCGAGAAAAGTGAGGTAACTAAGATTGAAGATGGTTTGTAAGTAGGAGAAGTAGATTTGAGTAATTGTAATGATGTGAAGATTGGATCAAAATGAAAGATCAATTTGCGTTTTTTTTCATTAGGGTTCACATTCATGATGCGAGTTCTTGCCGTTGCTGTGTTAATTTGAATAAGTATTAGAATTAGGAAATAACCTTTTAATTAAATTCGCTAAAAATACTCTACCGACAATCACCCAACCAATGAAAAAGGTCCTTAGTCCAGTAATTTTTACTCTTTAGGAAAGACGAAGGCCCTTAATGCAGTAGGACAGAAAAGTGTCAGATTCTCAACGTGGATGAAACTTTGTGAGATTTTCATACTTCATGGCTTTGAGCGATGAAATCAAACATGTTGATTTGAATACATGGAGCTTGTAAGTTTCGGATGATCATGAATTTGTTGGCCTCGGAGTGATGATGACAAATTGTGATACTGAGTGTATTGCTACAATCAGAAGGATGATGAGGGTTGACGTGAAGGATATAAGTTATTATAACTCTAATGGTTAGGTCATTGATCTCGGTGGTTGAATGGAAACATAAAGGATCAACTTGTTACATAAGTTCAACAGAATTCGTTATAATGTATGCATAAATGACTCCTTTTCAAAAGCCTAAAATCAGATAATGATGTGAGTTCAAGCCTTCTTCGGTTGGAATATCCCGAGTATTATTAACAAACCAGAATCGGAATCATGATGCCGTGATAGACCTGGTAGCCCATAATTTCATCATATTCCATCGTACTCTTCGTGTTTCACTCTTAATGGCCCAACTTAGTACAGACCATCACCTTTCGGTATCTGCCACGTTAATTGATTACTTCTTAGCTGCGCGATCGCCTTTATATCCCTCAGCGAACCTACACATCCTCATGCACTGAACGGTGATCTTCGCCGCCAAGGTAAGTCATGACGAGCATCTCTTGGCAGAAGGGTTCATGAGAAGAATATGGGCCTAGTAGAAACTCAGGATGGATTCTGAGAGAAAGATGTACCGCCTCTGAGATACAAGTATATAGGGTCAGTTTGATACGGGTCCTGGGTTAGGTTCTTAGGTCATTTTAGAGGGTACGGTTCGCGGGTTTAGTGATTGGTTCGGATACTATGTATCACATGCCCTGAGGCATTGGGCATTTGAAGGATCAGCGGAAAGTATATAATGGACAAGTTTACCCGTGTTGTTGGTGAATTGGTGCGTGACTTTTGTCGAGAGATGAGTGATCGCGTTAGAGGCCTATTCTCATGAACATGAGTGGCTTCTGTGCCACCAAATGATGTTCATCTTTTCTTTACTTAGAATAGAAGCAAAGGGAGCAGTAGAAACATATTGAAATAAGCATGGGGAGGGGTTTGTAGAGGGAGTCTGATCGGTGGCATTGGAAGAAACGAGAAGCATATAGAATCATGGAGATATTTCGTGTGAATTAGAGTATAGTCATGATGTGAAGAGAATATTGAGAGAAGAGATGAATGTGTGAACTGGAGTCTTGTAAAAGGGTTGCCGAGTTAACGAGGCTTGAACATTGAGACGGATTTGGCGTTTGAGCATTGCAGGTTAAGAAGAGCCGATGTCCAGTTTTTGAGTTCAAAACTAAATATTTGAGATAGCACTAAAAATATACTGATTTATCACCGGAATAAAGAATTAAAATCTAGAATTGAGAGGTTTGTATGGCCATGTAGACTTATCATGGGCTTGATACGAATTATGTTCATGACTTCATCTCATCAGGAATGGGATGATAGAATTCGCAATCAAGGCCTCTACTACAAACTATTATTTTGGGTCTTTTGGAGACGTTTCTTCTCTAATAAAATTGACTAAAATTTCTACATGTTTGCTTCAGTTCGTGATCACCAAATATGTTTGTGCATCTCAGTTTGTTTTTGACTGAGACAAATTGGTGTTGTAAAAATTGGCGAATATGATGTTCAGAAGTTACTGAAGAATATGACAATCCCATTGATTAGTATGTTACCACGGCAGCAAATCATGATGAAGTTTTCTGACTGTAGTCTAGACCTTCAGGAATGATCATGAAATTCACATATGGTCGCTTGAAAGAGACTCTGTGGGAAACTTTGGACGAACCATGAGGGATTAACGGGGATTGGGGGTAGTAACAACTCTCAATTTCTGAAATGCAAATGAATAATCGTATGATTTGAGACATGAAACTAGGGTTTTTGCATGATATATATAAGAATTTAAGGTTGACAAATCTTAAATTCATCAGGTAAGCATAGTTGGCGTGATATTAACTCTGATATGGTAGCTTGAACTATTGGGGTTTTACATTGTGAATGTATTTTCGATGAGATCGTCATTTTAAAGATCAATTTTGGATCAACAGCATATCGGTACAAGCGACTCCTAGTGGTACAATACGCGCTAGCTATATAAGGGAATTTTTACATTTCACGGATAGATCCACCGCTATTGACATCACTATCTCTCTAAGCCTAAATAAACTAGAGAAAAGAGAAAACCCTTCCCCTCCACCTCCCTCCCCGATATCTTTAAATCCTATGAAACACTCTTCCCATTTTTCCACCCAAAGAACGTCCAGGTGCCCTTTTCTAGTTAGTATTTTGGGCAAATCTCGATGGGAGCCCCTGGATTTATTCTACGGGGGCTTTGGTGATGATACTCCTGGGCGGGTTTCGGGTTAGGAGGAAGAGGGAAGTGGGTTGTCGGGGGTTCGCGATTAGGTTGAGGAGATAAAGTAAGGAACAGTAGTAGATGTTGGAATGAATATTAAGATTTTAACACCAGCAGTATATAGATAGGTTATTTGTCAATGTTACTCACTGGTTGAATAACATAAAATCTTACCACGGAACCAAAATCTCACCCAATCCAACTCCCAACGGTAGCGAGTTAGCAACTAGCTACCACTGTTTGCTCTTTCGTATATCCATCCAAGTCTCACTCACTTTTCTTCATTTCGATTTCCAACTTCAACTTCGTCTTTACATTCTACAGCAACTGTTTCATATTAGTGTCCGAGAGGCTTAGGCACGCCCCCTGTTCTCCATGTTGCTCGTCGCCCCTCCCGAAAAGTGCTGTGAGTCGATGTGATGCTGGGGGATGAGTAAGAGAAAAGGGACTTATGTGTTTATTATTGCTGGGAGTGTGGGTTGAACGGTGATTGTAGGCTAAAATGTCTGGATATTCAGAAGTATCTGATACTAAGTATTTCGAAGATATACTGTAATATAGAAGCATCGTGACAAATATCACAGATATCTAAAGTAACTATCAACCTTTGATTTTAAAAATACTTCAATATTCATCCCGTCTTCTCGATACAATCCTTTTTATGCCAACCTCATCTGTATCCCGCCCATCATAACTCCCCGCCTATATCTCGCCCCTCGCAACCCCTGTGCTCAGTTCGCCTCAAACCAAATAGACGGAGCAACCGTCCAGACGCTCTAAGTCCACTGGTATACCCACCAACTAATATAACCTGGCTGATCTAACAGTGACTTTCCGTTTAAACGAGCGCCTAGAGAAACGAACCGAGGCGATAGTCATGTTTGGACGGTGGATGGGTGATGAATATTCCTGATTATTCAATGGACACTAACTAAATGGTGAGTGAGATTAAAGCAAAAAGGGGCTCTCACAAGTGAATTGGTTCTCCAAAAATAAGAAGAGTCTGAAAATGCATTCAGAAATAATAAGCTTAATCCAATGTTTATCCGTCCCATGTGGCTCACCATTCACCATCATTATCAACAAAATCACTATTTCAACAAAACCGAACACCGAACCATTACCCAGATCATCAACACCATCTTCCTACTCCACACAAACTCCTTTTCTCCTGCCAAAATTCCTATCAGTCCATACCCAGAATCCCATTACCAAAACCCTCACAATATTACCAATGCCTGCGCTCCATGATCTCCGCCAAGCTTTTAAAAACCCTAGCAATAAAACAAAAAGGCACTTGCAGATGTCCGTCTTGATAATTTTCTCGGTTGGTGTTTCCGGCGGAAAGAACGAAAATGAAGGTGGCCAAGACGAAGGATCTAATTCAGGAAACCATTTTGTATGTTTAAACGGAAAGTCAAAGAAGTGAAGTCATGTGGTAACTATCAAGGAAATTCTACGTGTGTAACATAGATATGATCTCCTCTACTTACAAAAACTTGCTATCCTTGACAACAAACAAATCAACATATTTATCAACCGTCATATCCCCAACATATCCCCCATGCTAACCCTCACAATATCCTTTACCTCCTTCCCCTCAAAATGCGGCCTCAAATGCCTCTCAAACTTCTCCAAAATCACCGGCCTCGCCTCCTCCCTCCGCAACCTATGCCCTAACGGCGCCTCCACCACAACCTCTTCCAGCACCTCCCCCCCCTCCAGCTCCACAGTCAACGCATTCGCAATCGTCCGCTTCTCGGGGTCATGGTAATCCTTCGTAAACTGGACATCTTCCACACACCGAATCTTCTTCCTAAGCTCTTCAACGGTCTGTGACGTCGCCGCTTCGCCACCATCGGTGTAATCGTTGGTTGTCAGGTGGCCGAACACGAGCATGACAGCACACATGTATTGAATGCAGTGGTCGCGGTCGGCAAAATTGGTCATGGGTTTGAATTGCTTGTCGATGATGCGGACGCAGGCTTCGTGGGTGCGGCAGGTGATGGATTTAATGGATTTGATGGGGATATTGCGTTCTTTGAGGATGTTGTGGATTTTCTGTGAGGCTTCAATGGCGGTTTGCGAGTGGAATTCGGCTGGGATTGTCACGATATGTTAGATGTTTTCCTATCGTGTCTTGACCCGGACCCTCGATATTCACTTACCCGGATACGACACCTTAAATAATATATTCTCCATCACATAACTATCATAATCCCTCTGAAACTCAAACTTCTTCCCTTTAAACAACACATCATAAAACCCCCACTCTTCCGCACTCAACACCGTCGGAACTCCCGGCTCCCCCCTCCCCACCTTTAACGCCAAATTCACCGCCCGCTGACACGCATCGCCCGCCGCCCAACTCTTCCGCGACATCGTATTCGGGGAATGCCGGTATGTCCGCAACGCCTGTCCATCAACAAACGCCTGGCTGACCGCATTGGCCGTCTGCTGCTCGGTGTGCCCAAGGATCTTGCTGATGACGGCGGCAGATGCCACTTTAACGAGGAGGACGTGGTCGAGGCCGACTTTGTTGAAGGAGTTGAGGAGAGCGAGACAGCCTTGGATTTCGTGGGCTTTGATCATTGCCTCAAGGACTTCGTGGACTGTCACTGATTTTCCGCCGGCAATGTTCCCGCCGGCTTTATTGGTGCGGGTTATCCAGTCGGCGACGGCCAGGATAGCACCGAGATTGTCACTAGGGTGCCCCCATTCCGCCGCGAGCCAACAATCGTTGAAATCGAGCCAGCGGATCATCGCACCAATGTTAAACGCGGCATTCACGGGGTCCAGTTGGTAGTAGGTTCCGGGAACCTTGGCACCATTGGGGGTAGTAGCGCCGGGGATTGTCGGGCCGAGGAGTTTGGTGCAGGAAGGGAACCGGAGGGCCTCGAGGCCACAGCCTAGAGTGTCGAGAAGGACGAGGCGGGCGGTATCAAACTACAAGGGCTGTTAGAATGAGAGAGTATAATAGTAAGAGGCGATGGGACTTACTGCAAGAGGTGAGGTTATGGGAGTGTTATGGACATATGAGGCGATGTCGCGGATTTCCTGATCGTAGGTTTCGTAACGAGTGGACGACATGGTGGGCGCGGAAGACAACTGAGTATGGCTCGAAGAGAACGAATAACGGGTAGAAGTTGACTGGGAGGTATAAGGGATCGCCACAGCAGATCTTAAGACAATAGGCGCAACGTTCAATGCAGTCAATCTTCTAGTTACTGGACGAACAATAGATGACTGAAGACCACGGGTAATCGCCGACATTTTCAAGAAAACAGAAGCTTGCTCAAGTATCAAAATGCGAGTATCATGATCTCATCAGACGAGGTAGATCCGTAGATTATATAGCAGTGGAGATCCAATCTCATTGGATAGATGATTGGCTTTTGGGAATTGGAGGAGTGATGGCCATTAGCCGACCAAACCCTCAACTGGCCGAAACTCCAAAACCATCACGTACCACTCATTTATTGTGATGGGTGTTAGTGGATGTCTCTCCAAATATGAGGCTTATCTAATTGGATCAAGTACACATCTGCATGTAGAAGCGGCTATAGGCTATTAAAACGTTACACATCATTCTTCTTTATCTGGGATAAAGTTCAATTCACAATGAGGTTGATGACACAGAGATAACTTCAAGGGATACATGAGATACGAAGCATTTTCAATCTGGAGAAGCGGACTAAACGGACTCAATTGTGGAGATCAAAAGACTCCTCTATCACCGTCCGCTCTTTCTCCAAATCCCTTCTTCCCTGATATGCAATTCCCATCTCCACTTTTCTGCGGCTCAATTAGAAGAATGATAGCCGGATCCCACCGCCCCCACCATTATCCGCAAATCAGTATAAGACTGATATATACAGTATCACCAAAATAAACTCAGGATATTAGTAGGCAAATCCATATTTTTCATAATAAACAAAATCTAATACGTATATACCAGTAACCCAGTATCCCATAATCATAGTTGCCCTCAACACAAGGTAACTTTCGGAGTATAATAATAAAGAAACCCAAAACACCAAACTTCCGCATCTCACCAAGCCATACGTGATGGACGCAGATCAGACACCCGGAACTCACATTCGCCCACGAGCCTCAGGACCATCGAGTACTAGATACCCGCAGCCACGCCAAAAATTGGAGAAATCCGATGCATGTAAACAGCCTAGGCCCCCCTTTGGCATGTCAACGGCTAAAACTACAAGGCGTAATAACATCGACAATAGACAGAAGAATCATGAGATAATCCCAAAACAATAAACCTCCCATCCGGATAACATGAAATAAAAAAGCAAAAGAAAACAAGCACAAACGCCTAAGAAATCCCAACAATGATACTAAGCAAAGGCTGAGCATGACTGATTACTCAGCCTCACTAATATCACTTTCCTCCTCCTCCGGCGGCGACCGAGATGGTGCCGAAGATTGTGACTGTTGTCTTTCCATCTCTGCTGTAGCAAATGCCTCCTCAAAGTCCGCCTCTAGCTCTGCAGCAAATTCGTCATTGCCACTCAAGGCATCTTCCATGTCCTCCTTTTCTTCTTCTTCCTCCTCTTTCTCGTCATCCAGCTCCATCATTTCGGTCTGGAAACTTTGGTTGTCTTGGTTGTCACCAGCTTCGTCGTCAGTAGAGTCGAACAGTCCATCGTCGTCCTCGCCTTCCTCCAATAACTCGCCCTCCTGTTCGCGGTTCTTGATAAAATTCAAGAAATTAGCATTGAGGAAAGTCGCCTGATTCCGCATAAGGGGCTGTTGTTGAGGCGCATCGGGAAACTCAATCATAAGACCTCCATCATCATCATCATCGTCATCATCAACGAAACCACCGGCAGCCGGCTTCTTGGGATTCTCGGGCTCCTTGGGATTCTCGGGCTCCTTGGGATTCTCGGTCTTAGTAGGTATTGGAGCCATGGTAGGCAACACAAGCGGGGCCGCATCCTTTTCTTGACAAGCGCCTTTTCTTTGGCTCCTTAGCCGTCTTCGCCGCAGCAGTCTTCTTAGTTGTAGCCTTCGCAGATGTCTTCTTTTCTTTGGCAGCTGCCGCCTTGACCTTTGGTTCTGCCTTGACAGCCACAGGCGCTGGGGGTTTCGGTGGCGGATTGGTATCGAGCTTGGCAAACTTCTTTTCAAGAGTGTCGGCGTCTTCATCGGGAGAAGTCTTGATGTTCATGTGGAAAGTGGAGTCGACACGGTCGAGAATAAAGGCTTGGCGCTTGGGGTCGAACCACATAATAAGGCGACCGTCGTTGGTGGTGCGGGTGCCATTAAAAGTGTATTTTGGGTTGTCGATATAAGTAAGGTTGTATTCATTTTGAGTCCCACCAACAGGGCGCATACGGGCCGAAGCCGAATTGAGTTCTGATGGCTTGTGGTTGTCTGAGAAAGCCATCTTGGTTAGTCCATGTCTTCAAAGGTAGGAGACTACCGGGGTGATTACATACATCGTACGCTAGTAAACGTCTCCTGTCCTGAAGTGCCTAGCAAAGTATCACTAATGATAACAGGATACTTGCCGGCGACCGTAGGGTCAATAAGTTCAGCGGGAACCGCCATGATGCTCAGTAAACTAACGATCTAATAAATCAATGGAGACTTCCTATACACACCGCCCAGAGACTCAGAACAAATCCCCAATATCTAATACGATCGCGGTTCCCTAAAAATATAGATAATGCAACCAGACATCGATAAATACCCTCAGACGGACAGAGAGAGAGAGCAACAGAGAACTGTCCGCCGTTAGATATCTCCAGGAACCTCAAGTCGAAAACAGACAATCATGAGATTGTCATCAAATACTGAAGAGTGAGGGGAAGGAAAAAGAAGATGATATAGGTGATAGATGTGTTTGTGATGAATTATCATATGACAGAAACAAATATTGAAGGGAGAAAATAATGAATTTTGCCGCACAAAAAGTGACCAAATCAAGAGCGGGAAGCCCAAGTGGGATAATGGAAGGAATGAAATCTAGCCAACTGCCTACCTTAACCTATGTGGGCTAATAGCCGCATATGAATCAACCCTACGCGTTAGGGTGTAGGGTTACAAATATGCGCCCATGAGGTTACATGGCAATTTCCTGGAACACATGATGTCACCAAATCACTCGTTGTACGAATAGACAAATAGAATTCTTAGTTGTCAATATGGTTTCACTATCATTTGCTACTACAGGATATCTACTATAAACAAAATATGGGCATGAAATCCCGGGGCATCATAAAGTTACAAGACAAGAAAATGGTACACAGCAACCAACTCCAGACTGCTTAAGCCTTGTAGGGCGTGGGGCCAACCATAAGCTCAGGGCGAACCAGCTGGTCGAACTCCTCAGAAGTCAGGGCGTTCAGCTGCAGAGCAGACTCCTTAAGAGTCAGACCCTTTTTGTGGGCGTTCTTGGCGACCTTGGAGGCCATATCGTAGCCGATCTTGGGGTTGAGACAGGTAACCAGCATCAAAGACTCCTTCATGATGTTGGCGATCTTCTCCTCGTTAGCCTTGAGACCGACGACCAGGTTCTTCTCGAACGAGATCATAGAGTCAGATAGGATGCGTGAAGAGTGCAGCAGGTTACGGATGATGAGAGGCTTGTAGACGTTGAGCTCGAACTGACCATTCATACCACCAATGGTGGTAGCAACGTGGTTACCCATCACCTGGGCGCAAACCATGGTGAGGGCCTCGCACTGGGTGGGATTGACCTTGCCGGGCATGATGGACGAGCCGGGCTCGTTCTCAGGAAGAGCCAGCTCGCCAAGACCGCAGCGGGGACCGGAACCGAGGTAGCGGATGTCCTGGGCAATCTTAGTGAGGGAAGTAGCCAGGGTGTTGAGGGCACCGTGGGCGTGGACAACGGCGTCATGGGCAGCAAGGGCCTCGAACTTGTTGGGGGCAGTCTTGAACTTGATACCGGTCATCTTGGTCACCTCCTCAGCAATGGCCTCGGGGAAGCCCTCGAAGGTGTTGATACCGGTACCGACAGCGGTACCACCCTGGGCAAGGAGACGGAGCTCAGGAAGAGCACGCTCAACACGAACGATGCCATAGTCAAGCTGGGCGACATAACCAGAGAACTCCTGGGACAAAGTCAGAGGAGTGGCATCCTGAAGGTGAGTGCGACCAATCTTGATGATATTCTTTGCCTCAAAGTCGTCAACCTTGGACTGAAGAGCGTTGCGCAGGCTCTTGAGAGCAGGTAGAAGCTCGTTCTCGAGCTCTAGGACGGCAGCAATGTGCATGACGGTGGGGAAGGTGTCGTTGGAGGAAGCAGAGCGGTTGACGTGGTCGTTGGGGTGGACGGGCTTTTTGGAGCCTTGGACACCACCGAGGATCTCAATGGCACGGTTGGAGATGACCTCGTTGGCATTCATGTTGGACTGGGTGCCGGAACCGGTCTGCCAGACAACGAGAGGGAAGTGGTCGAGGAGCTTACCCTCGGCAACCTCGGCAGCGGCCTGTTGGATGGCCTTGCCAATGACGGGGTCTGCATAGGGAGGAAAAAAGCGGTTAGAGCGGATCTTTGACGACTATAATGTCGAGTCATGTCACCGATGACGTAGTTAAATCATTGCACTTACCAAGGCCGAAGCGCATGTTGACGGTGGCAGCAGCACCCTTCAGAATACCAAAAGCCTTGATAATGGCAGGAGGCATGCGGTCCTGGGGCTGGTTGATCTTGAAATTCTCCAGCGAACGTTCAGTCTGAGCGCCCCAGTACTTGTCGGTGGCCACCTGGATCTCGCCAAAGGCATCGGACTCGGTACGGGTAGCAACAGCCATGTTGATCTTGGAAATATGCAGCGAACGGAAAGCTGGAATCGAAGAAATCCGGGGAGCGAAAACAGCAGCGGTGCGAGTCGAAATGGTGGTGGGAAAGAAAGAGCTCTCGAAGTAACCGAGGAAGCGGATTTAATGGCCGCGTGAGCGGACACACTGCGGAACATATTTAATGTTGGAAATCGGGGCTTTGGGGCTGTCAGATGGTCGCGGAAGGCAAAGAAAAAACGTCAGAAGGTCAAAAACAAGCTAAATGGGTAGTGAATGGGCGCTGAGCAGAGGCGGGATGAAGCTCTGCAGTTCTTAGTTATGCTAATGCAGTTGAAGAAGGACACCTGAAAGAGCGCTGGACTACGTTCTGATAGAGAAGGCAGGATGGATTCTGGCTATGATGGAACAGATAGTTGGGATTTTGGAGGAGGGAATTGGAGATGGGTGGATGGTACAAGACCGACCAGGCGAGACCAGGCGGGAGCAGAGCGATGATAGTGAGGGCAAAAAGACACAACCCAAGAAATAAAACGTGAAAATTTGAGTTGTAACCTCAAATTAAGACTTGCGGCAGGAGGGTACTCACGAAAAGGACAGATGGGAAAGGTGTAACACCACAGAAGGAGTCGGCTCTCAGTGGCGGCTGGTTAAGCAACGGAGAACGCGGAGCTTTTCGGGACGTGAATTGGGACGTGAGAGTATCACGAGATGTGAAAAAGAATTGAAAAAATGAGTTCAAATTCAATTGATTGCAGTGCGCCAGGAAAAGGATCTGTTAAAGGGCTCCCCAGAGTTTCGTTTCCACTTGATCTAGTCACTCAACTTCATCACGGCTCCACCCAGCCGCTCTTTCAACACCTATATTACTTGACCAGTCCTTGTTCTACATTACATTACTTTAAATGCTACCATTCCGACCCCACGTTCATCGGGTAGGCTTCTGGACTAGTCGCAAAATCCTGTACATGTAATTCGCTAGATGCCGTCAGGGCTCACGATGCCTCGTAGCAACCACGCTTAAGTTTCAGGGACGCCCTGTTACTTTTCCGAGAACACCCGCAGGTACTTCGCTTGCCGGTCGGCATCCGGTCGGTGCTATGAAGGGTTGGGTGTTGGGCCACGGTTATGGAGGTAGGCTTTATCTGATTTAAGGCGCGGTTGATCGGCTATTGCATTGGGCGAGGGGATGCGAGGAAGCGTTACTGCCGGCAGCTGCAAATCACACATGAGATTTGACTCGGGAACTGCCATTGGCCAATGGTTGGATTAATTGCTTGTAGTTGAGAGCTTGACGAGAATTCTCTACAGTACTTTATGCTGACTGATGCCATTGTGGGATTGCGTTATATCTAATTCCCTGATACAACTTTGATTTTTCCCCAAATTCATACCTGAGAAACAATGCTCTCCAGATTGCAAAATATGATTCCCATGAAGTTAGGTATCTGCACAAGGCACTTCTAATACTGCTAACGATACTACGCCTTGTCCTACCTTTCAATGGAGGTGTTTTTTTTTGAAGCCCCTCTCTAAAGGACCCATATTTGACTAAGCTTTCACATATATATACCCTATTTATTAACCCTTAGTAATCAAATCCCTTAGGTCATGTGGAATAACCGAAACTTCCTGCAATCCTTCCGCAAACCGGTGACCAGAATGTAGCTCCGGGCACTCATAAGGCTTATTTGATCTCACCGACATGATATTCCCGTATATCGAATTTCATAGTTTGATATACATTACATTAAAATGATCAAACCCGGGTCTGCTACCATGGACCTTTGGCGTCAATTGGTCCAGAAAATTCCCGCCACAGCACCCAGCGCTTTTCGGTAGCCAAGAAGCCGTTCAGTTTATCGACTTTTCATTCCGTGGAGCGTCCTCAGCCTGTAGACCAACCCGGATTCGAATCTCTTATCGACCGTTCACCTACCATGGTCCGCATCGGCCGCAAGCACACTATCGGCATCTACTTTCTCGGTACGACCTATTATCTAATCGACTAATGTGCATCTCGGCACTAACATCTCACTAGCCGTTATACCAGTGACTGCATTTTTCCTCGGTACCTGGCAAGTCCAGAGACTTGGTTGGAAAAGCAACCTAATCGCCAAACTCGAGGACCGTCTTCTCCGCGACCCTCTTCCCCTTCCCCTCCACGTCGACCCCACTGCCGTCAAAGACTTCGACTTCCGCCGGGTCTTCGCTAAAGGGCGCTTCCGCCACGACCAGGAAATGCTCGTGGGCCCCCGCATGCGCGATGGCCAACAGGGCTTCATGGTGATTACACCCTTGGAGCGCGATGGAGAAAACTCGACAGTACTGATAAACCGTGGGTGGATTCCGCATGAGATGAAAGACCAGAAGAAGAGACCGGATTCGTTGGTTCAGGGGGAGGTTGTGGTGGAGGGGTTGTTGAGAGAGCCGTGGAAGAAGAATACGTTTACGCCGGATAATAGGCCGGATCGGTGGGAGTTTTACTTCCCAGATGTGGAGCAGATGGCGGGGTTGGTGAGGAGTCAGCCGATTTGGGTGGAGGCAACGTTGGGTGAGTTTTGTCGGGGTGAAATGAAGTTATGATTGTCACGTGCTAACATTTTAATCCAGTCCCGGATTACTTGGTCTTCACTGACTACGAGAAGCGCGGTATTCCAATCGGTCGTGCTCCCGAAGTCAACCTCAGAAATACCCACGCCCAGTACATTGTGACCTGGTAAGTGTTTTGAAGTCATAATTATCATTAATCATTATATAAGCTAAACCAGACATCCATAACCAGGTACGGTCTCTGCCTTGCCACTTCCATTATGCTGTACATGGTCGCCAAGAAGCCCGCCGGTGGTTCCGCTACCCGCCGCGTCAAGATGACCCATCAGTGGTAAACATCGGGCTCCTTCTTTATACTTCCTCCGCCTCCTCTTCTTCTTCATCATCCGCTTCTCGGGCCGCTTTGGGTTTCTTGAGCTTTGGTGGCACGGGCATGCGGACTTCCTGCAGTAGTTCCCTGGGCAAGTACTTGTGCGCCTGGGAAAATAAAGTGGCCTTTGGGCCAATTTGGCGTTGTCTGTACAATATCTTGTGTTAACCTTTTGTCTTAGTATTGTTCAGTTGGTTTATTTGGGTTTGAAATCTGAAATTGTTCTTCAAGGATCATACCTTTTCATAAGTAATGTGACGTCACTTTCGTCGATAGTCCGGCGCCCGGTGTGTTCAGCGTACGCCTTGAGATCAGTGCCGATCTGCTCAAAGAACCAATCACTGGCAAGTGTAAGGTGGTGAAGAGTTTCAGGTGATATTTTAGATTTGCCGAGACCGTTTCGTTGGGCAAACATTAAAGAAATGTTCTTAATGACAGACCCCGGCAATGACGAATATTCAAGTCCATATTGCGAGATCTTGACGCCGTTCTTTTGGCTTCCTTCTGCTTTTCTTCAATTTCGGGATCAAGAGTAACGTCCGGGTAGTCCTCGATCTCTCCCTGATCATAATCATCTTCAGATTCCAGATCTATCAGCGGAGGGAAGTCATCCAGAACCTCCGAGTTGAGATTCTCCGGGGCATCAACTTTAGCTATCGAGACCTCATATTGTGTGGGTTCCTCTTCGGGAACTTGGAGATTCTGTAGACGGGAGATATCGCCAAATGGCTCGGGCGAGTCATTTGACTGCTCACGAAGAGGAATGAAACTGTCTTCTTGGTTTGATAGCGATATATCAGGGAGACCATTAGTCGAATCCTGCCGGGTCGTATCGTCGAGTCTGAAGTAAACATTAGAGAAGAACCGTATAAACAAGGATTTGTGGAAACACTTACCGTTGCATAGTCAGATCACCAGTCCTATCTGGAAGATCGTCCATATCGATATTCGGGAAGAAGGCAGAGTCTACAGCAACATCGTCACTCCCCAGCTGATGTGGTTGAACATTATTAAATCTCATGCCCCCGCAATACTCATTTGTGATCTTCGTCTATCAATCTCGCTCCCTGGCAATTCCCTTCTCGGATATTCCATAGACTGCGTAGTGATATTCCCTAACGTATCATCATCCAACAAAATTGACTTCGGTGGCACCAAGTCCTCATCATCGTCATCCCGGTCCAAAGGCAACGTGAACTCCGGCCTCTGCATCATTAACTCCTCGTCTTCATTCTCATCAAAATCCATCCCATTCGAAAGATCCATCAAGCTCTCATTCCCCTGTCGACTCGGCGTCTTATCCGGTGACGAACTCGATGTGGCAACTGGCTTGCTTACCCCCGCCAAGCTCCTACTCAACATTCTCAGCAAATCCCGAGGCGTCTCCCTTCTATTCACTCCACTTTTCCTCCGTCCCTTCGCCGGCGTTAACGCCGCCTGTCTCCGCAAGTCCATTGCTCTTTGCGCCGCGCGGGCATGTGGCGTTGGCGCGTTATGCAGGACTGTGCGCCGGACGGACGATTGGCCGCGGCGCACGCTGTTAAGGAGGTCGCGGGGGGCACTTTTGTCGAGGGGTGTGTGGATAGTGTTCCGGGAGGGGGTTGTGAAGGCGTAAGGGTGGCGGTTGGCGGGGGTGGCGAGGAGGATGGGGATGCGGGTGGGAGGTGGTGAGAGGCCCGGGTCGGACATGGTGACGGTGGGTGTCTTTATGAGTGGGATTTATAGGAAGAAATTGGAGGGTCGATAATTGCTTAACAAAAGTAGGAGCCAGGGAATCAAATAGAATGATTTAGGTCGCAATTCGGAAACCTAAATATGCAATTTCCATAATTGTCACATTCCATTAATTCATTTTTATTTTCAAAATAAATTGATGATGTCAACCAACGCGCCAACGCGCTTGAGCTGCAGCTCCGCATTGGTATTATATAACCCTGCAATGTTCTTATCGATAAATATTTGTCTAACCCTAGTCACAAGTCTGAAGACAACTACAATTATAGGAAACTATGTCAACAATGATGTAGTCGCCTGTTTACTGACACCAAGTTCATTTCAATTTATATCATGACAAGCTCATGTCTCATTAATTATAGTTAAAAGTTTCATATGAAAATGCAAAAATGATATCAAAAATAAGCCTCCTAATTCCCAACTCTATGATTTTCTCACTTTGATTATCGCCTTAGATAATCTTAATGGTGTTCAGCTTGGCCTTCTCGGCCCAATCAGCGTGCAAATGAGTGACAACCCCGACTCTCGAATACCTACCTTCCACATCCGGAGACGCACTGACAACCAGACCAGCATATCCGGTGTTCATCCAATTCATATACGTCAACAGCACAAAGATGCCTGAAGTCTCTACATCTTCCTCCGGATCACCTTCCACTGCTCTCCGGGCATATGTCTGCGCTTGGAATTCATCATACTTGAAGTTGACCAACTGGCCATCGGCCCAAAAGTGCATCTTCTTCGACAAGACGCCACCGCCTTTCCAATATTGAATGCTCATCTCGTTATCAGTCCTTGACGCCTTGATCACAATCGGCAACAACGGCGTATTCAAGATACAACTTCCACCAAAAACCGCTCCGTATCGATTACTCGGTGCCTTAATCACCTCAATGTCAACAACCAATGCTTGTGGCTGCGGATTATTCATTTCATGCCACGTCACCCCACAGTTGACCGACCCCCACGACCAACTCGGTGCTTTCTGCTCCTCCTTCCGACACGCTGTTGGCCTCAACGACGATCCCGGGATCGCCTGCCATAGTAAATCAAACACAAAGGTATTAGCCCACAGCCCCGCGACATACCGGCTAGTCGCTGCCTGCTTCATCATGCTAGCAAGGCCACTGATGCCCGTAAGGCGGTCGTGATCATATCGGAGTTTGCGGGTTGAGTACATCTTCACGAGGATGCGCCATTTGGCGGCTTCGGAGACTTTCCCGAGGGTGTCAGCGACGGTACAAATGTAAGGGGGTCGTTGATCTTCGGAGCGGCGGTGTGTACGGCATTCAAAGACAACGGCTCCAGGGGCAAAGTGGATTGTGCGGAGAGCTAGATATGTTTCTTGGAAGGCCCAGGCGCGGGAATAGAGGGGGCCTTCGCGGCGGAGAGTTGCCCAGGATTTGGTGAACGGTGGATCGAAGATTCCTTGGACAGCGGGGGTTGCTAATGTGGACCGGCGGCGGATAACGAGCGGGATGTATTCGGCGTCTTCCTCGTTGGCAGGGAAGTTGACGACATGGGGTTTCCATTGGGGGTCTCGAGGGGCTAGGAAGGGAACGGAGGGGTCCGGGGATGACGCGGCAGCGAGAACGACGAAGGCATTGGAGTATATTTCACCCATTTGAGAAACTTCGAATTCCCAGTCGGCTTGCTGGCCCTGTAAAATGCACAAGGCATCGATCCAGAGGTAACTCAAGCCAAGTGACCGAGCAACACGTATGGCATCAGTGAAAACAGCTGGGAGGGAAGTGGTTTCAATGTGTTTGAGACATTGTGATTTGTTGGAGCGAGTCAGTTGGAAGAAGGGGGCAATGCCCCGGACATAACTAAGGGCGGCCCACGATACTTGGAAGCTGGAGGGGTTGTATTCAACTAGATGGATGTCATGGTCGGAGGCTCCTAGATACACCAGGCGGGTCGGGACAAAGGAACTTGATCGATGTTGGCAAAATTTGTGATCGCGGAAACATTCGGTAAGACACTCTTGTAAGAATGCAAAGCATAGGGATGGGTCGGAAGCTCTCGGGGCGGCAGTTCCAATGGTGGGACCAAGGGGGAGAGACTCGAGGGGGGGTTCGGGGGCATCTAGGGGCATAGGGAGGAGGACTTCGAGGTCGATGCGGGAGCGATAACCGTTGAGAGATGGCAAGAAATTGAGACAGGTAATGACGAGAGGGAGACCTTCACGAAGGTGAAGACAAATACACGGGAGGTTATTACTGTCCGATTCCGTCTCCAGATCCATACTCCTCAACCACGCCGCCAACGCCGCCAAATTCGTTGAAATCGACTCCGCACACGACACAAAGTCCCCTGGTAACGCAAAGAACCTATTCATCGCCGTACAAATAAGCGCACAGTACTTGCAACTGCGCACTGGGAAGCCCGTTGCAAGGTCCCGCTCAAACATTTCGGCGATGCGTCTGGGCGGGATGTTGAGGATCATCATGGCGGGGGGCATAGGGTTGATAGTGGGAGGAAAGACGAGGCGAGAGGTGACGCCATCTTCGGAGAGGTCGTCCCATCTGGGGGTTGTGGTGGCTTTGAGATCGCTGGTAGTGATTTGGAGATTATTGCAGACGGGGCAGAGGGAGCGGCGGGAGAGTTTGTTGCGCCTTTTGCGAAAGATGCCGCCAAGGAGGAACATAGTGGCGAGCGAGTGGTAACAAGTCTTTGGAAGTTGGGGTGAAAGTGATGATGTTTCGAGGAAAAATGGGTGAATTACAGGTGTCCTTTGAGACGATATCTCAAAGTTGACAAGAACTACGACTCGAGATTAATCTCCGATGGTCACTTTCTAGAACAAGCAAAAAGACAACAGACAGCAACGTCGTTCTCTGCCAAGAATAAACAACCAGTGACGTGTTCGCAGCAAGTAAGCGCCCTATGCTGCTTTCGTCAATGAGACAACACTCGAAAAAAAGAAAATGTCGTCGAGAACTTGCCTGGTGGGCGAATCCCCAAGGATCTGTTAAGTAATTATTGGCGCCCTTTGTGGAGAATCCCAGTATTCTGTCCCGTTTTGGCTATTCTTAAAACCTAGGCGTCCGGTGAGCTTCCCGGATTCACACATTGAAGCCAAGGGATCAGGCCAGGCGAAATGTATTCATCTTCCCATGATGATCTATATCTTCTTGAGAACACCAACATCTCGCATCACTTAGTCATTTACTTAGCGAATCAGCGGCATCTTAATGCCAGGAAAAAATTATTCCCATCAGTAATCTCCTTCTCGAAGGGGTTTTTGTCATCGCCTTGGTTCATGCACTACTAAATCATCTTCTCTGTGGGGTCCTGTCCAGTCAATAGATGCGGCCGAGAGCTGGAAAGTCATCTTTGCTTAAGCAAGAGGAAACTGTATTTGTGGTAGAAATGTTACAGCAAGCCGGTTCGACTTTTAAAGGGGGTAGAATGTCAGATACTGAAGGAAGAAGGGATAGATGTCGCCATTTTGTGGTGAGTAGAGGCGAGTGGTTGAGATTAGCACGCCGTCGACAGAGACCTGGGGGGGAAGGATCCTGGTGATTGGCTGATGCCGTCTTTTTCTTTAGTTAGGTTTGTAGATAGGACGGTTGTAATATATCCGGAGGTTTTATCCATCGCAATGCACGGCAGCCATATCGGATAATTATTTTGAAATAAAAATAACTACGTCGGTTTCGAGTTATAGGAGGATATCATCGGGGTTATCCCCATAGATATCCTTAGAATATATTACGAACTGTCAGAACGAAAACTAATATAATTTCAACGGACGATTACCTAGCATAGGGGTCTGTCGTTATGACTGAGGACTTCGAGGATAGTAGCGTGGCAGGGTGCTCTGTTCCATTAAGCTTCTAGAAGGGTCATGGCGGCCTGTGACCTCCTGTCAGATTGACCAGGAGCCCAGTCAGCGAGTTTCTCGTTCGTGCGTTGACTCCATCAAGAGGACAAAAGACGAACCCGTTAGTTCATACATAAATGGGATGGGGAAACTTCTGCCAACTATGCATAACACGCAGCGTTCGGAAATAACAATCTCAACGAGAAGCCATCCCCCTCTTTTTAACCAGTTCTTCGTCGTTGTTCTGACAGCTGCCTTGGGCAAACATGTTTGGGTGCCGTTGCATTTGGTCGTAGCTTTCGTGGACTGTAGGCAAACTTGTGTTTCGATGTCCCAGTGACTGCCGGCAATGTGGTATTCCGTGGTGCTTTTGGGGTCCCTTCCATAGCTCTCCAGACCGCTCGATGCTACTGTGGCCGAGAAAACACCACGTTGGCTCGCCCAAATAGGCCATATCCCCTATCGCCATCCTGCACTAGTCGTTTCACTAAACCCGCTTAAGTCGTTGACTCCGTAGATGTGCATCTCCACTAAACCCCAGTATTCTCCAGAAGACTACCCAGTCGTAAGTGATTTTTTTCTCCTCTTTCTTCTATTATGTTGTCTTGTCGTCGCGTTGTCTACTGACTCGGTTCGTGGTCCCTTGAAACTCCTGTTGCAACTTCTACTCGTGATCCTGGTTTTGACCATCCGTGGTCGGCCGGAAGTGATGGAGAAATTAGTTAGGAATATGTGGATATCTGTCAGACATAACATAATAAATGTGTAGGATTACCTCGGTAAAAATACTGGGTATGGAGTCACGATACTGAACATTTGGTCTTTGAACGTCGGTTATTAATAGGGTTAAGGATAGCATTAGATATTTTAATTAAACCTTGTGAGGTCAAGGAACTGTGGGACAGATTACTTATATGCTAAGCTGATCGGGAAATACGAAGTTAATCTATATCTCTTGGGGGCTACTTTAGAGGATACAAAAGGCCCTTGGCATCAGAGGTGGCAAGTGGATTATTCTCATAATTTTATATAGTGAAAATTATGACAAAGAAACGAGATGGACTGTTGCTGTTCTCAAGTTTATCTTATCTTCGACTCTATCCAAAGAAAGAGCTCAGACTAGAGTCCACTTTTATGTATCAGGGTCTATGAAATGTCCAAAAGTAGAAGTCTTTTATGGTGATGTCAAGAAAAGAAAATTTTGAAGAACCTTGTTTCAAATTTGATTTCGGAAATCTCTTGAGTCAGTTTTCGTTACATTGGACTTGTGGACTTCTAAAATTGACGACTGTTCAGTCGTCAGCCCGCATCCTCATCCATCTACATTTATGGACTTTCATCTGCAGAAAAAGGCCCTTCCACTTTTGAGAGCATTCAACGATATCACTTTCTTCAAGTTCGTATCCATGCCCATCAAGACCCGCATTTACTTGTCTTTGTGGATTTGATTGGCCACAGACCATTGATAACAGGCAGGAGCCAACAACGCAAGGATCCAAGGTCTTCGAAGCTATTGCCTCGAGCACATTTGGATAGAATCCAACCTTCGTCGTCGCAAAGCTAGAGACAGTTCTCATTAAAGAATGGGTTAGAGCCTACGCATTAATCTTCTCATTTCACGTTTAGCCTATAAATCTTCATATTACGGCATCAGAATATATTATACCCCTCATATACTTCACAATCAAGCGCCAAAATGACCATTGACCCGAACCTTCGCGACAACCCCAGGGCTAACCCGGGCAGCGTTCCGGACAACGTCGCACTTCAGCTTGATATTACTTACGGCGACCGGAGGGCCCCAGCTCGCCAACGTCTTGCGACTCTTCCCGTTCCCGTGGAAGCCGGCCATAAGTTCCCGGCTAGACTGCATGCTGAGAAGGTCGCCGAGCAGCTGTATGCCATGCATGGCGTGACTAAGGGTCTCATTTTCCTTCCGGGACAACCTGAAACTCTCTATGAGGACTCGGATCAAAGTCCTGCTTTCCGTCAGCGCAGATAGTAATATCCAATTGTGTCTATCATGATCTTGAAATGATCACTAACAATTGTCTCTAGCTTCTACTACATTTCTGGCGCGGACTTCCCCAACTGTTACGTCACCTACGACATCACCAGCCGCGCCCTTACACTTTGGATCCCTTATGTTGAACCCCGCCAAGTTCTCTGGTTCGGCTCCACCCCCTCCATCTCTGAATGTCTCTCCCGCTACGACGTCTCCGCGGTCCGCTACTCTGACGAACTCCCTAAGTTTCTTGCCGGCCACCTTAAGAAACCCATAACCCTATACATCCTCCACAAAGACCAAGCACCTAACTTCCCCGCCGAAGTCGCCTCAACCCTCGCGTACTCGATCGACACCTCGAAACTTCAGTCTGCCATGGATGAGGCCCGTGTCTTCAAGACTCCATACGAAGTCGCGATGATCCGTCATGCCTGTGCCATCTCGTCGCAGGCGCATATGGAGATCATGCGCAACATCCTTAACTTTGAAAACGAGCGCGATATTGAAGCCGCTTTCCAGCAAATCTGTACAATGCAAGACGCCCGCCATCAAGCCTACCCCATCATCGCCGGATCCGGCGCCAACGCATCTACCCTCCACTACGAAGATAACAATGACCCACTTGTTGGCCGTCAAATGGTCGTTGTTGACGCGGGGTGTGAATTCAAATGTTATGCGTCCGATATCACCCGGACAATCCCCGTCAACGGGTACTTTACGCAGGAATCCCGCGACATCTACAACATTGTGCACAGAATGCAGACGGCGTGTCTTGATGCGGTGCGCCCCGGGGTTCACTTTTATGCGTTACATCTACATGCGGCGCGGATTGCGCTGGCGGGTTTGGTGCATTTGGGGATTCTGAAGGGTGATATTGAAGAAATTTGGAATGCAAAGACGGTGTCGGCGTTCTTCCCGCATGGCTTAGGACATCATGTGGGGTTGGATGTCCACGATGTTTCGGGGCGGGAACGCCTAATGTCATCGTATGCGACACCTCTTCGGACTACGGGGGCCTCCCGGGTTCAGAAACGGTGGCTGGCGAACTTGGAGGACCATGTTGACTCTCTAAGTGTTCCTGAGGTCTTTGGCCGTACGGACCGAAAGGCGTTGCAGCCAGGGATGATCGTTACTGTGGAGCCGGGAGTTTACTTTTGTAGACAATATATTGAGGGGTATTATTTGAAGGATGAGAAACATCGGGGATACTTTGATTTGGAGGTGTTGGAGAAGTATTATGAGGTAGGCGGTGTGAGGTTAGAGGATGTTGTGTTGGTGACGGAGGGGGGGAGTGAGAATTTCACGGAGGTGGAGAAGGATTTAGAGGTTGTAGAGGGATTGATGAGGAGCTAGGTGGTCATGGAATGGTGGCATGCTGATAATCTGTTTGCTTATATGCTAGTGTGGTCTGCAGATTCTGACCTATCATAACACTTGAGATCCCTTTCAGTATAATCGTAATGTGGTCAATTCCTTTTTCGATACAAATCATTATATAATCACTAATTTCTTTTCCTCATATCATCTGATATCGCTTTACATGGTATCATACATTATTCCTCACCATCACATCACCCTCTACAGATACTTCACATGCTGCATGCGCCCCGTCTCTTATACAAAACATATGCTCCCACCAACAAAACCTGTCCCCCAATAATAATCCACACCAACCGCGAATGATGCGACCGCACTGTCACCATGCTATCCGCCAACGTCGAATGATGTTTCCCCAATGTATTCGTCACCTGATGCTCCATACTCCGAATCATATTCTGCATCTCGCTCCGCGTCCTCTTCATCTCGCCCTCTAGCGACGTAATCTTGGTCGCGAGCTCGTTGATGGCGCTGAACCGGGACATTTCTTGGCGCAAGTCAGACCGTAAGCCGTCAATGAGTTTCATGGAGTCGCTGTGTTGGCGTTCGTTGGCTTGGTTGCCTTGATTGATGGAGCGGTAGATGGTTTGGACGTGATGGTCGAGGAGCTGGAGACGGTCGTGGAGATCGGCAAATTGTTGGGATTGGTCAATGATGGAGCCGGGGTCGATGTCGGGAATGTTGCCGGACATGTCGTTGGGGTTGGAGCGTTGTTGCTGTTGTTGTTGGGATTTATCAATGGGCTTTTGTTGGCCGTTGTTGACGACTTGGTGTTGTTGTTGATATTGTTGCTGTTGCATGAGGGGCGCCTGGGCCGTGTCGGACATGACGAGCATCTTGAAGATTTCAAAAGAGTCGGCAATTTCGGGGGTTGTCGCACTGACACCAAGGCGGTATCCCTGAGGAATCCGGACTTGGTCTGTCTCAAAACACAACTGGCCATCAATGTCCACCCGAAACTTCTCCGGGTTCTGGCTGATTTTGATTTGCGACGGCCGGCCAAGGTTCCGGTAGGCATGACGGCAGTTGCCAAACGCCAGAGAGTCAATATTATGCTCTCTACTAAAATCTTTGGATCCATCATTGAGGAAACCACGGATCATTCCATAGCCACCCTGGGTGTCGACGACAATGGCGAGACCCTTGAAATTCTTGACGGTGTAGATGCTGTCAGCGTGGACCACCTCGGGACCCCTTTCGGCAAGCCAGACGTTCATGTTACCGCCGCCACGCTCGGGACCGCTGGCGCGGAAGTCAATATCAGCAACCCAAGTAGTATGTATAAGATCATTGTCGGCCCAGATGGATGCTTTCTCATTCCCAGGGGCGGGAGGGGTCAGGACGATGCGGTTGGAGAGGACTTCGGGTTCGTTCGGGTCACCGCGCATGTGGAAGTGAGGGAGACGGCCATTTTCGGTGTGAATTCTGGATTGGTATTGTGTTAGTGGATTGCTTTGAAGTGGAAGTGGGCTTTGATAGGAGGATGCCGTCAATGGTGTAATGGTACCAGGACGGCATAATACAGAGTGGATTCTGTATAAGTGATTGCTTACCGTCCTTCATGGCCAAAGACAAATTTGCTGAGGATGACTTGGGCATCGACAACGCTAAGGAGAGCTGCTGCAACGGCCGCAGAGGACTGAATGCGCATCGTGAATTCGTGCAAGTGATCGGCACTTGATATAAAATTAGGGTAACGACGAGGCTAGTTGTTCAACAACCAGATAGTACAAGGCAAAATGCAGTGAGGCTCTTGATCAGGAATTCCAATATATACAAAGAATGGATGGTGGCTCTATATCTGGCCAATGGATGGTTGAAGAGAAAAAGAAGAACAACACAGCGTCTCTTGAATCACAAACTGATCAATAAAAAGTATATTCTGCTCAAAGCCGCCACTAGTCTTTTACTAGCACAATGAACAGACGTCAAAGCAACCTTGTCTAGAGCTTGTCGATTCAAGGATTAGTCTGAGCGAGCACTAGACGTCACAACTTCTTTGTGTAGCTTTCAGATTAAGGACACTTTTCAGGAACTAGACAGGGCCCTGAAGCAAACGAGTCCTGGAAACTGGGTGGTGGGTGGAGAGTCGGTAGTTGAAGGATAGACGCCACCGACGAAATCAGCGAGATACGGGGCGGCTGGGTCGTATTAGAGTGGATGCCAATTCGTTGGCAGTGGACTTGTTGTAACTTGTGTGATGGTGACTTGCAGGAGACGCAGTCAGGATTCTGAAGGGATTTGGTAGGTTGGTGGTGGATATACTGTAAGTGAGGATATGTGTGATATAGCAAATGACCCAGTAGTTAGAAGGTGGTAGAGATTTGATATTATGTTCTGATCAAATTTGAATATAGGAAAAGTCACGATTATTGAGATCAGGATGTTAAGAAAGTTTATCTCATCCAACTCTTACTTAATTCTATGACTTTCCGTATTTGTTATACGGTTTCCAGTTTCAGAGCTTCTTCAAATCCAACCAATCCCTTAGGGTCATTAATGCTTTAAGAAGGGTTAACATTGACCCATGTCAATGAATCTACGTTCTAGAATCTCAAGCACAAGCTTTACGTCGAGTTTCCAAGCTTCCGATGATCTAAGATACACCAAACACGCCCTCGAGCATCCTCATTATTACATCAGGCAACCCGAAATCAATTCTCGACAAGCGAACGCTGGCGGGGCTTTCCACCAACCTTCTACATACCAGAATTCACCTCGAATCGCTTCCGACTGCGCGCTTCCTCTGATTGGCTCATCCTCTCACCTTCGTCGAGGATCCCATACTAGAAAGCGGTTCTACCTCTCAACGAAATAAAACCCAGGAACCCCGAGTCCTGATTGCTCGGAATTCATGATACGTTTGACTTGATCCTCTGCGACAGCGATTGACGTCAAGTTGTCTGATACAATATATAAAAACTACAATACAGCTCCGTTGGCTGCTATCTGTCACCATGGATGCTTATCCTTCGTTAATGCAGTGTGCAATTATCGCTGCTGCTTTCAAGATTTTGTTGTTTCCGGCTTAGTATGTTTCCGCTCTGTTCCGTTCTGCTGCGGGTTGGCTTGATCTTAAATGCTGACCATTGGCTTCCTCTCTATAGCAAATCTACTGACTTTGAAGTTCACCGGAACTGGCTCGCCATCACCAAGTCTCTGTCCATCTGGGAATGGTACTACGAAAAAACGTCAGAATGGACTCTTGACTACCCGCCGTTCTTCGCTTTCTTTGAGTGGTCTATGGCACAGCTAGCGCATATTATTGACCCAGCTATGACTACTGTTTCGAACTTGGAATACGATAGTTGGCAGACAGTGTACTTCCAGCGCTTTTCTGTGATCTTTACCGAGTTGTTTCTCGTCTATGCATTGCACAAGTGAGTATCACATATCAATATCTTGCTAAAGACTTCGACTAATCCTTGGACTTTCGTTAGGTACATCCAAAGCTCTCCTCTGAACCTGCGCCGGGCTTCCCAGGCGGTCGCTGTCTCGATCCTCTTGTCTCCCGGTCTTCTCATCATCGACCACATTCACTTCCAGTACAATGGCGTCATGTACGGTGTCCTGATCTACTCCTTAGTCCAAGCTCGTAAGCAGTCTGGCCTCTTGTGGAGTGGCATCACCTTCGCCATTTTGCTCTGCATGAAGCACATCTACCTTTACCTCGCACCCGCCTACTTCATCTACCTACTCCGCGCCTACTGCCTCTCCCCCAAGAGCATATTCCGCATTCAATTCACCAACTGCGTTGCCCTGGGTGTCAGTCTAGTTATTGTTTTTGGTTCTGCCTTCGGTCCCTTCGCCTACAAGGGCCAGATGGCCCAGGTTCTTAGCCGCCTGTTCCCGTTTTCCCGTGGCCTTTGCCATGCTTACTGGGCTGCTAATGTCTGGGCCCTGTACTCCTTTGCCGACAGAATCCTCATCTATGCAGCGCCCCGTCTAGGTCTTGTCGTGAGAACTGACGCTATTAACAGTGTGACTCGTGGTCTTATTGGTGATACTGCGTTTGCTGTGCTCCCGGATGTCACCCCGAGGGTCTGCTTTCTGTTGACTCTTTTCTTCCAAGCGTTGCCTCTGTTCAAATTGTTCCGGAAGCCGACTTGGGATAACTTCATTGGGGCCATCAGCCTTTGCGGTTATGCTTCATTCTTGTTTGGTTGGCATGTGCATGAAAAGGCCATTCTTCTCATCATTATTCCCTTCAGTTTGATCGCTCTCAAGGATCGTCGTCATTTTGGGGCCTTCCGTCCTTTGGCGGTTGCCGGGCATGTGGCGTTGTTCCCTCTATTGTTTGGTACTGCTGAGTTCCCTATCAAAACAGTGTACACTATTTTCTGGCTTCTTATCTTCCTTTTGGCATTTGATAGCTTGGCGCCGGGGTCGAACAAGCCGCGGATATTTTTGCTAGATCGCTTTAGCACTATTTACATTGCCGTGAGCATTCCATTGCTGATTTACTGCTCTTTATTCCACAGTATCATCTTTGGCAAGCAGTACGAGTTCTTGCCGCTCATGTTTATTAGCAATTATTGTGCTATTGGTGTGGTGGGTAGTTGGATTGGGTACATGGTAGTGTACTGGACAGCATAAAGAATCCTGGGTTAATTCGGGTTTCGTAATTGTGTATAGTAAATCTGATTCAATGTTGTAAATTTGATAGACAAAAATGATACCACTTTTGAGTTTAAAACAAGTTTGGATGTCTTACCTTATAGTTTTTATGAATTTGCGCTTATAATCCAGCGTTTTGTCCATGCATAGCAGACTTATGACGTCTAATCCTTCACCGAGCCACATACCCTCACCGAAACCACCTCACTATTTTACTAATCCTTGGCCCAGGCTTTTACCCACTAAGCATCTAGCACAAGCCCACCAAAAACCTCATCATCGCCTACAAACCACCACACCGCGCCATGGCCTCGAAACTCAACCCCGCCATGCGCCTTGCCGCCGCCAGCTTATACCGCCGCTGCCCTCTAGCCCCCCGCGCCCTGATTGTCACGGCGCGATTCGCCGCGTGGGGACAGAGTGGTCGACGATTGAAGAGTTCGTTTGCCTGGGAGAGTAGTGCAAATACGGCAACGACGACGATGACAAACACTACAACGATTTCGAATAACAAGAATGGGGCGAGAGGGATTTCGTCGGGTGCGAAGGGGACGAAGGAATTTTTTGCGAGGGTTCCAGCGGAACAGTTGCCGGAGCCGAAGCTGAAGGGGGATGATTTGTTCCATTCGTTTTCGAATTCGCCGATTCCAGAGATTAGGAAGAGAGCGGAGTTTATTAAGGAGAGGGCATATTGCTCGGAGAATAGTCATCGGCCGATGTGGGCACCAACAATGGCGCCGCAGGCGGAGGAGGCTGAGAGGCAGGTGGGGACGGCGGACCCGAAGCATCCGGTGTTTGAGTGTCCGGATTGCGGGATCCCAACACATTGCAGTGAAGAGCATTGGATGGAGGATTACGAGAATCATGTGCAGGTTTGCGATACATTAAGGCAAATTAACGAGGATACGCATGACTTGTATTCGGGGAGGGCGTTTCCGGAGTTTGCGTATAGTGGGGTGCAGATTCGGGAGGCGATTGTTAATATGTCGGATTGGGATAACTATATGTATTCAAGAGATTTTGAGGCGGTTAACTCTGATCAGTCTATGAGACATGTCACGCGGTTGTTGACGTATCCAGTGACCATCGGGACAGTTATGCACGAGTTGAGTCCGTACACTATTAACAAGGAAGCTCGTCTCACGAACGAGGGTCTTAAATCGATGAGTGGTAAGTTCAGGTCTCTACCTTTTAATGTCTTTGGTTGAAAATCATATACTAACTCGAATCCCAGCCCTCCGCTACTCCCTCCACCCTCCTAAGCGTACTGGTGAGAAGCTCAAAGATATGAAGCTCAACCCGCCCGCCATGCGCATCTTCGTTCTCGGCGCCCGCGCCGAATCTTCACTCCCCCGCGAAGCTTGGACCGAACTTTCCCACCTATTCCCCGACACCCGCCTCCACGTCATCATGATTGGCCCTGAAGCCATGGCCAATCGCGACGATGAGTTCCCGTTGCCCCCGCGTACCCCTGAGAACCCCTACGGCGCTATTGTCGAAGACCGCATCTGGACCAATCTCAAGATCTCAACCATTGTTGACTACTACCACACGATTCACAAGGCGCGCTACTTCGAGCCGTATGACCCGTATTTTGACTGCTTTGTGTTGTTCCATCCGGGGCTGGGATACCCGACGACGAGCCCGGAGTGGGCGGAGACGTTGCCGCAGTTGTTAGAGACCAAGTTGGCGATTATTTGCACGGGATATACGCAGTATGATATGGAAAGGGATATAGAATGGGTGAACAAGACAGCGAAGGGTGAGTTTGATATCTTGGTGAAGCCAGGGGAGAACAAGTTCCGGAGTTTGGGGTGGGAGATGAACGATTTGGATCCCAAGGATGTCCACTGTAGGAATTGGGGTGTGTGGGCGTTCAGAGGGAAGAGATATGAGGCGACGGTTAAGGGGGATGAAACGATTTCGCCGTAAGGTGGTGGGAAATTGTATGATTATTTGATAGATTTGGGGTGGTTAATTTGATAGGGAATTGCCACTGTACAATATATGTGTTTATAGTATGAACTGTGGTTCTCAAGTGACGAAGTGAGATGAGCAAGTTACTTGCGGCTGTAGTGTCTTTTCTGGAAACTGGAATGATAGGGTCTTGCCCGAGTTCCGTCTTCCATATACGACCATAGCCTGTGGAGAATACAGGGTCCTGTCTGTTCCCCCATAGTCAAGCCACAGAGCGCCGGACCAGTACTACGGTGGGTGACCACGTGGGAATACCCGGTGTTGTATGTTGTATGTTTCTTTTTCAAAATGAATTTTGTTCATGATTTTGAAATCCGTATCTTGGTGTTTAAGCTTGTTGTCATCCTAACTCAGTTGATGAAGAGTGACTAGGTACTTTGTGGGCTCAAGTTGAAAAGTCGCCGAGCGCATAATATAGTTAGAATTTAGGCATGATGAAAATTACATGCTGATTTTCTTTTGCTTCATTCCTTGACGGCTGTCATTATTATCAGATGACTTGATTATCACCTGTAATGTTTATGTAGATCTTCATGCCACCCATCTTCCCTGTAATAAGCTATTCTCTCTTTATTACACTGCCCTTTCATATCTTTGGGGCGTTCCCGTTGATCTGCAATACATATTCGTTAGCCATGATAAGACCTTCCTAGTTTTCCAAAACCTCTATCCGGCATTAAAGCATCTTAGAAGAGAAGAGGAAAAGCTTGACAGAGTTTTCTGGATTGATGTGGTGTGTATCAACCAAACGAATGGCGATGAAAAAGTCAGACAAATTCTGATGATGCTGGAGATTTATGAGAAAGCTCGAAGTTTTATGGGATGGTTAGGTCCAAGCGACAGAGAAGCTGAACAAGCCTTGAAAGATATACAAAAGCAATCATTATTCCTATAGAGGCATAAAATTTCAAGTTTGGAGTTTTGGACTTATGTCCCGAGGCTTAATTTACATTCTAAACTTTACTCATTAGATATTCTCGGCCAACTCAAGCACTTGGAGTGGGCCGACATGTGGAGTTTCTGAATAATCCATACTGGAAACGAGTCTGGATTATCTAAGAACTTGCAGTGAATTATCAGCACCTAGATCCATTCAATGCTCAATCTTGACTTGGATGTGACTGTCAAATTGGGAATGTGGTAATTCCATTGCAGAGGCTTTTTAAGATGGGAAATTATATTAAACATAATTACTTACATAGTAGAAGTTGTTGGATTATCAAAGATGTGCTTGAACTGGATTCAAAAGACTTTTTCTGGATCATTCTAACAGACTTGACACAGCTTCCGTTGGCAGTGAATATGCCTGAATTATGTCAGAAGATTCATAGTCATCGTAAGCTCTATGGGTAAGAAAAAATAAGTTTTCTGATCAATTTGATGCTCCAAACTTTGGCCAATTTCAAGGCCACAAACTCACCAAACAAGGTGTTCGTATTGTACGGGTTATTAGGTAATGTGACACTACCACTACCGGTATATGGAAAGAAGACAACCGATATTGCTATGGACTTGCTGGGGGCAGAAATTACGCGGACAAGTGAATAGCATATGGAGTTACTGGATTTTTGGTGGATGAGAGAGACGATAAAAGTGAAGTATCTTTCTTGGTGCCATTCACTGTTTATAAAGGAAGTCTCTCCGGAAGTGTTCCCGGAAGGCAGTACTTCTCATATGTTCCCAGAGTCTATGGAGTGGGATTATGGCAGTTATCGGTGGCGAAACAAAGCAATGGCAATTGACAGAGAGCATCAAGAACTTAAGGTCTATGGTGTTTATTTTTCAATATAATTGAAAGTGTTTAGCCATTATGGAGTGAAATGTGCTCACCGGAAACTATAAGATTCTTCAAAAGGGATATTATATTCTGGGTATCACTGGGATCGGTGTTTTGAGCAGATTATGGCTCGGTTCCGCATTGTCTTTCAGTCACTACGTTTGGACACGAATCAACTGATCGATCTCTCGCATTTACATATTTCACTATCATTCACAAAATCGAAGATTCATCTTCGATGGTAGAAGCCATCCAAGGCCGTCTTTCCGGATACAAAGTCGAGCTTGAAAACATGACCCACCAGTATGCTAGACGGTACTCCTGAGGAAAGGATAACTTCCATGGGTGGGCACCGCCAATGGCACAAGTAGGAGATACCATTGTGTTGCTTTCGGGGTGTCAGTCAGTTCACGTCGTGAGAGAGGAGCGGAAGACGAAAGGCATTAGATATGAAATGCTCGGGAAAGCGTATTCATATGGAATTCGACAAGTGTTGTTTCTGAAATGGGAACTAATTCCGGATGCGGTGATACAAGTATCTAGTGTCGTTTCTGATTATTATGCGCCTATGGAAGATCCCTAGTGTTGCCAGGTTGCGGAAGAGTTGGCGTAAAATCAACCCGGAGGGTTTAGAATGGAGATAGAGGCTCGAGATAGGTTTGGTGTAAATAGTGATGTGAGGTCTAGCTCATTCAACAAGCGGTAACAAGCTTACTGTCAACAAATTGATAGAAGGCCGCGTGGCCCAATGTCAAATCGGTTGACTACGAATCAAAAAATTGTAGATTCGAATCCTATTGTGGTCATCTTCTAATTCCTATCTCTTATTTCCTTCATGAGGGCATTTATTTTTTACCAGTGACCAAAAACACATCATATAGCCTGATAATAAAACCATTTGACCATCCCATTACACTCCATCCCAAACATGAGACGGTTTCCTATTTTTGTTGCTTGGCTCTGACGGAGACAACCAATTCTAAATGAGAAAACAAGCCATCATCACGGCTAGCGTCTAGCTCGATATCCCCACTTTCCAAGAAACTTGGTGAACTATCGATCAACCGATTTTCTAATCCCTGAGACTAACTGATACGAACGGACGTTCGGGTAATCATTTCGTTGGCGGTATATATAAAGGGACCCGGGTTCAGTTATGGGCACCCGGAAAATATATGGTAGAAGTTACAGAACCGTGACTTGTACTCTCCAAAAGACATACCATTCAATAAATCATATACAGGAGACTAAAGTAGCGCCCCCATCCCCCGCTTCCTGCAAAAGTCCCGAAAATCCGTGATTTTCCCTGGGGCCTATCAGTAACTCATCAGATAGAAGAAGGATCATTATGGGATATGCCGGGCTCTTAGATTATTTTGGGCCTTAGGAGCGTTATGTAGGCGTAATAAGATACGCTTCTGATTTTTTCAAGGAAAAATTGAAGGCAAAAGGCTTGTCGGGCGACGGGCGGGAGACAGGGGATGGGGACGGAGACACTAGCGTGTGTCAGCAGAGCGACGAATATACGTAAGCCGGTACGGGGATAGATGGGTAGGGAAGTTACTAAGTTGCGTATTTTAGGGATTGGATCTCGAGTAATCATGGTTCACAGTGTAACAGATTTCGAGAAGATGTAGTTGGTCTTTTACACTTTTTGGTGTCACGACATATCATCTACTTTATCCAATTTCCCGCAAAGCTAGTTTCGTTGATCTATCCCGTGCTTGACGTACGGTTGTCCAAACTTTTATTAAAGTCTTAACCGGGCAAATAGATGCACAAGTGAGTGGCCTATATAGTCTTGACTATCTGTATTAGGCAGAAAAAGCCTACTTGTGCTTTGCCAGGTGAAGAGCTTCCGGGCATTACCTCGTGGGCAAGGTTGCACGGTCCGTTGACTAAAAGCTGGGGTAAAAGAAATATGTGAAACGATGGGGGGGTTTGGGTCCGAGGTGGAGATTGGCGTTTATCGGACGAGTGATTTTCGGAGCTTGTTGACCTAACGAGAGGAAGGTGTGAAGGAGAAGGGGTTGGTGGTGATACTTCAGCTAGTTTGGAGAATTGGAATAATGTGGTTAGAAAGAGAGGGGATTTGATATTGGGGCAGGTTATCGGTTAGAGTTGTTATGGTTAAAGTTTGTTAGGGAGAGAAAAGTTAAATAGGAAAAACAACATGTAATTGCTGGGGATGGTTTGATTGGCTAGGAAATGAAATATGAGACTGGGTTGTGTAAGTGATTGGAAACCCTAGTGACGACTGACCCGGACTCCGATCTCTTTAAAAGTCGATCAGTGATTTTTGACTCCTTTTCACTATAAAAACTACTAGAAACATAAACCATCCGACCATTAGGAATTCACTTTACTCAAAACACCCAAGATCCTCACCAGCATAACCCCATCTCGCCAACAACTTCCCTACTCTGCAACACTGCCCGTCTGATCTCTCACCTCCGATTATCTCGGGTCCGCTATTATAGACCTAAATGCAAATCAGCCGACGGGTTTACGAATATCAAACACTCGTCAGTAATTCTCTTTATGCCGCATCTTGGGAAATCGTCTGAACTTGGGTAATGCTACGATGCGGGGATGAGCGGAGGGAACTTTTTTAGAACAGATTATAGGCAGCCATTGTTCTTTCTTGCGTGTGGAAAGGAACAATGTGGTGAAACTGCGTGATGCTGGGAATAAATGGAGCAGTGGTTGTTTCCGTGGGGGTTTGGTTTGGTTCGAGTTGGGAAAAGAACCAAGAAAGTGGATATATTGGGTGGGGTGATGAGACTGACAGGAGAGACAAAGGGAACCCGGGGTCTCGATTCTTGGATTAGGGGCATGTTGAGGTCATAGTTGCTTTCTTTTGCTAATAAACTGTGGTTCGCGATATTTCTGGACCCAAGGCCCTTTCGGCTTATGCGCCTAATTTGGAAAACGCGATAAAATGATTCCTTTGACATGTGGTTCAGATCCCAACTAATAAGGATAGCGAACTAATAAATCACTCCATTCCCACTATAAACAAGTGCAGACTTGACAATTTCCAAGATGGCTGGATTCCTCGTTGAGAGCTCTCGGATAGCGCAACAAGATGACAACAGCTGTCAGATGGCCGCCTACCCTGGATTTCCCTCAATAGATCAGACTTACTATAGCTGATCACTAGAGCTGCAGAACAAATAGAAGTCACAAGGAGCTGGAAACCCACCCGGCGACACACTTGCAGAGCGTAGGTCTGGGTGTGAGGACGCTGGGAGCATGGGTGGGTTTGTGTGAGAAATAACTGGTGGATTATGGAGATATACTGGTCAGCAAGCACCATTAGTTTGAGAGGGCCATATATTTTCCGGAACGGCGTGTTTCTGGTTATTGTTAAGGGGGACATCACGTTTGAGTGGTTTACGAGAGGCCAAGGTGGGCGGTCTCGCAATGCGGTATGGAGTCAGTTTTCTGTTGTGATATTGAGACGACGGGGGACTAGGATTTAACCTTAGCTATGGTGTCAACAGGCTTTTTGTGAGATGGCCTGGTTAGAGACACACCCTGGCAAACAGTGGATATGAAGATACACCCCTACGATAGACGCCTGTTGGTAGTAGAACTCGGCAGCGTAGCAACTACGAGATGAACAATAGGTACGAGGTAACAGTAAATATTTCCACGCTGTGGCCGTATTTGTTTGCTAGGAAACGAAGGGATGATAGCTATAGAGAGTTTTAAGAGAGGGAGATAGCAACGGACAACTGCTCGATCTCAAGTATAAAGGGAATGGCCGTCTGCTCCGGATATCTCTATTTTCTTTCCTTTCCTCTCCAGTCACTTGCTCTCAGACTAAGCACTCTCTCACTTCATTTTCTGAATATACTTTTTCATTCTTTCGACTTACTGTGTAAGCTTCATTTCATGCACTCTCTATTATCAACTTATTCTTTTATCAAATCTTCCCAACTAAATCACTTGTGATTCCCCTACACTCATTGCTCCGCGAGCCACCGACATTCCAAATCAACACTTTCAATATACAAACTAAGCCCCTAAGCCTACTTACAAACTCCATTAAAATCATTTCTTCCTTCAAGTCCACCATCCTTACCTCCGGCCTCTTCGCCGCCTTAGTCCTCGCCCATGGCACCGTCACAAGCTGGGCCACCGACGGAAAATCCCAGGACGCCTTCCTCCTCCAGTACGCCTACACCAACTCGCCCCCTTCGATCCCCGCTTGGACCGCCCAGAACCTGGACAACGGTTTCGTTGATGGCTCCACATACACCACCTCTGACATAATTTGTCACAAGGAGGCTACTCCCGGTAAGACGACTGCTCAGTCGGTTGCCGCCGGTGGCACCGTAGACTTCAACTGGTCGGCGTGGCCCGAATCGCATATTGGTCCTGTTTTCACTTACGTAGCCAACTGCAACGGCAACTGCTCTTCCGTTGACAAGACGGCCCTGAAGTGGGTCAAAATTGATCATGAGGGTATCGACTTATCCACTCAGACCTGGGCCTCGGAGAAGTTGATCAAGAACAACAACACCTGGACCACCACCGTTCCCTCTACCCTCGCTTCCGGGAACTATGTCTTCCGCCATGAAATAATCGCTATGCATGCTGCCAGCTCTATCAACGGTGCTCAGAACTACCCGCAGTGCTTCAACGTCGAGGTTACAGGCTCCGGCACTGAGAACCCCGAGGGTGTCCTCGGTACCGCTCTGTACACCAACACTGAGGCTGGTATCCTATTCAACCCTTACACCACTCTGACCAACTACTCTATTCCCGGTCCTGCTCTGTGGTCTGGTGCTGCTTCTACTTCACACGACGGTACTGCTTCTGACAGTTCTTCCGGCTCCGGTTCATCTTTGTCGGCTGTTTCTTCGGCTACTACCTCCAAGACTTCTGCCGTCGCTTCGTCTGCCACTAAGGCTTCGTCGACCACCACTACTGCTGCTATCACTACTACCGCCTCCAAGACCTCGAGTGTTACCACTTCGTCGACTACCTCGACCGCTAAAGCTTCCAAGACTCCTTGCTCCACTCGCCGTCGCCGCCGTCACGCCCGTGATGTCCGCAACACTTAAGTGGTGGGTGGGGGTAGTAGCTTTCTAAATCAGATGGACTGGGTCTGTTTGAGGGGTGGACTTCGCTGTTGCTCCTGGTAAAGTTTTTGTGGAGTTCGATGAAATTTGAATTCCTTTTCTCTGTATATTTTTATCTTTAAAATGAGCCGATTTGACCAAGTCTCCTTTTATATTGTCAATAAATGAATGAGATTGTGTTTTTGATACTTTGGGGTCTTCAAGTGATTAAATTGTGAACTATGCTTTTCAACTATCGTACATACTATCTTACAATCTCAACTTTAGTTTTGATATCAAGACTTAGTCTTAGTTTGATCATTCGCTTCGACCTCAGCTTCAGTTTCAGCCTTGTTTTTCACACTCGTCTTGAAGCTTAATTTAGGCTTCTTCGCCCTCAGATCCAAATTCCCATAGTAGACTTCCCTTTCACTCTCTTCCAACAACTTCCTAAACACCCCAACGAACCCACCACCGACAATCCTCTGATAAACCACCGGCCTACAAACCAACACATCCTTCTCCTCCGCCCCCTCTTCGACCTCGGCAACTTCCGTCATCTTCTTAGCCTCCTTTGTCTTAACATAGCGCACATCCCATTCCTTCCCGCCTGTACCAATACGTAAAGTATTGTCGCTGTTTGTCGCCATCGGTAGCTCTAGAGTCTTCTCCAATCTCAATGACTTTCGGACACCATCACCGTTGACATCAGTACCTTGAATCCACTTGACGACCTTGACAATCTGTGTGATTGATGGGACAAAGATTAGCAGCGTGGCATCGGGCTTCATGGCCTTCATGATAGGTTCAATCTGTCCTTCCGGCCCCGGCAAATCCAAGAACGCACTATCCAAGAAAGGCGCCCCATCTCTCTCCGCAAGTCGTCTACTCATATAATCCTTAATTTGACAAACATGAAACGACACATCTAGTAGATACTGAGCCCTCCGGAATTCCCGGATACTCCGATGCGCATATCGACTATGCGAATGCCTAATATCAACCGTATGAATCACCGCCTTCCTTTTCCCCATCCACTCCTTATATAAAGCATGAACCCCTCATCATTAAACGTCATTTCATGATGATCTTCCACTAACGCTTCTTTGTCATTATTCCTTGCCGGCGGCATCCTATATTCCCCTGCCGCCAACGCACTACGCAACTGACTCGGCACTACCGGGTTCGCCCCGTGAATAGCCCGAGCTAAATGCAAAGTCAAACCGCCAATTCCCGTCCCTGCTTCGAAAATCTCAATAGGCTCAGCATCATCTCCCTTTTCCGGATGCAAATCCATCAACGATGTAATCAATGCCGCATCCTGAGCGTAAATGGGCGTCGCCGGGCGATACGGCGCATGATGGATATGCGCTGGCAACGATGGGTTATATAAATCGACAATGCGCCCTTGGGAATCCGACACAGCGTCAAGAATCGAACGCTTTAGCAACATATCTGACGACACCATTGACCCATGAGCCAACTTGATAGTCTCCCCCGGTCTCAACGGCGGCGTCAATGTGAATTTTCCACCACGGGCAGATTTTTGATGAAGCAAAACAGTATCTAATTCTACGGCAAATTGTCAGAAAATAACTCTAATTCACGAGGACATTTACAAAGTGTGGCTGTACTAACCGCGGATAACTTTCCGGCCAGACGAATAGCAGCGGGTGTTTCCGCCCGTTGCCAGGAGGAACCCAATGAACCGTTGGGGAAGACGGCACATAATAGGGTTTGTGAGACAGTAAGATCGAGCAGGAGAGGTTGAATGATGGAATTATTTGCTTTTTACGGGTCACATGATTTATTGTTTTGTTTAGGAGGAAGTTGCGGCATCGTCGACTCGGGGAAGTAAGAGCGCGAAAGAGGAAGGAACAAACTTAATTTAAACATTATCTAATCAGCACGTGATCGTTAGGTGTCAGTATGCATCCACTACGGGTGACTCTGCATAACTGACGTCATTTTGTACCGGTGTTGAGTGCATGCAACCTCTATATAACTCTATCTATTTTGCATCATCAATGTTGGTGTTTTTCTGTAAAACATCGTGATCTCTCGGCCTCATTTGGTGCATTATCATCTAATACCCTGACCTCAATTAATAAGTCCAATCGCCTGCATCAACATCTCCCTCATTTTAACCTTCTCCTGTCCTCCAAACCTTTCCACAAATCTCTGAAATCCTTCAATCTCCTCCATTAATTTCCCCACCGTCGGCTCCTTCTCGACCCTCGCTACATCTAACAGCTACTTCCTCTCTGCCATCTACCTATCCACCTCAATCCGCAATACCGATTCGACGACCAGCTGCCGCCAATCGGTAAACAGATCCGCGAAGGCAAAGGAGACCCAGCGACGGATTGCCGAGGTTGCGGCTTGCAGTTCAACAGCGGTGAAAATGGCGGTTAGGAAGAACATGCGGTCGGTGCGTTGGGTAGAGGCGAGGTCGGAGGTGGAGGAACTTGTACAAATGCTTGAAGAGCGCAATGGGGCCGGCGACAGCGGGAAGATTGTCGGGAGGGGTGTGGCCGGAGCTAATCCCAGTGACTTTGTAAGGAATTAGGAAACCGCAAAGTAAATTGCACAGGTAATGGGCGCGAGAAACCCCAACCGGTGATTCTTGGTCAATTAGCATAGAGTTTGCGTATCGGGGACTACAGTATACTTACCTAGTGACATTGTAGTTTTTATCAATGAGGATGTTTCCGGCGGATAGGGCCTCGTGACTGACGGAGAAGGAGGAGCTTGAGGGGAGGTCGCGGAGGGTTTTATGGACAAGGGCGCGGTGGATTAGGAACTCTTTGACGGTGATGTCTTTGTGTTCGCCGCGGAGGGCCCGGAGGAGTTTCCAGTCAATAAGTTCGGTGGTATATGTATCGGCATTTTGTCCGTAGCCTAGGTTTGTGGTGATGCATTTGTTAGTCCAAATCAGGATGGAGAGTGTGGTAGTAGTCGTCAATTATGGGTCATGATCCATTTTTCGGCGCAATTTCCTGATGAACTACTTATTGGATTGGGATAGTGTAGCGTGGTGGAATATTCGGATAAGGGAAGGTCCTAACTTTGGAAGGGATTTACGGGTTTCTTGGGTGCACATGGCAAGTTCGAGGACAATGTCTGCCATTTGAAAGAGAACTTTGTCTCGGATTGTCCGATTGCTGGGCGAATAATCATCCCATTCGAGCACTTCACCGGCAATCCAACCGAGAATTATATAAGGGAACCCAAAGAGGGTTTCGAACTCAGAGGAATATGCTTCGACTCGAGGAGACCAGGAAAAGCCGCAGTCATCTAGGTGGTGAAGGAGAGCGACGTTGCATTCGACGGATTTACGGACGCTGGAAAGGTTGGTGGTGGCATTGGAGAGGGAGAGGCGGAGGACATGGCGATGGCGGGTGAAGCCTTGGATTATGTAAAGAGGGGAGCTGAAGGTTGAGGGGGTAAAGGTAAAGATGAATGTGAAGGGGTACTCGTGGGGGAAGTGGTGGTTGAAAAGGGCGATGATGGAGTAAGGGGAGAAGGGAGAGGCGCTCATTATTATGGATTAAGTTGTTAAGTATTATAACGATGTTAATAGTAGATTATCTATGATTGACTGGTCTTATAAATATATTCGTGATCTATCTCGAGATAATACTAAGATGGAAGTTATCGGCACTGTGAGTATTATTTTATATACAGACCAAAAACTCTCTTCCCAATATCCTAAACAATCACGTAAATCATCACCCGGTCCTGTCCGACCTAAGTTCTAGTCCTCGACAATCAATTTGTTAGCTAAAACAAACCCAACACATTTGTGCCACCCACCCAGTTCCCAAATAAGTTTTAATTCAAACAGCCACATACATCATAGCCCTTTGCAGGAACCCCCATCCGTCAAATGCCCTGTCTGAGGATTCGCTTCTAGCCGGAAACAGCTCTTGGTTACCAAGGTACTTTCAGATCACATAGTGTTGCGAGTATTAATTATTAGATACACAAAGAATAATTAGGCGTTGCAATGAAAAGATAATGGGGCTAGTTAGGTAGGAAGTAAGGATCATCTGATGTTCGTTTGGATAATGTCATGTGCCGGGCGAAGATGGAGTCTTCCTACTAGTAGTTGTGGTATCACAAGAAGGAATAGACAAGAAAATTCTTTGGAGATGGGGTCCGTTGAAAAGAACTCGTGGTGTTGTTATATTCTTAAAATATGCAGTATTCTTTTATATCTAACATGTAGGTGTAATGTTTGGGAAAGTACCCTCTCCTCTAGTTAATAGAGCAATTACCAAAAATGATACAAAGAAATGTTCAAAAACGTGGCCTCATGACAGGATAGGAAAATATAAAAAGAAGATGAAGGATAGGGTAACAACGACCAACGCTAATCGGAGAGGACGAGTTGAGACAATACCGAGGATCACGAGCTATTATTGATAGCTGGTTACAAAGCCGGCTTGATAACATTTGATCGAGGCGAAGTGTCGATTGCCAAGAAGCGATAGCGAAGGGGATATCAACATGAAAGAAAATAACGTGACAAGAGGAAATCGCAAATGAATGAGGGGAACAAAAAAAGAAAGACTATAGCCCAAGCTGTCAAACAAAACAATGAACTCATTAAATCATAAAAACACCAGAAACAGAAGGTTCCTACGGAACACCCAGAGAAATCTCAGAAACACCTGTAGTTCCAACGAGGTTCGCACCTTGATAAACCAGAAATAAGCCCTTTTAATAAACCCAAAGAAACCCCATTAACAGTAACTAAGAGAAACAAAACAAAACAAACCAATAAACATGTAAGAAAGATAACACAAGCCATGTGTGAAACTTGGCCCCACTCGGCCCCACTTATACCGACACCATGTGTCCAGGCGCATGTTCAGGCACCCTGGCGTAACAAACCATCAATTTCAAGCTCGTACCCCATTCAGCACATTCTGCTAACAAACTCTGTTCTTTCCAAATATTCACACCTGGGATTCCCAGTTGCGATTCAAAGCAGCGCGAATACCACCATCTGCCAACTTTCGAAACCATTGTCGTGATACTTTCATCGGCACCCGGCCCTTCATCCGAAATTATCTCAGCCAACGACCTGGTATCCCGTTTTCTCCGAACGGATCCGCTACTTCGGGGGCCGGAGACTGGAAGGCCAACACGGCACGACTTTACGTCTGTGAACCCGCACATCGCCATTTCCTGCAGGATCAAATCTGCCGTTAACCCCAACATTGTATCGGGGTTCCGGGCAATGAGGCCTTCTTTGAGTCTGCGGACAGCCCGGCGGGTGCGCACACCCATGTTGTTGAGATCGATGTCGAGGAGGGATACCTCGAGGTACCCTCCTGGCAAGAGGACTCGACGGGCTTCAGCAATGACGGTGACTAAGTGAGACTTGGGGCAGGCGGAGGGGAACCGGAAGACGACGGCAGAGAATGAAGAGGGGGCAAAGGGGAGTTTTGCGGCAAGGGAAGAATGCTGAATTTGGTGGTGGTTACTCGGGGACAACGGGAAGGCGACGGACTGTCTCTTGGCCATGGGAACCGGGGCCCTCGGGGACAAATTATAGAATGTGGCTGCAGGGTAAGTTTCCGCAGCGTAGAACGACCAATCATCGTTTCCAAGGCCGTCAATCACTAAAATGGCGGCGGCGGCCGGCGTCGCGTAAGCTGGGGGGTTTAAGGGAAGAGTTCTCCGAATTGGCGAGAAGAGAACATGGCCGAATGTGAGCCACTTCGACACAGTCATGGAGCCGACACGGAGGTTCACTTTGGCGAGAGGAGAGGCGGAAGCATCTGAGGACGAAGTTGATGACCGAGTGCTAGCAGTGGCAATGCGGATGGCAGGGTCCGAGGACGTCAGTGCAGTCGTAGGAGGAAGCGACGGGATCGGCTTCGTCGGTGCGGGCTTTGGGGCCTCAGGGGCTATGAAGGTATCCGTCCTCTCCTCGCCATCATCCTCGGGCTTCATGGCAAAGATTTCCCGTAGCCTCTCTGTCATATCCGCACCGATACTCGACGTTTGCGTCAACCGGTCAATCGTACTCGTAACTGCCAACGCATTACGATAATCCTCAAGATAAAACGGAGATCCCTTAGAACTCGTCGCAGATATCGGCCCTTCGCAGTCTTCCCGAGTCACCTCCGGGACAATGGCGGCCAGTATAGGCACAGGAGAGACAGGCGCAAGAGAGGCAGGTGCAGACGGTGCAACGACCATGGTGTCCAAGAGATCATCATACTCGGTCCAAATTTCGTCTTCGACGAAAGGATCGCCAGGTGCTGATGGGATCGCGACAGTCTCAGCGTATCCATAGCGGAAAATATTGGCACCGGAGGAGGACAATGTGCTGTCGGTGGACATTGAGGTTGAGTCTTTGCGGATGGAGAACTGGGGGAAGTCGGTGGGTGATGAAATCAGCATTGCGGCGCGGCTGGGGCACGGGGGTATAGGGGGAGAGTCAGTAGAGATGGTCGTCTCGGTCCTGTTGAGATCAGGGGTGGAAACCGAAGGTGGAGGATGCATAGCAGTGTGGAAAGAGGTGCGGTTGAACGGGCGGGAAAACGAAACGGGGGACTGCATGGTGAGTGGGGGGATGGGCGGGATCGCAGAGTCCACGGTAGCGTCAGCGCAGAGAGACCGGGAACTGACAACTTTAGGGATACGCCCAACTTGCCGCAAGCGCGGAGTAGGCTCAGGAATCTGGGACTCCTGGTGGATCACCGGGGACGAATTTATGCTGATAGCTTCACCCCACGGCACACTCAGGTCGATGAACTCCTCATCAATCTTAATTTCCAATCCAAAGCGGTCCATTTCTATCTCGGGCATATCGAGCCCGGCGACCCGAAAGACGTTCTTGGCTGCTTCTTTACGCGCAGTAATCTCGACGTCAGTATCGGTGTCAATGTCAATCTCAGCTTCCGAGGAATCCATCATGTAGTATGCCATCTGCGGCTTCGGGGCAACCCAAGTGATAGCAACTGGAACGTCCGTCGGGGCCGCAGCTTTCTTCGCCGCAGCCGCCTTCGCTTTGTCTGCGCCAGTTGCCTTTGAAAAGAAGTTCCAACGTTTAGAGGATCTAGTCTTCTTCGTCAACTTCTTTGGGCCCAGTGCAACACTCTTAGTTGACATCTCAGTCCCCACCGTTGTCGCAGCCAATGATTCAACCAATGATCCATCCGAAAACACGCCTTCTTCAAGGCTCATCTCAGAGCTTCCGATAGCCTGTTTCTTGCCAGAGGAAACCAGTTTAGTATTGGTGGCGGGGATAGGGCCTTTGGCGTAGATGTGTTGGCGTGGTTGTTTGCGGAAGACTCGGACTGTTTGCGCGATGGCTTCGGAATCACTGCTATCACTGGGGCACCTGCTGGCTTTCGGGATTGCCGAGGGCTTCAGAGCAGCGGCAGCAATTTGCGGGGCATGGAATTCAACAGCTAGTGACGTTGAACTGGAACTCCTTGAGACGACTACGTTATTGTTGTGGTTTTTAACAATTTCACCACCCGATATCACTACCGGTGACATCCTTTCCAGAAAGAAGGCATCAACCGGAAGACTCTCCTGCGATGATGAAACCCCAGCATTGTGAAACCCCGTAAGGCTTCCACTTCGCCTCCGGACCGCTCCAAACCGCCCGTATCCTTCATGTCCAGTGCCAGCAGCAGGCCCTTGCGGGACCCTTTGTCCTTAACAGACTCCTTCTTACTGCTGAAAAACGGAAACCGTGAAGAACTCGCGACCACCGGTGACGGCGTCCGCAGTCTAGAAGGCGCCAGCGTCGCCTCACTAGGTACCGTAGTCGACCCGGTTTTAATCCTTCTTGGTCTCTCTGGTGAGGAAATGGTCGTTGGACCGGGGCTGTTTGCAGTGATGCTGGCATCTGATGGCCTCTGGAGGTGGTAAGATGGCAGATTACTTTGGATAACTCGGGACGCTTCGAATAATGAAAGATCCGGCATCTTGTTGCGTGACGGGCGGTGCGGAGGGTGTGGAGGGTGCGTTTGTGGCGGCAGCGGCGTCACCGATGGTCTCCTCAAGCATTTCGGCGGTGCGGAAACCGGCGAGTCTTTGGGTCTGAGATACTTGTAGGAAGATTTCCGCGGTAGTGGGCTCGGCCCAGGCTCCCGGATTGTCCCCAAGGAGCTCACGCTGGCTGATGTGTTGCTGACAGGACTCACCGGGGTCCGCGGGGGAGCAGGGCGCGGGGCAAATGGGAGGAGTTCTAGTGATTGGGACATTATGCTAGCGGGAGTAGTATCCCGCGAGTATGGGCTGAGGGCATTGCTGAGGGCAGACCAGGGCCACGGCCTGGGAGATTTGTTAAGGCCGGTACTTGGGGAGGCGGTTGAACGAAGACTGGGGGTGGGCAGGTCGAAGATGGAGGGTTCGGCAGTGGTAGATGACATGGAAGGAGTGCGGGTGTGCGTGGGCCAGCGTTCGGGTTCGGGGTATATTTTGAGGCGGTCAGCGGGCTGTGTCGGAGGTCCGGGGATGTGTGTGTCGATTTGGGGGACTGAAGGGGCCACTAATGATCGGCGGTGCCGAAGGATTTGGGAGCGGGGGCCCGGGATCTGCGAGGCGGAGGCCTTCGGGTCTGGGTGATTGTTGTTGGGGGATCGCGGATTGGCGGGAAGCCCATATGATAAGTGCCGGGATGACATTTTGGAAAGCGGCGGGGCGGCTAAGGATGTCATTGGGGTTGGTAGGCGAGATAGGGAGGGTTTCTGGATGGGACGGGCCGGGGGCTGGCCGTCTTCGGGAGCGCTACTGTAGTTTGTTGGTGGAGGGGCCCGGGCGTACATTCTAGGGGGGCGCAGGGTCCGGGCAGTTGATGTGGTGTTGTTGTGGGCCGAGTGAGGGGGCATGATGTAGGAGTGACTGGCAGGCGCCGGGTGATTACCGGTGCATGATTAGAGGATGTTTGGCAATACTGTGAAAACGGTGACGCTGCAAGGTAGGTTCCAGAATTTCATATGGTGATCGGGAGACCAGAGGACTCAAGAGTCTCTAAGTTGGATACAATAGGGGAAGAGAGGCTGATGGTTGAGACTGGGAGGCAATGATTAGTAATGGTACGAGGAAGGAAGGACTAGAGACAAAGTAGAAATATAATGGAAAGAGGCGAGACAAGTATAAGTCGAAGAGAGCAGGTATAGTCTGTTGATGGAAAAAGAACTTGATAGTATTGCTTAAGAAGAAAACAAGCCGGCCTGGGCGATATATATTGCTTGTGGAAAATGGAGAATTTGGTTGGTCTACCCGGAAGAGCTGATGTTAGTCGAATAGGAAATATTGAGAATGTGAGGATATCATGATATAAGTACTCACATTAAGATACTCAAGGATAATAAGAAAACAGAAACTTAAAAATACAAAAAAAAAGAAAACAACCTTAATTACCAATATCCAGAACCAGGAATAACAAGAAAGAAAAACATAAAGAAAAACAAGACCTCGGAGCAGGCTGATATCACGTATAAACACACTCTCACTCACCAGTCCCTCAATCACTCGCTGCTTCCTGTGTATTATTACTCCTCCTGCTACTATTACCAGCAACACTCAATATCGCCTCACTAGTTCCTTTTTTTTCGTTCCGCCTCCACTTCACGTCAACTCTCTTATCTCTATAAAACCACCATCCGCCAATTAGAAATCTGCCTGCAGCATAAACTCTTGTTCCTTCCAGAATGACAGACTCATCGTAGCCCGGGTGCCACGATTAATCCCCATGTTATAGCGGCTGTCGTGTTTATAAAAACACCCTTGGGGAGATCCAGTTTGGCAAGTAGGGGCCTCGGGGCCATATGCGTCTTCATGAAAATATCTGGTGCCCAGGTTGACTGATTGATCAGCCACTTACTTACTTAATGCAACACTGGGCTTCCTCTCTGGGCTTCCTCTTTGGGCTTCTTCTTTGGGCTTCTTCTCTCGCTTTTTTTTCTTTTTGTGATAGGACATGTAGGAGGAGTAGTCACTGGGTTGAAATGTCCGTTATCAGTGCGGAGGGTTCTTTCATATGCAGCTGCTACACCAGAATAAACATGTGTTGGCAGGGACGGGAGTCCTCAATCCTGTCCTCATAATTATGCAATGGAGACACCATGAAAGCGTAGAAAACATAGCCAACACATACGAGGCCTCGGGTTCTTGCAGTCCGGTCACGTCTTTTTCATTCCGTGATCCGTTTTCTTCACTCTTTTTTTTCTTCTGTGATCACTACTCCAATCCCTTCTCTCAACTGTCTTGAATACCGACCCGTAGCTTACGCACAACGACTCCCCATTTGCCTAGTCTCCCTCATACAATCAAAGACATCCCATTATTTCCCCGCCGCCAAATCACAGCTGAGCATTCCCTTTTGTCGGTTCCCTTACCCTGGCCGGTGGATGGTGGTGGCAACAGGGATCCCTCCATCCACAAGCCAACTGCAACCCACTCCCGGCGTTTGGCTGGGTCTTGATACCGCACGGTTGTTTCCTAGAGGCAAGAAAAGTAGAGTGTCAAGTCTGCTATGTAGTAGTGGGTGAAACATTAGACTACTCGGTTAATAGGGATAAAATCACGAGTATAATCATAGTATTAGACATCTTACATATCAGTTAGTCTCGTGACTAATGTCCCTCATGCTGTTGCCCTTACTATAGCAGGAGGAATAGCAGCCAGGAAAAGACCTAGTAATGTCGTGATAAGTATATCAATAAATTTGTCTGGCCTTTCTCAATGTATCATTCAAAGCTACAGCAGAATCTCTTCACCTCAGTCTAGAGTCATCCAAATGTCTTGAGTCTGTCAATGTTGTATAAGGGACTCGAGGGACCTGAAAAGTGGAGATATCCATACTCGAGACCGAAGAAAGCAGGAACTTCATGTGCAGAACACAAGATCATGCAAAAAAGGTGAAGGTACGTGATGAAGAAACCACACCGTAAAGATATTTTCAACAACTTAAGCATATTCGCATACACCCGATCATCTCACGTGCACAATTTTATACAAGGCTCCACGTCTCTTATCGGGTGATTTGCCCTTAGCGATTTCTTCCATCACACATCCACAAACCTTCAATCACGCTCAATCACCAATCACATCACCCACCATCATTCACTCAGAAACATGGAAAGAAAGAAAGAAAAAACCAACTAGTTCGAACCCAGACCCATTGTCTATTGTCCGCATCCATCGCTTCATCTAGTCCCAAGCCCCTCTACCTTCAACACCGCCCGAATCGTTGAGCCATCGATGCTAGGGCCGGGTCGTTCCACTACGCTAAAGAAAAGTCAAAGCTTCCTGGTAAATGCTAAATCAAATTGACAAGTTTGGCCCAGGGAGGCCTGGACTTGTTTATTAGTTGGGTTTTCTATTTTCTGGCTTGTATCCACTGATCTGATGTCATCGACAGAGATTCCGTAGTGCTGGGGTCACAGCATCCAGGTAGGTAGCCTAAGCGAAGCAAGATTCAGAAATCGTCCCTTGCTGCAGAATTAGAGGGTATGTCCTAGATTGTGCAGAGTCTGGTGTATGCCTCGCTTACAACAGGGCTGATGGCCAATTGACCACCACCATTCTTACCCCTCTCTCCCCCCCCTGGAGTTATGTAAATGATGTTCCTTCGCCATCTTACCATCGAGCGGTATCGCAGTGATGTAGATACCATGTTAATTTGATCAACCGCTTCTCATTCCTTTTGGTCTTTCTGCACTTGGGGCCAGGGGGAGGTTACTTGGGCTAGACTGGCGAGAGGTGATGCGTCGTTTTTAGCTAAATACCTCAGGTGGCCTATTGATATAATTGGATGGAAAGTCGCGGGGATTTGGCCAATGGGAGACCGATTTGATGTGGCGATGGGGATGTGCAGATGTTGGCGATTAGAGGTATGTCTGGGTTGGAGGTTGATAGTAGCTTGACGGGCTGTCACGGGCAATGGATTTATTTTGTTATAGTCCTAGATTATAGCGAGCTCCTTCTCAACACTTTGTATACTATCAAGGTTATAATTTGTAAGATAGATATAGTAAATTGTTGCTATATGCTACATACCTATTATATAGTCCCGACTGGATTAAACTCACCCACTAATACCACTAGTGGCGCTTATTCAGAATCCCGTGAATATACACCGAAGGTTGATAGCACTTAGTGATATTGACAGCTACCTAGTGAACTAGATCAGTATTCTGACAGCTCACATGTTTCAAGAGGCTATTGCTTTTAAATGTCTCGTACAATTCGCCTATTACCCGACATCACCATGATCATCAAGCCTATCTTTTCCCAAAGGGTCGGATCCTAACTTGTAAACTTGCCCTGACTGGGGCTTGGAGTGCATAAGCGAGAGGAACTGACAATGCTTCTTATTCTTATATTCCTAATTTGTATATTTAGTCACTAAGTTACAGACTACTACATAAAGCCAGAAATTTCCATGGACCCCAATTCCCGTACTGTCAACGCCAAAAGACAACCGTCATGTCACAACAAGCCATTGTTCAAGACACCACCACCACGTTAATATCCTCGTTAAAATGTCCCTAGGCTGTGTTATCGATTTTCGCCATCTGATAAAACGGATCACCGAATGATCTTGTCGATCACGAGATCGTCGATATATAATGATTTTCACTAATCATACCAAATGCAACATAGTTGACTATCCCTCACTATAAGAAAGTCCTTATCTCTGAAGCTGTTTCGGAGTATCGGAGGACATAGAAGACGGACCAAGAGAAGTAACTCGCCAACCTCTTTAAAATGATGTCATCAACTTTCAATTGAAAAGTCTTTCCTTTTTGTTGTCTCTTGTCTTGTCTTCTCAAGGGATACATCACTTGAAGATATCGTGAGAAATACAGCCCAAATAAATATTAAAAATTAAAATACAACCAACAAACATTAAGCAGCCCCCAGGGTTCTCATCCCAAATCCTACCATTGTTCTCACCGCTGTCTTGTTTCTTCCTTTCTAGCAAAAATGTCTAGGGTCCTCAAATTTGCAAACGCCCCTACAATATTGGGCTTTCATTGGCTGCTAATGTTGTTATTACGAAACATGACAGGAACCTCACTCTGCGTATCGAAATATCCAGTGTTCCAGGTCAGACGAATTAGATTTTATTTATTTTGTTCACGATAATAACATTTGATTTATCAAGGGGTATCGCTTTCATCAGAAATGACATAGTGAGGCTCAAGCAATAAACATTTGTAGATATTCGATCAGAACCCAGCAGTATCAAGTAAACTCTAAACAGCAAAACAATAAGGAACAAGCAAAAGTCTAAGATAGTAGCCCTCCTTCCAGTAACAACCCGTCTCCTTTCATCTCATTATAACCCCTCCTAAGTCGCAAATCTCTTCGCTCTCGCCTCCGCCTTCGCCTTCTCCGCCGGGTCATCGACAACGGCCTTCTTAGGCTGTTGGTGCTGTCTCTGCCGGCCATTCTGCTGCTGTTGTCTGCCCCCTTGGTTCTGGTTCCATCCTCCATGCTGCTGCTGACTACCCCGTCTGCCGTCCCGTCCGCCCCTCCGGTCCATACTCTGTCTCTTGTTCTGCCCATTCTGTCCATTCCGACCCTCCTCACCTCGTCCTCTCTTGCGCTGTCTCTCCGGCAACGCCTCGTTCAACATCTTGGAAACCATCGAGTCCTCGGTGACGCCGAAGCGGGCAGCACGGTCCGCGCGCATCTTGGCATCTTCGTCCTCAACGCCGAAACGCTTGAGGCGCTCCGCGCGCTTGCGAGCTTCCTCAGAGAGATCAATTGACTCCGCAGGTATAATAGGGGCCTC